>OX459003.1:0-2453503 GCA_949774965.1 Diarsia brunnea
AGCTGTTTTCAGCGTATATCGACTGGAGTAGTGTTCCGCTTACTCCCTGACAATTTTGACACATCCGCACGCACAAAAAATTTCTACCCTCCCACACTTAGCAAAATTTTCGAAATTTTTATAGGAAAATCGTTCATAATAAATCCAAATTTAAATTTTCTTCTGTTTTAAAAAATTTATATAGTTTCAGTTATAGTCAGCTACCATCCCTGCATTGAAGGCTGCGATCCGTAGCCCGAAGCCCAGACTGGGGGTTGATTATCTGCATTTTTATCCCAAAAAACTGGTTTTTCGGGGATAATTCCAGATTTTTCTTTGAACGACAACAAACTTTTTTCAAAATTCAGCTAGTCCGCGCCGAGACGCGTCTTTTGACGTATCGCACGTGCCCCTAGCTCGCAAAAAATTTTGCCCACCCTCCCACCCTCTGTTCTATAGGAAGGGTGTAAACGGAGAGAGGTCGGCAAAATTCCCAAAAATTTTATTTTGCTCTGGTCGTTTTACTCTTTTTTCGGAGTGGAGAAATTTTATTTTTAAGTAAATTGACTAATAAATATTGTTGTGACAGTCGTTCTAGTGAACGACTATAATTAATTATTTGACTATTTTCTTTATTTATTTGATTTTATTGTTTATTTATTTATGTGTTCCCCTCTTTACAGGGACACAGAACTATCCGGTGTCCTCTAATAATTTTATTTCTTCTCAGTAGTGAATATTGGTTTTATTGACCCCCTCTTTACAGGGGTCCATTCGTATAGCTATTGCTACAAATCCGAATATGTTTCGCACCCCTTCCGCTACCTTGAGGACAATGGGCTCCGGAAGTTCGCCGCGATCATCGGAGAAGGCGGGACCTTCTGACGCGAGAAGGAGAATCTCCTTTGGAGACGACACTCCGTCCACGCGTCAGGAGGGCCCTGCCACGTCGTCGGCGACGCGCCGAACTTCTGTGAGTGCCGCAACACCGCTCAAGAAGCCGGAGGCCGGGTACCGCAGTCGCACTGCGGAGGCGCGAGCTTGCCTGAATAAGGCTAAGCTTAACTTGGGCAACTCGCGCAACCTCAGGACGGATATAAAGGCTGCGGTGCTCGAGGCCATAAACCGGCTCTATGAGTTGGTGAAGGAGTCGGAAGAAGACAGAGCTCCTCCCGCGCCTGCACCCGTGCAGGAAATCGTGCCCGCCACTGACTGTGTTCCCCACTCCAATCCTGATAGTCTTGCTGGCCAGACTGAGCTCGCCAAGACAATGAAGGAGCACATGACCTTAATACGGCAAAACTCTGACGAATTGGTCAAACTGCGAGCCAGTCTGGCCAGCAAAGAATGTTCTGGGGAGAAGACCTACGCGAGTGTTGCGTCCGTGATCAAGAGCCACACTGGGGCACCAACCCTGGAGCGAACGACACTACACTCCGTGGTTGTCTCCTCGACGGAGGTTATGGATACGGGGGACGAAGTACTGGAGAGGATAAGGAAAGTGGTGGACGCAAAGGAGGGCTGGGTGCGGGTCGAGAAAGTTCGGAAAGGGAAAGACAGGAAAATAATAATGGGGTGTGCAACGAAAGAAGAAAGGAGAAAAATTAAGGAGCGATTGGAAGCGGCCGGAGGGAACCTTGTCGTCGAGGAAGTGACAAACCGGGACCCACTTCTGGTTCTTAGGGATGTGTTGTCAGTGCACAGCGACGATGACGTACTGACTGCCCTCAAGAACCAGAACCGGGAGATTTTTCACGACCTCGGCGACAGGGATCAGAGAGTGTCGGTGAAGTTTAGGAGGAAAACAAGAAACCCGTTCACAAGCAGCATTGTGTTGAGTGTCTCCCCCACGATCTGGAGACGTGCACTCGAAGGAGGCAAGGTCAGAATTGATCTCCAGAGAGTGCGCGTCGAGGACCAGACGCCTCTGGTGCAGTGCACCCGCTGTCTTGCATACGGCCACGGCAAACGTCTTTGTACAGAGCCAGCCGACCTATGCAGCCACTGCGGCGGTCCTCACGTTAGGGTGGACTGCCCAGATAAACTAGTTGGCGAAAAAGCGGTGTGCTTAAACTGCACCAGAGCCAAGCTGGGGGAGCACCAGCACAATGCGTTCAGCAATGACTGCCCGATACGCAAGAAGTGGGACGCATTCGCCAGAGCGTCTATAGCGTATTGCTAAAGATGGCAATGCGCTCACTTCAAAGTACACCGACAGGACAGCGAGTTTGACACAGCGCAGTCGTATCAAGCTAACCATTGGGGTTGGCAGGAGTAAAAACCGTAACCTGAGTCAGTTTCATGAGAAACTGGCCCAGGTTATGCGAGACCCGAAGTTGGCCCTAATGGAATCATTGAGTTGTGTCATACTTGTTAGTTATAGTCAATTGTTTCGATGTAAAGTTAAAACAGGAAGTAGCAAATCAAAACTATTAGATATAAATATAAATGTTGCGCGCAAAAACATTGATATGTAACTATATATTAAGTATATAGGATGGGTATCAAGCAATAAAAATAAATTTTAAAAAACATAAACTAAATAACGAAATCCAAAATAATATAAAAGTAGAAATAAAACACGGTCATAACTTTATAAGCGTTAGGGTAAAACATTGATAAATACATAATATATAGGTAAATAGTTTGAGGATAAAGATTTAAAGTAGAATGTAGTATTTTAAAATAGTTGTAATAGATAAGTGAAATATTTTGCAATATAGAGAAACAAAAATAGTAAAATAAACAGTTTTTTTTAATATTCAAGTCAAAACAAAACCCGATAGAGAGTGGTCTGTTCGGCCTCCTAAACATCACCGATAAATAAGGCAAATCTTCCGCAACAAAGGGCTCTAACCACGTTAGAGGAACACTGGTGGGGCAGGAGTGTGGTTTTAGCCGGTTCGAGTCCGGCACTACCTCGACTATCTCACAGCCTGTGAGGTAGTCGAGGTGTCCGTGGGGATTTCCCACTCCTGCCAAAACAAAAAAAAAAAAAAAAAAAAAAAAACCTAACCTAACCTAACCTAACCTAACCTAACCTAACCTAACCTAACCTAACCTAACCTAACCTAACCTAACCTAACCTAACCTAACCTAACCTAACCTAACCTAACCTAACCTAACCTAACCTAACCTAACCTAACCTAACCTAACCTAACCTAACCTAACCTAACCTAACCTAACCTAACCTAACCTAACCTAACCTAACCTAACCTAACCTAACCTAACCTAACCTAACCTAACCTAACCTAACCTAACCTAACCTAACCTAACCTAACCTAACCTAACCTAACCTAACCTAACCTAACCTAACCTAACCTAACCTAACCTAACCTAACCTAACCTAACCTAACCTAACCTAACCTAACCTAACCTAACCTAACCTAACCTAACCTAACCTAACCTAACCTAACCTAACCTAACCTAACCTAACCTAACCTAACCTAACCTAACCTAACCTAACCTAACCTAACCTAACCTAACCTAACCTAACCTAACCTAACCTAACCTAACCTAACCTAACCTAACCTAACCTAACCTAACCTAACCTAACCTAACCTAACCTAACCTAACCTAACCTAACCTAACCTAACCTAACCTAACCTAACCTAACCTAACCTAACCTAACCTAACCTAACCTAACCTAACCTAACCTAACCTAACCTAACCTAACCTAACCTAACCTAACCTAACCTAACCTAACCTAACCTAACCTAACCTAACCTAACCTAACCTAACCTAACCTAACCTAACCTAACCTAACCTAACCTAACCTAACCTAACCGCAGCAGAAAGGACGCTGCTCGAGGACCCATGGCAGGAACAACCGAAACGCCGCTGTCATCGTCGGCGGGGACCTCTGGTGCTGCCGCTCCCACAACCACCCCCAGCCCCGTGGGCCCGCCTGGAAAGGCGCTGGACGCCGCCAGGACTTTTATCCGAAGGCCGGAACGAAAAAGGAGGTCCGTAGACATTATGGAGGCTTACACCAAGCAGACCGACATCTTCGCCGCGTCATCTAATGACAAGCTTCTCCAGGAGATCATGAAAACGTTTGAAGATATACCGACCAGAGTCAAAGATTACCCTCAGATGAGGAGAGACATCAAGATCTTCCTGGAGACGCAGTCGGATAAATGTCTACGGATCCTTTTTGAGCTAAGTAAGCGAGTAAAAGGCCTGGAAACAGCGCCCAAAACTGCTCCACCCACGAAAGCTAACACCACGCCTACATCACCCGAATCGTCGGAGGAACTTATGGAAAGGCTAGAAAAGGTGGAGGCAAACATCAAAACGCGGCTCAACGACCTCGAAGAGAAGGTCTCAAAAAGCTTTAGAGAAATGACCGACTACTGCTCCGATAGCGGTGCCGACATCATCGACAAGGTCGTCGATAGGATTCTCGAGGTCAGCGGCAAGATTGACCTGGTAAATGAGAACATAGACCACACGACAGAAGGGGTTAAGATCGTTGGTCATGCTGCGGCTGCTCTCGAGAGTAAAATCGATGGCGTTGTCGGTGAGGTCGCCACCAGAACCGACGGAATAAAAGAGGTCATAAGGGAAGTGGCATGCGCCCCAAAAACCGACTCGCCGTCATACGCCTACGTCACGGCTGCCAAACCTGGGCATCGGCCGGCACTTCATTCGATGGCGGTCACCCTCGAAGGCAGTCAGGAGACTGCTGAGGAGGTGCTCGCGAGAGTGAAGAAGGCGGTCGATGCCCGGGGAACTGGCCTAAAAATAAATAAGGTCCGAAAGGCGAAGAATCAGACTGTTATACTGGGGTGTGACTCTGAAGAGGAGATGAAAAAAGTGAGAGAAAGGATTGAGAGCCGAGGTGAAGGGCTAATAGTGGCGGCCATGAAAAATAAAAACCCGCTCGTCGTCCTAAAGGATGTCTTTTTGGACAGTGATGACGACGAGATGGCAAAGGCGCTCTATTCCCAGAACCAAAACATCTTTAGGGACTTAGATCAGGAAGAAAAAGAAATAGTCATAAAATACAAGAAAAGGACAAGGAATCCTAAGACAGCGCACGTTGTCGTCCAAGTCAGACCCAAGGTGTGGCAGAGGATGACGGAGGCTGGGGCCCTTTATCTTGACCTGCAAAGGGTCAGGGTCGAGGATCAGTCGCCGCTCATCCAATGTACAAAATGCTTGGCATTTGGACATGGCCGAAAATTCTGTACGGAGAGTGCGGACAGGTGCAGCCACTGCGGAGGACCGCATCTGCGCGAAAAATGCGTGGAATTTGTTGCGGGGAATGAACCGCAGTGCTGCAACTGCCTGCACTCGAAGCTTCAGAGGACCGACCACAACGCGTTTAGCGTGGAGTGCCCGGTCCGCAAGAAGTGGGACTACCTGGCTCGGACGACAACGGCATACGCCTAAAAGTACCCCCACCTAGATATATAAAATATATAGTAACTATATACAAATATATCTATAAGTATCCTAAACAACCCCTAAAAAACTTTAGAACAGTAAAATCCCAAGTTAAGAAATGTCAATAAATATGTAATATCTATGTATATATATATATTATTGCCGCAACACCAAGATAAATAAACAAATAACAATAAGAAAGGAATCCACCCCCCTCCTCCACCACCCCTACCCCTCCTCCCTCCCCTCCCCCTCCCCCCCTCATCCTTTTCCCATAAAACAGTTTATGAATAAATTATAATTAAGAAAGGTCCAAATTTAAACCAAAAACCGCAAATGATCAAATTACCTGTTTAACCCAAATTTAAGCAAAGTCTAGGAATAAAAGTTAAGTAGAGTATTAGATAAGAATATAGTATAGTAAACCCTGTATAGTAATAAAACATAGAATAAGGAAATAGACATCTAAAACTAATAATGTAAGAAATAGATAAGATATTAAAATTAGAAAACAATAATGTACTATGTAAGAAGTAAATTAAGGTAGAAAAATAAGCTAGAAATGTAACAAAATAAAAAAAAAAAAAAAAAGTGTATTAAAATAAGAAAACATGTACAAATACGACATAGTAATAGGAGAAAATGTCAACGAAAAATGATAATAAAATAAAACTGTGTACCTACTTGAATACCCTAAATAAAGAAAAATAAAAGAAAAGTAGAAAATAGAAAATAGATAGAATAGCGGGAGTCCCACCCGGCTAAGAATGTAAAGGATGTATGAAAGAAAGATACAGTATGAAGCTTGAAAGTGCGAGAGGAATAAATGCGAGAAATGGAACGAATGAGTAAATTAGAATAATAAGAGCCCTTTCTTACGAATGGGGAAAAGCAAAAAAAAAAAAAAAAAAAAAAAAAAAAAAAAAAAAAAAAAAACCTAACCTAACCTAACCTAACCTAACCTAACCTAACCTAACCTAACCTAACCTAACCTAACCTAACCTAACCTTTTTTTTTTTTTTTTTTTTTTTTTTTTTTTTTTTTTTTTGTCGCTGGGAAAAAATGCGTTACGCATACCCTCCCATCGGGGGACGGGAGGGGTATGTGGGACTCCCCGGGCGAACCCGGTATACCCACTAAAACGACCCAGCGGCATTCCCGCTTCGTCATAGTGGCGGGGGGACTGGGAAACCGGCACAGCCTTTGCTACCAGTCCCCCGCCGACGATATCAAGGCAGACCCCTCACACCCTCACGGGCGTGGGGGGGCGGGAATGACTGACGGAGGTGACGGGTGCAATGCGGGCGCAGGCACCCCCGTGCCTGTCGCCCGCCCGTCACCTAGAGGAGGGAGGGCACGACGCCTTCTCCCCCTTCTCCGTCTGCGGAGCGGCGCAGCGAGAGGGTCGTCCTCCCGCGCCCGCTCCGCCTCCTCCTTCTGCGAGAGTACGTCTTCGCAGAAGGAGGCTACTGCTGACCAGGCCTCCTCGCTCCCCAGCATGGCGTCAACCACGCCGGGAAGCGAGAGGTCCGGTCCGACCACCGCGGTGAGGCCGCAGCGCCGCTCGGACCACGCCGGGCACCCCTCGAGGGTGTGCTGCGCCGTGTCCTCCGCCGCGCCGCATTCGTGGCACGCTGGGGTTTCCTCCCTCCCGATCCGGTGCAGGTGCGATCCGAAGCAGCCATGCCCGGACAACACCTGCACCAGACGGAAAGAGAGGAAACCGTGGGGCCGCTCGAGCCAGCCCTGCAGGACCGGCCCGAGCGCGTCCAACGTCCGGCGACCAAAGGCGGCGCTGGCGAGGTCCTCCGTCCAATGGAGGACGATGGCGTCCTTCGCCTCTCGCCGCACCGCCTCCCGCTCTTCGCCCATCGGGCGCTCACCAAGCGCCCTTCGGCGGGCCGTCCACTCGTACACTCTGGCGAGCACCCACGCCTCCAATTCCCATGGAGGGGTGCCGGCCAGAGCGCACGCCGCCGAAACCTAACCTAACCTAACCTAACCTAACCTAACCTAACCTAACCTAACCTAACCTTTTTTTTTTTTTTTTTTTTTTTTTTTTTTTTTTTTTTTTTTTTTTTTTTTTTTTTTTTTTTTTTTTTGTCGCTGGGAAAAAATGCGTTACGCATACCCTCCCGTCGGGGGACGGAAGGGGTATGTGGGACTCCCCGGGCGAACCCGGTATACCCACTAAAACGACCCAGCGGCATTCCCGCTTCGTCATAGTGGCGGGGGGACTGGGAAACCGGCACAGCCTTTGCTACCAGTCCCCCGCCGACGATATCAAGGCAGACCCCTCACACCCTCACGGGCGTGGGGGGGCGGGAATGACTGACGGAGGTGACGGGTGCAATGCGGGCGCAGGCACCCCCGTGCCTGTCGCCCGCCCGTCACCTAGAGGAGGGAGGGCACGACGCCTTCTCCCCCTTCTCCGTCTGCGGAGCGGCGCAGCGAGAGGGTCGTCCTCCCGCGCCCGCTCCGCCTCCTCCTTCTGCGAGAGTACGTCCTCGCAGAAGGAGGCTACTGCTGACCAGGCCTCCTCGCTCCCCAGCATGGCGTCAACCACGCCGGGAAGCGAGAGGTCTGGTCCGACCACCGCGGTGAGGCCGCAGCGCCGCTCGGACCACGCCGGGCACCCCTCGAGGGTGTGCTGCGCCGTGTCCTCCGCCGCGCCGCATTCGTGGCACGCTGGGGTTTCCTCCCTCCCGATCCGGTGCAGGTGCGATCCGAAGCAGCCATGCCCGGACAACACCTGCACCAGACGGAAAGAGAGGAAACCGTGGGGCCGCTCGAGCCAGCCCTGCAGGACCGGCCCGAGCGCGTCCAACGTCCGGCGACCAAAGGCGGCGCTGGCGAGGTCCTCCGTCCAATGGAGGACGATGGCGTCCTTCGCCTCTCGCCGCACCGCCTCCCGCTCTTCGCCCATCGGGCGCTCACCAAGCGCCCTTCGGCGGGCCGTCCACTCGTACACTCTGGCGAGCACCCACGCCTCCAATTCCCATGGAGGGGTGCCGGCCAGAGCGCACGCCGCCGAGAAGCCCACTGAGCGGTACGCTCTCGCCACCCGCTGTGCAATGGCCCGTTGGGGCCTGCGGATGGCGGTCGCATTCTCCCTCCTATGGAGGGAGTCCGCCCAGATGGGGGCCCCGTAAAGGGCCATGCTCCGCAAAATGCCGGCATAGAGGCGCCGGCACTCTGCCTTTGGCCCCCCCAGGTTTGGGAGGAGCCATGAGAGGGCGTCCGCGGCCTTCAACAGGCGCGTCGACAGCCCGCTGAAATGTGGGCCGAAGCGCCACCTGTCGTCCAGCACCAGCCCCAGATATTTCATCTGGGGCTGGACCCCTATACGGACGCCCTCCACGACGATGTGGGCGTCGGCAGGGCAGCGCTGCCGGGGACCGCGAAAGAACACGGCCTCCGTTTTGTGCAGCGCCACCCTCAATCCCAGGCGGCGGATCCTCTCTGCCACCAAGGATCCGCCAGCCGAGGCCAAAATGGCCGCTTCCCCGAAGCTCCTCCCCCGTGCAGTGAGCAGAGTGTCATCCGCGTAACATATGACACTCGTGCCCTGGAGGAGGGCTCCCCGCAACAGCCAATCGAAACCGATGTTCCACAAGGGGGGGCCAAGCACCGATCCCTGTGGAACACCGGACTCAGAAGCGTACCGCCTCACCGCACCTGCTCTGTCTACCAGGAGGACCTCTCGGCCCTCCAAGTAGTCTGCCAGTAGGCTCCTCAGGTATTGGGGCACTCCGTGATACCGGAGTGCCTCCAATATCGTCGAGTGGGGGACGGAGTTGAAGGCGTTGGCAATGTCGAATGACACCGCCAGCACTCCGTCCCCCGCCTCCACCGCCTCCTTCACCTGGCCCTTGAGTAGGGCCAGCGCGTCGATCGTCGAACGCCCACGACGGAAACCGTATTGGGCGTCCGACAGATCCGGCCCTACCCCCCGCAGGTGGCTCTCCAGCCTCCCGGCGACAATCCCCTCGAACAACTTACCGACCTCATCGAGCAGAACGATGGGCCGGTATGCCGAGGGGGAGTCCACCGGGCGTCCCTCTTTTCGGAGGAGGCAGAGCTGCCCCTCCTTCCAGAGTTTCGGGAACCTCCCAGCCGTAAAACACGCGCTGAAAAGTTCCCGAAACCTGTCCTCCATTTGGGAGGCGGCGATCGCCACCACCCTTGCGGGGACGCCGTCCGGTCCGGGGGCGGTCTTCTTCGCGCGGAGGTTCAGAACCCCCGCGTAGAATTCCGCCGCCGTCACCGGGGGGACCTCTGCCTCCGGGGGAGCCGCCCCTTGCGGGGGATCCATTGTTGGAGGGGCGAAGTCGGTCCTGCGCGGAAACAGGGACCGGACCACCCCATCCAACAATGCCGGCTCGAGGGTCTCCGACAGTGGGGGACCATAGGGGCGGAGCTGATTCCGCGCCGCCTTATACGGTCTCCCATAGGGGTCCCTGTCGAGACCCTCCAGCATCTCGGCCCTCGCCGAGTCCCGCGCAGCGCCCATCGCAGACTTGAGGGCCGCCGTAGCCTCTCGGTAAGAGGCGTACAGGCGGTCCTCCTCTGCCCGGACTCGGTTCTGGGCGCTGCGCCGCCGGCTCCGTGCGTAGGCCCTCCTGGCCGCCACGCAGGTGGCCCGGAGCCCCGCCAGCTCCTCCGTCCACCAGTACACGGCGCGACGGGGAGGCGGACGGCGTGACCGAGGCATGCTGGAGTTGCACACCTCGGTCAAGGACCCCCTGAGCCGCACCGCTGCGGCGTCAACGTCCGGGACCTCCTCGACAGGGGGAGGCGACAGCCAGTCCTGGAGGAAGGCGGCCTCCTTGGCTGCCTCCCGGTCCAGGCGGGTGAGTGCCCACCGCGGGAAGGGAGATTGCCCAGCACGGGCCGTCCCCCCTCCCCGCTGTGTGGAGATGTCGAACCGCACGTAACGGTGGTCCGACAAGGTCTCCACCAGCTCCACCCGCCAATTCACGACGCGGGCGGCCAGCGCGGGGGTGGCAAACGACACGTCCACCACCGACCCGCCCTGTTGCCGCACACACGTGTGGACCGCCCCCCTGTTGAGGAGGGACACACCGCACGAAACCTAACCTAACCTAACCTTTTTTTTTTTTTTTTTTTTTTTTTTTTTGTCGCTGGGAAAAAATGCGTTACGCATACCCTCCCGTCGGGGGACGGGAGGGGTATGTGGGACTCCCCGGGCGAACCCGGTATACCCACTAAAACGACCCAGCGGCATTCCCGCTTCGTCATAGTGGCGGGGGGACTGGGAAACCGGCACAGCCTTTACAACCAGTCCCCCGCCGACGATATCAAGGCGGTCCCCTCACACCCTCACGGGCGTGGGGGGGCGGGAATGACTGACGGAGGTGACGGGTGCAATGCGGGCGCAGGCACCCCCGTGCCTGTCGCCCGCCCGTCACCTAGAGGAGGGAGGGCACGACGCCTTCTCCCCCTTCTCCGTCTGCGGAGCGGCGCAGCGAGAGGGTCGTCCTCCCGCGCCCGCTCCGCCTCCTCCTTCTGCGAGAGTACGTCTTCGCAGAAGGAGGCTACTGCTGACCAGGCCTCCTCGCTCCCCAGCATGGCGTCAACCACGCCGGGAAGCGAGAGGTCCGGTCCGACCACCGCGGTGAGGCCGCAGCGCCGCTCGGACCACGCCGGGCACCCCTCGAGGGTGTGCTGCGCCGTGTCCTCCGCCGCGCCGCAATGGTGGCACGCCGGGGTTTCCTCCCTCCCGATCCGGTGCAGGTGCGATCCGAAGCAGCCGTGCCCGGACAACACCTGCACCAGACGGAAAGAGAGGAAACCGTGGGGCCGCTCGAGCCAGCCCTGCAGGACCGGCCCGAGCGCGTCCAACGTCCGGCGGCCAAAGGCGGCGCTGGCGAGGTCCTCCGTCCAATTGAGGACGATGGCTTCCTTCGCCTCTCGCCGCACCGCCTCCCGCTCTTCGCCCATGGGGCGCTCACCGAGCGCCCTTCGGCGGGCCGTCCACTCGTACACTCTGGCGAGCACCCACGCCTCCAATTCCCATGGAGGGGTGCCGGCCAGAGCGCACGCCGCCGAAAATCCCACTGAGCGGTACGCTCTCGCCACCCGCTGTGCAATGGCCCGTTGGGGCCTGCGGATGGCGGTCGCATTCTCCCTCCTATGGAGGGAGTCCGCCCAGATGGGAGCCCCGTAAAGGGCCATGCTCCGCAAAATGCCGGCATAGAGGCGCCGGCACTTTGCCTTTGGCCCCCCCAGGTTTGGGAGGAGCCATGAGAGGGCGTCCGCGGCCTTCAACAGGCGCGTCGACAGCCCGCTGAAATGTGGGCCGAAGCGCCACCTGTCGTCCAGCACCAGCCCCAGATATTTCATCTGGGGCTGGACCCCTATACGGACGCCCTCCACGACGATGTGGGCGTCGGAACCTAACCTAACCTAACCTAACCTAACCTAACCTAACCTAACCTAACCTAACCTAACCTAACCTAACCTAACCTAACCTAACCTAACCTAACCTAACCTAACCTAACCTAACCTTTTTTTTTTTTTTTTTTTTTTTTTTTTTTGACGCTGGGAAAAAATGCGTTACGCATACCCTTCCGCCGGGGGACGGGAGGGGTATGTGGGACTCCCCGGGCGAACCCGGTATACCCACTAAAACGACCCAGCGGCATTCCCGCTTCGTCATAGTGGAGGGGAACTGGGAAACTGGCATAGCCTTTGCTACCAGTCCCCCGCCGACGAATGCAAGGCGGACCCCTCCCACCCTCACGGCACGGGTAGGGGAGGGGGGCCAGGAACGGCAGGCGGAGGTGACGGAGTGCAATACAGGCGCAGGCACCCCCGTGCCTTTCGCCCGCCCGTCACTACCTAGAGGAGGGAGGGCACGAAGCCTTCTCCCCCCTCTCCGGCTGCGGAGCGGCGCAGCGACAGGTCGTCCTCCCGCGCCCGCCCCGCCTCCCCCCTCTGCGAGAGCACGCACCCGCAGAAGGAGGCTACCGCTGACCAGGCCTCTCGCCACCCAGAATGGCGCAAATACGCCGGGAAGCGGGAGGTCCGGTCCGACCACCGCGGCGAGACCGCGGCCAGTATTTCGCCGTGTGCCGCACGACGGCCCACGGAGCGGACCCACCGGACGGTACGCGATTAGTGACTCACTCCCCGAAGCCCTCGGGGAGCGAATCAGGGCCGGGGCCCCTCCCCCATCCCGGACCACGGCCATTCGTCACGCTCACAATCACGTCTGATGGCCAGACGCGTATCAGAGCGCAACGAATGCCGCGATCCAAGATGAAGGTGGAACCCAAACCGCGATCCACTCCCCGAGAACCTCGAGGAGCGAACCACCAACCACGCACCGCCCGATGAGCCCGCCCCGCGAGCCATCGCACTGCACACGACGAAATAACCCCGCCCAGAATATTAGCCACGACAGTACCATTCCCCGAGGAATAAGAATTTCTTCTCATTCCTCGAGGAAGGATACTGCCGCGCCCAGGGTGCACCGGCCCAGCAGCTGCTCTTCCCTCCAGACGTATCGAGAGGGACCAGCAACCATTGGACACACGTGGAGGAATTCTGACGCACCCCAACCTAACCTAACCTAACCTTTTTTTTTTTTTTTTTTTTTTGGGTGGAAAATCCTCATGGATGTCCCCCGCCCCTAAGGGGCAGGGGGGTCTGTCAGACTCGTACTGACTAAAAACCACCCGTGTCCTTCACTCTCCTACGTCGGGGGTCACGGGAACAGAAGATACTTCCGCGACCCCCGGCTGGAGCCCGGCCTTGCGGCCTCGCCTCAGAAGGGCGCGTGCGGACACGCCGCGCGCCCGCCACCTCGGGTTCGGGTATCCCGAACCCATTCAGGGGGGCCGGAAGAGAGCGCTATCCGCCCTCCGCCTGCGCCCAGTGCGTCTGCTGCGGGCCGGGTGCGGGGAGTTGACCTCCCGCTCCCTTTCCGCAGCCTCCTTCTGCGAGACGACTGCTTCACAGAAGGACACCACCGCGTCCCAGGACTCGACGCTGCCGACCATCTTCTCGACCACGGCCGGCAGCGACAAGTCACTGCCTACTCCAGAGACGAGGGCACGGCGCGGTTCCTCCCAAGCGGCACACTCTGCCACTGTGTGCCGCGCCGTGTCCTCCAGACAGTCGACGCAGTGGTGACACCGGGCGTCCGGCTCCCTGTTTATGCGACACAGGTACTTCCCAAAGCAACCATGCCCGGTAAGCACCTGTGTCACCCGAAACGACAGGGAGCCGTGCCTCCTCTCGAGCCAGCGCTCGAGTACTGGCCGGATCGCCTCGATGGTGACGAGGCCGGCGGTAGGGCGCGAAAGCCTCTCCCGCCACTCCGCCACCAGGGCCGCGCGAAGCTGCGACCGACGCAACTCCATGTGTCGCTGCATCGGTCGCTCGCCACGCGCCCGCATTTCCTCGCGCCACCGATAAAGTGACGCGAGTACTTTTGCCTCGAGGTCCCAGAACGGGGATCCGGCCAGTACTCCGGCCGCCTCGTGGGAGATCGTGCGATACCCCCTTATGACTCTGACGGCCATCGCACGCTGCGGTCTCCGCAGAACAGCAATAGTGCCGGCCGTCAGGTCAGCCGCCCAGATCGGGGCCCCGTAAAGGGCCATCGATCGCACGATCCCCACGTAGAGCCGCCTACAGGCGGCGCTCGGGCCCCCCAGATTGGGAAGCAGCGTTGACAGCGCCCCGGCCGCGCCCAACAACTTGGGCGCCAGCCGCCGGAAGTGAGGTCCGAAGTCCCACCGGCTGTCGAGCACCAATCCCAGGTACTTCATGGTAGACCCGACAGCGATTCGGACCCCACCGACCACAAGATGTGATCCGGCGGGTGGCGCCCGACGGGGGCCATGGAAAACTATAGCCTCCGTCTTGTTGAGGGCCACCTCCAGGCCGAGGCGCCGTATGCGGCCCACCACCAGTGAGACCGCAGCCGTCGCCAGCAACGCCGCCTCCCTGTACGAGCTCCCCCGGGCCGTGACCAGCGTGTCATCAGCGTAACACGTGAGGTCGACGCCCGGCGGGAGCTCGCCCCTCAGCACCCAGTCGTACCCGATGTTCCACAGGGGTGGCCCCAGGACCGAGCCCTGTGGAACACCGCTCGACATGGGGTGCTGGTGACCGCCATCACGTCCCACGTAGGTGACACACCTCTCCGTCAGGTAAGCCCCAACGATTTGGCGGAGGTAGGGAGGCACCCTATGGTAGACCAGGGCCTCCCTGATACAACTCCAGGGCAGGGTGTTGAAGGCGTTGGAAATATCCAAAGACACTGCCAACATCACCCCGCCCCGGGACACCGCTTCCTCCGCCAGGACTCTCACACGCGACACGGCGTGAATAGTGGAGCGCCCATGCCGAAAGCCAAACTGGCAGTCGGCTAGATCCGGCCCCTCTCCGCACAAGTGGCCAACGAGGCGGGCAGCTATTATTCTTTCGAACAGCTTACCCACCTCGCTTAGCAGCACTATGGGCCGGAACGCGGACGGTGAGTCCGCAGGGCGCCCCGCCTTCTTGAGTAGGACCAGATGACCAGCCTTCCATAGACTGGGAAACTGGCCCCGCTCAAGACACGCCGTGTAGAGTCCTCTCAGCTGGGGCTCCAGCTCCTTCAGAGCGAGGGCGAGAACTCGGCCGTGTATTCCGTCGGGCCCCGGAGCCGTATTCTTGGCCCGGAGCCGCAACACGGCCGCCCCCATCTCTGCCTGTGTCACCTCTGGGACGCTGATGGCGATCTCCTCTGTAGGCTCCGCGGCTGTGGGCAAAGCCATCGGCGGCGGTACATGCTCCTCTCTAGCCGGGAAGAGGGCTGCGACGACCTCCGTCAGCAGCTCGGGTTGGAGACTCTTCGTGAGTGGAGGCGCTGCGGCCCGAAGTTTCCCTCGAACCGCACGATAAGGACGCCCCCACGGATCTCCGTCCAGAGTCTCCAACATCTCCTCCCGGCTTCGCACCTTCGCCTCGCGGATGGCCAGCCGCAGAGCCTCCTTCGCCGCGCTGTACATCTCATACAGCGCGGCCTCCTCGTCAGGGACCCGACGACGTCTCCTCCGGTATCGGGTGTACTGGCGTCTCGATCTCACGCACGCGACGCGCAACTGCGCGATCGCGTCGGACCACCAGTACACCCGGCGCCTACCCGACTGTGTGTGGACCCGGGGCATGGACGCGTCGCTGATCTGCGTCATCGCCCCGAGGAACCACTGCGCCTCCTGTTCGACGTCGACGGGTCCGTTCGTTGCCGACTCTCGGAACCAGGCCTGAACAATGGCGGCCTCCTCGAGAAGCTCCCTGTCGATGCGCTTAAGCGCCCAGCGCGGACCGTCCGTAGACTGGGCCGGTGAACTGCGGCCAGCGGTGGTCTGGGCGGAGACGTCGAAACGGATGTATCTGTGATCCGACAACGTCTCCACCTCCACCGCGACACGCCAGCTCCGCACACGGCGGGCGACAGCAGGGCTCGCAAACGACACGTCCACTATGGACCCGCCTCGCTGCCGCACGCACGTGTGTACCGAACCCCGATTAAGGACGGTCAGGCCGGTCGTGACCAACCACTCCTCCAGCGCCTCACCCCTAGCATCGGTCACTGGGGATCCCCACGCCATGGATTTGGCGTTGAGATCACCCAGCAACAGAACAGGGCGAGGGTGGAGTCGGTCCACGACGGCACCCAACTCGACAAGGAAGCTCTCGAAGTCGGCGAGGCTCTTGTTGGGCGAGAAATACGCCCCAACAGTGCCAACGCCGTCCGCGAGGGCGGCTACCCAGCCGCGACCTCGGGACGGACTGCTCAGAGCCCCGCCAATGATGGCCACCGAACCGTCCAAGTCTCCCACCCAGTTGTCTCTGGGGGGGACAAAATACGGCTCGGCGACCACGGCCACATCGATCGACCACTGTGCCATGCTCTGGAGCAAAAGATCCTGAGCTCTGGCACAGTGGTTGATATTGCCCTGGAGGAGATGTAACAGCGCCATTAGTCACAGTTCATCTCCTCCACACCTCCGTCCCCGGACCGAGAGTCGGCCGTGTGGTTGCTTGGCTGAGGGGCTTGTTTAGGGCCCCCAGCCTTGCCACCCCTTTTCTTCCCCTTGGTGGGGGCACCGCAGGCTTTACTGCCCACCATGTGCTCGGCGGGCCTCTCTGCCGCTGAACAGAGGCAGCAGTTTGGCGCCGCGGAGCACTGAGCCGCCTTGTGGCCGGGCTGACCGCAGCGGTGACAAAGACCGCTGCGGTCGATTTCGGCGGTGCAACAGGCCCCGACATGCCCAATGGCGAGGCACCTGAAGCACCGCATAGCCCTGGGTTGCAGGAGCTTCACCCTCGCTGCAACCCACCCCACCAACACACGCCCGGCGTCGGCGACCTTATTGGCCGCAGCCACCGGGCACCGCACCCAGATCGCACCCAGTCCGGAGGCATGGGTGCGTATCTCACCAGTCCGCACTTCGCCTGGCGGACAACCACCGGCTCGGGCGACGGCCGCCACGACCTCATCCGGGGTCACCGAGTCGTCCAGACCTTCGACCCGCAACTCGGCGGTCTTCACCGGTCTGGAGACCCGGACATCCTCCGGATTGAGGACCTCTCGTAATTTGGCGGCCAACATGTCCGCCCTCTCACCGCTAGAGGCACCAGCCACCTCGAGTAGCCGCGCTCCCGTCCTCGCCGACCTCATCTTGAAGCCGGTTGGTGTGCCGAGGTCGGGAAACGCGACCTTCGCCTTCGCCTCAGTAAGGACCGCCTTGTAGGTGATGCCCCTTTCGACGGCTCCGGGCTGCAGTGTTAAAACCACAGCCGCAGAGCGTGGGGCTCGAACCTTAGGCGGTCCCTGGGCCTTCTTGGCTGATGCTGGTGCCTCAGCCCGAGCCGGTGGTCCCGCATCTCGTGCCTGCGGGGCCGCCTTCTTCTTTCCCTTCTTTTTCTTCCTGACGACCTCCACCCAGCTCTCCGTCGGAGTCTCGGCCTCGGTGTCGCGGCCGCGGGCCCAGCCATCCTCCTCTGGTCAGCGGCTAGCGGAGGCCTGAGGATTGGGGCCGGAGGCAGCCGGGACGCCAGCTCCTCCAGTCGAGCCCCGACCATCTTCCCGCACTGCAACATACAGATGCGGGCGATCTTCTCGACCTCCGCATCCGCAAGTGTGCGGGTCGAGGTCGGGGCCGGCAACGCAACCGACGACGTCGAGGCGACGGCGGGCGCTGGGCCAGCCGCACCGGGAGCCGCGGACAGGGCGGCAAACTGCCGCTTGAGGTCCTCCAGCTCGGATCGGAGACGGCTGTTCTCCTCCCACAGCTTCGCCGTCTCCTCCGAGCTCGTCCTCATAAGGAGGACCTCAGCCGCCTCTTTGATGCCGTCCGCGGCCTCCTTTAAGGCGCGCGTGAACGTGCCCTTCAAGTTGCCCGACTTAGTCGCAACCTTCAGGACAACGTCCACGCCGTCCAGCACCTGGCGAGTCAGCGCCACCGCCGACATGTCGCCTCCTTCTGCCATACGGGCAGCGCGCCGCTCGCGAGCTTGCTCGGCCAACCTGCCGACCTCGTCAGCCACAGCAGCCTTGCGCACCGCCCGTCTGGCAGCGTTGGCCTCCGCCTTGTTGGACCCTAGGAGGGACTCCTCACTAGGATCCGCACTCATGGGCTCAGTGTCGCCGTCCGTCACCCCCAAAACCGGCCCCTCTGAGGCGGGTGGTGGAGGCGGCAGGAAGCGGCCCCGCCCATCCCGACCATCTAAAAGCCGGGCACCCCGACCCCTACGTGCCGTTGTAACCTTCGCTGCCGATACGTTCTCCTCGCTAGAGGAGAGACCCATCGACAGCGAGTCCATCGAACGCGAACCCAGCGGGCGCTTCCGCGTCCCGCGCGTCGCTCCTGCGACCTCCTTGTTGCACAGGGGCTCCAGGCTAACCCGGAGCTCCCTTCCGCACTGGCGTGCGCCCTCTTGTGTCTCCACCTCGGAAAAGGTGGATACACAAGAGCGCGCCCGCGATGATTGTTGGCGCCGGCCAGCGGTAGACCGCTGACCCGCGAGACCATTGGTGCCCCCCCCAGATACGGTGGGGCAGCCCTCGTGAGAGGGGCGGGATTCCCCCCGAAGGGGACCCGCCTGGGGATTTGTTTCCAGTAGTCGTGATTCCATTGTTGTTTTCCTTTTTTAAAGGGTGCGGTCCCTTTCCCCCCCCCCCCCCTGCGCTAACGGCCGGATTCCCTCCGACCATACATCCCTTCGTGGGAACCCCAACCTAACCTTTTTTTTTTTTTTTTTTTTTTTTTTTTTTTTTTTTTTTTTTGTCGCTGGGAAAAAATGCGTTACGCATACCCTCCCGTCGGGGGACGGGAGGGGTATGTGGGACTCCCCGGGCGAACCCGGTATACCCACTAAAACGACCCAGCGGCATTCCCGCTTCGTCATAGTGGCGGGGGGACTGGGAAACCGGCACAGCCTTAACAACCAGTCCCCCGCCGACGATATCAAGGCGGTCCCCTCACACCCTCACGGGCGTGGGGGGGGCGGGAATGACTGACGGAGGTGACGGGTGCAATGCGGGCGCAGGCACCCCCGTGCCTGTCGCCCGCCCGTCACCTAGAGGAGGGAGGGCACGACGCCTTCTCCCCCTTCTCCGTCTGCGGAGCGGCGCAGCGAGAGGGTCGTCCTCCCGCGCCCGCTCCGCCTCCTCCTTCTGCGAGAGTACGTCCTCGCAGAAGGAGGCTACTGCTGCCCAGGCCTCCTCACTCCCCAGCATGGCGTCAACCACGCCGGGAAGCGAGAGGTCTGGCCCGACCACCGCGGTGAGACCGCGGCGCCGCTCGGACCACGCCGGGCACCCCTCGAGGGTGTGCTGCGCCGTGTCCTCCGCCGCGCTGCATTCGTGGCACGCCGGGGTTTCCTCCCTCCCGATCCGGTGCAGGTGCGATCCGAAGCAGCCATGCCCGGACAACACCTGCACCAGACGGAAAGAGAGGAAACCGTGGGGCCGCTCGAGCCAGCCCTGCAGGACCGGCCCGAGCGCGTCCAACGTCCGGCGGCCAAAGGCGGCGCTGGCGAGGTCCTCCGTCCAATGGAGGACGATGGCTTCCTTCGCCTCTCGCCGCACCGCCTCCCGCTCTTCGCCCATGGGGCGCTCACCGAGCGCCCTTCGGCGGGCCGTCCACTCGTACACTCTGGCGAGCACCCACGCCTCCAATTCCCATGGAGGGGTGCCGGCCAGAGCGCACGCCGCCGAGAAGCCCACTGAGCGGTACGCTCTCGCCACCCGCTGTGCAATGGCCCGCTGGGGCCTGCGGATGGCGGTCGCATTCTCCCTCCTATGGAGGGAGTCCGCCCAGATGGGAGCCCCGTAGAGGGCCATGCTCCGCAAAATGCCGGCATAGAGGCGCCGGCACTTTGCCTTGGGCCCCCCCAGGTTTGGGAGGAGCCATGAGAGGGCGTCCGCGGCCTTCAACAGGCGCGTCGACAGCCCGCTGAAATGTGGGCCGAAGCGCCACCTGTCGTCCAGCACCAGCCCCAGATATTTCATCTGGGGCTGGACCCCTATACGGACGCCCTCCACGACGATGTGGGCGTCGGCAGGGCAGCGCTGCCGGGGACCGCGAAAGAACACGGCCTCCGTTTTTTGCAGCGCCACCCTCAATCCTAGGCGGCGGATCCTCTCCGCCACCAAGGATCCGCCAGCCGAGGCCAAAATGGCCGCGTCTTCAAAGCACCTCCCCCGTGCAGTGAGCAGAGTGTCATCCGCGTAACATATGACACTCGTGCCCTGGAGGAGGGCTCCCCGCAACAGCCAATCGAATCCGATGTTCCACAAGGGAGGGCATTGATTGGGGCACTCCGTGATACCGGAGTGCCTCCAATATCGTGGAGTGGGGGACGGAGTTGAAGGCGTTGGCAATGTCGAATGACACCGCCAGCACTCCGTCCCCCGCCTCCACCGCCTCCTTCACCTGGCCCTTGAGTAGGGCCAGCGCGTCGATCGTCGAACGCCCACGACGGAAACCGTATTGGGCGTCCGACAGATCCGGCCCTACCCCCCGCAGGTGGCTCTCCAGCCTCCCGGCGACAATCCCCTCGAACAGCTTACCGACCTCATCGAGCAGAACGATGGGCCGGTATGCCGAGGGGGAGTCCACCGGGCGTCCCTCTTTTCGGAGGAGGCAGAGCTGCCCCTCCTTCCAGAGTTTCGGGAACCTCCCAGCCGTAAAACACGCGCTGAAAAGTTCCCGAAACCTGTCCTCCATTTGGGAGGCGGCGATCGCCACCACCCTTGCGGGGACGCCGTCCGGTCCGGGGGCGGTCTTCTTCGCGCGGAGGTTCAGAACCCCCGCGTAGAATTCCGCCGCCGTCACCGGGGGGACCTCTGCCTCCGGGGGAGCCGCCCCTTGCGGGGGATCCATTGTTGGAGGGGCGAAGTCGGTCCTGCGCGGAAACAGGGACCGGACCACCCCATCCAACAATGCCGGCTCGAGGGTCTCGGACAGTGGGGGACCATAGGGGCGGAGCTGATTACGCGCCGCCTTATATGGTCTCCCATAGGGGTCCCTGTCGAGACCCTCCAGCATCTCGGCCCTCGCCGAGTCCCGCGCAGCGCCCATCGCAGACTTGAGGGCCGCCGTAGCCTCTCGGTAAGAGGCGTACAGGCGGTCCTCCTCTGCCCGGACTCGGTTCCGGGCGCTGAACCTAACCTAACCTAACCTAACCTTTTTTTTTTTTTTTTTTTTTTTTTTTGACGCTGGGAAAAAATGCGTTACGCATACCCTTCCGCCGGGGGACGGGAGGGGTATGTGGGACTCCCCGGGCGAACCCGGTATACCCACTAAAACGACCCAGCGGCATTCCCGCTTCGTCATAGTGGAGGGGAACTGGGAAACTGGCATAGCCTTTGCTACCAGTCCCCCGCCGACGAAAGCAAGGCGGACCCCTCCCACCCTCACGGCACGGGTAGGGGAGGGGGGCCAGGAACGGCAGGCGGAGGTGACGGAGTGCAATACAGGCGCAGGCACCCCCGTGCCTGTCGCCCGCCCGTCACCACCTAGAGGAGGGAGGGCACGAAGCCTTCTCCCCCCTCTCCGGCTGCGGAGCGGCGCAGCGAGAGGTCGTCCTCCCGCGCCCGCCCCGCCTCCCCCCTCTGCGAGAGCACGCACCCGCAGAAGGAGGCTACCGCTGACCAGGCCTCTCGCCACCCAGAATGGCGCAAATACGCCGGGAAGCGAGAGGTCCGGTCCGACCACCGCGGCGAGACCGCGGCCAGTATTTCGCCGTGTGCCGCGCGACGGCCCGCGGAGCGGACCCACCGGACGGTACGCGATTAGTGATTCACTCCTCGAAGCCCTCGGGGAGCGAATCAGGGCCGGGGCCCCCCCCCCATCCCGGACCACGCCACTCGTCACGCTCACAATCACGTCTGATGGCCAGACGCGTACCAGAGCGCAACGAATGCCGCGATCCAAGATGAAGGAGGAACCCCAACCCCGACCCACTCCCCGAGAACTTCGAGGAGCGAATCACCAACCACGCACCGCCCGATGAGCCCGCCCCGCGAGCCATCGCACCGCACACGACGAAATAACCCCGCCCAGAATATTAGCCACGACAGTACCATTCCCCGAGGAATAAGAATTTCTTCTCATTCCTCGAGGAAGGATACTGCCGCGCCCAGGGTGCACCGGCCCAGCAGCTGCTCTTCCCTCCAGACGTATCGAGAGGGACCAGCAACCATTGGACACACGTGGAGGAATTCTGACGCACCCCAACCTAACCTTTTTTTTTTTTTTTTTTTTTGACGCTGGGAAAAAATGCGTTACGCATACCCTTCCGCCGGGGGGCGGGAGGGGTATGTGGGACTCCCCGGGCGAACCCGGTATACCCACTAAAACGACCCAGCGGCATCCCCGCTTCGTCATAGTGGAGGGGAACTGGGAAACTGGCATAGCCTTTGCTACCAGTCCCCCGCCGACGAATGCAAGGCGGACCCCTCCCACCCTCACGGCACGGGTAGGGGAGGGGGGCCAGGAACGGCAGGCGGAGGTGACGGAGTGCAATACAGGCGCAGGCACCCCCGTGCCAGTCGCCCGCCCGTCACCACCTAGAGGAGGGAGGGCACGAAGCCTTCTCCCCCCTCTCCGGCTGCGGAGCGGCGCAGCGAGAGGTCGTCCTCCCGCGCCCGCCCCGCCTCCCCCCTCTGCGAGAGCACGCACCCGCAGAAGGAGGCTACCGCTGACCAGGCCTCTCGCCACCCAGAATGGCGCAAATACGCCGGGAAGCGGGAGGTCCGGTCCGACCACCGCGGCGAGACCGCGGCCAGTATTTCGCCGTGTGCCGCGCGACGGCCCACGGAGCGAACCCACCGGACGGTACGCGATTAGTGACCCACTCCTCGAAGCCCTCGGGGAGCGAATCAGGGCCGGGGCCCCCCCCCCATCCCGGACCACGGCCATTCGTCACGCTCACAATCACGTCTGATGGCCAGACGCGTATCAGAGCGCAACGAACGCCGCGATCCAAGATGAAGGAGGAACCCAAACCCCGATCCACTCCCCGAGAACTTCGAGGAGCGAACCACCAACCACGCACCGCCCGATGAGCCCGCCCCGCGAGCCATCGCACCGCACACGACGAAATAACCCCGCCCAGAATATTAGCCACGACAGTACCATTCCCCGACGAATAAGAATTTCTTCTCATTCCTCGAGGAAGGATACTGCCGCGCCCAGGGTGCACCGGCCCAGCAGCTGCTCTTCCCTCCAGACGTATCGAGAGGGACCAGCAACCATTGGACACACGTGGAGGAATTCTGACGCACCCCACCCCAACCTAACCTTTTTTTTTTTTTTTTTTTTTTTTTTTTTTTCCGGGGTGGAAAATCCTCATGGATGTCCCCCACCCTGGGGGGGCGGAGGGGTCTGTCAGACTCTTACTGACTAAAAACCACCCCGGTGTTCCATCTCACACCTACGCCGGGGGGCCGCGGGAACTTAAGATACTACCGCGACCCCCGGCTAGTGCCGGCCCGCCTCTGCGGGCCTCAATCTCGGGTCGGCGGGAGGAGTGAGGTGTTAGACTCCGCCCGCGCGACGTCTGAGAGGGGCGCGCGTGGAACACTTCGCGCCGCCACCTCGGGTCCAGATGTGTGGGGGGCGACGGACGTCCCCAAGTCTGTCGCCCCTGGACCCAATTAGGGGGGCCGGAAGAGGGCGTTATCCGCCCTCCGCCGACGCCCGGTGCGTCTGCTGCGGATCGGGTGTGGGGAAGAAATCTCCCTCTCCCTCTCCGCAGCCTCCTTCTGCGACACGACTGTTTCGCAGAAGGTTACCACCGCGTCCCAGGCCTCCTCGCTGCCGACCATAGACTCGACTACGGCCGGCAGCGACAGGTCACTGCCTACTTCTGAGATGAGGGCACGGCGCGGCTCCTCCCAAGCGGCACACTCTGCCAGCGTATGCCGCACCGTGTCCTCCCGGCAGTCGACGCAGTGGTGACACCGGGCGTCCGGCTCCCTGTTTATGCGACACAGGTACTTCCCGAAGCAACCATGCCCCGAGAGCACCTGCGTCACACGAAACGACAGGGAGCCGTGCCTTCTCCCGAGCCAGGGCTCGAGTACTGGCCGGACCGCCTCGATGGTATCGAGGCCGGCGGTAGGGCGTGAGAGCCTGTCCCGCCATTCCGCCACCAGGACCTCAACCACGCCGGGAAGCGAGAGGTCTGGTCCGACCACCGCGGTGAGACCGCTGCGCAGCTCGGACCACGCCGGGCACCCCTCGAAGGTGTGCTGCGCCGTGTCCTCCGCCGCACCGCATTCGTGGCACGCCGGGGTTTCCTCCCTCCCGATCCGGTGCAGGTGCGATCCGAAGCAGCCATGCCCGGACAACACCTGCACCAGACGGAAAGAGAGGAAACCGTGGGACCAGCCCTGCAGGACCGGCCCGAGCGCGTCCAACGTCCGGCGGCCAAAGGCGGCGCTGGCGAGGTCCTCCGTCCAATGGAGGACGATGGCTTCCTTCGCCTCTTGCCGCACCGCTTCCCGCTCTTCGCCCATCGGGCGCTCACCAAGCGCCCTTCGGCGGGCCGTCCACTCGTACACTCTGGCGAGCACCCACGCCTCCAATTCCCGGCACTTTGCCTTGGGCCCCCCCAGGTTTGGGAGCGGCCTTCAACAGGCGCGTCGACAGCCCGCTGAAATGTGGGCCGAAGCGCCACCTGTCGTCCAGCACCAGCCCCAAATATTTCATCTGGGGCTGGACCCCTATACGGACGCCCTCCACGACGATGTGGGCGTCGGCAGGGCAGCGCTGCCGGGGACCGCGAAAACCGCGCCTCCGTTTTGTGCAGCGCCACCCTCAATCCCAGGCGGCGGATCCTCTCTGCCACCAAGGATCCGCCAGCCGAGGCCAAAATGGCCGCTTCTCCAAAGCTCCTCCCCCGTGCAGTGATCCATCGAGGAGTTACAGTAGCAGTCACCGAAGTAGACCTTCAGGTCACTTCTTCAAGTCCGTAGGTAAGATCTCATCATAACTAACAAAACGAGCCCAAACTCGACATATCAAGAACGATCCGTCGAGGAGATCCAGTAGCAGTCACTGAAGTAGACCATCAGGTCACTCCATCAAGTCCTAGGTTAGATTAGGTTAGGTTTTTTTTTTTTGGCAGGAGTGGGAAATCCCCACGGACACCTCGACTAACTCACAGGCTGTGAGATAGTCGAGGTAGTGCCGGACTCGAACCGGCTAAATCCACACTCCTGCCCTCCATTGTCCCTCTGACGTGGTCAGAGACTTTACGAGACTGACCCATACGGACCTGGTTGTCCGAAATAAAAACATTATTATTATTATTTGTTTGTATACGTTTACATATCTCGGCTTTATTGCCGGATTTATAGAACAGCACGGGCCGAAGCCAAGTACTACCCCGGGAAAGAGATGATATGATGAGATGGTGATATGATTGAATTTTTCTACTCAGAATTTCTGACGGGTGAAGGCTTATTACCAGACTAAAAAAATAAGCCATTTAATTTACGCGGGCAGCACTGTCTTTCCTGTCAAAGTCAGTGAGCTGTCGGTGAGCAAAATGTCATTAACACGTTGCATTGCGGTTGTGTCGGTTCCGGTTTGTTTGTCGTTATTAAGACGAACTTTCGTGACAGGCTCCGTTAGTTACGCGCAGACCAGTGCTAGCGGCGTCAGCAGTGCGAGCACGCAGACACTCGGGGCCACCAAAATGTACATCGCAGAGGAGCGAGGATCGGCTTACGCCCCTGACTACCGGGTGTATTTCAGTAAGTAGAGCCACCTTTAGAGCAGCTCCATGCTGGCCGCCTACTGTCTGGCAAAACGCAAGTTTGGAGGCTGCTCCCTCTTACCTGTTCCATTACTTATTAAAACCATTGAGACTGGCCGGACTTTGAACTTTTCTGTCATTATCATGTTTTATTGTTGTCATTATATTGTCATGAGGTGTAGGTACATCGTATTGTTTTAGGTGTATGTCCCTTAGCTGTAGATTAACCTAACGCCTATGACCTTGAACTTCTAACATTCTAAAATATACTATGAGCTTTTTATTATAATCTAACACATTAGTAAAATAACTTTTTCTGAGACTATTTTAGGTACCTAGTGTTTTATTTTGCATAACATCACATTGTGCTACAATAAAAAAAATACCTTTTTGTGCTACATTTTATTTAGTATGTTGTAGACATGTTGAAGACTACTTTATTTATGTTTTCTTTCTCTTTTTCTTTTTCTTTCATTATATTATAAATAATTTTAACTAATCATGAAGTTTAGTTCATAGGTTTCATTGTTCTGCAATTTGTCTTCAGAGCATAAAATAAAATTATCTGATAAGGTCAAGATAGTAATAACCATATCATTGACGTTCACTGCTGTGAAATGATAATAATCATCAAAATGGATGTTGCAGTTCAGTGTGTAGTTATATAATTAGCTCGTTATGACTTGGTTGTCAACTTGAAAGCTGTGATATTTTGTACGATGATGAAAGCCTTGTATGTGAAAACCTGTATTTGCAGGTTTTATGGCTTTAGCCTAGTGGGCTTTCAACCATTATGAGATTTTCTAAAATGAATTGAAATGTTGACAACAGTCTACTGTGTGCTAGCCGAGACAGAATGCTCAAGTCTCAATCACCAAACCCATGCACATGGCTAGCGAGCAGCAGTGGCTTAAGTCGGTACACAAGCAGTAAGTTTTGGGTTCGAAGCCAGGCAGGCACATAACTTTGTGTAATTTATTTCATCACCACTGCTCTCAAAATGGTAAAAGAAAACATTGTGAGGAAACCGGCAATAAAAAAATTTGAAGATATTGTGACATCTACCATCCCGCGCTGGGCTCGTGTGGTGGACTAAAGCCCATCCCTCTCCTAGACAGGAGGCCTGAATCCCCGGAGAGAAACATTATAGGCTAATGATGATGTGCGTCATGGGGGGAGTAGAGACTTATATTTATTTTGATCTAGGCATAGAAGCCTTTTTGATACTGAGGTTAGCAAACCTTAAGAATCAATTTTGCAATAGTACAGCTACAGTTTAATAACAACGTATAATGAAGCAACTGCATTGTTTTCACAAAAATGATTGAAGTACTACAACTAAGTTGATACTGTCTGTCTGTGACAAATTATGTTAAAATACACAGCCAGTTAAACTCAAATGTGAAATAATGCATTAGTGTGTTAGTCCAACTTACAAAACCAAGCAAGGTTGTGTAAGTTAAACTCACACACTAAACTTTTCAATGATTAATTGATCGAGTTTTCGGGATGGAATGCTATGTGCTCATGAAATAGTTGTGTTTATGAAACTAGCATTGTATTCATTTGGTATGGGGCATTTTCATGAAACTACGACACCGAGCTGGCAACTTTCAATTTGTAATTCAGTTTGAGAAAACATGGGATTTGAGAACCCTGTTTTTGAACATGTGTATGCAAGTGTTGTGCCTGTTGTATTTAGGACTGCCACCCATTGGTGTGAGATGACCCTATGTTTGTAAATAAACCTTGGCTATCGAGTTTAACACATAATAATATATTATTATGATTATTAGCAAAGTACATCTCAGAGCTCACAATGGAGCAAAAAAGTCACATACATACATCTTATGTATTTTCCATGCAAAAATGTTTTTAGTTCTGTCATCTCTACTGGATGCTACGGATGGTTGCAATGGGCTGCATGCTCTGAGGTGTTGAGCAATAGTAAAATAATAATATTACAGTCACTTAACATTCTCTTAGAGCAGATAGGAAACGTCTACATATGTCAAGGTTACGAAGGTCGTTTAATTTCAATAGTGATAAATGTTTTCTGACTCGATTGCTTATCGCCGTCTCGAACGTGTCACGTGTTCGATGCGATCCAACATATTCCAAGTGACACTTCACTTTACTGTTGACTATTTTGTGATCCATGACATCCCGGAAATCCGGATTATACATATGTATTCAGTCGACGAACCCTGCTTTTCTTTAGTTCCGTTTGATCTGCGAAGTTCAGATAGTTCTTAGACTACTTTTGGTAGGTCCCTCAAAAATTCAAGCCACCAACACACGTGACCAAGCAACTGTCATGAACTCCTGATTATACCTGTAGTGTTTTGTATAGTATGATCTAGCTAGGTAGTAGATACCTATTACAGATATGTTACAGATAGATAAATTCATTTATTTGCAAAATCTGTAAAATACCATAATTTCAGTATGGTATTTTACAGATTTTACAACACATAAGTACACATTAGTTCTTCATATTCCGCCTCCTAGGCATGCTTGTGACAATAACAATGACTGAAATATAAACAAATGGAACAATATTATTAAATAGCAAAGTCCAAAAATAGAAAGTACGACATCAATAATTGTCAAAATATTAAATTACAAATGTCAAATAAAAGTATTCAATAAAGTACAAATGTAGGTGCAAAAAAACAATAATTTAATAGTCAAACGAACTTACCTGTAAGTGAAGTTCGACGGTAATTATACTTGTTGTTGCATTGTCCGAAGATGATTCTTTAGGGTTGCTTAGTTCACGACACTGCCGTTTCAGGCCCTGTACACCCCCGCAGGATGTCCCCCAGGCCAGGCAAGTCGTTCATAATGTATCCATTTTGGGCTTCATAGTTCCATTGCAAGCTCCAACAGAACGGTCTCAGGTCATGCTAGCAGCCAATAAAGGCAAACATTTTAAAACTCTCTGAACTCCGATGTAGTGCCCCCGTGGCAGGCATGCCGTTAGTTGCAAACACGTGCGATTATTGCCACACAACAGAGCTTTAGGCTTTTGATTCCAATTCTTCAGCAGTAGGCAAATGCACATGTGTACTGGTGTACACCACATGGCCATGGCACATTGTAATGAGTGGTGGTGTTGCAGAGGACGAGAGCGGGCCGATCTCGCCGCTGCACGACATCCCGCTGTGGGCGGACAAGGAGCAGCGGCTGGTCAACATGGTGGTGGAGGTGCCGCGCTGGACCAACGCCAAGATGGAGATCAGCCTCGGCGAGCCGCTCAACCCCATCAAGCAGGACGTGAAGAAAGGTGCGCTGCGCTTCGTGAGCAACGTGTTCCCGCACCGCGGCTACATCTGGAACTACGGTGCATTGCCCCAGACCTGGGAGAACCCGCACCACGTGGACCCCGGCACGCAGGCGCGCGGCGACAACGACCCCATCGACGTGATCGAGATCGGCGAGCGCGTGGCGGCGCGCGGCGACGTGTACCCCGTCAAGATCCTGGGCACGCTGGCGCTCATCGACGAGGGCGAGACGGACTGGAAGCTGCTGGCCATCGACGCGCGCGACGCCGCCGCCGACAAGCTGCGCGACGTGGCCGACGTGGAGACGCACTTCCCGGGCCTGCTGCGCGCCACGGTCGAGTGGTTCCGCCTCTACAAGGTGCCCGACGGCAAGCCCGTCAACCGCTTCGCCTTCGACGGCGAGTGCAAGAACGCGGAATTCGCCTACAAGGTCATCGACGAGGTGAGCCGCTCTCTCGCCCCTCACAGCGTTGAGCGCGCACAACTCGCTCGTGCGAGGCGTACGTGACAGTGTTATGTTTGCAGGTGCACGAGTTCTGGCGCTCGCTGGTGGCGGGCGAGGTGGCGGACGCGACCGACATCAACAAGTAAGACCTTCTCGCCGTTGTTAGTGTGTGTATGCGCGCGGCGCTAACGCTAGTAACGAAGTGTGCGTGTGTCGGCAGGATGAACGTGTCGGTGGAGAGCTCGCCGACGCGCGTGGAGCGCTCGGAGGCGGGCGCGGTGCTGAGCAAGGCGCCGGCGCGCGGCCTGGCGCAACCCATCCCGCTCGGCGGTCAGTATACCACGACAATACAGCTCGACTCTGGGGCACCGTTGTGTAGTTCCTTGCGCTGTGACGTGCGACTACAGGCGTAGCTCACTGTCGAGCGGTCGGTTTGCTAGTACTACTCAATGACTGCACAGTGGACAAATTAAAGTATAATGACGTGTGTTCGCAGTGGACAAATGGCACTTCCTCTCCAACCTGTGAGTGGCGCGCGGTGACGGCTGCAGGGCGAGTGACGCGAGTGTTGCCGGCCATACTCGTGCGCTGTCGATATCGCAGACTTGTGTCGCGCTCGGCGCTCGCTACCTCTTGACTCGACAGTTTGACTCCTGAGCCGCCTCACTGTTCAAATGTTCAAAAGCGTCAGTTGTCATGATTGTGCGATATTCTATTGCGCTTTTCATATCCATAAGTATTTAATTATCTGTTCTAAGTGTAATGTATATTTAAAATGTTCAATTAAATTTAGTATTGAGTAATAAAACGTTCATTATTTTAAATTATTCAGGGCAATAAAACCGTACGGCACCCCTCAGAACGCGACATCGCAACTTCGCGAACCATTTTTCTTGTCGCTCTACAATAAGGCCGCCTATCTATTGGAGCGGAGTTTAGACTTTATGCAATTCTCATTCATGAGTCGTCACCTTATGGACACCTCCTTTCGTGCCGTATCTACCACACACCACACAGTCCATCCGTCGTTTCTTTGGCTTTCCTCTACTATTATACCCTTCTACATGCCAATTCAAAACTTTCCTTTCGACATTTTACTCATTCCTCCGCATTACATGCCCATACCACGACAACCGATTACCACACAACTTTAAAGTCACCGGCGCCACTTTCAGACTTCTGCTTATGTACTCATTTCTTATTTTATCACCACGCAGCATTCTCATCTCACCCACATGCATATTTACCTTACCTTTAATTCATCCGTTGTTGGGCCAAGAATCTGATCACAACACGGCAGGTCTAGCAGGTTGCTATCTAGCGCTATGACTCCAGGACTGGAGAGACGGTCGAAAGCACAGAGCATGACTGTATTCGGTTTCAGTTCTTGATCAAAAGTTGCACAGCGCCGCTCCCTTTCCTATCGTCTTCACTCTAGTCTATACTGTAACGCTGCCATTGTTTATCCGACTGCGGCGAAACCCTAAAGGAGGGTTATGTGTTTGACCTGTATCTACGATGATTACCTAATGATGTTTATTCTTGCAAATAGGTTCTTACAAGCCACTTTTTAGGGTTCCGTAGTCAATATGGAACCCTTACAGTTTCGCAAAATCTAGAAAAGACTGGCTCACTTTGGAAGAGACCTTTACCTGTAACCCCTCTACTCCCCTCCCTCTTACAGAATAACAGACAAAAATAAAAACTATATAACATTGTTATAAAATCAAAAAACATACTAACACTTTTTTATATATTATTACTAACATCAATACTTGTAAACCCAGATTCTGTACGAAATATAGGCATTTTTATTTTATTTATTTACTAGCTGTGCCCGCGACTTCGTTCGCGTGGTTGTCGAAAACTAAAATGCGTCGCTTACAAAAAAGAACATAAATAGTACATTAAATCATTGTTCTGCGTTAACTTACTGCCGCACTCAGACTTTTTTTTAATGATTGCTTAGGCCCTTAGTAAAGGTTATGAAAGTTTTGTCATACAAAAGTATGTCAAATCTTTACTAAGTGACGGCTTAAGTAATCATAAAATATCTCTGAGGGGTACGTATTTGAATATCGAAGATTAAAATACCTACGCTTAAAATATCGATGTTCAAAACATCGAAAATGGAAATATCGAACGATCATAAAACCGAAACATAAAATATCGAAAGTTTATATTATCGAATGGTTAAATAACCTACGTCCAAAACATCTAAAATCTAAATATCTACAAAAGCTACATCGAAATACAGATTATCGAATGTCCTAAATATCGAAGTACAAACTATCGAACGTCCTAATCGATGGGTACATATATTATTTGAACATCGAAAATTTATTTTTGATGTAAGTAGTATGAGTGGAAAAAGGTTGCTTCAGCAACGTCTCCGGCGCTACGGGAAGTGCAACCCCTTCGCCCTTGCGTAACAAAGGATAGGCACCCATGTTCACCTCCGCAGCTTCGGCTTGCTGGTCGCCTCCGGCGACCAGCAAGCGTTTAGATCATCTGCGACGTTAAGCTCGCGTGGGACTGCCGGAGCCCTGCAGCACCGGAGCCGTGACAGAAACCATGCTTGCTTGCATGTTGCATGATTGCTGCAAGCTTGTTTGCTAGATGGTAATCAGTTACTAGGTGGGTTACAAAAAAAAACAAGGAAAACCTTATGTAATGTAGGTACTTTAATTATTTTTACATAATAAAAACCCAAAATAAAACACATTTGTACGCAAATGTACAATATAACCACTGCGATATTTTTTTTGTTCTAGACCATACCTGGGAACCCCCTAGTTACGGAGATATTGGGGGTCAAAGTTAACCCTTAATAAGGCGCAAGCCTGTGTGAAAGTAACTACAAAATTGAAGGTGAATTTAGAGTATATTGATACCACTGATTTCAAAAAAAAAAAAAAATAAGGGGGGGGGGACATGGAAACCCCCTTTTTTTCGGTGGGAAATTAATTCCCCTTGCCCGATTCTGTCTGTACACATTGGGTCAAGTGGGAAAATAATACCCCTTGCCCGGTAAGGTTAGATACATTTACCGTACTTTCGTTGTTATTCTAATACAAGTGTTTCTTCCTGGCTTCGGTTGTTATAATTTATTTTTTAGAATTAATTAATATTTTTATATTTTGATAAATGAAAAAATGACGAATATGGAATCATATCTTTATTAGTAATATTAAATTTTAATTAATCCTGAGGTGAAGCCTCATGAAAGGATTTAAAACAGTTTTTTGCACATAGTGCTACTTGACAAGTTGAACACATTATTTTAGTTCTCTTTTCCTCCTTCTTGGTGCTGCAGAAACGACACCTTTTATAGCTATTGCCTTCCTCAGGGAGATGAATTCCAACGTTGAGGAGGCGGATCTCATCAGGCACGCCGAAGTTTGAGCCTTTTTTGTTCTTGAAAACAACTTGCCGATTTTTTTTGCTTGAATAGTGTGAAATCATCTCACGAGCCAATCGTAATCTAAATTGTCGGTGTGAATGCGTATTTACAACGTGGACAGTGTTGTAGGTAATGTAACTGTTAATTATTGACGCATCAAACATAAAAAAGAAAAGTCTCATCCAAAATTTTCGACACTTACGATTGATGGGATATGACGATCGAAAGTGATCGAAGTGATCTACGCCTCCCATGACGAGCGTGTAGCTTGCAATAGCTTTGGGGCAGAGGACTTCTTTCCTTGTCCCATCTTTTTGAGTTCGTTTAACCAATATTGCGTCAGTTGGATGGTGAGCTGTCGTGAGAACAGTAACATCTCGGGTATCAAGCCACTTAATGGCTGTAATAGGTTTTGCAGTTATAGCTGCAAATTGATTCTTTTCCAGTTTTAGATGTTTAGGCTGAGATTTCTTTAGTATATCTGGCAAATCTTTTCTATTTGTTCTTACCGTACCTACACAAAAGATTTTTCTTTCATACAAATCATCCAGCAAATTGCAACTTGTAAAGAAATTATCAAATGCAAGGAGTGTGTTTTCAGGAAGATCAGTAGAAAGTTTTGAAACAACATTGTATCCTAGTCCTTCGTCTTCCATATTGTCTCCTTTCCCCGTATAAACCTCAAATTGATAGAGGTAGCCTGTTTTTGAGTCACAACGCGCCCAGACCTTAAACCCACGTTTAATGGGTTTTTTGGGCATGTATTGTCTTAAGGATGATCGCCCTTTAAATTTTACCATACACTCATCTATTGACTGTGTACTAGAATTAACTGTCTCCTGCTGGAACACTCTATTTAGTTCCGTAATCATTGGTCTTAATTTGTACAATTTGTCATATTCTGGTGAGTCCCTCCTCGGTTCATTCTCATTGTCATTGATGTGCAAATTTTCAGTGATTTTTTTAAATCTTTTAACTGTCATAATTTTTGATATTTCGGGATTATTATAAAAAGGATCATTTGACCAGTAGAGTTCCATATCGGGCAATGGGTTTAGGCCCATCATAATTAATATCCCAAGGTACGCCTTAATTTCTTCTGCTGATACTGGTGTATAGTGGTTACTGTTTTGCTGACTTGCATATCTATTGGTTTGTTCCACTAGGATTTGAATCAAATATTCTGGAAAAAATCTATTAAAAACATCAATGGGGCGAGTTTTCAGATTATATGCAGATTGTGGTTGAATTGGATTAATGAATTCTGGAATATTATGTATTTCTTTTTCTATTTTCCATTCTCGCGGTTGTCTTGGCCTGGATACATTACAAGCTCTTCTTTGCCTTGAATGATGTTCCGATACTTGATTTACTGTTTCAGTTACATTGTGGTTAGAAGGTCCCGCACTCGTGTCATCTGTGTGAATGGGATAATCGTAACTGGTTTCATGGAATATCTCATCCAAACATTGCTGTATTTCGATTTCTCTATCATTGAGATTCACTATTTCTCTCCATTCTTCTTGTGTTGTATGTTCTATCATCTGCGTTGGTGAAACCTCATTTAGTTGTTCCGATCTCTCGCTTACTCTAGTAATCGTGCTGTTTCCTTCCAAAACATCTCTCAGCGAACTTTCCGAATATAATTCTGTACATTCAATATTTTCTTCTAAAATATGAGAAGCACCTAAAATTTCCTCGAGACGACTTTCGATAATGGAATCTTCAGTCACATTTAGGTTATCTGCTGGGCTAGTAACAGCGGCTGTCTGATAATAGGCATCATCGTCAGAGTCTATGTCAGATAAATCAGACAGGTTGTCCACGATGGTTTCCAACTCCGCCTTGCTGTGTATTCTCTTATTTTTCCTATTCATGGTCTATAAAACCTGTAGGTAAATATACAAATTATGAACATGTCATTCACAAAAACAGGCATAAACAGAAAATTTGATTAGGAGTTGGGACTGACAAATGTATTTTTTATATAGATAGTTATGTGTCTAAGTGCAGGCGTAATCGGGCAAAGGGAAATTATTTCCCACTTTGTAATTTGAACTTTTTACAGGTAAAAATTGCTTGAATCCATATGAAAACCATACGAAACACTGCTGGAATAATCTATTTATACGAAATATAAAACATATTCTACTTACAGAAATCTTTGTTGAACAATTTGAATATTTTTCTTCAAGAACTCCGAAAAACAACCGTCGTAGGTCACTACTTTCACGTCATGTCATTTTGACATTGACATAACATCCACAAGATGACATTATTACCAAATGTATTGCCAGTTTAGAAATTTTAAATTAACCGAGAAGCTGCTAAGTATAGTTGCGTTCATTTAAAGGTTAAAAGTCATGTAAAATTAAATATTTTTCAAAAGAAGCCTTGGTGGGAAATTATATCCCCTTGCCTTATTAAGGGTTAAAAAAAAAACGTTTCCCAGCAAAAATTTTTGCGTAGGGGTACTTAGTTTGATGTACAGAATGGGTTGATTTACACCCTGTATAATTTTTTTTCGGTATTTTAACTAGTAGGTATTTTGAACGTAGATATTATGAACTTAGGCATAATGTCATTCGATATTTTGAATCATTCGAAATTTTAATCATTCGGAATTTTAATTTTCGATATTTTAAGCGTAGGTATAACAATTTTCGACATTTTGATACAATCGATATTTAAATTTTCGATGTTTTGAACATCGATATTTTAAGCGTAGGTATTTTAATCTTCGATATTCAAATACGTACCCATCTCTGAGTACCGCAGTTACAGACGCTGTAGAAAATAAGGGCTAAGAAGGAACATTGGTGGTTTTTAGTCAGTAGAAGTCTGACACTTCCTTCCGCTCCACCCGTCTCTCCGGGAATCGGGGGCGACGTGATGGCTTCCGGCCGCCGTAGGCGCGGGCTTGTGGACGGTGAGTAACGGGCTAGCTCATCGTCCGTCCGTCCTATGACGATGACAGGCCGTTTAGACGGCGCGTTCGTGTTTCACGCGCGCCTCAAAAAGATGTCAGCAATATTGAAGAGGCCCGCAAGGACCGACGCCCGTCGGGGCTGCGGGTTGTTTGAAAGTGATACCGCGGCCTCGACACAAGGGCTAACACCACACCACATCTATAACACGACATGGTTGGCGCCATAGAAATCTATATCTATGGTTGGCGCAGTGGCTGGACGATTGACAGTAGCACTGCGTGTCGCAGGTTCGATTCCCACACGGAACAAAAAAAATATATAGGTAGTGGGTTTTTATCTATTTTAGTTTAAAAAAAATAAGTTTTTTTTCTCCACGATTGATCAAATCCGTACCGTAAAGCAGATGATGGAAAAGAGTGCAGAATACAACCGGCCTTTGTGTTTGGCTTTCGTCGATTACGAGAAGGCATTCGACAGTGTCGAGCACTGGGCCGTGTTTAACGCTCTCTATCGCTGCCAGATCGACACTCGGTATGTCGATGTTCTTAAACAGTTGTACGGTGCGGCAACAATGCAGGTCAGACTACATGAACTCACCGCACCAATTTCAATCAAAAGGGGAGTGCGACAAGGAGATACCATTTCGCCCAAACTTTTCACTGCTGCCCTGGAAGACGTGATGAAAACACTGAAATGGGACCAAAGTGGTGTAAAGATAAATGGTGTCTACTTGTCGCACCTTCGGTTTGCGGATGACCTCGTGTTGTTTGCCGAATCCCTGCAAGACCTCCAATGCATGCTGAAACAACTCTTTGATGTTTCCCTACAAGTTGGCTTAAGAATGAACATGTCAAAGACGAAGGTGATGTCAGGCATTCTGGACGACTCTGTCTCGAACGTTACAGTTGGAAACGAGCGTCTGGAGATGGTTGACCATTATGTTTATCTTGGACATGTTCTGTCTTTTGACAAGGAGCATTCAACTAAGGAGACTTCTAGAAGAATACATAACTCGGCTGGGCGGCTTTTGGTAAACTAGAACATATTTTTCGGTCCAAAAAGATCCCTCAGTGCCTAAAAACTCGCCTTTTTAATCAATGTGTTCTACCAACAATTACCTACGGTGCCGAGACGTGGACGCTCACAAAGGAGACTGTCCACCGAGTACGAGTGGCACAAAGGGCCATGGAGCGAGCCATGCTCGGCATAACCCTATTAGATCGAGTGCGTAACACCGAAATCCGCCGTCGGACGAAAGTCTACGATGTCGGGGACCGGGCGGTGCGCCTCAAGTGGACCTGGGCAGGACATCTGGCTAGACGCGGAGATGGCCGATGGAGCAAGGCTTTGACCGAGTGGTGGCCAAGGTTAGGCCATAGGAACCAGGGCCGTCCTAAAGCTCGTTGGGTTGACGACATCGTCAAAGTCGCGGGAAACACCTGGATGAGAGACGCACAGGATCGAGACATGTGGCGGAAGAAAGGGGAGGCCTATACCCAGCAGTGGGTGATTCCGGGCTGATATGATGAAGTTTTTTTATACTGTGTAATTGATCAATTTTAATTTGTTGACTATTCACGGAAGTTCACATTTTTAATAAACACCGCGGTTCAGAAAACGGCTTCAAATGAACAACGCCATCTATCGAAGACGAAGATAAACTGCTAAAATTTAATGCATGGAAAGCGAACAAACACAATATAGGGATTAGGCTATGTAGATTTTGAAAGCAGCGTCATTTAGACCAATACCTACCTACAGAGTACCTTTTGCTATCATATCTTTTTTAAAGTTATCTTGTGAAGACATTTATTTATAAGTACCATATTCATTTAATAGATGTCGTTGCATGTCTCATTCTTGACCATAATGATAAGTTCTTCTTGAAAACTATAAATTTATAGGGATACTAGCTGTTCCCGGCATGCGTTGCAATGCCCTTTTTCCTACCTACTACCTGCCTGTGTACCAACTACCTACCTACCTACTACTCTACCTACCTACTACCCTACCTACCTACTACCCTACCTACCTACTACCCTACCTACCTACTACCCTACCTACCTACCTACTACCCTACCTACCTACTACCCTACCTACCTACTACCCTACCTACCTACTACCCTACCTACCTACTACCCTACCTACCTATTACCCTACCTACTTACTACCCTACCTACTACTCTACCGACTACCCTACCTACTCTACTATCCTACTTACTACCCTACCTACTACCCTGCCTACATACCTACCACTTTCTCACCTTTTAAACCTTCCCTGGACTTCCACGAATAATTCAACACTATAATTAGCCAAATCGGTCCTGCCCTTTTACCTGCCTACGTACCAACTACCTACCACCTACCTATTACCTACCTACCTACATACTACTAATTTCTCACCTTCTCTGGACTGCCACAAATGTTTCAAAACCAAAATTAGACAAATCGGTCTAGCCGTTCTCTAGTTTTAGCGCGACCAACTAACAGCAATTAATTTTTATATTATACGCAAACACCATTTGAAAAATCGTTTTTCTATTGGGAAAGAAACAGTAATTATTTGTGATTATTGTGATAATGTCGTATGGTCTGTTTGAAGTTGTCATTCGTTGACTGAACAAATGAACGTCACTCAATTGTTTTGCCTTCCCGGAACCTCTCCACTAACACTTGAACTTTATAGGAACGGTATTAAAGCTCAAATTGATTTGACGTTTTAGTTAGAAAACGTTTGTATGGGAAAAAGAAAAGGGCTGTTTTTAGGGCTTTTCCGGCCATTATTCGAATTTTTCTCGCCGTAAAAACCATCCTTGAACTTCAACGAACATTTAAAAAAAAAATCAGCCAAATCGGTCAAGCCGTTTTCATGCCAAGTCGTGACAACGGAAAACGGGTTTCATTTTTATATATATAGACTAGCTGTTCCCGGCATGCGTTGCAATGCCCTTTTTCCTACCTACTACCTGCCTGTGTACCAACTACCTACCTACCTACTACCTACTACCCTACCTACCTACTACCCTACCTACCTACCACCCTACCTACCTACTACCCTACCTACCTACCACCCTACCTACCTACTACCCTACCTACCTACTACCCTACCTACTACCCTACCTACCTACCTACTACCCTACCTACCTACCTACTACCCTACCTACCTACTACCCTACCTACTTACTACCCTACCTACTACTCTACCGACTACCCTACCTACTCTACTATCCTACTTACTACCCTACCTACTACTCTACCTACTACACTGCCTACCTACCTACCACTTTCTCACCTTTTAAACCTTCCCTGGACTTCCACGAATAATTCAACACTATAATTAGCCAAATCGGTCCAGCCGTTCTCGAGTTTTAGCGAGACTAACGAACAGCTATTCATTTTTATATATAGATAGCTGTACCCCGCGTGCGTTGCAATGCCCTTTTACCTGCCTACGTACCAACTACCTACCACCTACCTATTACCTACCTACCTACATACTACTAATTTCTCACCTTCTCTGGACTGCCACAAATGTTTCAAAACCAAAATTAGACAAATCGGTCTAGCCGTTCTCTAGTTTTAGCGCGACTAACTAACAGCAATTAATTTTTATTATACGCAAACACCATTTGAAAAATCGTTTTTCTATTGGGAAAGAAACAGTAATTATTTGTGATTATTGTGATAATGTCGTATGGTCTGTTTGAAGTTGTCATTCGTTGACTGAACAACTGAACGTCACTCAATTGTTTTGCCTTCCCAGAACCTCTCCACTAACACTTGAACTTTATGGGTACGGTATTAAAGCTCAAATTGATTTTACGTTTTAGTTAGAAAACGTTTGTATGGGAAAAAGAAAAGGGCTGTTTTTAGGGCTTTTCCGGCCATTATTCGAATTTTTCTCGCCGTAAAAACCATCCTTGAACTTTAACGAACATTAAAAAAAAAAAATCAGCCAAATCGGTCTAGCCGTTTTCATGCCAAGTCGTGACAACGGAAAACGGGTTTCATTTTTATATATATAGACTAGCTGTTCCCGGCATGCGTTGCAGTGCCCTTTTTCCTACCAACTACCTGCCTGTGTACCAACTACCTACCTACCTACTACCTCCTACCCTACCTACCTACTATCCTACCTACCAACTACCCTACCTACCTACTACCCTACCTACCTACTACCCTACCTACCTACCTACTATCCTACCTACCTACTACCCTACCTACCTACTACCCTACCTACCTACTACCCTACCTACCTACCTACTACCCTACCTACCTACTACCCTACCTACCTACCTACTACCCTACCTACCCCTACCTACCTACTACCCGACCTACCTGCTACCCTACCTACTTACTACCCTACCTACTACTCTACCGACTACCCTACCTACTCTACTATCCTACTTACTACCCTACCTACTACTCTACCTACTACCCTGCCTACCTACTTACCACTTTCTCACCTTTTAAACCTTCCCTGGACTTCCACGAATAATTCAACACTATAATTAGCCAAATCGGTCCAGCCGTTCTCGAGTTTTAGCGAGACTAACGAACAGCTATTCATTTTTATATAATATAGCTGTACCCCGCGTGCGTTGCAATGCCCTTTTACCTGCCTACGTACCAACTACCTACCACCTACCTATTACCTACCTACCTACATACTACTAATTTCTCACCTTCTCTGGACTGCCACAAATGTTTCAAAACCAAAATTAGACAAATCGGTCTAGCCGTTCTCTAGTTTTAGCGCGACTAACTAACAGCAATTAATTTTTATATTATACGCAAACACCATTTGAAAAATCGTTTTTCTATTGGGAATGAAACAGTAATTATTTGTGATTATTGTGATAATGTCGTATGGTCTGTTTGAAGTTGTCATTCGTTGACTGAACAACTGAACGTCACTCAATTGTTTTGCCTTCCCGGAACCTCTCCACTAACACTTGAACTTTATGGGTACGGTATTAAAGCTCAAATTGATTTTACGTTTTAGTTAGAAAACGTTTGTATGGGAAAAAGAAAAGGGCTGTTTTTAGGGCTTTTCCGGCCATTATTCGAATTTTTCTCGCCGTAAGAACCATCCTTGAACTTCAACGAACATTTAAAAAAAAAAAACAGCCAAATCGGTCAAGCCGTTTTCATGCCAAGTCGTGACAACGGAAAACGGGTTTCATTTTTATATATATAGATTATAAATTGCATATCAAATAAATAATCGCCTATCAATACATACTCATCATTTATATTCTTTTTTACATCAAATAACTTACTTCACTACAAATAAACTAAATGTTTAACAAAACTCAAACTGCAGATAATTCGAAATTATACATCAATATGACATTACTATTTTCCTCATAATGCAATACAGTTAAATTTATTTTTTTACAAAAATACTACATACATAGCATAAATACTGACTGCACAGCAAATTTTCCATATCATTTTACAGCTTTAACATTAGTTAATTAGCACCCTAATGGGCGGCATGGGCACCGGGCCGTAGGCCGACGAAGGAGGCCGGCGGAGGCCCGGCACTTCGGGGACAGAAGATATATGTGGTAATTAATAAATAATAAGAAGACTGTGACTAATAAAATGCTGTTTTATTTAGAAAAACTGCTGTAAATAATATAAAAATAGAAGCTAAATTTAAAAGAAAAAGAGTTAACATGTATAATGTGCATTAAGATTATTAGCTGTGTATTGATGAAAAAGCTTTTGCTTTAGGAAAAAATCGCTGTACGCTGCGAAAATAAATGGTAGTGTGTTTAGTGATATTTTGAGTTGAATATTTTGCTGTGCAATCAGTAATTTTGATGGGAATTCGGAATCTTATTGCATAGAAAAAGGATATTTTTTGATTTGCGTTTAAATACTACCCAAATTTATATATCTTTTGATAGAGATCACCGATTAGGTACGATGAAACAAAGACATACTGCCACACTCAAAGAGCTTTAATGATTACTTAGGCCATCACTTAGTAAAGGTTTTGACAGTTTTGTCATACATTTCATTCATTTGTTTCGTAACTTTTACGTGATGCTTAGTCATCGAAACAGACATACAGACAAAAATTCTAACAATGCTGGAAATGAGTTCTGTTGGTTATTCTTTAACACCCTTTTTTTTTTTTTTCGCGATCTTGGGCAGAGCGAAAGGGAGTGTCAGACTTCTACTGACTAAAAACCACCCATGTTCCTTCTTAGCCCTTCATGTCGAGGCCGCGGTATCGGCGAACAACCCGCTGCTAGGATGCCGCTGCTGGTTAGGTTAGGTTGATGTTTTGTTGTATCCCACATAAATCCTACATATTTCAAGAATGTCGCCATAGTAAAAAAAATCCTTATAACGCAGGTGCATCAAATGGCGCTAGTTTAAAATTGTTGATTCGCCCAGATTTGAAAAATAGCGTCGTCAATGGTTAGGTTAGGTTGATGTTTTGTTGTATCCCAGGTAAACCCCACATATTTCAAGAATGTCACCGTAGTAAAAAAAAAACCTTATTGTATAGGCGCTTCGAACGACACTAGTCCCAAATCTAGTAAAATACTAAGGGGACGTACCTATATGGTTGTATTCTTTCAGGTTATCTAAGTGAGCTGATTATGGAAAGTACTACTCCTCAACGGTTATGCGTTAAAAGCAATAATGAGGGAATCTTGAAGGTTAAGGGTTAGGTTTCTTGGTTGAATGTTAAATGCATAGTAAACATTTGTTTATGATATATTTATATATGTCGGAGACTGCAGTCTCTGAACGTGGATAGAATCAGAACTACTGGAATGTCAAGCAACTATTGTCGTTAAGTTCAACCTCTTTAGTTGTGCTTGGGTGTGTTTAGTTCTGGCACGATTAACAACAACAACTGTCAGGTGATGAATGACAGAAGCGCTCGTCAATTCAGAGAGTCGGAGCCAGCGGCAGGGCTTCGATGGCGGACGGCGCTGCGGTTGATCGTGGTCGTGTTTCCTACTAACCTCACTGCATTCCATGTGGTTGATTTGATCGTTTGTCATGAGCAACCGTTATTATTTTGTAACCGAGGTGTGATTACCAATGTAGACCATTGTACTGAAGAACCGTTGTAGTGTTATTTTGAGATATCCATCCTGTCTTATCGTCATCATCATGAAGAATAGCGTCCCCTCCGACATCAGAAGTGTGGGATAGAACCATATCCACGTGCTTGGTGCTCAACTGTTGACATATGTTTGACTGAGCAGCCATTGAAAGGCGGAGCCCTAATCATTGCCCTACGCAAGGCGCTGAAAGGTATCGCGTCGACCTGGTTGTCGCAAGTATCGCATGTCATCAAGCCAAATCATTGATTTAATTGAAACGAAAGCACATGGAAGATCATCACGCTATTACAGACGTGAAACGCTTTAAGGGTACACATACACAATCAAATCCATTATTGGGTACACAACCAAATCCATTATTGGGTAAGTATTGCAAAAAGCCCGACGTGTGGACAGCTGTGAAGTTTGTGGCGTTCTTGGACAGCTACAACAATCCGGTGAGTCGTACTCATGTTGTTTGATTCTGGCGTAGAGTGTTCTGTTGTTAAACAGTGTAGCTTCTAAATACTCGGGCAAACGTTCACTTTCAACCGTGCAAGTAATTGGTATCGATAATAACTCGAATGTTTATTTATAGCACTGAACAAATTCTTAGCGTTGTTGTGATTGATAATAAATAACGAAATGACGATTTTATTTTACGTACTACCTGACGACTATATGAAATACGATGTTATAATCGCATGCGACTTTTGGCCATTTGGCTATACGGTACATTTAACTGAATCTACACTAGGTACTTATTTCGTCACTTCAAAATGTAAATTGTTCCGATTTACTTCCTTTATTTGATTATTTTACAATGTTGATTCTGATATTACAAACGAAAATAAATACTGTTCGACGTCTCTTCTGAGTGAGTTTTCGAATACTTTTATCGATGGTTTACCGCTAACTTGAATGACTACTGGTGAATTAAACAACTGATTAGTGAATCCAGCTCGTACGGTAAGGTGAACAGCAAATTGCACGCGAGAAAGTCGGCGAGATATTGAGAGCTAACATTCTTTATTTTATTGGGTGTTAAGAAGGACGGAGACAAGCGTATATGTGAAGACTACCATGAACTAAATCTTAACATAGTGTCTGATCGATTCCCTCTGTCGTTGATGAGCGATTGCTCGATTATCAGGCGTTAACTATTACACCTGTCTTGATTGCGTGAGTGGCTTTCATCAGAGTCTCGTCAGTGAAGATTGTATGCCTACTGCATTCGTTACCCCTCACTGGCAGTACAAGCACCTAGCGATGCTGTTTGGTCTTCGTAACGCTCCGAGCGTATTTCAGCGTGCCGTGTCTGACCCGGTTGCAGGAAGTTCTTGAGGCGTGCACAAAGGCAGGCTTTTCTTTGAAATCTTCAAAATGCTCTGTGGAGAGGAATGGGCAGGAGGCTCTATGGGTGCTCTTTTGGATCAGAGTGTTGTTGCGGAACCTTGGTTGCATCATTCATGTTGAGATGGTATACGATGGAAATGTCCACAGTGAAGTCGGGAGCGACAATTCAAAGAATGGAGTAATGATTCGAGCGGGTCGAGGCAGCTGGGAGGTGGCCAGTCGCAGCTGACGGTACCCGTTCATGAGCATAACGCGCCCGGTCGCCGCGCGCCGGGGCGTATACAAGTCAAATTAAAGTTGATATGGGATTCTGGGGAAGGATGTCTTTCTGGTACATGGTGCTCATACAATATCGGCTGTGTGAGTGTATAATACGGGAGAGTTTGAGTTTATGCATTGCGGGGATGGTTGTTCAATCTTCTTCTTTCTTCTGCCTATTTCGTGCTATCAATTTGGGCCCCCTTGTCCTTGTGAAGCGCTACTGACATTGAACCAAGCGTTTTTACCGGCGATGTAATCGTTCGGCTTGTGATGTACTTGCTTGCATAGTGTGCGTTTGATGCATGTTTTGTATTTCGTCTCATTCAGCTCAAGAGTACTTTGTGGATTTGGTGTTTAAGTGGTGCTCAATGGGGGATGGGTCTGCTGTGGCGAATCTAAGTTCAGATCTTGACAGATTTGTCAAGAATAAGACGTGTTCAAATGCTCCATGGTTTATTCTCATCAACAGTAAAAAGTTTGAATGGAAAACTGAGCAAGAAGTAGTCAGACCGTGTGATTTCGATTATAACGAGTAAACTTGTCCAGAGCTTCCAATCGAACTTCATACTGACGTAAACGCTGAGGGTTATGGTGATACTTCCCAAAGTTCGATTTCGATGGTAAATTGTACGTTGTCAATTATTTCAGCAGGCGACCCACGACCGAAGTCAAAGTACCATTCTTACGAATTGGTAACTCTAGTCGTGAACGCTGAGAATCACTTTCGACATTACCTACAAGGTTATTGTTTTACTGTTGCTACGAACTGTAACTCCTTGTAGGCTTTACGTAACAAAGTGGACATGACACTGAGAGTCCACGCTGGTTGGTGGGCTTTCCTTCAGATTTCGACATTGAGTATCGACAGTGTAGGCATATAAGTCATGTTGACTTATTGTCACGAAACCATTTTGCTGAGCCTAACAAGACTCCCGTTAAAGCTCTCATCCAAAAGACAGAGGAAAGGCGTGAAGAGATCGCGATTCTATCTGAAAATTGGCTTTTGGCTGAACAGTTCCAAGACTCAGAAATTCAGGACTTTGTCTCTAAGTTCAAAAACTGCTAGCTTTCAGTGGAAGTAGTGAAAACTTACGAGTTACGTAAAGGTGTGTTATACTTCGTAAAGTTCCGTTCTTTTATTATACCGTGAGCTTTTCGTTGGTCGGTGAATCATGTTCATGAAGCTCTCATGCATCTTGGTTGGGAAAAGAGTTTGGAGAAGCTCTATGAAAGTTATTGGTTCGAGCATATAAGTCATGTCCAAATATGTCACAAAGTTCGTGGAAAATTGTATTAGATGTAGTGTCTCAAAGTCTTCTTCCGGTCTGGTGCAAGCTGAGTTGCATCCAATCTCAAAAGTGAATATCCTATGGCACCCGGTGCATGTTGATTACTCAGGAAAGTTGAGTGAGAAAAATTACGTGAAATAGAATGTAATAGTTTTCATAGACGCGTTTACGAAGTTTGTCTTATTGTACCATAGTCTAAGTCTCAATGCAGCCTGCACTATTAAAGCTTTGAGTTCCAGTGTTGCTCTATTTTGTTTGCACTATTATCGCTGATCAAGGTCATTGCTTTGTCAAGAAAGAGTTGACCTCGTACAAAAATAAGGCCAAAGTGGTTAATTTCAGAGGTGATAATTTGGCATTAATCAAAAATGGAGAGAGAAACCAAACCAAATTAGAACCCAAATTTAAAGGTCCTTTCAAAGTAGTAGAGTCGCTTTAAAATGATCGCTATGTTTTAAAATCACTAACAGGGAATAGAACGTACAAGTACGCTCATGACCGTATTCGAAAATGCCTCAAAGTAGAGTTCCCTCCGAGCTTAATCCTATTAGCGAGAGCGATGAAGATTAATGAAATCTCTTTTATTTGATTGTATGCACACTTGTAACTATTTGGCCGCACTGCACGTCTTGTCGTAATATCTGTAGCTGCAGTTCGAAGCTGGTCAGTGGCGGTGAGCGGAGGAAGACGTTGTGGCGGGGGCCAGGGTCTCGTAGAGACTATAATGTTTGGTCGACTTGGAGTGACCAGGAAGTCATGGAGACTTTATGAAGGGCTTGGTTGGCCCAGGGTGACATATGCCACTAGACTGTGAGTTTTTGGGCCTGGTGAGCCCTGGGTGACATATGCCACTAGATTGTTAGTGTTTGGGCCTGGTTAGCCCTGGGTGACATGGGTCACTAGACTGTGTGCTTGGGTTTGGTCAACCCTGGGTGGCATGTGTCACTAGACTGTGTGTGTTAAGGGCTTGGTCAACCCTGGGTGGCATGTGTCACTAGACCGTGTGTTAAGGGTTTGGTCAGCCCAGGGTGGCATGTGCCACTAGACTGTATGTTTGGGTTTGGTCAACCTAGGGTGACAGGTGTCACTAGACTTTGTGTTAAGGGCTTGGTCAGCCCTGGGTGGCACGTGCCACTAGACTGTGAATTTGGGCTTGGTCAACCCCGGGTGACAGTGTCACTAGAATAAGCTGCCTGGGGCAGCTGGGTTACAAGAGTGTGTGCAATTAGTGTAGTATTGCTTTGTTTGCTTATACACAGTACGACGCGAGTTTTTGATTGTTTTGAATTAATGCGATTGGACCTTTGAATTGGTTTTACTTTCATGATTTTACGACTCTATTGACAGAGACATTAATCTTGGTCAGGTAGGCCGAGTCGACAGTCTAGTTTAAGTTTGTGTTCTCGTTGGTACAGGTACCATATCACCACCACACGAGGACGTGTGATTGTCAGTTCTGGCCGTGTCGGAGACTGCAGTCTCTGAACGTGGATAGAATCAGAACTACTGGAATGTCAAGCAACTATTGTCGTTAAGTTCAACCTCTTTAGTTGTGCTTGGGTGTGTTTAGTTCTGGCACGATTAACAACAACAACTGTCAGGTGATGAATGACAGAAGCGCTCGTCAATTCAGAGAGTCGGAGCCAGCGGCAGGGCTTCGATGGCGGACGGCGCTGCGGTTGATCGTGGTCGTGTTTCCTACTAACCTCACTGCATTCCATGTGGTTGATTTGATCGTTTGTCATGAGCAACCGTTATTATTTTGTAACCGAGGTGTGATTACCAATGTAGACCATTGTACTGAAGAACCGTTGTAGTGTTATTTTGAGATATCCATCCTGTCTTATCGTCATCATCATGAAGAATAGCGTCCCCTCCGACATATAAAACAAAGACGGGTTTGTTACAACACTTATAACTCGAGATCTGCTGAACCAATTTTCATGGTTATTGATTCGTTGGATTAGTCTCCGCCCCGAATAGCATCTTCTTCTTCAGTCGGTCCCTCATTACTGAGGATCGTGGTCACTGGACCCCTTCAAGCGAACCATCTGCCTCCATCTACTCCGGTCCAAAGTTGCCCTCACCACCTGCTGAAATTTGCTTGAGGAAATAGCCTCTTTTACTTGGTCGGACCATCGTGTTGGCGACCGGCCTCGCGCTCGTTTGCCTTCGGTATTACCAACAATGACCAGTTTTTCAAGGCTGCTATCTCCTCTTCGCATTATGTGGCCGAAATAGGATAAAATACGCTGTAGGCAAACTGTAGACAATCGAGTCTTGATATCGAGTTGGGTAAGGATAGACACATTTGTGCGTTTGGCCGTCCATGGAATTCGGAGCATCCGCCTCCAACACCACATTTCGAATGCGTCTATCCTCTGCCTTTCCCTTGTTTGGATTGTCCACGTTTCAACTCCATAGAGGAAAATCGGAAAAATAAGGGCTCTGACCAAACGGGCCTTCGTTTTAAAACTTATGCCACGATTTTTCCAGATGTTCTGGAGGCGTGTCATAGCATCTTTAGCCATGGCTATCCGTCGTTTTATTTCTGGGACGCAGCTGCCTTCATTACTTATATTAGAGCCCAGATAGACGAAACTGTCCACAGTATCGATGCCCTGGATGTTATAGGCGCCCGATAGCTTTCCCGCACGATCTACCACCATAAGCTTGGTTTTCTGCCTATTTATTGCAAGCCCTAATTTGCCACTTTCCACCTCCAATCTGCACAGTATCTCTTTCATGTCGCTAAGTGTTGTAGCAAGGAGAACGGTGTCGTCAGCGTACCTCAGATTGGAAATCCGCTTTCCACCAACAGCAAACCCCTTATCCCAGCCCTCAAGGGTCTTGCGAATTATATACTCTCCATACACATTGAAGAGCAGAGGTGAGAGAATGCATCCCTGCCTAACGCCTTTCTTAATGGAGAACACATTTGAACAGTCGGTGTCTATTTTGACGAAAGAGCGGTTGTTGATGTAGAGGCATCGGACTAGGTCAACAAGATGTTGAGGCGTTCCCATGTTCTTTAGAACCTCCCACAGCCTGTCCCACTCCACACAATCAAAGGCTTTGGTGTAATCTATGAAACACAACAATACAGGGCTGTTAAATTCCCGGCTTTTCTCAATAATTTGGCGAACGTTCAGGATTTGTTCCCGCGTGCCTTTACCTTTAACAAAACCTGCTTGTTCTTCTGGAATTTGTGGCTCAAGAAAGTGTCTTAGCCTGTTATTTATGATATACAGGAGTATCTTGCTGATGTGTGGAATAAGTGCCAAGGTTCTGTAGTTGCTGCAGTCTTTGGTAGAGCCTTTTTTATGAAGTGGAACAAACACGGACTCTGTCCACTCTTCAGGCCATCTCCTGGTCTTCCAGATAGAATTGCAGATGTTTAGGATCTGTTTGACACCTTTGGAATCTAGGTTTTTAAGTAATTCGGCGGGAATTCCATCTTTACCTGGAGATTTTCTATCCTTGAGACATCCAAGTGCATGTTCGATCTCTGACTGCAGAATTTCAGGTTCTTGCGGTGAAAAATCTGTCTGCGTGCCGATTGTGATAGGTTGGCCGGTGTCATAAAGTATTGTGCAGTACTGTTTCCAGCGTTCCAGAACCCGATTTTTATCTGTGAGGATGTTACCTGCTTCATCTGCAATTGTGCAAGTTTTCGTATTACGAGCTTTAGTCAGCTCTTTGACCTTGCGGAAAAGATCTTTAGTCTGATGTTTCGCAGAATTCTGTTCGAGATCAGCACAAATGTTGTTTATGTGTTGATCATAGTCTTTGCGGCAACTTTTCTGGACCTCTGTGCTGAGTTTGTCGTATAACCTTCTGTTTTCCAGTATGGTTAGACCTTTTTCCTTCAACTCTCGTCTCCGAAGAATTAGGTCAGCTGTTTCCATAGATATAAAAGGTTTCATGGTGGGTTTTGGCAACATGTTCTGTTTGGCAGTTTGCACGATAATTCTCTGCAAGGCTTTCCACGCGGTGTCTGGGTCAATGGTGTCATCTTTGGAACATTCCGGTACTTTGTGCTCAATTGCTTTTCTGAAGGCCTGCAGGTCAACATGGCGCATATTCAGTGTACGTTCTTGCTTGTGGAGTTTCCTCAGCCGAAGTCGGATTGTGGTAACTAAAAGTTGGTGATCAGAGCCACAGTCCGCCCCCGGGTATGTTGTGGTGTTCATGACCGACGATTTCCAACGGTTCTGGATGAGGATATAGTCTATCTGGTTTCTAAAACGGTCGCCAGGAGAAATCCAGGTGTACAATCGCCGTATGTGCTGTTTGAAACAGGTGTTCGTCACGGTAAGATTTTCCTCACTACAGAACTGAAGCATACGTTCGCCTCTCTCGTTTCTGTTTCCGATTCCATACTTCCCGACTACCCGTCGAAGATGTTCGTCGTTGTCTGTTTGACCGATTTTGGCGTTAAAATCACCTAGAACGACCGTTATCTCCCTTTTGGGTATTTCCTGTAAAGATTTTGCCAACGTGCTATAAAAGTTCTCGATTTCGTCCTCCCCAGATTGGGCGGTAGGCGCATAGACCTGTAAGATGTTCAGTTTACAGGGAGTTGTGTTAACTTTAATGGCAATTATTCGGTCGTTAATTGGCTTATAACCGCTGACATATTTGTCCATGCTTAGTGGTACGACGAAGGCAACACCCTTAGAACTTTCATTTTCAGGTCCTGAAAAGTAGACTTTGTTCAGCTGGTCAGTTGAAAAGTATCCTGACTTTTTCCAGTGTGTTTCGCTGAGTCCGAGGATAGTGACTTCCTTCCTTTTCATTTCACTCTCTACTAACTGGAGTTTTCCCGGTTGGTTAAGGCCGCGTACATTCCAGGTGCCAAGGCGGTGAGGCTGCCTAACTGATTTTGGTTTATCAGTAACATAGTTTCCATGTGTTGCCTGATTCAACACAAACACATGGCCGGTAGCACATTTCACACCACCATCCCCGGTTTGGTGGCGCCGGGCGTCAGCCGGAGCGCTCAACAGATCTAGATCGCTATTTCTTAAATCCATTGTGACTCTCATGGGAAAATAGTGCAGTGGTTTCCCGTTGCCTTCTGCACCAGACATTTTAAGGGTTATTTAGACCCTAAGGCCGCTGCAGCCTCTTCCAAACCAGTTGCCCGGATGGGTATCTAGTTATACCGCTATTGCTCGGTCGCCATAGCCTCGTTCGTTGTCTAGCAGGGAGCACCACGGCTGCCAGATGGCAGCCGCCGCCTTTCAGCGCGTGCAGGTGAGGATGACTCTTGGGGCCGGAAAGATGTTATGTCCGCTCTCCCCCTTACTCCCCGAATAGCATAATACATCTTAAAAACAATGAAAACTCGATATGTGTAATGAATACTTAATCATTTCAATAAATGCTGATTTGTTTATTACATGCATTGACTTATATATTACTGCGTAAGGACTGGGCGGACGGCATGTTAAAATGACGCCACAAACGTGGTCCCAATAAGGTCTTTCCTAAGCCGAAGTGAACTAGTCCACGATCGGCTCTCTTCGGGTGCGGTCGTAAATTTTATTAAAAGCTTTATTTATGTTCTTTATACCTCGAAAATACCACGCCGCTTATATAAGGTTACGTTAACGAGCAGACTACACCAATTCTCTGTATGGCGAACGCGTCGAGCAAATGTTCGGACGACCGTATCTTTAGTTTTTACATCAATGATTACATGTCAAACATTTGTTGTCCAATCCTGTCAATTCTGTCAAATACTGTATGTAACAACTATTCATGTGTGCGTTCAGAAATTTATTTTTTGTAAAATGTCTCGAAAGTTCAGGTACTGTTATATTTGTTTGTTTTAGACATTAATTTGTGTAAATTATTTATTAATTATTTAATTTTTAATTTCCGAAAATAATACCTAAGATTTATTCTACAGGTTAACAAAAGTGTAAATGTCTTTTTATAGGTTGTCTATGATTTTTCTTGATAAGCTATTCATACGTAGTGGTTATATACTCTTTGAGCTATTGTCTATGTCTCGAAAGTTCAGGCACTGTTATTGGCTGAAAATTGGTAGGGAGGTAGCTAAAAACCAGGAGAAGGATATAGGATTTTTTTCCCGTTCCCGTCGTTCCCGTGGGACGTGACATAAAACGTGGTATAACAAAACGCAACTGACAGAATAACAAAACACAACTCAGTACGTAGGATAGTAGACTAGGTAGAGTAGTAGGTAGGGTGGTAGGTAGGTAGGGTAGTAGGTAGGTAGGTAGGGTAGTAGGTACGTAGGGTAGTAGGTACGTAATTAGGGTAGTAGGTAGGTAGGGTAGTAGGTAGGTAGGGTAGTAAGTAGGTAGGTAGGGTAGTAAGTGGGTAGGTAGGGTAGTAGGTAGGTAGGATAGTAGGTAGGTAGGGTAGTAGGTAGGTAGGATAGGAGGTAGTAGGTAGGTAGGATAGGAGGTAGTAGGTGGGTAAGTAGTAGGTATGTAGCAGGTAGGTAGGCAGGTATTATGTAGGAAAAAGGGCATAGCAACGCATGCGGGTACAGCTAGTTACAACTAAAAATGGAAAAACAAAAAAACTCTTGGTTCGGTTGGTTGGTACCTACTAAGGTTGTTCGCTAACTTGATTGTTAAAAAAAACACAAAAAAAGTGAAAATAAACCTCAGAAGAAAAATCAGCTTCTGAAGTCGGTGACATATAATTTTATTTTTGATACATTTATTTAAAGATAATTTAGTACAGAGGTGTTACTTCTAAACTCGCCAAACTTTTACGTTTGATGGCGAGAGGCGCTCTTTTACAAAAACAAGCGCAAGCGCTCATTTGTTTGTTTGATTTCGTTTTTATGAAAACCAACCGAATTAGGAAATCAGGAATGTCCTACTTATTCATTTGGAAAGTCACCCTGTATGACACGGTGCACAGACGTAAGCTGGGCGCGAGGCTCCTCGTCCCGACCGACTGTACGCACTGTATGACTGGACCCACATCGCTTAGCAGAGAGCTGCTTTAAGTGTCACACAGTAGTACGTGGTAGTACAGTACTAGCTGCGCGGGTGGTGGGAGCGCGGTTTGTCAGGTCGCGGGGCGCGGGTGGGTATCGATCGCGGAACGCGCCCCGCCGGCGCCTCCAGAGGCTTCGCGCCCGCTCACAATGAAAATTTGATGTGCCCTTACGCTACACGCATTGTGCGACCTAATCTCGCATTAAACTTTGTTTGACCCCAATAAATTATATTATCAAACGAAGTTGAGTACCTACATAGCTATCAATTTAATATTCAGCCGGATCTAATTATACTAAACTAATGAATGCGAACTATTAACTGACATAATTGTTGAAGTCGGTTTTTTTTTGCAAATTTTTATTTTTAGTTGTAGGAACTCGTGACTTGTCGTGACATCCTATTACTTACAAATATTTACCAATTTAAAAATTTATATGACCCTTGAACGGAGCATTCGCCTGCACTGTTTCTGTGCAAAATCGAATCGAGTCTCCTCGAGCTTCGTGCCTCCTTTTAATAATAGGGGTACAGTCATGGACCTAAAAAATTGGGGTACAGTATGAAGTTGCAGTTTCAAGGTAGTTGCCACTTCAAATTAAGGGTAAACAATCATATTCCAAGATTCATTATCAAAACTTTTTATACACAAAAACTATAACATTCTATACCTAGCAGTGACGAGGTGTGCCTATAAGCCCATTCCCACCGGCTTCCCTTTTGAAAATAAAGCAAAAAAAAACTAATTATTATGTATTAGACCAAGAGTATATTATCAGATCTGTGGATAATAGTATATTTTGATACAAGTGCGGGAAGTTTGTTATTGCATTCGAGGCGGATTGAACGAGGCGGTTGAGGAGTTGTATCTTCCATACCTTCCTTGCATAATCAGCTCCTAATTTATTTATTTTTGTACTTTATCACAGTGCTGTCCTATTTGACCCTAAGGTTTACTGGTAGAGAATGCCTTGTGGCATTAAGTCCGCCTATGTACCACGTTAGTGCATGAAGTTTAAATAAATAACCTGAAAGAATGTAACTAACAACAAAATACGTCCCCATAATAATTTATTTAAGAATTATTCTCCAACTCCTAACCGTTAAGGAGTTACACCTTCCATCATCAGCGCATCATAATGAGATGTTGACTGCCAGATTCGAATACTTGAATAATTTCATAAAAAACACGGAACACGTAATACGTGCCTATAAAATTTGAGGGTTGCCCTTGTTTTCCCTGAGATTCCATCATCAGATCTTGACATGGTGACAATGGAACCACCTCGGGAGTACTTATATTGTTTCGAATAAAAAAATAATTTTGAAAATCAGTTCATAAATTACGTAGTTATGACGTTTCTCTCTTACATAGTCTCGATTCCTGCCCATCCTAACTCGATAATATGCGGCTTACAATACAACTGAGTGCCCTACAAAACCGTGTTATGAGTCGCGATGTCACGTGGTCCAATTTTATACGAATTTAGTTCTGAATTCTGACACCTAAGCTCCGGGTTATTTGGCGCTGGCTGTTGCTTTCTTTGTTGACATGAAAAATGTTGCTATTTTTGTAATACTTTTCATCTTATAATGCATTAAATATTTTTTCAATACACTTCAATTTCGAATCTAGCTCTTATTGCACTACGATTAGGTTCGAAATGCAACATATTTCGCATGGTGCGGTAATCTAATTTTTCCGCAACCAAGGGCGGGAAAGAAAATTACCACAGATATCTATACCTTATATTATGTCCAAATCGACTAAAACAGGAAATTTTAAAAAAAATCACCACCGACTCTAGAGTCGGCAGTGTTTTTTTTTTAATTTCGTCATTTTGATTTGCGTCTTTACAGCATAAATATTTTTTGAATATTAATAGTACATTTTGATACAAGTGCGGAAAGTTTGTTATTGCATTCGAGGCGGATTGAACACCCGAGCCGTATGGTGAGGGTGTTCATGGGGTCGAGAAATGCAATAAAAAATATGTTGCATCAATTATGGACTCTGTCGGGCACAGCAAAGTTAATTTTCAATAGGAGAGAAGATGAAGGCGTCTTTTTAAAGGAATAACAAAATAAATAATATTAATTTAAAATAGTATCATTAAAAATAGTTGTATTTATAAATTTGGTTTAAATTTATATTTATGTGTTTTATATTATTATATTGCACGAATTATATTATTAGCAATGATAATAAACTAAATACTATTTTAAGTATTTTAGGTATTGTGTAAAAATAGTTTTTATTATTGTTGAAATTTCTCGTTAAAATATTCTTCAATAGTGTAGTAGCTTTTGGTTATTAGAAATTGTTTCAATATATTGATAAAGACATTGTGATTATTTATATTTTTGATGTATTCCGGTAACTTATTGTAAATTATAATGGACATAACGAATGTACTAGAAGAGTGTATTTTTAATCGTGAAGTGGGTACGTTTAATCTGCTTTCGTGTCTAAGTGCAATTTTTGACAAACGACTTCAGCTTTAGAAGTCGGTGGCCGACTTCTGAAACTAATGTTGATAAATTTTCGGATTTTTCGACATGGGGGTCAATTTCGTGGTTTTAGAAGTCGCTGATAACGAAAATAAGGTTAATAAACAGACAGATTTTTTTTTAAATAAATTGAAAAAAAAAAACATTTTTTTTGTTGTTTCATCGGCTTCCCCTTTCATATACTTCCTCGCCACTGTACCTTTAAAAAAAATAAAAACTTTTTAACAATCTATACTTACTAATATTATAAAGCTGAAGAGTTTGTTTGTTTGTTTGAACGCGATAAACTCAGGAACTACTGGTTGGAATTGAAAAAATATTTTTGTGTTGTACAGTCCATTTATCGAGGAAGGTTATAGGTTATACGCACGCTACGACTAAAAGGAGCGGAGCATAAACAAAAAATGTTGCAAAAACGGGAAAAGATATTACTTTTTTAGAGCTTTTGTTGTGTGCGCTGCGAAAACGGTTTAAGTAACGGAAATACCATGTATGAAAGAATTTTTCCTCTTTAAAAGTTCTGCAAAAAAGGCCGCGACAGCATAATATGGGCATATAATGGGTTGTGATGCGGGGTGCGGCAAAGGGGGTTGACGTCGCCCGCGCTCTGCAACCTGTATGTGAAGGATCTGATTGAGGAGCTCAGGCTGCTAAGCTCCACCAGGGTGGGCTGCTATATAGATGGAGTGTTTAAATAATATAAGCTACGCGGACGACATGGTGCTGCTGAGTGCGTCGCCCTGTGACCTCAGCAAGCTGTTAAGGATTTGTGAAAGGTATGCTTTACAACACGGACTTGTGTACAATGTAAAAAAGAGTGAAGTTATGGTCTTTGAGGCCGGCAGTAGTAGTAGTCCTATTGAGATGCCTAGTATACAGGGTGTAAACGAACCCTTCACGCATCCGTCAACCAAGCATTCTGTACCTACATCAAACTAAGTACCCCTACGCAAAAATTTTTGCTGGGAAATGACTTTTTTTTTGGGGTCAAAAATCACATTTTACGGTAAAACTCAAAGTAGCACTCTTAAAACATTATGCTAGTGGAATTTAATTATGCTTTGAATAGTAAACAGGTCATGGAGATAATTTAAGTAAAGTTAAAACCTGAAATACTAGTACCTATTTACAAAAACAGCTGTGAAAAATTTGGAACTTTGACCCCCAATATCTCCGTAACTAGGTTCCCAGGTATGGTCTAGAACAAAAAAATGATCGCAGTGGTGGGGAGAACAAATGCCCTTCGTTTGCGTTAAGGGTACTTTTCGTTGTTGCGGTGTGCGTCGCTGCGTGCTTTCGTGCTCGCAGTGTTCGTTGTTGCGGGCATACGGCGACGTGTGATTCGGCGTGGTGGCTTTCGGGATGACGTATTGCACTCGTAGTTTAGTTTTATGAATTGTTCTTCTGACATTCAAAAGTACCTGGTAATGGTTTAATTGAAATAAATGCTTTGACTTTGACTTCGGTGATGATGATGGAAGGTACAACTCCTCAACGGTTAGGAGTTGAAAGAAAATTCTTTCTTATTTTTACTCACTTATGGAGCGATAATTGTATTCTTTCAGGGTATTAGGTTGACCCGAGGTGGTCCCATTGTCACCAAGTCAGGATCTGGTCATGGGTTTCCAGGGAAATCGAAGGCAACCCTCAACCTTTATAGGCACTTATGACGTTTTCCATATATTTTCTAAACCTGTTCAAGTATTTGCGTGTGGTCATCACAATATCATGTGGATTCACTGATGATGATGGAAGGTACAGTACAACTCCTCAACGGTTAGGAGTTGATAGAAAATTCTTTCAGAACTATGCGTACTTATAAAGTGATAGTTGTATTCTTTCAGGGTATTAGGTTGCCCTGATGATAGAAGGTAAAACTCATTAACCAACTTTAAAAAAGGAGGTTCTCAATCTTTTTTTTATGTATATTCACAGATTACTCGGAGGCGCCTGAACCGATATAAAAAAATCTTTTTTTGTTGAAAAGGAGATATCCCAAGGGTAGTACCATGATAAAAAAATCAGGATCTAATGATGACATCCCAGAGAAATCGAGGGCAACCCTCAAATTGTATAGGCATGTATCACGTGTTTCGTGCTTTTTCTAAAGTTTTTAAGTATTTTCATCTAGCAGTCATTACTTCATGTTGATGAGTTGATGATGGAAGGTATAACTCCTCAACGGTTAGGAGTTGGAGCATAATTCTTTAGTAAAATATTATGGGGACGTATATAATATGGTTGTATTCTTTCAGGTTCTCTAGGTGAGCTGATTATGGAAGGTACTACTCCTAAACGGTTAGGAGTTGAAAGCAATAATAAGGGAATCTTGAAGGTTAAGGGTTAGGGTTCTTGGTTGAATGTTAAATGTATAGTAAATATTTGTATAGGATATTACAACTAAAAATTGTAAAATAAAAAAGCTTTTTTGCAAAAAAAAAACCGACTTCAAAAACACAAAAAAAGTGAAAAACGAAAAACACAAAAAAGTGAAAAATAAACTTCACAAGAAAAAGCAGCTTCTGAAGTCGGCGAGACTTCCCAAAAAGGAGGAGGTGCTCACTTCGATCGGTATGTTTTTTTTCCCATATATACACCGATTACGCCGAGATTTGACATTGTTTGACCTAGTACTTTTCATTTTATGAACATTTTTTTTTATTTATGAACATTTTTCGTTTATGTGTGTCCGCTAATAACTTCGTCGTTTATGACCCAATTTTGATCATTCTTTTTTTATTATAAAGCAGATATTTCAAGGGTGGTACCATGATATAGAAACCGGGACCTGGTGATGGGATCCTAGAGAAATCGAGGGCAACCCTCAAACATAGGCACGTATTACTTGTTTCGTGCTTTTTCTGACGCTATTCATGTATTCGCATCTAGCTCATCACTTCATGTTGATGAACTGATGATGGAAGGTACTACTCCTCAACGGTTAGGAGTTGAAAGCAATAATAAGGGAATATTGAATGTTAAGGGTTAGGTTTCTTGTTTGAGTGTTAAATGCATAGTAAATATTTGTATAGGACTACAACTAAAAATTAAAAACTTTTTTGCAAAAAAAACAACCGACTTCAAAAACACCAAAAAGTGAAAAGTTTTTGAAATCGGTTGTTTTTTTTTGCAAAAAAGTTTTTTTCAAAACCCTAAGACACTCGGCCGACCGAAAGAACATAAAGATGGTCTGCTTTGCACTATGCTAATCACTGATTGATTATGGCATCACTTCATGGGGAGGTGCCGCCAAAACACACCTCACAGAAGTAGAAAGGAGACAGCGTGCTATACTCAAGGTCGGAGCTGATCTCCCCTTTCGTTATCCTACTACGGACCTGTACAAACAACGGGACACTCTCAGTCATATCATACTAATTACGCTACTTAAGAAACATTCTCAGATGCAGTTTGACGCTAAACTACAAAAAGACAACCGACGGAAAGGTAGAGTATGTCCCAGCCACGGCTTAATTCAAATCCACACTTCCTAAAAGATTCTACTGCTTCTTTTCGCATTATCTCTACAATAAGTTTAATAAATTATTAAATCGATATCCAAAAACTAGATCAATCTGTATCAGGGGTGGATCCAGGATCTTTTTCTGGGCGGGCCACACGTAGTCTAGTCAGCAAGTGCTGTTTGGTTCATTTTGTTCACCGCCGCCGAAAATATGAACCAAAAAATAAGTGTGCATGTATTTTTAGAAAAAATGAAAAACACAATAAAAAGTGAAAAATAAACTCGGCTTAAAAGCAGCTTCTGAAGTCGGTGGCAAAAAAAACGAAATCAAACAAACAAAATGTCACCGACTTCAGAAGCTGCTTTTTCTTGTGAAGTTTATTTTTCACTTTTTTTGTATTTTTCACTTTTTTTGTTTTTTTAATATATTTGCTTACAAATTCCCAGATTCGTTCTACAATTGTTTGAAGTGTACTACTAAATCCTAGGATTTTCATTTCGCGAATTCCCAGTGTGGTCCCTCAGTTCACACGCACAAGGGTTTTTAGTTATTTTTCTGACCGTTTTTTTTAAGTCGTTTGTTTTTGTTTGAGATGTCTTGTATGGACCAGAATGTTACGCCACAAAAGGGATTCATGAGAACTTTAAAAAAACGCGTTCCCTATTTATTGAACACTCTGCTTTCTGACATCAGACAAGAAGTTAAGAAAGTAAAATTCGCACGCAAACTAAAAAAATATTTATTGGATAATATGTAGGTGTAGGTATTAGGAATATGTGTATAGTTTATAGATGTACCTATATGATATTAAGTTTATTGTAAAAGACTCAGCGATCTCACAGTTAAACTGCGTAAGCAGTTTTGTGGGGCAATGTATTTAGTTTGTTGGTAAATAAATCATTCATTAAAAAAAAATGAAAGGCATTTGCATGTAGCTGAGAGAAGAATGCTTAGAATGATGTGTGTTGTTATGCGCATCGATAAAATAAAAATATGAGTAAGTACATAACAGGAAGTCTGAACGTGCGCCGCGCCGGGGACTGTTCAGTTGTGTGGTAATTAGAGTATCGAAATGTGGAATGAGTATTATGACGTTAGGAAAGTTTTAATTAAGAACTAGGTGTTTCCGGCGGCTTCGCCCGCTACAACTCGAAAATTATCCCACGAGAAGATAAAATTGGGATAAAAACTATCCTATGTGTTAATCCAGGTTATAAACTATCTGTGTACCAAATGTTATCCAAATCCGTTCAGTAGTTTTTGCGTGAAAGAGTAGCAAACATCCACCAATACTTCCAAGTTTCGCATTTATAATATTAGTAGGATAGTAGGATGTGGGTGGATAAGAGTAGAGGAAGACCAAAGAAACGATGGATGGAGTGATGGACTGTGTAAACTTGTGTAAAGGATGATATGGCAAGAAAGGAGGTGTCCCGTGAGATAACGAATAAAAGAGAAATATGGAAGAAGACATCTGCGCCGACCCCAAATTAATTGTAAGTGGGTAGGTACAACCTACCTATAGTAAGAGATGTTTATTGTTTGGAGGATTTTTAATGAAGGAAGTGATAGGTACACAATTTATATCAAGGGTGTAACGTAAACGAAGGGCACTTGTTCTCCCCACCAGTGCGATCATTTTTTTTGTTCTAGACCATACCTGCCCGCCTAGCATGCCACCGTAGAAACGGGTTTTGTCGACGGAAGAATCGACAAAATGACAGATTGTAGCAAAATTTAATGTCAAATTGTATGGAAAAAGCTTTGTCTATTCTTGGTAGAATAGAGATAGAATCGCCATACTACGCGTGCTGGGAACCCCTAGTTACGGAGATATTGGGGGTCAAAGTTCTAAATTTTTCACAGCTGTTTTTGTAAATAGGTACTAGTTTTTCAGGTTACAACTTTACTTACAATTACCTTCATGACCAACGGGTCATGGAAGTAATTTAAAAAATAACACATTTTACGGTCAAACTCAATAGCTATATTGAGTTTAACCGTAAAATGTGTTATTTTACGGTTAAACATTGTGCTAGTGGATGCTTTGAATAGTTTACTATTCAAAGAGCGCTATATATATTGTTTAAGAGTGCTATTTTGAGTTTTACAGACAAAGCCTCTCCTTTGCCAGTTCTCTCGATCAGGTGCTCAATACTCAATACTTTATTGCATTCCTTTTTTGCTATTTATCAGGCTAGCCTTTATCCCATCTACTTATGATATGCTCGGCTTCCAGTCTAACTGGATGCAGCTGCATTCGATCTGGGACTAAATAAGAACCAGGATTAGAATCGAAGAAATCCAGGTAATGTCAAAAAGGTCCCAAAGGTTGACTGGTAGAAAATGCGTCCGCCTCCGTGCTTTGTGTTTAAAGTGTAATGAAGTTCCCGTCGGGGCTGCGGGTTGTTCGCAAGAGATACCGCGGCCTCGACATAAAGGGCTAAGAAGGAACATGGGCGGTTTTTAGTCAGTAGAAGTCTGACACTCCCTTTCGCTCTGCGTAAGAGCGGGCGGGGTTACTTGATGATTTCCCACCCCCCAAAAACAAAGTGTTATGAAGTTAAGTAAGGTCGCTAATTGTACCTACCTACTGCAAAGAAATCAAAAGCAGCAGCTCAGTGAGCTACGTGTGGCCAATGCTTGATTGACGTGCAGGTGTACTACAGGTCTACGTTGTTTGTAGTCATGTAGCGGGCGCGAGGCGGTAACTTAGCGGTAAGAAGATGTGCGACTCCGGACTCGCTCGACTCTCGAGCGATCTGAAGGAGCTAAGGCTGTATCGTGCGGAGGGGTCGCGGCACGGGCGGGGCGCGGGCGGGGAGCACGGGAGCCGGATGCCGCTCGACCCACGCAAACATTATACACTCCAGATACGACATCTGATATTATACCTTCATTCTGATATCGCCGCGATAATCGTATAGTTTTTTTATGGTATGCATGGTAATGCATACCATGAAAAAACCATCATCATCCTGATTCGGATAATTGACGCTCTCACGTCGGACATCCAACGACGATCACCCATACCGATCTACTCCGACTTCCGCATTCCGGTACCACGGGTTGCTTGTCCAAAGGGATGGTTAAGTTGAGCGGGACGAAACGCACGGGTCAACTCAGGATGGATGAAATGGCAGCAGGTCACTGGAAGAACTTGCGACCCACGGACGCCACTCAAGCTCAAAAGGAGAGTTATGTGTTTGAACTGTATTTTACTTAGTTTGATTAATGTATTTATTTTTGGAAAATGGATCTCGTGATACCGTGAGTCCGTGATGTACTTACCTATGTAACATGATTGGATATTCTTGTTTCATCTGAGAAGACGAGTGGCTGTAGGCATCGCGCAGGCAGTTAGCGCGAGGGCGGCGGGTGGCAGGAGGAGGCGCGCGGCGGCCGGGGGCCGGGGCGCGGCGCGGCGCGGCAGTGGCGCGACTGTGCTGGCGCGATGCACTCGTTCGTGAGGGCGGTGACTCTGGCGGCGCTACTGGCGCTCGCGGCGGCCGCGGCCGGCGCGCGGCGCTCCGACCAGGACTTCGAGTTCGACGACGATGCGGTGAGGCGCATGTGTCGGCCCGCGGGCACTCTCCACTGTGTCTAGCGCACGCACTTTACATGACGCGGCCATAATTCACGTGAAGCGTGGCTCGACCGTCCTGGGATGTTTTTAAAATGCTTGCGTCCTCCTGACGACCAGACGACCACTATACAATCTTAACTCTTCGATGCAGTGGCAGCGGATCACAGCGATCACAACCCAGCGGAGACACGGTCGAGCAAACAATGCACTTACAAATAGCGACGTTTATATTGATTTTATTTAACCAGTGTCCTTCCTTCGTAATGTTTTTTTCGGTCATAGGTTTTTGTTTTTCAGATTTTCTGTGTTATACCTAGAAGGTTTGAATGCCTATTTAGGTAGGTACTGTGTTTTTAATGAGGCGTGAGTTTAACTAGGTATAATCTACTTACAAGCTGTCAAATCTTTTCACTATAACTGCAGCTATTTGAGTAGGGGTCCTTATGTATTACGCCGCGCGTAAGCTGTGCTTGTTTATTCGTCTGTTTTAGTGTCATGTGAGTCAATCAATAGGTGAGTAAGAAATAATTTTCTTTCAACTCCTAACCGTTGAGGAGTTGAACCTTCCATCATCATCATCGAATTCACATGATATTATGATGACCATACGCAAATACTTGAACAGCTTTAGAAAATATATGAAAAACATCATATGTGCCTATAAAATTTGAGGGTTGCCTTCGATTTCCCTGGGATCCCATCATCAGATCCTGATTTGGTGACAATGGGACCACCTCGGGAGTATACCTTTTCGAACACAGAATTTTGAAAATCGGTTCATTAATGACGGAGATAATCCGATAACAAACATACAAAAAAAAATTGAGAACCTCCACCTTTTGGAAGTCGGTTGATAAAAAAAGATTCCGACGAATTAAGAACCTCCTTTTTTTAAAGTCGGTTAATGAGATTTACCTTCTATCATCAGGTCAACCTATTAGCCTGAAATAATACAACTATCAGTCCATAAGTACGTATAATTTTGAAGGAATTTTCTTTCAACTCCTAACCGTTGAGGAGTTGTTCCACAGATTAGTTGTACCTTTCATCATCAGCGCATCCACATTAGATTATGATTATCAGACGCAAATACTTGAACAGCTTCAGAAAATATATAATGGAATACATCATAATCTCTCAGGGATCCCATCATCAGATCCTGACTCGGTGACAATGGGACCTTTCAAACGCAAAAAGATTTTTGAAAATCGGTCCACAATTACATACATAAAAAATAATACAAACACGAATAGAGAACCTCCTCCTTTTTGGAAGTCGGTTAGAAACTGGGAAATGCCCAAAAGATCCTTAAACCAATTTTCTTACTTTGTCACACGATTAAGATTTTTGAAAGGCTCCTTCTTAAAATAGAGCACTGCCTTCAACTACGCTACATGGGTATTACCTTGGATACCTATCTTTTCTTTGTCTTCAAACAATTCCATAATTATACTGAGATCCAATAGTGATAAAGACCTCTTCATCACCATTGTATGAAGACAAAGAAAAGAGTTATTTCCCGTTATAACTTACTTCGCCACCTTACATCCACCAGCTGGAGATAATCATCGCAAACTCAAACTCAAACTCAAAGTATTTATTTCAATTAAACCATTACAGGCATTTTGAATGTCAGAAGAACAAGCTAGCATGCGCTATCAAAGAGAATTAAACCACTATAATATAGTAATTGTGCGCTATGCATAGCGCTTAATTAAACTTGCTCCAATGTTACGGGATGCTTAAAACCCTCCCTTACGATGCTGCTCCCTTTGACGAGTAAAGCTCCGCCAGTCGTGCACCGGGAAATAGCGACTCGTATTAAGAAGGGTCAAAAAGCAGACAACCCTTGTTTGAACACCAACTACCACGAAGAGCCGAAAAAGCTTTCTCAGACACACCACCAAGAACACTGTTGAGGAACAAACATCCCCCTTCCACACTTCATCGCACCGGCAGACAAACTACTACTGATCACGAACAGCAGTGTCCGATATGGAATTCTCTGAACAGACTCCGCTGTACAATTTAGTTAGATGGGGTATAACCGTCCGGATACAATGCGAGTGTAAAGTCCCGCCGACGGTATGCCATACCTCCTCTCTTGCCCATCGTGCACAACTAACTGCACCTTCCAGGACTTGAATGAAGCAAACGACAGAGCTCTCCAGGTTGCCATGTACTGGTCGGACAAAATCTGAATCATCCATTCGAGAACAAAAAGATTCTGTTATTTCATTTCTTCGTAAGGCTATTGAAAAACTTGGTGGACCACCAAGGTCGATATTTTGTAAATACTGTAGTTTTAATAATCTCGTTTTGATTATTTTGACAGGAGTCGGGAGTGACGGCGTTGGCGAATGGTGGCCACTCGCGGCGGCCTCGTCGATATGTGTACGATCCTCACAGTGAGTACCTGTCTGTTGGTAGTAAGCACGTATTATAGAGAGTGTGGAGACTGCAAGTATTATTTACGTACCTGCAATTTAGAGAAGAAAGAAAACAAAGAAAGATTGGGAATACGAAATGATGTTGATATATTTGCAGATTCGCTGTGTCGGTCGCTGGTGTGCAAGAAGCGCGAGGTGTGCGTGCTGCGCGACGCCTTCACCGCACTCTGCGCCACCAAGAAGGACATCTTACGGAGAGGGTAAACCATTTCATTTCCTGCCTATTGCTCCTTTTCGTCTTCTACGTGAAGGCACCTACTTCGCAACAATACCTGTATCCCAGACAACTTCACCCAAGAGCACTGTATACAAGACCAAGTATACAAGTATAAGCATACCTGTCATACCTGTCTTGGTCTTGTATACTTAGAATGGCACGAGGAGTCTAGTGGCTATGCTCTCATTGGTATATATTTTTTCCAGGGACATAATAGTGGCTGCAAGCGGCGGTGGCGGATGGGAGGCTGAGGCGCGGGAGGGCGGTGGTGTGGGGGGTGCGGGGGATGCGGGGGGCGCGGGCGAGTGGGAGCGCGACGACGACGACGACGTGTTCTACGACGCGAGCGCGCGCGATGCCGACGCCGACCCCGACCTCGACGCTGATGACGCCAAGCGGTGAGCGACGCTCCACTCCTTTATTACTGTTAAATATACCTTCAGAGCAGGGAAATACCTACTAGTAGCCAAAGCTTTAATATTTGCCTACGGCATCGCAATCGTCGTTATGGACATAGGTATATGATTGCAGGTGCGTGGGATGCGGCGGGCGCTCGCGGGCGCAGTTCCTGTGCGGCTCGGACAACCGCACGTACTCGTCGCTGTGCCGCCTGGACCTGCACAACTGCGTGCGGCGCGGCGCGCGGCCCGTGCGGCTGGCGTGCCGCGGGTTCTGTCCGTGCGCGCGCCGCCGCCGCCCGCGCCCGCACCGCCGCCCCGCCGACCTGGACTCGGTACGTCACAACTCACCTTACGTATCATCATTACCTTCCTTCTTACCTACATCATTCTGCTGGTTACATACCTACAAAAACATCGGTAATTTTAAAAAAATATTGCCGTTTGTGTCGTTCCACCCTGAACGAATCGAACGTAGTTATGACAATCCCTACTTAAAATATGTTGAATAATAATGTGCGCCAATAAGTCGCGTGCGCTCAGTACCGCTCGACATCTGCATTCTGCATCGATCAAACCGATCGAAATCACACTGCGGGGATTCTATAAGGAGATCTATAGAGCAAGCAAATGGTAGCTGTCCACTCTCGCGAGAGAACACCGAGCGAGGAATAACGACCACAGGCTGGACGAGCGCTACTATGTAGACTCCCGCACTCGCCGGTCGCTCTGTCAGCAGTGTCAACTGTCAGCCCAAGAGTATCCCGATAATTTATTTACTAAGAGAAAGACAATGAAAGAATAATTGAAATCATTGGATATCAATTCGATGTTACAGGATTGGCGTCGACGAAAATCTGAGTCTTCACACAACGAGGTTCTACCGGAGAGGCAGTCGAGGCGTCGACTCGCACAAGGTCACAATCCCCAACTTTTTTTCACAGGAGTGCACCCATTTTAGGATTCCGTAATCAACAAGAAATCCTTTAAAATTCGCCATGTTCGTCCGTCCGTCTGTCTCTCCGCGGTTTATCTCAAAAACTCTGATTACTAAATAGCTGTAACATGGCATATAACTTATTACAGCGTTGCTGCATTCGAGGCAGAATTTACACCCGAGCCAAAAGCGAAGTTGTTATGGAACCGAGACCTTTTATTTTTTTTAGAAGGAACATGGGTGGTTTTTAGTCAGTAGAAGCACAAGAGGTAGAAGTCTGACACTCCCTACCGCTGGGAGGAGTCATTTGATGATTTCCCAACTTCAAAAAAAAATGGAGCGTTGACGTCAGGCAGGCGCGTAGGCGGCCCGTTATAAAACTTTAGCCAAAACCCAAATAAAAGTACGCGAATGGATAGAATAAGAAATGAGTGAGGAAGTTTGAAAGTGGCACCGGTGACTGAAAAGTTGTGTGGAAATAGATTGTCGCGTATGGGGCATGGGCAAGGGCATGTGATGCAGAGGAATGAGGAAAATGTCGTGAGGAAGGTTCTGATCTGAATATGAGTGGATGGGTATAAGAGAAGAGGGAAACCAAAGAAACGTTGGATGGACTGTGTTAAGAATGAGTAAGAAAGGAGGTGTCTCATGAGATGGCGAGAAACAGAGAAGTATGGAAGAGGAAGACACGCTGCGCCGACCCCAAATGAATTGGGATAAAGGGCAAGAAAATGATGAGTAGGTAGTTTCACTACATCATTTTTTTGGTGTTGCAACTTGCAAGCCGAATCCCATTCTTTTTATTTTTCATCGAGGTAGTTCAAATAGAGCAGATAGAAATAGTTTATATTTATTTAGAGTAGGTACCTATAGCTGCTGGGTACCTAACATCCGAATGAAAATGAACGTCACAAAATTCAAACCTTAATTACGAACAATTTTAGGGTTCCTTACCCAAATGTGAAAATCCTTTGATTGGTTACAAATAGCTTCAGTTCAATAAACACTATCATCGACAGGATCCGAGGGTTGCGCGCTGGACAAGATGGCAAATCGACTTCTGGACTGGTTTTCAGTACTAATGGACGAAGCGGGAGCGACAGCGCCGCCGGCGGACGGTAAGCGAACGGTTCCCGCGACCGGACCTGAGAAAGGTGCCTCCGAAGTGAACCGCGACACTCTCCCGCAGGGTTCCCGAGCGACTGCAAGCCGGAGGTGCGCTGGATGTTCGCGCACCTGGACACCGACGGCGACGGCCTGCTGTCGGCCGCCAACCTGTACGCGCTGCGGCACGACGAGCGCGAGCGCTGCCTGCGGCCCTTCCTGGCGTCGTGCGGCGGCGCCGGCGTGGCGCGCGCGGCGTGGTGCGGCTGCCTGCGCCGCGCCGCGCGGCCCTGCACCGCGCTCGCCCGCGCGCACCCCGCGCTGCCCGGCGCCTACGTGCCGGCGTGCGACGCGCGCGGCTACTACCGCCCGCGCCAGTGCCACGCCGCGCTGGCCGTGTGCTGGTGCGTGGACCCGCACGGCCAGGAGCTGCCCGGCTCGCGCACCAAGGGCGCGCCCGCTTGCCCCGGTACGTACTCTGCGCGCGTTGGGTGACGCTGCGACGCACGCTAAGGGGACGATGTGCTTGCAGGCGAGAAGGCCGAGGAGGGCGCGGAAGGCGCGCCGGCCGACGACGAGGACGGCGCCGGCAGCGGTGACGCCGAGCTGCGCTTCTAGCCGCAACGCGCGGCTCCTCCCCGCCCGCATCCGATTATCAATAAGCTAAATGTTCGATGAAACCCAGGGACTACATGTATCATACCTATAACTTAGTCGCGAATCGCGATCGTCCGAAAGCATTAGGTACTTATCTACCTACCTGTCTACATTTAGGTATATAGCTTCCACTCTCCTGCACATATTATGGCGATGAAGATGCAGTCTACCAGATATTGGAGAAAGGGGCGGAGTTAAGAACGCTTTGGGTGGACTTCTATTCTCTCCTAGATATACCTACTACATGAACATTCCTAGTTATTATTGTTCGCTAAACTAATCCGTAATATGTAGGTAGGGGTACCTACAGATTGTACCAGTAGGTAAATAACATGACGTTGATACCTAAGTTATTACCTACCTACTCGTCTGTATGAAATATTAATTAACGAATTTGAAATGTAAAGTTGTACCTACCTAGTGTTCTAATACAATGTGTAGGCTCTAGGTACAGTTTAGGTAGGTACCTAGGTTCCTACTATTGTTATGCTTCCTTTCTCAGGACCCCAAATGAACATAATTTATTATTATTAAAAATGACGGTAGGTAATTTTGGGAAGTAGGAAATTATAAATGTAGGTACCTACCTACCTACGTGGATGGATAGGTACCACTAAAGATTTAGTAGGTTCCTACCTATTATTTGACGCAGCTATTAAAACTGTCCAGGGAGTACGCAACTTGGCCTAATTACTTATTACTTACCTACTAGGTACTAACATTACTTATGTTATAGGTACTAAATTTTAGTGTTTAACCGTCCCTCAAATATCAGGAATTACTTGATTAAATATTTCACATACATACCTACTTAGTAGTTTAATGGGTACCTACCTACTAATATTATCTAACGACCTGTGAACAGATGAAGATCAAAATAAATAATTTGTTATAGGTTGTATACCTAGGTATATTATTATCTTGTAATGCCCACTTATGTCATGCAGCTATTCCTACCGGGGGTTACCTTTAAGGGGTTTTTTTCATTATTGTAGCATTTGCTAACTTCAATAAGGCACTTTGATGTTTATCATTCTCATCCTACACTTCTATAACGAATGGGAGAGAAATGGCCATTACCATGGAAATATATTCCATTGCATGGAAATGGTCTGGATACAAATGTAGGATGTACGTGTGGCGGCATCACAATGTAGATATAGGCTACTTGCTGTCAAGTGTTGCAGGAGAATTTTATACATACCTACCATATACATTAGGTATTCATGTTTAAGGCCCAAGCCTTGTTTAGAAGATTCATAACCATATATTTAATCAGATATAGTTACTATGACAAGTAAGCTTATGAAATATTTGATATTACTAGTTATATAAGTGAGTGGTTCACAGCTCGCCTCTGTTCTGTTGTTCCAGTGTCGTAGTGAGCGAGCCAGTGAGGCGTGAGGCCTCACAGCTCCTTGTGGCTGATATAATTTACTACTTCTTATGAATGTGTTGTAATTAGATATATTTTACTTCGTGGTGATCTTCAAATAATTATTATTGACATAGGTAGTAATTCCCTTACGACGTATTAACACCGCGATTTTAGATTAAAGAAAATGAATATTTTTTAAAGATTGCAACATTTGCATCGTCCTATCCCGTTTTGGCATATGAAACGTCACTTTTCTTTTTCGCGCGTTAACGACACCGCAAGAAAAAAGTTCTTTCTCGTCAAATTATTCGCTTAAAAATAAGTTTACGTTATATTCTACCGAAATAACAAAATACTGAGTGACAAGAAGTGTAATAAGTGCAGCGTTAGTGAAAATCGTAAACCTGAGACGCAGAAATCTGAGCAAATACCTACAGACAACGCTCGCGCAGCCGACCACAGCAGTGAACTTGGATGTAACCCTTGGAGCCCTACCATTAGGCGTAAGAATGCCTGGCTATAACTGACCTCCGGATAAGTGATATCTACAGTGCTTATTCAAGCGATACGATGGTCATTAACACTGTAAACCACATGTGTGCTGTAAGCTTCTTAAAGCTTTTTCCAGTGGGTGCGCGACACCCCAGTAACATATATTTCCTATGTACTAGCTGGAACTTGAACTATCAGTGCGTGACACGAGATGTCCTTGGCAAAGTCATTGGACAATGCTAACACTGAAAATAACTATACTGGGTATAGCAGGTAGGTTACATTTCCATGTAAGCATATACCCTATGTTATTAACTGCATAGCAAACTAGCAGTGTGTGGCACGAGATGTCCTTAGCAAAGTCATTGGATAATGCTAACACTGAAAATACCTATATGCTGCATAGCAGGTGAGTTACATTTCCGTGTAAATTTTAAGCATAATTATACCCTGAGTTATTAGCTGCATGGCAAACTGTCAGTGCGTGACACGAGATGTCCTTAGCAAAGTCATTGGACAATGCTAACACTGAAAATACTTACAATCGGCATAGCCGGTGAGATCCATCTCCATGTGATGTTTGTGTGTTTTGAGTCATCATCATTCTCTCGCCCTTAACCCAATTCATTTGAGGTTGGCGCAGCATGTCATCTTCTATACTTCTCTGATTACTTGAATGATTCCAACGGAATAATTACCACCCAGAAGTATGCTTTACATGAAAACATATATCCCATGTTACTAGCTGCATAGCAAACTATCAGTGCGTGACACAAGATGCCCTTAGCAAAGTCATTGGACAATGCTAACACTAAAAATACCTAGAATAGATATCACAGGTGAACCTACTCTACTATGAACTTTGGTCAGCTAAATTTATAAATATGCTTTTTAATCTATGAACATGATGGTTGCGAGACAACCTTGCTTATCCAATGTGCATTATAGTCTTGCTAATGCATATACTCTTGCAGTGAATGGGGACCATACTTTGCCACCTGGTTTCCTATCAGCAAGTAAAAGTTACTTGGCTGCCTTATTTGTATTCTGCTGGCTGACACACATTTGTCATGATTGCACATGCTTTAGTATGAGATACTCTCAGCATGTTATGGCCACATTAAGTGAAATCTTTTCATAGCTTCTTCATCGAGTATGATATTATGGAAGCATCATTGGTTATAAATCAAAGTTACATAATCATGCACGTAACCAACCAAATGCAAAACTGGCGAAATATGGGTGTCTCACACCTCTGCCTAACCCTTCGGGGATTACAGGCGTGATGTTATGTTATGCAAACAATGTTTAATGTATAACCGTTTATTTTCTGAATAAACTAAATAAAACATGGTGGTAAATGCACTGTAATGTCCCAATACTCAAAAACTATTAGTATTGAGAGGGAAAAGGTTTATAGAATGACAAAATTTCGAGGTCTTAACAGCCTGCCAATGTACAGATGACCTTATCAACCAAACACTTTTTAGTTCCAAATAAATTATTTCCACTCCGAGACCTCAACCCCTCTTAGGAAAAGATAATAGTACCACTATATTGTAAGGCCCAATCTAAAATAACAACCCTAATAGTAACTCGTCGCTATACCTAGCAATCTATGGCTTCAATATTAAATTAATCATGTTGTAATTTAAAACGTTGATAATTTATTTATGCCTAAGAGTATTTTCAGAGAAAATCACTGAAACCATACCTAATAATAAGAGATAACTTGTTATGTCTGATCAATAAATCATAGAAACGCAAAACAATCATGTATTGTAGTAAGCATGTAACCTGCATTAAATAATATTTAATACCCGAGGAGATGGGCAGACCTAAATTACAACAAAGTAAAGAAGAATTTTAATTTATCTGGGCACGAGATGTACACACTTGATAGTACAAGTAAGTACTATAGTGATATAATTGAAAACAAGGGGGGGGGGGGTGCATGGGAGTGCTAATATGAAGGGATTGTGGGTTAGGATATCAAGACATCAGGATATAATTATATGTTTCACGTAACAAAATTTCTGGAGCTTTTATTGATAAGAATATTATGTCAGAGAACTCAAATAGACAATTTGTGGGAGAAACTTAGTAAGTTTTCCTATATTGTTTATAATTATGCTGATTAAGATTATAAATAAAACCGCACTGCTGGTGGCTTACCACGGTTTGGTTGTCTTTACTCTGCAGTATAGACTTATATTTTGGGGTAATACTTTTATAAGTATTATTAAGAGAAGTAAATCATGAGCCTGATTGGAGCTCATTCAAAATAAAATTCACAATATCATGCAAGCGGAATTTTCTTAAATACCAACAGTAGACATTGTATATTTATGAATAATGTATTTTTGCCAAAAACAATATGCATCTATATAAATCTGTCGAAAGCCTATGTTGCTCAGATAAACTTCACACATAGCTGCGTGCATCACAAAAGTGTATATTTTTGCAATCACCCAGATTGTACACTAAAATATCTACGCAAATTAAAGACAGTAAAAGCCTCAATGAATTTAAAAAACAGATTCTCACCATTATTGATAGACAAAGTGAAAACTGTTACAGTATTGACATTTAATTTGCCAAGTTGTTGGTCATCTGCCTCGTTGAGCTATGGTTTGCAAGCGCCGGTGAGAATGAGGTTCTGGGTTCTATTTGTGGATCATGCAAAGTGTTATTCCATCAGGAATTTCTCAGTAGCAGCCACAGAGTATGGATTTGTGCTCAGATAATGACAATAGGCTCGCCCCTGTTACATGAATGTGATGTTATGTATACTTATGTGTCTATTTTGACATTAACATTTTTACTTACATCGTCAAAACTTTGACATTTGATGCATGTAATTTTAATTTTTAGTGAACCAGATTCTATTGTTATGTTTTTATTTTACGTTTTTGAAGCAATTTAATTTTATGTACCTAATTATAGAAACTTTATGTGTGCCCAATAACATAGATAGTTTCTGAATTTTATATATTATACCACCTACTATTTACTTATGATCACAAAATTAATGAATTTGAATTCCGATGGTATATATCAAAAGTGTCCAATCTCATTTCAGGGTGAAGATATTTGTTGTTCTGAAAGCTCTAATTTTTACCCATTGGAGTAATAAAACAGTTCGTTAAGAATATCAACCACTAATATTAAGTTTCTTATATTTCAAGTGAAACTGGTTTTTTGAACTCCATATCTAACTTCATACAGTACAACACAAACAGCAGCTCAAATCAGAGCTGACATCAGACATATTGTTGATCTATAATTATTATTTTATTATAGTTATCAATTCAACATGCACTATATCCTTAGGTTATAATACTAAAGCTCTATTATACCTAAAGTAAGGAAGTCATAAGTACCTAGGCGTTTTATTACCAAAGAGTGATATAGTAGGCCTATAATGGTAACCATTGTTACTGCTTGTACTATAAAGGTTTTAACAGAGAATTTTGGTTCTATAAGATTAAATATAATTTAATTTTTATAGTTTAGCTCTTAGAACACTCACAGGACCATACGAATCATTAAAGTGTTGCATAGTAAAAAAAAAAAAAAAAAAAAAATTGGAGCTACTTAGTACTAAAGACGACTTTTATTTATCTATTATGCACTAATAATGCGTCAAAATAAGTTTTGCAGCTTAAGTACTGTAACAGTATCGAAAATACTATTCAAGGATCAATCTGCACTGTACCTTACACAACCACTACGTAACCTTTTAACTTCTTAAAAGTTCTCTCAACGTCGCTATAACGAACAGAACTAGCCCCGTTCTGTAAAAGTCATAACAACTCTTCTAGAGTACTGAATAGGACTCCTGGTGCAGCTGCTACATAACTTAATAGCTCTGTACGTGAGTTTGTGTTACTGCTACGAGACAAGAGGTGATCTAATTCGTTTTCGGTGAAAACATGGCTGCTATTTTTTGCCATGATAGCACATTGGCAACACGGTAGGAGCCAATGCGTACTATAGCAGCCATAGTCGGGACAAGTACTTATTGTATTAATTTAAATTTAATTAAAACATAAAAAAACATGAAGGCGCATTGTCAAATTTAAAATCAGCGTAATGATTTATTTGATACAATTTTTTTTTTCGCAAGTGCAAGTTACGTTAGAGTAACGGTCCATGAAAGTTTCGTGTTTTATCTTTTTACCCGACTGCAAGGGAAGGGTAACGTTTTTTCAAAACAATTGTTACGTTTAGCAACAATGGAAAATGACTAAAGCATATGTTACCGATATTATTTGTTTTCTTGGGGAACACTCACGACAAGTGTGATAAAACACATCACTGGAATTGTTTACAGTGCAAAATACAAACATGTTTTGGTTGCTTTTATAGTGCAAATTTGCCACCATGAGAGCCTTTATATAATGTTTATACAATAAATCAGGTACAAAAATTGGGGCCTATTTAGGGATTTGTAAACGTTTACATAGTAGTAGTTAGTACACTCTTATACATTATCAGGACTTTTATAGTACCAAATTTCGTTACTTGGGTAATGTTCACAAATTGACATCCAGAATTATTTGTGTTTTAATTACTTATTAAATTATTGCAGCAAACTCTAAACATCTACCTATGTCAATAATAATTATTTGAAGATCACCACGAAGTAAAATTGGGAATCAAACGAGCTTACCTGTTAAGCGAAGTCTTGATTCTAATTTTATGAGTGGTGATCTGAAAAATAATTATTACCCACCCACCACTAGCTAACAACCCCAAAGCTGCAATAATTAGTCTACCTAATTCAATGCTAACCTTTCAGGAAATCAAAATGAATGTAGGCATTTGGAACTACTCTGTATAGGAAACAGAGTTTGTTCCTAATGTTATGATCTCTAAAATAAGTGACGTTTCATATGCCAAAACGGGATAGGACGATGCAAATGTTGCAATCTTTAAAAAATATTCATTTTCTTTAATCTAAAATCGCGGTGTTAATACGTCGTAAGGGAATTACTACCTATGTCAATAATAATTATTTTTCAGATCACCACTCATAAAATTAGAATCAAGACTTCGCTTAACAGGTAAGCTCGTTTGATTCCCAATTATAGTATATTATTTAACTTGTAAGTACAGGTAGATATTAAAATCACATTAGTTAGAGAATTATTTGCACTTTTTTAAATCTGTCACTGTACTTTAATAAATCAATAAAACCTTTTGGTTGTATTTTCCTTATATGTTCTACGAGTTTGGCGGTCTCAGCAGTTCTGGAGCCATAGTGCTAGATGGCGTGCTACTTCTCCAGTGTTCTCTGACCTTTAGTATCTTGGTTCACTCATGCAAAGCAATAGCAAGATAAAATAAGGCATAAGTACACAAGAGGAAGCCTGAAAGTTGAGAGGTACTTGGTTATCATATTATGGACATGTGATGCAGACAAATGAGGAAAATGTTGACTAAGAATCATCATCTGCCTAGCCTTTTCCCAACTATGTTAGGGTCGGCTTCCAGTCTAACCGGATGCAGCTGAATACCTGTATTTTACATGGAGCGACTGCCTATCTGACCTCCACAACCCAGTTAATACTAGGTAATACCTCTTTGGTAAGACTGGATGTCAGAATTTCAGGTCACTGACTACCTGTAACGACTGCCAAAGATCTATATATGGCAGCCGGGACCAACAGCTTAACGTGCTTTCAGGGCACGGAGGAAACTCGGTATGTCGGGCGGTCACCCATCCACAGACCGACCTAGGCAAGCACAGCTTTACCTAAAGATCGACCCAAGTGGCAGTTCTATAGATGGCTATAAGAGTAGAGGACTACCAAAGACACGATGGATGGACTGTTGTGTGTGAAGGATGACATGGTCAGTAAGGATGCGGCTGCTGAGATGACCAATAAAAAAGAGCAGTATGGAAGAAGCAGACACGCTGTGCTCCTGATACCAAACAAATTGGTTTCAGGAGAATGATAATGTTTGTTGTATTTTCCTTATTACCTATTCATTATAGTTAGTGGTGTTGTAGTTTTGAGCCCATTGGTGGTGTAGTAACAAGAATCTTTACCATCCATCAATAAAGTCCAGTTTTTTTGCCAGCCTATATAGTGATTTGTTCCCATTTCTTTTTAGTTTAGGAAAATTGCAGGAAATTAATCTAATAAAATTACTGAAGAAAGATTTTTTGTGAATATCCAGCTTCATGTAAGGAGTTTAGAAATTTCTAGATAGTTTACCTATTTTTGAACACATTAATAACATGATAAGGTACTGCTTGGCATGGGGCCTGGTATGGGTAAGGTATTACTGGGTTTATCCAGTATTATTTATCCCTTATTTTCTAAACCTGTAAAAAATATAGGGTTGCACTCGGAGAGCTTTCATAATTACTTAGGCCATCACTTAGTAAAGCTTTTGACAGTTTTGTCATACAAAAGTATGTCAAACCTTTGCTGGGTGACGGCTTGAGGTTGTGATGGCTAAGTAATCATTAAATATCTCTGAGTACGGCAGTTAGTCAGGGATAAAGTAGCATTCTAATGATGATGGTATTTTGTAAATCAGTCCAGTAGTTTTTGAGTCTATTTGTTACAAACAAATCTTTCCTCTTTATAATAATAATACTATTGCAGGCAATAGCAATTTCTAAAGAGCAATCCAATTTGGGAGTGTTAATGTGATCCAAATGGACCACAGGCAGAGTAATATATAAGGCTACAGTGACAAAGCCTATTTGTGACTTGTCTAATCACCAAAATGGTGTTAACTATTATCTAAAGTTCACTGTGCTGCTGGTAAGCCTCCGCAATTTGCGGAATAAACTACGGACACATGTCACTGACAAAGGGTAGATTCAAAGAAACACGAAATCAATAACACTGTAACTTATATGTTATAATTACATAAATTCTAAATAAATAGTTATACAATCCACGTTTGATTTTCTAGCTTCATGTCACGATTTACTTCTCTACTTCTTCATCCTTGAATTTTCCTCCGTAGAAGGGGATGTTGGCACAGAACAGTCTCCAGTCCGTGAAGTAGAGCAGGCCGACGAAAGCCGCGCCTCCGAAGCCGACCGCTGATGTGGCGAACGATGTGGCAATTTCAACATGTTTCTTTCCAAAACGGCCCAACATTTTGCCAGTTTATGGAGATAACCTCCACTCAACAATTTGTTACGTAAAGATCAAGACTTGAGTTAAATGAGACTTCAAAATTGTCAAGCTAAGGAAAATAAAATTTGACAGTTTTAAGTCCAGTGTTACCAAGTTGAAGTTTTTTTGGCTTAGTCGATAAATGCCTAACAGCTTGAAAACGAACTAATTCTTAAAATGCCCAATTCTTAAAAAGATTAATTCAGGCAATGCCTTATTCTTAAATGGACTTATTTTAGAAATGCCTTATTCTTAAATGGACTAATTTTAGAAATGCCTTATTCTTAAATGGACTAGTTCTTAAAATGGTTTAAAAAATTAACTTGAAGATTTGATAACATACAGGCAACGGGATAGGTGATAATATCTGCCGTTTTGCATTTCCGTTAATTTCAAGGAGGTTAAAAAAAATTGATAGCATTTTTTTTATATGTAATGAAAATTGGTTAGTTCTCGCTCTATAACCAAGCTTTCACACGCACACAAACCAAGGAAAAGGTTTATTTCATAATTTCAAGTTCCCCTAACGTATGGGGGTTATTCTAAAACACGGTTAAGGTTAAACTCCTAACCGTTGACTAGCAGTACCTTCCGTAATCAGCTCACCTCGATAACTTGAAATAATACAACCATATAAACGTCCCCATAACATCGTAATAAAGAATTATCCTCCAACTCCTGACCGTTATGGAATTATACGTTCCATCATCAGCTCATCAACATGAAGTGCTATCTGCTAGATGCGAATACTTGAAAAGCTTTTAGAAAGCACGTAATACGTGCCTAAAACATTTTGCGGGTTGACTTCGATTCCCCTGGGATTCCATTAAAGTAGACACTACATAGAGTGTAATTTCCAGAAGGGAAGCCTGTGGGAATCGAGTTATGGGCACGCTACGTCTCTGGCCTCATCCAGGTTTTACCTTGATGGCAAATATCGTTTGCTCATCATCATATTATTATCTATTTATAGAGTTCCGTAGAAGAAAAAAAAATTAATGAATGAATGAATGGCAAAAAACGGAACCCATAGAATTTCGTTATGTCTGTCCGTCCGTCTATTAGTCCGTATGTAACAGCCATTTTATTTTGAATCTATTAAGACTACACAATAGAAAGTTGGTAGGCAGGAGGAGTCGTAATGATGAAATTGAAGTTCCATAAACAATTTTTTCTCAAAGGTTATCGTTTGATAAATATACATTTCCAAAATCGTAATTTGTGTGGGTGGTATGTGTGCCCCCCCCCCCTAACTTTTAAACTAATTGAGTGAAAAAAATATATGCTGTAGATTGCAATAAAAACTTTCAAAAAATTGATTTGGACGAGATATATTACGTATTGTAGTTTTTGAGATATAGCACATTTTTGAAAACCGCCAATATGATTTTGTCATTCATACAAACGTTATGAAAAACAAACTTTTCACAAAATGTGTATTTCTGTCGCTGCTAAAACTAGAAATATAATACAAATTAAAGGGAGCTTCCCTAGTACAATGGAACGGAACCCTTTTTTTTTGGCGAAAAAAACCCCTCCCGCTCTTGGGCAGAGCTTAAGAGAGTGTCAGACTTCTACTGACTAAAAACCACCCATGTTCCTTCTTAGCCCTTCATGTCGACCCATAAACTTACTACACTCTATGATGTCGAGGCCGCGGTATCTCTTGCGAACAACCCGCAGCGAACGGAACCCTTCATGTGCAAGTCCGACTTGCACTTGGATTTTGTTTGTTTTGGCAACACCGAGTTTAGATACACATTCTACAATTTTGGTCTTTTTTTACACAATTTAGGTAGGTATGGAGAAGAATCAGATACCACCACTTTGCCAAGCTCTTATTTTTATTACAATTTTGATTTTCATTGCTTTTTATTGAATTCTGCACGAAAAAAACTTGACAATGAAATTTAAATTGAAATGTCAAACTAGTGTCAAAGTCATGAAATGAAGTACGTTCCGGTTCTACTCTTTGGTGTATTGTTGTTTGTTATTGTTTTAACTAGGTGCTTTATCTGTCTTTCTTGAACTATCTTATAAATCATTAATATCCGCGTAAAGCCGATATACAGAGTTTCAATAGGTGATTTAAGGCTAGTCGTCAATATTGACGAGCGGGCTATTCCTGTGTACTGGGGCGGCGGCGCGACCGCAAGCAATCACGGTGTTCGCGATGTGGGACTCGTCGGCGTTCCTAGGGGCGCTGACGCCCAAGTTTTACGTGGCGCTGACGGGCACGTCGTCGCTGATCTCGGGGCTGATCCTGATCTTCGAGTGGTGGTACTTCCGCAAGTATGGCACGTCGTTCATCGAGCAGGTGTCGCTGACTCACCTGGGACCGTGGCTGGGCGGCGGCGGAGCCAGCTCGGAGCCGGACGCGGCGGACTGCAAGGTGTGGCGCAACCCGCTGTCGCTGCTGCGCGGCGCGGAGTACGGGCGTCTGTGGAGCGCCGCGCGCCGAGCGCCGCTCACCTACTACGACATGAACCTGTCGGCACAGGAGCACCAAGCCTGGTTCGGCTGCGGCGCTGAGGTACACAATCACACTCATTATACAATTTTATTGCATTACACAATGGCTTTACAATGTTTCAATAAAATGCCTTAGAGCTATTTTTTTGTCAGTAAAATAAAAAAAAAATCCCTCGTCAATATACCCAATACTGTTACAGAAAACAAGGGTCAATTGTGCTTGGGCTGGTGTTGCAGTTTCTAAGCTGTCTTAAAATAAAGATCAAATCAAATCATTTATTCGCATAATATGGGTAAATAGATAATACATAATGCATTACATAATAATAATACAACAAAAAAGATCCTCATATTAACCATTTCTGGTATGCAAAACTTAAAATAAAAGTTTTAAAAATAATGATATAGAAATAATGATCCAATCAACCAAACATTTTATTGTAACATGAGATTAATCGGAGGAGCAATGAGCAAAAGTTACCACTCAGTGGATACCAGAGAGCAGGTCACGACAACGCGGCAGGTCCAAAAGAAGATGGCGGGATGAGGACGGGAGGCCTTTGCCCTGCAGTGAGACAGTCATCTGCCTAGCCTTTTTCCAAAAAAAAAAGCTTTTTTAAAAAAAGCTAAAAAAAGCAGGGCAAAGGCCTCCCGTCCTTATCCCGTCCTTAACAGTATAGGTTCATAATAATGAGATTAATCGATTACATATATTAAGTAAATAGAGAAGATCTGAAAATCCTATCTATCGAGGAGGGTTATAGGCTGTTATATGGGTGATTCTGTGATAAGAGGTTTTAAGTTCTTAGAGGAGGCAAAATATGTTTTTTTTTCATTAAACATTTTTAGCTTACTATTTTTGTCCCATTTATGTACCGACAAGTCAATTTATACATACTTTGTTACCTTTTGTGGTCAGGTCATATCTCACCTTCTTTACATGGATGAAGCTACTGAAGGTAAAAGAAAGTTTCAGTCAGTCAGTTTCATCAGAATAGAATTTGGTGTGGACAATGTGCCAAGCAGTCTTGTATCAGATGGGAACAAGGTTTTGATTTATTTTTTCAGCATACTGAAATGGTCTCAAACAGAACTTAATATCCTACATAGGAGGGTCTGCACACTCGTTGTTGATGATAGGACTGTATAACCACAGAAGTGCAGGGGTCACGGCTTTTCAAATGCCAAGATCCTATCACAACCATGAGGTATGCAGTCTATCGGAATACTTTCTAGAAGCCAACCACAGGGTGGACAGAGTTTTGGTCTCAGTCTCAGACAAGGGCCTCACCTCACTCTCCCAGGCTAAAGAGAACTGACGCAAACATAAAGTGTTAGATAATTATAATGACTATAGGGAGGTGTAGCAGAACAGGGGGGTTGAAAGGTTTTGGCCATGAGTAATGTAAACCATGTGGTTACATTGGAGAATTTTCTCCAAGGGTTCCACATGGTGTAATGATCAATAATTTAGTTGTCAAGTTTAACAATAGATGGCGTTAGTAGGCTCGCTCGCTCGTAATAATTAGTTGTTTTTTGACAATTTACAAGTGACGGTAACGGCACAAGATTTTGAAGAGAGAGTTGTCGATGGAAGACAGAACCAAAACGGTTGCTCCATAATCAAAATCAATTTCTTTTGTCAAAAGTTATAATTGTTTGAATACTACGACGGATCATAAATAAGTAAATGTGTTGTACGGTCTCATCGCCGTACATTTTATGCTGACTCTGTAACCTACTTTAGGCCAACGATGCGCGTCATAATTTAGCGTAATAAAACATCACGACTTACGAATTTATAATATAGTGTACTTATAACGCGGTAGCTATCAACAACTAAGAGAAATAAACGCCTTCCACTCTATTACTGTAACTTACTTGTAACTAAAATAAACTTAACTTAGTGCATCTTGGTGGAACGTGTTTCTCTATACTACTTAACTCAACTTACAAACCTTCACGACAAATCGGTGTACGGAGTTAACTACTACAACCCGTACATTTGTGGTCCTTCGAGCCTTCGTGTATCTTAGTGTGTTTGTGTCTCTTGTTACGGTAGCGAATCGGTTCAACTGGTCTTCCACAAGCGGGTCGCCCCAGTTGGATTGAGAAGGCGCATATACCTAGCCTGAGTGCGGCACATTGAGTACCGGAACCAACTAAAACTCCTGGAAGAGCCTTCGACTACTGGAAGAGCCTTCAATTCAACTCCTGGAAGAGCCTTCGACTACTGGAAAACCCTTCAACAACAGGAAATAACTACAACTCCTGGAAGAGCCTTTATCTACTGAAAAAGCCTTCAACAACAGGTAACTACTACTTACTACAACTACTGGAAGAGCCTTCGACTACTGGAAGAGCCTTCAACTACTGGAACTAACTACTGGAAGAGCCTTCAAATACTGGAAGAGCCTTCAACTACTGGAACTAACTACTGGAAGAGCCTTCAAATACTGGAAGAGCCTTCAACGACTGAAACTAACTACAACTACTGGAGAACTACAAGGAGTATCGTCAGGATTTCTGGAAAAGGTACTTTTTGAACTATAAGGAAGCTATCATCAATCAAGATGAATAAGCTATCGCTACAATCAACATGTTTTGAAAATATCAAAACATTATGCGCCAACTATAACAAGGACAGTAAAAGCAGAAAAACAACGGAATACTTAAACAAGCGGTTGTCCTCGTTAGAAGCGCAATGGATGGATTTCAATGCACGGCATACATTGCTGTTGCAAGAAATTGAAGACAGAAATATTAACTATTTTGTGGAAGATGTCTACGGTAAGACCAAGACTATGTACGAAACCACTAAAGCAGACATTTTAAAAATGTTGCAAACTACTGAAGAAAATGTGAAATTTGACCTGACAGACTTGTCGAGAGGAGAAGCTGATGAGAAAACTAAGACTTTGCTGACCAAACAGGAATGCAACTTTAAAGCCATTGATCGGGCTATGGCAAAAATTGATTTTGATGCCTTGGCTGAAAAATGGGAACTTGACGATCACTTGTCAATCTTGAAGGCAAAGTGGGAAGCTATTGACAATACTCATTGGGAACTGGAAACCTTACTAAAAGGTTCAAAACATACGTACTACGACAAGTTCAACAGCATGGAAGATAAATATGACGAAGCAAGAAAACGACTCAAAAGCAAGATTTGGTCTACAGCACATCACCATCATTCTGCACCAAGAATCGAAATCCCAGAATTTTCAGGACACTACAGCAAATGGATATCTTTTAAAGACCTATTCCTGGAAACCATACATAAAAACCCGACATTGAACAAAGCTAAAAAAATGCAGCATTTGAAGACCAGGTTGAAAGGTGAAGCAGAAAGACTGGTGCAACACTTGAGCATCAGCGCTGACAACTACACTTCGTGTTGGGAAATACTAACTCAACGGTACGACAACCGACGACTACAATTCTCGTCGTACATGAATACTATGTTGCAGTTGCCTGTCATACAGAAGCCAGACGCATACAACTTAAAGAAGCTGCATGACGTAACAACGGAATGTCTAAATGGTTTAACAAACATTGGTTTTGATATAGCCAGCTGGGATCCGATGATTGTCCATCTGATGTCACAGAAACTAGACTGTGGGAGCTACAATGAGTACATAAAAAACTTGCACGATAACAGAGAGGTGCCTACACTACAGGAATTTCTGATATACTTAGAAAACCAGTTTATGGCGTTTGAAACTATGAAGACTTCAAAGAAGGAGGTACAGAGCTCAGAGAAGTCAGCTGGAACTGAAAAACACGTACATCGAAAAAACTTCAATCATAAGAAGTGGGTTCCAAAAACTTACCACATTTCAAACGGGCAATGCCCTCTTTGCAAAAACAATCACGTTTTAATGCGATGTCAGCAGTTTATTGACTCGGATACAAAGCAACGAAACAGCATAGTTGCAAAATTGCGCTTATGCAAAAACTGTTTGTTCACTCACGAAAAACAAACTTGTAACTCTACGAAAACTTGTAAGGAATGTAATATGAAACATCATACGCTTTTACATTACAATAATTCCAACTCTAATTTTTACTCTGAAACAAAACGACTTCAAGGGAATTGACGAAAAGCTACGGTTCCAACAAGAGAACCAGCCGAGACTACCATCCACTATCACGGAGCATGACGTTCACCAATATGCAATATGTTACATCTTACTAACAATTGCCGTCGTCGCTTTTCTGTGGATCATTACAAGGAAATACTGCACACGGCTAAGGAAGCGATTTCCAAGGAAGACAACTAGAAGGCAAACCCATGAGGACATCGAACTTCAACATATGGGACCTCGACAGCAGACTGCCAGAGAAGAAAACCAGCAGGCACCCACAGACGACTGCAACGCTCAACCTAAAGGACTTCGAGACAACATTGCCTTTAACTTTGATTAATTGTTTACCTATTTACTTTTACTTGTTATTTAGTTTTGTCTTTATTTACTTATTTCTTTTCTTTACTTTTACTTTACTTTCACTTTTATACATTTACCAATGTTTGACTTTGTACAGGCGTTTCTTTCTCTCTTTTACTCATCTTAGCTTCTTTTGGGGGTTGCCAATATGTACGGTCTCATCGCCGTACATTTTATGCTGACTCGGTAACCTACTTTAGGCCAACGATGCGCGTCATAATTTAGCGTAATAAAACATCACGACTTACGAATTTATAATATAGTGTACTTATAACGCGGTAGCTATCAACAACTAAGAGAAATAAACGCCTTCCACTCTATTACTGTAACTTACTTGTAACTAAAGTAAACTTAACTTAGTGCATCTTGGTGGAACGTGTTTCTCTATACTACTTAACTCAACTTACAAACCTTCACGACAAATCGGTGTACGGAGTTAACTACTACAACCCGTACATGTGTAGTCGTTGGTGCAATGTCATGAGTGTGTGAGCGAGTGATAGAAGTAACGGGGTAAGTGTTTCCGTCTACTTTACGAAGTGTAGGTTGGTTGAATAGTTCGCGATGTTTTGTAAGGCTGACCTTATAATTTTGTTCTCAGCCTACGGAAACGCCCTTCTCAATCAGGCACAATATTGTGGATTAATCCCGGCTTCAATTGATGAAGCGATATAGTGTGGATTCTCGCGAAACAGATCGACATATTCGTCACAGTCCTTAAGAAGCCAGCTGGTCTCGGGGCATAGTACGTCAACTCACAATACTGTGGTATCGAGTTCGAACCCAGTCGCAAGATATTCTTTTTCCTCGTCGAGACATTTAGTTTTAGATTTTATTTTGTTACTTTTTCTTTTGTGTGCATGTTTTTTTACCTTTATTTTCTTTCTGTTATTTAGTTATTAAGATTTTACTGTTTGATTTGCAAAGAAACTTGAAATTCTAGTTGATCAATAAATTCATTATACAACCCATGTTTTCCTTTACATTCCTTAAATTTATACTTGGAACCCCGGTCATCACAATGGTTAACAATTCAGGTTTGAGCATTACATCAGTGAACGACAAGTCCCAAGCATCACAGTGCGTACAACTTGAGTAAAAAGTTTATTTTCGACTATTGTGTGTTTTGACAATGAAGAAATGGTATGAGTTCTGAGGCTTTTTCAACCAAGCAGTTGAAAAAGCCTTTTTTTTTGGGGGTTAGAACATCATCTAATGACCAAGGAAGGGAGCGTCAGACTTCTACTGACTAAAAACCACCCATGTTCCTTTTTAGCCCTTTGTGTCGAGGCCGCGGTATCTCTTTCGAACAACCCGCAGCCCCGACGGGCGTCGGCCCTTGCGGGCCTCTACCATATTGCTGACATCTCTTTGAGGCAGTTGAACAAAAAAAACTCATACCATTTCTTAAAGTAAATTTTCATAAAGAATAGTTTTCTAGTAGTCAGTCTTGGCTTGTAATACACACGTTATCCGTCTTCGCACTCGTGCGCAGGGCCCCGCGGAGGAGGCGATGGCGCGTGCGTGGCGCGAGCGCGAGCCGGGCGCGCGCGTGGCCGCCGCCCGCGCCGCGCTCGGCGTGCGAGCCGACTGCGCCGCCGCGCTGCTGTTGCTGGCCGAGGAGGACGCGCCCACCGTGCACGAGGCCGAGCGCCTGCTGCGTCGTGCCTGGCGCGCCGCCGAGTCCGCCTGGCGCCACTCGGCCGCGGGTGGCGCCAGCAGCGCGGCGGAGGCGCGGCGCGACGCGGCCGTGTTGGCGCACGTGAAGCGCCGCGCCGCCATGTGCGCGCGCCGCCTTGGGCGCCTGCGCGACGCGGCGCGTCTGTTTCGCGAGCTAGCGCGCGACGCGCCGCCCGCGCTGCACGCGCTGGCGCTGCACGAGAACCTCATCGAGGTGCTGCTGGAACAGAAGGCCTACGCGGACGTGCAGGTATTCACTCTATTAAACCAAAACACCTTTGGTTCTGCACTTTTCTAGTCCTATGGAAACGTGAAGGTTGCATTACCTTAGGCCCGCTTCTGCACTCGGAGACTGCTCTGGTCAGTTCACATTTGTTTTCTATATTGGTGGGAACGCTCGGTCTGTTACGCCGGTTATGTTTTCAAATCTTTCCTCTCTGCTTTGGTGGAAACTAGCCCTCTCTGTAGCGAATACGAGAGCGCTATGCTAGCAGTGCACTGTGGTCGCAGGCGGTGCTGGCGCGGTACGACGACGTGGGGCTGCCGCGCTCGGCCTGCGTGTGCTACAGCACAGCGCTGCTGCGGGCGCGCGCGGCCAGCGCGGCCGGCGCTAGCGCGGGCAGTGCGCGCGGGGCCGCCGAGCTGGCCGCGCTGGACGCCATGCGGCGCGCCATCGAGTTCAACCCGCACGTGCCGGAGTACCTGCTGGAGCTGCGGCCGCTGACGTTGCCGCCCGAGCACGTGCTGCGGCGCGGCGACAGCGAGGCGCTCGCCTACGCCTTCTTCCACCTGCGGCACTGGCGCGCGTGTGCGGGCGCGCTGCGACTGCTGGGCGCGGCGTGGGCGGCGGCCGAGCGGGGCGCGGGGGGCGCGGGGGGGGCGTGCGCGGCGTGCGCGGACCGCGAGTTGCTGCCGCAGCACCACGCGCTGTCGGTGTTCCCGCGGCGCCGCGCGCCCGCGCTGCTGCCGCTGGCGGCGGCGCTGTGTGCGGCCACGGCGCTGCTGGCGCTGCTGGCACACCGCTGGCCGGCACACGCACACGCGGTGGCGCGCGCGGCCGCACAGGGACTGGACCCGCGCCGGCTGCACTCGCTGCTGGCCGCTGTGTGACGGTGACGGGTGACGCGTACAGCGATGTTGCATTGTCTTTGATCTGCATTTAATTTTAGAATAAAGTGTTATTATCCTATGTGTGTCTGTTACTGTGCCGTTCTATCATGTCTGTATACCCAGCAGGACTCTATGTTGAATCGGATTAAAAGCTGAAGTGTAACGTGCGTACAAGGGCGGGTCCAGGGGCTTGACTGAAACTTGCGCGTTTCTGGTTGTAATAAGATTTTTTCTGAATAATATTTATTTTACTGTGCCCCCCCCCCCCCCGAAAAGAGGGAGAAATAGATTTCGCCGTAATCATTACGGTACTTTTATTTTAATTATGCGGTTCGGAAGGTACTATATATTGACTTCAGCTTTCAATCCGATTCAACATAGGGTCCTGCTGGGTATACAGATATCGTCCTATCGCTTCTCATGGTTGACGCACATCACTGTCTACAAGTGCAAAGATGATGATATACAACCCTGCAGTGATGAGGCTAATGGCAGGTTCAATTTTTTCCATACCTCAAAAGGAAAAAACGGAAACCTTATAGGATCACTCGTGTGTCTGTCTGTCTGTCACAGCCAATTGGCTCCGTATCTAATGGACCGATATGTTGTTTGGTACACATCTAATTGGCCAAGTCGAGCAATAAAGTGGCACGGACGTACAGTCAGCATCAGAAGTAGATTAACACTACTCAACGTTTCAAAGCAGGTTTATTAATAAAAACTTGTTAGATAATACTCGTTACTAACAAGTTATTGAAGAATTAGGATCATTTTGAAGAATAATCTTCTGAAATATTAGAAACAATAACTGGAGTCCTGTATATCCAATAATTAAAATTCCGAAATGTTAAGCTACTTCTGCTGCTGACCGTACCATCCTTTTCTTGAAGCAGTTCAGACCATTTTTAACCTCCTATAACTTCGTTGTGGATAAAACTAGAAACCTGAATTTTCAGTAACCCATTAGGCATTGTGTAATATTAACACGGTATATTTCAAATTTCATTCAATTTGAAGCAGTAGTTTAAGAATTATAATTAATCAAAGTTCCTTAGTTTTGTCACTCACTGACTGACTGACCGATCATCAAAAGTCCTGCTTATTTACGTACACGCGGGGCGTCGCGCGGCGCGTGCGGCGCCGTGGCGTCTCGCGACAAAGAAAATTCTTTCTTATTTATACTCACTTAAGGAGCGATAATTGTATTCTTTCAGGGTATCAGGTTGACCCGAGGTGGTCCCATTGTCACCAAGTCAGGATCTGATGATGGGATCCCAGGGAAATCGAGGGCAACCCTTAAACTTTATGGGCACTTATGACGTTTTCCATATATTTTCTAAACCTGTTCAAGTATTTGCGTGTGGTCATCATAATATCATGTGGATTCACTGATGGTGATGGAAGGTACAACTCCTCAACGGTTAGGAGTTGAAAGATAATTCTTTCAAAACTATACGTACTTATGAAGTGATAGTTGTATTCTTTCAGGGTCAACTAAACAAATATAATTGAACAGATGGTACACATACACTCACCACACCACTATAACATACTCACACACCTATTAACGCTCCTCAGGCACACTATATTTACATACTCATACACGCCGTACTCTTAGCAATGTAAATGTATAGCTATTAAATTGTAAATACTTAATTGGCTGTAGGATAAGTTTATATTTTTTTAAATAAAATTTCAAAGAGCTGTGGATTTAGTGAACAATAAATAAATTAGGTTGCCCTGATGATAGAAGACAAATCTCATTAACCGACTTTAAAAAAGGAGATTCTCAATCTTTTTTTTATGTATATTCACCGATTACTTGGAGACGCCTGAACCGATATAGAAAATTATTTTCTTGTTGAAAAGGAGATATCCCATGCCCGTCGGGGCTGCGGGTGTTCGCAAGAGATACCGCGGCCTCGACACGAAGGGCTAAGAAGGAACATGGGTGGTTTTTAGTCAGTAGAAGTCTGACACTCCCTTTCGCTCTGCCCAAGAGCGGGCAGAGCGAAAGGGAGTAGACTACTATTACACCTGTGTACAAGAATGGGCCCAAAAATGATGTTAGTAACTACAGGCCTATATCAGTATTACCTGCTATATCAAAAATATTAGAGAAACTATTAAATAAACGATTAGTAGACTTCCTTAATAAATCTAAAATATTATCTGACGCACAGTACGGATTTAGGCAAGGTAAATCAACTGAAGATGCAGTAACGGCTATAACATCCCTCATTACTGAAAACCTTGATCGTGGAAAAAAATGCATAACAGTCTTTCTCGATCTAAAAAAGGCTTCCGACACAGTCTCTGTTCCCATTCTCCTACGCAAACTAGAATACATAGGAATAAGAGGTACACCCCTGGAATTGTTCAAAAGCTATCTAACACACCGAACGCAAAAGGTTAGAATTAGTCTGCATTCAAGCAGAGACACTAATATCACTTTCGTTGTGCCACAGGGGAGCGTCCTCGGGCCCACCTTGTTTCTAATTTATATCAATGGCCTATGTGGCTTGGAGGCAGGTGGAGCTCGGGTCTTCTCCTATGCCGATGACACTGCGCTGGTCTTTATAGGTGAAAACTGGGATTCCGTGCGGAAGAGTACGGAAGTGGGATTGTGTCGAGTTGAAAGCCAGAAGACTATCTATATGTGTTTCTCTCTTAGTAATAGAACCCAGCCTGACACTAATTTCAATGTAAAGTTGCACCAATGTCACAATGTCTTAGGCACTAATTGCGCTTGCCCGACTATTCAAAAAGTAGATAAAACGAAATACCTGGGTATTCTACTTGATCAGCGACTCTCCTGGCATAGCCACGTTGAATTAGTTAGTGACCGTTTAAGAAAATTAGTCTGGATTTTCAAAGTATTAAGACACGTTGCATCAGAAAGCTGCTGTAAGAAAGTTGTATATTCTTGTTTCTACCCTGAAAATGCACAAAACAGGAGAAGAAGGAGACACATATGTATACCTTTGGTTAGATTCCGTACTGCATTCGCAAGGCGACAATATGTTGCTCAAACTGTTTTTGTTTACAACACCATAAACAAAAACCTTGCCATATACCACAAATCACATCACGCATGTAAGCAAACCTTGACTGTTTGGCTAAAGTCCCTTACATATGAAGAAACAGAGGCTCTTCTACATCCAGATACATAATAAAACACCTATCAGAAGCTTGCTTTAGCTTAATACTGAAAAATTTATGCTTTTGGATTAATTTTCCTTGCACATACACACACATACACTTACGCACACATGCACACACACACACGCACTTATACATACACGCACACACACGCACACATACACACTCCCGAACACATAATTTTCCTATGTTTATGTTTTGTTTTTTTTTTTATTTTTATTATTATTATTATTTTTTTATTATATTCTACTCTTAAGTTTTCTTTGTATTTTGTTATTTTTGTTTTTAAAATGTGATATCTAGGTGAGCTGATTATGGAAGGTACTACTCCTAAACGGTTAGGAGTTACGAGTAGCAATAAAGATTCCCTTGAAGGTTAAGGGTTAGGGTTCTTGGTTGAATGTTAAATGTATAGTAAATTTTTTGTATAGGGTATTACAATTCATCAATTCATCAATCAGACAAGGTGACCCAATGTCACCCAAATTATTCTCCGCAGTCCTGGAAAATATATTCCGGAAACTGGATTGGTCTCATCTGGGTCTCAACATCGATGGTCAGAAACTAAATCACCTCAGATTCGCAGACGACTTAGTCGTATTTGAGGAAAACCCAAGTCATCTGGAGCTTATGATCCAAGCTCTAAGCAAAGAAAGTGCTTTGGTGGGATTGTCCATGAACACAACAAAAACAAAACTTTTGACTAATTCGGAGAAAAAACCAATACTAATAGATTCTATTCCACTTGAATATGTTGATGAATACACATATCTTGGCCAAATAATATCACCAAAAGACCAAATAACTAAGGAAGTCAACACAAGAATAGCAAGTGGTTGGAGAAAGTATTGGTCACTAAAAGAGGTCATGAAATCCAGAGACTTGGGAATGGCTGTAAAGAGAAAAGTTTTTAATATCTGCATACTACCCTGTATAACATACGGATGCGAAACATGGGCACTGACAAAACATCACAGAAATAAATTGCAATACTGCCAAAGAGCCATGGAACGGAGCATGACAAATATACGCAAAGCAGATCATGTAAGAAATGAAAAATTGAGAGCAAGAACTAAACTACCAGACATCTTGACCAGGATTGACCAACAAAAATGGAGATGGACTGGCCACATGATGAGAGCAAACATAGAGAAATGGAGTAAAATAATAACTAACTGGTATCCAAGGGATAGTAAACGCAGCAAGGGGAAACAGATGAGGAGATGGGAAGATGAGCTGAAACAAACAGCGGGCCCCAATTGGAGGAAAGTGGCTCGTGACAGAAGGCAATGGAAGGAGCTAGAGGAGGCCTTTGCCAAAAGGCACACTGAATTAAGGGACATTTTGTAACAACTTCACGGTAGAAAATAAGTTATAATTCAGAATAAAAGGGCAATTTATATTACAATTAAAAATTGTAAAATAAAAGTCGGTTTTTTTTTCAGCCAAGGAGGTTGGCACACCTACAACTGATCCAGGCTCTGCGCTTGTTGGGTTCTTCGGCACTATGTCCGTAGGATGCTGGATTGCGTTCTTAGCTTATCAGCGTCATGTTTCGTGTCCGTGTCAGTACCTACTTATTAGTACGCCACCATTTTTATGGTTTTTTGCACCAATGCAGTGCTTTGGTTTCGTCATTCCTTTTCAATTTTTTAGAGCTAGTTAGTGATAGTATTTCATCGGAGATAGCGGAAACTTTGGGGACTAATGGATTTTACCTGGCATTTTATCCCGCTTCACACGCCCATTTTAAGGGGACTGCGGGAGGGTTGAATAGAATCGGTAAAATATCACGTCAAACATGTCGTTGTCGCTTCCACCCTTAGGGGTTGGGAAATCATCAAACAACCCCTCCCGCTCTTGGGCAGAGCGTAAGGGAGTGTCAGACTTCTATTGACTAAAAACCACCCATGTTGATTCTTAGCCCTTGTGCCGAGGCCGCGGTATCTCTTTCGAACAACCCGCAGCCGCCACGAGGGCGCTTCCACCCTGACTTACGAGTAGTTACGAGTTCGAGGCACTACCTACAACTGTGTTAGCTCAAGTAGAAGCGTGTCTAAACTCTGCCGCTGTCTAGATTGGGAACCAATTCTGAAAATACGGAAATTTTGGCTCGTAACTGGTTGGTGAGCCTCTTGTTACGCCACCAGATTACAACTTATACAATTATAACTTAAGGTCGAGTTGGCAGTATATTCAAGTACTCAATGTACGATGCCAACATTTTGGCGAATGTGGTCTCAGGGATATTTGAGGCAATTCTTTTATAGACATAGCTCATAGGTGGACCATGGAAAATCCTTCTCCGAAAAGAGTAAATGTAGTGTTACTGTTAACCAAGGAAGACGGTTATCCTTCTTGGTTAAGTAGAGGAAGAGCATCCAGGTAATGACGGGATCGTACAAGTGGTCACTATTAAAACAAAAAAAAATCGTGGATATGGCTATAACTTTTTCAAACAATTACAATGGCCACCTCTGGTGGACAGCGCCACTATTAAAACCAACATTCTCTTAGTCCAACCCTGGCTGATAGATATTTATTGAACTATAATGAACTGAGTTGCCTGTCAAATGCCTTCTGTACGCAGATGATCAAGTTCTTCTTGCATCGTCAGCGGAACAGTTGCAAGATATGGTAACTGTTATGAATGAAGCATTTAAGAGAAAAGGGATGAATGTAAATGTAAACAAGACGAATGTTATGGTATTTGAAAGAGAAAAGGATATGTCGGTGTGTGATGTGGAAATAAATGATAAGAGTGTGAAACAAGTGAATGAGTTTGTATATTTGGGCAGTATGTTTACAAGAGATGGAAAGATTGACGCAGATGTAGAAAGGAGAGTAAACGCGGGAAATAGAGTAAATGGTGCTATGCATGCGGTGGTGACCAACCAGTCGATGTCAAAAGAGGCTCGGCTGGCTGTTCACAATGGTGTGCTGGTGCCTACTCTTATGTATGGCAGTGAATGTTGGGTGTGGCAAACGAAGCATGAAAGTAGGATTAATGCTGTGGAAATGCGTCCTTTGCGAAGCATGTGTGGTGTAACTCTGAATGATAAATTGAGGAATGAGGTTATACGAGAACGTTGCGGTTTAAAAGAAGATGTAGTTACAAAAATTGAAAAGAGTATGCTAAGGTGGTTCGGTCATGTGGAAAGGATGAATGAAAGGCGATTAACAAAAGGTATTTACAAGGCAGATGTGAGTGGTAATGCCGGGAGGGGACGCCCTAGAAAGACATACACTGATCTTATTGGTGCCGTTCTTCTGAAAGGACAGGTGCGTAGTACTCGTAACCGGCGTGCGTGTATGACCAGATGTATGAATGTGGACGAAGCAAAAGGAGTATGTAAGGATCGTAGCAAGTGGCGTTCTGTGGTTTCTGCCTACCCCCATGGGAAAAGGGCGTGAGTTTATGTATGTATGTATGTATAATGAACTTAAATCTTTATTAAACTTTAATAGTAACTTATATATTAAAATCGTAATAAAAAACCATGTTTGAATTCTTTATTCTTTAAAAAAAAACAAAAAAGCTTGCAAAAGTAATTTACCAATCATTTGCAATATTAATTTCTCATCAATTCCAGAAATTGTCCTACGGTTATTTGGTCATTTCAAAATTTCAGTAACGTTTCTTGAATATACTGATCATTTTTAACCGACTTCCAAAAAGGAGGAGGATCTCAATTCGTCTGTATGTTTATCGCATATCTCCGTCATTAATGAACCGATTTTCAAAATTCTTTTTGTGTTCGAAAAGGTATACTTCTGAGGTGGTCTCATTGTCACCAAATCACGATCTGATGATGGCATCCCAGGGAAATCGAGGGCAACCCCCAAACTTTCTAGGCACTTAATTATACGTACTTATGAAGTGATAGTTGTATTCTTTCAGGGTATTCGAAGGTAAAACTTATGAAAATAAACTTATGACTTTAAAAAAGGAGGTTCTCAATCTTTTTTTTTTATGTGTATTCACCGATTACTCGGAGGCGCCTGAACCGATATAGAAAATTCTTTTTTTGTTGAATAGGAGATAACCCAAGGGTGGTACCATGATACCAAATCAGGATCTGATGATGGCATCCCAGAGAAATCGAGGGCAGCCCTCAAATTGTATAGGCATGTATTACGTGTTTCGTGCTTTTTCTAAAGTTTTTAAGTATTTGCATCTAGCAGTCATCATTTCATGTTGATTTTTTATATCGGTTCAGGCGCCTCCGAGTAATCGGTGAATATACATAAAAAAAGATTAAGAACCTCCTTTTTAAAGTCGGTTTATGAGTTTTACCTTCTATCATCAGGGCAACCTAATACCCTGAAAGAATACAACTATCACTTTATAAGTACGTATAGTTCTGAAAGAATATTCTATCAACTCCTAACCGTTGAGGAATTGTACCTTCCATCATCATCAGTGAATCCACATGATATTGTGATGACCACACGCAAATACTTGAACAGGTTTAGAAAATATATGGAAAACGTCATAAGTGCCTATAAAGTTTGAGGGTTGCCCTCGATTTCCCTGGGAACCCATCATCAGATCCTGACTTGGTGATAATGGGACCACCTCGGGTCAACCTGACACCCTGAAGGAATCCAATTATCGCTCCATAAGTGAATTAAAATAAGAAAGAATTTTCTTTCAACTCCTAACCGTTGAGGAGTTGTACCTTCCATCATCATCAGCGAATTCACATGATATTATGATGGTCAGACGCAAATACTTAACAGCTTTAGAATATATATGATAAACATCATATGTGCCTATAAAATTTGAGAGTTGCCCTCGATTTCCCTGAGATCCCATCATCAGATCCTGATTTGGTGACAATGGGATCACCTTGGGAGCAAACCTATTCGAACACAAAAATAATTTTGAAAATCGGTTCCTTAATGACGGAGATATGCGATAACAAACATACAAAAAATAAAAAAAATAAAAACAGACGAATTGATAACCTCCTCCTTTTTGGAAGTCGGTTAAAAATAAACTACACAAGAAAAAGCAGTTTCTGAAGTCGGTGGCAAAAAAGTTTTTTTTATTTTTGTCTCGGGTAGTAATGGAAGTACCGCAGTCAATGCTGCCTCTCAAATTTTAAACATATCTCCAGATGTATGTTTTAAATCACAAGATTTTTTGTTCGTTTATATCAAAGAGATTTAAGATAGGTATAGAGCGGACATTGGGACATTTGTCATTCAAATATTTTCACCTCGTGCGTCTGTAGCGCCATCTAGTCGTGAATAGAAGAAACTCGAATATACACAATTAGTTCAGCTATTCCCCGGTAGATGCGCTAGTGTGATAGAGATGTGCTACAAATTATCGACAAACGATATCGATAACGTTCAATACATTAATTACATATTTGTGTTATACCTATTTTAATAAATTCAAAGTGTATGAAGATCTACGGAAGCAATGAAATTATGCGGGTTGTTGCGAGAACAGAGATGGAATGAATAGCATTACTGTAGGTGCTGTCAGTCACGTATAAGAAAACAATTTTATCGTTAAGATTTTTTTAATTACGACAACTTCTTTATAACATGTTATTACAATCTATTAAATATTTTTTTTGTTGGGTATTTTTTTTATTTTAGCCTGATACTGTATACATATTTTGTTTTTGTAGCTTCTGAACTTGCGCCTTCAGCGCAATTCTGCGTGGACTATCGAAGATCGACTCAGAGTCTGAAATCTCAACACTGACTGGTGTAAGCGGTTTGGCGGCCTCGCCGTTTTTTATAGGATCCTAAAATCAAAAAAATAGAAAAATTATGTAATGAGAGTCAGACTGTATCCACTTTTCACGTATTGGTGCATCTACAGGAGGAAATCTATAAAACAGTAATATACGTGAAACGTTAGCTATTAATTTAAAAAAATTTATTAGTAACCTCATTAAGTAAAATTAATATCTTTTGCGTACACCTAATATATTTTTCCATCTGTCTTCACTCTTTACATGTAACGTATGTACAACATCATCTTTCAATATTTCGGTTTCGAATACGATGAGGGGTCTTTAAGTCTTATCAGTCATCATCAATAACCTACAGCAGTCAACTGATAGTATAATTACGTTTTAGATATTTATATATTATTTCCAACATAAGTTGACATAACATAAAAAACATCGATACCAGATGTCGATAAACGAGCAACTCACAGAAATACAGTACTTCTACTGAGCAACAGATGGCGTTTATTGCAATTATGTAAATATTCTAGAATATTTTCTGTAAATTATGTTTTATATCCTTTATACTGGATAAATAAAGAAAATACTTACGAAAATAAACTAAATCCAAATGCTCTCGTTTCACCATACCGAGATTTGCAATAGCGCAAGGCGCAACAGCCCATTTTCGGTCGGAATTAATTTTCTTCTATAAAATGTTTTGACACGTCAACACAACCTGACAAGCTGACGTATCGCACTAGACTGGTGGACTTTTTACCTAAATGTACAAAGTGGAGGGTTACGATTTTTGTCGTGTTGTCCCGTCTATAGCTAGTAATATTTGAATGTCTTTGGTTTATATATTATTATGTCATCTATCCATACTTACTTACTTGGTAAGTAAGATACTTTTTGTTAGGTTTTAAATATCTTTTTGTAATGTCAATAAAAATAGATTCTCAGTTCAAATATAGCAACCATCGAACAACGTGTTTTTCATTATGATATTTTCCACAATATTTATTTAGGAACTCAGATTACAATTACAACACGTTATCAGCACGAAGCTCTGTATATTTATCTACGATCTAAATAAGGAGATTAAATAAAGGAGATTGGTGGTGAATTATAATTAGCTAACATGTCGTCTGCAGTTTCTGGTATGTCACTAAATGGTATTCCGATTCTCTGTAATAGAGACGGATACACTGTGTGGAAATTTAAAATGAAAATGTTGTTAATCCATGAAGGATTGTGGGAAACAGTAAGAGGAGTAGTTGTCGAAGGGAAAAAGACGCCCGACGATGTACGGAAGGATGAAAAGGCTCTTTCATCCTTATTGTGGATGGTGCTGCTATTTCGATTGTTCGACCAGCTAAGACCGCAAAGGAAGCGTGGGATGCTCTTAACAAATCCTACGAGGATCGAAGTTTGGGTCGTAAACTGTCGTTGGAACGTAAATTGTACAGGTACTCCTTATCTGACTTTTCTGATTTAGAATCTTACTTAACGGCAATAACTACAACAGCACTAGACCTGGCCGATATTGGCAAAACCATAGAAGATAGTTCTTTAGCAGCTATTATATTGGGAGGTCTAACGTCTCGCTATGAGCCCATGATAATGGCGCTCGAGAATGGGAGTGTTGAAGTCACAACAGATTTGGTGAGGACTAAGTTGTTGAGCGAAATGACGAAGGAGACTAAAGATGATGTGGCTGCGTTGTATACTAACAAGCAGGTTATTTGCTTTCGATGTAAGAAGCCAGGGCACAAGAGTCCTAATTGTCCTCTCAAAAAGAAGGAGAAAAAGGAAAAGGCGAGTTGCTCTGCAGAAAGTTGTTCAAAAGATAAAGGACTGACTGTTTCTAGTTCAGGGAATATGGATGCATGTGTCACGGAATTGGCTTTTGATGATGTCACGGAATTGGCTTTGTCTGCACCAAGTGTTCAGATGTCTGAGAAGTGGATTATCGACTCTGGTGCGTCTACTCACATGACTCCACATGCTGAATGGTTTAATAGTTACCGACCCCGTGATGGGAAGATAACTGTAGCAAATGGTAAAAGTTTGCCGGCTGTGGGTTTAGGAGATGTTGCTATTGACACAAAGACAGATTTTAAGAAGATTCTTAACGTTGTACATGTTCCTGGCCTAGATTGTAATTTACTCTCAGTCAAAAAGGCAGTAGAGAAAGGTTTCTCAATTGTTTTTGATACGAATGGCTGTAATTTTTATAATTCTAATGATGTTTCTTTTATAAATGATCCTGTTTTACATGGTTCTATTTGTGGTGGATTGTACACTTTAGATTGTACTGCAGTAAAACCGCAAGGTGTTTCAGCTTATAATGTTCACACCAATTTGTCCCAGTTTCAGCTTTGGCATAAGCGTCTAGGACACCTCTGCCGTATTGGTATGGATCTACTCAAAAGAGGTCTAGCTGTTGGTGTGGAGTATACAGAGGTTGACAAAGAACCATGCGTACCTTGTGTAGAGGGTAAGCAGGCTCGGAAGCCTTTCAAAGCGATAAAGTATAAAAAGGCTTCGTCACCATTAGAATTGGTCCATACGGACGTTTGTGGTCCCCTGACCACTGAATCTTTTAAAGGTAATAAATATTTTATTATTTTTGTAGATGATTATACACGTTTTATATCCCTTTATTGTAAGTCATCAAAGAAAGAAGTTCAGAAGTATTTTTGTGCTTTCCAAGCACTTGTTGAGAAACAGACTGGCACTAAGATTCGAACCCTTCGGTCAGACAATGGTACCGAATATGTCAACAAGGAGCTGACAGACTATTTGCAGGCTCAAGGGATTCGACATGAAACGTCTGTACCATACAGCCCTCAACAAAATGGGGTAAGTGAACGTTGCAATCGTAGTATTGTGGAGAAGGCCCGTTCCTTGCTGGCACAGAGCTCTCTGTCGAAAGCTTTTTGGCAGGATGCTGTTGAGACTAGTGTTTATTTAAAGAATAGGTCACCTCATCGTGCACTTGATGGTAAGACGCCATATGAAATGTGGTGTGATAGTAAACCCGACCTGTCTCATTTAAGGGTGTTTGGTTGCCGAGCTTTAGTTCACGTGCCTTCATGCCAGAGAACAGCGGCATACTTATTAGCTTGTTGGAGTATACCTTTGGGGTTTGGGAAATCATCAAATAACCCCTCCCGCTCTTGGGCAGAGCGAAAGGGAGTGTCAGACCTCTACTGCCTAAAAACCACCCATGTTCCTTCTTAGCCCTTCAGAGGGGTATAAAAGCAAAGGCGCTTCAGTCACAAAACATCTGAACTGAGTAATTTATAATTTTCCACTGTGTCGTAAGAAATTGTTATTTTGTCATAGTTATAATAGTGGTACATTCATTATGACTCGTAGGTTAAGTAGCAATAACTAACATTAATCAAATGTACACCAGTTCTTTAGTATTTAAGAAATACTTTAGGACTAAGGTGTCTTTGCATTTAAGTATCGGACTGAAGCATGTTTGCTTTTTATTGCTTTGGATCGAAGCTAGTTTGCATCTCACTATATTATTTGACAACCTGTCAATAATGACAATAGCGTAAGGTACTGATTGCAAAACAGATTTTGCAAAAATATGAAAATATACTTTCGTATTTATTTGAACTTTTTTGAGTACCTAATTGGATATAAAGTTAAGAAAAAAACGGGAATATTACGTATAAACACAAATATATTTATTTAGTAGGTCTTCTTTTACATTTTTTCTTACTTATTTATTAGTTATTACAGTAAACTTCTTAACTTATTTTTTAAATCATAATATTTGATTCAGCTGTTGGTGGATCGCAAGTAGGCTCATCTTCTTCAACAAAATCACCATTAGTATTATTTAAAATATTTTTATAGTATTCCAGTTCGGGACGAGTTTCCCACTGCAATCCATAATGTTTCTCTAGCAACTTCCTCACATCATTTATTTTTTCTTTTTTAATGATGACGTTACTTTTGGCTATTGGCAGTGGTTGGACATCGTTAAAAGATTTCCCTCTTTTTAGAATAGATTTGAATTGGGTAAAGTCAGAGGTGTAATGGAGTTCCCCTTTCAGTTTGACTTTGTTACCACTCCTACTAATAAAGAAACGCTTACTCTGTGCAAATTGAAAATGCCATTGACCAGGCGGCTTTATAATATCTTGTAGAGCAGCTTTCCAATCGTAAACCATCTCCATTTTCACAACTGTTCCATAATTGTTAAAAATAGTGTGGTACTTCTCTGGTTGTACAATTACTTCCTTCCTTTTTAACTCCCTTTCAATATTTCCAAACACTTTGTCAGCAGGTAAAAAAGAATGCCCTGGTATTGGGAAAACAGCTTCAATGTTTTTTATGTTACTTGGAGCACTATTTAACCAAACACAACACATTCCGATGAAAATTGAATTTTTATTTTGCGCTCCGCAACCATCAGCCACAAGTCGCAAAGTTTGAATTCCATTCATATCTAACAAATTCAACCTGTGAAACACTGCAGACGCAATTTCGTTAGCTCCCTTCTTGTACTCATTTTCATTCCAGGTGTATAAATTTACTGTATCTTTATTTAGTTTTTTGCCTTCTACTGATAATACTACCGCAAAATTATATATATAAAGCTGTCTACTATAGTAAGTTATTTGGTCTGCTATTTTAGGTAGGACTTGATTCTTTTGACAGTCAAAAGATAGTGTCAACATTCCATCTTGTCTCTCATTTAATAGTTGGTAGAATTTTTGTGCTTTGCGTTTATGAACGGTCTTTTCGATCATATATTTGGTTTTAAGTGCTTGATTTTTTTCACTCTTAATTTGCTCATCCAATTCTGTACATTTAGAACACACATCCGTTCTTGGATTACCAAACCCAACATTGTATTGAGTGTTGAAAATTCTTCGAAAATAGCACTGTTTGACTGGGTTCTCTGTTTGTTCATTAAACATTCGCCACATTTTTCTTACATTTAATGCCGAATCTAAATATTTTCTTTCTGTAGTAGACCGACAATAGTGAGACTCTATGCACTTAAAAGATTCTATAAAATTTTTGACTTCCTGTAACTTTTGAATATTTTTGTGGGATGTATGGTCTCCGCCTCTATTTTCAGTTACTAAACCACCAGTTTTTTTTATAAATTTCTGCAACTCTACGTATTCTATTACGTGGTATTTGCAATATGCCTAGAAATGATGATTGACAAACATTGAGCAATGTGTTAGATTTTTTTTTTTTAATATATAATTTTGTTGAATAATTTGCCTGGCGCACACCCTGTATTCCTGTTCTAGGACGACGACGTTGAACATCAATAACATGACAAAACTTCAACAGAAATGCATCTTGGGCTTGTTTGGTTTTGTTACCATAGAAAGTGTCATGAAATTTTTTAGCATCAGCTAATGTTACGCTTTTGCACTCGTAAATAGCTTTTTTATTATGTTGACATGCAGGCAATGCGGGTAGACTTTTTGCAGAATACCTTAAGCAAATGCAAAAAAAAAACCGTTACCAAAAGCATTTAAAACAGCATAGTTAGTTAAAAATTAAAAAAAAAATGTTATTCAATTATTTTAACAGCCACAAATAAATAGATTGAAAAAAATGCTTTAAGCTAAGAAAACTTTTGCAGACCATACCATAATAGGTAAAATACTAGTGAATAATTTGTTACCTTTCTGTCTTTTCTCGCACTCGCCGCCACTGATCTACATTTCTAGCACGTTTTCTAGCTCGTCCTGCACGAGCTGGTGTAATATTTTCTTCCATTACAATGGTAATAAAACAGAAAACTCGAAAAAACCAGACGCTATTTCCAGTTTAATTACTACGACAAATAACTGATTCGCCATCTTGGAAATTTTGAAATGGCGGCTTTTGATTAGTCGATTGTGACAGTGGCGGATTTGCTTATAACAAATTTAGGATCTAAGCGTATTTGCATTTAAACGCTACTTTCAAAGTGCATTTACCGTTGACTGAGGTGGATTTGCTCTTTGTCTTTTATGGCATAATGTTGCAGCTTTCAAGTACTATAATTTGGTAATAACAGTTTAAAAAATTGCAATTTTGGACTGAAGCGGTTTTGCTTTTATACCCCTCCTAAGCTTGACATGAAAGCTGCTGAACATATATTCGTTGGATATTCAGACGATCCAAGGAGTTATTATTTCCGTAGCGCGGAAAACCCTCGGAGGTTGATTAAGTCAAGGGATATTACGTTCTTTGAAGATAATTTTTCAGGATTGAAAAATAAATCTGTTCTGCCTGAAGTTGTCATGAGCCCTAATGTCACTAATCTTTTTTCACAAACTTCTTTAGATACCACATCGCCACGGGAGATTTCTATCTCATCTGTTTCTACTTCTTCACCTACTTCAGAAGGTGTGGACATGGAGGTAGAGCAAGTTGACGATTTTGTGGACGCGACTGATGAAGCTGGTAGGGTTGGTGACACGGAGTCTCTTCATTCAAGTGAACAACGTGATCTGTCCCTGGTTCCTTCCCATGAACCCAATGTTGTATGTCCTGAGAGAAGGTATCCTGAACGAGTACGTAAACCTCCACATTATTATTCATACGGCACGCACGTTGTTGAGTTGTTGTGTGATGATCCGAAAAGTTATCGTGAAGCTATTAATAGCGATGATAAAGATAACTGGATCTCCGCAATGAAGGACGAGTACAATGCCTTATTGAATAAGCAGACTTGGACATTAGTGGATAAACCAAATAAAAAGGTTATTCCATGTAAATGGGTATTCAAGATAAAGAGGGACGCGAACGGTGCAATAGTCAAGTATAAGGCGCGACTAGTTGCGAAAGGTTTTAGTCAAGTTTGGGGGACTGACTATAACGAAACTTTTGCCCCTGTGGTTCGAAATTCATCTCTGCGTACCCTTATAGCGGTGGCGGCAGAAATGGATTTAAAGATCCAACACATGGATGTCGATACCGCATTCCTCAATGGAGACTTAGAGGAGGAGGTGTACATGCAACAGCCTGAGGGATTTGCTGAGCATGGGGCAGAAGGTAAAGTCTGTTTGCTCAGAAAATCAATTTATGGTTTGAAGCAGGCTGCTCGAGCCTGAAATATCAAATTGCATCAAATTCTATCAAAAATTGGCTTTGCACGAACATCTTCGGAATCATGTGTTTACTTGAAAAAGTTTGGTAATGAAACCATAATACTAGCAGTCTATGTTGACGATCTAATTGTTTTTTACAAGGATAAAAGTTTTTTTTGATGCTGTCAAAAATGACTTGGAAAAGTTTTTCTCGCTAAAAGATTTGGGTGCATTGTCGTATTGTTTAGGCTTAAATATTAACCGTGTTGACGATAAAATCGTGGTCAGTCAGAAGACCTATATCCAGGCAGTGTTGGAGCGGTTTAATATGCAGGATTGCAAGGAGATGTCTACACCTTTGGAGAATAACAAGTTGGAGAAAGGTAATCCAACATCTCTTGATGAATATCCTTACCAAAACTTGATAGGATGTCTCATGTACCTAGCTGTGAATACGAGACCCGATATAGCTTATGCCACAAGCTATTTAAGTCAGTTTAATAACTGTTATGATAAGAGGCATTGGTTGGCCGCTAAAAGGGTGTTACAGTATTTGAAAGGTACTATGGATTACTGTATTACTTACAGGAAAGTCGATAGACGTCTGTGTGGATACACGGATGCTGACTGGGCGAACTGTGTACATGACCGTCGGTCGTACACTGGTTACTACTTCACGCTAGCAGGTGGACCTATTAGTTGGGAGTGTAAGAAGCAGCCGACGGTAGCCTTATCGTCTACAGAAGCTGAGTATATGTCCTTGACCAGTGCTGCAAAGGAGGCTATTTTCCTAAGACGGTTAGTGTGTGACATTACTGGTTTTGCTGATAGGGTGTTGCTATACAACGATAGTCAAAGTGCACAGAAACTTGTGTTCAATCCAATCCACCATAATAGAACCAAACACATTGATACGAGATATCATTTTATTCGTGAAAAGGTTACTGAGGGTCTTATAGATATAAAGTTTATACCTACGGATAAAATGACAGCCGATGTTTTAACCAAGCCCTTAAGGCGCATAGCTCATCTTAGGTGCGTTGTTAATATGGGTTTAATGATAAATAAGTAGAATAATTTTCTATTTATTTATTTTTCATCGGTTTATGTTTTGTATTTCTGTTTAGTCTGGTAGTAATGTTTTATTCTTTTCTATTGTGTTTAGCATTACTACTTTATCTTTTATTTTCATTAAGGGCGGATGTTGTAAAACCTAATTACTTGGTAAGATACTTTTTGTTAGGTTTTAAATATCTTTTTGTAATGTCAATAAAAATAGATTCTCAGTTCAAATATAGCAACCATCGAACAACGTGTTTTTCATTATGATATTTTCCACAATATTTATTTAGGAACTCAGATTACAATTACAACACATACATACCTCTTTCATCGTTTGCCGCGATTTCGAAACAAAAAACAAAATTGTGGGCAGGTTGATATACCACATCGGTTCTATTTAATTGTTAAAATAAATAAATGTCTGTAATCAGTATCAGCTAGTGTTGGACAAAGATAATGTTGGTTTTAATAGCGGCGCCGTCCACCGGAGGTGGCCATTGTTATTGTTTGAAAGAGTTGTAGCCGTGCCCAGCGGTGGTGGCTACAATGAATTATTTGAATAATGATTCTCACTGGCGACAGTCCATTATTTTTAAAAGTTGTGACATTGTCCACCCGGGTGGACAAGCAGCCTAGTGGGTGGACAGTGGTAATAATCGAAATTATGTTTGCTTCCTGTTACTGAAGATCCCATTTGATTTGTATAATAAACGTACACTTGGCAGTTAACAAGGAACCCATAAAGTTTCGCCATGTCTGTCTGTCTGTCAGCACTATAGCTCAAAGGCTCTTAGTGCTAGAAAGCTGTAATTTGGCATGAATATACAAATAAGATAATTACGCCGACAAAGTGGTAAAATAAAATATCGAAATTTATAATTTTTTGGGCAAAAGGAGGAGGTTCTCTATTCGTGTGTAGGCACCTACGTATTTTTCTTAATTTACGTTTTTTTTAATTTTTGCAACAAATACCTACAACAAATCAACACCTTTATTTTGATGCATCATTCGCCTATCTTCTGCTTCATTAAGTTTCTGAGTATTCTCAGGCGATGACTACGGCAAGTGGCGGTTCTAGCGACCAACTATTTTTGGTCATCGCGTTTTAGTTTTTATTGTAACAAATTCAGGAATAGAGGTACCTATGAATAGTAACAAATTACCATTAATTCCTTGCAAAGTTTCCACATGAGTTGGCCGTGCGGTTGAAATGTACATAATAATTCATGTAGGGTAGGTGTGATATTTAAATATTACGGGTCAATGTGAGAATCCTATACCTGTGAGACAGTGTTACCCTGTTCGGTTGGCTTAGTTTAGACACCCTGGCCCAAACTAAACGGCATCGCGAAAATAGTCGTAGTATGAATGAGCATCGTCGCTCGTAGTTCCCCCTCCGTGGAGCACTCCACGGTGTGGAGACTGACGACTGGCGGGCACACACAGGCACGCACACGGCTACGCTCCGGCAGTGAGACGGCGCGCGAGCGGCGCGACGGACGCGACTCACGCCTCGAACGATTCGCGCCAACCTTGCGATGTGCGCGAAATACTTCCGCAACTTTTACAACTCACTTTGTCATCTTCATTGACCTCGAAGACTTGCAAGATACGATTTGAAGTGACTCGCTATGACACGTCGGCTGCTCTATGCTGAATGATATTTAGCGCGAAAACTTGCTTATTGAGAAGTATGGTGTCATCCAGTAACAGTGTAATCAGATGCGGATAGATATCAGCCGTGATCGCATCGGACAGTGTGTCGCGGGCGGCCCGTGCGCCATGCGGCGCGGCGCGGGGTGACGCCGGGTGCGGCTGCTGCCGGTGCATGCTGCTGCTGGCGCGGCATGGCGGCGCGGCGCCTCGTGCTCAACGGGCTGACGGCGGAGGTGGGCACGGGCGAGGGATGCGCGGGGGGCGCGGGGGGCGGCGGCTCGCCCGACTCGCTGGAGTTTTACCACGAGCTGGAGCTGTACCGCCAGCTGCTGGCGCTGCCGCCCGCGCCCCCCGCCTCGCCCCCCGCGCACCAGCAGCGGCGCGCGCGCACGCCCGACCCCACGCCCTCGAGGAGATGCCACGGTAGGTACTTATGGCCATAACTCTGCTACTGGTCTAAGAGACGGTGAAGATGGACCTTCACCGCTCTGATAACCAGATGAGACGTATTTCTTATCAAATATAGTTCATTTATAAACAAATATGCCTTTGATAACTTGCCTATCAAAAAGTGCTCATAGCTATTTTTTTTCTTTTAGCTATTTTTCGTATGCAAGCCTATATGATTGGTTTTGTAATTAAAATGATATATTTAAACCTATGATATCAATTTCGATTGGTTAGCAGATCGGTCTAGTTACCTATGTTGACTTAGGTACCTGTTCACAGCTTGCCAGGTAGCCATACATATCCTGTGTGATAAAAACTATCAGTTGAGACAAAAAATCATTCGGTTATCAAAAGAGTGACGGTGATGAAAGAAAATTTATTAAAATTAATTAAATTAAAATTAGCGAGACAAGCGATTATGTGCTTATACGAGTAGCTTCAGTAGTTTTTTATACATGTTGTAGGTACAACTTCACCCAATCTATACAGGGTGTAAACGAACCCTTCACGCATCCGTCAACCAAGCATTCTGTACATCAAACTAAGTACCCCTACGCAAAAATTTTTGCTGGGAAATGACTTTTTTTATTGGGGTCAAAAATCACATTTTACGGTAAAACTCAAAGTAGCACTCTTAAAACGTTGTGCTAGTGGATGCTGTGAATAGTAAACGGGTCATGGAGGTAATTTAAGTAAAGTTAAAACCCGAAATACTAGTATTTACAAAAACAGCAGTGAAAAATTTGGAACTTTGACCCTTAATATCTCCGTAACTAGGAGGTTCCCAGGTATGGTCTAGAATAAAAAAATGATCGCAGTGGTGGGGAGAACAAATGCCCTTCGTTTGCGTTAAGGGTACTTTTACACCCTATATATCATAGAAAGAAAAAGTTTGGGTGACGGGACGGGTTGTCGAGCTTCATTGTGTCGGCGCTTTTCGGGTGGTCGCCACTGTGGATGTGGGCTTTCAGGAGTAAGGACCGGTTTCCACCAAAGCGGAGAGAAGCGGAGACGAGACGAGATGTCCGGACATCGGCCAATCACATTAGTTAAAATTTACATCTGGTCTTCCGCCCTCCCTGATTGGTCGAATTTGGCACATCTATCTCCGGCTCCGCTCTGCTCCGCTTTGGTGGATACCCGGCCTTACTGTGTTTTGGAATAGTGTGGCGGGCGTGCACGACCACAACGAATGGAGTTTTGTTCTCAGTAGTAGGTACTACATTTTGGCTTAGTTCGTAAATTCACGTTGTGCAAAACTTGCACTAATGTGAATTTACGCTACTTTGGATTTGCTAGTAGTACTGCTATGAACAGCTTCGCCTTCGGGTTACTGTGCGACTTTACATTTAAAGGTAATGTAGTAGGGACTGGACAAGGACAAGTAGTAGATGATAAACAATTATAGTATAGTTTCACAAACTAACTGGAAGCCAGAAATATGACAGAGGTATTGTATATTTTAAGTATCGCATGCAATGAAGCCAGTCTTTGCCAATTTAGGTACACATCTGCGTATCTCTTCATGGGTTTTAGGCGTGATGTTATGCTAAATGTGTTGTATTGTCAACTGGCGGTGTGTGGCCAGGGCTCAGTACAAGTTCACGTTCAGTATCGTAACGTGATGTGTTATGCGCAGATGAGCCGCGCCGCAGTCGCACGCCGGGCGGCGCGGGCGCAGCTCCCCCCCCGCCGTCGTCCCCGCCCGCGCCCGTCGTGCGCCACGCCAGGGTGAGTCACTAACATAACATTGCTAATAATTATAGCCTAAGAACTAGGCACCTTTGTCGTGGATAAAGCTAAAATTCGGTCGGCCAAGAGGACATAATTATCATAACTAACTTAATTTCTAAATTATATTCAATTTAAACTTGTAGTTTAACAGCTATTGCAAGACAAATTTCCTTAATTTAGTCACTGACTCACTCGCTCACCGATCATCACAGTTGATTTTAGTAGATCTAGAATTGTACGTAAAACCATATATTTATAACCGTGCTATTTACAGTTGAGGAATTTCTCTGTCATGATGGAAATTATGTTTATCCAACAATATTTGTTGGATAAACATAATTGACGCGTCGACAAATATTTGTATCCGTGTTTTTTTACCGTAGAAGAGTTCCCTCTTGAGGAGACGATCTTGGCAGGATAAGGTCATGATAATAATCATGTTAATTTATGAAAAATGAACTCGTATTCGAAATGTTGGGTTCGTGCTACTAACTGTTGAGATGTTATCGCGTGAGAAGATGATCCTGGTTGCAGGATGAGTTCATGATAGAAATCATGTTTATTCATAACTTGCTAATGCCCGCGGCTTTGCCCGTGTGGATGTCGGTCAAATTATATACTAAAACCTTCCCCGAGAATCACTATATCCATTGGTCATCATCTGCCTAGCCTTTTCCCAACTATGTTAGGGTCGGCTTCCAGTCTAACCGAATGCAGCTGAATACCAGTATTTTACATGAAGCGACTGCTTATCTGACCTCCACAACCCAGTTAATACTGGGTAATACGATACCCTTTGGTAAGACTGGTTGTCAGAATTTCAGGTTTTCTGACTACCTGTAACGACTGCCAAAGATCTATATATGGCAGCCGGGACCAACAGCTTAACGTGCTTTCCGAAGCACGGAGGAAACTCGGTATGTCGGGTGGTCACCCATCCACAGACCGACCTAGGCAAGCACAGCTTTACCTAAAGATCGACCCGATTGGCAGTTCTTATTAAGCCATTGGTGAAAACAGCATTAACATCGGTGCAGCAGTTTTGGAGTTTATTGCGAACAGACAGACAGACAGACGCGGCGGAGGACTTTGTTTTATAATGTGTAGTGATAGTGAAAAATGTATAATATAAATATTCGTATCCGTGCTGTTTACCGTCGACGAGCTGCCTCTCCAGGAGACGATCCTGACTGCAGGAAAAAGTTATGTCTATCTTAAAAATGTGTTGTCACCAGAACAAAAGGTGCAAAATTTCAGTTCAATCGGTCGGGAGGAACTGCTTTGAAATTCAGTTGTAAGATTTGGTGCTCAGATGTCATGCTCAGTGAAATGTCTCGCTGATGGTGGTGCGTGTGTCGGATCATTTAGCTACCTTCAAAATGTTTGAATTGAATGGTGCTGATATCATGCGTCATGTTCGTGAACAGGCGCTGTCAGTAGAGACTGGTCATCTCTTAGTTACCATGGTTTATTTTATTTTTGATTTGTTTATTATATCGTTTACTTTGGACGCTCTTAACTCGCATGTATTTTTACATCGTTCTCACATACATGTAAGATCTCAACATTAATTATTTACACCAAGTATTTGTAACAATACAATGATTTAAAAGAATGTCCATGGAGTTTTTTGCCCATTCTTCTCCATAGAGATCTAAGCTTTGACAACCAACTACAGTACTTTTCCAAGTTTTTATGCTTTGAGACCGTAACTTTAGCTTTCAAAAGTGCCTATAATGGTCTAATTGAAATAAATGCTTTGAGTGTTTCCAATAAGCTAACAAACTAACACCGCAAGTCGAATAAATGATCATATTTTTAACTTAGCTACTATTACCCATTAAACTATTACTCAAGATATAATCTATACTAATATTATAAAGCTGAAGAGTTTGTTTGAACGGGGTAAACTTTGGAACTACTGGTTGGAATTAAAAAATTCTTGTAGTGTTGGATAGTCCATTTGTCGAGGAAGGCTTTAGGCTATATAACATCACGCTACGATCAATAGGAGCGGAGCATAAATAAAAAATGTTGCAAAAACGGGAAAAGATATTCCTTTTTGAGAGCTTCCGTTGCGTGCGCTGCGAAAACGGTTTAAGTTAAGTAAATACTGTGTATGAAGAAATTGTTCCCCTTTAAAAGTTCTAAAAAAAAGTCCGCGACAGCATATTATGTTTATCTTTTAAGATTGACTCACTGTAACCATTTTTTAATAATTAAATGTTAGGTTAAAAATAATGATATTTTGCGAAGCTTATTTAACCCATATGGTATTAATCTATATCTATATAAATGTGTTTGTTAGCACGGAAATTTAATATAGAATATTTGTGCCTTTTACTCTATACAGTTTAAACAAATATCTTAGAAGATATCGCAATGTTAAAATATACGGGCGACAAAATAATTAAGCGCGAGGCAGTCATTCGGTCCGGTGCGGTAGGTACGTGGGGATTCTGGCCTCTGGGGCTCCGGAGAAATTCAAATTCAAAATATTTACTGCACCATAATGTTTACAAGTACAAGGTGTTACTGTATATTAAACAGTAAGAGATACCTATAGTAATTGTTACTTTAATAATATAATCGAAGCCAATCTAAACTAATAGGTATTATAAAGAGGAAAGGTAAGATTTTTTGTTTGTTACGAGTACGATTTAACTCAATTTAATATGTTGGATAGTCGATTTATCGAGAAAGGTTTTATGCTATATTATGTGACGCGGACGAAGTGGCGTGGGTCAGCTAGTTTAATATAAAAATGTAAATGTAAGAAATTATAAGTGATGCAACAAAACTGTGTAGTGTACCTCGTGTAACTTGCTACGTGACGTGTGCTACGCGAGGTGTGCTACGCGTGCGTAGTGCTACGAAAGCGTAACACAAGCTACGCGCTACGAGAAGAAGTGTCGATCCCCGATAGTTGTTCGTGTTTGGACAACTAAGACGGTGAGCGCATAATGTGCATCGCCGTCCAAAAGTGAAATTATTATTTGAATAGTAGACGACATAGACACACAGTAATACGTTTAAGGTCACCATGAATTGTAGATAGCAAACAGTAAATGAGCAGTATCAACAAGTAGATCGTCGGATCGTCGCGGGCCTCCTGGCACTTGGCTGGCTGATTTTTGCTGACATATTATTATTGACACCGACTAAAATCTTAGTATTTAGTCTTCTCGTGTTGTGATTAAAAGTAGATGTAACCATTGGTATGATTTGATCGAGACTCACGCGAAGCCACGCCCACCTGTAGCGAGCCACAGCCCCAGCCGCGCCGCCACGCTACACTTTATTGCTCACTAGTGTACCTCATACATTCATTATGAACTCAAGAGGAAGAAATTCATTCAGTCAGTCATTTATTCAAATTAGGCTGATAATAATCAGTAGTCTTTGAAGGTCAAAGTTTATAAGAGACCGTCTCCTAAAACGCCCACCCTTCGACACTTCCTAGTGTTTTAGATGGAAAGAAGAAGTGGCGGAACAAACTCCCAGCAACACATCTGTCTGTTAGGTAAGAAGGACCGTGTGCTATACAATGGTGTGTAAGATAATATTAACAAAGACTTCGTGACCATCCGTTCCGTACCATCGTGGTAGGGAAGCCCTCTTTAAGTTGTATTTTGTTTTGTTATAGCGGCAACAGTAATACTCATTTTGTAAGAAGTTTGTTTTTCATAGTGATTGTATGAATGACGAAGTTGTATTTGCGGTTTTTTAAATGTGCTATATCTCAAAAACAACTTACTATATCTCGTTCAAACTGGTCAAATATTTTTGGTTGAAATGTTGCGATTTACAGCATATTTTTTTTTTAGATTTTTCACTGTCTTAGTTTAAAAGTTAGACACACATTTTACCACTATGGAAGTATGTATCTTTCAAATGATTGACTTTGAGAAAAATGGTTTTAGGAACCTCAATGTCATTTTAAAAGGAATGTCTTTAGACACCCCCCCCCACACGAATAGGTTTGATGAATTAATTTTATTTCTTTCAGTTCCATGTAGACACCCCTAATTTATATTATTTTTGTATAGCAATCGTAAAACGGTTTACAGAACATATCTACCTACTAAGTTTCAACTGTGTGATCTCAATAGTTTCCGAATGAAGTGGCTGTGATATACGGATGGACGGACATACAGACAGACAGACATGACGAATCTGTAAGGGTTCCGTTTTTTCCTATTATTCTCGCCTATCAGAAGCTGGAAACTGCCGACTTGTATTTCTGGGCGTAACACTAGATTCAAAATTACAATGGATTTTACACATATCAAGCCTAGCGGGATGGCTAAGTTCGGCCGCATTCCGTCTGAAAAGTAAGACAATACACTGACGTTGATACAGCTCGAAGTCTACTTTAGTAATTTTCACAGCGTTATGTCCTACGGTATTCTGCTGTGGGGCAAAGCTGCTGATATTCAAAATATATTTGTTCTGCAGAAGCGAGCGGTTCGTGCAATTTATCAGCTGGGTGCCCGAGTTTCTCTTAGTTTTTTTAAGGAGTTATAATGCGTTTAAAGCCAAAGTAAAATCTAATCTTTGTTTAAAAGCTTACTATTCCATTAACAACTACTTACTGCCGCACTTAGAGAGCTTTAATGATTACTTAGGCCATCACTAAGTAAAGGTTTTAACAGTTTTGTCATACAAAAGTATGTCAAATCTTTACTAAGTGACGGCTTAAGTCACAGACAGGCTTAAGTAATCATTAAATATCTGTGAGTACCGCAGTTAGATGATAAGAATAGTTGGTCGCTGAGTTGAACACAAAACAATGTTTGTTATTTATGTTCTTTCTCCAAAATTAGTTTACTGACATGTTATGTATTTCTTTCTTTTTACATTGTTTATTATTACTTATATACTTTTTATTTATTTATTATTGATTTGTGTCTGTAGTAAATCTTAATTTAACTAACACCTTAACTATTGTATCGTGTCTGGTTCTTTTAACCTAACAGACAGATGTGTTGCTGTGGAGTTTGTTCCGCCACTTCTTCTTTCCAGCTAAAACACTAGGAAGTGTCGAAGGGTGGCCGTTTTGGGGGAATGTCTCTTGTAAATAAGTATAATAAATTTTTATGTTCGAAAAGTGCTGATTATCAGCCTAGTTTGAATAAATGTCTTTTGATTTGATTTGCCATTCGGCTACGGAACCCTTAAAATAAACTAAAATAAAAACGAATAACAGTAACAAAAAACCTTGTCAACAAGACGACCTGTCACCACAGGCGACCGGTGCCGCGGTGGTGGTGGAAAATCATAAATGACTCCTTCCGCTCTGGGCAGAGCGGGAGAAGACTGCTTCTACTGACTAAAAACATCGTAAATAGATTCCTCCTCCTTCCCAAGCAGCAAAATTGTCCTATAGTAATCGACTAATAAGACTAAACGTCTTATAAGAATCTAATAGTCGCTTTGACTAAGATCAGTGATCTAATAACAGCATCTCACAAGATGATTTGCACTACAAGTACAAACGATTCTATAACTAGTTTTATAAACGTTTACAGGATTACTTTATACGATTGTTACTAAAACTGGCAGTCTAATAATCCTTCCAAGCCGGTTTCGGCTACGGCGACCGTTTCATCGTCAACCTAGTGGCGTCTCTCATGGGCTCTCATGTGGCTAGAAAAACCACCTTTGTTAGTAAATATTCTTGCACAGAGTGGACACGTGAGAGCACCATTAACATAATTGTAATTGATTGCCGTTGGTGGTCGGGCTTTTAGTTCGTCACGCTTCAAATCCAGTTTTGAGAGCCGACGAGTCTCAAAGTCAAAAACTTTCCGTTGCACCAGCGACCTCCACTCTCCGCGGTTAGACGCAAGTTCTTCCCACTGAGATGGATTTACGCCACAACCCTTCATGTGTCGCTTAAGCACATCCTTAAATCTTAGGAGTTGTCCGCCATGCTTTCGCTTGCCCTCCTGAAGTTCCGAATACAGGATGCGCTTCGCCACTCTCTGCTCCGACATGCGTGCCACATGGCCGCACCACCGAAGTTGCCTCCTCATGAGGTATGCTTCAATGCCTCCCACATTAGCTCGTCTCAATACTTCAGTATTGCGCACTCGATCAGACCAATGAATGTTTAGAATTGTACGAAGGCATTTGAGATGAAATCGGTCCAATTGTTGAATGTGACGTCGGTACGGCGTCCATGTCTCGGCAGAGTATAAAATGTTAGGTAGCACAACAGCCATATACACCGATATTTTTGTGGCGCGCTTTAAGTCTTAAGCGTAAGTTATAGGACTAATTAGCATTAGCATTCTTTTGATCCTATAAACGCATTTAATATGACTATTTGCTCTTGTTAACGTCTTGTTTCATTCTACTATAAGACATGCACTTCTAAAATCGTCTTAGATATTGCTGCTATAGGTTAAGGATATTATAGGATTGATTTGTCTTAGTCATGACTTCTAATGGATAGTCAGCACCAAACTAGCATGCCCTCCGACTTTTATAGGTAAGGTAAAAATGGTGGCGAAGTAGATATCCTGTAGTAGTCTTAACTTAGACTAAATTGTTTTATAAAAGTTTTGACAATGCCATAACATGGCACGTGATCTGGATCCTATGGCGGCTTGAGTATTTGTTAATTATTAATCGAATAAACAAATAATAAGTATGTTTAGTTTTGAAGGGGCATGAATATATGTTTATTATCATCGAACACTTTATCAATAAAATTAATTTCGCAAGTTTAGTGGGCTTTGTTTAGTTGGTTCAAAAGACAAAAGTTACATTATGTCAAACTAATAGAAATTATGATGTGGATCAATTGCCCTTTGCAAAAATTTAATATTTTTTCTTAAGACATTAGCGCTTCATCGAAGAATGAAGAACGAATGAACGATTCTAGTAATGGCATTACAATGACAACTGTTGGATCAATTACACCAGTATCTGCACGTGTCAAATCGTTAGAGGACTAATCGCGCTGGCTCAGTGCGTTTACCAGATCTTTATAGGACAATCATATCTAGTAAAAGCACTACTGACTACTACTAACCGGACTGTTAAAATGCAACTATAGGGCGTAATAGTCCTATAAACTGCGCCCAAATCTGGTTTTATAGACGTTTTGAGGATTTCTATAGGACTAAAAAATGCGTGCTCCTAGGATACTTACAGAACCATATTTTGCTACTTGGGTTGCGTCGTTTTTTCTCAATGGTGAGGGTCGTGGCCTCTTCGAATCACTTTCCCCCGGACTGTCTTGTGTCAGCTTACTCTGTCTTCGGCACCATGTAAGGCATCGCAGACAGAAGTGTTTAGGGCAGAGCGGAACTGGTGTGACCAGCGCATTGGGCTTCTGCCTCTGAGTCTTCTCTTAACCTTGCGTTATCAGCAGCTTTTCTAAGTTGTCGCCTCTTTTTCTGGCAATGTGCCCAAAGAACTCAAAGCTTCTTCTCGAGCAATTGGTGCTGAGCCTCATTGGTAGCTTAAACTTGGTTAGGATTGATTCATTGGTTCGGTAATGAATTCCGAGCATTTTCCTCCAGCACTACATATCAATCGCATCGATGCGGTGGCGGGCAGCTTCCCTGAGCGTCCAGGTCTCTGCACCGTAAAGAAATATGGAAAAAACGAGGGTGGAAATAAGCTGCTTCTTCGTCTTCCTCGAGATGTTCCTGTCGATCCATACACGGTCCAGCTGGCCCATAGCAGTTTTTGCCATGTCAATCCGCCTTCTAATGTCCTTTTCACATGACCCGTTACTCGCTATAATGGAGCCTAGGTATGTGAAGTCGTTTACGATGTATAGGATAAGTCTGTTGGTCATGGTGAGCGACATGCTACGATTAACTGTCATGACTTTGGTCTTTGCTCTGTTTATGAGAAGCCCCATTTACCTGTTTCTTTTTTTTTTTTTTAAAAAAAACGTTACCTACACTAGAAATTTCTCCTGTATCGTGGGTGCGTTCACAAACATTTAAACTCACATATACAACCAAACACCCAGACCCGAAACAATTTTCTGTAGATCATACAAATATTTGTTCCGTGCGGGGATCGAACCCGCGACACACAGCGCAGCAGTCCAATTGCTCAGCTCAACTAATAGAGAAGTAGCATTCAAAGCGCAGAAGAGATGCCTTAGAGCAATGTTTCATTTGAAAACTACTGACAGCTGCAAGCCCTATTTTATAACGCATAAAATTTTAACATTGCCATCCATATATATTCTCGAAACTGTTATGTTTGTCAGGAACAATACTAAATTATTTCCGCGCAAACAAGATCAATTTCCCAGGAACAGGCGTGACCAAACCCAACTCCGTGTACCCCCTTGTAGAACTGCACTTATGCGCAAAAGTGTTTTTCATATGGCTCCAACCATTTATAATAAGTTGCCTAAAAGTTGGAAGGAGCTTAATAATGTACAATTGAAAGGAAAACTTAAGAAATATCTAGTTAATAAAGCATACTATACAATTAACGAATTTCTAGAGGAAAGATTTATATTGACATAGTATTTTATTTGATTTGTTTATTAATATTCTGTGATTTTGATTATATTTTTGATTTTTATTATTATTATTTATGATTTTATTATAAATTTTTGTGTTTCATTTACAATGGAATAGTTTAATAATAGTTTAATTGTTGTTTTATTGTTGACATGAATATTGTATAATAGTATTAATAACTTATTATTGTTTTTAATATAATATTTTTGTCCTTTTAAAGTTATAACAGTATTGTTCAATTGTATTCTTCAAGTACTTAATTCAGTTTGATTGTTGTTTTTGGATTTTGTGAGAATGTTTTAACTAGTAAAATTTCTAGACTTTTGCACGTCACATCATTGTGGCAAACATGCGTACCTAATAATGTTATACCATCTTGCATGCATGAACTTTATTTTTTGTATGTATGACGCATGTTTATGCAAATAAATATTATCTTATCTTATCTTATCTTATCTTATCAGCCACTGCGCCAACCGTGTCGTCGTGTGTCGTGTTGGTTCGTTCCAATCTCTCCAACAAGATGCACATTTGCTCTTCATTAGCCGCAAAAAGTGTGGTGTCATCAGCATACCGCAGAATTTTGATCTTTTTCCCGCCGATGGAAGCGCCGCCCTTCCAGTCTTCACACACTCGTCGCATGATATACTTCCCATAAATGTTGAGCAAGCCCAAACCCTTGTCTGACCCCCTTTCTGAACGAAAACGGCTTGGACAGTGTGCCGTCAATCTTGACCACGCCTTGGTTGTCAGAACTTAGAGACTGAAGTAGGCTGATCAGACGTCCCGGTATCCCTAGTTCGAAGAATACTTTCCACAGGTTTTGCCAGTCAACGCAATCAAACGCCTTGCTGTAATCACTGAAGCACATTACAAATGAGGTGTTATATTCGTAGGACTTCTCAATGATTTGCCTTATATTAAGAATTTGTTCTCTAGTGCGTCTACCCTTGACGAATCCGGCCTGCTCCTGCGGGATCTGCCAGTCGAGGTAGTGCCTTATGCGGTGGTTTTTAATATGCAGGAGGATTTTAATCCTATGAGAGATGAGAGCCAAGGTCTTGTAGTTGTCGCAGGTTCTGGTAGAGCCTTTTTAAGCAGGGGTAGTAGTGCTTTGGCCATTTGCTTGTTTGTTGCCAAACGCAGTTGCAGATGTGATGAAGGCAGTCAATGCCTCTGTCACCCAAGGCGTTTAATATTTCGACCGATATTTGGTCTGGTCCAGGGGCTTTCCTGCATTTTTTGCTGCGATTGCTACTGGTACTTCGGATCGCAGTATTGAGGGTTCTAAATAGATAAGTTTATTAAATTAAAACAAAAAAGATTGATTAACATACAGTCACGTCCGTTGTTCCTCTACCTGGAATAAGCCCAAACTGGTTTTGAGCTGTGTTTTGGGTGATCTCACTGTCCTCTCGCAATCTTTTTTCTATCACTTTCCCATGCACATACTTTCATACCATGTGACATGAGCTTTGTAATATTATGTAGTGATATTTATTATAATTTCTCGTAGACGAAAGTCGGATTAAAGGAATCTTCAAAATGGAATGGTTATCTTATCATCAATTAATTAATTATTGTAAAGTAAAGTTTTTTTTGGTGTCACTCTTCTGGATAAAATGAATGAAACAAAATACACCAGGTTGCAACACACAAAACAAAATCATGAACTCATGATTTTGTGTACATGAATATTAGTGCTGGTAAATAGTACGCTAGAGCTGCGAGTACTAGGTATTACAGCGCGCGCTATTTAGCTCGGCGGGTTATTAAAATTTGGCAAAACAACGCGCCGGTAATCTACCGCTCATTTGCCGCTCCAGCGCCACCTCCCCCCCCCCTCCCGCCTGGCACTCGCCGCCTCATTACTGATACATTTTGCCGAGCGATTGCATGCTAAGTGATGAGGACTATTACGATTGAACGATTGCAGAAGAAGGTGAGAGGATTTGTGTGCACTGGGGTCTGCCGACAAGCGGGTGCCGCATCCCGTCCCGTGATCCCGTCACGGACTTAGTTACATAGTAGAGTACGTAGAGAGTTGTGTGGAGGCCGTGGAGTGGTGTACGTGACATCGCGGTTAGTAATTGATTGATGATTGTGCGCGCGGCGGGTGTGGTTCGGAGTGCTGCGGTTGCCGATACCTGCTGCACGCTTCTTACACTTCGTTTTGTTGTGACGAGATTGAGACAGTGACGTAGCGAAAGTTGTGTTGATGAATAACACTTAAGCAAAATTATGTTTTGCGAAAAGATGAACCATAATTATTTTAAATAAGAGAAGAATTGCTAATGATACGCTGGGTTTCTGGAAGTGAAACCCTTTAAGAAGATTTGCTTAAAGTGGCCATTTTAGACCCGCAGTTCTCGAACATAGACCAACCAACATAAATAGAGTGAGTTCTTTGGGGCACCAAGACAATTCCCTCCTTCATGCAAGTACTTGTGTTTTATTACATATTCCAAAAGAACAAGCTACACGTAATAACAAGGCAACTGTGGCACACGAGGGCCGCCCGTCGCCGCACCGCACTGCACCGCGCCGCTCGACGCGCTGAATATTCATGCGGCGAGTGTTCGCGCGGGAGAGTGGCTTCTTTGCGACTCGCCCTCACTGCGGAAATGACCTTATCAAGGACCGTTTGAAAAGTTGCCGCCGATGTGAGCCGCCGGATATAAGTTTTGTAATGTTCGTAAGACTGCCCGCGCGACACGCCCGGCATGGTGTCGTAACAATATTACGTGCTCCTGGCGAAACAACACTGTGAGCACGTGTCATCTCCAACCCCGGCTATGTCACATGAGACAATCTACAGGTAGGTATATACAATGGCAAACAACAATCGGCACTTCTATAAATGCATACATAACTATTTGTCTTAATTATGCCACCTGAGTGGGAACGTACATTACCCGAGAGCCACCGCCGCGCGCCGCCATCGCGCCAGTGACGTCGCCAACAACGTACAATCGTACAATGAGCCGGTGACGGTATTCAGTCGCTCGATACAAAACGTTAAAGTGGCTTATCTTCATAGTGAAGGAGACAACTTGACCGCGGGGTTATTAATTGCGTTCCCCTTCCCCGACCCCGCGAGAGGGGTAATGGACTTGTCGCGGCTCGTCTCCGCTATAAAAGTGTACCGGGTACACACTGTGTGGCCTTCAATATTAAATTAAATTAAGAATTATGTTGCAGCCCCTCCCAATATGCACTTGGTGGTCATTTCGTTTCACGTCGCTTTTCGCTATCAGGTGCTTATAGCGTAGGATTCCTCCTAGTGTAAGCCCAGTTGCCATTTATTTAGAAAGTCTAATTTAAGGTACAATTATAGTCCTGTCGAGGCTGCGGGTTGTTCGCAAGGGATACCGCGGCCTCGACATGAAGGGCTAAGAAGGAACATGGGTGGTTTTTAGTCAGTAGAAGTCTGACACTCCCTTTCGCTCTGCCCAAGAGCGGGAGGGGTTATTTGATGATTTCCCACCCCCCAAAATAAAAAGGTACAATTATAGTAAAAAGGTAGGTTTAAGTTTTGAACAAATAAATATTATTAGGTACATGAACTTATGACTTTATCAGCCCACCGTACTCTTGTTCCTGGTCGTGGAACAGGCTCGGTGCCGAACAGAGTCAAAGATGTCCGTTGTGCTAGCAGTATCTGTTTGGCTGCAGGACAGGCTTCTCTATACGCGACTTAACAAAATAGCCACCCATCCTTCAGTAAGTAAGGAAAGTGCAACTAGTATGTAGAAAGTCGAAAATCGAAAGATTAAAAGAAGTTTGAAGTATTTTTACGAACCAGTATAAAGAATAAAAATAAAAACACTACCAAACATAGACCAAAATACTACTGATTCGATTCGCTTCGTTGTGTTATAGAAATTAGAGTGAATGTTCCCTCAAATACGATGGAACCTTCGTAACTGAAGTCTGGGGAACCTTCTTCACAGTTCCACGGTGGAACATTCTAAGATTATTCTCGAATCTCTTAGACGGTTCCATAGTGAAACATTCTAGACTCGAACGTAATCTAGAATGTTAAATTAGAGTATTAATAGGAATCCGATTGACCGAGTTACGATCACTTACGAGCGTGCTTCACGCTAGCAATGCCAATGAGCCTGGAAAAGTTCTACATTATATTATATGAAGTGTGTGCCTATAAGAGAATGTCTTTGTGTGTGCTAGGCTCAGTGGTGGCGGCCGATAGCTCAACTTAACCAGGCGCCCGCGCCGCACTTAGCGGCTCTTATCTAACACTTATCAATTAATGGAACCTGCCCTACCCTCCCCCTGTACCCCTACACCCGGCGGGGTATCGAAGGGGGTGGCGACGCCCTTCGATAAAACGAAACAATTGACTGGCGTGTGTGCGTTGTCAACGTTCAACTGCTTTTGAATTTAAAAGCGAAAATGCTACTTTTTCTCAAGTAACTGCTAGCAGTAACTTCAAGCATATAGTTACACGCAGGTCCTTCGCTTTTGTCCGACTTAACTACTAACTACTATACTACAGTCAGGTTCGATTCCACAACGCCCAGCGCGGCCACTACACAGAATTACTTGTCGCAAGTAATGCTGTCATCACTACAATAGGCTGAATATTTGGAAACGCACAACCTTGCGTCGCACCACGGGTCGCACGCACCGCGCAATATACCGCGCTCATGTCGTACGTCTGCATCGCCAATTTGCGTCGCGTTGCGCGTCTACCGCGTCTGTTTCAATTACCGTGCGGAGTCTACCGCGTCCGTAAACAGCGTCTGTCCTGCACAAATCCGATTAGTCTGTAAATTACCTCCTAGCGATTACGTTGTCGACGATCCATTCGTTTTCTGCTTAATCTTAACCTCCTATGTAGCCTCTAGAAGGTTTTACTAGAAATAAAATACCGCTTATTGGGTTTTATGCTAAAATGATAGCGAATCCATTCCCACCGGTATACAGTTGACTGGTGAATGTTGGTGTGTTAGCGGACGAACTGTCGCTCGTCAACACGAGCTTACGTAACGAAGCTTCCTAAACGTTATATTTCACTGATACGACCTTTATTTAGTGGGTTGTGGGCTCTACCCACCAAAACCATTGAATGTTGTGTAAAAAGTTACAAAATTCGTGCTGCCAACATGCCGCCGACAAAGTTTTTTGACTTGCAATGATTTGAAGCCGCCATCGCCATTAGCCGACAACAAAGCTGTGGACACATGTTGACGGGTGGCCGGCTGTGTTTGTAGATCCTTTAGGTAACTGTGTATTAGCTCAAGTAAAGCTCGAACGTTAAGCATGACAGTACTTATATAGTCCGGCTTCGATTTCCATTACATACCGTAAAGTCCATAATAGTCGAGCAAATGTCTGTTGAACTGTAATTGAATTTTCTCGTTTGAAAGTTTTCAGTTGGGTTTACTGGTACGAGTAGCTCGGGATTGAAATTGTATATGGTCATAGGCTTACATTGGTTTAAGCCTGTCTGCGGCGTATGGCAGTAGTTCCAATCTCTGCGCCTTTCTCATATTTTGCGCAAGACAGTGCTGTGATGATGTGTGATTGTGTCAGTTTTAAGATGTGGTCTTAACAATAAATAGACACTCATTTTTGTACCCTACCATTGCACACTGCACCGCCCCCCCCCTGCCCCCCACCGCCGCGCGTTTCGGCTGCCTTTAATAAGTTCTTGTAAATAAGTACAGGAGTGAATGTCACTACTTGTAAATTATGAGTCGGCAGTAATGGCTACACGGCGCAGTCTGCGTTCTTTATTACCTTAAGGCGTGTTCTGCTCGAAATATAATAGAATACATTGTTATCGTTTTCAGTTTCCAAGTACAAACAAACACCCTCGCACAAGACATTCGAGGACATCAGTGACGCTTCATTCAAATTAGAAGGGTTTTCAGTTAGTTTTAGAAAGGAATAGTGATTTACTCATTGCCTTGCAAACATTTGTTGTAAAACTTGCTAATACGAGTGTGAGATGCGTTGCATACCCACGGTTTCGATATGTGTAATATGAGGCATGTACGAGCGTGGGTTATTGCGTGTAATGTCAGCGTCGGTTCTGCTGTCCGGTTTGTCCGGTCTGTCCGGCAGTGCGGCGCGTGCAGTTCGTGGCACGTGTCGCAACACTTAGCGTGCGTGACGTGAGCGCGCGCGGCCCAGTGTCACACGTACCTCAGAAGACTCACTCCATACGACTTTTTGTTGTACAAGCTGGGTTATGCATTTCCCAAAAAGTGTAATTAAATTACCTGGTATTATTGCTAAATTGTCAAATTAAACTATCCGCAACAGCATGTTACGGGGCAATCACTATATTTAATGGGTTATTTGTCAAGAAGTTTATTTATTTATTTATTTATTTACTCATTAACACATACATTTGTTTTAACAGGTAAGACCCAAGCTAACAAAAGTAGTCATAAATTACAAATAGTCCAGTCCCAAGTAACGGGTCTGGGTAAAAATACAAGTTACACAGTGGACAACATACTAAGTGTCACCCTCTGGAATTCCGCCAAAGAACAAGAAAATACGTCCAAACACCGAGACACACTATTCAGTGTTCTCATTGCACGAATCACTGGCGCAAACTTTAATAAGTTGGTACGGGATGCTGGAATTTTAAAAGTCACCTCTCTCGGTCCCAACCGCAGCCTCCTGTTTGGAACGACCAATCCCAACGATTCCAATATTTGTGGATTATTTAGCATTCCACGAAAAACCATAAAAACATATTTTGCAAGAGCTAGGTTTCGCCTTACGTCCAACTTATAGTACCCAACCATCCCTATAACAAAGAGAGTTGGATACATAGATAAGTTGAGAGCATGTCTTAAACTTTATAAGAATACACTAGAAGCTGCAGGCCCTCAACTGGGTACGTCTTTTGTGACATCTTTACGTTCAAGTGGAGTTGCTGTGTGACGACACAGATATTCATAAAGGGCACCAAATGAGACGTCATTTGGTGCCCTTTATGAATATCTGAGTCGCCGGCCCCGCGCCAGGCTGCTGCCGCACCGCTGCCTGCCGCGCCGAGTACGTACCGCACGTGAGGAGATTACCGCACCGCTCGGTGTGACATCGTTGTACGGCTGCCGACGACGACTGCACGTGACCGCTGCTCACAGTACTGCTACCTGCTGTACCAGTACCTACGTGTGGTTCCAATGAGTGTTAGTCACTGGCCAAACGAAGATGCAGAATAGTATTATTAAGATGAAATTACTCAATATGCTGGAAACGTCATTTGCTGCCAAAGATGGAAGCGTTTTATATTGTTGGGGGGTGGGAATTCATCAAAATAACCCCTCCCGCTCTTGGGCAGAGTGGAAGGGAGTGTCAGACTTCTACTGACTAAAAACCACCCATGTTCCTTCTTAGCCCATGCGCCGAGGCCGCGGTATCTCTTTCGAACAACCCGCAGCCTCGACGGGTAAGATGTATTATGTAAAAAAAAAAAAAAAAATAAAAAAAAAAAAAAAGAAATGTAGAAATGAAAATATTTGGCTTGCTTTCTATAAGAGAGAGAGAGACAGACAGAGAAACATGCGACGCCGCACAGCTTACAATAGCTTACTATAGCAAAAAGTGTCGTGACAACTTTTCGTAAGAATTTTTTCCGTCTAGCCCCCTTTCACAACGCAAACGACAACTTCGTTCCAATCAAATCAAATCAAATCAAAAGTCATTTATTCAAACTAGGCTGATAATCAGCACTTTTCGAACGTCAAAATTTACTTTACTTTACTTTACTCATTTACAAGTGACAGTCCCCCAAAACGCCCACCCTTCGACACTTCCTAGTGTTTTTTGCTGGAAAGAAGAAGTGGCGGAACAAACTCCCCAGCAACACATCTGTCTGTTTGGTTAGAAGAACCAGACTCGATACAATAGAAAGGTGTAACTTAATATTACGATTGATTACAGACACAAGTCAAAAATAAAAATGTATATAATAATAAAAACATAAAAAAGACATAACATGTCAGTAAACTAATTTTGGAGAAAGAACATAAATAACAAACAAACAAACATTGTCTTGTGTTCAACTCAGCGACCAACTATTCCTATCATTTAAGTAGTCGTTAATGGAATAGTAAGCTTTTAAACAAAGATTAGATTTTACTTTGGCTTTAAATGCATTAAATGGCAAGTCTAGAAAAGAAGATGGCAATTTGTTATAAAATGTTATACCGAGCCCTACGAATGAATTATGAACTTTGTGAAGCCGGTGAAAAGGAGCGCGTAGTTTATGCTTATTTCTAGTGTTAAAATTGTGAATATCACTGTTTTTAGTGTACAGGTGAATATTTTGTCTAATATATAAAATGTTGGCAAAGATGAACTGAGAAGCAACCGTGAGAATACCAATCTCCTTAAAAATATCTCTAAGAGAAACTCGGGCACCCAGCTGATAAATTGCACGAACCGCTCGCTTCTGCAGAACAAATATATTTTGAATATCAGCAGCTTTGCCCCACAGCAGAATACCGTAGGACATAACGCTGTGAAAATAACTAAAGTAGACTAACCGTGCTGTATCAACGTCAGTGAATTGTCTTACTTTTCTGACGGCGTATGCGGCCGAACTTAGCCTTCCCGCTAGGCTTGATATGTGTAAACCCCATTGTAATTTTGAATCTACAGTTATGCCCAGAAATACAGCAGAGTCGGCAGTTTCCAGCTCTTGATTGGCGAGGATAATATTGGGACCTAGATTTCTAACATTGGGTAAAGCGAACTTAATTATTTTAGTTTTCTTAGCATTAAGAACAAGGTTGTTTGTTGTGAACCAATCCGTGACCATTGACAGCGTGCTGTTTACGTCGTCAAAATCGTGTCTATTCCTATCTACTTTAAAGATAAGAGAGGTATCATCTGCAAATAGCACAACGTCACAAAAACCTTTTAAATAATATGGTAGGTCATTAATATAAACCAAGAATAAAAACGGACCCAGTATTGAACCTTGAGGTACACCAAGCCGAACCGGTAGTCCGGAAGATTTGGCGCCATTTACGTCTACACATTGGAATCTATTTTGTAAATACGAATCTATCACATTTAGGGCCTCATTTTGAACACCGTAATGACGCAGTTTCCGTAAAAGCGTGTCGTGATGTACGCAATCAAAAGCTTTAGAGAGGTCGCAGAAAACACCGACTGCATTTTGTGCGTTCTCCCATGCGTTAAATATGTGTTTTAGCAAAGCAACACCTGCATCCGTAGTCGAACGACCCTTTGTAAAGCCATATTGATCATTGTGAAGGAGATTATTTAAATTAAAATGTACTAACAACTGTTTGAGAATTAATTTTTCAAAAATTTTGCTAAATGCGGGTAATATAGAAATTGGTCTAAAGTTACCAATATCATGTTTGCTGCCAGATTTAAATAGAGGGATGACTTTACTGCTTTTCATAAGATCAGGGAAAGTCCCCAAATCAACGCATTTATTGAAAGTGACAGCAAGACAGGGGGCTACAATGTCGATTATGTTACTTAATAGTTTAATAGAAATGCCCCAAAAATCACCTGTGTTTTTAGACTTAAGTGAATTAAAAACGTTAACCACATCAATAGGTGTTACATGTTCGAAACTAAATACGTTACCACATTTAGACACGCTGCTATGCAAAAGATCTTCGGCTTTAGACGGCGACGAACTTAGGGAACGAGTCGTCGCTATAGGTATGCTGGCAAAATACTCATTAAAAGCCTCGGCTACGTCGGCTGCTTTATTAACTAATTTGTTACCCACCATGATCTCAAGGTGATTATCTTGTTTAACAGATTTACCCGTTTCATTGTTAATGATTTTCCAAGTGGCTTTAACTTTATTATTAGAATTTTTAATGGTCTCGCTTAAGAATTTAGATTTTGCAATAATACAAATCTTTTTAAATAATTTAGAATAATTTTTAACATAGTCTAGAAAAGTTGTATCAAACCGGTATTGTTTAAGACCATACAACTCGTATAATCGGGTTCGACTTTTGTAAATACCTGGTGTGGCCCATTGGTTGAAGCCCACAGAAGGTCCTTTAATGTTAACAGTTTTCGACTTAAAAATAGATAGGTATTCATTTTGAACAACATCAAAAAGGGCTTTATAAATTTCATTAGGAGTTTCGTGTTCTACTATTGACGGTGTTACTTTAAGTGCTACATTATTTTTAAATTTATTGCAACGACTAGCTGTATGAGGCCTGCATTCTATTGTGCGCGGCTTTTTTTTTAATGGCATAGGGAAGCTAGCTTTTAAGCCACAGTGATCAGACGATAAGTCACTTAACACTAATTTGTCCTCGGCAACACAATCACTGAACATATTATCAAGGCAAGTTGATGAAGAAGCCGTGATCCTTGTTGGTTCAAAAAACAGATTAACTAAATTAAACGATCTAAACAGATTGAGAAACCTGATACTTAATGGAGTAACATCTAAAATATTAACATTAAAATCTCCACATAAAATTATAGATTTATTACTTGATTTTAATTTATTAAGTGAATCCTCCATTACAGTTTCGAAACGAGTAAAGTCCCCAGAAGGGGGTCTATAAACACAAATTATTAAGTATCGCTCGAGTTCAACGCAAGACAACTCAATAATGCGCTCAATGGAAAGATTAACTAAGTCTAAACGTTGTTTACATTTTAATTTGTTTGATACAAGAATTAAAGATCCACCGCGAATAGCATTTTTTCTCACAAATGCACTCTGTACGGTATAGAAATCATCATTGATAAATGCTACTTCATGTTCCTTCAACCAATGTTCAGTTAGGCATAAAACCTGAACATCTTGATTCTCCATAAACAAACTTAACTCTAATTCTTTGCCAGATAATCCCTGCATATTTTGATGAACAACATTCAACATATGCAGCCTACCTGTTGTCGCACCTAACAGTTTAAACTACAAGATGTATCAATAAAAGTGTTAGTATCTGTATAAGTGTTAGTAACAAAAGCAGTATTAGTATCACTACTAACAGAAATCGTTGGTAAACGCATACCAGTGTCGCTGTGTATATTGTATGCTAAAAGGTTAGCAATACGTCGCTTAGAACTAGGTGGTAAAAACATTGTGAAGTTAGTGAGTCTGTAATCAGTGATAAATTGATTACAGTCAAAATACAAAATAGCGTCACTGTGACGACATGTCCTATTAAAAATTAACAAGTTTAAATCATAAATGTACCTATTTTGCTCAACAGACAAATATTGAGAATAAGGCAAAGCACAGAAAATGAATTTACAATTAATGGTCTTGCTGAGATGTAACATCAAATGTACACATTCAATGATGTCCTTTTTACTTACATTTAAACTATTCCCATATAATAAGATAACAGTAGAATTGGGATTTATTTTAGTCAATTTAATATTACTAATTATTTGGCTAACACTGGCACCAGGTAAACAATAATTTATAACATAGTGTGGTGAACATTGATTAAATAAAGTACCAAAACCTTGACCAAACTTGTCGGAAAACAAGTAACAACTATTTGCTACAATATTATTATTATTACCAGCTGGCTGAGCCCCTGAGGGTGTAGGTGAATGGTGCTGAGGTTGTGGTGTACCTGTGCAGACACAGCTACAAGAGAGGTTATTTGTCAGGGACTCATATCTCTCCGCATTGTACGTGACCAGGTCTACCAGCTCATTGGCCTCCTGCATGCGCTTACTCAGGTCTTGTTGAGAAGCCTCATATTTACTAAAAATATCCTTTAGTGCATATTCCCTAACAAAAAGCTCATCCTGAAGGTTCTGAGTGTCTGTATCATACAATGTCCGACATAATTGTAATTCACTGTCACACTTCTTTAGTTCTTGAATTAAATTTAAATTTTTTTGCCTTAGTTTTGTGTTTTGTTTGTTAACTCTTAGGCGTTTCAAAGATTTTTTAATATTTTGAATTCGTTTATTGATTTTGATGTATTTTTTGATCTTATTATGACTAGTAAATAAATTATTTTTAGAGATAGTTTCGTTGGTTAAGTCTATGGTTACTATTGGCTCAACACATACAGGTCCTGACCGGCTACCAACCAACTCATCATAGAGACTGCAGGTGTTCACAGACTCTTCACGGGCTCTAAGAGATTCTAAGTGAATTATTGAGTAATAGCTTATAATTCATGGCACGGCACGGTTGGCGCAGTGGCTCAAGCAGTTGACTGGTGCGTTACGTGTCGCTGGTTCGATCCCCGCACGGAACAAATATTTGTATGACCTACAGATAGTTGTTTCGGGTCTGGGTATTTGTGTATGTGACTTTAATTGTTTGTGAACGCACCCACGATACAGGAGAAATTCCTAGTGTGGGGCAACGTGTTTAAAAAAAAAATATCTGAAAGTTGCAATCGTTATTTCCTGTGAAATTAGCGTTTGAACTTTCCCAAGTGTATACATATTATTGCTCGCGATCGTACTGCTGCTGTATGTTATCCGTTTTATTTGAACTGGGCCGTGCTGATGCAATCTAAAAAATGACCAAATCTACCAGACACATCCTGAGTGAGAACAGACGGACACAGATATAAGATTAAATAATATTATCAAGTGACGACACACACGTGACGAGAACGTGATATTTAAATACGATAACACAAACCGACCAATTGCGAGTCGTTCTCGCACAGAGTTGCATGCCATAGTACCCAGTAGTAACTGGATTGTGTAGGTCAGATATGCAGTCGCTCTGTGGAAAGTACTGGTATTCAGCAGCATTCCGATACACAAGAAGCCGACCCCAGCATGGTTGGGAAAGGGGAGATAACGATGAACAACCGCTGGTGATGTAGCTGCTTGAACTATGACTTTACAAAATCATTAATCACACATAACATAACATTACACCTGTAATACACAAAGAGTTGGGCAGAGTGTACCTCGAGTTCTGGGCTGACTGCCTCGTTGATCCAGTGGTCGCAGTCGTAACTCAGATGAGGTCCCGGGTTGCCCAAAATATTATTGGGTTCCATCAGGAATTTCTCAGTAGCAGCCACGGAGTCTCGATTTGTGGCCGGTTGATGGCAATAGGCTCACCCCCTAGTACATGAGATGTAGGGAAATTATTTATCAGTGGCAGGGTATTGCTGCATGTCACCTTGGTCATCAAAATATTTCCGTGGGAATATAACAGAAGCCGTATATTATCACATCAATGTTCTCGCACAATACGCGTCCATCTTGAACAAGGCAGGCACGTAGAAGCTACTGAGATGCCGATGGTCAGCCAGAAGCCAATATAAATTCCACCATCCGACCGGCACCGGGCAGCTGCTAGTTCGCACGCCGGGCCGGATCCCGGGCCGAACCCCGCCGGACCGCACCCCGCCGCGCGCCGGGCCGCACGCCACCGCGGGCCGCATGCCGCGCCAGCGCCCGCGTCTTCAGACAACAGCTAATAAGCGAGACTTGCATTCTCACTCGCCGAGTACTACAAAAGGAACATTACACGTACAAGACTCGTTGCTTTCAAATTAGCATAACGTTAAACTTTTATGATAACAACCGACATCATAGTATCGTTGTAGAGATCTCTGAATTAAGAGACTGACTTGCTAATCATTGCTTATCTAACGAGCTATCTCAAACAAAAGTACCATTTATTTTATTAATAAGTATTATGAAACCACGTCAGTTAGGTAGGTCTCACTATGAGAAAGAGGTCAAACGTCGAATCAAATAATGGGCCTCATCTGAAAGCTTAAAGTTACCACAAGGGCAATGGAGAGAGCTATGTCAAGGTTCCCTTGCGTGATCGAATCAGAACCAAGGTTACCGATGTAGCCCGAAGGAGTGCTATACTTAAGTGGCAGTGGGCAGGGCGCATTTGTTGCGGTACGGATGGCCAATGGGGCCGAACAGCTCTAGAGTGGCGACCGCGAACCAGAAGACCTTGCGTTGGAAGGCCTCTCACTAGGTGCGCCAAAGACCTGCTGAAGGTTGCAGGCATCCGTGGGATGCGGGACGCACAGGACCGGTCAATGTAGCGAAACTAAGGAGAGGGAGGCCTATGACCTATGTTCAGAAGTCTTTCGGCTGAAATGAAACGGGCAGTATCGGCACTGAAACTGTGCAGTCAGTGTGTAACTGAGCTTTAGGTGACACGCATACGTTTAAAATACCAGTACGTAAATAATATACAACTATAAATGATGGACAATGTCGTTCCCCCACTACTTCTCGTTATTAATGCCTACAACGTAGCACGCACATCGTCGTAGCAAGGGCTACCCTGTAGCATATATGTTTGACGTAGCCAGCTCTACGTCGTAGCATACGCTACGCCGTAGTATGCGCTACGTCGTAGCAACACGTTAGTCGTAGAGCTGTGCTGCAGTGAATTAGGAGTTGTTTGTGCTGTACGTAGTCATTCGGATAATTTCAGTTTAAAAGCCTGTTTTGTGAATCGAAAGACACTAATGTTAATGCGTAAATAATTGAGTGATTTTGAGTCGATATGCGAGTATGCGACTGCTACACAACCGAACGTCCGGGCACCGGCAGGCCCGTGCCGCGGGTCGGCTCGCCTCGTTAGCTCTCCTATTGGGTACACTCGGAGGGCTCTCATTACGTGGAAATGATGCTTGACGAACTCTCTACGGAAAGATTTTGATGAAGATTTTTAATTAGACTGCGCTGATAAGATATCCCTATTGTCAGAAATTACGTAATGGTTTAATGGGTACCTTATATAATCACTTTCTTGGAATCGTTTGTTATGTGAATGTTTGCTTTCTTTTGTTAAACATGGCAGTGACCCATGCTTACATACTTGAGTACGTTTACGAGATTCGGTCTTCGGCGAATCTTTTTAAGACCTTTTTGTTTTTTTAATCTAAAAATTTTATGGAAAGGCGTAGTAGAAATATTTTTTTTAAGTGAGGTACTAACAAAATATTTGAGTGGTTGGTTTTGGTTTATTGAGTTTGACAAATTGCAACGCGGAAGATTCCTGTGTTTTTATTCGTACATCCACGAGTATTTGGTGTAAAGTGGTCCAGCGGGAGCGCGGGACTGGTCTCCAGGCACGAGTGTTACCTGCGCCAACAAACATTACGTTTAATTTGATGGCTCGCACTTGGTAGCGTTGTTAACACATCACCCGGGGGACGAGCAGAAGCCTCACTCCGAACGATGCGAGGATAAGTTCATTTACAATACAACGACGTCGTTGTAAGCGTGTCGCTCGTGAATTAATGAGACTGCAAGCTGTTTCCTTTCTGTTTCACTTCGCTGAGTGGTCGTGGAGGAGTGGTCTCTGCTGGTGTCTGATGGTGCACAGTGAGGCTACTGTAGTGACAGTACGCGCACGCTGAGCGTACGCGTGCGCGTCATAGCGGCGTCACACGACATTACAGGCGTCACATTACCGTTACACCGTCGTTAGCACTAACTCGTGTCTCCACTAACACTAACGGAATATTACGTGATATCTTGCGGTGTCGTCACAACTATGTAAAGTATGGGTGTTAACCTTTTTTTTTTATTTTTGGGGGGTGGGAAATCATCAAATAATCCCTCCTGCTCTTGGGCAGAGCGAAAGGGAGTGTCAGACTTCTACTGACTAAAAACCACCCATGTTCCTTCTTAGCCCTTCATGTCGAGGCCGCGGTATCTGCGAACAACCCGCAGCCACCTTGACCAACATAGCTTAAGACGAAGGATACATGAATCAACTGAAACGTGGTAATGTAGACTCAAACAACACAATAAGTTGGTTGTAAACAACACCGCGCCGCACTACTCCGCTCCGCTCCGCTTCAGTCCGCGAGTGAAGGCAGTTTATTAGCCGCTCACTTTATAACTGTCGTTCAATTTGTCGGAGCGTTCGGCGCCGAGAGCGTGCATGTGAGATGTTATAAATGTGATGTAAGTGCACAAGCGGTCGCGACAGCCACTAGCGACGAGTACCGCGCGGGGAACGTCCGCGGTGGTCGCCTGTCTCGCCTCGTGCTATCAATTTCTATCTGATGAAGTTAACCGATAAATAATTATATAGTTCAATCATAAAATACCTGTTGATGACTATGGTTTGACGTGTAAACCGCGGTTTCGTTGGATTCACCGCGTTAATGTAGTCAAACAGTGTCTTAACAACGTTTAAATTAGTACCATAACTGTCAGAGAACATCAGAATGTGGATATGCACAAATGGCGAAGAGGCATGTAACGAGTGATTGGCCACGCGGTGCTTCCGCGCGGAATTACCTTATTGATGAGAGCACAGCTCACTGATATTGAATCTGATCTGTTATCTCCGCTGGTTATAATTCATGAGAAGTATTCCACATCGCGTCGCCGGGCGCCGGCCGCTCGCTCCCGGACCCGATGCATCAATAATCGCCGGACGTTTTAAATTGCAACCACGTACAAAATGCACCAGAATATAACTACTGAAATATCCCATTCAATTTTAACGCTTTTAAACTACCGACACGTAACAATCGTTTTAAAAAACGGAATTAATTTTCGGAGTTTAAATGCCAGTTCAATGTTCAATAGACAGTTCCTAGAACAGAGAGCAAATAATGAAATGAAAATAATGAACTTGTGCGTGTCACTGGCACATCAACAAATAAAAAAAAAAAAAAAAATATCTTTATTTCAGACCTTAGTCCATACGTAGAAAAAAAAATATGCTCGCCTTTCTCTTAAAAAAATCTTCATTTTGGTTTTCATCATGTTTATGTTTGTGTGTGTTACCGGCGTAGCATTATAGCGACAGGACTGCTACGCACGCAGCATATCGTAGCGCTGGCGTAGCAATCGCGTAGCTCATAGCAGTGTCACGAAGCGTTGATTGAATGCAATTTGGAGCAACCAGTCGGCGGCACTTTTTGTGGCCCTTTGAGGTTAGCTTCAATCGGAGGTTTTTGTGCACTAACTGACCCCCCAGTCCCCCCTGCGACCCCCCCCTCCCCCCGCACCGTTCGGCCGCTCACTGACCCGCGTCTCCGCATGTCTGACGCGGACAGTTTTGATCGGAACACGCTTTTAGTTATTGGTTTCAATATTTGGAAATGGAGCACTCATGGTTATGGGGTGCCACTGAATATAAACCTGCGGACTGTAATATTTGCTATTCAGTCATCGTAAAATTTAAACACACGCGAAAATGTTTTGAAATATGTATATGTGTATTTCGATTTTAAAAGTTCTGTTGTAATTGGAACGTTTATCGTTTGCGGGTGTTTCGTGGTTGGTTACTGTCCGCAGTTGTTCGTGATTTATGGTACATCCGGTGCTGTGCCGGTGGTCTCTGCGGTGTATTTACTTCCACCACGAGTACACGTGGTGCTCGGTGTCACGTGCGGACGAGCTGGCACCGGCAGCGACCGGTGTTGCATCAATTAACGACTCTGATCATTTGTATTTATAATCTTTTTATTACAAGTTTGAACATTTTGGAGCTTCATTTGATTGAGCTATTTTGTGGTCAATGATCATCTCTGTTCTCTTAAGGTAAATATTGCATCAATGATGTGCTGTCACACATGTTCGGGTAGTTGTCATAGAACTATATTTGAGTGTATTTTAGAACAATTAAAATTGTCAAGAAAAATGTCATATCTTTATTAATAAACCAAGCTAAGGTCAGAGCGCCATGATGCCTACAACTCCGACACTAGGTTAGGCAAGTACTAACAACACCATAAAGAAGAAGTTTATGAACGAAAAATGAAGTAACAGTAAAATATTCGAATTGTGTTCATTAAAGATGAACAACGCAGAGGACATTGTTCTCCGTGACGTGTGTGGCCGCATGACGGCTCCATACAGCAGTATCGAAGTAGCTCAGCGTGTTTGTGGATCAATGTGGACTGAAACTCAAGTTTTGTATAAAATTTTAAACCGCAGGTAGCGCGCGAGAACCGAACGAAAATAGCCGGCGTTTATTTTTGGTTCCGGCGCTTCCGTAGGGTTGCATCCTGTGGCGCTATCGGCTAGCCGTCCGCACACACACACACGAACTGTGCGCCGTGCCCACAAACTAGTCACACGCTCGACTAGATTCCCGCTGGCGCGTGTTTGTGCGAGGACCTCCAATAAAACATTTGTTTATATCGCGTCGCTTCATGAATCAAGTAATAACTTAGTGAGTCGTCTGACTCGAGCACGAGCGCGTAGTGTACACGTTACGTAAATACGTCCATTTATTCATAATTTAAATATGTAATTAATTTATGAAACGAAAGTGATTGTGTTTGTTGCAAACAGTTTAACTAAAATGCTATAAGTAGGGTAATATTTGTATTTTCGATTGAAAACTCAACGCTCGCTCGTGCTATGGCATCTGGTACTGTTTAGAAATATTTACTACACAATGCTGTGTCGATTTGTAGATAATTAACCGACTTCATTCAAAACACGATACAGGAGCTCGTAAATAAATAAAAACTGCCGCTCGGGCCGATCTTTAGGTTAAGCGCTTGTCTAGGTTCGTGGATGGGTGACTATCTATTACATATCGAGATTCCTTCGTGCATCGGAAAGCACGTTAACCATTGGCCCCGGGTGTTATTTGCAATAGATCAAATGCTAGTCACTACACTACATATTGTAAAACAAAGTCCTCGGCCACGTATGTCTGTCTGTCTCAAACTCAAAACTACTGAACCGATTTTCATCTTGTTTTCACCAATCGATAGAGTGGTTCTCGGGGAATTTTTTTCGAAATTCACGCAGGTCAAGCCGCGGCCAAAAGCTAGTATTAAATAAACACAATGGCAAACAATCACGTCTGCTGTATGGGAGCCCCACCTAAATATTTGTTTTATTCTGTTTTTAGTATTTGTTGTCATAGCGGCAATAGTAGTTTTACCCTTCGGGTACGGAACCCTGAGAACAAAGAGCTGGTTCTCGCGCCGCCGCCCGCGCCTCGCCGCGCGTCCGTTGAGTACAAGTGGCATCATGGCTGTCAACTGTCATACGGAAAGTGTTAATATCGCGCGCACGAGGGGCCAAGTGTGCTGTGTGTGGGGAGCTGCCAAACGACTTTCAATTACAACAATAACAATAATACGGCTTATATTAGTTTCTTTTATCAACACTTTCTAGTTTAGTACTAGATTAGTACAATCTTAGAATAGGGTATTTCACAAAAAAATCTAATTAGTCCATCTGTTAGCTTATCGAAAAATATTGGATACGTGTGTTTTACCAAATTAATAAAAATTGACGAAAATAAAACTTGTGAAAGATCATGAGTGGGGGCTTGTGACGTCATTTTCTTGGTAAAAACGTACTATGTCTGTGACGTCACACAACTTGACACGACTTTTCGAAGCGCTGCTGTATAGTCTTCATCTTTTGCTTACGTGAAAAAAGAAAAAATATGTGTCTATTATTTTTTTGGAAATCTATCTGACGGACTTATTAGGTTTTTTTGGTGAAATACCCTATAGCACCCATAGTAGATGCGATGCTACCTAACACGCACCAATGTTACGAACAAAATTTGTTAAAATGATGTTCGCAGACGTTCCATTAGTCACCTTTTATTTGGAATGTCTAATAATGTGCGGCAAAATAGTTGTCGGTCTGTTTGTCACTAGCTCGACAAGAGTGATCGTTATTACTTGCAACACACTCGTCGAAACATACCAATGTGTCAATGGTGACAAGACATCACTTGTTGTCTTGCGTAGCACATACGAGTAACAAGTTATTCACAAACGCGAAGTTATTCAACTTTTTAACTGATATCAAAAGACTATTAGAGTGACGTACGGGTGGCGTGGCGGCGGCGTGGCGGAGGCGTGCCATTATTACTCAATATCAGTAGCAACTCATGGCAGTGGCGTGGCCGTGGCGTGGCGCGGCGTGCGGCACATCGTCGGATATTGTAGTTGAAAACACAAACGGTAAGTTGGCTCATTCGCGTGCGGCCACTAAACCGGCGTTGAACCAAGCAAGCCTTCCACTGGCGTGCGAGCAGTACAACCTTTTATTGATGCTTCTTATGATGTAAGATGTAAAGAGAATAAATAATTACATGAATCAATATACAAGACTAGAAGAATTATTTTGGGAAGCAACGTAAGTTTCAACAGTAAATTGTTAATATTTAAGTTATTCGGATTCAGCTATATCCGGTTAGACTAGAAACCGACCCCAACATACTTGGGAAAAGGCTAGGCAGATGGTTTTGAACCAGTATACCATGAAACAGTATGACCAAAAAAGATATCTCCGGAAGATATATTGATATATTGAAGAGAAGCTGCGATTAATGCACTTCAATGTTCGCAGTCGCACACGTGGGGTGAGTGTACTGGAAGTAGTAGTCCGCGCGCGCACAGGCCCCACTCGCTGTGCGCTGCATTTTTGCTGAGCGACGCGCGTCGTTTGTGTTCCGGCGCGTTATTGTGCAAGTTTCCCTATTAGCGCTACAGTGGCAGTGTGGCCTGTGTGGCCTGTGTGGCACACAACACACGCTGACTGCGGCGGTCTGCCTCGCACTCAAATATTAGTTTGAACAGCGGTGTTCATGAACGAACAACCATTTTTATTAGTTTTACTTTGGTCTGTAGGGATATACGTCAGAAGGAATGAAGTATGGCAGCACACACAGAGTGACGTCACGTCACGCACCTCGCACGTCAGCTTACTGCGCGCGAGCCTGATGGAGTGCGTGCTGGGTGCTGCTAGCTCCGTGTGTGCTGGGACCAAAACGGTGTATTTTATTTTAAATAGAACGGCCGAACCCACTACACACTCATGCATTCTTCTCTCAGTGAGTGGGAGTCGGGTCTTCACGTACTGCCGTCATCGAGCATAGGTACTTTACCTGGGAATCGAACCCAGCTGTCCAGGACTCATCCACAGAAGTCGTGCTTGTGACCCACTAGACCAATGAGTTGTTATGATTATTATATAAAGAATGTTGAATACGTGGACGTCCCTTACTGCTTCATATCGTGTTTTGTGACTTACATCATTTAAATAACAAAATAGTTCTCGTTACTTTATACAGTTGGAGTTTTGAATAATAATAAACCGTAAAGCGTTTTAATATTTCAGTTTGTTCGGTAAGGCTAGTTAAGGCTGCAGTCGCGGAGAGCTTGGTGGGGTTGTGAGTTAGTTGAGCTGCATCGAGTTACTTCATACCGGAGTAGCTACTATAGTATTGCTCAACTTACAAATGACACAATATTTTGTTATGTGTCATTTGTATAAATTCTGATTCACTAAATCACTACGTATTAGAAAACAAAGTCCTACGCCGCGTCTGTCTGTCTGTTCACGATAAACTAAAAAGCGACTTCACTCACCGATTTTCATGCTGTTTTCACCAATGTATAGAGTGGTTCTCGAAGAAGGTTTTAGTATATTTTTTTTCTAAGTTCAACCCCTTGAAGGGAGTTGAATAGGGGATGAAAGTTTGTTGGGAAATTTTTCGACTGCCACACGGGTGAAACCGCGGGCAAAAGCTAGTAAATAATAACCTTTGCGCTATCCTATAATATAAATGAAAAGTGACATTTACAAGTAAGTCTTAACTACTAGTGATTGGAGCCACAGCCTGTATTAGAAACCTTCGCACTGCCATACTCAAAATAATTGGTTCTGAAATAACTGATAGTAGCCAAATAATTATGTTGGACAGGTTTGATCAGAAATACAGATTCGTACCTATAATGACGTTCAAACGAACAAACTAAATAACTACATATAATCGATTGAACCTTTAAATTGGATCATTTCCACTAGTTCTACTGCACAGTCCCACGATGGAACTAGTGGGATTTTCTTTCCCACTAGTTCTACGATTTAAGGTGGTACGAAATCGTGGAACTAGTGGGAACAAAGATTCCCACTAGTTCTACTGGTCCTATTAAACAATTTATAGGTAGTAGAACTAATGGGACTTTTCGTTCCCCTGAATGAGATTTACATCGTAGCTACTACTACGTCCTATCTTACTGCCGTCAATTAAATTAGTCTGTTATCAGATCTTCGGAGAAAAGATGTTTGAAGCATCTATTACGTGATTAAAGTTAACAATGTTTCCAGTAGAAGGGCTCGGCCGCTCGGCTGGCCGCCACAAAAGAGAACTGTGCGCAATATAGCGAAGGAAAAATATGCGCTATTTGATAGTGGCGAGCGAAGGTCGGGCGCGTCCGGTATGCCTTTGTGGAACAACAACCGCCGCGCGCCGGCCGGAGGATACAGCGGGCGCGCCGGGCAGGAGGCGCCCGGAGGAGCTCTAATCCGATTATGTTTCGGGCGCCTCAACACCTACTACACCAGCCAAGTTAATGAAAATTACACAAAACTCTGTAACCGCCGAGATACATCAAGATCCTTATAAAAGACGAAATCCTGCGAGAAACGCGATAGTGTCCAGAATGGAGCCGGCTGATTAACTCCGCACTCAACGCGGTAATTGTACGAAACGAGCCGCAGGACGCGGCCGGCGCGTGAGATAACGAGCGCCCACTTGTATCACTACACCACACTCGCGATACATGAGTACATGGCGACCTGCTGCTATTAGTATTCGGAATTTCGAAAACAAACCATGCAGCCAAAAAAAAATACCCAACATTTTATAAGTTGGTATGGAAATTACCCCGTTGTATTTTGGAAAAAACAACACACAGTTTTCTCACCCCATTCAAAGCTCACGCGGTTTTTTTTGTACTCACAGGATATTATTATAACACATTGTTTTGCTGTAAAACTAGTTAACTGATGTTACCTGAGAATATTAACGAACAAAAAAGTACGTTTATCGACAAAAGTATACTAAAAAAGTATTTGGAATTTCAAACGAAATGAATCGATATGCGCAGTTGGTCGTCTCACAGCTCTGCGTTGTGGAGTATTTTGTTACTGATTACATTGATTCTGACATGAACAATGATTTAGTGCATGGATATGCACAAAAAATTATACAATAGGTAGCTCAATGGGTCCATAGTACAATTTTTGTGTAGTTTCTTTTAACTACCTCTGTGGCCCAAGATGGTACCATCTTAATAAAAAATACTACTACTACTTATCGTGTGGGCAGTAAGGTCTTACGACTCCACACACCCTAGTGTCAGAGTTTTTAAACCGCCCCAAAGGTCTCTGACATTGTTTGACGACCGCCATTTTATAAAAAATGCGTCTCATATAAAGTCTTAATGAAGAAATAAAAGCGACCAGTGACATAATTATTGTTGTTTTCTGGAACTGCCGGGTACCACACTAATGGACACTGCAAATTGGTTTAGAAATGTTCAATTTTCTTAGTCCCGCTGAACATTGTGTTTGCTGAGTTTGTGTGTACCTACGTTATGTTGTGGTTAGACGACTCGAACCCGGGATCCCGACGATAGTCCCGGGATTGTATTGGTTATGAAACAGAAAGTCTTTAAACAATATCAAAATGTTTTTTTTTTACTTTATCTTTAAAAAGTCAAAATTATACTTCAAACTTCTTAAATAAACAAACTAAGCATTTTTTTGTAATTAGGTGTAATTATTTTTAAAACTAAGAATCAAAAAACTTTTTAACGAAAAACAAAAGAAAAATCAGTTTCTGAAGTTGGTGACTTTTGTTTGTTTGATTAATTTTTTTTGCCACCGACTTCAGAAACTGATTTTTCTTGTAAAGTTTATTTTTCACTTTTTTGTGTTTTATATTTTGTTAAAAAGTTTTTAGTGGTTCACATGTGCTTACCCCTTACCAGCGTATCGGCGTTATGTTATGTTATGAACTGGTGTAAACAATAGACAGACATGAGATTTCAGCAATCCCAGTCCATTTGATATCATTTATTAAGTTCTTCATCAGATCTTCACCAAATTGAAATGGGATCACTCCGAAAAGTTACTCAGATTCCAAAAACTACTCAAATCACTTCAAGTAAATTTAAATATATATAAATCACTTCAAGTATGACTATAGGCATACTTGAAGTGATTTGTATATATTTAAATTTGAAGAGTTCTCCCTATTTCTCCAGGATCCCATCATCAGATCCTGACTTGGTGTTCATGGGACCACTTGGGAAGTATACCCTTTCAAGCAAAATAATGTACATCGAAATCGGTCCAGCCATCTTCAAGTAATCGGGGAGCATAGAATTGAGAACCTCTTCCTTTTTGAAGTCGGTTAAAAATCAACTTAAACTTATTTACCCATAACAAAAAACTAAATGCTACAGAGATCCATGTTTAAACCCGTATTATTATTTTTTTACAATACCTTGCCCCACACCCAGACTCGGAACAACTATCTGTTGGCCATACAATATTTATTCCGTGCGGGAATCGAACCCGCGAAACGGAGCGCAGCAGTCAATCGCTCAGCCACTGGGCCAACCGTGCCGCCACAGCACGTCAAAGGATAGACGTCGAAGGGTTTTGTAGGTAATTCAATACTCCACAAAACTCATTTCGTCGACGATCTTATGTAAAAATTCTATCTTCAATACTAACCCGAGATTTGTAAAATTGAATCCCGTAAACTTTGGGACTGAAATATAACTGGAATCCCGGGATCGTATTCGTATCCTCTAGTTGCGCTGTATCGCTGTTGTCACTAGCATTACTACACCAGCTCGACACGCGGGTGTGCCCGACGCGCGCCACCTGCTTGTATTGCCAGTCGCCTTATCACAGCCAACAAACCACTAATGAAGCGATCAGCTGCTGGGAAAACGTAGGATTTGGTTTTATTTCGTACAATTACCAAATGTATTAATTAAGTATGTTTGCTTTCCTCATCTTTGTGTTTGACTGGCTCTGCAGCAGTGATGTAAGTCCAGTGGCTGGTGCAAGTAGCGCTATTGTGCTCGGTCGCACTAGTTCCGCTTGTTGTTGTTTGTGCTCTCAGAAGACACAGTCTCACCACCGCCCCCCTCCCCCCACTACGCCACAAACTTGTGACTCTTTTGTCAACGTTGCTTACTTTCCGAACCACTATTGTCATATTTCCGGGAAATAACCTTTTTTTGTTGTATAAAAATGCATTGAGAAATTATTTTTAAAAACTTCGCATTTAACCAAGTAGAATAAGAACAGAAAGTAATTGAGCACTATGGAGGAAAACGGCACAAGATAATACTGAAACTTCCTAACTATATATTCCCTGAAGAAATGTTAGCGGAAAATAAAAATCTCGTTATAATATAACGGAGGTTTTATATGTGGAGCTATTTCAGAGGGTGTAGTATCACAGGTAAGTAATTGGGCGGATATGAGTTTGTTGAGAGTATAATTTGCGAAATGAAGTCTGGAGTGCGTCCCTCCGCGGGCCCCGGCAGAGTGCGGTGCGGGGGCGGGGTGCGGGGGACGGGGGGCCGGACCCACGGCGTGTGTCCGGTATATTTGAGATTTTCAGTTCGTTACTTTCAGCTTTCCAGGCGCATCGTTTTATTGTTTCATTTGCATGTTTCTCTGAAAATAAAGGACGTTATTTAAGATGGTTCATGGTAAGAACCATCTTAAATGATCAGATATAAATAGTTTTTTTTAGAGTTAATGTTTCTTTAATTGTTAGTTTGATCTAGCTCGGGTAAACTTTACAAATCGCGACGATCGTAACGGTAGTTGCATACTGTTTGGAATGAATCCTCTCAGGAGTCATATTGAACGCATCTTTAGAACAGACTTAATTATGTTGCAATAAGAAACTCCTTGTGTATGTGTCGCATGTTAGTTCGCACGGTATCACGTCACGAGCACAGGGTCGCATTGTATGCGTGTGGACATGCGATAAAACAACACTTTTGTTTGGAACTAACTATTTTACTTTGTACACATGAGCCGCCATAAAACTACCCGCCAACGTCCCGCCACCGTCCCGCTACCGTCCCACCGCCGAGCGCGGCACTAGCGGGCGAGACAGAAGGACCACTTGTTCTGGCACCACCTCGCGATCAGCTCGCTATATTAATACGAATTAAAGAAGGAAGTAGAACATATAGAGCTTTAGAAACAGACTCACTGAGTGACCGAGACGACAGTTACAAAGCTGAAGTTTGTCTTACTATCTAAACAGATGTGCCGTAAGCATCACCCCCGTCCGTTCAGAGTATAACTTCTTTGCATGTAGTTCGGGCCTACGACACTTCCATCGCTATGCCCCGGTGCTGGTCGGTCCGGGTCTATCCTGCGGCCACACTCCGCTATAAACTGGTCCTTGTTCTGTGATTATAATTTTATCGCATTGAGTAACTAACAAAATATGGATGTAATTCTGAATTAAAATATTTGAATTTGATAACACGTTCACACTCACGTTTCCCGTTCCCACATATAATGTTTTTTTTTCTTTATGGGGAAACCGATTGTAAATACTAATATTACTATGACTTAGGAAAAACGAAAATTTTATCAGCCTGGGGAATTTAGGAACAGTCACATTTGTAGGGGGTTATTATCCACAAGCATACGTCAACCCCATTGTATCTTAAACTGTATATCATGCACTAAATGGAATACAGAAAAATATAAAAATACCATGAAAATAATTAGGTATTCACTACAGCCAAACAACAGAGTTGTTTTGCTAAATTCGATTTTTTGACTTGACAAAATTGTTTAAATTAAACCTATGTCCAATATGTTCAAGGAATGCTCTCTTACATATACTGTTACAAGTAGTTACAGCGACCAAGATGTCCTAGATCACTATGTCGTTGTACCGCCACGTCTTATGGGTTAATAACACAATGTTTATAGGTAGTCATTATAGTTGCAGTGTCGTTCAGTATGTAATGAGGTGCCGACTGCCGAGCGACGCACGATACGTAACTTATATTGCGGCACAACACAACATCGTGAGCCCATCACGTTACGAGGTAATCGCGTTATTGCACAAAGGCTCGGTGCGTCGTCGGCTGAGACTCGCTTCAGAAGCGCCGCGCCGCGCCCGTGGGACACGCGCCAGCTTATCATGTTATACTCTATTGTGAAAAGACTTACGTCGATATAGGAATTGACAGTGATAAGTCTTTGATGAGATTATGTACCAACGAACCGGGACGTCGGAGATATTGACAGCACATGGATTACCACCGCTCTGCTGAGTATGGGTTCGATTCTCTGCAGTCATTATTGTACAAGAAAGTACTCGTATTCGCAATGCGTGGGGATGTTTTGATTCTTACGTGAACAGGTGCCTATTAAGTATTTGTTGATGTTTGTTGCAGATCGCAGGTAGTTGCGAATGACACTGATTGTTACGAGCAGATAACTCAGTGCAATCTGCGAGAGCGAGTACTCTTATTAGCATAAAAGGCAGCTCTATCTGATGGCCACTGCCCCCCTTTCCCCCCCCGGGGGGCGAGTGCACGATGAGCTTATTTCCGATACGTCCTGGCGGAGTCGTACATCAAGCTTTATCAAGTTTTACAATTAATTTTATTACATGTTATTATACCGTTCCGACGTCCGGAACGGTCCGCGCGGAGCCTTTCGGCTGGCGCGGACCGATCCGTTCATTTCAGCACGTTTCACCTTCAGGCGGATTTATCATAATAAGTAAATTTTCTTCTTTACTTCCCAGTTTCGTGCTGAGAGTAAATAAACATGGTCGTATAGTGAGATGCACGGTAAACAATGCCGAACCAATGGTCACTAGGTGAGTGGCTCGTGGCTACATCGTGGCCGCAGAGAATTTCGTCAAAGGGTCACGGGGCATCCAACGGAATCCTTACGTTTAGCGGTGAGCGGACCGATGCGAAATGATGGTAAAAGTAAAAGCACCGGGTTTACATATAGTGTAATATTGATGCAGTGTGTACCTACTGGCTAGTGTTATGTAGTACTCGTGAAACTGTGCTCTTCATGATGAAGCAAAGAGAACAAAGTTATTGTTCCTACAAATCAAAGGTATAAGTGTTGTGAGAGTGTGCCACTGCACACCGCTGTGTGATAAATATGATAGTCAAACAGCGATAGTACAAACGAATAAGTTAAGCTACATTCGTGTCCCCGTCGGGGCTGCGGGTTCTTCGAAAGAGATACCGCGGCCTCGACACAAAGGGCGAAGAAGGAACATGGGTGGTTTTTAGTCAGTAGAAGTCTGACACTCCCTATCGCTCTGCCTAAGAGCGAGAGGGCGTTATTTGATGATTTTCCACCCTCCAAGAAAAAAAAGCTACATTCGTGTTCACTTGTTCAATTACGAGTAGGTTTAGTTTAATTTTACTGAGCTTATCCGCACTGAGCCTCCCTGATTGGCCCATTGTGAATTTTAACAGACTTCCCAGACTGCTGCAGGGGATTGAAGAACTGCATCTTTTGTTTGCCTATAACTCTAATCACTATTTCTTCATTCCGTGAGGTGTTTTTCCGTGGCTCCTAAACACAGCCCTGTTTTTATTTGGGCCTGAGGTATGGGCAGAACCACTACTGTTCCGGTTTAAATACTGTATCCCTTGAGCCTTAATAATGGGTCCAATATTGCGGGTCGAATAACGAGTAGGTAAATATGTTAGGTTCGACACTGACAATATCATCGACAATGTGCTTGTAATAATTGTATAATAGATAGTATTTGTGTCGCATGCACTCATGTGACTCATGACACTTGATTCGCGTTCAAATGTTAACATTGAATGCGATATGTTTTTCCAATACGATATTAGTTATGAACCACTGCAGTCGTTAATGTATTTAACGGCTACAGTGGGTAATGACTAAAAGACATTCGATTAGCTACAGAATTTTTGAAAACTTGTGATATATGACCGTATGAAAAGTTGGTGTACACTTGTACAGTAAAGCATTATTCCGTCTATAACAAATATGATTGAGAGGCTGGTGCGTACACAGAATAAACTCATTATTTCTTAGTAACTGTTCCAGCTTACATCAGCAGGTTGTTGCATTCAGTACATTCAGCGAGATAGTTGAACTACTAACGTATGCCGTCTCAGTTTGGTAGTTGTATGCACGTGTGCGAAGGTAGAGGAATCAATTACCGACGCTCCCTCGATGTTTACCGGTAGACACCAATGATACGAGTGACGTCACGGAGCGCAAACACTATGCAGATAGCTCACATGTACCTACTGTACTACGTATACAAGACACTGTACGTCGTACACGGTGGCTCCCAATATAAGCAATATGCGCGTCGCGGTAAACACGCGCGACTAATACTGTTAAGAGGACGGTTTTATTTGTTTGTGCGATAGGGGCACACAATATGTGCTGTTGCGAGAGATCAAGTTGTATTGAAAGTAATATTGATTGAAGGCACCTTAATGACTTTCTTTGAGGTGTAGCGGTTGCAAGCACGGCTCCTTCGAGTACTCGGTGTGATCCCAAGGGGTAGCGTGCGGGTTCTCAGGGCTGCGGGTTGTTCGCAAGAGATACCGCGGCCTCGACATGAAGGGCTTAGAAGGAACATGGGTGGTTTTTAGTCAGTAGAAGTCCGACACTCCCTTTCGCTCTGCCTAAGAGCGGAGCGGGAGGGGTTATTTAATGATTTTCACCCGCCAAAAAAATAAGGGGGTAGCGTGAATAAGATTGTCTAATAGGTGCTGCTCAGACATATAGAGAGACTGACAGTAAGTCGGACGACGCTGGCTTAGGTCACAAGCCTTCGATGACGGAATTATAAAGAGGTAGTTTCATCTCAGCCTACACCCTCAGAAAAAAACGCGCGAGGTAATGCAAGGGTCCGGGGCGGGGGGGGGGATGCTAATTTTAAAAACGTTTCTTTCCTTTTCGGTTCCTTTTGTTAATTAATTGTTGGAAATTATTGTGAGGAGACCACTGTTGTTTAATTGTATGAAATGTGTCACATAAATCAAGGTTTATGAGGAAGGTACGATTTCATACAATTTTACGACTTGCTAGTTTAGGACGTACGAGTATGTTACAGTATTTTGTAAGCGCACCCACCCATCCGTACAATAAATGTAGCACGAGTTGTTTTAGCATTGTAGCCACGTAACAGCTATGTAGTTGATGTAACCTATCGTTAAGCAAGTCATTGTAGCTTTGATATTTAAATGCAAAATTAATAATTTTTAATTTAATTTACAGTTAGTGCTTCACCTTACCGGTACTTGCAAGTGTACTTCGACGTACGCACAAGAGACTACGGATGCAGACTTTTTAACGCAACGTGACCGTGCTAAAATCTCTTGTCCCTTTGTTTGTTTTTGATTTGATCTGCCTGCTGCTGATATGGAGGGAAGTGGAAATTATATTTTTTCTACTTCTCCGCTATTCTTTTCTGAGTACACAGCACCGCGCGGGGCAGGCGAGGACACGAGCAGATTGCACCTCGCGGGGCGGACGAGAGTGCGAGCACTCGAGCGGTTCCCTCAGTCAGACTGTGAGAACTAATTGAATAACTTCAAATTAAAGATAATATTCATAAAACTGTAACAATAACATATTTCGATTTAGTAAAATGAACAGAATTTCTCAGCGAACGATCGTTAAGTTTTCTGTGAAATCCTTGAGTCGGGGTAAAATTGTATTATTTAATTAAGAACAGGCTAATTTTGTAAATGCCTTGTTCTCAACTTGAGTATGATTAGTTACTGTTTACGTAAATTAACTTATAATTACAACCGTGATACTCAAGACCCGCTAACCTGATCACGATACTAAGAGATAAACGTGCTTCAAGTATAAGCACCGGATCTGTGTAATTAGCTGAGAGTTTTAACTAATTGATGTTATTGTCAGTTTGCACGTATTTGGTTTGTAAGCGATGTAACTTATATATCAGAATATCAGTGTTTTATCTCTCTACCTACGCCTTGTAAAATCCGTTCTTAATTCAGTTTATCTACAGACTGAATATTAATCGAGTACTAATTTATTCACATAATTGTATTATCGACGTGGGTCGCGCGCGACAGACAGCGCACTACGTAGGTATCGCGCGACGTTCAGTCGTCGCGGAGTAATCTGTTGCCAGGCGTCAGCCGTGAGCGGCGGTACCTGTACCACAACGGATCGTCCACGAGCGTCATGTCATCATAATGACAACGACTCCGTACAAAACAAATCAAATAAATTGCCCAGAGCATGCCTCAACAAGACATGTTATTGTTCGCTTCGCTTGAGCTCGTGAGCGGGGTGTATACACTGTGTTCGCACTGAACAGATTGCAAGAAAATAGTAAAGTAAAGTTTAATATGACGAAATAATTAATCAGCGGTTTCTATTATTATGTTACTGTTCGTCACAGAACCGAAGGCTGTCTAATGGACACATTAACGGATCGGCGGTATCTATACTTAGAGAGCACAACAACATTCTGATTGTTGACAGATGCTCTCATCAAACAGAACGGAGTACCTGTAGGTTTTCTTGTGTAGACAGATTTGCTATCGAATAGCTTGTCCCTCAGGCCCCGATAGGAACAATGTTTAAGGTAAACTTGGGTAGGAAGGTATGAGAGGATACACAGACTACACACTTACCTACACAGTTGTATCACTACCGCATTACGTGGGATTTAATTACAATAGACAAGAAAGTAGAGAGACCTGTAGTAGTCATAGAAAGTGTGATTTTGATGAAGTTCTTCTTTTGTGAGAATTACTCTTAGCAGTGAGGCTCTGCTCCTCTCATGTTGATGTGATGTGTGATGGTCGCTCGTATCTCCGGTAACGATATAATTACATTGGGTGGGTTCGCGTCACGCAGTCGACAGAAAAGTTTACCTTCAAGAAGACTACAGATAAAAGCCAATTCACAAAGCTTTATACCTTAGGTTACCTCGTGTGATATCTTATTACGTACGTTTATTGGCCTGAGCCGGTGAGAAAGAACTTTGAGTCTTTGCAATAAAAGCAAAAGTAAATTACTCCGTCTCGTTTTAGTTCAGATGACACGCTTGATGCCTAAATAAATGCGACAGGCGCCTCCTTTGCATTTCAACTCATAATATTTTCAATTGGATTGATTCAATTTCTTCAAAGATAACATTAAAATCTTTTGCAGCGTCCACAATAATTTCATTGATATGCCAATCAATTACGAATAGTTTACCTTTTTGGTTGTGAAGCCAGGACCAAACCTTAGGCACCAATTTTTATCATCAATATTATCTCCCGACTTATAATAATTATGCTGACCTACATACATTGTGTGCATTTCATAAAAAAATAATGTCGTCTCATTCAGTTGTAGTATGTGAGGAGGTATTTTACTGTTACATGTAAAACAGTACTCCATGAAAGATAAACTGCATTGCACTGCGATGTACTGAAACCTGCCTGTCTTTTGTTTATTGAGTCGCGTTGTCATTATTTTGAAACATGCTTGCAGTTCTGCACGCGTAGCATGACTACCGTAGAAACGGGTTTTGTCGACGGAAGAATCGACAAAATGACAGATTGTAGCAAAATTTAATGTCAAATTGTATGGAAATAGCTATAGACAAAGCTTTGGTAGAATAGAATCGCCATACTACACGTGTTGGTATTACAGTTAGGTACTTGGATTCCACAATTAAATGCCTTTTTTTTTTGGCGGGTTCATAACCCCTCCCGCTCTTGGGCAGAGTGAAGGGAGTGTCAGACTTCTACTGACTAAAAACCACCCATGATCCTTCATCGCCCTTCAAGTCGAGGCCGCGGTATCTCTTGCGAACAACCCGCAGCCCACAATTAAATGCCTGTAATGTTTATTATCTGAACATTTAGGTGAAAGTCTAGAGAGCAGATATTTGTAAAGAAGTTGTTTGTGCTTAATGCTTGTGTGCCCCGGTACACACCACTCGATTGTTTATAAAACCTCGGCCGACATTGTCGTGTTTCCGTTTTTGTCATCGCTCGGTCACTAAGTCACTACCCATTGTGCACTGGCGACGCGGACCTTAGTATTCCGTCGGGAGGTATCTTCGTATTGATGTAAAGGTGCATTCATCAACAATAACGCTTGGACGAGTTTCCACTTCACAAGCACTCGTGTTAATAGGTTCTATTTTCATTTTAAAGCTTTTATTTACTTTCACTTGTCTCGATGTCTGTCTGTAATTGAATTTTGTAAGTTTTTAACACACTCCTAACTAACTTTGTTTCAATTAGCTCTAACTCTATAACTGTGGCAGGTAAACATTGACCATAATGTTCCATGTTTGCCTTTCATTTCTGGAGTAGTAAAGTGCGGTGTTAGTGTTGCGATTCAAATATTACGAACAGTAATTTTAAACGAGAGTTCGTCTACTAACATTGTAAATGAGAAAGTTTCTTTTGTTTGCGACTCAAATATACGACAAGGACTGAGAGGATTTGAATTAAATTATAAACAAGTCTGTAAATATGTGTAGCTTTTCACAAGCTTTTATTTAATTTTAAACGTTTCTTTATTAGTTTAGGTAATATTTTGTAACTGAATTTTAAAACAGTTATCCTGAACCTATTGGGCTGAAATTATGCACACACCATTAGTTCTAACCATATTTGACTTGATCTTGCAGCCAGGATCATCTTCTCACCAGAGAACTCCTCAGCGGTATAAGAAAATTATAGCGAATACGAAACATTGCATACGTGCGAAATGTGAAAGTTAGAGCAATAAGATCACTTCATTTAACTATTTTTCTAAAATTTCAAGACTACATAGACAACCGCAGTCAAATGTTGTAATATAAATAGTGAATCTATTTGTTTGTTCGACTCGATGACAATAACAGAACTAGAAAATGGGTGAAAAGAGCTTATCTGAGATATTCTAGTCTTGAACTATTATCGCTTGAAAGAACTACGTAGGTACGAGAGAGGATCTGATAGTTTGTTACAAATAACATTGGATTATCACAACGTTTTCAATTTAAAGTTTGAACGTAGTATTTTCCAGAACGTACAAAAATCTTGTACGACTGCGTAAGCTGCCCAGAAGATGTACTCACCTAGTGGTACCACTCCAGCAAGTTGCTCCTCCGCGAGTTAATCCCAACTTCAACAAGTCGTTCGTTAGTATTGCTTCGACTTACGAGTATGACTTGTATGCTTAACGCGCCCACTTCACATAACTGCTGACATACAACTGTCCTCGCCAAACTGCTGTAAAGCTTCAGGAGTCAGTTTTAAGTTTAAAATTTTCACATTCTAACCTGAATTAATATATAAATAAAACAACTTGTTCAAATTGGTGTGTGCCTAACATGGTGGAGCAGTGCAACCGCACATCAAAATTAACACAATAACAACTCTGTAACCATTGTCTCACAATAAAGATCTTTGACTTTGAACCAAAGAATAAAAAAAAAATGGGGTTAACAAATACACAAGAAGAAGAAGGTTACTTCAAATGTAATTAACGTTACCTTAAGTTAGTCTAAATTGACAAAGTTTAAGTTACTATCATTTACTCTGAAATCGAGATGTTTACCATGCTTACTTATTGTTTCGAGCTCTCGAAATTTCTTCGCCGTTACAAGCAGCATGATCACGGATATAGTGAAGTTTTGAAAGTGTCAGTGCATAAAGTTTAACATATAATATTTTTATAATAATTTCACGCAGACGAAGTTTGCGGGCAACAGCTAGTGTTCAATAAATGAGCATTAAATTCTTACATTTCCTGATATTTGGGTTGGTTTCCTTGAGCATACAAGGTATTTCCTGGATCACCACCTTAGGAAGTAGGTCACCTGAAGTCGCAGCATAATCTGAGATATATCCTACAAACAGATGAGCGGCCGCTGTCGTGCGCGATGACGTACTGCCGCCACCCTGACACACACTGCCTACCACGCGTTATGGCTCGCAGAGGTTTTGAGCTATGGCTTGTGAGCTGTCGAGCACTAGTACCGTCTCGAGACATTAACACATTACAATTTATATTTTAAAGCAAAAAATAAAAAAAATAAGTACCTTTTAAAATATTTAGGTTTAAGAACAACTTTATTTCTCATAAGAATTACATAGTTAATTCAATTACTAAGAAACACACTAAAATTTATAATTAGAGCGCACAGATTATGTGGGTACACAGATAAATATTATCCTAAACTCGACCATAAGTTTAACAGAACACAACATAGATGTAGTTTGATTTTACTGGATGTGGCATTTATAATTATTAAATACTGATGTTACAAAAAAAACAAATAAATATTTTAAATTGGTACGGTAGTAAAACAATTAGGTAGAGCTTGTTGGAATGTTTAATTGAAGTCATCCCGAATGCAGCGTCTCATGCGCCGCACGACGACGTGCAATTTTATTAAATGTGTATTTAAAACGAAAAGTATAAAACAGCATAAAGAGACGAGTCTTCATTTCTTGATGCAGCGCTGCCTCGCTCTGAGCGCCTGCCTCCCACGCCACCGCGCCGGTACGTGGCGGCAGGTAGTGGGAAGTATTTCAATCAGCGTCGTCCCTCGAGTCCCGGCTAAGTATTATTGCCTGATTCTTCTGTGATTAAAGTCCGCTGCGCGATATTAAACGGAGCGGGCCTCGCTAGCAGTTAATTGAAAACGTATCCGGAGACCGGCGACGACTCGGCATCGTGAGGCACCGTCGGAGAGGCAATGTAGAATACCCACTCACTGTTTGCTAGTAGTACATCATGGCATCATGAGATACTTGCACAAATTTCTGGCCCCTTATTCACAAACACTTCGATTCGATTTCGATTCGGAAAGTCGTATGTGTTTCTCGTTCACTTACGTAATGCTAAAAAAAGATAGTATATCGGTCTACATAAATATTTTAGTTGTACACCATTAAAGTTTCAGGCGATTAAGCCATCATTACTTGAAATCACACTCGGTTCGCACTTACCTTCTGTCCGTATTTATTCGACATCGTTCGGCATTCGGCGTCCATTACCTCGCGCCGCATTCCCCACACTAGCTGTCATTTGATAAAACTCTGTTCGCCCGATTGGGTTACGGTCTTACGGATTCTAATCTATCGGTTGAAGCACCAAACTCACTATTGTTGATTAATCTGGAAATCTGGTCGGACGCTGACCGGTACTTTACGCTGTTGTGCTATCGCTGCTCTTCCGGCCAAATGAAAGGAGAAAGTAGTTCTATTGGTAACAGGATAAGTTGGAGCCATTACTACTTATGAGGTTCGGGAGCCGGTCATCTGAAACTGTAACAGCACGCGGCTCTTTAATAGAAAATCCCTTTATGACGCTATAAATGGCGATGGGCTTGTTTCCCATCACATTACCTCTTAATACTATTAACACAAAGCTTTGTGCCTTTTACAAAACTCCGAGCGTTTCACGGAAAACAGTAATTCTTATTGCCATAATACCCTGAAACATTCAAAAAACCGCTGCACCTTATCAATAGTTTTGTTTCACTCCACACTGTATGCAATGCAAATATGCGCACTTGCACAGGTAACAATACGGCCTGCGCCTTTACATAGTCATTGTGATGTTCAAATTCATTGTCATTGAGCGCATAATGTAGCGAATTGAATAGAAGTGTAGTGTGAGCCCTTCACTTGCGGTTATTTCTACGCATTGTGTCGTACTGTACTGTACCGCACTGTACCGCTCGTGTGTCCCTGGTGCGGCTGAGCACGCCCCATCGAGCGCTGAAGCGCTGTGTATCGCCACCGATACAAACTGTTCTGAAGTTTCAAGCGTGCTGAGTGCATTTCGATGTAGATGCTTAAATTGTTTCTGGTGCACTCCCAACTTATAATATTCTTAAGAGTTCACGAATGACACTCAATTTGGAAACGTTATTTAGACAAAAGCTCTTTACCAAAACTCTGTTGAAGTACGGTTAATGTTGTCAAGAAAATATCTTACAATAATGGTTAAAGTAGCACAGTATGAATGCCGTGGTGACACATTTCCAACGATGAAGAACCCTCTCTAACATCCAACAAGGCAGCAATTTAAAACTTTCATTGACGAAGCCATGGAAAATAAAGGAATATTGCGAGCGACTGGAGTTGTGTAATTGGTTTGGAACAGTTGAACGTGTCAGTGATTACGTGCAGTTTATCGAGAGCGCGATATCGACAGACGACCAAAATAGCATTTACCGCTGCAGTCGCGAGTCGCGGCGCTTAACCCAATTAGCACCTGTCGGGGACCAGACCGGGGGACGGCGACGGCGGTGGGGGGGGGGGAGAGGGGCGGAGGTCAAAGGTCAGCGACAATTTTTGGATGTTTCTTGTACATATTTAATTAGCGGCGGCGGGTCGCGGCTGTTTGTTGAGCCTTTGTTCTTGACTGAATGGCGTGGTTTAGCCACACGAGCACCGAACTGCTCTCACAATGTGGAGCTCGCGCTGGCCTTCGCCAGCCTTGTTTGTGGCGGCCAATTATATTTATACCGAACATTACAATTTATGCGACGAGCTCGTCGGTAAATAATAACAGCCACTCGGGTCAATCTTTAGATTAAGGCGTGCTTGCCTAGGTGGCTCTGTGGATGGTTGGCCACCTTTTAAATACCCAGTTTGGTCTCGGCTATCATTTATGTAGACCTTTGACAGTTTGTACAGGTAGCCGTGACCCGAAAGTCTGGCACCTAGGCTTACGAAGGATTATCGTATTCCCAAAGTACTAACTGGGTGGTGGAGGTCAGATAAACGAGCTCCATGTAAAATACTGGTATTTAGCAGAATCCTGTAAGACTGGAAGCCGACCCTAACATAGTGGTGAAAACGCTAGGCAGATGATGATGATTGCGTTTTATGAGACACGTTTGAGAAGAAGGTTCATGAAAGTGTATTTGAGTGAAGTTGAGCGTAGAAGTGGAGTTTCAGTGGAGTTACGTGTTACCGGTATAAATATGTATAATTCAGTAAGTCAGCCGTCTTATTATCATTCGTGGGCTCGTCCGCGCCAACCCTCGGCGTGTGACTACGTGGGCCTGACAGATCGCTATCTGCGGGTCGGGCTATTGTCGTGTATCATCGGTCATGATCGGCTATGATCGGGGCGGTGCGTGTGGCCGTATATCGTGGATGGCCCGCGCGGCTCGGGGCCTGATAGCTTCTTTATGAGCTCCTTATTCACGTGTGAATGGGAGCTTAACTTATATTTACTTTCCCTTACGTTTTGCTCGGGGAAATGTGAAATATTGGTTTTATTAGTAGATACGTCAACTAACAACACATACTTACTCAAAGTTAAATTACAAGCTTTCCGCCGAATAAAGCTTCTTTTGTTAGACATATAAGTTGTAACTGCGGAAACATGCGGATCAAGAAATGTACCACTTGTGATTTCTAAGACCTATGTGTGATAAACTGGTAATACTTATTTACGTAGCTTTAGCTTTAAAGTTCCGTGCCAACTAGTCCTCAATTAAGTATCTGGGACAGCGAGTCCACGTACCATTAAAGTCATTCATCTACTTACTGGTAATTTGGTGATTTCACTGAAAAAAATAAAACATTGAACTGTACTGCTTTAAACATTAAAATATGAGCCTAAATTTCAAAGCAGTAACTTTTAATGCTGTTTTAAACATTAAAAAAAAAAAAGTTTTTAATGTTTCAAAATTCAAACAATTTTTTTTTAAATATTTTAAACACTTAAAAAATACTGTTTAAAGCAGTACAGATTAATGTTTTATTTTTTTCAGTGTTTATTCTAACCCCTAACTAGTGTTTCTAGTGAAGACCAGACACACATGTAATATTATACCAGCAAATATAAAAACAACATCGCATAGATACGATAACCTGGCGATTTGACGGTAAATGTGATAATGTAGGTAAACTGCCTAGTGGATAGCCTTATTGAAATGAAATCGAGTGATAAATTACAAGTCGTAATATCAGATATATTCGAAACGTATCAGTGTTGCCATATCCGTTCGAAACACATCACGACGACGTGACAAACAGAAGATTCACTCTTCTTGCCAACGCAAAATAAATACTGATACAATGATTAACTATTATTAGTTTATTTGCTTAAGGGTGTCTCTTATGCCTGCAATACTGTAATTTGTCCTTGAAATAAAGAGAAGCAGCAGATATCTGCCCAAAACTTGCACGTAGTAACAGTACCCGAACTTCTGTAGTAGCAGCTTGACCTGAGTTGGTCAATGGTGTAATGTTATGTAGAGAGTGGCCAGCTTATACTAGAATTGTCACCACTGACATGCTGCCTACCGTACATTACAATGTACATCGCTTGATCGCTCGTGTGCAGTGAGCTCGAACATCTGTACTACGAAGTGTGAGAAGTTTCCACAAAAGTTGAACTGATAATTATGCTTTGTGTGCTTGTTTGTTTGTTGCTTGAGCTCACAGAAAGTTCACTATAAAACTTGAAAGAGATTCAAGTTTTATAGTGAACTTTCTGTGAGCTTATTTTCCAATTCGCCGTAGCGTCGTAGCACAGAGTAGCACTGCCCCGGGCGCTGGTCGCGGTCGCGGATCGTAGTCGCGGTCGCCGGTCGCAGTCGCGCTCCTAGGAGGCCTGATTGCTCAGCATATTGTAGAACGCGAGGGCGCTCGTCGCCCCTATCGTCGTTTTATTGCATTTCGCGGATATTTGCCCTTATAACATACTCGGGATTCCCGGATTTTTCCTCTTCTTGAACTAATAACAGACGGCAGTATTTTTTCTCTCAGTGTATTGAGTGCGGCGTTCTTGTGTTCTCCTATGTATGTATTTAATAAGCGGCTTGTGTGCGTGTATTACCTGTTCGGCTCACACCGCAGTCCACAAAGGGTATTTATTGGCTTCTGGTAATGAGACTGGTTGTGAGCTAGTGATGTGCTAATGAACGGCGGATATTGCGGCGCGTGTAAAGGGATACTCACTGACAAATCTGGTACAAAGAGCCAGGTCAGGTATGTTTGTAATGTTTCGCATTGATAAAATAATTACATTATTTTAATTGCAAAACAATAACATGAATTCAAGGTAGTACCTCAGATGATACCAGCTGGATATATGTATATCCAGCTGGGTATTAAGCCACTGACTATGACCAGTACCAAATATGTATTGGGTACTGGTCATATTCAGCGGCTTATTTTATTTTTGTGAAATAATTTGGAAGAGTGATTAGGCAGGTTATTTCAATGTGCCTGTGATGAAGTGAAGATTGACGCGAGTGTACTGTCCACTGGACGCACGGTACGAGTGGTACGAGTGGTACGAGTGGGACGGGTCGACCGACCCGCTGACATTATCCGCGTCACATCCCTCGGATCGCCTTTTGATTCACAAACAAGGACATGGACGACCGCGACGGTAGACCCGCACCAAGTAAACAAGGTATGCTTGGCCAAACATTTATACACAAACATACGCGTGTTGTCTTCCGGGGACTATAGTGAGGGAGGACATAACTACCTACTTGACGAATTCTTAGCGTATGATACTAATTAAATACGCAAATGTCTGGCAGGAAGATGATTCACTAGAATATAGATGAAATTAAGTTATATATTTAGGTTAATATTAATGTTTTATTTAATGCATCGGTTGAGTAAAATATTACTTCCTATTTTCTTGCCTATCAAAATATTATCAGAGTACTAATATTCAAACCTCCTAAATGCATTAGGTACTTATGGCGACGTAAATGAATTTACGTGGCACACGGCGGGCAGACAACGTGTTTATCATGTTCTTGTGGTTCGCAACTATAATAGTCGAGTTTGTATGTACTTAAATAATCTAAGCCCGGTAACTTACACCCCTTAACGAACCAGCAACCTATGAAGGTTGCTGGTTCATATCCGGCTCGAAGGACCATGTAGAATGTAGTGCCTGCTTGGTTTAGTACTAATTTCTGGGTTAGTTGATAGATTTGTTGATTTAGTTGACTTTATACCGGAATGGTAATGGTTTGGTTACTGGTTTACGAACACTGGTTTAATGATACGCAATAATGTGGTTCAAAGTTATATTGTAGAATTATTATTACACTAGTTAACTATTAAATGGTAATAAATGTTAGCTAAATTAGTACTAAGATGGTTTGATTCGAGTTACGCGATCGGTATCTGAACACGCACTAACTGGCGATAGTTGCGATACATGCATTTATGGAAATGCATGCAGGCAAAAGTGCTGAAATGTTCGGTTGCAAATATTGCACTGAACAAGGTGTCTACTGACATGATGAGAAATAGATAAGTATGGAAGGAGAAGAAATGTTGCGCCGACTTTAAATAAATTGGGATAAGGGCAGGAGAATGATGATATGTTAGACGGCACGGTTGGCGCAGTGTCTGAGCGATTGAACTGCTGCGCTGCGTGTCACGAGTTCAATCCCCGCACGGAACAAGTATTTGTACGACCTACAGGTAGTGCTCCGGGTCTGGGTATTTGTTTATGTGAATTGATTAGTTTTTGTTTGTGTGTGTGTTTGTAAATGCACACACGATACAGGAAAAAATCTTAATGTGGGGCAAAGTTTAAAAAAAACATATCGAATTGATAACCTCGCCTTTCGTTAAAGTTGGTTAAAAAGATGAAGCTAGAAGTCGATTCCAAAGAGTTCCAAGGTTATTATAGCGTAGAGCAGTCTATAATTGCTGGCGGCTCCCGCTTCGACTTGACGCGGGCGCAGCAGCTTGCCACGTTTACTTGTATCTTGCCGCGTCAACCTGTGTTGCCGCCACGTCGGTCGCTCGGTTATTAACGACGCGCGGCGCGTCTCGCTCGCGCGTCATAAATCACGCGCCGCGCGCTGTGTACCTACACTTTATAATTTTATTTTTAAAACTATTTCGCGAGAATATCCCGCTTCCGCTATTACCGCCCCTCCGCGTTGCTATCATTTTTCTTCCTTTCATTTCCTTCAGGGTTTGGTATTTCAAGTTCGTCAGGATTATGTCAAGGGGACGACGAGAGTGCTCAAAATAATATTGTACCTGCTGTGTAGGACGGTTTTACGCCAATGTAACACACATTCGTCCATTTTAGCACTACATTATCAAGCTCGGTGCTCAAAATTGTCATTTCGAAGAGTTTAAATAATTATGGAACCTAAAAACGTTAAAAATTTATTGATCATATGAGTCATTTATCGGTCGGTCGCACGCGCGGTGGATTACTGTCCCGCTCGCTCGCTCACATCGCTCACATCGCTCGCTTTCGGGAACAATGCCATTCGGCACAATGCCGTATTACTGTTATAGTACGCTCACAACGCTGATCCGCTTAAATTGTATTCCATATGAAAAAGTAGGCTTTTATACTTATGCTTTTATATTTTGTCGATCGAGTATCAAGTCTCGTTATACATTTATGATATGATTGGTATTTGAGGGCACTTGCCCGCGTGTGTGTGGCGCCACACGCCCGCACCGCCGTACGCCGGTCGCCGGTCGGTCGGTGTAATGCTCGCTTGGCTCGCACTCGGTAGTTAATATGACAAGTGGTGCTAACTATTGACATTCTAAGGACGTCATAAATTAATAACACACTCGTGCTTTAGACTTATGTTCAATGAATGGTTATGAATTGTTTTTGCATTTTGTTCTAATTTACAGCGTCGGGCACTCCAATGGTCTCAATCTAATGATAGGGAATTTTATGATGAAATATATTAAAACCTCTTGAAGCCTCAAAGCGCTTTGACCGAGCTAGTGCAGGCATAATGACATCACATTAGCATCTAATATGAGGTCCGCAGCTCATTGATGTGAGCGCTAATTGTTGGCGAGTGAACCGCGCCCGCGCGATGGACGTCACGTGTTATGTATGCAGATGTGTGGGGCGGGCAGCTCGCGCGATGTCAATAAACGTAAAATATGACAAAGAACTGTACGAACTCTGTGAACGAAATTTTTTATATTTAGTGTCTATAAAGCGCTAAAAGTAAATTAATAACGGTTGAGCGGTTTATGCGCTCATAAAAAGTAGTGCAGGCGCGGTGGCGTGCCGGCGCAGTGTGTGACCAGCTATGTCGCGACTTTAAAAGTGAATGCATGACACTGCGGCACAACATCGCGTCCAGCAGCTCCACACCTCGCCTGTGAATGACGCAGCTGTAATTGTGTCGTACCGTGCGTAGGTACTCAAAACACTGATAAAATGTTTGTCAACTCAACACACAATTATTTTGGTATCGTTACAGGCCCGTCCATTGATTTCAGAATATACCACAACGAGTACCATGAAGTTGGAACGTTACGTTCGCGCTAAATGTTTCCGATATCATCACAGCATCGTTTTGTAACGCATCGAGCGTTTTATTTGTGTTAAAGGCAGTTATTGTGTATTTGTTATCGCGCTGCGTAAACGAATTTCTGTCGTTCGGCTGTAACAAAGCGTAAGCTCGTCGATAAAATTTGTTTTTCATCCCACCATCTCGGAAAGAGTATTTTTAATCTTCAATATCTGAGTGGAAAAGCCGTTTTTATTCTCTAGAGGATAAAGTAAATTGAATTTAGAACATCGTGTGCACTAAGTTTGTGAATTTAAAAAAACATTAAACCTATTTACTGCTACCTCTATGGTGCCGAATATATCATACAACTTTTTTTTAATTTGTTAAAAACTCAGACTCGGAACCTTCTTGGTGTTATTTTTTCAATTTGCTTTGTACGCGGTTCTTTACGCGGCATTTTTTCACGTCATTGTTAAACCTTATATTAAAAACAAGAAACTTGAAAACAAGTGAAAAAACTAAAATGAGTGATTCTAGCGACGAGGAAGTTTGCTTGACGCCAACAGAATTGACTGAAACTGTTAATAATGCGCAAATGAGCTTTCTCCCTCAACAATCACGCGAGAAGTATTTAAAACAGTACGATATGTTCAACACGTGGCGACTAGCAAAAGGAGCCAAAACTTTCTCAGAAAACGTTTTGCTGGCATATTTTATAGAATTATCCGAGAACAAGAAAGCAAGCACTCTATGGAGTACGTATTCGATGCTAAAAGCAACAATAAAGATGAAAAAAGACAAACATATCGATACCTATCCTAAATTAGTGGCATTTTTAAAAAGAGCCTCATCTGGTCATCAACCAAAAAAATCGAAGGTTTTCACAGTATCTGATATTGAAAAGTTTCTTAACGAAGCACCCGATTCCGTATATTTGGCGGCAAAAGTAAGTCAGTTGCACATTCAGTATCTACTTAAGTATATTAATCTCAATTAAATAGTATACTTAGTAGATGTTGATAGGCATAATTATGCGTTCATATCAATTTTATTCATTTATCTACTACAATACTCTTTACGTTACAGGTTGTTCTTATTATTGGAATAAACGGAGCATGTCGAACTAATGAACTAACACAACTTAATGTCAAAAACATTGAGAAACATTCAGATGACTTACTATTCATTAATTTACCTAATACAAAGACAAAAAGAGACCGCAACTTCGTCATTCGCAAGGAATACGTAACGATTGTTGAGAAATATCAAGCCTTACGCCCGCCTAACACTCCAATCAATCGATTTTTTCTACAGTATCGCAATGGAAAGTGTGTTAGACAGCCTATGGGTACTAATAAAATTGGCAGTATCCCACGAGAAATAGCAACATTTCTTGAACTTCCAGAACCCCTGTTGTACACGGGTCATTGTTTCCGACGAACTTCAGCCACACTTTTGGCTGATTCCGGAGCTGATCTCCTGTCCCTTAAGCGCCACGGAGGCTGGAAGTCCAATGCAGTTGTAGAGGGATACATAGAGGATTCCATCCAAAATAAGTCTAAAATATGTGAAGGCATCGTAGGAGCCATTACACTGAAAGAGCCTCAATCGGATCCTTGGACTGGCCCTTCTACATCAAAAATAAGCCGTTATGAAACACCTAACCATCTCCCTCTCTCTCCAACATTCACGCCAAGGGAATCCGATGAATCGGTACAACTATTAAGTATGACAGATAGTTTACCGAAAAACAGTACACAAGTGACTAACACCAATATTACAGTACCAAACAAAAATATTACACTCAATTTAAATAACTGTAGCAACGTTACTTTAAAATTTTCTTAATTATACCTTAGTATTATTTTGTTATAATTTAAAGATTATTCTGTAATACTTACCTGTCATAATGTAGTAATTAATACCTAAACTGAAATAAAAGTGTACCTATCTTGTGATTGTAAACGTTTTTTTTTGCATTTAGTCATTTCCTCGCTGAGGTGGAATGAAAAGTTACGTGTTGCACTCGAGTGCAAAGATTTTTCACCTCGTGCTCTTTTGATTCCCTCGCTAACGCTCAGGATTCTAATTTTGAATCACTCGCTGCGCTCGTGATTCAATTTTAGAATCCTTCGCTTGCTCGGTCATCAAAATTGAACACGCGGTTAAAAAGCAACTTTGCACTCTTGTATAACAAATAACTATTATCTGAGAGCGCAGGAATCTAGCAACGTCCGTCGCGGCTGATCAAAATATGTCGATAACTAAAGGAAACTCGGGGGAAACGAACAAAATATTACATTTTTTCTTAAGAACAGGCCTAAAATATTACAGACACCGGCCGGCACTAATAAACTTCGTTAGGAATACAAGGGCATTCTTAGATGTTATTATTTTCGCTAATACAATAAGTTAGCAATCCCGTCGCGGCATATTAGGCGAGCCCCTAATGAATAGCAGTGATTAATCACGAAGTGGCAGCGAGTGGCTGCGACACAGATGCGCGCTGTTGACGCCACTGATAACGTCGACCGCGCCCGTCTCCGCCTGTGCTGTGTGCGTGTGTGTGTGTGTGTGTAGGTAGCGCCGACATAATCGTTGTTTGTGACAACAACCCGCTGTTGGCTCACTAAACAACTCGCAGCGGACGTACAAAGCTCTCTTGTTATCGTTCTAAAATGTTTTCTGAACAAAATGCCTGCCTCTTGTTTTCTTTCGATATAAGTACTGTTAGACGCTGGAAAATATTGGAGCTTGTGACATGAAATGTTTACAAATACTCCGCTCTCATAAGGACGTATGAGCCGCCTTTATTTTATCAAAGAGAATCTTGTAAGTATCGCATAGTACATGACAAACAGAAGTTGCAGTCCGTACAATCTATGTCACTAGTTCTGTGGTTCAGGAACGTTCCGTTTCCGTCACGTTACGGTAAAACGTATGTCTACAAAAACTTTTTTGCAAAAAGAAAAAACCGACTTCAAAAACACAAAAAAGTTAAAAACACGGTGGCAAAAAAAACGAAATCAAACAAACAAAATGTCATCGACTTCAAAAGCTGCTTTTTCTTGTGAAGTTTATTTTTCACTTTTTTGTGTATTTCGTTTTTGTGTTTTTCACTTTTTTGTGTTTTTGAAGTCAGTTTTTTTTTTTGCAAAAGAGTTTTTTTTATTTTCGAGGAGCTCGTGGCTTAGTAAGAACTGCCACTCGGGTCGATCTTTAGGTAAAGCTGTGCTTGCCTAGGTCGGTCTGTGGATGGGTGACCGCCCGACATACCGAGATTCCTCCGTGCCTCGGAAAGCACGTTAAGCTGTTGGTCCCGGCTGCCATATATAGATCTTTGGCAGTCGTTACAGGTAGTCAGTGACCTGAAAGTCTGACAACCAGTCTTACCAAAGGGTATCGTATTACCTAGTATTAACTGGGTTGTGGAGGTCAGATAGGCAGTCGCTCCATGTAAAATACTGGTATTCAGCTGCATCCGGTGAGACTGGAAGCCGACCCCAACATAGTTGGGAAAAGGCTAGGCAGATGATGATGAGTTTTTTTTATTTTACAATCTATAGTTGTAATATCCTATACAAATATTTACTATACATTTAACATTCAACCAAGAACCCTAACCCTTAACCTTCAAGATTCCCTTATTATTGCTTTCAACTCCTAACGGTTTAGGAGTAGTACCTTCCATAATCAGATCACCTAGATAATAAAAAAGAATACAACCATATTTATACGTCCCTATAATATTTTATTAAAGAATTATGCTCCAACTCCTAACCGTTGAGGAGTTATACCTTCCATCATCAACTCATCAACATGAAGTGATGACTGCTAAATGCGAATACTTAAAAAACTTTAAAAAAAGCACGAAACGAAAACTTGAAAATTTGAGGGTTGCCCTCGATTTCCCTGGGATCCCATCATCAGATCCTGATTTGGTGACAATGGGACCACCTCGGGAGTATACCTATTCGAACACAAAAAGAATTTTGAGAATCGGTTTATAAATGACCGATGTTCGGTTTATGATGGTGATGATGTTACGGCGGGAAAACCACTTGAGGAATGCTGCTCCTAAATATCAATGGCCTCCGCCATATTGTCTTCGCCTTAGATTCCTCTTCGTGGCAGATGGGTAAATGGGTAGTTGAAATCACACACAATACTTGACTCATACACCAAACGTTTATTTACAATAGTCCATTTACAGGCACTTATAAACTTTTCAGGGGTTGAGACCCATTCACATGAATCATTGTTACTATGGAGAAGAATGGGTTGAAGAAACTCCATTTAAATCATGTTACAATTCTCGTTTGCACTAATTAATATTAATCACATCAAAATCCACTTTCATTTATATATGCTTTTTTTCATATGTTTTTTTAGATATGCGATAACAAACATCCCAAAAAAAAAAAAACATACAGACGAATTGATAACCTCCTCCTTTTCGAAAGTCGATTAAAAAGTGGGTTTTCTCTATGTTCTTGCTATGCGGTAATATGGAGTAGGCCACAGTTAGCTGACAAAGTGTGGAGTCGACTCGCGGCGCGGCGGTCTGCTCAATGTCAGAAGTCAAGTTTTAAGTGAAATTCTTACACTTACATTCACCTATTCAAAGAAGTTGGTTCCTTCTAATTGCAAAAGTAATTCTTTATTATAAAATATGTTGGAGTCTGGTTTGTGCTCGACTGCTCGCAGATATTTCGGCGAGCGCTTGAGATACCCGGAGTTACTTGAGATTGTTCATTATTATTAGACCGATTCTGTTGGAGTCCGGAGTTGTGCATGTCGGATTGGAAGTGTGCCGAGAACGTAACGTATTCGTTCCTCCACAATTGCGCTGCGATTCACATGAGGTATACATACTTAAAGCATAGTTTATGAACGAATGAACGACGAAATGAGTCGGAACAGCTTCATCAGGTTGATTATTCCGTCAGTCGACATCAACAGGGTTAAAGAAAGAGAAAAGTTTAACTCCCCGGACATGCCCCTCCGGCACACTGTCAGAAAAGCTCCCAGTGGAACACTTTCTGCCAGCACACCTGGAAGCCTCTAAATCGAATGCGAAGCCAGGTTGCTGCAGATACTACTTGGCCCGGTTGGGGTACCTATTCCGGTGAAGCAGGGTGGTGCCTCAACACAAACCATGGTTCACCTGAGAGCAAGAGCAAGAGCTCTACGTGTAATTTCATCGGCAGTTTGAGAGACCTGTCGGAAGACACAACCAACGCCGTCGAGTTGGCACCGTTCTAGCTGAAACTTATTTGAGTCATGAAGGGAATCATCGACACGACGAAGAAGATCAACGTTGTGATGTCGGCTTTGAATTACTCTCAGTTCAATTAGTCAGTTATATTATCGGTTACTATATAATATCCTCCATTACACCATTATCATTTACAAACTCCTCCATTCTTAAAAAACGCCAAGCAATATCAAAATCAAAAAAGCAAACGATGCTTTTTGTCGCACCATGGGATTGCATTTCCAACGAGAGCCACAGATGTGCTCAATCACTTGACCACATTGTCTCGGCGAAGTAAAAAATATTCGCACCACACAGTGGACGGTGAGGGCGAGACTAGCCCGCCTCCCGGGCGCGCTTGCCAACCGAATGTCGATACGAATGTCGCTGAGTAAGTTCTATAATGGTCCTCTACTTCAAATATAAATGAGCTGCTATTAGGTTTAGTTCGAGTTTAACAATAAAATTTCCATTAAATTCGTAAACTTTTGTAGATTGGCGAGTGTGGGACATGAATGCCTATTTGCTCGAACTAGTTTTGTTGATATTATTTAGAGAGGACCGTAGAAACTACGCAGACACGATAAATCTAAAAGGGAGATGATTTCTGCAATAAAGAATATAATACGATGATTTTGTTTATTTTAGGAATGTTTCTACTCTGTTCTCCGTACGAAATTTAATATAAGTACTGTTGGGGTTATCTCGTCGTTGACTGGATATCCCGGTAGTTATTGTAGGAAGATAGTTCACACCAAACCACTGTTGTGTTCAATAGTTTAGTTTATTTAGTTCTTGATGCAGTGTTATTATTGATCGATCCGCCTGTGGCTTAGTTTTAGTGACGACTGACTCTATATTAGAATATAATTAATAAAGTACGTTTAGCGTTATTCATTACGTGCGCGTAAACGTACTTTTGCTGTGTGAGCATTATTGACTCGTACAAGTACTGTTTGATATTGTGAAGCATTTTGCATTTGGGTGAAAGGCCTCTTAGCACTGAACACTGCCATAATAATATAAGTCAACGCAACGTCAGTAACGTCAACGCTTCCCACAATATTACATAACATCACGCCTGCAATCCCCGAAGGGTTAGGCAGGGGTGTACCTAGTAGCACACCCACACTGCGCCAGTAATGTTTAAGTCTTATGTAATAGAGGGCGAGCTCTATACCATCAACCGGCTGCTACTGAGATATTCCTAATGGAAAACCCAATAACACTGCCCGACCCGGGAATTGAACGTAAGACTTCATGTTCAGCAGTTGCGCATGCGACCCCGAGACACACAAGGCAGTCTCCCACTATATTAAAATACATTATTTACAAATAAGTATGTAGAGGAGAGAGATGGAAGCCGTTATAATATAATATGACTACCCCGATCCCGTGCGCAGCGGATGTACCGTCGGATGTACTCGTATAATAAGCCGCTCACAGCGACGTGCAGATCGTCACATAATGACGTTATTAGCTCACCGCATTGTGGCGCCTATCGCCGGCCATTAGGCACGGCTGCTAATTGATTCAGCATCCCGATCACATCCATCACCACCGACTAGCGACTGTAAGTACTTATTATACGTGTACGTACCTAGTCGGGCGGCGCGGATTCGGATTAGGCTCTAACTGCGGTACTCAGAGATATTTAATGATTACTTAAGGGGATCACAGCAGTGGATGACTTTGACGATTTGACCTCTGTACTGGCTTTTGTTTATTTTTCTGCCCCTACCGGCAAACGACTGTACTACAGAAAAACGTAACAAAGAACAGAAATGTGTCGCAGAGTGGTCATCGTATTTGCCTAACATATTTTGTTTCTCTTGGAGTACCTACATCATAATGTATGAATAAAATATTTAATAATAAATTATACACTTTGACTAATGAAGTAATAACCTAGCTTTCATTAGTTATTTCACTGAGCACAGGTACTCCTACGATACATTCTTAAGGTCTGATAAAGACCAGGTAACTGTTTATCGCTTCTCAGTCACGGAAATAGTCAGAATGCTTCAGCTTTCAGCTAACTGAGCACGCTAATGCTACTACTTGATACATTTTGAAGGTCTGACGATGACCACCTAAGTGCTTATCGGTTCTCAGTGACTGATGTAGTTAGAATGACCTAGCTTTCAAATTTTATCTGACTGAGCACGGATGCTACTACTTAATACATTTTGAAGGTCTGATGATGACCAGCTAAGTGCTTATCGGTTCTCAGTGACGGATGTAGTTAGAATGACCTAGCTTTCAAATTTTATCTATCTGAGCACGTATTCTACTACATGATACATTATGAAGGTCTGATGATGACCAGCTAAGTGATTATCGGTTCTCAGTGACGGATATAGTTAGAATGCTCCAGCTGTCAGCTTTTATCTTATTGAGCACGGATGCTACTACATAATACATTTTGAAGGTCTGATGATGACCAGCTAAGTGCTTATCGGTTCGCAGTGACGGATGTAGTTAGAATAACCTAGCTTTCAAATTTTATCTGTCTGTTCACGGATGCTACTACATGATACATTTTGAAGGTCTGATGATGACCAGCTAAGTGCTAATTGGTTCTCAGTGACGGATATAGCTAGAATGACCTAGCTTTCAGATTTTATCTTATTGAGCACGGATGCTACTACATGATACATTTTGAAGGTCTGATGATGACCAGCTAAGTGCTTATCGGTTCACAGTGACGGATATAGCTAGAATGACCACCATCAGGTAAATGGCACCATCAGTCTCCAAGGCCTCTTCGAGCTCTTTCAAATGAGTCCACAGACGACGGTTCTACGTGGTGCCATCAATGAGATCCTATAATTACCTTCGGAGTCTACCATCAGGTAGCTAGTATCATCAGTCTCCAAGGCCTCCTCGAGCTCTTTCAAATGAGTCCAAACACGATGGTTCTACTCAGTGCCGTCAATGAGATCCTATACCCACCTTCGGAGTCCACCATTAGGTACGAGACATCATCAGTAATCCAGATCTCTATCTTCCATCAAACGAAATTCTCAAGACAAAATAATTAAAACGATAAAACAATTAGCACCATTAAAACAATAACATACATTACATAACATCGCGCCTGTAATCCCCGAAGGGTTAGGCAGAGGTGTACCTAATAGTAGGCGTGATGTTATGTTATGTATGTTATTATTTTAATGATTTTAATTGTAGCAAAAAACAATTGTAGTCGTTCTTGTAGCACGGATGCTACTACATGATACATTTTGAAGGTCTGATGATATCCAGCTAAGTGCTTATCGGTTCTCAGTGACGAACGTAGTTAGCATGACCTAGCTTTAAAATTTTATCGATTTGAGCACGGATGCTACTACATAATACATTCTAAAGGTCTGATGATGACCAGCTAAGTGCTAATTGGTTCTCAGTGACGGATATAGCTAGAATGACCACCATCAGGTAAATGGCACCATCAGTCTCCAAGGCCTCTTCGAGCTCTTTCAAATGAGTCCACACACGACGCTACTCAGTGCCGTCAATGAGATCCTATACCCACCTTCGGAGTCTACCATCAGGTAGCTGGTATCATCAGTCTGCAAGGCCCCCTCGAGCTCTTTCAAATGAGTCCAAACACGATGGTTCTACTCAGTGCCGTCAATGAGATCCTATACCTACCTTCGGAGTTTACCATCAGGTGCGAGACATCATCAGTCATCCAGATCTTCATCTTCCATCAAACGAAATTCTCAAGACAAAATAATTAAAACGATAAAACAATTAACACCATTAAAACAATAACATACATTACATAACATCGCGCCTGTAATCCCCGAAGGGTTAGGCAGAGGTGTACCTAATAGTAGGCGTGATGTTATGTTATGTATGTTATTATTTTAATGATTTTAATTGTAGCAAAAAACAATTGTAGTCGTTCTTGTAGCACGGATGCTACTACATGATACATTTTGAAGGTCTGATGATATCCAGCTAAGTGCTTATCGGTTCTCAGTGACGAACGTAGTTAGCATGACCTAGCTTTAAAATTTTATCGATTTGAGCACGGATGCTACTACATAATACATTCTAAAGGTCTGATGATGACCAGCTAAGTGCTAATTGGTTCTCAGTGACGGATATAGCTAGAATGACCTAGCTTTCAAATTTTATCGATCTGAGCACGGATACTACTACATGATACATTTTGAAGGTCTGATGATGATCAGCTAAGTGCTTATCGGTTCTCAGTGACGGATGTAGTTAGAATGACCTAGCTTTCAGATTTTATTTTATTGAGCACGGATGCTACTACATGATACATTTTGAAGGTCTGATGATGACCAGCTAAGTGCTTATCGGTTCACAGTGACGGATATAGCTAGAATGACCACCATCAGGTAAATGGCACCATCAGTCTCCAAGGCCTCCTCGAGCTCTTTCAAATGAGTCCAAACACGATGGTTCTACGCAGCGCTGTCAATGAGATCCTGTACCCACCTTCGAAGTCTACCGTCAAGTAAATGGCATCATCAGTCTCTAAGGCCTCCTCAAGGTCTTTCAAATGAGTCCAAACACGACGATTCTACGCAGTGCCGTCAATGAGATCCTTTACTTACCTTTGGAGTCCACCATCAGGTAAATGACATTATCAGTCTCCAAGGCGTCCTGGAGGTCTCAACACCATTAAAATAATAAGATACATAACATAACATCACGCCTACTATTAGGTACACCTCTGCCTAACCCTTCGGGGATTACAGGCGCGATGTTATGTAATGTATGTTATTATTTTAATGGTGTTAATTGTTTTATCGCTTTTAATTATTTTGTCTTGAGAATTTCGTTTGATGGAAGATGAAGATCTGGATGACTGATGATGTCTCGCACCTGATGGTAAACTCCGAAGGTGGGTATAGGATCTCATTGACGGCACTGAGTAGAACCATCGTGTTTGGACTCATTTGAAAGAGCTCGAGGGGGCCTTGCAGACTGATGATACCAGCTACCTGATGGTAGACTCCGAAGGTGGGTATAGGATCTCATTGACGGCACTGAGTAGCGTCGTGTGTGGACTCATTTGAAAGAGCTCGAAGAGGCCTTGGAGACTGATGGTGCCATTTACCTGATGGTGGTCATTCTAGCTATATCCGTCACTGTGAACCGATAAGCACTTAGCTGGTCATCATCAGACCTTCAAAATATATCATGTAGTAGCATCCGTGCTCAATAAGATAAAATCTGAAAGCTAGGTCATTCTAACTACATCCGTCACTGAGAACCAATAAGCACTTAGCTGATCATCATCAGACCTTCAAAATTTATCATGTAGTAGCATATCCGTGCTCAATAAGATAAAATCTGAAAGCTAAGTCATTCTATCTACATCCGTCACTGAGAACCGATAAGCACTTAGCTGATCATCATCAGACCTTCAAAATGTATCATGTAGTAGCATCCGTGCTCAACAAGATAAAATCTGAAAGCTAAGTCATTCTAACTACATCCGTCACTGAGAACCGATAAGCACTTAAGCTGATCATCATCAGACCTTCAAAATGTATCATGTAGTAGCATCCGTGCTCAGATCGAAAAAAATTTAAAGCTAGGTCATTCTAGTTATATCCGTCACTGAGAACCAATTAGCACTTAGTTGGTCATCATCAGACCTTCAAAATGTATCATGTAGTAGCATCCGTGCTCAGATCGATCAAATTTGAAAGCTAGCTCATTCTAGCTATATCCGTCACTGAGAACCGATAAGCACTTAGCTAATCATCATCAGACCTTCAAAATGTATCATGTAGTAGCATCCGTGCTCAATAAGATAAAATCTGAAAGATATGTAATTCTAACTACATCCGTCACTGAGAACCGATAAGCACTTAGCTGATCATCATCAGACCTTCAAAATGTATCATGTAGTAGCATCCGTGCTCAGATCGAAAAAAATTTAAAGCTGGGTCATTCTAGCTATATCCGTCACTGAGAACCAATTAGCACTTAGTTGGTCATCATCAGACCTTCAAAATGTATCATGTAGTAGCATCCGTGCTCAATAAGATAAGAGCAGAAAGCTGTGGCATCATAACTGTATCCGTCACTGAGAACCGATAAGCACTTAGCTGATCATCATCAGACCTTCGAAATGTATCATGTAGTAGCATCCGTGCTCAGATCGATAAAATTTGAAAGCTAGGTCATTCTAGCTATATCCGTCACTGAGAACCAATTAGCACTTAGCTGGTCATCATCAGACCTTCAAAATGTATCATGTAGTAGCATCCGTGCTCAATAAGATAAAATCTGAAAGCTAGGGCATTCTAACTACATCCGTCACTGAGAACCGATAAACAGTTACCTGGTCTTCATCAGACCTTCAAAATGTATCATGTAGTATGAGAGACCATCATTAGGTACGAGACATCATCAGTCATCTAGATCTCCATCTTCCATCAAACGAAAATCAAAATCTCAAGACAAAATAGTTAGATAACATAACATCACGCCTGTAATCCCCGAAGGGTTAGGCAGAGGTGTACCTAATAGTACACCCACATTTCGCCAGTTATGTTTAAGTCCCATATAATAGGGGTGAGTTTATTGCCATCAACCGGGCACAAATCTAGACTCCGTGGCTGTTACTTATAATTTCCTGATGGAAAAACCCAATAACACTTTGCCTGACCCGGGAATCGAACCCAGGACCTCATGCTCAGCATCGTGCTTACGACCACTAGACCAACGAGGCAGTCCAAAATTAGAATAATATCATAGATATATCTATATACCAAAATATCTACTAAGAAACGTAGGTAATTTACCAATAGTTTTGGAGAGCTCAACCACGTGTCACTTAACGTTTATTAGGCATAGTCAGCTTAGTCTATGATAGGTGCAAACAACAAAACGAAATTACAAACTACTTTAAATATATTTACAAACTTATTTTCTGTTCTTATTTTACGAAATATTGATAACTATACAATTTACAATATGTTTTAATTCAGAAAACATTAAAAACGTGAACTTTTGAATTTTATTTGTGAAGTAATGACATGCGTGCAGTCCACACGTGACAACAGTCATCGAGACACTGGCGCAGCGCGTTCCGAGTATGCGCGACGGGTCTCGCGCCGCATTTGCCTCAAAATGTCGGGAATTAATTTATTATTTAAAAATTTTATTACAAATCAGAGAAAATAAACAATACGGATTGATAAATACATCACTACGTATTTTTGGGTATAAAATTCATACCGAACTATTCAGCCGTTACAGAGACAAAATTCGATTTAGGTTAAGACATACTACGATTTTTTATTAAATAATGTGAAGGTTTATTAAAATTTTAAACAATACGAATTATTTGTGATGACTTTAAGTATAACATATATTTTTTATATGGAAATCGTACGGAAGGATTCCTCAACAAATTTCTTTAAACATACGTCGTTTTTGGGATTTTAGCAACGCAACGGCCTTAAGCCGTCACTTAGTAAAGATTTGACATACTTTTGCATGACAAAAATGTCAAAACCTTTACTAAGTGATGGTGCGGCAGTTAGTTGACATTTATATTTAATTTATAGATTATAGGAACGAGTACTTACTAGTGCTCTGAAATATATTCAAGTTCGGGAAAACTGACAAAGAAATGGGTAAATAACTTCTAAGGGAAGGGTTGCGGTGTTTAGTTTTTACGTGTACTTCGTAAAAAATCGCAGAAAACACTAGAATAAATAACGTTGTTTTTTGTCTGTTTTGTTGTGCGATACTTATCGGAAAATCATAAAGTGTAATCGTAAGTGTTGCCATGTATGCCTCCCGCAGTGGTCATAATATCGCCGCTATTTGTTACAAAATTGGCATAAACTTATAAGATTATCATTATTACCTTTACAAGCATGAAAAGGTTAGTTTCACGTTTGTTATCTATAAACAAAGAACTTGGTAGAACTAACAAACAGAACTTTATTTAAACGCTTTAATATAAGTAATGATAAATATTGAAGCCCTAGTAATAACAAGAATATAAACGACTTTCTGTTGTTCATATTCATGAGTAGGATCCCTTCTATCCTACCGATCCCTAAAAGGAATATTAAACACTATTTTGTTGGGCGGTTTCATTAGAATGTATGTTTATTCGAGTGTAAGAAAAACTATAATTAAGATTTTAAATCTAAATGTTAATAATTAGTATCAAGTGTTACCAATGTAAATATTCGTATGCCGTGTCTAGCGGCGGATATGTTGTGAACCATACCATTTTTCTGTAACAAATTTGTGCCTACCGTATCCTACTAATAAATAAATGTCTTTGTCTTTGACGTAACCTATACTTACTCATATTATGTCGTCCGACATCATCGGTCAATACGAAGTTATTTCTGCTCGGATCAGCTGAGTCATGTCGAGACAAGCTACTCACTGCTGCCGTCAGTCGCGCAGTTCACTATCGTCGGCAGATAATTAAGCAGTAATTAAGTCCGCGCCGACTTCTCAGCGCTCAGCGGAAAAACTCACGTTAGAGATCGTACTTTGTAGATAGACTACAAAAGGTCCATTTAATCAACTAGGCAGTATAATCACATTTTTCAGGTAGGACGTTTTAAACCCACATGATAATCCTCTCCTATAGCCAGGGTGCTCCCTAGAAATTTTGTCTGTTTGCCAAAATGTTATTGGGATCAACTGAAGGTTATGGAAACTTCAGTTGATCAATACGTTAACGAGAATGGTCTCGTTAATTCAAGTAAATGTATAATTATACCATAAAATTCGTCCAATCTGCGCTTGTTACGTTTCGAGTCGAGTAGGTACCATTATGAGCATTGTAACGAGTGGCCCTTCTCTCTGAGCAGCCCACAGCGAGCACAGACCCGCACAGACCCGCACGGGCCCATACGGCGAGGGCGCGAACACCAACACGGTGACTTATCGTCCGCGGCGCGTTATTAATGTCCCACCCTCGCGCACTTCGTTCCACTTATCGTGCCCTTGCGCCCCCGCCCCCGCACCCCGCGCCCCACTTAATAGTTCCACAGACAGCTAACCTTGTTGTGATCTCAAATTAGTTTACCTGTATCACATTTGTCTGTTTCTCTATTCTCTGCGAGTTGTTACACCCTTTCTACATTGGAAGGTGTAACAACGTGTTTTTAAGTTTCATAAACTGATATTTATAGCTTCACAATGCGAAGACAATTTAAAAACCATACTGTTCTAACCTTCGAATATCTTAAAAACCAGCCGTTCTTTAACAAATATTGTGAAAATTTGTGACCGTAACTTAATTAGATTTGTAACCAGTTGAGTTGTATAATATATATATTATATACACTTTTTATTAAATGAGAATATTAAAACAATTGTAATACTGTACGAACGCGACAGGTAAGTAAGCAAAGCGACGTCACACCGCACACATATTTAACACATTTTCAAATAAACAATCAGTTAATTAATTATTCTTATTCCAGTGGCACTAATTAATTCACATAGATTTCTAGTTGCCATAATCCACGTCACATAATTTTACCAAGTGGGCGAACATTCGCACAATCATGGAAGTAGATAAAGAGGCGTTAATTAATTTTCCACATTCAAAATGAATTTAATTGAAAATGTCGAATGAAATCGACATACGGAAATTAGAATTCCCGCTAGACAAAGTGAGTGCTAGAGGTGTCATAGAGTGGTATATCCCGCTCGAGTCCCACCGCGCGTCCCGCGTCCCGGCTGTGGCGATGCAAATGAGTGGCGCGGGCCCCGGGACCTCCGGGATTCATTTGTAAGCGTTTAAATTGTCTCTCCGACGTACAACGGTGTTACACGGCCATTATTAAAAAGTCGGCGATTTATCTTAAGGGGAATGCTCCAACTAGCCCGCGAAATTCAATTTTTTTTACGTTTTTTGCAATTTGCAGGTCAGTGTTAGTTTGTATGTTGATTAGAATATTAATTGCGGCTGTAAGACGTATGTAGTTACAGAAATATAATCATCAAAATCATCAATACAAGCCTCCAAGTTCATAAAGGTGCAGGAACTTGAAAAAGTCATTTTTACACCTTTATGAACTTGGAAGCTTGTATTGATGATTTTAATGATTATAATTCTGTAAGTACATACGTCTTACAGCCGCAATTAATATTCTAATCAACATACAAACTAACACTGACCTGCAAATTACAAAAAACGTAAGAAAATTTGAATTTCGCGGGGTGGTTGGAGCATTCACCTTAAAGACTTTGATGCTCGTCGCTCGCCGCTCGGCGCTGTTCCCTCGCTAATGTTTTACTGTTACAGTTGATCTCTTTGTGGGTTTTTGTTCTTGGCTTACGTAGTCAGTAGTCGCTATCATTTTGCTATTGATATTAAATCAAATCACTTTATTAGTTACAATTTTTTGTTCAATTTCGGTCTTAACATAAATCCAACTTAAATAATGTGACATGCAAACATTTGGGTTTCGTCACTTACTAAGAAATTCTTTTCTCTTAACCATACTTTAAGACACCTTTTTTTAAGGATGGGAAATCATCAAATGAGTCCTCCCTCTCTGGGCGGAGCAGAAGGGAGTGTCAGACTCTTACTGACTAAAACCCACCCGTGTTCCTTCTTATATCCTTCTTGTTCCAGGGCCGCGGTAACTCTTTCGAACAAATTCCGCAACGCTGGCAGGCACTGGTCCTAGTCCTAGTGACCTCGTCTACTTTGCTGACAACCCTTTGAGGCGCGCGTGGAACACAACACGCCGTCGCCATTAAGACACCTAGTAAATTCACTAGCTGGCTTAGTATACCCTTAAGAAGTCAAGCTGGCTTTAAGTACAGTGACAGATGTGTTGCAGTTACCGTACTCACGTGAGGTGACACAGTGAGTTCATCAGAGTGCGGCGAGCGAGGCCGGGCGGCGTCATTAGTACGCGGCGGTGGCGGTGTCCCGCGCATTAGTCCGCCGTCTTCGGGACGTGCGCCATCAGTCACACGTCCCGCAGACTTAGCCCCATATTATCCACACCACACGACGGCTAATACATCCACACGAGGTGTCAATCCCCCATCGTTACATACGCGTGTATAAGAAGCAGGTTAACATTCCTCTGCACGGCTCAACTCGAGCGATTGTACCTGGGAGCTAGATCTGAGGCTATCTCACTGAACGACTCACATTCCCATTTTACTTTACTTCATTAAATGATAACTCTCATAGAGTGAGAGTTATCATTTGTTATATTTACAACATTAATTAAGCGCATAATACCGATTACAACCACCCGCGGGAGATGTAACAGACAATTATTTTCAGTGAGAAAACAGATACCAATCATGATTAACGGAAAATGTCTGTTCTTCGCAATGAAAGTCAGTAAAGTAGGTTAATTGCGAGCTATGTAAAAAGCCTGCAATCTGTCGGCGTATTAATTGAATGCAAGCCGACGTACTTCTGGACCAGCTCGTAATGTTCAGCGGCACTTCTCTCACTTGTACGACTGAGTAATTAACGTTGCGGTCACTATCAACACCTAGTACGTAACTAAGCTAAGTATTTAGTAAGAAAAAATGGTTTATATTAAGTTGGCTACATCACTTTGTTTTAGCCCTACTTTACCTGCGAACAATTCACTATGAAACAATAGCTGGAGAGCTTTTTCATACGATATTCAATGCATTCACCAATCAACACAAAACTGAAAGAATTGTACAGTTGTAGCTATTTCACAGCGGTCGTCTCTGTTCGTGACAGCGTTTTCAAAAACTGAACTGGACGAGCGATAACCACTCGCGAACCTAACGCACACAAACATACCCACATGTGTGTAGGGCACCATACTCACACACATGCATCCAGTCGAGCCGCTCAAACGGATACGGATATCAATAGACGTTAACCCTCTGAAATGTTTCACAGCATTCGTTTTAATTTTCATGTTTATTGCGGCGTAGGTACGGATCACTACGGACGAAATAAGTCTGATTCGTAGAACTACAATAAATGCACACATTCCCTTCATGCTCCTGCCTTAATATCTGCCTGTCACTTATATATTATCTACGTGTGCTCTCTTTGACAAAGCCAACGCTCAATACATCAAAAACAATGGTTTCATCTTTTTCGGCACCAATTTCCTCCTTGCCAAGGCAACGGCTATTTCCGCAAGGAAATTACTTACATCCTTCAGATAATATGGAGATAATCTCCTAAACGTCTTCCTCTCCTCACGAGTACTCACGGCTCACGAGCGCTACGTGTTTCATATAAAGTATTTTTGTAAAAACAGTTCGACAAGTCATCGCTCCAGATTCGCTCCACGTTACAAACAAAACAAATATTGTGTGTGGTGCGCTGTGCGTCGATATGAGGCAAATGTATTGTGGAGGTAAAACACGTACTCTTTGACATTTGTGTACAATGCACACCTACTGTCGATTTGAGATAGATCAAACCAACCTTACATCTGATAGTAAAGAAACATTTAATCAAAAGTTGTAACTCCTAGGGAATTAGCTGATAGTTTAATAATATTTTGGAAAAAACTAGTTCTGTTGAGTGTAATTCAGATTCAGAAGGAGATGCCTGCCACAAATTGGCAGCCTGCAATTCGGTAATCCTAACGAACATCCTGTGAGTGTAGATCGAAGTGCCGATTAATGATTTGAAAAAATAAAACTTTTAACGTGCAACGGACACACACACACATACGGTCACGCAGTTTTACCATAGTGCAAGTCTGGCTGCTGTAAGAATTCTCATAGCAGTAGTGAGTTGTCCAAAGTTCGGAAAGAGCCACAAAGAGCTTTTGCTCATGCCGCGCTGCAATTAAGGTCATTCAACGCAATTTTTAGCTTTTTGTTCTTCCCAAACTTTTCTTCTAACTATTATAAGTTGAACAAGTAGCGATCTATCAACATTAATAAAAAGCTGCACGCTGTTCAGTGATTTACATTTTAACATTTTTCTTACAAACTTAAGGAAATTCGCACAAATTAGGTACCTTGGTTTTGTGGCATAATATTAAATTTTAGCTCGAAATAAGTTTTATATTGTTGGTGAAGAGAGTGCTGGCTGACGGACTAGCGTAAATCGCTGACTTACGCGGACATCGCTGGTAGATGAGATCCTTTTAAGAGGAACGCCGAGTGAGCTGCAAGACTGCAATACGAACGAGGCCTGGCCTCTGTTACTATTTAATTTAAAACTTATGAGATCAGAAAAAGTGAGATTAAAAATAAGACGACCGTCGCCAAACGATAGAATGAGATTGCAAAATTGCATAGCAAAGAAGAAACACGTATGTTGTGCACATTTTCTACACACTGTATATAGCTATAGTACACACATAGTGGTATGATACGATGTAGCGGATTACGTGTACGACCGTTAGACTTTATCCTTTGTTCAGCCGAAGTCTTTTTGTCGAGCGGTGTCGTGTGACGCGCTGCGAACCGGCGCGGTGCAGTGCGGTGCGGCGCGGTGCCGTGCGCTCACTAGCGTCACTCGGACGAACGCTGTCGTATCGTGTACCTAGTGCTCAGAAGATATTCAAGAAACCAATCTATAGAGACATAATAATGTGGAAAATCCTTTTTGATATCCCGCGTCTGAAAACATACCCGTCCGAGTACTTTCAGTTTCCCATTCTAGGCCATTACAAAATGTTAGCATTAAGTATTTTCCACAAACTACAAATAACATTTAATTCCTCATCCACACGATTCTACATTGAATACAAACAAGAATTATACAGTAGTAAAGTAATAAGTTATTGGTAGTAACGTAAACCAATTGCTAAAGTAACATAGCACTATATTTATCTCGGTTGGTTACATTTGTATGGTAATTACAAGTACAATCAGATGCAACTGGTGAGGCGGCGCGTTTTTCTTCCATTTAGTTCTATTGGCTGCCTTACTTTTCATTTTGTTAGGTTTTCCATTCCGGGGGTACTTTGAATTTAAATTGAAACTTAACAAGACTGCGACCCAGTGTATAATACTGGGAATAATATGTTACTGGACCTCTTATATCTCGAAATAGTCGTAAAAATCGGAACAGATGATTTCCCGTTATTATATTTAAGTCTTATTGCAAACAGAAAGAAAAAAAGAAAACTGTACCGGTAAGATGGAGTTACATCAGTTGCAGCTAATAGACAACGAGGTGACGCTACCGTCCGCATTGTGTGTCCATTGAGCGCGCGATCGGAGCGCTATCGATGGTGTCGCGAGCAATTGTCGCACGTGGCGACTGCAGCACATCCTCGCCTCGTCTCGGATACGAGCGAACACAAAGACATTGTATTCTGGTGATGACTCGTGGGGACCCAAAAAGGCTTCTCCGCTATTTAAAGAGGACTTAATTTTACTTTGTTATTAACAAAACATAATGAAACATTATAAATTAATACAATGTGCCTCGGAAATGCAATAATGAAGTTATTACAGAACGCAGCGTTTGACAAATTAGTCGCCGCAATGATGAGTTCTGTTATTATTGTTTAAAGCGTGGCCTCAGGCGTTGAGCGGGGTTGCCGTCGTTACGGAGGGCGCTGATAAATCCATCGCCTCATTTATTCTCAGCCCTGTTTCACTCTCTTTCAAATAATTCCCAAGTTTCTTGCTTTGAATATTGTTTGCCGGTGAATTTATTTCGTTAGTTAATTCAATTATTTTAAAGTACAGGAAGTTTTCTTGACGCCAGAAACCCATTTTGTTTGAGCTGGGTTTGGTCGGCTTGGTCTACACTGTTTGCAATTATTTATGTTTATTATTGCGACAGTCGCATACGGTGCGCGGTGGGAGGGGGGGGGGGGGCTCACGACTGTGTACTAGTTAGTTTATTGCTGCTCGAAATACACTTCAAACACCAAATAAATTGTTGTGACTATGACGATATTTTGTTTCCAACGAATATTGTTTTCCGAGAATGTTCTTTGATAACCAGAGAACTGTGTTATTGGGCTCCCGCTTTATATTGTTCCATGAAACACGCGTTATGTAGGAATATATTTAAACAGTTTGGTTTGTAAGATGTAAAAAGTAGTCGGGTAACAAGTATGAATTCTACGGAATCGATCAAACGTGTAAAAATTTGGCCGATCCAATTTTTTGTCTCAATTCTAACATATTTTATCTGTAAGTGGTGACATTGTCCCAGTCGGAGCGCACATCCCATCATCCTAATTGATTTTATTTTAAGCCCGAGTTCAATATGGCGTGGTCCCGCACAGGACGAGGGTCGCGTCTCCCGCAGCCCGCCGGCACGCGACGCGACGTCTCATATCGTTGTCACTCGACATGGCTTCAGTTCAGTGTCCCCTCCGGAACTTATTCCGACGCTCTTTTACTACAAATCAAGTTTCATTGATGTGACAGAGAAATGTCAGAACGTTCCCCGAGACTGATTGTAGTCGACAGACTTCTAACACTCACTGAAAATAATTTTGACAAAATAACTGTCCTCATTTAAACACAATAATTTGTCAAAAATCATTGAACATCAAACCCCAATCATTCTGGTACCCATTGTCAAAGTATTATCCCAAAGTATAGGAAACATAAAAAAATATGGTTTTTTAATAGAAGGAAATATTACTTAACTATTAAACAACTAACTTATCAAACGCAACCTCGGTAAACTGAAGTGCGGTAATAGATCGTTTGGTTAAAACATAGATTTACATTTAAATCGGTGAAAGCTATCAAGGGTTCCAACTAAATCAGGTCTAAGACTTTCCAGTGAAGGTATTGAAAGTGTGTAGTCGGGGATCTAGTTTAAAAAGGTAGCTCGAGTAACGTATGTATACATTTCACAGACGGTCGGCAAGACGTCGTGCAATCCGTCCGCTATTGTTCCTGTCTATTACAATAAAGGTTCGTTCAGCCACACTTCCCGCCGAGGTCGCCTGTGCGGGCTGTACTTGGTACAGAAGGACTGAATATAAAGTAGCTCCTAGTTTACCTGGAGGCCGATATTATTCCAGGCAGGTCCGCGTCCGTAAGTCTTGTATTTATTGCAATATTATTAGTGAAATACGGTCGAAATATAATATGATAAAGGCAGGAAGCAAGGCTCATTTTCTTCGGGTACTTTAATTTTCCAGTCCATGTGGTATAGTCCCCCCCCCGCCCTTTTCCCGTAGGGTAGGAGGAGGGGGGTCACCTGTGACCGTGTCCTCATTATGCATCCATGGGGAATGCTGGTTGGTTCCACATAACATTAAAGGTCACATTCTGTGAAGGGTTCCGTCTGTTACAAGCGCTCTTACTGAGGAATCTTACTCATGATGGAGATACAAATGATGTACTATTTATTTAGTTTGATTTTACAGTGGAAACGTTTGATTTCTTGCAAAGCGGACCAATGCCAACAGGTATCCTATTTCTCTATTATTAGGTAGTAGATATTAGACATCACTATCAACACACAGTCACATTCAACTGTCAGTATGGTTTGCGAGAGCCACGTCAGTGTCCGACGGGTGACGGGTGACGTCAGCCGTCAGGCGACCCTTCTGATGTCCGCCTGTCACTAGCACGCATTTTATTGACCGATATTATACTTTAACCTGACTGCTACAATTCTATGAGAGACTCTGTGTGAGACTTCATGTAACGGCACCGACAGTGCAGCAATAAATGACAACACTGTTATTAATACTTAGTCACAGAAATATTTTACAACGATGAAATAAACCTAACAATGAAATTTAAGAAAACAGCCAATCTAATAAATAGTGTAATACTGATCATTTTAATTGTACATATAAATATAACTAAGTCAGTGTAACATCTCCTACTAACACGAACTCTCGCCACTTGTTGCTGAAGCTCTACGCGAACGTGTAATGTAACGTGCCGCTTGTATCTTGTTACATTACAAGTTTGCCTGAATGAAGCCAGGTGAACTAAAGGTATTTATTCAAGGTATAAACGGAACCTTCACGATTCCGTAAACCAAGCATTCTGTTTGTAACTATACGCAATCAAAAATTTTTGGAAAACGACTTAAATTTTTGAGGTGAAAAATTTTGGTTTGCGTTTGAACTCAATGTAATGTGTTCAAAACATTTTGCTTATTTTTAGGGTTCCGAATCTCATAAAGAAAAAACGGAACGCTTATAGGATCACTTTGTTGCCCGTCTGTCTATCAAGACCCTTTTTCTCAGGAACGCGTGGAGGTATCAAACTGAAATTCATATCAAGTACACAAGTCTACTGACCCTTGAAGGTGTGAGAAAATCCAACTTATAAGACAATGCAATGAAAATATACAGTTGTGTATGCTGAATTTTTTTTCTTTATCGTGCGGTTGGGCAGTATCATTTTGCTGATAAATGAAAAAATAATTATATACTTTAAAAAACTTGAGCAAAACTTGGAGCGCTATATCCTGTAACTTAAAGGTTTCCAGATATGGCCCAATAGAAAAAAATATCACAATGACAGAGAACAATCTCAAGTACTTATTAGTATTGTATTAGCGTGCAATATATATAGTAGCATGGCGCTGAGCTGAGTCAACGTCTTGCCAGCCATAAACCAAAGCGTACAAGTCCTTGTCGGCGACATGATTTCCTTCAATCCGACCGATGTGAGCATTCAAATAAAACGCCGAGGTAATCCCCCCCCGCCCGTCGGATAATACGCGCTAATCCCCGCGACATTCACTCTCAACTCATTCACTCACTCGCGATACAAGTGATAGAGCCGCGATCTATCGCCGCCACACTATGACAGTTTGAACTGGGATTAGCTTTTCACTGTCACGTCTTTCACTCTCTCACTATTGAAGAATATGTTCTACTTTGTATGTTACCTTTGTATAGTTAGCTGATATGGCTATTAATTTGGTATTTATTTGGTATGGGCCGGGTCCGAGGCGGCACCGTGACGGCCCATGGAGCGTCACATCATTACCCGCCCCGGACCGACCCGGACCGACCCGGACCGGCCGCCCGGCAAATGAAACCGTCCCGTCAAATGAAACGGCCGGGCTATTGCATTCTATTACCTGCACTGCCAACGTTGTTGTTTTTACTAACACCCTTACCTTCTGCTATGGAAGCGTAACATCGCTGTTTTATTTGCATTTAAACGAACCTTTTTCTCCTGTTTTGCAAAAAAAAATTTTTTTACAAAATATTCAACATAGGGTTCAAATTCCTTCTTGAATTGCCAATTACGTAGCCTAGCCAGTACTACCAGTGTGTAGTGCCGTCGCTGTCACAGTTTCCATTACAATGTGCTGAGCACACAGTAGACCCGCCGCCCGCCCGGTGTCAAGCGAAGCGCGCTCATTGTGTGGGCGCTACGGGTAGTACGGTGCTACGGGGTCACATCTGTAGCATTTGTCTACGCCGGTCGCTACGCGCTACGAGATCGCTACGAGCCCGCTCGAGCGAGTAACTGGGTGCTACGAACCGTAGACCGCTTAACTCCGTGTTACAAAAGTGGGAGTTTCTTCTTTATATTTATTATTTTTATCGCGAATCTGTTGTTCCACGCTCAGGAAGTTTAACTTGAAATGAGTTTGCGTTATGATGAGAATGCTCCGAAAAGCAGTTTGTTATTAAATATTTTGGAATAATTAAGTTATACTTAGAAAGTTGTTGAAGCACTCTTTTGAAATATAGTGTAGTTAGTAAATCTTCAGCGTTTTCATAGTGTAAACTTTTGTAAAATTTGTGTCGTGAATATATTAGCATGATGCAGGTCGTTATTTATAATTTAATTCCTATCAAGTTCGTGTGAAAGTATAAACATAAAGTGGGAACATGAAGTTTTAATTAAACAAGTTACAGTTAGTATTTAGAATTGCAAAGCGCGCTGCACGTAACTCGCGGGCGAGTCGCTCCCGCCACGCCATCACCACGCCACCACCCCGCAACAGCCACGCAGCCGCCACGCCCACGCACTCACCGGCCAACGCCGACCGCTTCTTTCTATTTGCATTTACATGCGTTTTAAGCAAGAAAATACATTATGCTCGCCCGAAGCAATTTATTTGATGTGACGCTTCTATTTAACTTGTAAGGTTATACGCAATTTATTCGAAGAGCTATTGCTGGAGTTTTAAGGTTTAGAAATTATAAAAAGAAAGGTGTTTACGCTATAAAATTTGAGTGGAAACACAAACTGTTCGGTCACAGATAAAATGAACGCAGAAGGACGGATGTTTTATTTTCCATTTAAAGTAACGTCATGATCACATCGTTGGTGCGGCTGTTAGCTTGCACCTGATCTTTGTCTATGACACCCACACTGCAGTGACTGGGAGGACTCTTAGTACGTATTGCGACAAAACCAACAGTTGTTAGTTTATAGCGCGAGTTTATTGTTGCGTCGCGACATCTCCGCGACATGAGCAATAATAATACATAGATACAACGTTATGTCCTGTATGAAGTACATCGCGCGGCTGTTTACACGCACACGTTGTTCTAACTTTTGTTGCGAGAGTTACGCAACGTCGCGGCGTAAACATTTGTTTGTGTTTAGTATCCACGGCTCTGTTATTAAAGTTGATATTTTTAGTATACTCGTAATGAAAAGTATGCAGGTTTTTATCAGCAGATGTAAATTAATTGAGTTTAACATACGCTGAATAAATTAAAACGTTTGTCATCTCTCAGTTGAGAAGTTTGTATTCAGCGATGATTAAAATACAATACAGGGGTAAATACAAAAATGAAACATACGTACATTACGAATATTGCTGCGAATATGAAATATCCTTGGCTGTCCGGAATGATTAATTCCTTTCATAATAAAAACTTTCAGACTCGAATCAATGTTATACTGTAACAGTCCCTAAGACTATGAAACACTACTTCATGTATATTATGTCGTGTGTTAGCGTACGAGTAGGTAGGTAGTAGGTACACGTACGAGTTGCGTGTTAAGACGTCGTTGCAAGTGAAGCACGTGGTCAAGACTGCGGCGCACTACTATGTCGAAGTATGTGCACTAACTAACTCGCAAGTACTGCGTAAAGTTTACATGTACCTGTGTATTAAACTGTTGTCGGCCATAACTTGCGGAAGGCTCGAACTAAGAACAAACTCGAAGCAAACTATCAAGTACGTATCTACTCGTGAGGCACACGCGGTGGGATACATTATCATCAATTTGTGTTTACTTCGCGGCAAACATCGACCCATTGTTGATTTGACGTGTATTTAGTGAGGTGTAAGGGTGTGCTTCACAGTGACAAACTGAACAACTTTCTCCAATGGACTGTCATGCTCATAGCGAAATATCTGATACAAATTGTATGAACATTTAAACTGCATGTACAATAGTGATACATCGGCCGAACTACAAGGCAATCTCCACGAGTCATCTTATGGGTCCTATAGACAACATTGTCCATTGTCAATCCACAGAGTATATAGTCAAGAATAATCCTGTAAGGATTTGAAGAATTAAACATAAAGTTAGTAAAGATCCAAAATTTCATGAAGCTGAAATATTATGCGAGGTGTTTAGGGGTCTGAACGGAGAGCAGATAACCCCTCCAGTCAACGATCTCAATTTGGGACACGATGCACCAAACACCCTGTATACTTACGCATAGAATACTTAAATATTTATTTAATTAAGCTTCAGATATTCTATCCTACCTCATCCATCACCATAATGTTTTTACAAAATGAACAAAAAGGTACAATTTATTGTGCGCATTTTAACTTAACAAACCCAGCGTTAAATGAGAGAACTGAGGAACATATTACAGCTACATGACAATAAAAATGAGAGTAATTAAACAAAGGTGGTCGCCCACCAGACATTGTTACTACAGCTGTTACAAGCCGTCCGCAGCGAAGGTTTGGCGCTCACCGAGGCAGCACCGAGGCAGTGAGGTACCTCACGGGCCCGCTCGGATATTTCACAAATAGCACGGCTTTGTGACAGTTTTTCGTGTTCATAGTGAGCGGGAAATTAAAATGTGTTGCAGACTGTACCGCCACTGTGTGTAGACGAGCAGAAAGTTAACTCAAGAGATTACAAACTATTGTTAGTTCGAGTAGATGCAAATTGCAACATTTAGCATAAAATTGGTTCAGATGATTTACGATGTAAAAGTTCTAAACTAGAGTGGTCATCTTCCAGTCCTTGTCCTTGACCCAAAGACTCGGTTAATAAAAAATAAACAGGTTTTTTATTAAATTTATTTAACACTTCAAGCACAAAGTATAGAGGCGGTATGGACCTTTTCTACCTAAAATATTATATTATAACGCTACTAGTATTATATTATCAAAATATAAATAATTTTATTTTATTTTATTTTATTTTCTTCGGGTGGCTTACAGCTAACAATACATAAATTAATAATGAGATATTACACGACAAGCCATTTACAAGCCTCCACAGATGGCAGTAAACTGTATTTTAACCATTTAATCTTTACACACCGCTACACTATCATTAAATAAGAGACCTGGACTGTGATATTAATAACCGCATAAACCATCAGATGACAGCTTACTGTAATCAATGGCTTTGTTATTACTAAGCTGATATATACAAGAAGGTTATACTGGAGCTTCTGAGCATGTCTCGCGGGTAACAGAGAGCAAGCGGAACAAAGTGTTCGGGCCACGAACAGTGTTATTGTGTACATTGCAGAAAAATAAACGCGCCCCGACTGCGGGCCCAACGGAATGGACGTGCGGTGTACCGGGTTACCGAGTAACCGGGTGCCGGCAACAACTGTCTAGTAATAAGTGTGCAAAGAAAATAACTCCAAAAACAAAAACATTTTAGAGAACTCAAATGTAACATAAAAAAACTTATTAAGTGGTATAGGTACAAGCTGTTGTACAAAATTTATAATAGGGTGCGCAAAAAACCTTATTTATGAAAAATTTATAATAAGGTGCGCAAAAAACCTTATTTATGATTAAGTAAGCTACCTTTTTCGGGACGTCCATTCTATATACTACATACTTTGTTATTTATCTGTCGTTGATTTGTTAGATAAACACTTATTTCAAGATTTAATATTATTAAGATTTTGTATAGAAAAAATATGAAATGCAAATTAGTAAGCACCTGATTCTGCCATAAAAAAAAACTTGAGAGGTGTCAAGGAACATCCGGATGGAACGAAGTTATTGTTATTATTTTTAACAAAAAAAAAGAAATGTTGAAATGAAAATATCTGGCTTGCTTTCTATAAGAGAGAGAGAGACAGACAGAGAAACATGCGACGCCGCACAGCTTACAATAGCTTACTATAGCAAAAAGTGTCGTGACAACTTTTCGTAACAATTTTTTCCGTCTAGCCCCCTTTCACAACGCGCGATAAGGAACTTCGTTCCAAAACTTCGTTCCAATAACATAAATGATCCAGTAAACATTAAAGAAAGTTAAGGCAGCTTTATCACTTAGAGCCAGACGCGAACGGTCAACGTGTTTCAGGAAAGAAATGTAGTTTTATAGAAGCATTCACATCGATTAAAAACACATTTCTAAGTCAGCTCTAGAGCATAAAGAGAAGAGACCTTCCATCAATCATACACAGCGTCATCATTACTCTTCATCAGCGCACGCTCTTCCAAAATATTAAATGAACTCATCCATCTACTCGTATCAAGTACTTCATACTTTGGTCCATCACAGTTCCAGTTCAGTCGTCCACGCAGTTGAGGTGTGCTGCGACGCGACTCGTCGTCTCGTCGCTTCCAACAATTACTTTTGAACAGTGATTTATAATTTTCCTCAAGAAATTGGAAGGTCTTTTAAGCGGCTTACGTGTGGTAGCGGCGGTTTAGTGCTCGCTCGCTCCGTGAGCGCCTCGATAAGTAGGCGGCAGGCGCGCAATCGGCGTCGGCTTTTTTAATTTCCCCCGGGAACCGAACCTTAACGACCGCGACCTGACTACCCGAGATCGAGCCGCTGAACACTGGCGACATTGTTTCTAATGTGTTCCTTTCAATAATGTCGATGAGGCGTCCAACCACCCCGCCCCCCTGGCCCCCTTACCCCACCACACGCCCACACGCGGTTCAACACATACATCGTGAGGTATTCCGCTGTTTTAGAGAATTAAATCGTGCTTTCGCTCGGAATGAGAGTTATTTGGGTGACTCACTCGTGATGTTACGTAAATTGCTGCGAACAGACTTCCGTTCAAAGGCTACATAACATAGCACCCCACAATGATAGACTTATGCAAAATATGAGAGATTGGAGGTATACATCGATTTATTTAACAGTGGATCAAAGTTAAAGTTGTGTACAGTAGTTTCAGCTAAAACAGTTTCGTTGTGGAACTGAATTGGAACATTACGAACTCTTTTGTCTTATGAAGTTATGAGGCACAGTTCATGAGTACTGTTCAAGTGAATTTATTCTGCGTCGGTAGGAGACGGCAAACCACCAGCTTTGTGACGATTAAGAAGCGCTGCGTCCATCACTTGATACTTTGAGAGAGCCGGAAGAGCTTACAGTGTCTGTCGATTAAGTGACTGTTTGCAGTTCCACCCGCGGCTCTCGGATTGCGGTGACGTATTGGACAGCTTGTACTACAAACTAAGTGCATCGCGAGCTTGGATTTCCTGCTCGATAAAGTAGACGCAATCACAAAAATATAAAAGATAATTCTCAGTGTATCGTAGCGCTAAGGGCCAAGCATTTTAGTTTCCCCGGGGCAGTTATCGGTAGTTGTTTATTTTATGTTAGATCAGCTCTAAATAACAATCGTTTTCGTCGGAAAAAGGTCGATCATAAATATAGTGAATTCATGGAAGGAGTTACATCATAGTTCGGGGCTAATGGTCCACAGTGGAGCAGTAAATACTAGTGCAGCAGTGCAACTATTAGCAAGTGTATCTACTGGGAGTTATTCATACTTGTCAACTGCGTATCGCGGCAGCCTGTGGCTATGGGGCTGTTGGGTTGGGTTGGGTGTTGTATCGCACATTATGAACGTTGTAAACTTGTATATATAAGGTAGTTAGTTGACCGCCAATGATTGGCGAATAAAAGCATGTTACTCATTACCTATATTGAATCATCATCATCATTAGCAGCCTACATTAGCCTTTTCCCAACTATGTTTTGGTCAATTTCCAGTCCTACCGGATGTAGCTGAATATCATATACGTTTTTACGCGACTGCAAGGAAAGGGTAAAAAAGTAAGCATGTTTTAAACATTTTTTCATAAATCTTACAAAAGAAACTATATCTTTTATAATACCGTCATCCGAATCGCAAATTTATTGTGCTGTGCCCGCGACTTCGTTCGCGTGGTTGTCGGAAACTAAAATGCGTCGCTTAGATAAAAGAACATTAAATCATTGCCCTACGTTAACTTACTGCCGCTGTAGAAAATAAGAAGAGGGTAATGCAAAGTACTGACTATGTCTAATACTAAAGTTTAGATGGATGGGTGTTTGTTTCAACCACGTCAGAACGGCCGAACGGATCTTGAAGAAATTTGAAACAGGTACATTATAGTCGACAGGAACTGTCGTTGGCGCGTTCGTGTTCCACGCGCGCCTCAAAGGTATGTCAGCAACAATTTAGGGGTCCTTTCGGGCCCCTTAATTGTTGCTGCCGTCGTCTGCCGGAGCTGACGGTTGTCCGTAAGAGATACCACGGCCTCGAAACACAAAGAGCTAAGAATAAATGTGGGTGATTTTTAGTCAGTAGTAGTCTGACACTTTCTTCTGCTCCGCCCAGAGCGGGATGAGCCATTTGATAATTTACGAACCACAAAAAAGGGGGGATTAGAGGCTGTTTCGAGAGGTACCTGTACCGAATCTGGGACATCCAATCTGAAATGGAACGCCTTCACCTCCTTCTGCGAAACAGTAATGCTAGCGAAAGAGGTGAACGTAAGAGGGACACAACCCCTCTTCCCAGCCGCCGCGGGAGACGCTCCGGGCCTCGGGGGCAGAAAATGACATCAAATGGATAACGCCATCTGTCGAAGACGAAGATAAACTGCTAAAAAAGAACGATCAAACACACTATAGGGTTTTAGGCTATGTAGATTTTGAAAGCAGCGTCATTTAGACTAATATCTACGTACCTTTTGCTATCATAACTTATTTAAAGTTATCTTGTGAAGGCATTTATTAATAAGTACCATATTCGTTCAATAGATGTCGTTGCTTGCTTGCTTGACCGTAATGATAAGTTCTTCTTGAAAACTATAAATGCATATATCTTTTGATAGAGAGCACCGATTACGATGAAACAAAGCCTAAGTAATAGCCCAAGTTACGCACAATATTTATGTATAAAAGTTATCTACATTCGTTTCGTAAATTTGACGTGATGCTTAGTCATCGAAACAGACAAACAGACAAAAATTCCAAAAATGCTGGAAATGTGTTCTGTTGGTTATACTTTAATACCCTGACAATTTTTTTTTTAAATAATTTCGATGTACAAAAAAGATTTTTCTACAGATTTATTATATGTAATAGAAGATATTGTTTTATTCGTAACAAAAGTAAATGACGGAAAAGATTTACCTGTGGATATTTTGTGATGTTACTTTTTTCATTGTTGCCGAATAAAATAACCTTCTTACTTGTGGCAGATCCTGGGCTTGTCGTAAAAAATAATAATCGACGAAAACAGGCAGACATTTGAAACCTAAGCCAAGCTTTCAGTTTACACAATAGCGAGAAATGTGAAACAGTTAAACAAATCGTACAAATACTTTCTTACCAACTGTTAGCCGTTGTCAAAACAAGAATATTTCCGTTATTGTTACTTGAAGTACAACTGAAAATATTAAATGCATTTCGTTTAAAGATATAAAAGATTGGAATCTCCATTTATCGTAGTGTGATAGCTGACAGTGCGGCTCATCCCGCCGTCCCGCCGTGCGACATGCGACGCGCATTTTACGTAAATTCTGCGCTGTCTGTGTAAATCCACGACAGCCGCGTCGCGTGCGACTGCGACAGGCGCGACGTGTCGCCCCCCGCCCCGCCCGCCAGGCGTCTCTCTCGCCCTCCGCTTTAAGCCGCTTTGCACTACCCATTTTCCGCATCAGAATATTTCACACATTTCACCCCCGACGAAATTTTTATTTACATATACACGTCTTAGATTTTACATCTCGTGGAAATCCGAGAATCCTCTTCTTAAAACGCTTAAAAGGTACATTGTTGTAATATTATGGAACGATGTCGTATCTACAATATATATACTTAGAAGAGTATGTCGCCCGTTTTAAACAAAATTGTTTCAACAGCGTTTAAGCGGTGGCCCGGTGGTGGCGACCCCGACTTACGAACAGTACTTCGAACCCAGGCAGGAGCATTACTTTGTGTAATGTATTATATTTCATCACCACTACTCTCAAAACGGTGAAGAAAAACATCGTTACGAGTTTTTAGAACCAAAAAATTCTGTCTTTATGTTTATTATGAACATAGAGATATAGTCTTTGATTATGAACCAATAAACTTTATTATTATGTGACATCTACCAGTCCGCACTGGGCCAGCGTGGTAGTTTATAGCCTATCCCTCTCCTAGAGAGGAGGTCTGAGGTCTGAGTCCGTACAGTGGAACATTATATATAGGCTGATGATGATGATGATGAAGCAGGGTATCTAACCTTCACTAAATAAATGTAAATGAACGTGAACGTTAACGCTTATTTACGTCGTATTGAAACGGGCAACAAATACAATGATTGTAGACAAATGAAGACATTCGTTAGTTGGAATTAGGCAGTAAACAAAGTTGAAGAGTTAGCGGTTGTGTACCGTATTGTGAAATTAATTCTGTAAACTAATACACTAGGAGGCGCTCTGTTAATTTTTCCCGGGAGTGAAGTATTCGCATAAATTACCCAAAGTTTCGCGACTAAATAAATACTTGGAGTTCTGTAAACGCTTGTGTTATTAACATGACTTATAGATATTGTTATATTGTGTATTACTTGCTGAACACTGCGGTACGTTAATAAATATAACAGATGGTTGTTCTACGAGTGCCAGGTACACCTGTGCTGTTACCTTCGCCTGAAGTTCTGCGAAATGTCGGCATATTGTGTAACCTGCGTGTGTCGATGACGGAGCGTCTCCCGCGGGACCACCCATGCAAATGCCATGTAAGCCACACTTGTGGTATCGGGAACAAATATCATGACTACGTGATTTTTGACGAGAGTGTCTGGCTCAGTGCTTTTTCACTGAGAACCATAGTACCTTACCGTGCATACCTTTGTCAGTTATTTAACATTTGATCAACATTAAATTGTGATTGTGATTAGCCATAGTCACCGATCATAATTATCTATTTCTTTGGTGTGTGATTTCCCACCTGGAACCTGTAGACCTGAAATACCACCGTAAAACATGAAATGATTATTAGTATGCTGAAACTGTAAAATAATAGTGACACCTAATTTAGGCGCTTCATGAGAACCGCGATTGTTCCCAACTGCATTTTGACACCTGTAACTGACACTAAGCGCACGGATTACTTCACAAAACTCGCTCAGCTCAGCTCCGCTCCGCTCAGGCCGTACTTACATTCATTGTGATTAAGAGTTGGATTTATTGGTGGAATTACGTCCCGGATCGAGTCATTCACAGGTGTACCCGCGATAACAGATACTTTGGACACGTTCATGAGCCTCCTTATCTTAAGTCTAGACGTTTTTATGACGAGAACAAGCTTTGATTTACATTAGGTAGGCTTCCTTTAGAATTTGTTCAGAGTATTGTGTTTGAGCCCGATTTGGTCTAGTTTTTTTTTTTTTTTTTTTGGTGACAGAGCGAAAGGGAGTGTCAGACTTCTACTGACTAAAAACCACCCATGTCTCTTGCGAACAACCCGCAGCTCCGACGGAGTTGGTCTAGCTAGCGTAAAGAAATGGATGAAAGGTCTTTTCAGAGTCAAAATTGTTCAGATTGATATTCCGAATTTATATCATAATTCGTAAGCTAGGGAAAGAAAAAAGATTTCTGTAAAAGAAGCCCTTTCAAATCGACATATAAACTACATCGTTCAAAGAGTATAAAATCAACCGTATCATATCGTATAGTGTGAGCTCGTGTGGCACATGTGTGAGGGGACGTGGCCGCGTGGCCGATATTCGGCGTCTGTTTACACCCGTATTTACGACCCGCGTCGTAAAGCCGAGCCCAATTCACAGCCAAATCTTTATTCAAAGTGTACATAAAATCGCTACAAAAATACGATCGTTGTTTTATGTGTCGTATCGCGACAATTACATTATAATTGAACCTGCCGCCTGCAGAGAATGGCCGCGTTTGTGGGGAATTCCTTATGTACTAATGGGAAAATCTAAAGGTACGATGACAGAAAATTAAAAGACAATAAGTATAAATCGAACTTACACCGAATTTAAAACAGTTTAAGGGTGAGGCCAAACGAACGTAATTTTGTGAATCGTGCGTTCTGCTGCATTCAGTTTCATACAAAAGACGTATTTCATTCACACGGCGACGCAAAATGAATTGTCTGCCGGCTCACATTTCTGTCGGGTAGAATTTCTGCCACCGAAATTCTGCGACTCACGACTCACAAAATTACGCTCGTTTGGCGTCACCCTAAATTTTGTCAGTTTTAAGCCTGTTTCAGTTTTTGTAATGTAATGCTGACACTTCGTAAGTACACTTGGGGGTGACTACCTATAATAATAATAATAAATTTATTTGTCAGAATATTGTTGCTATAGGTGTTACAAATAATTTGATGTTCATAATATTCTGCTGTTTCCAGCGTACAAATGTTTTAAAGAATAATTGTATTGAATTTATAATAAAGAATAAAAATAAACATTCACATCTATCTGACGTCTACTAATACAACCCAGTTCATTATCATCGGAGCAGTTTAAAAGATCTAAGCTTTTTTTTTTTTTTTTTTTGGGGGGTGGGAAATCATCAAATAACCCCTCCCGCTCTTGGGCAGAGCGAGAGGGAGTGTCAGACTTCTACTGACTAAAAACCACCCATGTTCCTTCTTCGCCCTTCATGTCGAGGCCTCGGTATCCCTTGCGGACATCCCGCAGCCTCGACAGAAAAGATCTAAGCTTACGAGTACAAACAGCTGGAGCGACTTTGTTTTATTCTATGTAAAGACATTAATTTAGTTCTATGGAGTGAACAGTGTTCACCTACGAGGTGGGCTGGAGTCGAAGGACGTGGCAAGTGTTCCTGCCACCCTGCCATCACATACCGCGTGTATGGCATCCTTAATGTGCAAATTAGTGATAACTTGCCCTATACCGAGCACCTGTGCCAGTGTGCGCTCATAAAGAATCATTTTAATTCCATTACCGCTTCAGTTTGATTTAGTTGGTGGGGCGCGCGATCACGCGCCGCGAGTTACTGAGTACTTAGCGATCATGCATGTCGCGGCTCTAATGCGTGCCAAGATTCGTACAATCATAATGTCCCATGTTACTTTGGGTTCGTACAATTATATTGCACAAACCTGAAGTAAAGTGGGACATGGACAGGGAGACGATGATGACGAAATGTTGTCTTATATTTTATATAGTTACAAACTTCATTGATACAGATACAATATCGTACTATTAATCACTAACACTCGTAGCCACAGTCAGTTTCCAAGAATTACAAGTGGTTATTTGAAGCAGGTTTATCTTTATATCAAAAAGTTATGTCATCTGTTCAGTTAGTCATGAGAACCGTGTCAATGGCGCGTGTTCCGCGACATCTCATTGATAAAACAATACCAGCGGTGCAGGTGTGTCTGCTCCTCTTACGTATTCCACGAGATCAGGCAATGTGATATATTGAGATTGATTCCATTGCACGTGTTACTGAGAATATGATCAGATTGAGATGAACACTGAACTAAATTGGTTAGAGGCACATCTTCATGAAATACTTATTATGGTTTTTTTTTTGCGACGCCTAATACAAATCTCATAGAGGCATTGCAGTGGCAGTTCTGAAACAGACTATGTATTATTAATATTGTGAGTACCTGGTTGTTTTCTGGTGATTAGTCACGGGGAGTTATAAAACAATCGCAACATTAGGCACGCGTTGTTATAGCAGCGGTTCAGATAGAATGTGGAAGCTGAAACACGCCGATATCACCAGCGAAACACGACGAAACGTGATCAGTAGGATCAATCCATTCAATACTCTAATTGACAGAGCTTAAGTATCCATATTGAACTTACTGAGGCAAACCTTAGTGTCAACATTGATTCTAGAAAGGGTTTCTTCAGTCTTCTTGGTGCTTTTGTATTTGTCAGACTGAGACTTTCCAGGATACGAGTATAACTACTTGTATTGATTTTGTAGCACTGACTGGCAGTCACCAACTGAACAGGAAAAACTAGGTTTATGACCTGCTTGTTGATTAACGGAAGGAACGCTGAGGACTTTAAGATGTACAGGCTACTGATACGTTTAGTAAGTCTCGTTGACAGCGTTGGTCCTTCTGTGACTGTTTACACAGTGGTCGGAGGCAGCGTATAATTCGGCGCGCGGCGCAGACGCCGGTCGGACCGGTCCTCCTCCCCCCCCCACGCCGCGGTGCCAGCTCCCCCCGCTGGTCTCCTGCCCCTACCGCGACCAGTTCTGCGAGAATAGTGGCACTCGCAAAAAGTGCCACAGTCCCGCCGCAAGCCTTCGTCCTATTTGTTTTGGTAATGTCCGAGAATCGCGGTCAGTAGCAAAACGTGAGTGTCGTGGAATGTCAGCGGTGTCGGTGCAGTGTCGCGAGTGTCCAGTGTCGGGGATGTAGTGTCGGCGGGAGATGTCGCGTGCAACAACATGCTCGCCGTCCGCCATGCGAAGGTATCTACTCCTACCATCCTACATGTCATACTGTCACGACGAGCCCTAAGGGGGCACTCGCTCTCGTCGGGGCTGCGGGTTGTTCGAAAGAGATACCGCGGCCTCGGCGCAAGGGCTAAGAAGGAACATACCTAGGTGGTTTTTAGTCAGTACAAGTCTGACACTCCCTGCCGCTCTGCCCAAGAGCGGGAGGGGTTATATTTGATGATTTCCAACCCCACAAAAAAAGGGGGCACTAGCTGGTATACTTCAATTACTTTGAGCTTTAAAGTTGTTGAGGACCAGATCATTTTAATTTCTGTTTTATCAAAACAAAATACCGGTTGATTATATTTTCGTAGGTAGTGATCAGTTAGGCGAGTTATTCTTAATTGCGAGTTAGACGTAGGCGTAGAGGCAAACCACTTTTGCATTAATCATGACACGATCATTGATCCTAATAATATCGAATCGCTACGAATTTAAATATGTTGAGCATGATAAGTTCGTCGTGTCAGTTTATAAGTTCAACGTTAGAACATGCTTAACGTAAGAACGCTAAAAGCTCCGGCTCACTGCCGCCCTGGGGACCATCACTTGCGTGGAATATGGCTCCACTACTTACAATAATCTGCACAGATTACACCACGGAGTAGTGAATTCCACATCCTTACACAAAAGAGGAACATCTCACAACGTTCGCGTCCCGAGAGGGGTGTTGGAGGATGTTAGAAGCGCGTAACACATTGTTTATAGTCGATGTCTCCCTGAGCGGCGCGACGGCGGCGCTAGTGACGACAAATAAAGTGAAGCAGGAGGTAGTACCACTGCTGATGATGTACAAACATCCGCGGGATATTAGGGGCAGCTGCGGCTAAATGACGCGGAACTAACAAAGGAACCCTGCCATAACGAGCAATGGCCCGGAAACTCCGCAACTCCTCGCGAACGCCATGCAGATGACCTACTCATCGATTGCGAAGTGATTTACTTATCGACGCATTTGATGTTGCTGGTGAACAAATTCATAACATCTTTGTAATGTGACTTGATCACCATTTACAATGTGTTAACTAATCGTTTGCATTGTCAAGAAGAGCGGAAATCTTGCGATTGCACACGATTATTTTCGGAGTTTAAATAACTTTTCCTCAAAAGTGTTTCCTTACAAGTTTAAGCTACTTATGAGCTTTTGCTGTGTCGTGTGTACGACAGCCGACACTGTCAGCCTAGCGTGCTCTCCGATTCAAGAGGTCTCGGGGCGCATCATATGACTGCTGTACCTCGTTGACTGTTTATTTATGTTACGATTACACACGCCATCAGAACTAACAGAAATCCCACTCCTCACAGTGCGTGGTTAGGAAGGCGCGTAAAATCACGAATTTTGTCCTACTGCTAAACCGATTGTACAAAGTTTAACGATGTTTGCTGTAGTTCTATTATTGTACACTAAAGGTAAAAAAACATTGTATCTAATGCAGTGGATCTTCTGTTCTTTTCTACAGAGTGTGTGTGACGTCGCACACAGTGCTGTTCTGTGGAGTGCCAACGTTTTACGGCACGAGTGCGAAAACAATGGGATGCACCGGTATCACTATATCTAACACGAACCATATCTTATTGGGCAAACGATTTGTGTACAAGTTGACTGCCATCTGCAAGTATCACCGCTCTACAGCACAGAATTGTTCTGGTGAACGTGATGTGTAAAATACTCAATAACAAATCTAAATCCTCGTAAGAACTGGTCCAGTAAGACTGAAAGCCGACCTCAGCATATTTGGGAAAAGGCTTGGCACATGATGATCTTCTGTTTTTCCCTACTTAATTAGTGCTTGCAGTAAAAATGAGCAGAAGCTACACCATAATATTTTCCTAAGTATAAATTAGGTCAGGTGGACTATTCATATTGCGGCTTTCATTTTCGGGTACTTTTTCCATGGCCGTCCGTCAATACGAAAGCTGGAGTTTTTGTTCCTTTGCGCGCTTTGCCGCTATGTAATAGTCATCAGCGGTGTAAACAAACGGAAGAAGGCGAGCTGTCGCCGGCGAGTAGCGAGTGGCAACACAAAAACTTGCATAACTTATTGCGTCCGACACCGGACATGAAAGAATTGGATATGGAATTTCGCTTCAAATAAAATGTTTATATTTTTTGTGTATACAAAGTTGAGATAAAAGAAGATGGAATATTGCATGTAGCAGAAATGAGAATTTTGAAATGGTATTTAACATATCTTAATTTATCCATTCTTGTTAGTCACACATTGGACGAAAAAGTAAGAAATGAGTTTATTAGAGGAAGCTTAAAAGTGGCGCCTATTACAAAAAATTGTCAGGTCTGTCAATGTATGCCTGTCTTATGGTATGAACATGTGATGAAGAGACATGTCACTATTTAATAGAGTCATGGATATTAATGTTGATGGATGGATTGTGTGAGGAATGATGAGAGAAAGGAGTAAATGATGATGCCGTGATGTGTGACAGAGGAGAATAGAAGAAGATAACGTGTTGCGACCCCAAGCAGAATGGGATAAGGGAAGTAAGATGATGTAATTGTGTGAAATACTCTATTATAAAGTTGATTGCAAAAAGAGCTATTTGCAATATAGAGGAAATGAACCTTGAATTCTAAAATAAACTAAGTACCTCCAGCCATCTCAAGAAAATAGCAAGCACCCTGAACACGAACACAACTTTCTTCTGTAATCCTTGATATGACTCAAAGCAAACAGAAGACTAAAAAATAAAAACAGTGTTCTTTCACTATTCATGTTATTCTCGTCAGCGAAACTAGAATGGTACGTAATTTAAAATAGTACCGAGCCTAAACAAGCTAAAGTTGAGTTTATGTCATGTTTTGAATGTTCTGATACAGGCTCAGCGGCTAATGTTTGTTTAGGACAAGCACTGATTTCACGTGATTTATGTAGTGTGCTGATACAGAACGACTGCGACTTAGAAGAGGGTGAACGTGTTCTGAATGAGCCTCGCTTGCGTTCCAATTTCATTATAATAGTATCAAGCCTGTCATACCCCCGAGCTTACGTTGCAAAAGTTTTCAAAATCATAGCTTTACGTACACATTACTATACACACACACAACCACAATACACATACGTATTTATATACTTAGCGTACACATAAAACCAAAGAATCAATACAATGTTGTGCCTTCTCGTGCACCGTTACGATTCTGTTCTCAAGTATCACTTTTCATAATATGCGAATCAAAAGAGCAAATCAGCAAACCGATTTCCGACCCTTTTAGAGGACCTTCTTCAACCCCTCAGAGCATTGTTTGCCAAATGTGTCCGAATCGAGCAGCACTGGTGTACTCGTGCGAGGACGAGGAGTCATTAACCAGTGCTGACAGGACAAAGCGCATAAATACGGCGGGGGCGAGTGAACGAGCGAGTCGGGTGAACGAACTGAACGCAGCACAAACGATCATTTGTACCTGCACTTTAACAATTATTTTTGCATACGTGTGAAAGTGTGGGCTAGCTCTTTGTATTAATCTCTCTAGCTAAATTATATTTTCGTCTAAGTGTGCAAGTATTTGTATAACAATACATGACGTAACATCACGCCTGTGATTCCCGAAGGGTCAGGTAGAGGTGATATAGTACTATTAGTTCAGTTATGTTTAAGTCCCATGTAATAAGGGGCGAGCCTATTGCCATCCACCAGGCACAAGTCCAGACTCCATGGCTGCTACTGAAACATTTAAACAACACTGATATTGTTGAACTTTAATGTAGCTTTTAGTAGTAGTGTAGCGATGATTACAAACGTAATCGTAATTCTGTCTTTATTAGACCTTTATTTGAGTTTTGTAACAATAACAGTTATCAAATCACATCAGACAGTCAGGCACAAAACTTTGTTCGCAGATACCGCGGCCTCGACATGAAGGGCTAAGAAGGAAACGGGTGGTTTTTAGTCAGTAGAAGTCTGACACTCCCTTTCGCTCTGTCCAGAGCGGGAGGGGTTATTTGATGATTTCCCACCCCCCCAGAAAAAAAAGCACAAAACTTTTCAACGTTACCAATTACAAAGATTTATGTTAAATTGAATGCTTTATCATTATCTAAAATTAGTGTCACACACCGGCTTTATAAATTCTATTTCTGTCCTTGGAGTTTAACAACCTCAAGCTCGTTTCGATCTCCAAATGATTAGCAACTAAACAGAACGTCAATCCACCATTACTTCCACCCGATCGTTGTGAACTTGAAGTGATTACGGGTGAATATTGTCCTATTGGCATCACAATGCGAGCATTATCGTGTGTGTGTGTGTGTGTGCCGCCTGTCGAAGTGCCGCCACGCGCGTGCCTCGTGCGAACAAAAAGTGTTAACTGCTGTTTATAAGTACCTACTTAGATTATGTCATACGACAGGGAAGCTATAGAAGATTCACTACAAAATAATTTGATCGGTAGCTAGCCATCAATGAGTGGTCCACGAAAACGGTCACTTTACTGAATGTCAGCACTTCAGCAGATTGACATGATTGAAAAATTTGATCATAATTTCCTGCCCATATCCCAATTTATTTGGGGCGGGCGCAGCATGCCTTCTTCTTTCATACTTCACATTTGGTCATCATCTCGGTAGCTTTCACATTAAACTCTTGGATTGATCAGCCCAAAAGAAACTCTTATACGGTGCTATTTCTTAAGAGTAATAGCTACGAGATTGAGTCATAAGAGCCAGTGACGAGGCGTGCCTATAAGCCCATTCCCACCGGCTTCCCTTTTGAAAATTAAGCAAAAAAAAGAATAACAAAAAAATATTATTATGTACTTTAGACCAATAGTATATCATCAGATCTGTGAATAAAAATATTTAATGCATCATAAGATTAAAAGTATTACAAAAATTCCAACATTTTTCATGTCAACAAAGAAAGTAACAGCTAGCGCCAAATAACCCGGTGCTTGGGTGTCAGAATTCAGAACTAAATTCGTATGAAATTGGACCCCGTGACATCGCGACTCATAACACGAAATGAAACCAAAAATTAAATTTAAATTTTTCAGAAAAAAAATTAAATAAATAGAAAAAAAAAAATTGTATCATCGACTTCCCCTTTCTTAGACTTCACGGCTACAACTATTTGCAACAACAAACTACCTACTAGTTTTTTTTGTAGGCTTTGCATGCTTTAGGAAAATGGAAAAACTATAGTTCCAAACTGCACACACTCTCGTTTAATTCAACTTACAAGAATATTTTCAAGTAGTGTTTGGATAGGATCGTCTATATATCTTGCTTGGTGTCCATGGTTTGTGTGTTTGAACCGATCCAGTTAATACATGTTATTATAACACCCAATGTTTTTGTGCAAAAACTAGTTGAGGTTGTTGCTCGGGCCCGCAGTTAATGAAATCAATTTTATGTTATTAGTGTAATCGATGATAAACGATTGTGTGTTGTGTGTGAGTTGACTGTGTCGCGTTGTTGGAAGTGTCGATGTTCTTGTAGATGGTGGAAGTGCGGTTACTAAGCATGAAGTCTTAGTTTCGATTATGGGGTTGGTCTGTTGAGAAAATTCTCAACAATAGTTCGTTGTTCGAGATTTTTGGACTGACTTGTTCCAAGGAACCATGGAGCAGTAGCGAAGTTTCATACAACAGTACTTTTGGGGTATATATCGATGTGTATTACTTGTTTAATAATGTTCCGAGTAATGTATCTATTGTAAGGTCTCTCAGAATAACTTCACCCCAAAGTTGTATTATTATGAGTTGCTAAGAACTCGTTGTATCGAAGACTTTCGTACTGAGACGTGAAATGAGACGTGTATCTATACTATTATTGCGACGATAATGATCTTGAAACGCGTCAAGGGCGCACTTGAACTCGACCTTGCCTCCTACTAACTGAATAAACAGAAAATCACACTCTGTTACATATGGAATAGGGTTCAAATCAGTCGCTAAAATCGTTAATGTGATACTGTAGATAATTTCTACAGAATGCCCAATCTGAAAATTGCCAATGAAATTAGAGGTAAATTGTGGGATTGTTTATATTTTTATCTTATTCATATTTTCTGGACAATATTTACATTTCGAAAATTTCTTTAAAAAAACTATGGAATTGATGATTAATTTCTGTGCTATTACTTACAGAAGAAAAAAGGATTCGGGCATTCATATTAATTTTAAATGGGTACAACGTTTATTTAAATATTAATTACTTATTTAGCTATGATGCACATTGAACCTTCCATACACTGGAGATGGTCGCAGTACCGCGAGTCTGCGTGCGACGCGCGTGCCTACGACGCCCTTCGGCTGCACTCGCGCGCACTCCCATTGTCGCTGTTAGGTGTGTTCTGTATAATAAATATAATTATATTTTATTATTTTTGATGTACTCGATAGTCGATTAAGATACATAATTTTATTCATGGGACGAGTATCTCTAATACTGAAACATTCACCCTCATCACTCTCTATAATCTTTTATTGTAATACAATTTGGATGCGGGTTCCTGCTTTATGATACTTCGGAGAAACACAAAGTTCATAATTCATTCGTAGGGCTCGGTATAACATTTTATAACCAACTGCCATCTTATTTTCTAGACTTGCCATTTAATGCATTTAAAGCCAAAGTGAAATCTAATCTTTGTTCAAAAGCTTACTATTCCATTAACGACTACTTAAATGATAAGAATAGCTGGTCGTTGAGTTAAACACAAGACAATGTTTGTAATTTATGTTCTTTCTCCAAAATTAGTTTACTGATATGTTATGTCTTCTTTATGTTTTATTATTATATACTTTTTTATTATTGATTCTAGTCAATCGTAATATTAAGTTACACCTTACTATTGTATCGAGTCTGGTTCTTCTCACCAAACAGACAGATGTGTTGCTGGGGAGTTTGTTCCGGCATTTCTTCTTTCCAGCAATAACACTAGAAAGTGTCGAAGGGTGGGCGTTTTGGGGGACTGTCACTTGTAAATAAGTAAAGTAAAGTAAATTTCGACGTTCGAAAAGTGCTGATTATCAGCCTAGTTTGAATAGATGGCTTTTGATTTTTGATTCTGAAAATTAAACACTGAATTATTACATTGTTAGTCAAAAAATCGTAAGAGTATGAACCCTAATTAATTTCGACAGGAAAGAAATCAGAGGGTTAAGGACACTTCTTGTGTCCTTAACCCTCTGATTTCTTGGAATCTACATATTACAAGCATATTGAACTTGTTTGAACGCAGATTTCAAGTAGTATTAATGTACCAATATGTTGATACTTTGATATTCAATGACGCGTGTCGCATGCCGTGAAACATCACAGAGATGTAGGCATGGGGAGGGAAAGGTTTTTATTATAATTTGATGTGTTTGCTCTATTAAGTTAATAGGAGACAGGATTCTATTCTCGTCATGTTCAGCTTAATGGGGCAGAATGTTCGCGGGCTGGGCGACAGCGGGGTGGGGTAGGCGGGTGGAGGGGGGGAATGGGGAGACGTGCTTCTGATCATTACATAGCTCATTAAGTTCATTTATAGTCATTTATCTAACATGCACGCATCGATTATGTGAGACACAGAGACAATGTGCTACTAGGCCAAGTAGCTACAGGACTTAGCTAACCGGAATGATAGATTGTCGTATCAAATCGTGATTTAAATAATTGCATCTAAACTCAAGTAACTTTGGTTACTTGTCTTTGTTCCATTTAACCATTTCTTACTTTATAAATACTGCCATCAATCTTACTATTCTCCTTTAAATAGCTGAGCATTTACTCCTGATAAGCTTAACAGACACAGATATACTAAAAGTATTGCAAGCGATACTCGCGCGATTCAATTAATCGCGTTAATGTAGCCGCGCGACTCTTTGTGCGCGTAATCTGCGTCGCAATGAATTCGGTCAATTTGATCCTATCAACAGGTTACAAAGGGTGTTCGTCTATCGTGACGTCACAGCAGAGCCGGCACCTCATTGGTCGCACCCTGCCGACTGGAGTCGTAGTGTTTTATGGGATACTTCTGCAAGCAGTGGGGGACTTTAATCAATGTCCTGAAAGAATGGGATTGATATTTTATAGCAGCTGTCCAAGAGTCCAGTCTGGACATAGCCGTTAAACAAAAGCGTGTGTGTAGTGTTTGTTTGGTAAAGCTGATATGAAAACATGGAAGATTAAGTTCTGGATCTCATGCAATTCTAATCCCTTCAGGGATTTTATTTTTCACGTAATAAAGTTCAGTTGAGTGCGATCGGTATTTTCGTTGCGAGTTCGGTCGGCAGTCGGCGTGTTTGCAAGCTAGGCATTTAACTGTGCTGCCAGCGAGACGTATGGTGCGCGATAACTCTCGGAACAAGCGAGTCGGCATAAATCATAGAGTTCCCCGAGTACATGAGTACATGCGCACCGGCGCGCCTGGAACACGAGATAAAGGAATTTCGGAGGGTTTGTGTAATCGCTCTTTCGTTTGCATTGAAAAAAGAAAGCTGCAAATGATTGGTGGCGGTTAAGAACTCGGTAAAGAGAAATCGACCAACAATGAATGAGGCCTCTTATTCTGGTGAATTTCCGAAATAACGACTGTGATGGCTAAAGCCTTCATTCAAAATCGAAAGTGAAACCTACTGCTTACATGATAAAATATACATGTTTAAGTTAGCTATAGTTCATTTATATGGTGCCGTGCTTCGGAAAGCACGTTAAGCTGTTCGTCCCGGCTGGCATATATAGATCTTTGGCAGTCGTTACAGGTAGTCAGTGACCTGAACGTCTGACAACCAGTCTTACCAAAGGGTATCGTATTACCTAGTATCAACTATACTCCATGTAAAATACTGGTATTCAGCTGCATCCGGTGAGGCTGGAAGCCGACCTCAACATAGTTGGGAAAAGGCTAGGCAGATGATGAGTTCATTTATATGGTCTGATGATATTCTTATTTGACTTTATTTAGAATTTTACACCATAATAACCTCATTCATAGCTGCTATTTTAGTTGCAAGATTCACTCCATGCAGGAAAGCTTGAAATTGTCACAGTTTCACGGCTCCCGCGCGTTGTAATTCCATTTAATCATAATATTTATAGTCGAATACCGCGCGTCACGGCGCTTGTCGCTCGTAAACGCGGCGTCACGCGTCGCTTTTCGTGCGCGCCGCGATAACAGCGCGCGGTCGCACGTACACGCGTTTACGACGCGCGGCTTATTACTACCTGCCGCGATGATATTGTTTCCACGCAATCTCGATTGAGCCCTTCGTTATGTTGTGTGTGGTGTGTTGTGTCGCAGATCGGGGAAACAAAGAGGATACGTCGTATGTTCTCTTATTGTTGTGGGGTGGTTATCTCTTGGATTGGCCTCATTGGACCAGGCACACTGCTTCAAGGATTTATTGGCGCTTGAATAACATTGACAAAGAATTAAGTTACATTCAGACATCAATAAGATCGTTGCTCCACCTAGCTTGACGTGTCACCCCACCTTACGCTTGTCGATTCGCGGTCTCCACTCAGGAACACGTCTACTCCAACGGTCATCGATTCTACGGCTAATATTCACGCCTCACCCTAATTCTGTGAACTATGCATCCAACAATTTCTCTGGTTCTCTAACGAATCACCTCATTCCATACTCGATCTCTCAGAGAGACTCCAAATTAGCCAATGCTTAAGTGCCACAGTACATTAACATTTGCATCTTTTTGTATTGATACGGAGATATCTCTTGTTGTGATATAATTAGAGACGCCTCCATCTCAGCACCTTCAGTGTTCTATCACTGTATCGCTGTACATTGTATTTGTTCCACACAAGCGCGGCGTCACTACTGTAATTTTTCCAGACTGCCTCCAATATGATTACGCCACGCTTTAGATACACCCAGAAGGACTAACACCTCGAATATTAGTCCGTCTGCGGTGTCAAACGAAAGTAAATCTAATGTCTACTGCATTACAGCTTTCAAAACATAAGATCCTGTTTAATACGGAACCAGGGCTGTGATAAAATAAATAATGTACTACATTAATTTGTATGGAAAATCACACCTTTTTTTATTCCTTAATAATATTTTTTTTTTCATAGAGTCAGCGTTTGTTTCGCTCCGTATTGTTTAGGGAACAATAATGTAGTGGTTATGGAGTGGTCCTTCTGTGCAAGTATTTGATAGCAATGGTCTGGGGATTCCCTCTCACCGCAAATTGGCCGCACACGCTCCGAACGTCCTTGACTCAACTTAAGTTGATATTCTCGCCTCACAGAGGAAACTATTAACTTAGCTCCTCTTTATATACCTATCTCCACTTCTGGGACATGGACCCAACTGCTTTGTTTTTTTTTTTAATTTGTTTATTATATTACAATCTAGCCTAGTAAGGCTAATAAGCAATTTTAATCTAACTTAATTTGCTAAAAGTAAAAGTATATCTAAGAGCACGTCCATTGCGTTTACTTAGCGTCTATTAAGGTGAAGTCACTTTGTTCTTGTGTCTATATAAATAACTCGTATATTGCACTCGCGGTAAAGTCACAGATATGTTACACTACATTACACTACACTAACTCAAAAGGTTTAGTCCTTTTGAGCCTTCTTACTATGTCCGTGTTATCGAGGAGCTGGATGGCCTCAACATTAACATGATGATGAAGCCGATGTTCATGAGCTTCTGCATATTTTTGGATTATGCTGTTTACGAACTCTATATTCAGGTCCCGATGGATGTCGTCAATTCGTATATACCAAGGCGCGTTCACGATGTTCTTGAGTACTTTGTTCTGGAATTTTTGTATAATTTCTACATTGCTTTCTTTGGCACAACCCCATAGTTGTATACCATAGGTCCATACTGGCATAAGGACTGATTTGTAGATCAGGATTTTGTTAGAAACTGACAACGCGGAATGCTTTCCTAGTAACCAGTTCATGCTTCTGTAACGAATTTCTAATTCTTCTCGTTTCTTTTTGACATGGGCTTTCCAGCGAAGCTTTGAGTCTAGGGTCATACCAAGATATTTGGCAGTGTTTTCGTACGGTATACTTTTGTTGTTTATGTATAATAATACTGGGTTGTGTTCCGATTTCTTGTTAGTGAAGTCAATGTGAATGGATTTTGTTTCATTCAACTTTATCTTCCACTTTTTGGTCCAATCATAGAATTGATTTATTGCTGTTTGTACTTTTACCACAGCTTCCTTGTGACTTGATCCTGTGGACATACACACAAAAGTAGCGATAGTTGCATTTTCTAGTTCTGGTATATCACATGTGTACAATAGGTACAGGACCGGGCCTAGAACACTTCCTTGTGGTACACCAGCTTTTATTTCTTTTAGTTCAGAATAGGCGTTTTCTTGCCTTACTCTAAAGACTCTACCAGTTATATATGATTCTAATATATCTGAAAACTGTTTTGGCAACATAGTTCTTAGTTTATAAATCAATCCCTTATGCCAAACTTTGTCAAAAGCCTGGGCTACATCTAAAAATACAGTGGTACATACTTTCTTATCTTCAAGAGCTTTTTCAATTACTGTTGTAATTCTATGCACCTGATCTATCGTTGAATGTTTTTCTCTGAATCCAAATTGATATTCTGGTATTATGTTACTATTTTCTATAATTGGTTTTAGTCGTTTTAGAAGTAGTTTCTCGAAAAGCCAACTGCTTTGTGTATACAATTATATTAGGAAGCGACCGTTGAATATTAAATCGGTGTGTTTGTCACATTTCACTACGAGTGCGTGGGCGACCGAATAAATCACATATTTTAACATTTTTTCTGTATAATTTGCAAGTCAATATGGAATAATTTGTGAATGTAGCTCGTTTCGTTTTAAACGACTTCTTTATTTCTACGTGATGAAGTGTTATTACTCTTTATGTTAGGCTTAATGGCGATGTAAAACAACCATTCGCATAATTACAATATTATTATACGCCTACTTGTAAATACCAATGTCCTAGACCAATGCCACTGGCGGTAATGTCAACTGGCACGTGTCACTTATCTCACAGACCAGATATGGTCATTGGAACAACAAACGCCCCAAGCGCACCACTACTTTTTTGGTTTTTGTTCCTAAAAACAATCAGAACATGTTCGTTCAATATGATGAGATAATTACGAACTCTTAATTGCACATAATTAAAAACTGAAATAAAATAAAAAGCTATGAAACTATGAAGAACAGAGGAAATAATTATGTGATATGTGTCAGTTCTCATAGTTTGGGTCTGTTTGTAAACTATCTGAATCTGCATACCAAGTAACGAACACATGAAGTGAGTTCACAACTTGGCGCATGTTCACTCTTATTCGGGAAGTCTTTGTACACATCCTTAGACAAACAATGTTTCATCGGAACATAACAACATTGAGTTTAGGAAAATAAAGAAATAATATAATAACATTAGCAACTTTAAGCATAAGATAGGATAATATGATAAAAAATATTCATATTTTATTATCACATCCCCTGGAGGCAATTTGCCTGTTGCTCGACCGGGGTTTCCCTGAAAAAAGCAACATAATTTGGTTTATTACATTTTCCGGAAATTTCCCCTTAAAATAATGTGGTTAGTTCAGACCACATCGTGAATCGATACGTTATGATCATAAAATATTTCATTACGAAAGAATGGGTCGTTTATCACAACCGACGGGTGGCACAGTGCACGGGTGCGTGCCCATATTTTGTGTAACGCCTCGTTAACTTAACGAACGGTTAGCGGTATCGAAACAACGTAACATTCAGTTTAACCAGCTCCCGTTTAAACTTAGCTTTAGAGTTTAAAAGAAGGTTCCTGAATCAGTGAAAAAGAAACACACACACTCACTTATAATTACTTAATCCCGGCTGCCGTTCAATAAACATTCAATTTATGTAGAAACATTTCTCGGAAACATGTTCAACATCAAAGGTGTTCCAATAACTCTGCAAAGTTACGTATTTACTATTAGCAGATTACCTAGAAGTTGTGTGTTTGACGACTTGTGATTACCCACTGCTAACACTCGACAAAGAAACAAACACGCAGAGCTTTCGTTTATGAACTAAAGATGCTAAACGCAGATATTTGTAACCTCGATTGAACTTTGTCCTTTGTCTAACCTTTCGCCGACATTAATAACGGATATGTTATCAGATCTAATAATCTAGATTTGCCTTATGTAACAAAAAAACTGCCACAAAAGAATTCAAGCTAGAATATTTCAGAGGCGCTTTTTGAGAGTCAAATAGGTACCGACCTATGAAGGTCGGTATCAGTTGTGCCCAAATTGAATTGATTTCGTTTAATTTTTGTAGGGATAATATCGTAATGATTTTTATGTGCAGTGTACCGCAATATTTGTATCTAACTAATAAGTTTAACTTGGCACAATTCTTGGGTAAGTAGGTGTTTCACTATAACTAAAATAAAAAAATGTAATTCAAAATATTTTATTCCAAATAGGCCTACATGGCCTCTGTCCAGTAGTGGACGTCTTTGAAAGTGATGAGGCCTACATGGGTACTTGTAAAACCTCGAGAAAAGGTGCAAGGTCCAGATTGGTCGTTGCATATAGAGAAGAACCGGCAACAAATTACATGATTATTCTTTTAAACTACTTGACAATCTTAAAACAAAACTGTAAAGTAAAAGAACCCCTATTTACTGAAATCGTAAAGAACAGAACACAATACACACAGACTCGAGATACGAGTGTATCTACTTTACCTTGGATCGGTTCACTGCGCACCTACTCTAACAAATGCAAAATTATCTAGATTAAAATCTAATTAAATTTACAAGGCGAATAAATCGGAAGGCGTGGGACGAACACAAACAACTGCGGATATCACGCGAATGAATCGTGAATTAGAGAACAACGGGAACATGCACGAGTACACAATGTACTTTATATTTACTCGGCTAGTTCGGGAGTCGCGGCACACAACTGACTCACTACCTGTAACCGGGGGCTGAAGGACATATTTGAAGCTGTAGGCTCTTATTGTAGTAGGTACTGAACTTTACTCAGCATGCTTTTAGTTATAAACACTTTCACAGGTTTATGTTTAGTAGTCATCATCATTTCAGCCATAAGACGTCCACAACTGGACATAGGCCTCCCCCAGAAGGGGGGGATTGCCACGCTTGGCAGGCGGGTTGGCGATCGCAGTATTGTTATTACAAAGGCACAGAGATCGCTGCTGCCCATTCTCTGGTAAGTCCCTTAGTCATCTCTTACGACAACCACGGGAAGGTATGGGATGGTGCTATTCTTTACGTCCGACACCATACGGCACATGTTTAATAGTGCCACTTCTAAATAAGGGTTTTGTCCTTATTACAATGTATTAAAAGAAACAGTTAAAAGATTTCTTCTGGTGACAGTAAGTAACTTTTCAACAATAACGACAAATTAAAGTTACCTTTTTTGAAATCAAAACGATATAAAATAGAAAGCAAACCTAAAAAGATAATAATATCAATTTACAAAACGTGCTGACTGAGCCGATCTTTAAGTAAAGCTTTATTTATACACCTTGACAAATAAGCTGAATACAAACTGTTCTCTCGGGGTCTGCTTGTATTGCGGAGCGCGGCATGCGACATGGAACTGTGTCACTGGTCCATCAGCGGTTTACATCACAAGTGATGATATACACATTGACGTTTCGTTCAGATTGTATGTAAAGTGGCTTCGGGTTGCCTTACAGAATGTCTTATTCTCTATGACGTAAGGAACTGAGACTGTATTAGTCGCTAAGCTAATAAACTAGGCATAGTAATAAGTTCTTGTCATTTCGTAGCGTTTAGCAAACATTTGTTCATGGCAATGACAGATAAATTAATTATATCAAATAAAATAAACATGAAGCTTATGAGTAAGGGTTCAGTTGGAAATTAGTCTGATTTCATCATTTGCTAGTTAGTAGAGGACATTTAATCTGTGATATCGTATTTAGATAAGTAATGGTTAAACTTATCCAATTTACATAGCAGGAATAGCGTATTGCGATTTCAATGATAAACAAACAGTTCTGGCATTGCATTCGTCAATAAATTGCTGTAGTTCGGCACTAATCGTTTAATAAATCAATCGAACTGCTGGTAACACAAAACAGTGACGCGATCAATGGCGGTCAGTGAGCGGAACATGGAGTGTCCCGACGACAACCATCAACCGACGCGACGGCTGGCTTTAATACTCATACCCACAATTCTCTAACCTCTGTTGCAAACTTGGTTATTCATATTTTGTATTGTACAATGAATTCGTGGTGATTTTCTAATTCTGTAGGTAAATAATATCTGGTACGTCGGTACCAGCTACATGATCCCGTAAATGAGATTAATGGTTTTCTATTCACTGAAACGCTGGTATTTTTACTGAAAAATCAATAAGGATGAAAACGTTAGCTGTTGTATCTGAAAAATATTTGGGCCAAGCTCACTATGTGACATAATTGCAGGTAGTTCCGCTCTTTTGATGCAACCGTGATGACTCTACCAAATACTTAGCTAAATAAGAGACGAAAGATACAGAAGAAAATTAAACAGATGTACACTGATTTACAAGCTCACATCAAAACAGAATTTTTTTAGACTAAAAATAAACATACAAAAATATATTAAAGTAATAAATGCATAATTATAAAGAAAATTCAAATAATTTGGCTCCACGTTCGTGTTACAAACGAAACACCGGGTTTGCTAATGTTAGCGTTTTATATCAAGTTAAATAAATGAAACAGCAACCATTACAATAATACTAATCATTTAACAATGTTCAACCAATATCAATTCAAATAGTATTTCACGAACCATAGAACTAATATTGAATATTTATTTATTATAATATTGTTACATTTATTTACGAGTGTATCGGGGATTACTGCCAGGATTTGATTAAGCAGAGCTTCGTATCGCTAATACAAGTAGCGACTGTTACGTAATACTTGATCACGTCATTAATATCTCATGGAACTTATTGGTTTCATTCATTTATGTGACAATAGACATTATGCGGATGATCGTAATAATATCTTGGCTTAATTATATACATACATATTATAATGATATATTATAAAGTGGATAGATTTGTATTTTTGTATGTAACGAAAAATCTTAAAAACTACTGAACCGATTTAAAAAATTCTAGCACCATTGGAAAGCTACACGAACCCCGGGTGACATAGGCTACTTTTTATCCCTGTATTCCCACGGGAACAGGAACCACGCGGGTGAAACCGCGTGACGTCCGCTAGTATATAGACATAATACGCCACGTGCTATGCTGCAAGTACTGTTGATTGGCGGTTAGTGGTAATGATGTGATTTCAGAATTGGTTGATCGAAAATGTTTCTGATGTCGGTTGCGGTTGGCTGTCAATAAGTAAGTAATGTTGTTCATTACATAATGGTTTACAACTGCTCGTTTTGTATAGTTAAATTAACATATACAAACAAATATAACTGACACGCTTATTTATTAAACAGATATATTTATTTAAGTTCAATAAGACGTTTAATAAAACAATACAATGGGCGAAATGCACAGCCACATACATACTTCTGTCCTTAAACAGAATTGAATCCATATACTTGTGGTAGCTTAATCACTAGTCATGTAAAAATAAGTTAAACTGTCGTCAAGTAAAGTGGAGCACACGCCGGAAGTGAGGTCAGAAGTACGTCGGTAGGAAGTAAGTAAGTAGCGTCTACATGCAGTACAGTCATGTAGACGTGGCACTTCAACTACTGACCCGGTCATTAAGCCGGCGACCGCTCGAGATAACTTGGAGAAGGATAACTACAGTTTATGGCTAATAATACTGGGAATATAAACCGCTGAACTTGGTTAAAACAGCATTTTGTATCGTGTCGTGGTCGGAAACGTGAACACTTAATAAACTTTCAAAACGAAGACGTTATAATTATGAACTACTAAATCATCTGCACCAGGCTTTATCAGGCGGTTGAAAGTATTCAAAACTGTTACCTGAGCGCATCCTCCCGTGAAAGAACTCTGTGTACGTGAGCATCTTCTAATAAGAGTGGACTTTCTGCAACTAAGTATATTTTTTTGCTCGCTCGCTCGGTTCGCCGTCCCGAGTGAAATTAAAAGATGAGTCCTGTCGGCAGTAAGTGTGTCGAGAGGCTCGTCCTCACTCCTCGCAGACTACTCGCTGCGACTTCTTTGATTAAAACTTATGCAAATCGTAGGAGCCAGTCAAGTGGCTTCGGCAACTTACCAAACGATAGTTGAAGAGTCAACGGGACGCGAACTATGAGCGGACAACGGATTTCAGTTTTAAAGTCACTTTTGATGTTTAACGTGTAAAAATGTTTCATTTAACTTTCTTGTGTGATAAAAATGAAAATTCTATTGCAATGATTGTGTTTGTATTTTCAGACTTTAACTGTGCGAAGTTTAGGTACGTAATGCGCACTAACTTTAGATTATTTGTTTTGTTAAATCTCATAAAATAATAATTAATTAGTCAAATCCAATAAACTGTTAAATGCCCGTAAACACAGAGTTTATCGCAGTTCCGTATAATATCATGGAGGCGACACTGAATACCTGAGGGAGCCAATCCATCAAACTTTAATCGAGTTATTACTTGGATCACAAGCGAATCCATTACGATTTACGCGCTGTAAATATAGCTAATATCTATCAAGTCTCCTCTAATTCGACAGGTTGAATTGGCGATGTAACAGCCGGCGATTAAACGTGAATGGCCCTTAAATGAGCTCGTTAAAACCGTAGCCTATCTACGTAAAGACTGCTAGATTGATACTGTTATTACGTTTTACAACTGTGGAGTTAGTTTGTTATTCATCAACAATAATCTCTGGCTTGTTGTAGTGTTGGCTCAAGATCACTATCACTAATCACCAAATATTATAAAACAAAGCCCTCCCAAAGGTCTGTCTGTCTGTCTGTTCGTGATAGACTCAAAAACTACTGCACCGATTTTCATGCTGTTTTTACCAATGAATAGAGTGGTTCTCGAGAAAGGTTTCAGTACATAGTTTGACCGACATCCGTGCGAGCGAAGCCGCGGGCATCATCTAGTTTGATATAAGTTCATAATTATACAATGTGCAGTTTTGCATTCATGTCAAATTTCAGGGGGTCAATGTAGTCATCATTATGAATTACTTTTACTGTAGGACCAACCCTAAAATCGCGAATAAAAAACAGCTGTTCCATATATTTTGACGAGTTATGCGAACATAACTGTTTTTGGGACTGATTTTGTTGAGTGTAAAGTTGAAATGTTGTGGCATTCGAACTGATGTTATTGACATGGGCAGCTGTGTTGGTTTTCAGCCCATCACTACCATGAGTGCAGTGCGTATATGACAAGTTAACTGTGGCATAGTGTATCTATATGTCAGTATTATATTTTCCTTAAATGTAACCCCCCGCTACCGCTCATGCCTTGCGGCTCGTTTGTTGGCGGCAGCACGACGCTTGTGCTAACTATTTGTGCGGATTTTAATTAAGTTGGCGCGGTTTGAGTGACACCCCCCTCCCCCCCTTCAGTACCGCACCGCACGTTCTTCATCGTGCGCGTCAGGCACTCGCGCGCACTCCTATGTGCTCATCTTATATTATCTGACTCAGTCAACATTGAAGACAATGTGGATAAAGGTTTGAAGACTTATGAATGTAATTTTAATCAGGTTAAGTGACGATAAGTTGTCCGAAGCTGAGAGTTGAGCAGATGATATTGTTGATATCGCTGGTGGAACTCGGATGAGACAACACTGAGCGCGGAGATTGATTTACACGAGATCTAGTGATCTCGTGCAAATCAGCGATGCTCATTGATCATCTAACTAATATTAACACTTGACTCAAGCGTGATGCATTTGATAAGGCCCTCAAAAATGAATTTGACTAAACAAAACTGATACTTGCACAACACAACCTTATTAATTCAGCCTTTTTTTTGGGGAGGGAAATCATCAAATAACCCCACCGGTTGTGGGAAGGGAGTATCAGACTTCTACTGACTAAAAACCACCCATGTTCCTTCTTAGCCCTTTGTGTCGAGGCCGCGGTATCTCTTTCGAACAACCCGCAGCCCCGACGGTTATTATTAATTCAGCCTCACACTGTGTTCTGATATTTAAAAAAACCAATGCATGCTGTAACTATGCTATCGAATATGAATAATTTGGTGTTATTTGAACTAGTTCTAACAGTAATATATCGGCGCTGATTAATTTTAGTGGTGTAAATAATGCATGTATTTGCTTTAATTACACAGAATTGTTTCACGTCCCGCGTGCCTCGCGTTGTGGAATCTGTCATAACTAATTATCATTATTATTTACTCACTGCAATTATTTTAGAGTTTTGATTTGTGCGAATGCGAATACACACTAAAATGTAAATAACTATGGATTCTCGTGGTTCATTCGTAGCTGAGTTACTATGTGATAATGTGAAGAGCAACGTTTTCAAGTGTTAATGGGCAGTCACTGATTACAGGAAGTAAAAGCCATAGTCGTAAAAGTTAAAGAAACTTTCTTGTATTAAAATTATGTTGCAAAACACTGCTCTATAAAAAGTAACTTTAGTGTGTATGCTACTTCTACTGATCTTGAGGCCCACATGAACAACTTGGACATGAAATTTTACTTTTTTATTCAAAACTTTGTAAATACACAGACTGGTGCTCACTTATACAAAGAGCTGTAATATTAAAAGAACAAACAGAAGAATATCAATTACAATAAAGAATCCTGATTTCCGAACATAAATCGGTTCTGTTTGTGGAGTTGAGCAATGATCATAAATTGCCGGCTGCTGATAACCAAACGGCTTCATTAAGCGCTGACATTCTGGGAGTCGTTAGTGATCGGAGGACGCGAGGAGTGACCCTGAGGTCACAGGCGAAGATTTGTGCACCGCCACCAAGGAGCCAGGTCCAGTAGGCCTACTTTTCAAGTAGAAGGGCCAACTATTCGCTTAAAGTGGCTAAAGCAGCAACATCTTCCCAATAATTTGATAACATTTCTTCCATATCGAATTACACGGATCCGATTTTGGTAAAATTTTATTTAATGAACAGAAAATAATTAAATATCGTTTATAGTAAACAAAACTTTGCTATTTCATGATGTCGTATTTACATAAAAACACTGGGAAGTAATGAAGGGCGAACCGGCTGGAAAGTAGATTTGGCGCAACAAACTCCAGCAAGTACCTAAAATGCCACAATCTTCTGTCTTCATCTCTGTAGTGACAGCACATGATCACCCGTGGTCCTACAGTCGTCGCCCGACATTAATCACTTAGCGATCAGGTCGGCGCCACTAACTCAGTTACACACACCTACAGTAACACTAAGACGAAGTTACACAACTGAAAGTTTATCATTTAGTTTGTATTGTACACCACCTCACCTGGAAAAGTGAAGAACCTTCACTCCACAGCGCTAACTTGTTCCCGTAAATAGATTATCCACCCGCGCTCTGCAGCACTGGGATGGGAATAAAAGTCGGATGAGGGAAGAGACGACAGATTCTGTCAGTGAATGGTGATGTGATTGTTATTGCAATGAGTGCTGTGACTTTTTAGTGAATGCTAGCAGATACATTGATAGAGAAATTTTGTCATAATCTATAACTTAATCTATAACTTAATCTATAACTTAATCTATAACTTAATCTATAACTTAATCTATAACTTAATCTATAACTTAATCTATAACTTAATCTATAACGTAATCTATAACTTAATCTATAACTTAATCTATAACTTAATCTATAACTTAATCTATAACTTAATCTATAACTAAATCTATAACTTTGATTGTTGATTATGGCTTTTCAAGCAAAAGTATTTTTCATATTTTAGTTTTTCGCCCTTTCTGATCCTGACGTATGGGTCTAATTTTACCCGACTGTGGCGAAACCCAAAAGGAGGGTTATTTCAGGTATTGAGATCGGAATAAGTACCGGAATGTATTTAATCTTCGTTCGTGCTCGTGCGTGGTTTTCGTGCCTCGGTAAGCGCGTTTCATTTGTAGATCTTTGAAAGACACTATAGGTGGTCAGTGGCCCGAAAGTCTGACAACCAGTCTTACCTTAAGATACCTCTTCTATCGTGTTACCCAGTGCTAACTGAATTGTGGAGGTCAGATAGTATCCAGTTATTTGAGGTTATGATTTCCGTCTCGTAAAGGTAAGTTTTCACAACCAAACGAGATTTCTTCAGTAGCACTTGTTTATTTTTACTCAGTTACATACTCGTACGGTGCAGTTCGTCAGCGTGTCCTGGCGGAATATATTCTGCATACAATTATGAGCAGCTATAACTCAAACTCAAACTCAAAGCATTTATTTCAATTAAACCTTTACAGGCATTTTTGAATGTCAGAAGAACAATTCATAAAACAAAACTAAACTACGAGTGCAATACGTCATCCCGAAAGCCACCACGCCGAGCCACACGCCGCCGAATGCCCGCAACAACGAACACTGCGAGCACGAAAGCACGCAGCGACGCACACCGCAACAACGAATGCACGAGACTCCAAATCACGGAACAACGAATGCACGCCGCAACGCGCAACCGCCGCCCCGCGACCCGGAGCCCCGCGCACCCATCGCCACGGCACGCGCCGCCGCGCAACCCCGCACCCACAGCACTCGCCGCCGCAGAGATCCGGCGACGCGCAACTCGACGCAGCAACCCCCGGGACGACGCATTGCACTCCTAAGCTACAGTCACAGTCACAAGGCATAATAACTTGTGAAAGTACTGTAGTTGCCCATTCCCTAACGTAGATCACTATGGAGAAGAACGGGCAAGAAACTCCATGGACACTCTTTTAAACCAGAATATTTTTACAAAAAATCTTGGTACATTACATCATTCATGTTGAGATGGTATAATATGTGAGAACTATGTAGCAAGACGTGCAAGTTAAGAGCGTCCGGAGTAAAAAGATATAATAAACATATTAAAAAAATATATATATATATATATATATAAACCATGGCAACTAAGATATGACCAGTCTCCACTGACAGCGCCCGTTCACGAACATGACGCATGGATCAGCACCATTCAACTCAACCATTTTGAAGGGAACTAAATGATCCGACACACGCGCCACCATCAGCGAGACATTTGAGTGAGCATGACATTCTCTCAGCCGCCAGGGCAACGTCACTAAAATGTAACTAAATGTAAAAAGTGGCTTTATAGTACATAGTACTCACACATGTGCCATGCAATTATATAATATTAAGAAATTGAATCTATACAATGCAAAGATACTTTTACAATCTTCTGCAGCCTTTACAATAACTTCACAGTCATGATTTTTATACAGGATTTAAAATTGCGTCTCATTCAGTTGAAGAATGTGAGGGGGTATTTTATCGAAACATTTTAAACAGTACCCCATGAAAGGTGAGTCTACTTTAGCTAGCCTGAATGTTGAGATCTTACATATATGTGAGAACGATGTAAAAATACGTGCAAGTTAAAAGCGTCCAGAATAGACGATACAATAAACCAATAAAAATATAACATGGCAACTAAGAGATGACCAGTCTCTACTGACAGCGCCCGTTCACGAACATGACGCATGGATCAGCACCATTTAGCTCAACCATTTTGAAGGGAGCTAAATGATCCGACACACGCGCCACCATCAGCGAGACATTTGAGTGAGCATGACATTCTCTCAGCCACTAGATCAAAGTCACTAAAAAATAACTAAATGTAAAAAGTGGATTTATGGTACATAGTACTCACACATGTGCAATGCAATCGTACAATATTAAGATATTGAATCAGCTTCTACAATAACTTCACATGATATTTAATCGATTTATTTGCCCTATGGTTGTGGAGCAGGACCAGCATTGAGCCAAGCATTTTTATCATCAATGTAATCCCCCAACTTATAGTATGCTTGCCTACATAGTGTGCGTTTTATACAAGATTTAAATTTCGTCTCATTCAGTTGAAGAATGTTAGGGGGTATTTTATTGTAACATTTTAAACAGTACCCCATGAAAGATGAGTCTACTTTAGCTAGCCTGAAACCTGGCTGAACTAGTTGGTCCCTATTTCTCGTATTATAGTGGTGTCTATCCCCTCTTTTGCTAAATAAATGTATATTTTTCCTAACGTACATGATGTTTTCATAGATGTATTGACAAGGTACTGTCATGATGTTAATTTCCTTAAACAGCTCTCTCAGAGAATCGCACCTTCGTAGACCATATATGGCTCTAATGGCTCTTTTCTGCAGAATAAATATAGACTCGATGTCTGCAGCCCGTCCCCATAGTAAAATACCGTATGACATAACACTATGAAAATAGCTAAAATAGACTAGTCTCGCGGTATCTACGTCAGTAAATTGACGGATTTTCCTAACAGCATATGCTGCTGAACTCAGCCGTCCTGCAAGAGATGTTAAATGCGGACCCCATTGTAGTCTTGAGTCAATCGTTATCCCCAAGAAAACAGTTTCATCAACAAATTCTAGTTTCTCTTGATTCAATACTATGTCACAATCAGTACTTTTGACATTTGGTAGAGCAAATCTTATGCACTTCGTTTTTTTTCCATTTAATACTAAATTATTAACGGTGAACCAATTATGAACCTGCAGTAGGGCGTTATTTACGTCGTCAAGATTTGTGGCACGTCTGTTTACCTTAAATATTAAAGAAGTATCGTCGGCAAACAATACCATTTCAGGTTGGTTTTTAAATAAATGGGGTAGATCATTAATATAGACTAAAAAGAGAAAAGGACCTAATATCGAGCCTTGTGGCACACCCATACTTACTTTTAAGCCCATTGAATTAATACCATTTATTTGTACTTGCTGATGTCTATCGGTTAAATAAGATTTCATTAAACTGAGCGCGAGTTTCCCTAAACCGTAATGTTCAAGCTTTATGAGAAGGGTTTCGTGGTTGACGCAATCAAATGCTTTCGAGAGGTCACAGAAGATCCCTATGGCATCTTGTGACTCTTCCCACGCAGTAAATATATGTTTTAATAAGGTGACACCGGCGTCAGTCGTGCAACGTCCTTTCGTGAAACCATACTGTTTCTCATGTAAGATTTTATTGGTGTTAAAGTGGACGAGCATTTGATTAAGCATTACCTTTTCAAACACCTTGCTGAAAACTGGCAAAACGGATACGGGTCTATAGTTATTGGTGTCTTTGCTGTCACCGGATTTGAAAAGTGGTATTACCTTGCTGTATTTCATAAGGTCCGGGAAAACTCCCTGGTCCACACATAAATTAAATATTAAGGCTAAGTACGGAGCTACAGTCTCAATAATAGCTTGACAAACTTTAATCGACAGCCCCCATAGATCTTCGGTTAATTTGACTTTAATTTCCTTAAAAGCTTTAATGACTGCTATGGGGTTTATATGTTTAAATTGAAACTCAACCGGACAGGCTGAAACGTTCGCTCTTAATAACTCAATAGAAAGTAAGGGTGACGAATTTAAGGTTTCAGTAGTTTTAAGTGGGATACTAGTGAAGAAATCTACAAATTCTTGAGCAACTTCGTTTTTAGAGCTTAAAAGGCCACGTGAAGTCTCTAGAGTGATATCATTATTATATTTTTTATTTCTATTCGTTTCACTATTGATAATTTTCCAAACCGTCTTTATTTTATTATCGGCAGATTTAATCTTGTTGCTAATGAATAAGGCTTTAGCTACTTTGCAAGCGGTTTTAAAGATTTTAGAGTAAGTTGCAACATATTTATTAAAAGTTTCTGAGTTAATGTAAGGCTTAAGACCGTACAGCTCAAACAATCGCTCCCTACTTTTCCTTATACCCTTAGTTGCCCAGTCACTAAACATGAACTTAGGGCAAATGGATTTAGTTTTCGTTTTTATTGTATTATTGAACTCTGTGTGAATCACCGAAAAGAATTCCTCATAAAATAGATTTACATTGTCAATAATCTGACTCGGAATGCCTAAATTACTAATTAAATTATCATTAAACTTATTTAAATTGCTGGGTGTTATTTGTCTAGATTTTATTTGGATTTTTTGTACTGGTGTGTAGTATTCGAAAACAACGATTTGACCGCTGTGATCCGAAGGAAGATAATTTACAATGAATTTATCCAAGTAGTCGCAGCAACAAAAAACATTATCCAGACTTGTAGCAGTATTTGTAGTAATTCGGGTTGGTTCCGAAAACACGTTTAACAAATTAAATGATTTAAAAAGATGCAAAAATCTACTGCTATTTGAATTTTTGTCTAAAATATTAACATTAAAGTCGCCACATATAACTACTGATTTATTACCTGTTACAAGTTTTGCTAAAACATCTTCTATTACTGACTCAAATGTAGAGTAGTTTTGATAATTTGGGGGTCTGTAAACGCACACTATTACATGCTTATCCAGCTCAACACAAGATAGCTCAATATTATGTTCAACTGATAGTTTAACAATATCATCACGAGTTTTAAATTTAATAGAATTTTTAATTAAGATTAATGAACCCCCACGAATCTTACATTTCCGGTTAAAGCAACTGCCCACACTGTAGTTTGCGTAACTTATTAACATTTCATCATTTCTCAACCAATGTTCAGTGAAACAGACAATTTCAAATTTTGTTTTCTCTAAAAACAATTCAATTTCAAGTTGCTTTGAGGAGAAGCCTTGAATATTCTGATGAAATAATTGCAACGAATTCTGCTTAGCTCTTTTTTTACATTTAGCTTGATGAGAGCCAGAAGGTACAAATAATTTATTTAATTTGACATTAATTTTACTGGTACCTTCTGTTGTCTTACTAACTAGTTTAAATGAGCATTTGGAGTGAGATCCAAGATACCCATGCTATCACTTTGCAATGTAATTCTACCATCAGTGGACCCCGCTAAAGAATCCTCTGTAGTCAAAAAATTATAAAAAGAATTATTAGTAAAATTACTAATATTGGCTGTGTCAATTATAGTACTAAACATCGACAATAATCGACATACTATTTATGTCTGAGTGAATATTATAAACTAATAGCCTCGCTATTTTGTGTCTACAACTAATAGGTAGACACACATTACCCGGTGTCGACTTAAGATTATCAACTATGAGATTCATATTCATAAAGTTGTTGACTTGCAAGCTGCATACAACTCCCCTTACATTTTGTGCGACCGCGGTATTCCATCAACTAACTCTTCACATATTTTTAAGTTTGTGTATTTACACTCGTACACTACGGTTGAGTTATTCAGTTTCTCACACTGAATGTCTATTCCTTTGAGTGAACAATATGTTTTCTTCCAAGTTTTATTGTATTTTTAGAACAAACACTATATTTTAGTTGCATTCACTATGGTCTCACAAAAATAAAGAAAACATATTTATGTGCCACATGCCACAAGTGCACACCACAATACGTAAAGTGAAAGAACTTAAACCTAAACAGAACAAAAAGAGATTTATAATATTGTATCTCATGCGGATGCGCTAAAAAGCCTAGTTCAGCAAACTGCAGCTAGAACCCGACGCTGGTTTTCAACTTTCAACTGGACCTAAGACGGTTTTCAAAAGCTGCATATTGCTCTTCGCTCTCTAAAACCTTGAGAATACTGGAAGTTGTAAACCCTCAAGCTCATCGACATTTCCGAACAAGGCGGAAAAACAATGTGGTGCAATCTGTTTTTCTTTCATTTCAGGTACATAAATGACTTTAGTAGTATCCTCGGCATGTGGCAGCCATTCGTTGTCCAGCAGTAGGGTGTGGGGCGAGGTGCTTCCGACGTCAGATAGATCACCGCGTGTTGGTTTAGGTCTCGCCGAAGTTATCGCGTATCGATACGCCACAGCTGCGACCCTGCACACCCTGCCTAACAACTGTGTCGAGGTCATGATACAAACTCTCCACAATGCACTTTATGTTTCAGTCAATAGAGTACATTTCACATTGGCAGCTCTGGCCAGAAGTGGACGAAGTTGCAAGCCATTTATTGTCGGACGTGTGTGGATAGTTTGATTCAAATCTCGCGATATCATCTTATCTGTATCGTTAATCTCTCGTGAGCCGGTTTGTTTCATAAGCTTTCATGGTTCATTATACCTTACTGACAGCTGTGGACTACGACAGATTGAGGTGACTCCTTGAAGATCGAAGTGACCTAGACTAGCACTTCTAACTACCATATCGAGTCATTTGGTTGTGTCAATCATTTCCAACGCCGGGTTATTGCAATGTAACTTAAACGATAAGTCAACAGATACTGGAGCTATATTGCAACTTGTCTAGACCCTTCTGACAAGTATCCATTTCAAGAATGATTATAATTTGCTTAAGCACGTCTTCAAATCCCTCTTCATAATCATCGTCGTACCGTTACTCTTGGAGCTTTATAATGAACCCCATCCCTCCAGTTAATATCACATGAAATATAATTATATTGTTATCCGCTCATAATTTTAATCCGATTGTTATTGTCAATAACTTGAGTGAAGAATGTTCTGTTTGTTGTTGTTTGCGTCGCGACGCCAAATTTAATAAAGAGTGCGACAGAGACAGCGATGTTAAGACACGTGTAGGTAGCGAGATATTAAATGATCGGAACATTAGGGTTTCAGACGAGCTTGAGACGTAATGTCATTAGTTACTTGTGTACACGCTTGATTGATCACACATATAGCGCCAGTTTTTGTACTAGATAAGCCTTTTGTGGGAAAGTCCGTCCCGGAAAAGATAACTTCATTCTGTTTGCAAAACTGAATTACCGCTAATATGTACAAGTTGGAGTCCTTAGTGCCTGGCTTTCATTGAAACCATTACGGATCCTCATGTTTATTTTTTCAGCGCAGCCATGGTTTGTAACCAGAAACTGTTGTTACGAAAAGAAACAATTTTATTAGAGTCATTTCCCGATAAAATAGTCTGTTAATCGGCCCTTCATGCAAACGCCACAGCCACGCCACAGGCTACACGTCGACCCGTGCTAATTGTGTGTGTCATCCCCACCGCGCGCCGCCTGTGCCTCCTGTGCTCCACATTCTATTTGCGACGGACACGTCGACGTAAATAAAGCCTTAATACAGTTGCCGAGCAGTCCGCACATATTGCATCTATTCCTGGATCATTGCTGTACCATTGTATGTACATACATGTGTGTGACACAAGTAGTTATACCGGCACAAGTAACGATTTCATAAAGGAACTCTTCGTAGCTTTGAAAAGTATTGTTGAACACACTTTACCAAACCCATTGTGACTCTTTTTAACTTTTAATGATATAGGTTAGGAAAGTACGTAACTGTATTTTCTCAGATTTAAAAAGGCGAATAAATCGCTGAGATATTTAATCATAATCTGACAACAATTAGAGTTTGCTCTTGACGCGGTACAATGGCTGCCCGTGAATGATTACCGAACACACAATGAGTACGTCGATTAGCGCCGCTTTCAAGTAATTACTCGTATTATTATCCTCTTGTTGCTGAGATTTAATGCCGAGGCAATAAAAAATCCCAAACATGTACCGACTTAAAATTGTTTATTTCAAACACTGAATTATAACTAAAAGGAGGCTGAGGCCTACTTGCCCACCGTCGCCTCCTTCTGCGAAGCAGTGATGCTAGCGAAGGAGGTGGCGGAACGTGAGAGGGAGAGAACCTCTCGTCCCAGCAGCCGCGGGAGGCGCACCGGGCGTCGGGGGCCACGTGATGGCTTCCGGCCACCGTAGACGCGGGCCTGTGGACGGTGAGTGATGGGTAAGCTCGCCGTCCGTCCGTCTTATGACCACGACAGGCCGTGTCGACGGCGCGTTCGTGTTCCACGCGCGCCTCAAAGAGATGTCAGCAACATGGAAGGGGCCCGCAAGGGCCGACGCCTGTCGAGGCTGCGGGTTGTCCGCAAGGGATACCGAGGCCTCGACATGAAGGGCGAAGAAGGAACATGGGTGGTTTTTAGTCAGTAGAAGTCTGACACTCCCTTTCGCTCTGCCCAAGAGCGGGAGGGGTTATTTGATGATTTCCCACCCCCCAAAAAAAAAAAAAAAAGGCCTACTTGCCCATCATTATCCGGTTCAGTAAAAAGTGATTTATTTGTGCCCGCGACTTCGTTCGCGTGCTTGTCGGAAACTAAAATGCGTCGCTTAGATAAAAGTACATTAAATCATTGCCCTGCGTTAACTTACTGCCGCTGTAGAAAATAAGAAGAGGGTAATGCAAAGTACTGACTATGTCTAATACTAAAGTTTACATGGATAGGTGTTTGTTAATCAACCACGTCAAAACGCCCGAACGGATCTTGAAGAAATTTGAAACAGGTACATTATAGACGACAGGTACCTACTGTCGTTGGCGCGTTCGTGTTCCACGCGCGCCTCAAAGATATGTCAGCAACAATTAAGGGGTCCTTTGGGGCCCCTTAATTGTTGCTACCGTCGTCTGCCGTAGCTCACGGTTGTACGCAAGAGATACCACGGCCCCGAAACACAAAGAGCTAAGAAGAAACGTGGGTGGTTTTTAGTCAGTAGAAGTCTGACACTTTCTTCCGCTCCGCCCAGAGCGGGATGAGCCATTTAATAATTTACGAACCACAAAAAAGGGGAGATTAGAGGCTGTTTCGAGAGGTACCTGTACCGAATCTGGGACGGAGGCGCGTTCGTGTTCCACGCGCGTCTCAAAGGGATGTCAGCAACATTGAAGGGGCCCCCAAGGACCGACGCCCGTCGGGGCTGCGGGTTGTTCGAAAGAAATACCGCGGCCTAGACACATAGGGCTAACAACACACCACATCTATATAAAGACATGTTTGGTGCAGTGGCTGGACGATTAACAGTAGCACTGCGTGTCGCAGGTTCGATTCCCACACGGTACAAAAAAAATATGTCGTGGGTTTTATCTAATTTTAATTTAGTTTAAAAAAAAATAGTATTTTTATACTGTGTAATTGGTAAATCATTATTTGTTGACTATTCACGAAACATATGTTTATTTAATAACACCGCGATTAAGAAAATGACATCAAATGAATAACGCCATCTGTCGAAGACGAAGATAAACTGCTAAAAAAGAGCGATCAAACACACTATAGGGTTTAGGCTATGTAGATTTTGAAAGCAGCGTCATTTAGACTAATATCTTGTGAAGGCGTTTATTAATAAGTACCATATTCGTTCAATAGATGTCGTTGCTTGTCTCATTCTTGACCATAATGATAAGTTCTTCTTGAAAACTATAAATGCATATATCTTTTGATAGAGAGCACCGATTACGATGAAACAAAGACTAAGTAATAGCCCAAGTTACGCACAATATTTATGTATAAAAGTTACCTACATTCGTTTCGTAAATTTGACGTGATGCTTAGTCATCGAAACAGACAAACAGACAAACAGACAAAAATTCTAAAAATGCTGGAAATGTGTTCTGTTGGTTATACTTTAATACCCTGACAATTTTTTTTTTTTAATATTTTCGATGTACTAAAAATATTTTTCTACAGATTTATTATATGTATAGATAGAATAGATAAACTCGTAAACAACACCATTACACAATAACAACATTAAAACGTGCCAACGCAAAGCAATAACTGCTTAACAGAATGGAGTTAGCCAAACAAATCCAACATTTATTTTATTTGCGGAAATGGACAATGACTTGACACACAAATAAAATTAAAACTTAGAATCGAATCAAAGTAAATAGAGTCAAATAAATAAAATTCAGAGAAATTTGTCTGAAAAGATTTAAATTGTAGACTCAACAGACTTACTCAACTACATAATTATAGTACAAACAAATCGGAAGAGCAGCGGTGACCTAGTGGTGTCGGCCCCGACTTACGAACAGTAGGTCGTGGGTTCGAACCCAGGCAGGCGCATTACTTTGTGTAATTTATGTCATCACCGCTGCTCTCAAAACGGTGAAGGAAAACATCGTGAGGAAACCGGCTTGTCTTAGAACCAAAAATTCGAAGACATGTGACATCTACAAACCCGCGCTGTGCCTGCGTACTGGATTATAGCCCATCCCCCTCTCCTAGAGAGGAGGCCTGAGTCCCTCCAGTGGGAACATTATAAGCTGATGATGATGATGAAATCGGCATCGCTTAGTTTAACATCAGTACAGTGCACCATGTACTGTGATGATGTAGGAGTAGGACTGAAGATGTTCCATCATCTTCTGCCTAACCTTTCCCTAATAACAACATTTTGGGTTCGGCCACCAGTATTAACTGATACAGTTCATCATTTCAGCTAAAAGACATCTACTGCTGGGCATAGGCCTCTCACAGGCGTCGCCCTGATGTATTCGAATATCAGTATTTTACATGGAGCGCCTGCTATCCCACGAATATGTCTGTAAGGACAGTGTGTTGTCAGACTTTTGGGTTCTGATTTCTCGTATGAAGCACACAGTATATTATTCACAATGTTCACAATGCACGCTGCACATTCCATTTACAGCATACTCTATGACGCAGCACCCAGATCATTGGTTTAGTATGTCGTTGCGCTAATTACCGGTGGATTAACCGCCACCCGCCCCCGAGCTCACCTCGCCCTGGGTTCTGTACGATACGGTTTTACGGCGCGGCTCAATGGCCCCTAAAGTGGATCCATCGAATGTATTGATAATACGCTCTCGGCAGCTAATTGTGTTTATTGCTGGTGTGGTATGGCTCTCAAGATTAGCTCTAATTAGCGTTATCATGCGTATTATAAGTGGGTCATTCATCGGTAGCTGATCTTTGTGCGCCTTCTAAATCCCTTGCCTAAAGCCATATACAATTCTCTATTGTTGTAAGGGATTTTTCAGTTTAATTCCCAAGTATGTTTACGATAAATAGGTTGGAATTCTGGAGGTATTCTGTTACTGTTCAAGTACTTAAGAAAAGTTGAGCGGAAGATCATTGAGGAGGGCAACACTTAAATCCACATTAAGACATCAGCGTCAGGTTGTCAGGTGCGCTCGAAACTTGTTGTTAACTCTGAACTCGTGACGGATCACTGATGTCGACGTGTCGACTTACTCACATCATAAACTTATAACTTACTTACCGGTGACTGAGCGATTTGATGTGTATTCTCTAAATTATATTAATGGTTTTAATAGTTGCTAATAGTTTGAGACAGCCAATGAAATCTGAAGCTCATCTGTGTTTGCTGAAAGCATCAGCTAGTGCTGAACTATTCCATCAGATATATTATGTAAGAAGCTAGTTCGGAGGCACTAAGTTATTTAATGTATTTAAGTAAGTGGTATTCAATTGACGATAAGGTGAAGCTACAAGCTTCTCCTCATCAGCTGAGGCAGAGATAAAGAGCTCATTACCGTGGCTTAACTACTAATATAAATCCACATAAAACAGTCCAAATTACCAAGAAGTTTCAAGTTCCACATGTAAACTACTAACAAATGCTTGTATTATGATATTTAACTAACCGTGAAACAAGACGCCGGAGCTACCATTTAATCAACGCCGCAACGACGTTACAGTTGCACTCAACTAAATCTTAACAAACTCTCATGACATCTCCGTACTTGCGCAAGTACTTGCACTGTCCGCCTAACTATTTGCCGGCAACTTGCTCCAGTGCCCCCACCCCCCGCCCCCCCAGTACTGGGCCAAGTTCGCGACTTGTGAGCAACTTTATGAATTCCTAATCTTAATGTGTTGTTTATGTTAAATTTGACGTCGTATTGAAGCTCGCCAGTCGCCAGATATTGCTGAATACCAGAACTTCGTTATGTGCCACTTTACAAGTTTTGGGACGAAGCAAGAAGTAGATTAGACTCGTGGCTGCGTAATGAATACTTGTCCTGCTCTGGGAAGGATCAAGTAAAAGAAGAACGTTCAATGTTAGCTTATCATCGTGGCGGGGATTGTTAAAGTTTGTGGGATTGGTTCATTTGTCTGGTAGACGCTATCCAGACTGTCTATCGCGTATTTAGTTTTATCGTTAAGATACTAATTGAGTTTCGGAGGAAAAGGATAAACTTTCACAATTTCACATAATTATAAGCAATGAACAATTAAAATACTGGTATTCAGCTGCATCCGGTTAGACTGGAAGCCGACCCTAACATAGTTGGGAAAAGGCTAGGCAGATGATGATAAGCAATGAACAATTACTATTGATAGGCACTATATCAACAGGAAAGAGTAGAGGACCAAACTGTTTACCACGTGTTCAGCGGTTGTCTCATGCTAGTGATTCCACTTGACCGTAATATTGATTGCATGTGCGCTAGTTCGGATACATACCGGCCGACCAACCATGCTCTCTGTCAGTGCTCGGGGTGTCGAAGGGTTAAGAGCCCGAACATAACGATGATCTAATTGATGGATCCATCCAGTTGACAGATGTTGGTATTGGTTTAGAAGTTAAGATATCACATGAACGCTTTGTTTTGGTTCCTAAGGCATTATAACATTACATAACATCAAACCTGTAATCCCCGAAGACTTAAGCAGAACATTATAGTAGGCAATAATTATAACATTAATTTGTTATGCAGGTACTTACTTACCTTGCAGGTTTAAAAAAAACTTTTTAGTTTGCACATTTTCCAGCTGCAGCTTATTAGCCATTCCGAACTTTGTACAGCTCATTAACATTTTGTACTTCGCTTGTAATTATTATTGTGTTATGTTAACTTATGCAGTAAGAAAATAGAGTAAGGTAATTGATCCGTTCCTTTCTTAGAACATAGGTACAAATACTAGATTTCTAAAAACTACAAATAGTCCTATGTGTCTCTAAGCTGTTTCTACAATTTAATATTTTAAAGCTAAAGTTTCGAAACACTCACATAATTGTGATAGTTCCAGCTAGTTTCCAGGTATATTGAGGTATCAGTAGTGTTTCCATCATGTTACAATGACCAGTCCCAGAGCCAAATGTGCCACTTCTGGCACTGCCACGCCGGCTGCGATGTTGGCACTTCATCCAATGGCTTTGCGAACGGCTATTGATACCTGATAAGCGGATTGGCATTAACTGTATTAATATAACATAATACAATAATGTATGTTTGCACAATACAAGAGACATAGAGTGCTAATAAAATGGTTTGAACAGCGAACTGCAAATAATGTAAACCGAAAAACTATCATACTTTGTAAAACTCCTACTATCAAAAACTTTCATACATTCATTCGTAACGACTCGTGTTAGAATTAAGTTTTTATTGATACACTCATAAGATTCGAAGTGCCTCATGTAATGAACTAACATTGTCCACACTTTTACAGCATTTGCTGAAGTGGAAACTAATTCGTTTGTACAAGGAGGCGTCATCTAGCGGATCTTCTTGGCACTACACGCAGTCGTAGTGAACAAGACAGTGCGTTTTTAAGAACGAGAACGTTTTCCAGCTGGAACTGTTGTTAGTGTCTACACCACCCGGCAGATGGCGTTACTAGTTGCTTTAAGTTTTAATTCGTTTCCCAGTTAGGTTTTTGAATGTGTTTGGTATTGTTAGCAAGATTTCAGGTAAGAACTTTATATCAATTAAATAAATCAGCTTTACGTTGCATAAATTCAGTATATTCATTGTATTATGTAGCAAAGTTTAGTAGTTAATAAAAACTTTTTTTCATTTATTCTTCACGTAACTTTAACACTATCTCATCCTAGGCCTATAAAGAACAAGAAAGTTTTTACGCAAAGGATGGCTCACAAAAGTCGGCAGCTGTTTCGTAAGTAAAGCTAAGCGTGCCGAAAGTGCCGGAAACTTGTTCACATCTGTAATTTATCTCCGCGACACATTGCCTTAACATTACACAACAGTAACACAACATCTTACTTCTTATTTCCTTAGTCATCCTGAATCCTTCATAAATGAAGTTGTTTACTATTTTTGACATTTACACGTGCGGAGTGAATAAACTACAAAACTAAATAAACTGTACGGGTTTAAGTGATTTCCTAACATTTTACTCTGGTCTCTATTACTTTGTTTAGATAACAATTTTCCCTGTTTAGATGATGTGATTTATACAAAAAATCATTAAATTGAGCTTCCTCTTTGAAAGGGAAAGTGATATGAAGGGGGCGAGACGGACGGGCCTGTGAACGGTGAGTGGGCCTGTGGACGGTGAGTAAGTGTCGACGGCGTGTTCGTGTTCCACGCGCGCCTCAAAGAGATATCTCTTTGCTGCAAAGGCCGACGCCCGTCGAGGCTGCTGGTTGTTCGCAAGATATACCGCGGCTTCTACATAAAGGGCTAAGAAGGAACATGGGTGGTTTTTAGTCAGTAGAAGTCTGACACTCCCTTTCGGGGGCGAGAGACTGAGTTCTGTGCACTACACTCAACATGCTAACATTATCAAACTCTCTCTCAAGTTAGCGCAACTTGTAAGATAGACTGGTAAATGCAGCACACCTCACATATCAGTCAGCTAAACTGGTATTTTAGGTGGCAATATTTCTTCTAAAACTGTGCATATTTAGTAGCAGTTTTCGGTTCGTAAAATTCTGATATTAGGACTAAAACAGTACTCCTAAACGTTATTTCTATTGTAAGCACGACATCGTTTTTGACACTAAAATGTCATTATATTTCAATATCGTCTGTATTTTAAAGTTTCCTCTCAGCTAGCTATCTACGTCGTTGTCATCAGGTATGAGCCGACGTTGTTGCGTCTTCTGGGAAATTACGCGTCGCTCAGACGTGTGCGTGTATCAGATGTACGTCCTACGTCCCAGCGACGTAACGAGCCGGTCCGACCCGGAGATCACCTGACACGAGAATTTATTATCACTTGTGGTGACCTGCGACGGTTTGCAGGTGCTACAGATTTGAATCATTTAATCTAGACACAGGTCTCTTGCGATAGTAGTAAGGTCCAAGTTAGTGAAAGTGAGGCTTTTAACCGGCTTAAAACTTTCAGTTTCTTCACATTAATATTAGATTGTCTACGACTGTTTCCGATGCTATAGAATAGCTTCCAAGTATTGCTGGATATTTAATGTGAGCCGGTTACTCTTTTAGAGATATGCCTCGTACATTGAAAAGCTTATTCTACCCATTTTAATAAGATCACGTCACTTGTATACTTAAAACTAATTAATTCCTTTGAAAATGCTTTGCTTAAACCACAGATAGTGGTTTGAACTGACACAACATTATCTATATTTCATAATATAATATCTCCCAAGTCTCATAAGTTAGTTAAATGCCCAAAGTTTCTGTATATTCGCGTGCTAAGTACACAAGGTACGTTATGGTCGGTATTAGCAATCCGCTACGTAATGTGAGCCCGAGTGACCAAGCGACCACGCGCAACCACACGCGACCGCCGCACACCAACCGCAGCCGGTCTGCGGTTGGATTTAGGCGCACCACTCGGGTTTTAGGCATTAAACAGATATGAAAGTTTTGCATTATATAGGTTTCCGTGTTAGGAATGTATTAAAGACGACACGGTTGGCGCAGTGGCTGAGCGTTTGGACTGCTGCGCTGCGTGTTGCGGGTTCGATCCCCGCACGGAACAAATATTTGTATGGCCTACAAGTAGTTATTCCGGGTCTGTCTGGGTATTTGTGTATGTGAGTTTAAATGTTTGTAAACGCACCCACGATACAGGAGAAATTCCTAGTGTGGGGGGGCAATTTAAAAAAAAAAAATTTTTTTGACTGACTTTTTTTTTTGCTTTGTAATTTGTATCTATGTAACAACATCTACCAACCGGCACTGGGCCCGCGTGGTGGATCATAGCCCACTCACTCCCTCTCACACAAAGGAGACTTGTGTCCCAGCAATGGGAACATTATAGGCTTTTTATGACAATGATGATGATCTACGTAATTGCGGGCCATCTGAAGTATCGTTGAAGTTTGAAGTTTGTAGATACTACCATGATACCACTAACCGTATCTGTCATACACGTATTTTATTCTATGTCTTGTCTAAAATATAATCAAGTTTATGCTCCTGGACTTAAAGTTTAGTATTTCACGGATTAAGTTGCTATATTGCCGCCAGTGTAGGTGTGACGTCTGCGGTTTCGCGTTTGTAAGTCATCATGCGAACTTGTTACTAGATCTACCTATACCTAACTGTAGATAATATTATAATACCTAGGTAGAAAGCTTTAATACTTGAACTCTTTCATCTAGTTTAGTACAAAGCGTCCGTGTCTTGTCGTAATTGAAAATGCCAGCACGCTCGAATCGATGTAAAGCTCAGTCGTTTGACCCTGACACTGAAGAAATAGCATCGCTCTCGGTGCGACACCGATACTTTATCGAATCGGTGTCACTAGCGTCAAAATAAACGAATGACATTCCAGTTATTATATAACTGTAACCAAAATGATTATGCGGTCGCGACGAGTAGACGGATATGTAAATGGATTTCAATGTGTATCAAATTCTTTTTTTTTTAATTGACCTGTTCTGTCCCACAGCTGGGCAAAAGCCTCCCCCAATTCCTTCCGAACAAGCCATCATGGTACGCGTCTAGATCGTCACGCCACCTCTTTCTTTAAATATATAGAACTAGAATATTCACCGAGCCTATTGGTACGTGTATATCAGTTACATTGTAGCCATCTCCCCATATAAGAGCAGACATTCAACATCGGCACATAACGCGCGAGTGCACGCGACTATCCGCCGGGTTGAGTTCCCGCGGCGCAGACAGGCGACAGGCGCGTCTCGAACACATATTAATGAAACAAGTCGCGAGTCGCGGCCGATCGCGTCTCGTAATTAAACCGACGACGACACGCAACGCGATCTGCGACGGAATAGCTTATTACCATTACAGACGTACAGAGTTATTGTTGAGTGATGAGTCTTTTTGTAATGCGTAGGTTCTAAGATAGTGCAACGCTGCCACGCTGGATGGCTTTTGATAAATTAATCTTTGGTCCTACAAAACACGGAATTACTAGGTCAGTTAATCGGTCAGTAATCGGGACGGATAAATTTCGGAAAGTATGGACCAGGCTCATGATGAAGAAAACACACGCCTGGGAGTTGGCTGCATTGGCATTGACTTCGCCCCAATCCGAGACAAGTTCAAGCGCTCGAAGATTGCGTAGCACATTATGTTTGGTATCTGCAGTGGTGGCAGCGAGAGGCGTCATAAGGGAGACCGATTTAACTAGGGATAAGCAAGTTTGTGCCCTGTGCGAATAATGTGATCAAATAGAGCCCTCTGCAATACGTTCTTGCTTGACTTAGCAGCTCTATTAAAGGCTATCTTCTTCTGGCGTGAATTGCCTAATCCTTTGGTGCCGAGAATCAACTCAGTCTAGATAAGTCTCATGTTTTTGCAACTGTGAGCAATTAACTATGTGCGGCATTGAATGACTCCTCGAGGTAATTACGTGGTGTCCACTGCGCGCGTTGTTGGAGCACCCTCGACCTCACCCCGTGGAGTGCGGGTAATGAACACCACTACATTGCGGTCATTGTGCGATTGTCGCCAGCGTTGAGGGCCCAGCTGGCAGACTTATTCATTGCAAGCATTTCAAATAGGGGTCGATGCGCTTGCTAAATGCCAAAGGTTTATTTATTCGAACTAAATGCTGTTTATGCGTTGGGCGTGTCAGATCATGGTCGCGGGAACACGATGTGTCAAAATTACCATTGGAATATTTACGTTCAGGCTTCGATCTGCTGGGTAATTATTAGTAACATTGTTGCAGGAATACAGCTATCAGCTAGGTACTTAACTCAAACGTAAATATTTATTGTATGTGTGTCATGGAGCTGTGATATAAGGTTTCAAATCGAAGAAAGAGTCCTAAGTTTTCATGCAAAGACTGGTATATGTACTTAGACAGAATTCACCGAAACAATACAACAACAATAAAACGACTTTCTTGTTACAATTTCCATCTTTGCCACGTCCCTAACAGTGAGCTGTGACTTTGATATTCGGTTAACCTTTCTGAGAATAACTGTGATTAAATACAAGTCTTGTTACACACAGTTACTGCGAACTTCCAATATTGTGATCTGCCGGCCTGCGGCGTCACGTGTGGTGTAGTGATGTGCAGTATGTCGATAACGTGAGTTATGTTAATTCGTGTCATGTCGATACCCTGCGGCCGCCGGGGCCCCGCACTTATCGCGAGCGGCTCATTACTCGCCCCTCATTATACCCTCGACGCGAATTAAACACTTTATCAGCGTCCGTCATCTGGATACGCCGTGCCTGTCAATTATTAAAATATATGAAAAAAAAGGAATATTTGGCCGGTTAATCGTTTTGGTGTTACATTTAAGTCGTTCATTGACTCGCATTTTTATCATCCTTCGACTCTGATTCCAAATAATATTTTGCGGTAAGCACTTCATGTCTCCCATTCCAGCATTCAGCTTCATATAAAACCAGCGATCGAGATTCTGCAAATGACATAGGTATAAATATACATATCAAGCCAAAACACTCATTTTCTCAACTAAAGAGTCAACTCTAGAGACAAATAGCTCAATTGCCAGTGATCGCCACGACCCAAAATAGCATCTTGATATAGTAAGACATAACATTTTATCAATTGTATGTCTTGCTTATTTTCGTTAATTTACTCGAACTTTGATTATATCCAGAAAATAATGATCAGGGATGCCATCAACCGGCACAAATCCAGACTGCGTGACTGCACTGTATGTAGGATTTGATTGAATTCCTGATGGAAAAATTCAATATCATTTTATACAACTTGGAAACCGAACCCGATCGAACGACCTCATGCTCAATGGTTGCTCTTGCTAGCACTAGACCAACAAGTAAGTCAGTATGATGAGTTGTGTTGGGACACCATGACTATTAAGTCTGCGGAAGTTCGCTGGCTAATTGAATATATCCGTTCATAGCTCCCGACTAGACTAAGCTGCTAATAAATAAGTAATGTTTAGTAAATGCTGTTCGTTGTTGCAGTACCTGGGCTCGTTCCCGGTGTCCGGCGGCGAGCCGGCGGCGCGCGGCGACCAGGTCTCCGCGCATCTACACCTCATGAAGGTAAGTCACCTGCTATCACTCGCGGCGAACCCAGAAACAATGGCTGAATATCATCTCTCTTCTTAGTCGCTCACTCTTGACAGAGTGGTTGTGGTCATAACTGCAGTCGCTGCCTCTGTGATCCTTTTCGAATTGTCTCTATTGGCCGCATGGCGAGCACATTCTGGCAGAGGAACTTTAGTGAGAGGTTTAATGGAGTCTGTTCATCGGGTCGACTGAATGTCCTATGTACGTGCTTGTAAATATAAAGCAACGCTGGTTAAGAACTACCAACGGCCATATCATAGTGGAGAAATTTGTTTCTCCAAAAACCAAAAAAAAATATAAACATTTTGTGGCCCACCACGTCTACAGACGGGAGACCTATATAATATTCCAGCAGTGGGGACATAGTTAAAACTGTAGTACTTCTAGATAGACGACCTCTTTCACAAAGAGCTGCTATTACTGGTACGTTGTCAGTTGTCTCATATCGTCACAAATAATGCACAAATTCCCTTGAGCAAAGTAATACTAGAATACGTCGACTCGGGCAAAGCGTGCCTTATGTTATTGCTCAACACTCCGAGCTAGCTTGTTCAGGCTCGCAATCAGCAGACTCGCTCGTGTGCCGTTGCAAACATACTAGTACTACATCGAAATACACTCAACTCTCCCTATTTATTACCTTCCCCTTAGATTTTTACAATGAATTCTCTATCTCTCTCGCTCTGATGTGCGGGAATTACGATTGTATATCAATTTTACGAGTGGCTGGAGAATATGATGCGTTTATAACATGTTTATAATGGGTTAATGGTGCATTAGTGGCGTAACGACAGGTTGTGTGGCGGTTATCTGTGCTGTTTTGGCACTTTATACTGCCATACGAGGTAAATTTGCATTATGTATATTTTGTATAATGGTAATTTAAAATCCATGCCAATGTTATCATTAATTATCATTATTAATCCTCATGTTAGCCAATTTTAAACAGTTGAATATTTATTTGGGACTTGTCAATTCAAGTCAATTGATGTAAGACGGTTGATTTGTGAAGTAAATGTGAAATAAATTATACATGTGACGTCTCTTGTCACTCAAAGCAATTAGTACCTATAATATCTATATACGTACTTTAAGGTCCCAGCAGTTGAAACGTCTTAGTAATTAATGTGTGGCAGGTTCGCGCAGCAGGTATAACTAACCGACTACGGCTCATGTGACATACAGAGAAGTGTAGGTAACATTGAGAAGTACACTCGTGACGGATGACGTCATGGCGCGGTGACCTCGATGTCACGCCCTCTTACCCTGCTTATTTGTGACTATGTAGTGCAGGTGACGACGGTAAGACAAATCTACTTAAATGTTAACTGTTACCTGAAGATGATAACTGGTGTCATTGAAGATACTCGTGCAAAGCGTCAGGGTTGATGAGCTATGTCAAACAGGTATACTTATTGTGCCCAATACTGCAATGACGACTAACATGTTGATCGTAACGAAGAAGGTGCCTAGTTAATGACATAATTATCTGTTTTTGTTTTATTATAGTAAACAGACAATATTCTACAAATTGATGCCACATTTGTGTACAATTCTTGGTTGGGACAGACTTTTGGGTTGGAACCTCTGAAGTATCTAAAGAGACATATCACCAAAAGACATCATAACATAGGTAAACATCTCATAAATTCTAGCATTTGATCTTCTGTCTCCCTCCCACTGCAGTCTGCAGCCATTCCATCCATCTCGTCTCCTCGCTGCGAGGTGTCGCGGCACAAAGCCGCTCCGACTGAGCGCCACCGAATGCGCCGCGTTGTGTTCGCGCAGTCAGACATGCATCTTGCATGCGAGACACAAACAACACACACTTGCATCAATCTGCTTCTTTTACGTATGCAAAATGAATCTGTAGGTTACGTTCCTTACTAGTTAAGTATGTGTGACAGAGCAGGGATCTAATTACATGTTGCTTGTTGTTTGCAAAGTAACTTAATTTTACGTGTTTCTGCGAATAAGTAAGGCGTGTACTGTACGAATTGTTTTCTTTAAATAACGACCACCACCACTAACCACTTCGAAAAAAAGCGTGAATAGATAATTCAAACTACGAGAATCACTTGAAACTTTAGATTTCACTAAGAAAGTAACAACTACTTAGCAACAAAGTATACAAGCCCCAAAATGTTAACCCCGTGACCCCACTCCAGTGCACATAAACACAAGAACAAAGCGTGGCTGCCCCACATTCGCGCTCAAACACCGGCGAGCAGTGTCACATGTATGGGGTCGCGGGATGACCCCTTGACCGCGTCCCCCGTACTTGCATAATATCATCTCAAGCAGCAAATGATACAGGGAAGTAAACTTATATTAGCCTGCAGCGTTTAGGCTAGTCACAAAATGTACAGCTTCCCCGCCATGTTACTAACAGGCAGCACGTAGGCATTTTGCACTTTGATATTATAACTATTAATAGATAGACTATTAGTAACTTCAGATGAAATGAAAAATATGTCGGATTTTTCTCTCCAAAAGACATTTTGACCTCGAATGTTAAATGAGTGATGTGTGCTTGTGTGCTAGAGGCAGTGGAGTGGAACAAACAAATACATGTGCTCACTGGGGCGTGAGCAGCGTCCTGTCAACCTGTGTTCACACTTCACTAGATACAACTTGCTGTTCCGAGTTTTTGGCCTTGGCAGTGTTTTCGTTCAAATGTTTACATGAAACACTATTCAGTTTCCTGAAATTCTGATTCTAATAATTATTATTAAAAGGGAATTTCGAACACACTGCCTTAAATCTATACTAATATTATAAAGCTGAAGAGTTTGTTTGTTTGTTTGTTTGTTTGAACGGGGTAAACTCAGGGACTACTGGTTGGAATTGAATAAATCTTTTAGTGTTGAGTAGTCCATTTATCGAGGAAGGCTTTAGGCTATATAACATCACGCCACAATCAATAGGAGCGGAGCATAAATGAAAAATGTTGCAAAAACGGGAAAAGATATTCCTTTTTGAGAGCTTCCGTTGCGTGCGCTGCGAAAACGGTTTAAGTTACGTAAATATCATGTATGAAGGAATTGTTCCTCTTTAAAAGTTCTAAAAAAAAGTCCGCGACAGCATATGTTTATCTTTTACGATTGACTCAGTGTAACCATTTTTTTATAATAAAATGTTAGGTTAAAAAGAATTATATTTTGCGAAGCTTATTTAACCCATATGGTACTAATCTATATCTAAATAAATGTGTTTGCTAGCACGGAAATTTAATATAGAATATTTGTGCCCTTTACTCTATACAGTTTAAACAAATATCTTAGAAGATATCGCAATGTAAAAATATACGGGCGACAAAATAATTAGCGCGTGGCAGTCATTTTGGTCCGGTGCGGTAGGTACGTGGGGATTCTGGCCTCTGGGGGTCCGGAGAAATTAAAATTCAAAATATTTACTGCACCATAATGTTTACAAGTACAAGGTGTTACTGTATATTAAACAGTAAGAGATACCTATAGTAATTGTTACTTTAATAATATAATCGAAGTCAATCTAAACTAATAGGTATTTTATAGAGGAAAGGTAAGATTTTTGGTTTGTTACGAGTACGATATAGCTCAATTTAATAAGTTGGATAGTCGATTTATCTAGAAACGTTATAACTTATAAGCTATATTATGTGTTGCAGACGAAGTTGCGTGGGTCAGCTAGTAATTTATATAATTCGTTCAAGTAGATGTTCGGCATGGTAAAACAGACTTTTTCAATACCTGTAGGCAGGGCAATGGCAAACTGCGTTCGTGTTTGCACGCGCTACATAAAGTTTGAATCATGGTTGTAACTGCACGGAGTTATGACACAACCAAGAGTTACAGCTGTCAAAATACAACAAATCATCCGAGCGTCTGCGTGTAGTCACAGATTTATAGTTTGTTCGCTGTGACTGACTGCCCGTAACTAGAACTATCGACTACCATTTATAAACAAAGATATTTCGGATAATACGAATATAAGTTATCAAAAAAACACAAATAAAGATAATTGAGTCTCTGAATGAATGTGACGTCACTAGTGCCGACAGCAAGCTGATTAACATTTCGTTCGCACTATCCCTCCTATATTAAAATGTTTGCGGTTATAGTAACAAATATTCACAAACATCGAATAACCCGAAAAAGACAAGGGTATAGATAAAAGGCAGTCAGTGTAGACTGTAAATCCACCCCAATCAGTATCGTGTTGCGTGGGGCGCAATATTGTGCACTTGAACGTCGCGGCGTTTGAGCGAGGCACTGCTCCTGTTGTTAGTGCCCCGCGTCACGACAATATTAGACAAGCATGTATGTAGCTGTAGCTAGCTTTTGAGGTTTTAGGAGAACTATGAAACTTGATATTTATCAATTTTGTCCTCTACAACGGCTTGAGTTTACAACTTTGATTAATTGCCACAATTACAATTTAGTTCAGCTAACAATAAAATAATAGGTATATAAGACAATATCTTTACATATACGAGTATATATAATTCTTCTGTACGTGTGTATGTCACTGACCTCCTCCTAAACGGCTGGACCGATTTTGATGAAAATTTTTGTATGTGTTTAAGTGGATTCGAGAATGGTTTAGATTTACAATTGGACCCGGTAGGTGGAGCTGCTGTCCGGGCAGGATGACGTCTGCCAGGTCCTCTAGTCCTTATATATATTTTTATTTTTAAAAAAAAAACGTTGTCCCACACTAGGAATTTCTCCTGTATTATGGGTGCGTTTACAAACATTTAAACTCACATACACAGAACACCCAGACCCGAAACAACTATCTGTAGGCCATACAAATATTTGTTCCGTGCGGGGATCGAACCCGCGACACGCAGCGCAGCAGTCCAATCGCTCAGCCACTGCGCCAACCGTGACATATAATTCTACTGTACGTGTGTATGTCACTGAACTCCTCCTCAACGGCTGGACGGATTTTTATGTTTTTTTTTTGTGTTTGTTCAAGTGGATTCGAGAATGGTTTAGATTTACAAAAAAAAACTCTCGTGCGAAGCCGGGACAGGCCGCTAGTATATAACCTTAAATTAGCATCAATCCACAATTCCTGCTTCGTAGACAAGTGGTACAATTGCTACAAAAAACGTCAGTTCTACGTAGGCTCGTAGATGTTAGCTACGGCTCGTAGCGCTACGCTGCTACGCGCGCGGCGGCCGATGATAAACCAACTCTTCGCTTTTCTGCAGTATAGTGTCTATCTATAAAGACCGGCCGGCCTATAAAGTACGCTTTATTTATGCGATTATTAAAATGGTAAAAATACGAAGAAATAAAATATACTGTTTAAATCAATTCAGATAGTAGAGATATAGATATTTTTGTATAAAAACATTAAGATAGATTGAGTCAGCTATTAATGGTAACGGTTTAAAGTTTTAAAACATTTATATACTCGCAGAATAATGTAGATAACTTTCGATGAACCTTTTTTTAGTACACCTTATTAGATAATTTACACTTCAGTACAATATTATACTTTAATTAGTTATAATTATGTCAAAACTAAAACCATCTTAAAACTACAAACCTATTTACACCGTACCTCATTGTTTGCGCCAACAACGAGAATATCATCTGCGCCGCGCGTCCCATCTCTACAGGGCACCCCGCGCCTCACGCCCCGCAACGCGTCTGCGTCGAGGGAACCGCGCTCTCGGCCTCTTGCTTCCGCTACCGCCAACGAAGACACACGCGTCACGTGCCCATGCGCTCTTTACCGCGCTTCCACATCCACAACTTATCTTTTGTAACAATAACAGTTTAATGTAAATTTAAGGTTAAAGTAATAAAAACAGAGTAATTGTTCACGATTGTTTACTTAAACGAACCACAATATATATATGTAAGTCGTGAAACCCACGCGCTTACATAATGGCGACCGTCTAAATGCAATCTTCGGACTCCGAGACTCCGAGCGAGCCTTCCTTCCTTCTACACTACTTCGTGCTTCCCTGAGCTTCGGCGTGTCTGCGAGCAGCGAGCCTCGACCATCGTGCGCGTCGAGAATCACTACGAAGAAGGATCTATCTACTTGCGAGTGCGGCCCGCATGGGTGCGGCCGGCCCGTGAATTGACCAAGCTAAGTTTCCTACTTCCATATTCCTATTACCTATACTACCCCTTTTTTGTTGTAGTCTATAGCCTGCGTAATTGTGGGACAACTACATCAGTGATAGGAAGAGCCTATTGCGTGCATGTGCATTGTGCGTATCTAATTCGGTCAACAACTATCTAATCCTGCCACCTATACCCTTGATTATTTGTAGGCCTGTGCAATAGTGCGATTGCACAGCTACAAGTGGCTAGGATAAATACCTATAGTAAGGTTACTATTTACAATTCTACGCTATTATTTTGCTATACAATTAATCCAGTCACCCATTCTATTTCGTTGTAGACTATCTTCCATACTCCGCACTATATTGTGCAACTACAACAGTGACCTTGGAGAGTTTTACTTGTGCGCCATTTTGTTTTGTTTCATTGTGAACATCGTGTTGCCCACGCTACCCCCCCGCACGTGTTGGATGTGCTAGCCAGTATTGTGCTCGTGTGCAACTTAACTATCTTATTTTAATTGGTTCTTGGGTTTTGCTGACGAGTGTTTGTTGTGCATTGTTTGCCCTCCCGTTCTCTAGTTGCACTATCCTTGGTTTGTGTTGCACGTTATATACCCCGCTTTGGGCCGACTATTTCAGCGCAAGAGGTGCCCGTGCCCATTCTTGTGGCCAGAGCCCGTACTCACTTCGGGTAATCATCGAGCGCGTCGTGCCGCCGCCGCACACGTGCCCCCAGGCCCCGCGCCGATCCGCGCCCGCGCGCGGTCGCTTCGCTTTGCTCACGCCGAGGGAGTGCCGGTAACTACCGATAGCCAGACGAGGAGGAACGTAAGATCTTTCCATTTATTTTTTACTAGTGATTCGGTGCTGTCATTGTCAAAGTAGTTGTACTGTTGTATCGTATAGTATCGCCATGGATATCAAAACTCTAAAAGCCAAACGTGCCAGTATCCGTGGTAGGTTAACTAAATTTGAAAATTACTTATACCAGATCAAGACAGTACCCATAACTGAATACAAAGAATCACAAGTAAATGAGCTTAAATTAAAACTAGAGATGATCAGAGATTTATTTAAAAACTTTGTTGTGCTGCAAGACCACATCGATGAGCATTCCGTAGAAAGTATATCTATTGAAATTGTTGAGAGGGATGCTACAGACTCTAAGTTTATAGAATTGATTGCTGAGGCAGAAACAATTCTGCCGCAATACCCTAGTGAATCTCAAATTCCATCACATCATCATTCTCAAAGCGAGCATTTTAACAGTGTGAATTTTAAATTACCTAAAATTGAAATAGCAAAGTTTGATGGTACTTATTCTAAATGGTTAGACTTTAGAGACACTTTTAAATCACTAATTCATGAAAACTCACGATTACTTCCTATTTACAAATTCCATTATCTCAATTCTTATTTAACTGGCGAAGCAGCCAACATTTTAACTAACCTAGCGGTCTCAGATAAAAACTACACGGTTGCTTGGGACCTGCTGTGTCAAAGGTACAATAACAAGAGACACTTGATCACTCAACACATAGATTTAATTTTATTTGAACTACAACCCACTCACCGTGATTCTGATAGTTCTCTTAGAGCATTGGTTTATAGTGTCAATAAAAATCTCAGAGCCCTGTCAAGTTTAGGTCAGTCCACGGACGAATGGGACCCATTAATAGTACAAATCATGTACCACAAACTTGATTTTACGACCAAGCGAGCATGGGACGAACATAGAAATCCTGATGATGACACCATGCCCAAATTAAGTGAATTAATAAAATTCTTACAAAATCGTGCTAACATTGTAGAGAATACATCATCTAGTAGTAAGAAATACAACTCTAGCAATAAGCAGGAGCGCGCCTGTAAATCCTTTGCATGTATAGAAGCCAATGCAAACAATGACAACGGAGAATCAACTTGGGTCTGCAACTATTGCAGTGCAGATCACAGCATCTACAAATGTCCTACATTTTTAGCAAAAGGTATAGAACAACGAAAAGCTGAAATTTACCGCCTGAAATTATGTCCTAATTGCCTTAAAAAAGGTCATGTTGTCAAGGATTGCCCGCAAGGGCCATGTCGAAAATGTAACAAAAAGCATAATTCATTGCTTCACATAACTTCACAGCCTGCAACCAGTGTCTCCGTGCAACCTGCCGTCGTTGAAGCCACGGACGTTCCTGAATCAACCATTGAGGTTTCGGTTAACTTCTCAGCTCAGGTACAACGAAACAATCTCGTATTACTATCTACCGCCGTTATTGATGTAGCAAATCCAAGTAGCAACGCATGCCAGGAAGTTCGTTGCCTTCTCGATTCCGGCAGTGCGGCCACCTTTATAACTAGAGAGTTGAAAAATAAGTTGGGCCTACCTGTCATACCAACAAATGCTACAAAGATAACCGGCATGGGCAATACACACTGTGGATTCATCGCAGAGAGATGCGTTGTCCGCATACATTCTCGCCATACAGACTACCATACCACACTGGCATGCCCGGTGCTCCCTGAGCTTACAGCAAATATTCCAAGTTCAACCATTGATTTAAGCTACTTCAAAATCCCGCCGAAAACTCCACTAGCCGATCCTGCCTTCAACACTTCAGGCCCAATAGACATGCTGATTGGCGCTGATTTATTCTGGCAAATTATAGGAAGAGAGCAGCAATCCCTTGGAGCAAATTTACCATTTTTGAGAAGTTCTCGGTTGGGCTGGCTAATTTCAGGCCCTGTATATATACCTACCAACAGTGTACCTAGAAATATTCAGTGCAATTTGTCAAGAAATGACGATCATTTAACCAATAATTTTGATCAACAACTTGCCCGATTTTGGGAGCTAGAAGAGCTACCAAAAAGGCCTCTCCTGAGTGATAGTGAGAAGATGTGTGAGCAGCACTTTCAAACACACACTACCCGCCAAGAAAACGGATATTTCTGTGTGAAACTTCCACTTAAAGAGTCTACTGAGGTGCTCGGCGACTCCTATCACAGAGCAAAACTAAGATTATTTTCTTTAGAGCGAAAATTTCGCAAAAATCCGAAGCTCAAGCAAGCCTATTGTGAATTCATTGCAGAATACCTGTCACTGGGCCACTGCACTCCACTGGAGCAGTCGCCACCGCCGCGCAGGCGCCACTACCTGTGCCACCACGCTGTGCTGCGCGAGCAGAGCGAATCCACCAAGCTGCGCGTCGTGTTCGACGGCTCCGCCGCGACATCTACTGGCGTTTCCATAAACGACATCCAAATGATTGGCCCCAAAGTACAAGACTCCTTGTTTTCGATTCTGCTGCGATTTCGCCTATACAAGTACGTTTTAGCTGGAGATATCGATAAATTCTTTCGTCAAGTCAATATCCACGAAGAAGACAGAGTCCTACAGCTTATTCTATGGCGTGAAGAAGAAAATCTCCCTATTAGAACACTTAGGCTCAACACCGTAACCTATGGCTTCGCCAGTGCAAGCTACTTGAGCACTAAATGCTTGTGGCAACTTGGAGAAGACTGCGACGAAGATAAAGTCAAGGAAATAATTCAGAAGGATTTTTATTGTGATGATCTACTAACAGGAGCTGACACTAAAGAAGAGCTACTATACATACTGAATGCAGTCACCGCTATGTTGAAATCCGGCTGCTTCAATCTCCGAAAGTTCAGGTCAAATGCCCCTGACATCTTTCCCATCTCCAGTGTCGACCTGCAAAGCAAGTTAAGCTTGAGTGACGCATCCAGTGCCCTCGGTTTAGGCTGGAGCCCACAATCCGACTCTCTTCAATTCACCATTGAAGCTCCAAGCTCTGAACCTACAGACAAAACTACCAAAAGAGGAATACTATCATCGTCTTTCAGCATTTTTGATCCTCTCGGATTGCTTTCACCGTCCACTGTCCAGCCAAAGATGCTTATGCAACAGCTGTGGCGGCGAGGATTGGCCTGGGATGAGCCAGTCCCAGATGATCTAAAAAAAGAATGGCAGAAAATGAGTTCTAGCCTTCCGTCTCTTAATGAAATGGTAATACCAAGAAGAGTTCTATGTGAGAATCCACAAGAAATTCAATTACACTCCTTCTGTGATGCATCCATGCATGCTTATGGCGCATGCATATACCTACGATCAACTGACAATGAAGGTAACATAGCAGTTCATTTACTCTGTGCCAAATCAAGAGTGGCGCCTACTAAACCGCCTCTTACCATACCAAAGTTGGAGCTACTTGGAGCTCTACTCGCCGCAAATCTCACGAAGACAGTTTTGGACTCCCTGCGGTACCCTATCTCCACGTGCATACACTGGTGTGACTCCAGTGTCGTACTCGCATGGCTCAACAGCACTCCCAGCAAACTGAAGAGTTTTGTTGCTAACAAGGTCGTAGAAATCTGCGAGAATACAAACCTTTCTTCATGGCGTCACGTGCCCACTGCTACCAACCCGGCTGACTACATCTCCCGCGGCGTCCCTGCAGAGAAGCTGCGCACTCTACAAAACTGGTGGTCAGGCCCGTCCTTCCTCAGCATGGATAAAAATCATTGGCCATCACAAGAAAAACCAAGTAAAGCCAACTTACCTGAAATGAAGGTCCTACTCGTGACGACCGTAAGCATGTCACCAGTTATACGATTTGAAGATTTCTCCACTCTCAACAGAATCAAGAGAATATTTGCATATGTGCTAAGGTACATTCAATGTCTGAAAGATAAAAATAGTATAAGAGGTCCTCTATCAGTTCAAGAGATGAACACTTCATTAACATTATTAGCCAAAGAGGCTCAAAAACAGTCATTCCCTGAAGAGTACAATAAACTAACAAAAGGCGAATCCATACTTAAGGGTAAATTATCAGCTCTTAGCCCATTTCTCGACGAGGACGGTGTTATGAGAGTAGGCGGTAGGCTTGATCGTTCCAGCTATAGCCATGATAAGAAACATCCTATAATTATAGACTGTAAACATCATATGTCCATTTTAATCTTTCGCCAGGAACACCAACGCCTATTACACGCAGGTCCACAGCAACTGCTGTACTCTGTCCGAGAGTCCTTCTGGCCGAGCAACGGCAGGCAGCTCTCCCGCAGCACCGTGCGCTCTTGCGTCGTGTGCCGCCGCCACAAAGGGCAAACTCTTACACCTATGATGGGCAATCTACCTCCCGAGCGAGTCACTCCCGCTCCACCCTTCCAGTCTATCGGGATGGATTTCGCAGGGCCCTTTCACATACTTAATAAAAAAGGTCGTGGTGCTCGCGTATCTAAATGCTATTTATGTCTCTTCATCTGCTTTAGGTTCAAGTGTGTGCACTTGGAGGCCGTTAGCGACCTCTCTAAAGACGCATTTATTTCATGCTTAAAACGCTTCATTTCACGTAGAGGAAAACCCTTAGAGATATTCTCAGACAACGGGCGTAATTTCGTGGCAGCATCCAAGGAAGTAGGTCAATTTCTAAAATCAAACGCAAAAGGAATTAGTGATCTTGCAGCAAACATGCAAATTAACTTTAATTTCCATCCACCTTACGCTCCTCACTTTTCTGGTCTGTCGGAGGCCGGCATTAAATCGGCTAAGCATTTAATCAAACGTGTAATGGGCAACACTAATCTGACCTTCGAAGAGTTGTCCACGTTATTTGCGCAGGTTGAGGCTATACTGAATAGTCGACCCCTGTCCCCACTTTCATCTTGTCCTATAGATTTCCTCCCTCTCTCCCCAGGACACTTCCTGATCGGCCGGCCGCTGACCGCACCGCCATCGTCAATCATCGGTGACACCGCAACCTGCCGTACAAGATATGAGGCCATCGAAAAAATGCGACAGCAATTTTGGACGCGGTGGCAACGGGAGTACATCTCTGAGCTCCAAACGAGAACGAAATGGCGTGAGAACAAGGCTAAGTTGGCTACTGGTGATCTAGTACTCATTCAGGAGGATAATACGCCGCCGCTATGCTGGCGCCTGGGGCGCATTGCCAAACTGTATCCTGGAGGAGACGGCATATCCCGCGTCGCCGATATCTTGACTACCAGAGGTATTATCAAGCGGTCCCTCACTCGCCTCTGCCCTTTACTAGACTGAGCCAGATCTTCATCACACATTTCTAACCAATTAATAATGACAAGAATTTAATGAAAAGGATAACAGCTCAATACTGCTTTACGTGCACGCCATCACCACACCGGCCACTCGACGTCCGCATCACTGCATTGCCGCCTACAGCGCCTGCCACTTATTTCTTTCATCATGGGCACACATTGCAGCACCTGTAGTTCTACATCAGCTCCAAGGACGCAACATTATCATCGACTACGACGGAAACCCTCGTCGCTAACGTTTCCTCGTCCACGCCTTCCTGCTGGACTTTACCGGCCCCGGAGTATGTTTGCGCCAACAACGAGAATATCATCTGCGCCGCGCGTCCCATCTCTACAGGGCACCCCGCGCCTCACGCCCCGCAACGCGTCTGCGTCGAGGGAACCGCGCTCTCGGCCTCTTGCTTCCGCTACCGCCAACGAAGACACACGCGTCACGTGCCCATGCGCTCTTTACCGCGCTTCCACATCCACAACTTATCTTTTGTAACAATAACAGTTTAATGTAAATTTAAGGTTAAAGTAATAAAAACAGAGTAATTGTTCACGATTGTTTACTTAAACGAACCACAATATATATATGTAAGTCGTGAAACCCACGCGCTTACACTCATTTTGTTGGCACACTAAAGCCTCCTTCATTAGACGGCGGTTGTTTAGTGTTGTTGTTCATAGATGGCGCTGTTCACAATTTTTATGAAAGGCCTGAGAAGGCGCGATAACGGACAGAGGAGCGCTTAGCTGAGATGTTATTATGTATTAGCTACTTATTAACTTGTTTACTGCATAATAAAGAACAGTTTTTTCATCTTCTAGCACGATTTTTTGTCGTTTCTTTCATTAGTTTTGGGATTCAATCTATTTAGTAGTAAACATACCTAGACAATCTATGGTCGGGGCAGGTATAATTGTAGCTTTTCAGAAAGCAATTAATTTGAAAGCACTTTTCAAAAACTAAAATATGGTGATTTTATTTTTGAAGTGTTAATTTAGTCGACTTTACGGTAAATGCCGTAGTAATGCGCATTTAAATAAATATTATGTTGCTTTCAAAGCATAATTGGTACGAACCAAAACCTAAAGAGCGCCAGGCGATGACAAAATATACAAAGTTTCATACGTGCGGGCTAGCTGCGACGAATGTGCTCCTGTAACAAGAGTCGCAGAATGCATTAGACTACTTTCTACTCTTAACATTAACAAAGATTTATATGTTACGAGCATCATATTCACGAGTGAAGTTAATAGCGTTAGCTCATTATTTCGTAATGGTATAATGCATTTCGAATTACGTAGCTCACGTAAATGTCAGCGAGCTCTTATCCAACAAATATGTAATCACATACCTCATTAGGATTTACAGTAAATAATAGTTTAAGTAAAAATCTCACCAATTTACGGTTAAGAGTATTAGTTAGTGAGTCATTTTATTTTAAAGCAATAAGTGTCAATATTGTTATGAATATAGAAAGTACAATGTGCTGATCGTAATCAGATTTATTGGTGTAATCCGCTCGTAGTGTCAATTGCAACAGAGCGGTTTAACGAGAAAGTTACAATAATCTCCCTTCATTTTAAACGCTACGTTGTATTCCCCGCACGTGTGCGGCACTTGTATCGTTTTGATACAGGTTCGGCTCCCGACTGCGACAGCGCGACTGCAAATTTATTCATTGGCTCATGTGGCATCTATTGAGACACAAAGGAAATTGTAGGTTCAGAAGACTAACTCTGAATGTTAAGGTAAACGCGACAAGGTAGCCCGGGAAATTAGAATTTTCTTACGTTTTTTGTAATTTCCCGGTCAGTGTCAGCGGCAATAACAAATGTTTATTTACTGAGTAATAATTATTAAAATTACCAATACAACCGTCTCAGTTCATAAAGGGCTCTTGAGTGACGATTTAATGAAAACATTCATCATTATTTGGTTATCAAGCATTATTTGGTTACCTTGTCGCATCAACCTATAGCCAACCCAAACATTTGTTAGACTGAGAAGACAACGAAATAGGCGAAGAAAATAAGGGGAAATATATATCTAAGTCGGAAATAAGGGGTAAACTACCAATTTTAGGTTTGGATAAACTGGGTTTGCGTAGTGGGTAATGACCGCTCCCACTTGCTCAGAGCTGCAGTGTCCCATCTGTGGGACCGCAATAGACTAAAAGAGTGAAATAAGGTGTTGGAGATACTATAAACCGTACGTCCTAATGTGTGTGAAACCTTAGATCCTTTTTGTCGAACCCATTTTTATTTTTCACGTCCAGTGCTTCTAATTTTACACGGAACTTCTGCCGTTTCGTATTGTGTGTCTGTCAACCGCGAGACAGGCTGGACAAATTGGCGAAGCAACGCCGTGGAGCATGCAGAGTGGAAGCTAAACGACAACACGCGCCACTCTGTCGCCTCTAGGTCGCAGCGGGGCAATAGATGTTGTTAGCTTCTTTTCGTGTTAGATCTAGATTAAAATGTGAGTGACTTTAGAAGTGAACATCATGTTTAGTTTCTACTGAGTTATTCCTCTTACAAATTCTAAGTTTTTTTTAACCCTAATTTGTGAAAACTAATGGAACAGACGCGAATGAAAATAGTGTTTAGAATGTTTTCATTTACTCAAGACCAAATGACGTGGAACTCAAAAAAGAACCTGTCAATTACTATAGGTACATCCTTGCCAGTGCCTTACCCTTCGAGGATTACTGATATGGTGTTGTGTCTAAGGTGTGCTATGCATTAGGTTTGGAAACAAAATAAACAAAAGATTACATAGTTGTGAACACATAACGTGGTTTCATTTCAAGAGCACATACTTGCCGTACAAAGTATCATCAAAACACACAGAGCGAGGTTGAGCGATCACAAGGCAAGGCAAACAAACAAAAAGCACATTATTGCAGGCACCCCCAAACTGCTGCGACCCTCGAGCTGAACCCCTGTGGAGGGTTGACATGAAAGTAATAACGCACTCCAGCGCTCGAATGCGCGTGAAATGCGCACCGCAGACTTAGACAACCCTCTACCAAGTGCCAGGAAAAGAAGGGTGCACCTCACAGGCAAATCAACATTTTTTTTTTTATGGTTTTAAAGTCAATGTTTCTCATAGCGACATGGTGATTTCTTTTTAAATATTCTCGCATGAAAACAAGAGAAACAATTTCGTACATGGAATTTCACATCGTCATGAAATCGTGTAACGTCAGCGCAGCGTTTCCTTTCGTGCGAGATAATTAAAATCTGTCGACACACTCACATAGACTCACAATGATGAAAAAATAGAATGTGCGTATTGTGCAAGCCTAGTTTATTCCACTTGTAAATTAAAGAGGAATTAAGGGGGTTTGTCGCAAAACCTATTTATAGTTCAAGTTACTGAATGTAATCTGCACCGCGGAACCCCCGTCGTTCCGCATTTTATTTGTCCTCCCCTTCTCGGTACATACGCACTAGTCTATTGTCGTCACTACCCTTTCGTCTTTGTATTAGCTAATTAGTTGCTCTTATAAAGAAAGGCAAACTGTACTCATGCCGCCGTGAAACTTCAACAAAAAGTACCTAGTTTAAAAAAATTGGTTGAAGTTCCACTTAGGGGTTACTTAGGCCTTGTGGATTCATATTTGAGGCCTTACTTAAGACTAACTTTAAATTAAGTCGCCCTTCAAAGGCTAGATATGAATGGAGGTAAGTTTCACCATGTAATTTAGAACCTAGTCTTCGTATATTTTATAAAAGAAGGTTTTCCTACAATGTTTCGTTCCGGGAGCGGTGCGAGGGGATGCCGTCGGCTACACAGAGATTACTCGGCAACCGTTGTGCGCAGACAAACAGACGGACGGGAAATTAAAGTAAAACGACAGTGACTGTGGGGACATCGGAGGATTCTTTGCACGCAACAATGCGTCTGCGTCTAGAGCCTACACTACCTAGATATTAAACGAATAAATACGTATACAGAAGGATCACCATTACTTATTTAAATCTTTGAGATTCCCTCACTGGCCCTACTCATGACTGTGATTAAGAAACGTGTAACACCGTACTGGCGAAGTATGTGGTATGCAACTTCGTTAACATGATCTTTGTAGTTCGATGTAAGTCGCAAGTTTGCCATGCTTTTGGCACTTCTATTCGGAGGGTTTCTTTATCTTGGTTTAATATTGCAGTAGTTGTGTCTTCAATAGCTAAAGATAGCTATAGATAGCTTATTTAGTTTAATGGATGATGGTCAGTCTCAAATTGTGATGTGTTCATTATACTCCATGTACAGTAGTAGTCCTACAAAATACCACCTTACATTGGTGAGAAAATACTAGATGTTCTGCATCTGCCTATATCGTGGCACGGCTGCGGCTGCAACAAGAATGCCATTTTCTGCTCCACAATAGATATTTTTTCTCATTTGCAGCCTTCGGGGGTTTATGAGTAACGTGTAATGACTTCTTTCGCTTAGTTAGTTCCTTTCCGCTTAAAATAAAAACAATACCCAACGCAAAGACTGCGGAAATATTTTGTGCAAGCTTATTTCTTTCCCCGAAAATGTTTGTGAAAGAATCTGTTGAATAAAGAGACCGTAGTAGCGTAGCTTTGTTGTATATTCGGTAAAAGAATCTACTTTCTAGGTATCCCATTCAATTTTCGTTTTCGATAAGGCCATGAGCTTTTTCTGCACAATTGGTGTGATCCTTACAATTTTCTAGAAACAGTTGAAATTCGTTGGAGGCCGCACAAGCGTATTCAAATGTTGCGGAGCAATAAGTCGGGGCTAGATATTGGGGGATCCAATCTAGGCAATCGTCCCAGCGGCGCGGCTCGTAAGGCTGGCGGCACACAGGCGCGGCGCGGCTCGTAAGGCTGGCGGCACACAGGCGCGGCGCGGCGCGGTGCGACGGCGGTAGGATGCCCACGGGAACACTCGCAACCTACCACGTTTGCCGCCGCTAGGATTGTCGACTGGAGAAAAAAATATATGAAACGTTTTCTGAAAATAAATAACCTGAAAAGATTTTGCGCAATCATTCTGATAGTTAGATAAATTATTATGTTTAGGTGTAAGAAGTGTCATTGAACATTTACCTGTAAGCCTTATTTACCAAATCTCTTCTATGAGGGCACTCAACTTGGTCATCATCTTCACTTACATTGCCATGCCCCTGACCGCTGCTGTACGCGCACAGCACGCGCGTGCCCGCGTGCCCGCGCCGCGACCTTGCGTTACGTAACCAGCATTCAGTTTCACGCTTCACTTGCAAATTTATTTTCTCCTACTTGGTCTGATTGTTTCTTAAATTGAACATTTAAATACAAAATGTAGATAAACTGATTAAACTCACAAACGCCGCCGGTGCGAGTATATTTTGGTGTTTAAGCTGAACGTTTAATTGTCTTAATTCCTGCGGGTTTACGGCTTTAAAATACAGACTAAACAGTTTCATTTTCCGCAATTAAATCTCGGTTTTCGAGTAACAAAAATGGTGTAGGGTAATCGAACAAAAATGGTAAAATTACTGGACTGTTAATATTATCAAACGCACACAGCCATAGATATAGCCTTCATAAACACAATGTAGACCGAAAGAGTAGGCCCACATAACATATCCTACATACTATAGCATACTTATATACCCAAAAGTAGGATAGGTTCAGTAAAAATAAATGGTATCTATCAAAGATAAGGTCTGGTATAGAGCCGTGGCGGCCGGGCGGCCGGACGGGCGATGGCCGGCCGATATTGGATGCCGATAGCGCCGGCTCGGACGAACGGCCGCCGGCCGCCGGAATGATGCGATATCAACGGTTCTATTACTGACTGCTCCGCTTCCGAACAAATCTGCCTCGGACAAAAAACTATCATCATAGAAAGAAATAACTTCATACCAGAGATATTCGGTAGGAGAAAGTACTTCTTTCACGAATGTGGATACTAAGGAAGGAAAATGTACTGTAAACATTTTTATTGACGAAAACGCATTTGCAGACTCTCATGTGTCTTATTTTAATTACCCTTCCAATTATCATCATATATGAGTTGAAACGCGTCGCGTATTCCCCACCTAATCGCACCACACTTAATAGAACGTTTCGTCTCAAAACATCGTAAACTTGTCTATGGTTGTCAAAGCGACGCTGCTCCATGCTATGAGGGCGAGGTTACTATCAACCTGCAATTAATTCGACAGTAATATCCACAAGCTTTCGTGATGCACGATGGAGCAACCCTGGTGCGAAGATAGGGTTGTCAGGAGTTTAGAAGTATAGTCTTGCAAAAATAACAAACAGCAACATAGTCAAAGATATCTATAAAAAATATGAAGAGAAAACGAACCCAGAACTTATCGTTGGGAGCTATCTCTAAAGATTTTTAAAACTTTTTGTCGAGGTTTTATTTGGCGTTATGATCGATCTTCTTGCTTACTGAATTAAGTTATTCTTATTTGTCAAGCAGCTTATGTAAGTCAAATTCTAAGTTACCAGTATTCTGTCTTGCAACCCTGACTCGAGTGCCTAGAGGGGGTGGTCTGTCGTAAAATCCTAATGAAAGTTTCATAGCGAGTATAAAAATGTGTAATAAATGCGAGCAAGTTTGCCGTGTAGCGATTAACTCGGTAAGCAGCTGTTGACGCAGTAACGCTCGTTTACTGAAATAGTTTCATACTAAAGTCAATAGTAAAACACTTGAGTTTGGGACCCAAATAACACTAAACTAGAGGGTCTATAAAATCTTCTCGTACACGCAGAATGATGAAAATTGTCGTTTATGAGGACGAAAACAGATACAAGACGAAGAGATAAGTTTATATGGCTGTGTACTACTGCTCCAGATATTGGCTATAATTTTTAGCAACCCAGCAAGTTGGTGGCTAGGCAGCTGCCTAGGAAGGTCTGTATTTCAGTTGTGCCCAAAGACATTCGACAATACTGAAGAGAGAAAGTGACCAAAATCAAGCAAGCAAGTAAATCAGCTGGAACTGTACAAGGACACCATTTCAAATTAAGCAATAATGTCATTTTGATAAACAAATATGAAAAGCGATTTATAACATGCTTTTATTACCTCCATCTGTAACGGACTTTGTAAAACAATGTTAGAAATTATTGACCCATTTCCCCGTTTTCGATTGAGCTGAAATTGTGCATACAAGTTTAGTTCGGATGACAATGCTTTTTTTCTTTTCAAGAAAAGTTATTTTAAATTAATAATTGCGGATTTCCAAATATATCAGAATAGTTAGTTTTATGCATTTCAAATATGAGAGTGTTTGCTGAGAAGAATGCGAGAAATAAAATGGTGTCAATCTGAAGTGTGTTTTTAAGACTATAATATTTTTAAATGCTACATTTCTTCTGATAACCTCTCTAAAATGTTTTGAACCTTTCTGGTTGTTCCATTTATAGAGCTATTAGCATATAATAGCTCAATAAAAAACTCTATTGGCTATCAGTACATACTGTCAGTACTAAAAGCATACAAGGACCAGCTTGGGTTTTATGTAGTGATTTAGTGTAATTAATTTCTGTCCGGACACGTGTGCTAGGTATTCCCTGTAAGTGTACGTGATGATGAATATTGCAGCGGTGCTTGCAGACGGGTGGGGGGTGGTGTGGTGCAGGGGGGAGGGGTAGCCGGCCTAATACCAGATAGTACCTATCCTTTCACAGTGATTGGTGCGCCAGACGCTAGACTGGTCAGGGATGGACTGAGGGTCCAGTGGCTAGTTTAAAAGCCTATCAATTTGTAAAGAAAGAAATAAAGAAAGCATCCATTTTTTTTTAAGAAAAGTGTATTTATTCAAATTCATTCAAAACACCTTCAAAATAAATAAAATAAAATTAATAATTCCAAAAGAAATAAGGTAGGTGTCATGCAAATAATTGGTTGTATTTCAAAACAATGTAAAACTTGAGGAAGTGTTTAAACACTCCCTACGAAGTTTAGGTGACAATAAACTTGATTCGCAATATACCTTCGTTTTTGTACCTATTAGCAACTGCGTTTACCAATAAACATCCAATCCGGCCCTGTGCCCGTACCCCTGTGGGGACAGTTCATACAATAAGTTCGCTCCAGCAGACAGGCTATTGAATGCGATAGACGATGTGCACGATAGCGCCCGTGGTACTAGATACAGCCCGCCGGTACAGCCGGTACACCCCTGCCGGTGACAGATAACATGAAACTAATGACGTCAGACAACTCAATCACAGGGGAAGACAATGGGAAAGCTATTTTACAAATGAGATTTAGTGAAGTAAATTTTTGAATTACCATTTTTTTTGACTTGTTTCTCAACTACGAACTACGAATTGACACCTTCCAATTTCACATTATTTGACTAGCTGATGCTCGCGGCTTTGCCCGCGTGGATGTCGGTACTTGACAAATTATTTATACTAAAACCTTCCTCGAGAACCACTCTACCCATTGGTGAAAACAACATGAAAATCGGCGCTGTAGTTTTTGATTTTATCGCGAACAGACAGACGGACGCGGTGGAGAACTTTGTCTTATAATATGTAGTGATACAGTTAAACTGATTGAAACAAATAACTAGGTATCGGCGCTTAACATTTTATAAGACGTTTACGTTTACGTTATACGTACCTGCTTGTACATAAATACATCAGATAAAATCGGAAGTTGACGAATAAGTATTTTTTCAACTCCTTAGTTGGATCACATAATTATATTTGTTATAGTTATTTGGAATCCCAATTTAAACACATGATTGTTTGCAAATCAGCACCGTCTGTCATCTGCGAGATTTCGCAACAATTGAACAAGCGACTCTGGCAACAGTTCATCGAGTTTGTTACTAACAACTCTTACAAAGTTGCACAATTATCGTCGCGGCTCCAATTAGGACGCCATGATGAGGTGCGCGTGATGTATGACCGCAGCCGGGATCGAACCCACGACCGCCGCTAATGAGCACGTCATATGTTTTATTTAGTTACTCGTTATTGACGTGTCCAGTTTGTAGTTTACAGGTGTCGGCGTAACATTTAATGTTTGTTTACTGGCAGATAACTGTTTTTCATTCAGATTTATCTATGAAATGAAATGAAATTAATTTATTTGCCAGAATATAGGTACATACATAATAAGATGGTAGAATAATTTTAGTCTCACTATATTCGACTCATCAGTCGTGCAAATGTTTCTGGTAGGTACATGCATAACAATAACATATAATTACCTTAATTGCAGTAGTCACAAACATCTTAATCATAATAATAAAATAAAATGTATGGTCTTGCTGCGTTAATATTAGTTAGGCAAATTACATCTATCTATACATATACATATAATAAATCTGTAGAGAAATCGTTTTTGTACATCGAAAATATTAAAAAAAAAATTGTCAGGGTATTAAAGTATAACCAACTGAACACATTTCCAGCATTTTTGGAATTTTTGTCTGTTTGTCTGTTTCGATGACTAAGCATCACGTCAAATTTACGAAACGAATGTAGGTAACTTTTATACATAAATATTGTGCGTAACTTGGGCTATTACTTAGTCTTTGTTTCATCGTAATCGATGCTCTCTATCAAAAGATATATGAATTTATAGTTTTCAAGAAGAACTTATCGTCATGGTCAAGAATGAGACAAGCAACGACATCTATTGAACGAATATGGTACTTATTACTAAATGCCTTCACAAGATAACTTTAAAAAAGTTATGATAGCCAAAGGTACTTAGATATAAGTCTAAATGACGCTGCTTTCAAAATCTACATAACCTAAACCTTAGTGTTTGATCGCTCTTTTTTAGCAGTTTATCTTCGTCTTCGACAGATGGCGTTATTCATTTGATGTCATTTTCTGAACCGCGATGATAGTAAACATACACACATTATGTTTCGTGAATAGTCAACAAATAAAAATTTACCAATTACACAGTATTAAAAAACTATTTTTTTTTAAACTAAATTAAAATTAGATAAAACCCACGACATATTTTTTTTGTACCGTGTGGGAATCGAACCTGCGACACGCAGTGCTACTGTTAATCGTCCAGCCATTGCGCCAACCATGTCGTCATATAGATGTGGTGTGTTGTTAGCCCTATGTGTCGAGGCCGCGGTATCTCTTCCGAACAAGCCGCAGCCCCAACGGGCGTCGGTCCTTGGGGGCCCCTTCAATGTTGCTGATATCTCTTTGAGACGCGCGTGGAACACGAACGCGCTTCCATAGTCATAGGACGGACGAACGATTAACTAGCCCGTTACTCACCGTTCACAGGCCCGCGCCTACGGTGGCCGGAAGCCATCACGTGGCCCCCGATGCCCGGAGCGCCTCCCGCGGCGGCTGGGACGAGAGGTTGTCTCCCTCTCACGTTCCACCACCTCTTTCGCTAGCATTACTGCTTCGCAGAAGGAGGTGGCGGCCATTTCAGATTCGATGTCCTAGATTCGGTACAGGTACCCTCTCGAAACACCCTCTAATCCCCCCTTTTTTTTTGTGGTTCGTAAATTATCAAATGACTCATCCCGCTCTGGGCGGAGCGGAAGAAAGTGTCAGATTTCTACTGACTAAAAACCACCCACGTTCCTTCTTAGCCCTTTGTGTTTCGGGGCCGTGGTATCTCTTGCGGACAACCCTCAGCCCCGGCAGACGTCCCTTTGGGGCCCCTTAATTGTTGCTGACATAACTATGAGGCGCGCGTGGAACACGAACGCGCCAACGACGATCTGTCTGAGTGTCGACTATAATGTACCTGTTTCAAATTTCTTCAATATCCGTTCGGCCGTTCTGACGTGGTTGATTAACAAACACCAATCCATCTAAACTTTAGTATGAGACATAGTCAGTACTTTGCATTACTCTCTTCTTATTTTCTACAGCGTCAGTAAGTTAACGCAGGGCAATGATTAAATGTACTTTTATCTAATAAGCGACGCATTTTAGTTTCCGACAAGCACGCGAACGAAGTTGCGGGCACAGCTAGTTATAAAATATATATGAAACTGAACGTTATCAGCAAATCCAAACCGCGTCTGTGAGTGTCAATATTCCATAGCAATCATGACGCTGACCGCCTTTGAACGCCGCTTTTACATGTGCTGATCGCGTTCTACTATATACGGGAAAGTCGCCACAAGTTTCTCATTTGTCTTCCCAACCTCAAGTGTCATGCTCCCTTTAAGACATTCATAACAATGGTTTCTTGCAAAGATCCGTCTTACCTAATGTTGTGTGTTTGAGACATAATGTTCAAAACAGTTTAATTTCTATATCTATTGTTATAGGATGGTCACAAAAGCAGGTCCACAATTTGTACTAGTATCCTTACAATGAACAATAACTGTCTCAAAACGGTGCTGTTCCTGTACACATTCCATTCATAATTGGTAACCCTGTTAAACATAGCTGAAATTGAAACTGGCACGAATGTAATAGAATCCAGGCCAACGGATGGCTGGCTAGACGTAGAGCGGCCACTAATCCTGTAGACACAGGTAGACTGTAATTAGTGCGGGACGTGCTGCCCTCTGCGCTATGTACAGTCAGATTATACAGTAAAATTATCTGAGCAACTAAAATAAATCATTAACCCTTTGCGAGGGCAAAGTTGTCGAGTTCTGATCGAAGCTTATAAGTCTAGATAAGTTGGCACCTCGAATCGATGTCGAGTATGGAAGAATAGCATATGCTGCGGCGACCACAAATTAATTGGGATAAAGGTAGAATTTGCTAAAGGTGATGATGTAGACTCCACCAATTCCGAAGAAAAAAATTAGATCTTGTCGAGATTCAACAACATTTTTGTTGTTTTAAATACGTGACTATTTAAAACAACAAAAATGTTGTTGAATAGAGTTTAACAACATTTTTGTTGTTTTAAATAGTCACGTCTCACCCAAATACCTACAGTCAATAATAGGATAGTTGACAAAAAAAATCTAATCTGTCCGTCAGATAGATTTCCAAAAAATATTGGACACATCTTTTCTTTTTTCACGTAAACAATAAATTAAGACGATACAGTGCTTCGAAAAGTTGCGTGACGCCACAGTTTGGTACATTTTTTACCAGAAAGTGACGTCACGATCTTTGACACGTTTTATTTTTATTAATTTGATAAAACAAAAAACACGTATCCAATATTTTTCGATAATCTAACAGACGGACGAAACAGACTCATGTTTTTTTTAGTCAGTCAACTACCCTATTAATTGCTGTCAATTTTAGTGTGCGATTTTCAGTTTCGTCATCCATATAATATTGAAGCTGACTGTACAAAGTGATTACGTGTGACGTGAGGGGCGGCTCATATAATATGTGGGTACGTTATATTACGGAGATTAGTTAACTTTACGTATTAGACAGCGATTACTGCATTAATGTGGAGCTTTATTGATAAGGGATTAATTCATAGAGGCTGATATTGAATTAGTAATCACGGGTATTTGGTAGTTTTAGGATAGTGATGGGAAATTAAAATGGGAAAGGGGTTTAATGATCTTTATGGCTGTTGATCCATTAAAATACTTTTGGGGTTGTGACGGTTTGCACAGATGAAGGTATGTTTCTTTTCCTTTCATTAATGATGATGGCGCATTGAGTGAATTATAGTCGTTTTCACTGTAACTAGGGCACACATAAACTGATACCTAATTAAAAGCACAGTTGCACTTTCACAGCTCTGCTTATCGTCAGTCTGCAACGGTATTTACTCACTAATTCAAGCGTGGCTTAATGGAAATTAAAATGAGCCTAAGAGTCGTGTGTGTTAATTTAAATGGTGGGAATAAGACCTTCAGCATTATAATTGTAAAATAAACAAAAACCAGTATCAGTAGTAGTATGATTAGGATGCTTCCTTCAATCTATCCAATATCCGCGTGTGGTTTCCTGAACACGGTCCACTTGGCTGTGCCTTCAATATTCATGTGGGTACTACGAATATGTATGTATGTCCCTACATTGTATGCAGGAGGAAATCGTGCTCGAGGCCGTACAGATTGGATCGAGACAAGTTGAGGCAAACTAGCTTCCGAGACAGGAGTGATCATAGGTTTGTGTAGGTTACCCTGCTCAACTAGCTGTGCCAGCTCACTATGGAACAAGCCTACCTAAACTTTTGTGTATCGAGAGCCTTTGAATGACCTGTATTTCATGAAAACTTACAAGAATTTCTAAGCATTTCCTCTTTTTGAAATGCATTTTTTTATGTAGCCAGTGAAATGTTAGTTTGGTTTCGAAAAATGCACCTTTTATTTTCTTACATAACAAAATCGGACAATTCAGTTTGTTATCTAAGTGGAAGGTTATTTCTACTATAATTCACGAAGCCCTGAGGCTATCGGTTAGCCGTAGATAAGAAGACACAGTTTTTTATGTCACCCAAATTGAACGGCAAACATTAATGTAACATGTTTTAGGTATTCAGACATAGATAGAAACCGTCTGAAGATAAAATAGATTAGAATTAAAACACGACATTTAAACTTATTTTTATGTACCCGGCTACCGTGTGGACACTAGCCGGTACTTGTACCATACTGCCTGTGTCCCACGGTTTAACCCGCCGTTTCTCTTCACAAGCAGTAAATAAAGGTACAGAACATATCGGCATGAAAATAAAATTAAATGCACAGCATCAACTTTACTGTTACTACTTCGAAACATATCAAAGGAAGTCTTGAACACGTATATTTCCACGAACCAACCCCCAAACTTTAAATGAAGGCGCATCTTCATTATTGACGGAAACTAAAATATCGTATCTGCCTGCCTCCTTTAAAAGTTCCACGTTCAAAAACTCTTAATTGAATAACCTGCATCACCGCGTCTCTCGAGCAATATCCTCACATCTTTACGTTACGTACCAAATTTTAGAGCAAGTTTTACTATGAAGGATGTGTTGGCGACAGTTTGCGTCAGGGATAGATTCGTAATAAAACCGTCTGTCCCGCCGCGCACCCATCTGAGATACTGTAAGCGTTTTGTTTTACCGCTCATCCTCGTAAACTCAAATAGAACAATGTTTTATGTTCGGCCCGACATTCATAACATCAATATTGGGATGCCTCTCAAATCTAATAGATCGTCCATAAAACTGTTTGAAGCAAGTACACAGGTGTTTGTTTCTATTGTTAGTATTGTATTTTGTGGCAATAGCAAAATCAAAATCAATCTGTTGTACCAATTTCATGTCTGAATTAGAGATATCTCTCGACGGCATGTAAAGACAAGTCAGAAGCCTATGGGTTACGTCACCCAAACTAAAACTAAAACTCTGACACCAGGTAAGGTGGTAACCAGACGATAAAGAAGATGTCTGAATGTTCAAGTACAAACCTCTCTTTAACAAACTGTAAACCAAATATTACATGAAGGATATATTCTATAAGCATTCATAAATTACCTTTTCATTCAGGGATTTCAATGTAAATATAATATTTTAATGGAAGTGAAATTATTCCCAAAAGTGCTCCTGTAATTTCGCAATTGGAGTGATCTGAATATATATTTTTATAAATGTGAAAATTGAAAAGCGAGTGACAGTTTTTCCCTACATTTGCACATAAACGAGGTGACTTAGTAACCCATTTAAAAAGCTTTTCTTCCTGAACAGCGGTATTATTTACGAGGCTCCTGACTCTTGTCGGTAATACTCTCAAAGTAAGAGAATAAAACACTGGAGTTGCTCCACACAAAGTTTTCCAATAAAATGTCGCAAGTAGCCGACTTACTTGTCAAGAAGAAACGGTTACCGAACCGAACGGACGACCAAGGTATCCTGACCCCCGCCCGTAAGGAAACTCTTTACAACTCATTCAACGATCACTTTATTCTGTGGTTTATTATGGGTCTTGGTTAACTAGTTACTCAATTATGACACTATTAAAATTTTACGTTTATTGATTTTTGGGCCCTGAAAGAACATATGAAGGGAAACCTTCCAGTATCACTGAAAAGAAAACTCGTTGACATGTGCATCCTGCCCGTCCTAACCTACGGTGCACAAAGTTGGTCACTTACTGAACAACAGAAGTCCAAACTCAAGATTTGCCAGCGAGCAATGGAGCGCAGCATAATAGGTGTTAGGCGAACAGATCGCGTTAAAAACACCACCCTGCGCTCCATAACTCAAATAGCTGATGTTGGAGAAAAAACAGCCAGGCTGAAGTGGGAGTGGGCAGGCCACGTAGCACGGATGCACCCGGAGAGATGGGCAAAGGTCGTCACACACTGGACGCCTGAGGCAGGACAGCGCCGTCGAGGTCGACCGCGGCGAAGGTGGCGTGACGATCTGATCATGTTTGCGGGGCTAACATGGCCAGAGATCGCACATGACAGAAAGGTATGGAAGGAGAAAGGGGAGGCCTTTGCTCAGCAGTGGGACACAACGTAGGCTAACAAAAAAAAAAAAAAAAAAAAATTGATTTTACAAGGTTTTCCTGAGTTTGGGTGTAACTTATGCCTATTTGCTTTTTAGTTAGTTAATAGCCGGGTTCAAGCTGTTAGAGCTGTAATGTTATGAAGTACAGGGGTCTCATTAAAATGTTGGGTCAAAACATTTTCAATACTATCGGTATCTCTACGTGGTCTGTGCTGTTAAAGTCACACTTCACTAACGTGATCTATCGAGCGAGAACTACTTTTATGACAACAACAAACAACATCGACATAATATAAATGAATCAGTATCATCTCCTAATCCGCAACCTAGATCTGAGCACGTCTCACGTCTCGTCCGTCTCCGTATTAAGTCAATCTATCAATCCGCGCGTGCCTCCAGGGCCGTCCCTAGTGTGACCGCGACCTAATCGCGCGGTCCCTCGTGTGGACACGACCTAATCAAACGGAACCACATCTGTTCAGATAACCGAGATAAACCCAGCCCCAACATTCAAGGGTAATGTACAAATATCATTTTCTTACAAATTCAAGGGTAAGAATTGTAAAGGTGGGAACAGACTTGTTGCAGATCACGCGAGTTGTGTTTCAATGCATTAAAGCTGCATGGTCTATGTACTATTGTGATTTTTTTTTAGCTGACTCTCTTCCTCATAACGCTACATCGCATGCTCGAAGGGTTAAGCAGAGGTGTACCTAACAGCACGCCCACATTTCGACAGTCATGTCAGGCTGAGTTACATATAATAGGGGACGAGCTTAATACCATCAACCAGGCACAACTTTAGACTCAGCAGTCGCGCTCGCGATCGCTAAATCAATGAGGCAGCGTCTTCCTCGTTAAATTAAATCACTCTTAAAGTTTTATTTTACAGTTGAATGCACGCGAGATCAGTTGGTTCATTCAGTAAAATTCATCCAATAAACTTCAGAAATCAGCCGCGTCATACGTTACAAATCTGTTCTTACCTTTACATTACTCAAGAAAAGTCTTTTGATCTCAAGAAAATGGTTTTCGTCGATATGTTTCGTCGCTAGAGTCCGCAGAACAAGTAAGGTCAGCTCATTTGCTCTGAACAGTGGTCCTGTGTAGTTTGGTACTACATAGTTCCAATATGCCTACGAGTTGGTAACTCGGTACATGAAAAGTAGTGTTTCTGCGAGATTGTGATCATGTTTTAGCAGACACGTGTAACAAAGATCACGTGAATATTTACTGTACATAATTATACGTCTAGTGCCGTCAGTTGTAAGGTTATGGTAATTGATCTTTTAATGTAGAAAGATTTTATACAATATCAAAGCAGGGACCGAAATTACGGATTAATTTCTTCATTACAATAAGAAGCGATCTTTTTATCCATTGCATATCTACAGATAGTTGTTTCGGGTCTGAGTATTTGGTTTATGTATGTGAGTTTAAATGTTTGTGAACGCACCCACGATACAGGAGAAATGCCTAGTACGGGGCAACGTTTTAAAAAAAACAAAATTTCTAATCGTAACTTGTTTTTCTATGACTCTCACAAATATTTTCATATATAAAAGGATTGGAAAGTCACTGTGTACATCCCCAGTTCCGGTCTAGTAAGTCTGGCTAAGCCAATAACTACTTACACATTTTAAACGAGATGCTGATTCTTTTACCAAAACAGACATCTTATAGAAAAGCTGCCTTGCTAAGCTGTCGTTGTGTCGCTAACTCAGTATCATCACATTGCCATCAAGCCGTTACTGCCAGCCCCGTCCCGTCCCGCCACCGCCGACGGTGACGCGACGCTGACAACAATATCGCTCTGATGGCGAAACAACGCCACAATCACTCGCGGCTTTCACTCTGTCGCGTTCTAGCTTTTTGGGGAAAACTTAGACATTTCAGAAGGACCAAAACTCAACTTAGTGAGTCAGTAGTAGCAGTCCACAGTTGGTCATACGAATATAGTTCTATATAACATGAAAATAACTATCAGTTATTAATCAAAACATTCACAAATGGCCTTAGGTAATACTCAATTTATTATTCATACGCAATACCTTGTCACGCAGAAACCATTCTGAAAACTCTTGTCTCGACATTATGGTTGTGGTTGACAGCACCCGGCCGGTGACTTCTGGAAGTGTAGAATATCCGAACTTTTCAATATCTAAGTAAACATACTGATTGAAGCTTCTCCACCCTTCTACAATATGTCCCGGGGTTAAGCGATACTTGTGTGCGAACGATCCATTCTGCCGTAGAGACACGAGTGTCGACCATTACATGAGCAGTTTTAAACCCATCCAGTGATGTTTCCTGTTCCACTGACTTAGCGATTCGAAGCTGACTGTTCTTTTATACACATTCTGTGCTCGTCTGTTTTAATGATAGCAAGAGTAGGTTGGTTTTGGCTAACAGTTACCTTACGTTACCTTTCGTTACCTTTGTAACTAATGTCAGTAGGTATTATGATTATGAATGCCACCTATTTCACTTATAAGTATTTCAATTAAAGAGACGAGATACCATCAAAAATATAAAATCAAAATCAAAATCAAAAGTCATTTATTCAAACTAGGCTGATAATCAGCACTTTTCGAACGTCAAAATTTACTTTACTTTACTTTACTCATTTACAAGTGACAGTCCCCCAAAACGCCCACCCTTCGACACTTCCTAGTGTTTTTTGCTGGAAAGAAGAAGTGGCGGAACAAACTCCCCAGCAACACATCTGTCTGTTTGGTTAGAAGAACCAGACTCGATACAATAGAAAGGTGTAACTTAATATTACGATTGATTACAGACACAAGTCAAAAATAAAAATGTATATAATAATAAAAACATAAAAACCGGCCAAGAGCGTGTCGGGCCACGCTCAGTGTAGGGTTCCGTAGATAATAAAATATTATGTAAACGAAGTTAAAAAAAAAATACGGGCAAATGAAACTTGACCTCTGGATTGTATAGGCGCTCATACGATTCAGGGACCAAATTATATTGGTTAACTGCAGTTTCCATCTGTTGTTTCCATCCAAGTTCAAAATAATTTTCCTAGAAAGTCCTTATAAAGTTCTACTTTTCAGATTTTTTTCGTATTTTCTAAACTTATGGTTCAAAAGTTAGAGGGGGGGGGACGCTTTGTTTTTTACTTTTGGAGCGATTATTTCCGAAATTATTGACATTATCAAAAAATGATTTTAGTAAACCCCTATTCATTTTTAAATACCTTTCCAACAATATATCACACATTAGGGTTAAAATTAAAAAAAAAAACACTTCCCACTTTACATATAGGGGGGCTACCCTAATAAAACATTTTTTTCCAATTTTTATTTTAGCACTTTGTCGGCGTGATTGATACACATATTGGTCCCAAATTTCAGCTTTCTAGTGCTAACGGTCACAGAGATTAAGCGAGGACGGACAGACAGACAGACATGGCGAAACTATAAGGGTTCCTAGTTGACTACGGAACCCTAAAAATGCTATCTCACTGTTCAAGCGTTGGTAAAGTAGAACATGTCGATTAGCTGCGTCGAATGACTGACAAATAATTGGGAACTCAATTTATTTTTTTTTAAATTATTTAAAAAAAATAAAAATTTGCTAATCATAAGAATAGGCGCCATATTATTATTGGTATGGTAAGTATGTTGTGTATGTCGGTGGATTTTGTTGTGATTAAATAAGTGAATGATTATTAGTACCTATGTAAGTAAGACGGTTTATTGTTTTGTGAAAGAGCGCCTCTCGCCATCAAACGTAAAAGTTTGACGAGTTAAGAATTATGTACAACCTCTGTAAAAAAAATAAAAAATATTGCTAAAACATCTCAGTCAATGAAATAATGTCGTCGGTAACACCGATTTCTTTTCCAGTCTCATAAAATGGTATCGACCAATTTGATGGTTATTATATAATATAACCATCACAGTCTTGTGCGATCTTCATAATAATAAGACGGACACCAAAAGTTTAAAGCGCTGAAATTATTTGATTCAACCAAACACTTTTACATTTTCCTGAACCCTCTCCCAATAATCCCAGTCACTGTGGAGTTGCAGCGTAGACTTTACTCAATAATAATAATATTCTCCCGCCATCGCGCCATAGACGAGAGACGCGAGACGTCGTCGATCGCGAGTCGTCTGCGCACGGGAGCGCGAAGGCGCTAAGCACACCTCAAATACTTTCCCAACTCAACACACACGAGCATTCTAACTGATGACATGTCATTATATTGAGGGAAGTTAAGTCTTGATTGACGGAAGGAGATAAGGAAATGTTCGTCATATTTGTTTCAAATAAGTCTTTCTTCGCGAGCGAGATCTAAATAGTTCCACATAATATTGTATAAAGGCTGTAGCTTCCTGATTTTGATGTTTCCTCTAACTAACTAAACCTGTCGTGGCTGTTCGTTTAATTAAGATGGAAAATATATATTTTCTTCTGATTTACTCGGTACGGAAATTGTATAAAACACAATATTGTGCACGTTCTTGCGACTCGTGTGTCTCACACAGTAACGAAGACATATTTACAGTTACCGTAGGAGGAGGACGTCGCGTCGTGTCGGGAGGCGCTTGTTCTCTAAATTGCACTTTCAGGCCCCAACCGGTTATTGTCAACTCTCCACTTACTTTGCGTCCCAAACGAGATGTTTTAATGGCTAGTTGCTTTCAAAAGTTATAATTAGTGTTCACACTTCTGCTTAAATATTAACATCAAGTGTGAGTTTTTTGTGCGCAAGTCTGTAAGCTCCAGGTGAGAAGTGTAGATGGGACTTTGAAATTAATCTTAATCACATTCAAGAGCTCACAGAAAGGCACAGTTGTAATGACACCCATTACTGCTGCGCTTTTACTATTGATACTAACATTAGCTCTCTGTAAGTACCTGTGTAATACTGGTAATACGCACCAAATATAAACATGGAATATAATAATATGTTGATAGCCTGTACTATCGTTCATAACAGTGAATGGAATATTTTGCTGAATAGCCTGCAGTTATACAAAGTTTTATGAAAAAAATAAAAGATGCGTTAAAAAGAAACTTTAGGCGTTACAATGTTAATAAGATTTCATTGTGAAAGAAATGTTTCATAACTTTCGAGTTGTTTAATTAAGGGCTGGCATTGATTGCGGCGTTCGTCTGAATAATGCATAAAGTGGCGCCTTCCACGAATATTATGTTATTTATATGTTAAGCAGATAGCTCGGGATGTCTTCTAGAGGCTTTCTAGGGATCATTTGCTAGCGGTAAATTTGATATTACAATTTCCCGCTGTAACAAATTGCCCAGGACATAGGATGGGTCGGAACTACCAGAAGCATAATATTTCGTTGTGCCATAAATTAGAGCAATGTGGAGTTAACCGTTTCTTGGAACTACGTTATATTACGTTCTGTTAAAGATAAATGGTGGAACAAATAGCAGTGCTGTGTACGTTGCGTTGCTGAATGTTCAGTTGAACAGGAGCACGTCGCTACGTATAGTTGCTTTTGCTAACTTTTGTCTGCAGTACATTATTAACATTTTTTTGAATAAATAGACAAGACACTCTTTAATAGGCATAGCTTCTTAATGATTACGTACATAAAGACCATTCTAGTGGTCACACACCCATATCAGTTTAGTTATAATAAGCTTTACTCGTGACCTTGTTTTACTTTCTGAAACTGATCGTGATTTACAGCCAATCTCTCTCCTTCCATAAAATATCATTAGTCACACATTGAACGAAATAAGTCAACTTCATACGCGCGAGGCTAACGCTGGTATTACTCGAGTATTGATATTAAATGATGTATGTCAACACAGAGCTACGACCGCGAAGTTTTTGCGATCCCGAACAAACGATGATCGATGTCCCTCAGCGGCCTTTTGTCTCAGCCGAGCCTATTGTGTGATTGGTGGGTTTGAATACTGCTCGTGTGTCATTGGTTGATTCGGCTTTCGTTTTTGTTTTATGGCTCACTGTGTCGTGGTGCAGAATAAATCCTGTTCTTATCCGGTGTCGGTGTAAATCCTGCGGAAGAACGGGCCCTTTACTAGCGACACGTTTGTTGGGTTTCAAGTAGATGTTAAAGTGTGTCTGCGTTATGTCTTGCGTTTGACACGACAACTACGTTTGTTTAGCCGTTTCTTCCCACGGCAGTCAGATAGGAAGTGTCCATGTAGGTCATGTATAGAATATGACGCGTAAAACGGATTCCAATAGTTTTATTTTTGTAGAATAAGTCACTTCATTAGTTTTCAGTGTCATTTGTGACTTATTTGTTGATTTTCTGTAAATATTTCAACAACTTATACTCTCTGTTCGTTGTTCGATTTGTATATCATCTGTGGGTCAAAGATTCTTGAAAATAAATGAATGTTATGTCAAAAATAATGAACTGCACATAATTTTCACGTGAAATGTTGTGTATTACAAAATATGGAAATGTGGAAAACAGATTCCGCTAAAATGTTATTTTAGTGAAACAATTATCCCGAAATAACAAAGCGTACGATACCTTTACGATACGGAATAAATATTTCTGAGAAATAATTATTCTCAAGGAACTTTGGCCCATAGATAAATACCTTACAGACAGACCTAACATACATTTATTATATAATACAGCTTGTGCTAATTGCTACCTAGTTCATATTGGTTATAATCATTACAATGTATATTAGTACATTCGAATAAATACTTTCCTTCATCATAAAACCAAACGTTACATAAAACGTGACTTTACACAATAAAATAATTAGCTCGACAGTAAAGTTTTAAATAAAAAAACAATTACCTGCGGCCGGCCGTACGTGCGGCTAGGGCGGGCGGGCTAGGGCGGCAGTCGAGCGCCGCGAGCCGCCCGGGCACCACGCGCCGCCCTGCGCTCACACACGAACTCGTAACTTCGGAAAAGTTCGGAACTACACGAAGTTCATAACAACTGTATGACGGTCTGGGACGTTTGTTTTATTGCTTTGGAGACTTTTCATTGGTAAGTCATCACTGGATACATATTTCGTCCGCATTAGTTTATAATTAAAATATTTAAAGTTTGATTTTTCAAACTAGTTCTGAACAAAATTACTGAACATAACAATTGAATAATATTAAATGACACAATTATTTAGGCCTTGTTGGTCTAATGGTCGATGTGCAAGTGCTGAGTATGAGGTCCTAGGTTCGATTCCCCAGTAAGGCACGGTGTTATCCCGTCGGGGCTGCGGGTTGTTCGAATGAGATACCGCGGCCTCGGCGCAAGGGCTAAGAAGGAACATGAGTGTTTTTTAGTCAGTAGAAGTCTGACACTCCCTTCTGCTCTGCCCAAGAGCGGGAGGGGGGTTATTTGATGATTTTCCACCCGCCAAAAAAAAAAAAAGGCATTGTGTTATCATCAGTCAGTAGCAGCCACGGAGTCTGGCTTTAGGCCCAGATGATGGCAAAAGGCCTCACTTCAATTATCCTCATTAGGGTCATTCCTTAATTTTGATCTAAATCTAACTGGGGATATGTAGGTACACGTACTAGTGTGTACCTGTACACTGTACATCTTTGCCTAACCCTCTGGGTATTACAGGCGCGTTAATATGTTATGTAAATAGCTCAATAATTCGTTTATCAACACTTTTATACATGTAAAATTTAAGAATATCGAATAGAGAATTATTTTAAGTTTGTTTAAAACTCTTTTAAGGTTATATTTTCCAAGATGACAATAATGGGAATTCAAATATTGCAACACTCTACCTACACAATATATTTAACAACATTCTTTCACGTAAAATCAAACGCTCGTCCTGTAAGCAATATCAGCCACAATGCAAACCGCTGCAAATATCGACGTCACGTTGTTCCTCTCGCACTAAATCACGGAACAACCCGCTTGTTCCTCAAATAGTCACATTTCCGAGGGGAAAACTGCAATTACGTTTTTGTGTTACATATTTTTTCAGTTACAGCTCGGATTGGAATTTGTTCCAATAAATTGTGATGGGCTCCCTCCTATCGTTGGACCCTTCTGTCCTTATCGGGGACTGGACATGTTGCCCTTTTTTACCCTTTTGGGGATCAATGTTTGTCAATTACATAACGTTATATTAAAATAGTTATAAATATTAAGTTGTTTACTTTCTTGTGACGATAAAGACGTAAGTTAAAATATGTTTTATCAAGAAATTCATGTAAGTTAGAATAACTTCTGTCTAGGACATTATAACTAGCTTCAAAGTACATATAAAAACTTGCATAAACTTATAATATTTTAAATAGGAGAAAAAAAAAAGAAAGAAAAATGGCTGGCTTTTTCCATCAGGAATTTATCAGTAACAGCCACGGAGTCTGGATTTGTGCCCTGTTGATGGCAAAAAGCTCGCCCCCTATTATATGGGACTTAAACATAACTGGCGAAATGTGTGTGTACTATTAGGTACACCTCTGCCTAACCCTTCGGGGATTACAGGCGTGATGTTATGTGTGTGTTAAAAAAAACAAAAAAATAAAATTCTATTTAACATGGACTTACTCAGGCACTTATAAAACGTCGAGAGAATATGAACGGTTCTGGTTGATCGTTTCCTGTGGAGAAGAACCGGCAAGAAACTCAAGGTTTCTCTTTCAAATGATTTGGTTTCACAATGGTGGTACCCGATACTATAGAAAGGCGCCTATGGATCGTTTTTGATCATTTACACTCATATTCCTTTTGCTTCGCCACATCCAGCATCACGCCACGAGATTCTTAACACGATTTTACAAGCTATATATTTTAGGACCTAGTTTATACAGGGTGTAAATCAACCCATCATACAGCCGTCAACCAAGCATTCTGTACATCAAACTAAGTACCCCTACGCAAAATTTTTTGCTGGGAAAAGACTTTTTTTGGGTCAAACATTTTACGGTAAAACTCAATGTAGCACTATTAAAACATTGTGCTAGTGGATGCTTTGAATAGTAAACGGGTCATGGAGGTAATTTAAGTAAAGTTATAACCTGAAAAACTAGTATTTACAAAAACAGCTGTGAAAAATATGAAACTTTGACTCCCAATATCTCCGTAACTAGGAGGTTCCAAGGTATGGTCTAGAACAGAAAAATGATCGTACTTTTACACCCTATATATCAGTGACCAATAAAGTACGGCTGTAAGCTTTGATTAACGTGTCACGTTTTGCAGCAAATGACTCACTGGAAAATGTTTCCGATCTTGATTGGAGCGCAAATTACCGAACGAACACGGAAGTGCAACAGATAGTAACATACACCGATATTCAGGTTTATAGTTTGAATAAGCAAACATTTTGTATATTTTGGACACAATTTTTTCTTGATTTTGTTTTAAACTGAATATGAGTTAAAGAAGAAGTCGGCTGTACCAAACAGATGTCTATCTATCTATATATATAAAAATGAAACCCGTTTTCCGTTGTCACGACTTGGCATGAAAACGGCTTGACCGATTTGGCTGATTTTTTTTTTTAAATGTTCGTTGAAGTTCAAGGATGGTTCTTACGGCGAGAAAAAATCGAATAATGGCCGGAAAAGCCCTAAAAACAGCCCTTTTCTTTTTCCCATACAAACGTTTTCTAACTAAAACGTAAAATCAATTTGAGCTTTAATACCGTACCCATAAAGTTCAAGTGTTAGTGGAGAGGTTCCGGGAAGGCAAAACAATTGAGTGACGTTCAGTTGTTCAGTCAACGAATGACAACTTCAAACAGACCATACGACATTATCACAATAATCACAAATAATTACTGTTTCTTTCCTAATAGAAAAACGATTTTTCAAATGGTGTTTGCGTATAATATAAAAATTAATTGCTGTTAGTTAGTCTCGCTAAAACTCGAGAACGGCTGGACCGATTTGGCTAATTATAGTGTTGAATTATTCGTGGAAGTCCAGGGAAGGTTTGAAAGGTGAGAAAGTGGTAGGTAGGTAGGCAGAGTAGTAGGTAGAGTAGTAGGTAGGGTAGTAAGTAGGATAGTAGAGTAGGTAGGGTAGTCGGTAGAGTAGTAGGTAGGGTAGTAAGTAGGTAGGGTAGTAAGTAGGTAGGGTAGTAGGTAGGTCGGGTAGTAGGTAGGTAGGGTAGTAGGTAGGTAGGGTAGTAGGTAGGTAGGTAGGTAGGGTAGTAGGTAGGTAGGGTAGTAGGTAGGTAGGGTAGGAGGTAGTAGGTAGGTAGGTAGTTGGTACACAGGCAGGTAGTAGGTAGGAAAAAGGGCATTGCAACGCATGCCGGGAACAGCTAGTGTTTTATAAAATAAAATATACTATGGGCATCCGGAACATCAACATTGCGTTTAGCTCACCGCCATTAAAATTATTTCGAGCGTAGTTCCCATAACGCGCTTTCCATATTTCCGTGTTGTCGTTGGATTAGAACGTTCACCACCATAAAACATAACACGAACCCGTGTTTTATTCACATAAATCTCGTACGCCTGACGGACGAATAAAAGACGGAGGACTTTGCAAACTTACATAAGTATTCATCAAGGACTTTATATCGTATTCCCAAGGGTTATATTTGAGCGGCGGGACCGCACTGATAACGGTGTAGAGCCGAAAGTTAGTCTGTTATTGCGTAACTTTTCCCATTGTAACGTGTCACTAGAGCCTGCCCCCCCCTCTTCCCTGCACCCACTCCCCTCACATCTCAACCTGTCGTCTCGAGTAATTAGCTCGGGTACAGAACGACACAACTCAATGTTGTACTTTTCTCTTAAAGTAATTTAAGGAAAATAACCTTTCGCTCTCGCCATCTTTGTGATCGACACTTGACGGGCGTCGCGTCGGGTCTCTTTTGTGTGAGTTTTTCGTTTTCGGGACTTTTTCGGCGGCACTTTAAGGGTTTACTGAGAAAGTGCTTCATAAAATATTTGTGTTAGGATAAGGTAGTACCAAACCCGTACTTACGCTACGACAAGTATATAGCGTAGGTACAGGTCACAAAATATAGTTTGTATGTAACCGATAGTTTTATTGATAAGACAAAGGTTAATTCTCCCAGATTTGTCATGCAACTACATACTAGTATTTCACACAGATGTGAAACTTTATTACTTATCAACTTTATTCACTCATTAACAAAAGTCTTTTTATCCATTCTGCGCTTAGGTTAGGAACCTACTACGCCATCATTTATACCGACAATAAAAAAAATATTATTTGTACACCGACTGATCGTTCATATACAATAGAACCTCGTCGTCGAGTACGCGAAACGCACTTTAAACGAACGTACAGCGTAGTGCACTCGTATTAAAATACGCGATCAATGCGTCATTAGCGTGCGATCCGTTCGGCATCAATTGTTGCACTTCACTGTGAGCAAATACTTAGCAGCGAGAGGTTTTCCATGTTCCGATGATCGAGTCGAATGGCTCGAGTGATGGATACGCAGGATCCTTGGCACTTCATAAATGCTATTTAGGTACGTATGATGTTGGTAATAATAATTTAACAAATATTCTGAAGTACTATTTAGTACACATTTAAAGACGTTTTGTGATTTTAATTGCAATGTTCATTATATAGTACAGCATACGTATATTCAAATAGACAATATTTATTTCGTGATAACTATGCAGCAAATTGAACAAATAAATAATGAAAGCTATCGTTTTTCTCAATACAAGTAAAACTATCATAACGGCACGGCACGGCAGGGTTGGCGCAGTGGCTGCTACACTGTGTGTCGCGCGTTCCCTTCCCGGACGCAATAAATATTTGTATGCTACAGCTGTTTCGGATGACTTTCTTAACAAAAACAAAAAGATAAAAAACGTAATATTTTTTTTTCTCCAAATTCTGTTTTCCTAAATGATAAGGATCAAAATTGTTTATCATAGTTTTATATATCTCTTAATATTACATAGCAAAGTAAGCTAGATTAGGAATCATTTCATGAATTTATATAGAACGTCCGTTCTTCACTTACGACTCCAATCAACCGTTAGTGATACAGGCGACACTAACGTCTTAGTGATTAGAAACACCCTGATCGCAATGTATTGCATCCTCAATAGCGTATTGTGACAGGAACTAGCCTGGCACGGCCAGGCCGAGTGGCCAGTGAACTCCTCCAGCAATAATTTAGTAATTAGCAGAGTTGTAAAAATGTGTTCGCTTGTACTGGGCAGGATAAACAGAAGGTTCACTTAGAAGAATAATAGGTAAATTGCAAGTGTTGGTTATCATGCTACGGTCGTTTCAAATCATTATTTCTCTAAGAATATCATCATCATCATATTCCCCCATTCTTTTTGGGGCAGTGCAACACGTGGTCTTCTTCCGTTCTCCCTGTTAGACGTCACGGCATCATATACTCCTTCCTCTTTCATATCATTCCTCACACAATACATAAATGTTTTCTTTGGCCTTCCTCTCCCTCTCTAAGAACATGGTCTTATTATAATGGAATACGACATAAACCCAATCGTTGCAAGGATGACCGGTCCAGTGTTTCTTGTATCTTGTCTAATAACTTAGTCTAATAGCCGTGATGGCAGACAGACAGGCCTATCATTACAAGTACACTGTTTTCTTAGAGCAGTGATACTTTCTTCGAAAGAATGCCTTTATCATTTCTGTACAGAAGCAATCCAGAGCTATCATGGTGCGATTATTGTGTTCTGATTATCGCTTTATTACTATTGTTAGATTTATCATGAAATCACGACTCAATTCTTTAATCTTCTGTCTTTACTTTCTGCGTTGTAGCTCGGGCTGGTGGTTAGTGGTAACTCGTAAACTTGTATCGGTGCTCGACTGCTAGCTCCGCGCTAATGGATCTGCACTATTATATATACGTTTGAGGGGGAAGCGAGAAGCGAGATTTTTTTTTACTACATATTAAAGTAAACCGTTGTATGTTATTTTTCTATTTGTACGAAATCCTGTGTTCCTACATCTTAATCATAAACGTTAAACGATCTTTTATCAAAGTTTATTTAAAAAATTTAAGGTAAAAATGGTCCATTCCCATAGGGGAGTTCAACCCATTTTTTCAAGTTTTCTTCCTTATCACCATACCACCATCACCACCATAGTAGTGAGATCAGTCAGAGCAAATGTTCAACAGATGAGATCATGCTAGATGTATTATAAATCTCTTATTACGTTATCACCTAGTTCATAACGTTCACAACTCAATGCCCACTTAATGCTTAGCTTACTGTGAGACAGTCCTTCATATTGCGCACAGTGCTAAAAAAACACTCCTTATTGCACTTCAACCCGAATCTTCAAAAAGATAAGCGCCGAAGAGGCAGTGTATGCCAAACTCAAGCCTTCAACTGTTCTCACTCCCATAATTTCTTCATGTTTCTCGAACCATACCTGTATAACAAACTAAACAACATTCTTAATATTTATCCTCTAATGAAATATAAATGTAAAACCTCAGTCACTACTTATTTGAAATCCTTGGACTACAACGACACAGAAAAACTGTTGATCTCACTCAGATAGAACATCTCCACTAACTATAACCATTCCCTATACTGTTTTTGCATAATTGTGTGCCCGAACCACAATCATTCTTCAATCATGCTCACACCAAATATTATATCAACCATTCTTACACTACAGTCACTCATACAACCTCCTACGCATACATTCCAAATCTCACACTACACTCTCCAGCTACTCACATGCGTTCAATATTTCCACAATTATTCTGTATTTTAAATTTATTTTATTGTTTTTTTTTTGTTTTTTTCTGTGTGTTTAACGTAACTTCCTGCACTTTTCTTATATGCAAAACCATTTTAATTAGAGTAGTCACAGCCGGCAAATGGCTGCGGGAGGGCCCTGGCGACTTGTAATACAGGTTTTTTTAGATACCTACGTCAAGCACCAGTCTCTCACAATGTTAATTCCGTGTTCGTGCTCCATTGTAACCCTAGCTTTAAGTAACTTGTGTGGAGAAAATAAATTTTATATTATTATAAAAAAAAAAAAAGAAGAAATTATAATTTAAAGTTTTAAACTGATTGGTATACGAGTATATATGCAGTATTATTTAACTATACAGCCCGCATATGTCTCATAACTCGCGCCTGCTATAACTCAGCTCGCGAAAGCTGTTACTGTGTAGAGGCTGAAAGTAAGTCCCAGTTGTGCGTTCTTAACGCCACCACACTCTCGGCACCGCGGCTGTAGCTCAGCGCTCAATATTTTACTTTACTCTCGATGGATCTCAAGGCACGGATTAATTGAGTTTCTTATTGCTATGTTAAGAGCAAACTCAAGAAAGTACTTTTGAAGCTAGAAAACTTTTCATCTAGACACAGATAAAGAAAAGTACTGTTTATTTCTCGAGAAAATATTTGCCCTCATAAACCTAAATAAAGTGAGTAAAGTTATCTTCCACGAGACCCTTAAATATTTAGGACCTCATAAAAAGACCGCTAGATACTAAGAGGACATAACCGTTGACACGTTATACGTCAGATATCAGACAATTGTGCGGAAAAATTGTCAGCGAACGTAATGAGGCGATCATAATATCGCCAGTGTGGCATGCGATCCTAGTAATTGCGCTCTTCAGTTCAGTCCGTTTGTGCGGGATGATTGTCATGCTCCCCACCCCCCGAACCCTGGGTTCACCCCTACAGTCCCCACAGACGTGATACTAAATCACGGAATTAACCTTGCCGGCAGAAGTTAGTTGAATGACGAACACGAACTTGAGCCGTTATATTCTGTCTAATCGTCTGGCGTTGTTGTAAGCTGTTTACGTAATGGGGAAGGATTATCTTTTCTTTTCTTATTAACAATTCGATGCTAAATAATATTTCTTTTGTTTATCTTGTTCAAGTTAATTAAAGATTAACTTCAGTCAATTCTCCGCTTGTGTTAAAAATTCCCAATACAAATATTCTATCCATTGTTAACATAAAATTTTCGGTATGTGGTATGGAAATGATCTTCGAACAGAATAGCCAATAAAGGTCGGGTGACAATAAGGTCGGTCCTGTGTAGAGATGGGCAGTGGGAAAATACCCAACGGGAAAATACCCAGGTTTTTACCCGTTTGGGTAAAAACCGGGTATTTATGTGGGTAAATACCCAATAGACGGGTATTTTCATTATTTAACGTAATTATCACGATCTTAAATAAAAAATACATTTTTAATTTATTTTAAGAACAAATGCTGCGAAAAATAGGTACTTTGCGATGCGCACATACTTTGCGCCAGCGTATATAGGGCACTAGCTGTTGCCTGTTGTTCGAAACGTCAAAATGTGTAGGCTGATTCAGGAACTAAAATAAAACCAGCAGTTTATTATAACAGGAAAAAGTCGTCTTCTTGTTTCTAACCGACTTCCAAAAAGGTGGAGGTTCTCAATTCGTCTGTTTGTTTTTTTTTTTTTGTATTTTTGTTATCGCGTATCTCTGTCATTAATCAACCGATTTACAAAATTCTTTTTGTGTTCGAAAAGGTATACTCCCGAGGTGGCCCCATTGTCACCAAATCAGGATCTGATGATGGGATCCCAGGGAAATCGAGGGTAACCCTCAAATTGTATAGACGTGTATTACGTGTTTCGTGCTTTTTTAAAAGTTTTTTTAAATATTTGCATCTAGCAGTCATCACTTAATGTTGATGAGTTGATGATCGAAGGTATAACTCCTCAATGGTTAGGAGTTGAAAGCGAATCTTGAATGTTAAGGGTTGGGGTTCTTGGTTGAATGTTAAATGCATAGTAAATATTTGTATAGGATATTACAACTAAAAATTGTAAATAAAAAAAGTTTTTGAAGTCGGTTTTTTTTCTAAAAAAGTGCAAAAAAAACCGACTTCAAAAACACAAAAAAACGAAAAACAGAAAAAAGTGAAAAATAAAGATCACAGGAAAAAGCAGCTTCTGAAGTCGGTGGCAAAAAAAAACGATATCAAACAAACGAAATGTCACAGACTTCGGAAGCTGCTTTTTCTTGTGAACTTTATTTTTCACTTTTTTCTGTTTTTCGTTTTTTTTGTGTTTTTCACTTTTTTAATCATAAGTTTTTTCTGCGCATTGTGATGGAATGTTACTTATTTGCAGAAAGAACGTCTTTTAAAACTTTTGAGAATCTTTGACCAAAAAAAAATAAAACAACGAGAGATACTTACCAACAATTATTTATTACACTTTATAATAGTTGCAAAAGTGTTTTTTTACAATTGAATATTTTTAGGGATAGAATTTCCATTAAGAACCGAAGATTAGGAAGTTTATATTTTTTTTGTACTTAGATAGTACCTACTCATAAATAGAAAGCTTTTTGCAAATTGTCAAGTCACAAAAATTCACGGTTTACAAGATATAATTGTTTAAAGTTTCCAACTTTCCATACAAATTGGACAATAACACGCCATTTGTAAATTTGTAGGTTCGACGAATTGACATTGTAGACGTCAACGTTGACATTTCACGTTTGGTTATTGGAAAAAGTGAAGTTTAGTAATTTTTTGTCGTGTTTTTTAATAAAATCAAATTTTATTTTTATTATATATTTTTGAATGTATTAAGAGTGTGAATAATAATTGTTGCTGTATTATGCAATTACATTGCCATTCTTACACTAAAAATAACGAACGGGGTGGTTAGGTTCGTAGGTCGGGGTCCAGTGAGCGAGCGAAGCGAGCGATCTGAGACCCCGACATACCCTGCGAACCCGCTACTAAGAAAACTTGGATGCAAGAGCGAGCGAAGCGAGCTCGGGACTTCGGGGCACCCCGACACGGACAGGTTAGGTTAGAAGGGGATGGCGGGGTCGAGTGAACGAGTGAAGCGAGCGAATAGACCCCGCCATCCCTGCACGGGTTAGTTTCCAATCATTTGTTTTTCTCAAGAACGGTGCGTCCCCTTTACGTGGGAGTGATGTCAGGGCACAGAGGGCACCCCCCTCACCCTTCCGCTGTCAAACGATACAAAATTTTTACCCGGTTCGCGTTTTAGCGCTATTCTAACCTCAAAACTTTAACCATGGATATCTCCATAACCATGGGGTTTCGGTAGGTGGGGGTGGTACTGGGGGTTTTAGCCCTCCCCCCCATTCCCGCCCCCGCCCCTCCGCCTTATTAAACTACGGTTCATAATGGAATTTTAACCATTTTTAGTCACTGTCACTACTGTCATGATCATTAAATATATTATTAGTTGTCAATCCAAAGTAAATCACGTATTTAATCACTAGGCAATCAAAAGTCCACAAAACAAAATCCAAGTCGTCAATTAAACCAACAAATGAACACAAGTGCGCACAGTACGAAGCCAAAACAACGTGTGAGATAGATAGATCACCAACGCGTACGCCACTACTACTACCTGCTTCCCCGCCCCCCTACCCGCGTACGTACCCGGGTTACATGTCGCTAAGAGCGGATGAACACACACAAATAGACAGGTTTTTTTAAATTTCATTTTATTTAATTAGATAGCATGGAGTATATATAACGTATTGATGAATTACGAAAATAAACAAAGTTAGATTAGCTCGAACTAGTAGTAATAGTACTTAAATAGTACGTACTACTTGATATATACATGTATCTACACATTACTTAGATGTTACATATGCTAAAAATGAAAATACCCGAATATTTACCCATTCGGGTATTTTCCCCGGGTTTTTACCCTATTTTTACCCACATTTGGGTATTTTCCGGGTAAAATCCCATCTCTAGTCCTGTGGCCACAAATGTCATTGGCAGTAGTTCGCGGCGTCCCCCAGGGGCGCACTGTGGGACCGCTCGCGATCGCTTCCACGCGTGACGACCGCAGCCACAATACGCACATGTGCACTGTCGCTTATGTCGGTAAATTATATTGCTTCGTGCGTGGAGATCTGGGGAAACGATTTGGTTGTAAAATATAACGTTGGGTTTACAAGTAGTTTGTGCGGGTTTTATTCTGGAAAACTGTTGTGTATAATGTACGAAATTTAGATGTACAGTATACTACGGTATGGTACTCGCAAGTACCTATTTATCTATAGAAAATGGTTTCCAAGAAAAGAAGAAAAATATAATAGAATCGGGGAATATTTATTTGAAACCAGGTCACATAACTTACTTCCTACTTCCATTCATTTCTATTGTCAACATGTATTTCCTGAGCAACAAAGAGAAAAGGGTACAACAAAACCGTTCCTTTCACCCATCAATCAGAGCCGAAGTAAATGTCAAAGGCTTGAAGCCGTCAATCGTACGAAATCGCAGGAAACAGCGAACCGTTCTGTATGTTATTATCGGAACAATCAAGTACACACGTGCTCATCGGAGCGAACTCACGATGACGTCATTAGGGTCTCGCTGTAAAAAGACGAAACAGAAAGGTACAAAAGGGTAGGTTCATAACGAGTTTGGAAATGTGGAAATGAAAAGAAAATACCATTCGAGTACCGAGTGCACATTGGGACTGCTCCAATTTGCCTGTACAGTAGCACGTATAAGTTTCTTATCACGTTTCGTTGGGGGCTGATTCGCAGTAGCTATACATTTGGCAGTCATGATGAGCGCGACACTAAAACGTAGCACCAAGGTCGCAATAAGCCGCACCACGAATAATTCACCATTTACATACAAACTGCGGCCACCCGCCATCATACGCCGCCGACGCGATACCTTCTCCCGGGACCCTTTACATCGCTCGCTAGCGCTGAATATAAAAACTTCGGCCTGATTAAAAACGACCGTGAATAAAAAAGTAGATGATATCTCGTTCCTGCAAAGTGAGGGCGTTTACCTGGCGATACCGCTCGTTTGCTTTGTCAGCAGGAAAGTGTGTTAGTGGAGAACGTAGGGAGCACGCAGCTGCGCCGACAAACTGTCATCAAAGAATATTTAATAAAGAAGCCTCAAATGTATTTTGCGTGTGAGGAGGGAAAGAGCGCTGCGTATTTATGACAAAATGATGATGGAAGGCGAATATTTTATCAATTTTACCAAGTTGTTTGTGATAAAGTAAGTTTTCCTTTCAATATTTTTCACACAAAGTAAGGTACGGTTTGGGATAACATGTAAAAAATTGTGAACTTCAAGGCTTAGAAATTCATAGCTCTAGACAATAATTCTTTCTCGAGTTTACTTTTGTTTGTAATGTAATTATAACGAAATTCTATATCTCGAACAGCAAAGCACATATAAGCTGCAGAACGCGGTCGCACTTACGCAGGGAGGTTCCACCCGTCAGTTGGGCTTACACGCGTGGTTTCGTAGTCTTTGTTATTTACTTGTTCTCAGTCGTATGAATAAAACAGTGAATCGAGTAATTCGGGGAGATACTTACATTTATTTTTTACCCACAGCTATTTAACCTTTAAATGGGTCTCTTGAGAATGAAGGACGCAAGAGCAATGTTTAGTAAAGTTACGCTGATGTCTTGTCATCACTCATATAAAGTTAAGTTATGCGTACCTGCGACCCCATCTCGATTCCCCAGGGCTTCCCCAACCACACGGTTGCCAGATTGAAATTTAAAACAAGTGTGCTTTAAGTCCGTTAGTGTAACTGTTATTAGCAGAGTGAGAACTGTTCGCAGTTCGCATTAAAACTTCCAGCTCCTACATACTAATGGCTCCCGCGCTTTAAAATGTACCTCCTGCGCTGTAGAACACGTTACACCCACTGCTTGCAACCGCGGAGTGATAAGAACTAACGTTCTTACTTTCTTCAGTGTATTTCCATGTATACTGTGAAAAACTTTTCAAAACAGACTTTTAAATATTGCAAAGTACCTTAAAGTTGATTTATATTCATGTGCAGTATACATAAGTGATCAGTGGCGGTCTTTTAATCTTCTGCACAAAATGATGCTAAAAAAGACTTGTAAAAACAGTGAAACACCTACCAGCTCGTCTTTTATTCTATAGATTTCTTCTTACAAATCATTTCGTCACTCGTTTAGTGCACTTTACTTGTTAACTGTGATAAATGTTGTTGCAATTGAAGATCTTTTGTGATGCCCTCTAATTCATCTGAACGGCGAAGGTATCTCATGTTTCGTGCCGCGATTCTCATTACACTGATACTAAACGAAATCAGGTCAAGAATTTGCTCCAGGATTTAATATCAGTTGACAAAGATGTAGTGTGTAGCAGGTAGATAGTGGCCGTTACGGCTTGTGGCCGCCCGTCTTAATTAAAATGCCTAATGAGAGCCGGTGGGACGGCCTCCCCCCCTCCCCGTCACACCCCGCACCCCTCGCCCGCGACCTCTCACACAATCACCATTGCTACTAGGTTACACCCTCTTACTAACAAATGTTGTTTCGTAAATCAACTCGTTTGGGAACTGTTGAGTTAACATGTTGTGTGCATCAAAAAGGAATCCTCGAAAGAAGGAAGGTCTCCTTGTAACCAAGGTTTTATGTGAAAATCTTTGGGATGCCGATTTGCCGTTTCTAAAGCAGTCGTTATCTTTAAAAGCACTTGCCATCTTATCTCTTCACCACCGTTACTTGACTGGCAGAGGATGGCAAATACATAAAGCGAGAAGTTTGCATAAATATTAAAATAGAGCTTCTGGTGGTAAAATTATTGCAAAAGCAATGGGTCTAGCTCAAATGTAATTTTGTTCATTACAATACAAGTTGGAAAACGGTAATTAAAAGACGTTATTTATAGCCCAGCAGCTATTTATTAAAGGCATCAGTTGCTTCTCGTCCGCTGTGAGCAATAAAAGTCGTCTGTCGGAAATGTGCTAAATAACTAATATTACGAAGCTCTTCCAGCGTATTATATTACTAGAAGTCGTAACGTTTAGTACACATGCATTTATTGAATGTTATTTTCAGAAAAGTTTATTTCTTAACATAACGCCTGTAATTCTTGAAGGGTAATGCAGAGGTGTGCCTCTTTAGTGCACCCAAAATTAAGTTCCATGTCACAGGGGAAGGGGCGAGCTTAATTGTAATATTATAATAATGCTGAATTCTTGGACCTCACTACTTTTATTTCATACCCCGATTCTCTTCCGAAACCTGTTAGTTGAAATAATGTAAAATGCGTAAAATATTGTAATGTTTTTAATCAATATTTTTGACAATATAAGGATCACGAAAATCGAAGTATTTTGACTTTCACTGTGAAATAAAAAACCAATTTTCTATCGCGATGATCTTAGTTCTCAGTTTTAATTAATGGTTTCTGGTGTCAGACTATAATGTTCATTTTATTAATTAGATTAGGCCTTGATACGTTTTCGTGTGGCCTTCGCGATAATTCATTAAGCAAGTTTGTAATATTAGTCGCAGTAAGCACCGCACTTACCGCCGACAGAACTAATGTTTCATTCATTAAAACAAAGTGTCTAATGTATCATTTTAATGTTCCACTTTTGTTGCGAACGATCTGTTTCTTTATAAAATCGTGTAATGGCTGAAAATAACGTATATTTTATTTATTAATTACTAGCTGGTGACTGTGACCTTCATTCGCGGTTAATATACTACTTTCCTTTTTGAATCGTATTTTGTTACTAATTTCAAGAGTTTTTTTTTGCACTGAACTTGTAACATCATCTATCTACCGGGCTTTCAAAAGTTGTTATTTTGATATTACAAACAGACACTTCAATTTTATTTATTAACCGACTTCAAAAAGTAATTCGTCGGATCTTTTTTTTTTTTGGTATAGACTAATCTATCAAGTGAAGACGTTACAATTAAAAGTGAACTCTGGATCGATGAAAACTTTTTTGCAAAAAAAACAATCGAAGTCGGTGACATTTGTTTGTTTGATTTCGTTTTATGCCACCGACTTCAGAAGCTGATTTTTCTTCTGAAGTTTATTTTTCACTTTTTGGTGTTTTTGAAGTCGGTTGTTTTTTTGCAAAAAAGTTTTTTTATTTTTTCGTTTTTAGTTGTAGTCCTATACAAATATTTACTATGCATTTAACATGCAACCAAGAAACCTAACCCTTAACCCTCAAGATTCCCTTATTATTGCTTTCAACTCCTAACCGTTGAGGAGTAGTACCTTCCATCATCAGCTCATCAACATGAAGTGATGACTGCTAGATGCGAATACTTGAATAGCGTCAGAAAAAGCACGAAACACGCAATACGTGCCTATGAAATTTGAGGTTTGCCCTCGATTTCTCTGGGATCCCATCACCAGGTTCCGGTTTCTATATTATGGTACCCTTGAAATTTCTCCTTTACAATAAAAAAAGAATCATCAAAATTGGTTCATAAACGACGAAGTTATTAGCGGACACACATAAACGAAAAGTGTTCATAAATTTTAAAAAATGTTCATAAAATGAAAAGTACTGAGTCAAACAATGTCAAATTTTTATGGGACTAAATGGCAACTATTACGCATCAAACTAAAAAAAAACACGTAAATCGGATCATAAATCTTGGCGTAATCGGTGTATATACATAGAAAAAAAAAACAAAAAACATTCCGATCGAATTGAGAATCTCCTCCTTTTTGGGAAGTCGGTTAACAAAATAACAGAAGAGAACGGAAAGGCTGCCTTGCTACAGACAGTGGTAAAGGACCGCGACACACAAATGTTGATTAGTCATTACTGTCATACGTTTTACGTATGGATACTGATATTAAAAGTGTCCGTTTGTTGTTGTACAGGAGAACGGGCGAGCGGTCCCAGTGCTGGTAGTGGTCGCGCTCTCGGGGGTCAAAGTATGCGACCCCGACGATCAGGTATATTTCATTATTTTCCACAATTCTGAGGTAATTTCCACAACATTTGATTGTAGGACACCTCTCAGCTCTAAATTGTTTTGTGTCCAAATCTCCTATGCCTCCTGTGGCTGAAACTCCAACTGTTGCCTAACGTATTATGATACGACTCGTTGAAAATATTTAGGCCTGTATCACAGAACTAAATAATTATTAAATAAAATAGCTTTAAATCTATGCTCGAGGAAAGATTGGTGCGTGATTGATAATTAATTGATTAATTTGTGTTTTGAATAATCTTCTTAATCGTGTGGTTAGTGCCCAATCTGGTGTCAGAGATTTCTTATGCCGCCCAAGGGCCTCTGACTTTGGCTTTATGTGCCGTCGAGACAAATGCTGGTGATAATTTTACTATACGCACATGACTCTGCAAATCAAAGGTGCTTGTCTTGGGTTCAAACCTGAGACCTTATGACTTGGCAGTTCGAAGGTCACATCACTACACTGTCACTGCATTTATTGTTAGTGCCTTAGTTTCTGGTAAAGGTCATGAGGCACACTGAGTCCCCCCTATGTATTACAGAGCGTGCGCATGTGTCACGCGCTGCGACGCATCTCGTACGCGACGTGTGAAGCGACGCGCGCGCTGTTCGCCTTGGTGGCACGGGAGCCGCGCTCCGAGCCGGCGCACCACTACTGCCACGCGTTCCAGACCGACACGCCCGAACAGGTCAGTCTAACACACCCTTAGCATAGAACAACCCAGTACCAAACATAATGTGTATTGGAACAGGTCTGCACAAACAACCTGTATGACAGAACAGGTCTGTGTCAAACACTTAGTTTGTATGATAGCACAGGTCAATGCAAGCACTCCGTATAGAACAGGTCAGAACAAAACAGTAATATAATGAAAGGATTTCATTGAAGCTTCAAGACAAAGGAGTAGAGCATTTGTTGGTGTATGCAAATTCGATCGCAAGTCACCGCCTCTCGGTAGACTCGTCCCGGCTTTGTTTCACCCGACACTTTCTGCTTCACTCCTAATACCTGCCGGCTGATGGCAAGCTTTGAATCTTAACCCGCTTCATCTCTCCGAAGTTGAGTGTGACATGACTCGTTCTTGTGATCCTGTTGTGAGAACGTTCTCGTTCATGTACTCCTATGAGTTCATAATACAAGTTCATGAATGTATAATTTTGTTTCGTGCTGTGCTTATGTAGCTTGGTTTATGATTTTTGTCTTCCGTGTGTTCTTTCTTCTGTTGTAGTGTCCACATTGGTACGGATATGGACGATGATGTTTCGTGATCCTGCTATTGCGTTAGTAAGTGCTTTGTTGCGTTAGTTTATCAACTTTAATGAATGTATCATTGTCATAGATTGCATTGCAGTTATAACAATAAATCCTCCGTTGGATCATTTAATTCAATACTTATCTTGTTAAACATCCAATACTTTTGCCAGCATCGACCAATTATACCGCCACCAACATGTCAATCAGGTAATTATAATTTGTGCAAAAAGTATCCACAGTATGTAGCCAATACTTTGAAAGTAGCGGAGAAAGTAAGATCGCACGACTTTCAAGTATTTACGTATCGCGTCAAGTTCGAGGTCACGCCAGATAAGCTCGCCTTCACTGAGCTTCGACAAAAGCCTTCGCTGAATAATAATATAGTGGCATATGAATAACTGATGACACGAGCCGCGTGCTACAATATACATGTGTGTGACAGCGAAAGAGCCGTGACTTTGGATTTTAGATGTTCATGATGTGAGTGCGGAAATAGTACTTGGGTTTGGATGTTACAAAATTTATTTCATTACAGTTGCTCCCAAAAATTCAATACAACCACTTACTACTAAAAAAAAGCTAGTGAAGAATCACTAGCTTTTTTTTGACTTTCAAGTTTTGTAACTTATCAAATTTTAATGTATGAGACTGATCAAACTCTCGTTTTTCTCATCCTTAGTCTTTCATACTATGTTATCCGTTTAAGCACATGTCATCATCATCATCATCATCATTTCAGCCATAAGACGTCCACTGTTGGACATAGGCCTCCCTTCCCATTTGCCATAATCGCCACGCTTGGCAGGCGGTTTGGCGATCGCAGTATGGTAGTTACGAAGGCACAGAGAACGCTGCTGCCCATTCTCTAGTAAGTTCCTTAGTCGCCTCTTACGACACCAACGGGAAGATATGGGATGGTGCTATTCTTTACGTCCGACACCATACGGAACCCACACACACATGTTATGCTAGTTATGAATATTGAACAACAAGGACACGATGTGTTATTGTAAGACGTGCCAGCACATTAATGTGCCTGATTTATCATACATATCAGTTTATTATCTAAATCTAGTTAAGCTTAGAACGTTTTATGTATAATAATGTGACAATGGCTGTCACATTTAAAGGCTTCAAGTTTTTGTTATTCTTGCATTATTCCCTGGTGTAGCCTCTTTTATGTAGAATGTTTTACTAATTACAATCACTTCGCCTATTTTATTACTTCATAAAGTTGATTCGGATGGTTATAAAGTTGTAGTGGGAGTGGCCATCCTTTTGATGTATTCCTTTACTTACCCGGTTACGACCAAGGCCAAAAGGAGGGTTATGTATTTGATCTGTGTGTAAGTACATTTTAAGTTTACGTGGCTATTTCTTTGCTTACTTGTAACTCCTAAACGGTTGAACGGATTTGGAAAACTTATACGTCATTTGATTCGACTTGGTAGCGCGAGTGTTTTTACTCAAATAGAGGCATGAGCGAGAGTGTCACTGGTTCACATCGATGAGATAGATCTGTATGCCTGTGCAAAATCGCTAAGACATCACATCGACCAACCAAATCACGGTAAATGACTACTTTATCGTATTTGTGCATAGGTATGGCAATATTTATGCTCTCGTACCGACACCCACATAAGGCATGTGTTCACTTAATCTTAGAAGTAATCTGTAGGTAGGTACTATCGGTAGCATAGTCCTTTATGAAAACTATTTTAACATCACCACCTCCAATATTGCTTCTCGATAACGTTAGTGCCTTTGTGCGGCAGTGTTATCATCTCGCGAACGAGCGGTGGAAGGAAATTGCAGTTTAGCTCTCCCTATATAATATAGAGTTTAGTTCAATTTGTGAGGAGCTGGAGCAGTGACACCAATATCTAGAGTTTTATATAAAAGATGCCTTTGGAGTTTTGGGCTGCATTGAGTTTTAGAAAACGTTTGTAGACTTTTTGGGGATTTATCTATGAGCGTTTGATTTGTTAAAACGTATACCTACACTGTATAAAATGTCAATTCATATTTTCATGTGCTAAAAACTAACTTGATATTATCGAGTTAATTCTGCGAAACGATCCAGGCTTGGATACAGGATACCACTCGCCCTCCTGCAACATTAGGCATATGCAAGAAAGCAAAAATTAACATTCATGTACTCATGCCTTAAAACCATTAAATATTGAAGTTTCTAAGAATGAGTAAAACCACAAGATTCTTCATCATTTTAATATAAACGCGCATGTTACACGATCGCGTTGAGCTGAAAACGAAATAATAATAGAACTGAACAGTTTTGCAGCTCAGTGGAACCGCTGAGAGAAACAAATGAACCGTGGAGCGCGGGTAAGATACGTGTCGAGTGCCGTCTTTGTTACGGATTAAATATTTTAAAATGTTCCAGTGCTTGTTCTAGATATATTTTTTCGCAAAATGCTATGGATAAATTTTTCGCAGGTTAGTTAATATTTGAATTTCAATATCTATATATATAAAAATGAAACCCGTTTTCCGTTGTCACGACTTGGCATGAAAACGGCTTGACCGATTTGGCTGATTTTTTTTTTTAAATGTTCGTTGAAGTTCAAGGATGGTTTTTACGGCGAGAAAAAATCGAATAATGGCCGGAAAAGCCCTAAAAACAGCCCTTTTCTTATTCCTATACAAACGTTTTCTAACTAAAACGTAAAATCAATTTGAGCTTTAATACCTTACTATAAAGTTCAAGTGTTAGTGGAGAGGTTCCGGGAAGGCAAAACAATTGAGTGACGTTCAGTTGTTCAGTCAACGAATGACAACTTCAAACAGACCATTATCACAATAATCACAAATAATTACTGTTTCTTTCCCAATAGAAAAACGATTTTTCAAATGGTGTTTGCGTATAATATAAAAATTAATTGCTGTTAGTTAGTCGCGCTAAAACTAGAGAACGGCTAGACCGATATGTCTAATTTTGGTTTTGAAACATTTGTGGCAGTCCAGAGAAGGTGAGAAATTAGTAGTATGTAGGTAGGTGGTAGGTAGTTGGTACGTAGGCAGGTAAAAGGGCATTGCAACGCGCGCGGGGTACAGCTTTATTATATAAAAATTAATAGCTGTTCGTTAGTCTCGCTAAAACTCGAGAACGGCTGGACCGATTTGGCTAATTATAGTGTTCAATTATTCGGGGAAGTCCAGGGAAGGTTTAAAAGGTGAGAAAGTGGTAGGTAGGTAGGCAGGGTAGTAGGTAGAGTAGTAGGTAGGGTAGTAAGTAGGTAGGGTAGTAGGTAGGTCGGGTAGTAGGTAGGTCGGGTAGTAGGTAGGTAGGGTAGTAGGTAGGTAGGTAGGGTAGTAGGTAGGTAGGTAGGTAGGGTAGTAGGTAGGTAGGGTAGTAGGTAGGTAGGGTAGTAGGTAGGTAGGGTAGTAGGTAGGTAGGGTAGTAGGTAGGTAGGTAGTTGGTACACAGGCAGGTAGTAGGTAGGAAAAAGGGCATTGCAACGCATGCCGGGAACAGCTAGTACTACATAAATCAATATAAAGTCATTACGGGGCGAATGGAATTAGAAAACGTATTGCGCCGACGCCAAATAGAATGTGACAAGGGCGGGAAGATGATTAATTAAATCAGTAGCAACTGTTAATTAGTGCTGCAATTACAATACGTAATTTATTAATATTGTTCTCCAAGTGCCAAAACAACAAAATAATAAATCTGTCAATAAGAATAGGTTCAAACATGAAGGATTCAATTCAGCATCGTCGTAAAAAAGTCCGCAATACAGATCCATCTGGGATCTGAATTAAACATAACTTTAAGAGAAACCTTTTTCTTAACTCTGACAATGTATTGCCGGCGCAAGAAATCGCGGCGTTTGTTATAAAGCGGCAGTTGAGCCGCTGAGCCGCTGAGCCAGTGCATGTGCACTTAGAAGGCGCGGACCAAGTTGCGGTAAGCAGACTGTCGCGCCAACTTCGCCGAGAACTTGCACAGAGTTGCGGTTTAAGAACTGCTGCTAAGCCTAGCCGATATATAGAATGCTGTTTGTTTGCGAGTGGCGTCTTGTAGCGACTTTGCATAAAGTCTTGTGTGGGGGAGATGTGATGATCTGTTATTGCCCTCACAAGGTATGCTTTGTGCCTTGCCTATGATATGTTTATATCACATAAATCAGTTCCGTACTTCAAGTCTAATACAGGGTTTTCTAAGGTCAAGTACGTTATCCTATTACCGTTCTACAGGTACCTACAAACAGCGTGAAATAATGCACATGTACTTACGCAAAATATTGGTCATTCATTTTAATATGACCACGTTAAACATAAAGTTATCAAGCATCGTCACGTCCATGAACTAGTTCACAGATAATTCCGCCAGAGCGTCCACTGCAGCTCGCAACTCTGATTGAGATCGGACAAGTTTCCACTAACAGATAAACGCACTTAGCCGCTACTATCTGATCAATAACGTGCAATTAGGGTTCTTGCTGATCATCTAATAGAAGATATTTATTCGCGTTTACATGGCCGCTTAGCTTTCTACAGGTTTCTTCGATATTTATGATGTATTTATTTAAATTATTGTTTCTAGTATCGCTTATGTTGTAAGCTCCAAGAAAGTTTGTCAAAGTTAATATTAGCATTCGGATTCGCGTGTTCATTCTCATACGCTTGCTTGTTTTATATTTAGTTTTATCACCAGCATTAAACAAGTATAAATCTCACCAACTTTCAGGTAAAATTTAAGTCAAAAACAAGTCAACCATTATTTTTCTTTTACAATCTCTTCAATCCCTAATCAATCTTTAGCGCGGAATGAAAACTATTTTCATTCCTACAAAACTATTGTTCCAAACTATTGTCTCCTAAAATATTGTTATTGTCTATTTAACCCAATTACCACTAGAACTAATTGCCTATCGACCGGGAGCTGTTATACAAGCCCAGTTAATGACGATGATTGACAGCTGCGTTCGTCACGACTTGTACGATAGTGCCGACTCATTCGTTGCACTACATTACGCGCCGAATTCATCTATGGGTTAACAGGTTCACTTCTATCGCTTTTTACTGAATTATTTCTACGATAAATAGGGCAAGTTCTTATACGTAACTTGGTCAAATTAATTGGTTGCAAAGATAAAATATTATGTAGGACTTAAGTTGTGAAAGTCATCATAGAGCGTAGACAAAGTAACAAAGAGGTGATGGAAATGATTGATGAATATAGGATTCACATGCAGGAAAGTTGTCATCATCAACTGTCATGTCAATCTAAGTAATTTCCCCTATAAAGGGTGTAAAAGTACCCTTAACGCAAACGAAGGGTGTCGAATAAATGTAGATAGTTGGCTAGCATAGACCGTAAATTTTGGGACTGACCTGGTGTGACGAAGCAATCTTCTTCAGGGGCCCCTGTCCTTCGATGATGAATGTAGCAATCGCGTAGGCTGGAGTCGATATAGAATCTGCTATTGTGCTGAACGATTGATAATTGTGATGATTGGCTTTATAGGCTCAAGCTTCCGGAGCGAGCTCTTAGCAAACGTGCGGGTTACTTTTTCCGTTGAGAAGAGAATGTGGCAACATCTGAGCGTTCAGTGTTGCGCGCTTTCAAAAACGTTTCGTTTTAGGCATGTCCCGTTTGGAATATGCTAGTCGATTAAGTTTTAATCGGTTTAAAAAGAATGAATAGATAATACGTAGTATTTGTGCGTACATAACAATATACAAAAGTACCGAACAAAGGGCATTTGTTCTCCCCACCACTGCGATCATTTTTTTGTTCTAGACCATACCTGGGAGTTTCCTAGTTACGGAGATATTGGGGGTCAAAGTTCCAAATTTTTCACAGCTGTTTTTGTAAATACTTGTATTTCAGGTTTTAACTTTACTTAAATTACTTCTATGATCCGTTTACTATTCAAAGCATCCACTAGCACAATGTTTTAAGAGTGCTACTTTGAGTTTTACCGTAAAATGTGATTTTTGACCCCAAAAAAAAAGTCATTTCCCAGCAAAAATTTTTGCGTAGGGGTACTTAGTTTGATGTACAGAATGCTTGGTTGTCGGATGCGTGAAGGGTTCGTTTACACCCTGTATACCTGTGTGAATTCATAATTGAATATTGCTTGTGTCAAAAGTTTAGTCTTCTTGCAAGTTCTGTTTGCCTAATGTATTCAAAGTATTACCAACAATAATTCCAAATATGGTTGTAAATACTGCAATAAATGTGACAGCTCTTACCTATTTCAGGAATAAAATCTTCACGCTAGCATACAAATTCAAAAGCTCATCTAGTCCATAACTCCTCGCCGCATACAATAGTATCAGACTATCTTCAACCAGCAGTTCATTTGAATATGCTGAGCTAAATATTATATGAGGGTGAACGAAATGGGCGAATGAACGAAATTGAGTGTATCAGTTGTTTAATTTCCCGAGCGAGCTGTAAGGAGTGAATGTTTTGCGTGGACACTGTATTGTATGAGGGGGGAGTGAGGTTCAGAAGGTTCATACGAACTTAGAACTGTGGGCACTTGAAATATTGTATTAATTAACAAAAACCAAGGGCCTTCTCAGGAAAGACTTTATTGTGTTTCGAAGTAAGCTCTTACGTTATTGGTCCAACTGACCTGATGCAGCACGGCTTTCGTTAAATTTCACTCTAATGTCGAGAAGCAATTGGACCTAGTTTTCCTTTATGTATTTTAGGGATTGTACTTGCTTTATTCAGTTTAACGTTATTGAAAAGTCAGCATCGTCTTTACTTTTTCAAAAATTTGTAGTACCGTTTGTCTATATTAAACTGAATTGTTTTACTAAAGCTGTCACAATCAATCAAGGGGGTAAGCTCCGGAAGATCAATAAACACTCGATCTCCTGTCAACGTGTGAGTATTTGGGCTACAGTCGCATGTGATGGCGGCAGTTAATTTATTGCCGCAAGATTCAAACGTCGGGAATAAGCTCGCAACGATAATAAACACGTGAATGGGCCATTAATTGACTTGCCTTATTGTATCGTTTGGACAATCTTGTCGTGTTAAAATTTACTTGTCTTTATTTCTGTAATCGGATTAACTTCGCCGACATGTTTATTTAGAGAGCAATCGATCCTCACTCCCCCTGACAGATTGTACATTTTCGGTTCATTGTAATCCTTTAGTCGCGACTCGTGACTGTCATCGATCTGATGCCCTCGGGGCTTCGAGTGGGCTTTGTGATGCTTCGGTACGGTTCATAGTTGTGGTGTTGGTTAGTAACAGTTCAGAAACTCTAGCATACGCGATCACTTAAATATTCAATACGAATATTTCGGTGAAAGCACTGTGCTGTACTCACTGTCGTGGGCCTTTTGTGCTTTCGTTTCGTTTTGGCAGTGCAGTGCGCGCGCGCCGCGCATTCCTCCGCGAGCGACCTTGCAACGTCGCACGTCCGCGGGGGAGGGGGGCCTGTGTGCGTGGGGGGGAGCACATTCCTCACAACCGCCTCCCAAATAGTAAACAGTGCAGTTTCAAGAACGTCTGCTATCGTTAGCTTCATCTAGCTGTCCATTCATACGTCCCTCCGCACACCGACGACGGACGGAAAAAAGCTCTTGATGAATTACCGACCATTATGCGATGGAACGTTGTCTCAAATAAACCCGCCGCTGATTGCTCGCCAAATGAATAACTATTAACATTGAATGTGAATTGTTCGATCGATGGCGGTTGAGGTCCCATTATATTATCATTAGGGACTTGTGTTTAGGGTCATCAACCGTTCGTCCGCTCGCAGAAAAGTTCGACGCCTTATAAAATTAAAAAGAAAAAGGAGTATACGACACAGGTGCGCGGGCGCTCGCGTTTCCCATTGTGCCTGCGCCACTTACCGTGAAGGCTTTAGTAGAGCTCAGAACGAGTTTGTAAGCATCTCTCGGAGCTCAGTCGTGTTCCAGCTCTCGAGAAGCTCGCATGTCGCGTCCCGTACATTAATATTATATCGCGTGTGTCGTTGAGTGACGACGTCGTGGTGATTGATTGTTTGATCACGGCGTGTATGTGCCTCTGTGCTGTTACCCGCGTGTAGTGAGGTGTGATTGACCTGTGAATAGTTCCACTTTATTGTTCGTAACAAATCGTGGGAGCTTTCCTCAGGTATGCAACTGTATGCTTTTGTATAGCTGTGTGGAGAAATTCTTCTGTGTTGTCCTGTTAAGCAGTTTTACTGTTCTCAACTTGATCTCCTGTTGCGGCATCTACTTGGTATGTATTGTTGTGTTTATTAAGAGTTGCAACTTCCATATCGCTATAAATATCTCTAAGAGTCCAGTATTTACGTCCAATGTTTTCGCCAACAGTATAAAAAGTGCCACAATAGACAGCGGGTGGTCGTGTATTCGCTCCCGCTGCACTGTCTACCTGATCTTTTAATTACAGCTCCCTTTGTGTCCTGCCAGCGTTTTGTTTAGCAGCTATTGTGTACTCCCCTTTTGTCCCTTTGACTGTCTATATTTGTACACTAATCATAATCTCAGCGAACTATTTGTGTAATATCTGAGCTTCCCTCCGTGTCTGCCATATCACTATGGAGCGGAAAGTTTTGTTTACAGTCCAAGAAAAAAGAAACAAAACATTATGCTGCAAAAAACGTTAATCAAATCTTTAACTTCCCGAGCGGGTAGATTTAAAGCTCTAACCACAGACATTAGCTCTACTTCATTAGTTCAGCTTTTTCTAATATGAACTTATTGAGGTTGAATTTGCAATGCAACCTTTTTAAAGCACACTACAAAATTATTAAAAACTTAAAACTTAATTGACACTGCAAGCGAACTGTTTTCCAGTAAAGACTAAAATATTGCCATTTTCAAGAAGCGCAACGTCCACCAGAATCTGTACAGCATGAGGCACCAAAACATCAACATTGTCATATAAATGAGTAAGTTGCGGAGGTACGGCAACCACCAGAGCTCGTATATTTCTTGCTTTTACGACACGCCCAGGTCCATCCGTCGGTTACCGCTCATCTGTTGTGATGCCCGTCATTGTTTCACTGCCATTGTACCCGACTTCATTGAATGTCCAGTTATTGTTTGCGGAAGTTCATTCTAAATACTGCGGAATTTAAAGGGCTCCATTGTTTTGGATTCTGTGTTGACTTTATTGGATTTAGCTCTTATGTCGTCCATGTTTCCAATTATCAAATACAATGCAATTTCGTGAATGACTGTTGTTTATGTGAATGACTGAAGTTCCAACATTCCTATCATTAAATCTATCTAAAAATCGAAGGAAGAATCGTGTAGAGGAAACGTTTAATTTGAAGTTGGTTCGTGCCTCTGCCGTAATAATAAGTTAGGTCTGTTTATAAAAGTGTTCACATCCTGTTCCACTTCAGTGACAGATTTATACGTGTTCACACTCCCAGTGGAATCCACTCATTTATATATTCTTGTGGATATTAATAATTCTGACGTAATGAATTGCAATCTGGCAAATGATGACGCCCAACATTATAAAAGGATGAATATTTTAGCTTTAAAGGAAGATGCCTATCTCGACATATTGTGAAATATCATTTAGAAGTATACAAAAGATAATAAAACCATTTCAATTTGGTGGAATTTCTTCTTATACTGAACCCCGCTTTATTAAGTTCTAGGAACATGGAAACAAAGTTATAATAATACCTCTTGTAAGACAATCTCGGTTAATTAACCGTTTAATATGGCGTAACTTGATAACGCGCCGAAAAACCGCCCAATTCGGGGAACCTTCGCTCCGCAGCTCCGGTAGAGATCGTTAAACATCGGTTTGATTATATTATTTTTGCATATATTTTTTCCCTTTAATTTTGACTTGCGTGTAGTGTTTTGCTAGGTTTATGATGAACACGGTCCGATAGGAAGAAAAGCTTTTTTTACCCCGTACTACCTACTAGTACCTACAATTATTGAATCTCGAAATGTATACTTTAATTATACGGTTAAACCTACTGTGGTATGTTCATTATCTAGAACGAATTTGTTATAATTACATCCTTTTAAAATACGATTTCGCTCAACCCCCAAAAACTCATCTTTTACAAAATTCCGTAATCAAAGAACCGAAAACAGAAGACAATAAATCGTTTGTGAAGAATGTAATCGTCGCTGATTGGTGGGCTGGATCCGACATTAATTATAAATTTTACACTGGACAGATGTCGGCCGCTGGAGCCAGCAATTGAATAATAGCCCGTCGGGAGCCGATCATACCGCACCGGATCACCTAGCCCGGGCATTAGTTATTGTTATAGCATTATCATTTATTACTTTATCTTTGATTATTATAAAATCTATATAATAATATATAATAATATGTATCAGCTAGCATTTCACATATTACTTCATTAACATTTCAAAAATATTTCTTTCCATTCTTGCTGAAGTTTATAAAACTATTTTTTGTGATGGCATTTCTAATATTCCTCTCACAAAATTCTAAGCATTTTATTGCCAGGCCACTCCACTCCAACTATAAAGTAATATACACCAGGGTATGAAGTTACTAGAAATTGGGGCAAAAACAATTCGACCAACGTTTTATTTCTACTCAAAAGGACTTGACCTGAAAAAATATACCAGTGTAGGTATTTTACAAATATTTTATCCGCTTTACCTGTCGGAACTTACGTTAACACAAACTATGTACATATAGAAAGCCTCGACTTTTCTATTAGATATTTGATCCGGGTCGCGGAGTTCTGTTGGATTTTTCATACATTTCAAATTCTATTTTAGAGCCTATTCATAAAACCGTTGTGTTCGAACTGCTACATGAATATTGTTGAAATGAAATCTATTCAAAACAGCCGCAGTCGTTTAAAGGGAAATTGAATGTGGTAACGATAGCAATGAAGTAGATATATTTGCATTGTAGTGAACGAAGGTTTTTGCCTAAAGAATATATAACAGAACTGTGAACAGACTTTGTTCTGAAGCTGTATGAAAGGTAATTCTCAAAATTAATTAATAACTAAATCTGTCGAAGCCTGAAAGGACACGAGAGTGCTTAATAATCTGTAACTTTGCAAATATGTAGTTTAAAGTCACAAACAAGTATTTAAATACAGTCTGTTGGTCAGAGTATTTAAGGATTTTGATTTATAGTTCACATACGAAAATACATTTCATGTTATTAATTGAATACATCATAATGGCGGCGGCATTATAAGCTAATGTAATGGGAAAGTTAATAGACCAGAATAACACAGTAAAAGGTTTTCTGTATAGCGGGATGTATCCATTAATGAATCGACTTCCTTTCAGTTAGTGGAGCTTATTGATATTAACAATGATAATGAGATCTCTGCAATCTTGTTTCCTCATCGGATATAATAAAGTTACGCAATATCTGTTGCTTTGAGCAAATAACATGGTTTACAAGAGTCCCACAACTCGGGTAAGTCTATTACATTGTTACTGAATATTGAAGCTGATGTGGCGCTTTATACGCGAAACTAGCTAAGTCACTCAAAGTAAACGGCTCAAATATTAACAAACTAGGTGATGCCCGCAGCTTCACCCGCGTGGGTGTCAGTCAAATTATATACTTAGTCCTTCCTCGAGACCACTCTATCCATTGGTGAAAACGGCATGAAAAGCGGTGCAGAACTGACAAGTGTGCAGCTAGATCCAACTCGGCGTAGTATCTAACTTTGTGCTTGTAGTTCGTAGTATGATCGAATATCTCACTATCCTAAAATCATGAACAAAATGTGAATCTAAACTGAAATAAAAAAAAATACACAAGACTTCTATGAAGTTTCGCTAACAAATTTAATTGGAAACGTTTTCGTTGATATTACATCAAAAATACATGTAACAAGAATAAGGACTATCTTCGGGAAGTCTGAGTGGAATAAACAAGATGGTTGGTCGTATGTTGGTGAAGATCAAACAGCACGTGGTGTTGTGTAAATAAACAGGTATCCGTGGGGTGAGCAGTGATGGTGGGCAGTGCGTGCCGGATGTGACGTGCGTGCGTGCGGTGCGCGATGCGGGGAGGGCTCGCTTTATCTTGAAGATACTGATACAAGTAAAGCTGTATTGGATCGGTGTTTGATACTAAACTATGGTAGTTGAATTTAATATTGATAGTTTTAGGGATTTAGAAGTTAAGCTATATGAAAATTGGCCTTTTCAAGGAGTATGCAAAAAGCTTTTGTAGACCTAACTGTTTTTCAGTGTGACTATAAATGAGGTTGCGGGACTGTTCAAAAGAGATACCGCGTCTTTGGAACACAAAGGGCGTAGATTTACCATGAGTGGGTTTTAGTCGGTACAAGTGTGACACTCCCACAGCGGGAGGGAAAATTTCTCATTTGAAAAATAAAATAAAATTATCCGTTAAGGTGCATATGATAATATAACCTTAAGCATATACTTACACAAGCATAATTCGGATAACAAATAACGACAAATATAAAAGCATAATGACCGGATTTAAACCGGAACTCGTGCCGAAGCCCACATTTCACAAGAGTCTTTAAAACCGTACAACATCGTAAAACAGTCAATAAGCCCATGTACTGGTGACGTCATTTATTCGTTTTATTAACTTTAATAGCGCTTCACGACTTTAAGTGCTGGCCTGGATGTGCCTCGAATTACATCGCGGGAGGACTTCTCAATGAGAGGAATTAAGACGATCTTCATGTCGTTGTGTTTTGTTGAACCAAGTTCAATATAACGGTGGTAATCATCATCATGGTAGATAGTATGTCTCTGAAAAATATATTCATACTCGACTCACAACCTTTCGACCATCAATTTAATCAACAATATGCGAAAAAGAATAAGTTAAAAATAAAACACTTCACGAAGTACCTAATTCCGTACCGTTGCTAATTCTCTTGTCCGTGTTTTAGTAACTTTAATTTTGTTTAATGTCACACTGCATTCCACCTTCCGTTTATAGTTCACGCTCAAGAAAGCAGGGGATACGTAGCCCACACATACAGTTTTATTGGAGCTATAAAATGTTAGTCTTTATAACTTGTCCCTACAATGTTAAACGAAACTAACATATTATAACTACAGGATTAGCGAAGAAGAATGTTAACTGTTAAAAATTTTGATGAGGTACTTCATAAATAACGCACATAAAATTAAAGTAGCGTTTAATTAATTAACGTCAGTAATTAATTCTGGTCACAGTCGTCACCGCCTCCCGGAGTCGTGACATAAAGATAAAAACGATATATCCAACAATTTCCAAGCGGAAGAGATCAATAAAGTTGGTCACAGCATACGCCGCAGATCAAAGTGTTTCCGTCGTCGGGTAAAAATAACGTTTACTGCCAAACAACAGTAAACACACGCGTTACTGAGTCAATACTAGCAGTGAATTACTGCACCTCCGGAGCACAGAGCTGTCAATGTTATAAACCATGAAAATTGTAGGAATTTTAACTCCATTGAAATATATTTGTGTTATGCATTACACTGTCGATGGCAATAAACAAGTTGTAAAATGCTAGAAAACACTGTTCCGCCGAAATTGCCTCAACCGTCTAAAATTTTCTGTTGCACTTGAAATACGTCGCGGAAGAAAAATAAACATTATTTCTAACGTCAATATACGTCGGCGTTCCAGCTGTATAGAACCCCATGGCTTATCACGCGACGCCGACGATAGGAAAAGACCGGACAGCTTGTTTTTGTTTCCATGGATGATGGGTGGACCTTTAGTGTGGGACGCAACATGTGTCGATACTCTTGCGCCATCCCAACTTCCTAACTCATCATGATGTGCTGTTCTATTGACCTAATTGGTAACTATATTTTCAAATCGTTTGGAGTTTAAACTCTGGGAACCGGAAGGTACTCGTATGAGTGGTCACAGCGATTTTAAGGAAATTTCAAAACGCTTAGTTGACATGGTGCTGGCTGTCTCTTCAGTCTTGTCTTTCTCTCTTAACACCACTTGACAGCGATGAGGAGGAGTTTTTGACGGAAATTTATAGTTTATTGTTAAGTTGTGTGTATAATATTGTTTTAGTAAATAAAAACAATCATAAACAAATAAACAAACATAGAAGCAAAGAAATAAACTTGGAAGTAATGAAGCACTAAAACAATCTTAGACTTCACTTGAAGTATCCACCATCCAAGTTTTAATACAAGATTTCAATGAGTTCAAGCGAACGATTGGAAACACTGGAGTAATAGCGAGTTTTACAGCATACTTCTCAGCTTTTATTAACGTTCAAACGTTTGAAGAGATATCTTCAAGCAGCTGAATTAAAAAAAGCTTTAAATTTTAACGTTTATTTTATAATTTAGCTGCACGAGTATTAAAACCCAACATTATCTGTAAGGGTATAAAGTTGCAGCTCACCAAAAATGCTACAAAAGTACGTCAGTAAAATAATAAATCACCGTTGTGATTTTGATGAGTCGCGATGTGTTTAGTTCAGCTAACTGGAGGAAGGACGGTATGCTGGTGTACTGTTTCACCCAACTCAACCAATAGAGTGAACCGAGTTGTCGGGTCCTCTATAATATTTGCCATGATTGGCTTGCAAATAAGTATGTTGTTAAAACAAGGGTTGAATCGAGTACGATTCCATGCTACCAGATGAGTATCTGGATCTTCTACCCTAATGTATTTCATTTTACTTCGGAAAGGTCTCTGAAACATTAGTGCCACAATATAAAATCCTTTAACGCCAGAATGTGCAGCATTTTTGCAATGATCCCACGTGGAGGCGCGGGGGGCCGCGCTCGGTCACGCGCGGGCACCCAAGCGCCCATGCCCTCCATTATATATTACATTACGTCTCTGGGACCCCAGCGTGTCCCCGGTGTTCCACGAACGAGGAGGTACCGATATGTCCTCGATTCGAATTCTCTTGTGGGTGAGACTTTTGAATTTATGCAGAGAGGCCGTGCTTTATGGAGCTGTGAGACGAATAACTTGGTTCCTTGAAAAAAAAGTAGAATTTTCATTTGGAATTAAATAAGATTTTTTTTTTTATAAGTATTGATTACGTATAGCAGCACTTCTTATAGTAAAGCACGATTTTTATCGAATTACAAAAATCTTGCTCGTGAGTCGTGACATTCCACCATGGCGAATACCGCTGTAACATTAATATTTCAATGATTAGATCACTGTTCAAAAGGACCCAAAAATGTGATATCATCATATAAAACCTGTTTATTGACAGAGCCCCATAATCTAAAATCGACAACAATATCCAAATATTGTGCAATATCTCTAAGTTAGTGTGAAGCTCTCCCAAACACCGCTCCTAACCGTCTCCAAAAGTATAATTACCGGTTCCAAATCGTCCAAATACGCGTAACCGCTAGTAAAACGCGTAACGTCTGTTACTGGGTAGGCTCGCGGCGTATAACTCAGTTTGCGTGCAGAGAGATTTACTGCCCGTTACTTCCCGTGTTCAAGCAGCGCGGGGTCAGATTCGTACCAACTTGGCCCCAACTTCGAATGTTTCCTCTAACTTGAACGTTTTGAGGTTTCCTGCAATTTACCTTTTATTATTCTAAGACTATTGGAAGTAAATTGGTATGTTCATTAATGCTAGCTTTTAAAGTTTGGTAATTGTAAGTCAGAATAATTTAGTCATTTGCTCCACTATTCACCGTCATATCTATGGCATGCCGTAGTTTTAACTATTTATGTCGCTTTGTGAAAGGTCATATTAAATCATCACACCTACAAACTCCTAGTGTCATATTTTGCAACATCATAAAATAATATATATTAGCTATTAACGGTTGTTGCATAGTTTCCACTCGCCGGTGCATCATTCACACAAACCATGCGCCCGCTCGTAAACATGTAACACATGCCTCGCAACGGAAATAAATTGTTTTTAGAAGATATTTATAATGCAAGGAGTGCATTAATAAATAAACTGGATGAGATGGATAAGTCTACTGTGATCTTGATTTTAGAATACTTTTACGTTTATGCTCCTTGAACTATGTTTTTGTTTGGCCACTTAGCATTCCTGCCTTTTGCAAAAACTAGATTTGGTGTTAGCACAACAAGTACATTTCTTCAATACTCCCTCATTAGACGTCATCTCAGTACTCTCGTGTTAGGTTGTACTGTCCTTACCTATCTATTTATCTAAAACTATGTTAGTGTGATTGTTTGCTAAGACTGTGATGAAGTACCTACTGACAGTTGATACAATGGTCACTCAATACAGACACATAGCGTACCTATCTACATATGTGTAGATTGTAAATGCTGTCGGATACTAAATAAACTTTTCACGTCCATCCCGACTATCTGAACAAACGCACCCATGAAGCTCAGTTTGAAGTCTGACCGCTCACTCCGTAGTATATCAGCTATTGAACTATCATCAAGTAGATGAGTTCAGAAGTTTTGATTTTTATTACGTCCTTATTACACCTTCAGCAATGTTTCTTGAGTCAGTCTTTTTCTTAAAATTCTTCTGTTCGTGGCGTGTCGAAGGCAATCTTAATTGATTTAGCAAATAATTTGGCTCCGAGATTGATTCCTCATTAGCGTTCATCAGTTCGTCTAACGGGAGACACCAGAACACGATGTTAAGCCCTAGTCCTATATTGTGTGCAGCTGAACAGAACTACTCTACCCAAATACTCTTAGCCTAAAACAGGGTTTCCTAATAGTAGTTAAGAAGGAGAAATAGAAATCCTTAGCCCTGTCTATATCAGAGTTGGTTTTCTGCACTGGAACACTCCGTGTTGGGTGCACGTGTTCTGGACAGGAAACAGACGCGTCCTGCGGGATCACTTCCCCAGATAACACCGCGCCGGTACTAGCCGCTCAGGGGCGCAGGGGTGAGGCGAATATTCAATTAATATATTGGGTACCAACCTATGACTGGGTTGAGTGGTTTACTTTGGTGATATTAGGCAATTATTAAATAAATAATCCGTTTTGCAAACTTATTGACTTTTAAATGCAAATCTGCTATAACATGATGTATATTATATTCCCTTATTCGCAAACACTATGCTACACCCAATATTAATTAGAAACAACAAATCGCATGAAAAGTGCTAAAAGTTTAATCGTCTGCAAAATCTGTCACATAACCAAACTAAAAATAGTTGAGAATATAAGAAAGTTATTAAATAATGAAAAAATCAAAACCATCAACTTCTAACCACTGCAACTGGTACGATGTTGGGTACTGTAGTATCAAAAAAATGTTCAGGGACTTACGTCACTGGGTCTGCAGTGCCATTATGAGGAACGTTCGGTAAGGCGAGTTTATGGTTGAAAAAGTTTCGTCTAGAATCAATTTTTTTCAGAAATACTGGGATAGTCAGATATCTTGGGTTAGTATTGCGTAACATGAGCTCAGCAGTATCGTGTCTGGAGCTCGTCTGTTCAATGTCAGTTGTTCGGTGCCATTTAGACCTAAATCGAGGCAGTTGTTCTAGATTTTCTTTTCATTTCGATTGACCACATTTTCTGTATCGTGTCTGCGACTCATCAATTCTCTTGAATGTAGTTCTGTCTCGGCACTGACTAGCCTTTTCATTTTGATAAAAGTTTTTTGTGATGATATTTTTGAAGCTTTTGTACCTACATATTAATAAGTAGAATTTACGAAATGATATTACGTGTCTGTGGGTACTTTTGAAGTAATAAACTGTAACTAAGAGTAAATTCAGAAAATAACCTACATGATTTTTTCAGAGCTGTTTAATTCTATGCATTGTGTTATTTTCTGGGTCAGACGAGCGCGCATTTCGCGACGTGTCATTGTTTTGTAACAAAACAAAAACATTGCAGAATCTCTCGACCCTTGTATATTTTATAGAACTTTATTAATGTGTTTTTTAGCATGAAAACCAATATATTTTATATTCTGATATATTATGTCCGCAAGAAACTAATGTGTCAGCTATATTCATGGCGACTTGCGTAACGTTTAACCCGATTGCATCGAATCCCGTAAGGTACGAAACAAATATTTGTCTAACCCACTGGTACTTGTTCCGGGTTCGGTGTTTGTGCAGTTCAGATTTATGTCCATAGACTTACTCACAGTGCAAACATATTATATAGGTAAGATAAAAATGCAGCTCACATCATAATTCACTAAGCTTTTAAAAGAGTTTTTAAACTGATTACAAATAATTTTAGGCTTATTTTTTGGAAATTTTGAAACTCATTCAATTGTCTGCCACCCCTATCGAATCTGGCCTCGAACAGAAAGGGTCACGGTTGCCATAGAAATGCCATAAAGCCAGCAGATCCCTCCTAATGTTATGAGATGTAGCCCTCGCACAAATTGACCGAACCGGGAACTCTCAGACATGAAGTGAACGCAACATTCATCAAGTAGAGAGCAGGCCTCACTTTTATTGTGATTATTTCTTGGTTCTTCCTTTGTGGAAGTAACTAAGGGTTGGATCACGTTTACTCTTTGATTAAGTACAAGTGCTTCCAGCAGTACCTCGGGGGGAAAGTTTCGTTAGCAATACCACTGCTGTATTTTAGTTTAATCAAAATTATTATTCGTCTCAGTGGCATTTGGTACAATAGTGCCTTTATGGAACTCTGATCCCTGTAGTAATCATGTTTTAGGCATTTTAATCGGTAAATAAACTAAGTTTAGAAGCAATTGTAATTTCAACTTATTTTAAAGCATTTTGTGTTTTATTCTGAAGCTTAATGTCACACGAGAGTGATATTGTTCGGCATGAAAACGGGCGTACCTAATGAAAAAAGTACAAACATTACTTTTTATGTAGAAACTTAAGTTCTGACAATGATTTCTTTTTATTGCTAAATCACGTCTCGGTGGTACAATATTGTTGATAAAACTTGAAAATGCGTGAGAACTATATACAATACACCATTTTCTATTCAAAACTGAATTGAAAGCAGTGTTTATAAGGTTTCTTGCCTGTTTTGCCTCAAAAAACGAAGCCATGCCACCAGATTCCCCGCAATAGTCGTGCCGAGTCGCGTCGTACCGAATAGTGCCGATTCGCAGCGAATCGGGTTTCCCCCAGCTTTTGTAAACAAATACCGATACACGCAAGAGTCTAAGCTTTCAGTATGTGGTGCCACTGTTAGCGACAAAAGAATTCTGAAAAGTGAGTAAATGGAATTAAGAATTTACACATTGAGGGGCAGAACGCCATTTTCATCGCGGGGAATTCCTGGGTTAGTGCTGTAATGTAGAGATTTGCACGAGCAAAGGGCGACGCGGTGGTTGATTAATGAAGTAATGTCTTTCCACGCAACCTGATGGTAGAATCCTAATTGGATCTGAAGTCGCTCTTTCCTTGGAAATCTTGGTAGACTACGAGCTATTAAATTCTCAGGGAAGTGCCAAAATGAAGAGATTCGAAAAACAAATGATTCGAGAATGTATTGGTATAATGATAATATTATTATATTATCCTACTAATGTTCTACTAATAATTATTATAAATGTGAAAGTTTGTAGGATAGGATTGATGGATGTTTCTTAATCTCTTCGGATTCGGATGAAATTTTGTACATAGAAAATTTATAGCATGGATTAACACTTAAGAATTTTATTATCTCGATAGTATGATCCCGTGAGTGAATTCGAACTGCAGGCGAGCGAAGCCGCGGGCATAAGCTCATCATTTCAGCCATAAGACGTCCACTGCTGGACATGGGCCTCCCCCAAAAGGGGGATTTGCCATAATCGCCACGCTTGGTAGGCGGGTTGGCGATCGCAGTATGGTTGTTACGAATGCACAGAGAACGCTGCTGCCCATTCTCTGGTAAGTCCCTTAGTCGCCTCTTACGACACCCACGGGGAGGTATGGGATGGTGCTATTCTTTACGTCCGACACCATACGGATCATAAGCTAGTACTAGGTAAAAGCAAAATGATGACCACTCATATTATTATAGCGCCTGTTATCGCTAGTGGAGGGACCCCACGTGTCGCCCGCTATCAATTCGCACGCATTCGGCGGTGCTCGATTGAATTACCGTAGTGTTTTGCGGCTCGAATAAAATGTAAATGAAACGATCGCAATCGTGTTACGGACGGATCGATGCGGAGTTGCGGACGACGACTTGCGGGTCGTGGTACACACAGACAGACAGACACATCTGTATGGTTGGTTTATGTATGTGAGCGTGTGGTTGTTTAGTTAGCATTTCGTGGACTCTAAAAGATACAATTATGTATTTAAAATAAGACTCCACTAAAAAATGTTGTTGCCTTTGAGATTGTAGTCTTGAACTTGTGACTGTGCAGCAACCTATGGCTAACGCTGGAATTTATGGAGATTTGTATCTTATTGTTCACATTGATGGCCTAAAATATTCTGCTGTCCCATTTACGTTATCACTTTATCTTTATAACTTCCGAAGGTTGCACGGTAGTGAAACAGCCTGCGGTTTTCTTCACATGGATCTGTTTGAAACCTTTTTTTATTTATTTTTTCTTCCATCTGTATTTTTGATTGGTGCCTACTAGTTAGATATTGAATCGGTATGTCGCTATCTTGAATTCTTATAAAACAGTTAGAGCCATATATCAAACTTAAAAAAAATATTTCGCAGCTGGCGCCGTCTCACAACACCATAGAATGCTTGATGGCGACCAAACTCGTTTGTTTCACATCCATACATTAATGAAGACAACACATTAATATTCTTACGACTTCAACCATCTTTAATAACTTCAGTTAATATTGTTTTAGTGGGCGAATGATTTTGATGACTATTCAAACGCTATGTTAGTCTTTTATAGCATTTTGGTCATGAGTTTTACTAATTTACTGATAATAGGTTCTTAATTTAAACCAGTGATGTTACGGAGCTTCGACTCCGGTTCCATTAAGTCGGAACTTCCGATTATTATTCCATTTTGACTTCTCAATTCTTTGGCAATTATAAAAGTACGTAACAATTTTATTTCAAACTTTTTAAAAAAGGTCAAGGTACTAAATTACCATAAAAGTGAAGAGATTACAACAAATCGTTCTATCACACTACTTAACACATGGCAGCGTTTAGCGGTCCCGTTACGTCGCTTAACTAATTAGTTCGTATCTCCTATATGCTAATGAAGCCCTGGTACCTCCGCACTCCGCCGGCTGACGTTAAGTATATTAATAAGACGATTATTGCCACTGAAAGTATTTTTAAGAGCTTGATTGACGGTCATTCTCATTACGTAAACGTTTGCTACGAAAATAATAACACTTTATAAAACAGTGGCGTAACAGGGATAGGTAATTAAAACAGTAGTGTAAGGTTGAAAAGTCAATGCACACGAGTGTGTTTTTTTAGATATAATACATTGAAGAAGAATAAATAGAAAAGCTAGTAAAAAGCAAACCCGCATTTCTTACCCGTCTAATAGAAAAAAACTCGTACGAGTTTCAAAAGAAACTGGAGCAGGGTCACAAACGTAATGCTCCATATCCCGCAACATTTGACAACAGATATTATGATAAACCCAGCAGTTGGCCGCATCTTGTAACTTTCTTTACAAAGAAACCTTCATCCCGAACGCTTCACACGTCGCATAGTTCAGGAGTTAAACTACAGTTTCAAAGCTGTGGGAAACTATTTACCATATCAAGTTGGTTGCTCGTTATCAATTAGCTGCTGACCGTAAGTGAGGGTTTATGGGCTACTGGCACGGATCGGATGGGATACTTAGACACAATTGTATCGTTTACAAGTTTATGGCATTTTGCTAATGTCTTGGGTTAAGTGATCGATGTTTGTGTCAAAACTATGAAACTTTGTAATGAAAGTAAGCGTTAATACATATTCATCAATAGATAATTTGCTAAATCAGAATACATGGGAGTCTAATTATCTTTTGTATGATGAAGATATAAGGTTTTGTCACAATTTCCTTTCACGGTGTATGGTGTTTAAGACAATTTAGTTTGAAGACTATAGTTTTAAAGAAGTAACATTAAATTATTACTTCCTGCAAGAAGTTAATGAGCACTTAACTTTCATCAAGGATATCACATTAAAAGATAAAGTTCTTACCAATGCGCACTGACTACATTTGGCTTTACTGCAAACCATTTCAGATACTAAACGTAAATCCTAGAATTTTAATTACTTTTTTAGTTGAAGTACAGCATGCGTATGTACCAGGTACATTCCATGTACGTTAACAGCTATATTATTTACAACTTCCAGGGAGTTGGGAGTAGGGTTACCATTTAGAAAAATCCTGACGAAATGCCAGTTGTATTCCAAAAACAACTCGTTTGACAGTGAAACCGTGACCGTTCTGACGTATTTATATGTCTGACTACCTACGAGACCGTCAGCAATTTGTTCGCCTTGGCTCATACAACTCACATGCGTATCATACACGATCAGGCGTGAGTCAGGGTTCCATTTTAGGTCCCTTGCTTTTCTTAATTATGGTGAACGATCTGCCACAAATTATAAACCATGCAAAATGTCTACTTTACGCCGACGATCTGAAAATATATGCAACTGTTAGCTCTGTGTCTGACTGTATAGCTCTCCAGCGTGATATCGATGCCTTGAGTGAATGGGCAGCCACTAACAAAATGGAATTTAACACTTCTAAATGTCAAATTATGAGCTTTGGCCGCATGCGGAGTCCTATACAGTACGACTACAGAGTGAACACTGAGTCTATAGCCAGAGTATCCATAGTAAAAGACCTCGGTGTAACGTTTGATAGCAAACTGACTTTCCACACACACATTATAGGTTTGGCTAAAGAATGTTTCCGACGCTTAGGTTTTGTTTTACGTAACTGTCAAGGTTTTAATAACCAGGCAGTCATTAGGCTTTTGTTCAACGCTTTAGTTCGGTGCAAGCTTGAAACCAGCGCTTGTGTGTGGAATCCTCACGAGGTTACCTACATGCTCATGCTGGAAAAGGTGCAAAAAGCTTTTCTTAGGTACCTCTACAAACATGTGTTTGGATACTATCCTTATATGTATCCTACTAAATTCCTTTTAGGATGTTTAAATTTTAATTCTCTTCGAGTTAGGCGGTCTATTGACCAAATAACAACGGCGTATAAAATTATACATGGTCATACCGACGCCTCAGATTTACATGCGGAGCTGTGTCAATTATTTGTTCCAAATAATTATAATCGCTCCAGAAAGCATAAATTGTTTAATGTCCCATTTTGTCGCACTGTAGCTCGGTCCACCTCCCCTATACCGCGTATGCTAACGATGCTCAACGCGCTCGTGGAGACCAACCGTGGATTGGATTTGTTTGCTGATGAATGGAAGACGATACTGTTAGAATGTTTGTGGTTCTGCGAGAAGACCGAGTAAAAGGATTACTTAATTTAGTATAAATGGCTTAAGCTGTACTAAATGTAATAATAAAATAATAAATAAATATGTACAGTCAGCTACAAAAACAACTTATAAAATGTTATCAAAATTCCGCGGGCAATAGCTGGTTATTTATAGTTTTTGGTTTAAAATTTTTAATCCGTTTTTATTTGTCAGGACATTTTTTATGTGTGAGCGAGTTGTCGACAGATAAATAGATAAAATCAAAAGGTGTAACCTCTTGTGCACGCGAACAAGTCACAATACCGGACGAGGCCCGCGCGTGTGTCCATAAAGCAGGTCGGATGTGTACCCTAGCTGTGAGGCAGGGTACTGCTGGTAAATATACGGGCCCGCATTATGATGGATGCGCGCGCGCCCGCCGCATGCCTAATTAAGTAATTAAGATGAGATAGCGCTCGTGGAGATAGCGACCGGATTGGAGCGCAGAGCAGGGGAGAACAGTGGGACGAGTCTGGTGATGCCAGGGACCGCTGGACTTGTCTCAATTGTGTTGTGTTTAGTAACAGTTATGTGGAAGAATGAGTTAGTTTGGCTTTGTGACTGTGCAGATGTGCAGGACGTATGGGCTAGACATTTCACTTTTCAATAAACTCGCATGTGATTATTTTAGGCGGTTATTTATTTGCAGCGGCCGTGTCGGTATAAAAGTTAAGATAGAATACTTAAAATAACAATAATAGTTGATTATGTAAATCCCTTTCTTCTTTATGAATAGTTTAATATTTAAGTACCCATGGACAAGTTCTATTTTTATCTATGGAGAGTTATTGCTAGTCGAGTGTTTTATAGTTCTCCGTTTCATATAATTGCGGGAATGTAATAAATAGTAAAGTACTGAAGTGGTAATAAAACGACGTTATTACGACAAGATTTATTGTAATGTTCGCTAAGGTACGTACCTACTTCAGAAATAGTTGAAAGTAAATCAAAGGTTTTAAAGAAACTAGAAATGGGTCTGTGCCTGAAATGAAGCAAACAATATAATTACTGAGTCCCTTGCTCCACTGACACGTTCCCCGCACATAAGGGAGGCTCCACATCCGCTCACAACACTCTGCGGTTTCGCGGACAATTAAAACAGTCCGCCTCATCCGTACCGCACCGCACCGCATCGCTGCGGCCGCGTCCGTTTACAGCGGCGCATGGTTACCTATTGCATTAGACGGGCACATACAAAATGTATGAAGCTTAGACATTTATACATTCATACTCGCGCCTTTCGCTTGGTAGAAAAGTTCAGTAGACTATGGATTTGTAAAATAAACTCTCTGAAAACAGTAAGGACATATTATTGGGATCCAGTTGCGAGCCTGACCGGTACTGTACTGAAATGGACTCACGTCCAAAATCGCAGTACGTTACAATGAGAATATTTCTTCAATCAGTTCCTCCTTTGGACGACAATGTTCTGAGTGATTCATCATCATTTCAGCCAAAAGATGTCCACTGCTGGACATAGGTCTCCTCCAAGTGTCACTATATTGACCAGTCTTGCATACAGCGGCTACGCGCAACTTTTGAGCGGTTACATTATCATTATTGAAATGATTACCAACTTTGGCTGAATCAGGTTGCATCTTCGCAGGACTGTATTTGTTAGGTACTTGGTGAAACTTTGACTAAAGTGCAATGTGTGAATTGGACTTCTATGCCTTACTGTTTGGTGTGTTCTCTGTAATGTACAATGACAGAATGTTAAAGTCACTAAATGTTAATAGGGATGTTTTACCACTTATGTGGTTCATTGTCGGCTGCATGTCGTCTCTTCAACTTGAGGTTTTTCTCTGAACATTAGCAAACCTGTTCGGTGAGAGTATTTGGATTTAATAAGTAGTGTTAATATGCGGACAAGAAGTTTTGATGGAGATATAAATAAAATTCGTAAAGTGTCTGTTACATTTCTGAAGCTTACAAACCTTTGGATCAAAAAGTCTTTGAGAAATATTGAATTCATACACTTGTGACTTTAAAAATATATACTTTTTAGTGTAGATAAAAAAAAAAAACGAATTTAGCATTAGTATTGTAACGAATTGAAATAAATAATATGTAGTTTATGCACGTGTCTCGGGTCAAGACTACACCTAACTGAAACCTTATTCGTTTTATGCAAGAATACAAATGCAAAATTACAGGAAAAGGAAGCTAATTGGTTGCGAACTGATTCGCCTATTCTCTATAACAGGCATTTGAGTCAGTTTCCTGCGAACTGGAGAATTATCCTGTCACTGAGAGCTAGCGGCCGAGACTGTTTATTTATATAATTACATGCTTTAGAAAATTGTGCCAATTTGCCGTGCACATTTTGTCTTTAATACAAGGGAATACCGACTCTAGTTCCCTTAAAATAGAAGCTTGTGGAAGTGCAGGTGATTGGTAAAGCGCAGGTCTCCCCTCAGGCCAGCCAGTGCGGTTGCAATTATAAGTCAGTTGTTCGGTCCGCAACCGATCGTTAGGCAACTGCTACCGGCGACACGCCGACCGACGACCGACGGACGGAGAAACATCGCTGTTATCGAACTATCCCCAACTTCTATACAACGGTGGCACAATTACACGGACAGCTTGATGCCTATAATTAATATTAAAACCGCCATCTTTGAAGCTTCCGAGTGATATATTAGTCGATTATTGGCTGTCGATAATCGATCATTCGCTAATCGATTAATCTATTTTTTGTGATATTCTTATGAAAGCACATTTATCACAATCAAGTTTGTGCTACCAACATTTTTAATGTAATTGTTTTTGACAGAGTTTTTGTTGAGTGTTTAACTGTTTACTAAAGATTTATGTTAGTCGTGTACGTAACTAATTGGTTGTAAATCGAATGCAGACTGCCAACTTGCTAAGTTGATTAATGCAACGCTTAATACATGAACATCGTTAAGAGAAACAATGATAATTTTGTGCTTAAAGATTTATTAATTCGTGTGGGAATAGACCCCGTCGTCTCTTACCGTGGGTGGCGGAAATGCTAATAAAATATTGTATTGATTAGCTTATTTATAAGTTCTGGTATGTACCTATGTTCCATTAAGAAAAGGTCACCGAATTAAGTGGTTTTATTCCAGTATTTTACGAGTTAATGTTACCATTAAGTACGATGAAATCAAATCCTCGCTTGAGAAAATCACCGAAAATCAAAGTACAGTTACCTCGGATTATAAGCTCGCCTCGACTCGTCGACCCCGCGAACAGATCTAATTAGCTAAAACAAGCCTGTTAATTAGCAGTCAATAGCCGCTGCGTACTAGCAGTACGAGATCGCGCAAACACAGAAACGTGTTAATCCTGATACTCGCAGATTGAGTCGGAACGCGGCGTGCGTCGCGAGCGCCTATGCTGGGGCGAGATACAACGCAGAAGGTCAACGAAAAACAGAATGTCTGACAGCCTAAGCTTCAACACACTAGCAACGTTGTTACGAAGAAAATTAAAATCACTACGACACTCTGACATAGATGACAAATTAGACATTAAGAACTGTGAGTCGACTGCAGGAAAGAGCTCTCTCACAGGGCATCCCGTATAAAAATAAATCGAGTCTACAGATCTTTTACAGCTTTGAATGCTCAAACAATCATGTATAAGTAGTGTATCTGTCAGAACGATGATAGTAATTTCCTTGAATTTAGACCTAGGGCTAGTTCAGTAGTAGGTTGTATATGGATATGAATTTGAAGATGCTGAAGGAGGGCTTTAATAATTATAGCGCAGGTTTTGTTATCATTACAGGTGGGTGAAATGTGGGCCCCTTTCAAATCGAGTGAATGTACGAAATACACCTTCTAAGCCTATCTTTCATATGAATCTCGCGGCAGCACGTCCGAGGTTTATGTAAGTCTGTAGGAATTAACTCCACAACAACCGCTTTAAATACGAGCGACTGTGCCCACAGTAACGACGGGCTGTACTTTATCAATGGGGAGGGGAGTTTAATTAACTAATTCTATTGAAGTATGTTCTCCTGCTGTCTTATTAGCTAGTTAAGAAGTCATTGGGAGCTTGTTACAGTTATAGTCGTAAAAAGCAATAAGAAGCTATCTGATGAACCAACCACTTGTCTCGATGTGAGAGCCACGATCTACTCATTTGTAATCTACCACTTAAAGCTTGCTTAGAATTCGTGAAAACGCTTTGTGATATTTCCGACTGCGAGCCGATTCCGACCAGTTCATCATCTGCCTAGCCTTTTCCCAACTGGGTAATTTATGATACTCCTTGGTAAGACTGGTTGTCAGACTTTTGGGCCACTGCACACTGGTTACACTGGCTACCACTGTCAAAGATTAATAAATGATAGCCTGGACGGTCGACATAACTTACTTTCCAAAGCACGCCAACCTAGGCAAGAGTGGCTTAACCTGAAGATTGATCCGAGCGACTGTTATTGTCTAGCCACGAGCTCCTCATATACAAATGTATTACAAAGAACTTTTGCGAGCAACTACGGTGAAAAACATCACATTTGAAATGTTTTTCAGCGGTGTGTGCTCGAATGTGTCCGATTCCAACCATTTTAACGGAAAATTTAAATACTGTATGTTTATATTAATATTTCTACGGTGACTTAACTCTGTTTTTGGGAAATCGCATTTAACCGTCAAATTATCCATTTATGACCCAATCAACATGCACATTTACCATTTAACATCAAATTAAGCGATAGGATCGTTTACCGCTAAGCACATGTCAGCGATGTGTCGTTAACCGCCGGTTTAGTGGCTATCGCTCGATATCGCTTTGTATCGCTATCTGAGCAAACAAGCCTAACGTGTGGACATGCTAGCGAAACACGCGATTACGTGCGATCACATGATATTGCCCGATATTGCTGAGCTTTATATCATGGTAATGTATATGGTAGTGTGGGGGATAAGGCAATATTACTTGTACCATCAAATACATATTCAGTTTGAAAGCAGAAGAAATGATAGATGGACTGTGTGTAAATTATAATTATTATAAAGCTAGAAAGGATGTGAAGTGACTACTTAATAGACGAGTACAATGGAGCCGACCCTACATAATCTGATGACAATGATGATGCCTTAATTGAACTTGATTTAAAATCAGAAATAAGCTTATAAATCAACGTTCAACAAGATGATAAGCTTCTCTGTAGCTTATGTCAACTTGACATTAAGATACTTGACATTGTCAAGCAAATATTATGATTGACAGTTCCACGATCGCTATCGATAATAATAGGAGGACACGTTGCAGTTGTCCAGGTCCTCTACTTCTTCTTACCCGACTGCAAGGAAAGGGTTATGTTTTTTTACATTAACTTTCATCCGTGATTGTTATAACAGTAGCTAATGAAAGTAAGTTATCAAAAAGTTACGCTGAGTGCTGATACAATAGAGACTTGATATATGTAATACATAATATATAATTTGATTTAAAATAGTAAGAGAGAGAAAGTTCAAAATTTAAATTAGATTTGAAAGTAACATCATTATACTCGTCAACAAGGTTCGCAATTACGTACTTCGTTACACGATGGTCAGCATTGAACTACTGTTATAAAACTAATCATTACATTACAACATTGCTACTATAATAAAGATGAACTGATCTTTCTGTCTATTACTGGACATAAACTCGACCCATCTGAAGAGTACATCGGAGTCTAGACATAGAAATAAAAACGAGTTATTCCTACAAGCAGACATATTACATCGTCATTACAAATATTCTTAGAACTTGGTCTGTCTATCTATTAACTCATTAATAACGGTTAAACGAAGTTTATGACCTGAGTTAAGATGTGGAAATTAATTAGGCGTAGATACTTCCCGACATCCAGGTTGGCAAGGCTTTGGGCTAAAGCTAGTACTTAGCTGAATTATTTGGTATAAAGGGTGTAAAAGTATCCTTAACGCAAACGAAGGGCATTTGTTCTGACGCCTGTCGAGGCTGCGGGATGTCCGCAAGGGATACCGAGGCCTCGACATGAAGGGCGAAGAAGGAACATGGGTGGTTTTTAGTCAGTAGAAGTCTGACACTCCCTTTCCCTCTGCCCAAGAGCGGAAGGGGTTATTTGATGATTTCCCACCCCAAAAAAAAAAAAAAAAAAAAAAGGGCATTTGTTCTCCCCACCACTGCGATAATTTTTTTGTTCTAGACCATACCTGGGAACCTCCTAGTTGCGGAGATATTGGGGGTCAAAGTCCCAAATTTTTCACAGCTGTTTTTGTAAATACTAGTATTTCAGGTTTTAATTTTACTTAAATTACCATGACCCGTTTACTATTCAAAGCATCCACTAGCACAATGTTTTAAAGAGTGCTACATTGAGTTTTACCGTAAAATGTGATTTCTGACCCCAAAAAAAAGTCATTTCCCAGCAAAAATTTTTGCGTAGGGGTACTTGGTTTGATGTACAGAATGCTTGGTTGTCGGATGCGTGAAGGGTTCGTTTACACCCTGTATGTAGGTAGTATGTTTAGGATAATTATTGGTCACCTCAATTTTCCCCTTACTGTTCAAACTAACAGTTGTTTCCCCATTGTAAGTTTACGACCGAAGTCTTGCACAGAAACCTATCTAAGCTATTAAATTGGTGTAATTTGTCCATAGTCGCGGACCGTTAGACCATCGTGATCATAAACCTCGATTGTTCTCATATTTCTGCCATGAAGTCACTGCCATAGCTCCAACATGGCTTGCTAGGTACGGCACACACTTGAGAAGCGAAGCTATGGATATTTATTTCTTTGTTATACTATGCATTATTAATTCACAGTCACATAGACAGTTGCTTCTTGTAGTAAACTGGTTTTTTTGGTACACCCACTTGACTGTAAGTCGATCAGAACATAGTTCGGACAAAAGCTAGGCATATGGGAGTATTTATGTAATGTCGTCAAGTTTCATGTATCATATCATTTTTAATGCTGGACAACCAAAACTGAGCGGTCGTCTGTGACTCTGTTCTGTGTTTCTGTGTGTTCTGTGTCTTCTGTGACTGAGTTGTCTCAGTGCATGGTAAAGCAATCTTCAGGATATCTTCTGAACCAATACGTGCGCTCTGAGGGCTTACCACTCCTTATCCACTCAAACGGCACAGATACCTACAAGCTCAAGGACGTCTCTGGGGAAACAAATCAAATTACATGATTTTTCATTTAAATCGTCTTCTCTAATTAACCTAATTGTTGTTTTGTTGACTTGCCAATTTTTTTAAAACAAACAACAAAATAAGCTTTATTTAAAAAATCTCTATCTGGATTTTGTAAAGTCTTACATTATTACAAGACACTTCACATATTAAAAGTTTCATTGCGACAAGTATCGCTTTAGGCTAGCATATAGCCCCGTCGTTTTTAGTCAGTAGAAGTCAGACACTCCCTTCCGCTCTGCCCAAGAGCGGAAGGGGTTATTTGATGATTTCCCACCCCCCCCCAAAAAAGGCTAGCATATAGCTGTAGCTTACTGTGGGACATGAGCTTTGACGTCAATCGTTGTCGTGGGTGCCTGACGGCTATCATTCTCACATATCGCTCACACCCACCAAACCTTACTATTTATGTTACAAACACACACACAGAAACCCAACTCTAACAAAAGCATTATAAAGTTTAAAATCAAAAGTGGAGTTTAAAGGAATGTTTACAAAGCATACAAGGCAACATAACTTCCATATTAGTTTGTTTGTTTTTGAGCAATCATATTTGGACGCGAGTATTTGATAGTACAACAGTGTGTGTTTTATTATTGTTTACTTTAGCAACGGGCTCTTTGACGGTAGCGTTGTCTTGAAGAAAGTACGCATACATGATACTTATTATTTAGAAAATAGCATATTTATGTTATGTCCTAAGCTATTTGTTACCATCACCTGCCGAGCCTTTTTCAAACGATGTACAGGTCGGCTTCTGCTGAATGTGGAGAGATATGTAAGTAGAGGGAGAACAAATAAATGATGGTTGGACTATGTGAAGGATGACATGGCAACAAAGGAGGTGTCTGACGAGATGAGTAATAGAGAAGCATGGAAGAAGTAGATATGATGCGGTGAAACCAAATAAATTGGGATACGGGCGAAAGAATGATGGTCGGCTTTCAGTGTAACAGTATACAGCCGAACGACATGTTCTTTTACATGCAGCGTCTGCTTATCCGACTTTCACAACCCAGTTTCTAGGTAAAACGATATCAATCAATTCATTTAAAGTAAATTATTGGACGCTAACTAAACAGCTATCTGCCAAATAAAACGTTTTCATCCGCGTTCCTTTCAAAATTCATTGAACACGAAAAACCCCCGCTATTGAAAATTTCTCTAGCGTTTAACACCTAAGCTACACACCCCATTTCATACTGCACCCGGCAGAGAGCTTCAAAGTTATTATCCACCTGCAGCTCGTTTTAATATCACCATGCAATGTTCCATTCTATTGTGTGGGTAACATAACCACGATCCGACCAGACTTTTCCGATTAAGTCGACCACATTGAGTAGCGGCTCTCCCGGCATCCTCCGGTTTCTGTACGGTTTCTGTCCGGCTTCGTACCGGCTCGGTAGCCGTGACGTTTGGGTTTAATATCACACTGCCGCCCGTATAGTTCTCTAGTGGACCATTGTGCAAAGTGCTTACAGAATGTATAGGTACAACAGTAGGTTAAATAGGTTGCGCTTTCGTAACTATGGATTCGGCTGTTGTAAGGAGTAGCTGAATTTCTTTGTAAACTCTTCTCGATATTTTTGACTTTAAATTGATTGAGGGATAAGTTTTCCGTTAACTGATTCGTAAAACTGTCTGCAAGTGCGTGGTTGAAATTTCAGGATAAAAGTAACCACTGAAAGCTTGTAAAATATTAATTTAGTCAGTTCTAAAAGTATTTTTCCCTCGTGTCTTGGTGTGAATAAGTTATGTTTCTAGTTTCTTGGTTGCAGAAAAACGTTCCACAGCTAAAACAAGCAAAATAAACTATAACTGCACAAGTGCACTCCTCGTAAATGTAAGAAACTATTCGTCTGTGTCGTAAAACTTCTGCGTTTCCCTGTAAGTGGTAATAGCTGGTGGTACAAGTGGTGGGGGTGGTCGCAATAGCGCAGACTCACTTAAAACTTGCCGCTCAGCCTTCGGAAAAATTGTATGCCTTGTTTATAGTAATAGTCGCTGTGTACACCATCCTGTAATGTTGCACGAGCTTGTACTACACGTATTTAAATAGGTCTACATTTTATGAAACAATGAAATTTTAAGATGTGAAAGTAGAATATCTTCATAAAAGCAATTTTGGAAACGGTGTGGTTGTTATCAGGAGGAAAAAGCCTAATGGTGCAATATAATAATATGAATTATATTTGCGTTTAAAACTTTTTCTAGTCGTCCCAACACTTTAACAAGACACTAGTGGAATTGCTCAGTAACAGCACGAAGTCTGGATTTGTGCCTGATGATGATTATAGGCCCACCCCTTATTACCTACATGGGACCTTTTTTTTATGGTGGGTGGAAAATCATCAAATAACCCCTCCCGCTCTTGGGCAGAGCGAAGGGAGTGTCAGACTTTTACTGACTAAAAACCACCCATGTTCCTTCTTAGCCCTTCATGTCGAGGCCGCGGTATCTCTTGCGAACAACCCGCAGCCCCGACAGGACCTACATGGGACCTTAACACATGACTGTGGCTCAATGTGTGTATACTATGAACACCTCTGCCTTGGGTGATATAGAAGCGTGATATAGAAAACGTAGACATAACATATTATGTCTACGTTTTCTCATGTCTAGTAAATAATTTAAATAACAAATGTATGTTTGTATTGTTCCAGGCGGAGGAATTGAACTCGCTGGTGGGAGATGCGTTCCGAATGGCGTTCGCGTCGCAGCTGCAGCCCTCTGCACCGCTCTGGGTAAGCATTCATTACTTTCTACAAATTTAGGACTATCTATGTCTTCTTTCATTCGAATCGATGCTAAAAGCATCAGTAGCATTTTTTATGTCTTCAGAAATGCAGGTTTTTGTGCTCTTTGGACACTTGCAAGTGTCCAAAGTATATGGGAAATGGTTAAGTACCAAAGAGTATCGTATTACTCAGTATTAACTGGGTTGAGGAGGTCAGATAGGCAGTCGCTCCATAAATACAGATATTCAGCTGCATCCGGTAAGACTGGAAGCCATACCCATCATGGTCGGGAAAAGGCTAGGTAGATGATGTTTTGATCAACAGCACTGCAAAGACACTATAAGGTATCTCTGGGGTGTACAATGTGTAGCGACCACGCATATAATTTATATTTGAATCTAGCTATTCCTAGTAATAATAGCAGATTAGTAGTCACATAAAATCTGTTAATCTATGACGTTTTGCGAAGTAATAAGTGTTCGTAAACGCAAACTTTGATGAATTCCTCTATTAAATGTAACACGTAACTACGTCGCACATCCTCTACAATTTATAGTTAATATTAATAACCGGGTATTTAATATAACCCGCTCTGTACCGAACGCTGCGGGAGTTCAGGCTGAACCTTCGAGTTTAATATCTGTTGCACTTACTTAGGTTATTATGAGAACGTGCAGGTGAACATTAGCGTTGATTTACTGCCAGCTAGCTACTCTGTGGCGCCGGCTACTGTTGTGTACGCCGGGAGTTGTGCTACGGGAAACTTATGTGCTGTTGTTTGTTTGTGCTTGATTTTTGTTTTTTTTATTTTATTTTGAAGACACCTATTTTGATTTTTAAAGAAGTCTAGAAGTTTTGATTGCTGTCAGTGGTCGAGTGCTGTAGACGTGATGCATACCTACTCATAAAACAAGACTCTTGTTATAAACGGTACGGCACGGTTGGCGCAGTGGCTCAAGCAGTGGACTGCTGCGCTACGTGTCGCGGGTTCGATCCCCGCACAGAACAAATATTTGTATGGCCTACAGATAGTTGTTTCGGGTCTGGGTATTTGTGTAAATGTTTGTGAACGCACCCACGATACAGGAGAAATTCCTAGTGTGGGGCAACGTTTTTAAAAATAATAATAACTTAAAAGTTGTTTTGAAAACCCCTTTCTTTAATTATGTTGTTACAACCATTATCATTCATAGCCCAACTTTACCCACTAATTTGAATGTCCCAAGAACCACGCTCTTATGACAGTCTTATCCAAGTCCAGAAATGTGCTTAGTTTGAGCAAAAGATTAGACACTTTCATACAAAACAACGTTGCTATTTCGCGGGTGTACATTAGCAAAGATTTAGTGCTGTAAACACTTAGCGCTAATGTACTGCTACTGTTAGACCGGGAGCTATGGCGCCGTGAATGCGTGGCCGGGATTTAGTAAACCGGTTTGAGAAACCGGATAATTTTTCCATTTAAAAACTATAAACTTCACATAGTTAAATAGGATAACCATTAAAAGCTATTTTAAAAGTAAAATGACTATTATTACAAGTCGCTTGATAGACTACTTCTGTATGTCATGAAATGCCATCTCTGTAATTATAATTAATGTTGTCTCCTCCCTTATCTGATAGTTATCTGACATTATAGGGGTTCAGTTCCCGCCTCGAGTAATTTACAGTACTTAAGATGATAGTGCATCTTGTGCGGTGAGCCGGTGACAATCATTATGGTAATTTATACGTTTAAATGTATGAGAAAAAGTATATTGCAAACCGAATCGCTTTATTTGTGCGGTAAGAGCGGTCGTAATGGATGTGACATTTGCTACGCTAAAGTTTGGTGTTTATGATAATGTTTTATAAACCGGTTCCAAAAGAAACTGGTATAACAAGATTTATTTTGACATATCTTTATGTGACGTTCTTCATATGCGAAAGTTTATTTGGACGGGATTTCAATAACATTTTCAACGTGAGTATTACCCAATACAACGCAATACCACCAATATTATCATCCCAGTTTTCATAAAAGCTTAATATAATTAACTTCTCCGACGAATATTGTATAGGTAAAGCAAACTGTCAACGGATAAAGTCTAACTCGTGATAAATATTTTCTTAAATTTAAAAAAAAACTTTCCACTCACACCTAAAACATTCACACCGGCCCCTATAATTTTCAAGCCATCAAAACACTTTAAATCCAATACCCACAGTTAAAAATAAATCCATCATATAAAACAATCAATCAAAACACGTGTTAGAAAATAAAACAAAGCAGAGCATTGAACTAAAGCTATCGAAACCGACAAGTATGATTAGTGGCGCTAAACGGTCCCGGCTCCTGGTCTAACGTGCGGTAATCATACGTTATGAGCTAACTACCTACGAAGCGCCATGTTTGCTTTTTGATGATGGGTTTAGCTTTTTTAAATAAGTTTAAGATTAATTCTCTGTGTTACGGAAGTATGATTATCTTTTTTGTGCCTTGAAAGAGAGTGATCTGAAACTGAACTGGAACTGAAAAAGGGTTTTTTTGGACGGTGTGGTAACTCATCAAATGACTCCTCCCGCTCTGGGCAGAGCGAGCGGTAGGGAGTATCAGTGTCAGACTTTTACTGACTAAGAACCACCCATGTTCCTTCTTAACCCTTTGTGTCGAGGCCGCGGTATCTTTTTCGGACAACGCGCAGCCCCGCCGGGACTGAAAAAAAACATAAAAGGACTCAAGGGCAAAAACTGTCAATTACGTTCAAAGCGTTACGTATTTCGACAACCAAAAAGTTAAAAAATAAAACAAAACTAAAATCCACGACGCGACGGTAAAAAGAGTTAAATAATTTTTACGAAATTCCCCGACTCGAATTGAACATGTTTGTTGCAGTCGGGGGACCTACATAGATCATTAAGAAGAACAATTGAACATCAACATCACGAAGAACAATTGTTATGCTCATTAGCTCAAGCCAATTCAAAACGTTTTTGATTCTCCATCGACGTTATCGCTGATAGATTTTCACTTTGTCCAAGTAGTTCACGATAGAGCCATTAAAAGGCAGAAGTTAATCTAACACCGATTATTTCCTGCATTTGACTAAGCACAAGGAAAATCTGCTGCAAAGCTTTACTTGAAATGAATTTCAAGGCCAGGGCTTACATCCACGAAAAGACAGACAATAGGATCTTTGGAATCACAATAACAATTTGTAAGATTTTCAAATTCCTTTTGAGCAATGAAAACATTAAGATTAGTCACAAGCTTTATAATAACAATAGTTAGAGAAGTTTGATCTGCTCCAAATATCTCCAAGCTCTTAAGTATAAGATGCTCTGATAAAACTGAAAGTCGGCAACTTGAAGCTGCTAATGATTACGACTCAGTGCTCCGCAAGGCGCGAGTTTTATCGAGCTCTTCGACAGGTAAGTGTTCCTAATGACACTTGAAAAATGTTTCCTTCATTATTATATTCCTGCTGCTTTAATAAAGTTAACTTATAACTTGATAAGTCTTTGGAGGAGACTCGGGGAAAACAAGACAACGACTCTAATAAATCACCAAAGTTACCGCAAGTTTGAAGGTAACATTTTGTTTGTTCCGCAAAAAGTGTAGGTTCATATGTTACAATGTCGTCCATCACAATATTGAATGAATCAGCTGTTTGTCGTATTGCTAACTGGTGTCAGTAAACAACTTTAAGTTCTGTTTTTCAGTATAGTGCTCAAACTCCGAACACAAATGAATAGTTCACTTAGTTATTTCCTCAGTTTTGTTGTAGTATTCTGTTTCTTTTCTCTCAGTGGTTCACGTCGTATCCTAGAATATTTACAGCCCGACATGAATTAGTTACTTTATTCAAACACACAAACACAACATGATACATCCTCATATTTCCCCTTCATCGTAATTCCGGACACGTGCGGGGCTCTGTTCGGACTGAGCGGTCTATAATCTAGCCCACTTTGCGTCCGTCCGGCCGGCCGAAGCCGCTCGATTTACAACCGGGCCTGTCCGCCTGTCCGGTGGCGGCCGTCCGGCTTCTGTTTTGTAATTAAATTGTTGGATTTCTCACTGGAGTTAGTCTTTGAGTTTCTGTTGTTTGGCCTGGAGGTAGTTTTGATTGGTTGTGCCAAAGGTGTTGCTGTGTTTTAGTGTTTGTGAGGTTATTTTTATTCTGATTTCGATGTATTGGAATGGGGCTTGCGCGATTCGATCACACGATCATAAACTTATGTCTTTACGAGTATATCAAGCTGAAAGGAGAAAGGAACATTTTTATTTTTATCCAATATTCAACCCAAAAAGCAATTGGATGCATATCTCTTCCAATCGCGTTGAATCTGCGAAATTTCATGTATATTTTAAAAACTTGAACGATAAACAAAATCCAAGTGCCCAAGTGGCCATTAAAAGGGTATTTTACTTTGTTTGTATAAGAATTGGAATGATGTGGAAATATTTAATTAATTACTTGGCAATTAAGGTGTTTAGTGCGCGCGGGCACGCGGGCACGCGGGTACGCGGGGCGCGGGTGACGCGCGCTCAGATAACGTGCAATTTATGGGAAGTCTCCTAACTGCTGATAGGGTTGCCGAATAATCGGGGCGCTCTCATTTTTACAGGAATTATCCTGTAAAAATGAGAGCGCCCCGATTTCGATTGCCCAGCAGTGGGACGTAGAAGATAAGGATTGACTGCAAATCTATTGATCGTACCAATGGAAATCACATTCACAGTACGTACTACGTGAGGATGTTTTCGTCTAGAGAACTCATTGCTTCAAAGTTTAACTAAAAATCATAATGGCGGTTCTCTTTTATCCCTTACGATTTGTATTTAAATGACATATGTCATCGCTTGACGAACATGATGTTGAGCTTTCGATGCTGCTTGTCATGCTGACTTGCAAAAGCTCGTAAGTTTTAAGTGGTACACACAATGTGCAGTATGTCATTTTATATGCATTATTCATTCATGAAAAAACAAGGCAGTACAATGACATGCCTTTTAATGTTCCGATTGTGGCAAAATGCAATGTCTAATCTATGTAATTTCTCTCTCTCAACCAGTTGATGTTTTCATACACACAAAATATGCTCACATGAGCTATTTACAACGGTGCGGTGGTGGGTAGAAATGCTCGAAAGACACCAGCTGTGAACCTAAAATACCTACGCCTTTTGCTTCGGCCACGTCCATATTATTATCTGGCTATACAATATGTGCATGGCGGTTGCAAATACCACGCAATTTTACTGGTGTGAAGAGCGATCATAAAATCTCCGATCCCTACATCTTTCTGCCATTCAATCTAGATTCCTGCCAGCCCTGATCGTTTGTTACTTTCTCCAGGTATTTAGATAAAGAACTGTGTCTACAATAAAACTTTACGACACTTTTTACTTTTCGTTTTTAACCTTTCGCTTTTAACGCACTGTTTCAGTTCATCGCTTTGGGGTATAAATGGTTTTATTGGCTAAGTTCTGAGGCAAAGTTTTGTTGTAGGAAAAAAATCTGTTGCAGTAGAACTGTCTGTACTGTTCTTTAAAAATATTGTGAATAAATTAAAACTAGGTACTATTACATTGATGTTTCTTATAATGTCTGCCAGCGTTTTCCCGAGTATGTTGGAGTCAGCTTCTAGTCTAATTGGATAGATCTGAAAACCAATAACTATCTGTTTTAATATGTGTACGGACTGCCTAGTGTGAGACCTTTACAACCAGTGATAGGCAATATAATTACATATCTTTTAAATAAGACTGCCTCGTTGGTCTAGTGACTGCCTCGTTGGTCTAGTGACTGCCTCGTTGGTCTAGTGACTGCCTCGTTGGTCTAGTGACTGCCTCGTTGGTCTAGTGGTTGTAAGTGCGACTGTTAAGCATGAGGTCCTGGGTTAGATTCCCGGGTCGGGCAAAGTGTTATTGGCTTTTTCCATTAGGAATTTATCAGTAACAGCTACGGAGTCTGGATTTATGCCCGGTTGATGGCAATAAGCTCGCCCCCTATTACATGGGACTTAAACCTAGCTGGCGAAATGTGGGTGTACTATTAGGTACACCTCTGCCTAACCCTTCGGGGATTACAGGCGTGATGTTATGTTATGTTATATTTTAAATCCTTTAATTATCGCTGTTAAAATTAGTGCTCAGTTCTGTTTAAATTAGGTTTCCACTTTTATAGTATTCACGTTGCAGGATTGCAATCTAAATAGAAATAAAATGTTCCTTCAACATTTCGTGCTCTTAAAACTACACTGTGTTCAGTGTCTTGGAGACAGTAAGCTGACATGCAACAGTATAAAGGTTTTATTTTCAGAGCGAAGTGCAAAGAATTAATTGATGAAAATTAAGTGCTCTACTTTGTCGCTGAGAAATAAATTTTCATTGTAGAAGCTGTAGAACTGGGTATATCTGAGTACATGATGTGTAGTCTCGAGCTTAAATTAATACCCACAGACTTATGCAAAATTCAAGAGCGGGTTTTTGAAGTGATGATTGAACTTAGAAAATACATCTATGTTATAATGCTATCATTTCAACAGTAGGTACATACTATGTTCTTAACAGCACACAATTTCAATTTTACTTTCTGCTGTATGAATGAATATTCTGCTTATAAAGTTTTATTATATGAACACAATTGTTTACAAAAAGTTCATTCTTCAGAATTGAAACTGACATTTACTGAAAAAGTTGTTGTACGTCTACAATCATCCAAGAAACAACATAAACTTTTATTCAAACTTGCACTACTTATACGTGCGATACGAAAATATCAAACCCGCATTTCTGACTCACAACCCATCATTTCCACATTCACGAAAAATGTATTCCACATTAGAAAGTGACACCCATAAATTGACCTTTATATACCTGTATTAGAATAAGTTTAGCAGTAGTTCGAAAAGTTCAAACGACGTGAAACACTTTCTAACCGTGGAATTCTGTCCCGCAGTCCCGCTATCCCGCTTGCGTTGTCCCGCTAATTAAATCCGAGCGACCGAGCTTTGCCCCGCTCGACGAAACTGCCTTCTTGCACGCCAATCCGTACGACCCTCACTTCCATCCCTTTCACACTTTACACTGTTTCCTATACACGCATCCCTCTCTTAATGAAAGTGACTTTCAGACGGCATTCCCATTATTACGACTGTTTAAATTATAATGGAGCACGCTCCTACTTGTTTTTAGAAATGTTTATTATTTCGTGCATTTTGTTCAGGTTATTTGAAATTTTTCGAGGTTGGTTTTCACAAGGGTAAAATAAAAGATTGCTGAAATTGAAATATTTATGTCAGCTGTTTATTTTATTAAACTAACTTCTGTTAGACTGATGTTCTGTGTCACAAAGAATTCTTCAAAAGTTTACTCATGCAAAACTTTACGAATGAAAAGCCACAAAATGTACAGGGTCGAGCACAAGCTAATCAATTTAGAAATGGGTTACACATAGGTCAGAAGGTTCACCACATACAAAGACCTGTTGCAAGCTCACACATCAAACGTAGAAAGGGAAAGGTCGCTTCAAAAGTCTTCAAGAATCGTTCTTCTGATCTTTCTTGTAACGTTGTACTATTTGCAGATGATACCTCTCTTATCTTTAAAGTAGATAGGAATAGACACAATTTTGACGACGTAAATAGCACGCTATCAATGGTCACGGATTGGTTCACAACAAACAACCTTGTTCTTAATGCCAAGAAAACTAAAATAATTAAGTTCGCTTTACCCAATGTCAGAAATCTAGGTCCCAATATTATCCTCGCCAATCAAGAGCTGGAAACTGCCGACTCTGCTGTATTTCTGGGCATAACAGTAGATTCAAAATTACAATGGGGATTACACATATCAAGCCTAGCGGGAAGGCTAAGTTCGGCCGCATACGCCGTCAGAAAAGTAAGACAATTCACTGACGTTGATACAGCACGGTTAGTCTACTTTAGTTATTTTCACAGCGTTATGTCCTACGGTATTCTGCTGTGGGGCAAAGCTGCTGATATTCAAAATATATTTGTTCTGCAGAAGCGAGCCGTTCGTGCAATTTATCAGCTGGGTGCCCGAGTTTCTCTTAGAGATATTTTTAAGGAGATTGGTATTCTCACGGTTGCTTCTCAGTTCATCTTTGCCAACATTTTATATATTAGACAAAATATTCACCTGTACACTAAAAACAGTGATATTCACAACTTTAACACCAGAAATAAGCATAAACTACGCGCTCCTTTTCACAGGCTTCACAAAGTTCATAATTCATTCGTAGGGCTCGGTATAACATTTTATAACAAACTGCCATCTTCTTTTTTAGACTTGCCATTTAATGCATTTAAAGCCAAAGTGAAATCTAATCTTTGTTCAAAAGCTTACTATTCCATTAACGACTACTTAAATGATAAGAATAGCTGGTCGTTGAGTTGAACACAAGACAATGTTTGTAATTTATGTTCTTTCTCCAAAATTAGTTTACTGATATAATATGTTATGTCTTTTTTTATGTTTTATTATTATATACCTTTTATTATTGATTGTAGTCAATCGTAATATTAACTTACACATAGTATTGTATCGAGTCTGGTTCTTCTAACCAAACAGACAGATGTGTTGCTGGAGAGTTTGTTCCGCCACTTCTTCTTTCCAGCAAAAACACTAGGAAGTGTCGAAGGGTGGGCGTTTTGGGGGACTGTCACTTGTAAATAAGTAAAGTAAAGTAAATTTTGACGTTCGAAAAGTGCTGATTATCAGCCTAGTTTGAATAAATGAATTTTGATTTTGATTTTGATTTTGAACGTGGTCCTAGGCGTTTCGTGTTCACGGGCGGTAACGGGCAAACAAAAAGCGCGCCCGATTTGGCGGACGCCGATAAATGACCGATATTGGGCACAGCCGCACGTGGGTGGAGCCAGTTGAAGCGACACAATATCCGGCTTATACGAGCTCTGTTTACAATAATACCGGATAGACTCCAGATTACTATAACTTTCGTCTTGTCTTTGAAAGTTCAGGTATCTACTGAATTCAAAGTTTTGTGATACTCACATAATAATATAATGAATCACTGTACACTGTCCACTCATACAAACTAAACGACTTTTACTGATCTTACAAATCTGAATAAAAAGATGATACCCACAATGACATATTCGATTTCCTACTTGTCATGTTTGATAGTTTGCACAGATTGGGTGCAGTGATAGTTAAAACAGACAAACCTTTCGGTGGACTGCAGGCAAAATAAAAAACAATTACGTTCTTCGTTAGATACATAATTCCTCAAAATATAAGGTGGTACGTCAGTACTCGGAACAGTCGGAACCAAACACGATCCATCCTACAGAACATTAGAGCAAGCAATTAGGGCATCTTTAGCGTACTGACAAATTCTAGTTACGAGCACTCAGAAAATTTAGACACGCGGGAACTATGAGGCTAAATGAATAATTGCCAAAATCTCACTCATTTGTTTTTATTGTAAGTATCATTTCTCAACACCGTACACCGTTTGAATTTCGAAGTTATGGTTACAGAATAATCCTATACGCTATTGTCAAAGTAACGTCAAATGGTGAGTTTTATTAACCGAGTTCCAAAAAGGAGGTTTCTCAATTCGACCGTTTATAATTTTGTATATTTTTTTTTGCAAGAAGGTTCAGTTTTGAAGGTCAAAATAAACTTCGTACTTCATACATTTCCATATTCAATCAGCTTATGTTAATGTTAATGAGTGAGGCCTCCAACCGATGTGTTCCACGCCACTGAGCTATTCTCATGATGTATGAGGCCATTCAATCGGACATTTGTATACAAATTATATTAGAATTCATAATGTTGGATTATGTGGAGAAATTAATAAAGAATGTTAATGTCTTTATTACTTTTTGGAAATTTGATTTATGGTTAACATCTAGTTTTATGATTACCTATCATGTGGGATTAAGAAAGTTAAGTACCTACTCTGTGTTGAGAATCAAATTTAATTATCAATTATAGCTCATTAGTAGCTTATTATTAAAGCACGGGAGTCATAACAATTAAATGTTTTTAATATTATATGCTTGCTCGAATATCTATATTATATCTAACATAATTAGTTAGTCGTTAAAGATAGAAAATTATGAACAGTCGTGCATGTTGAAACGAGTAGTTTAAGAACACTAATAGCACGAATCTTTGTAAGCTTTCAAATCAAATCAAATTATTTGGCAGAATGTAGGATTATACAGAGTTTGGTCTTAAAACTATAATGGCTCCTTAACATTCTACCATTACCTAAGGAACACATTTCATCACGGAAGAATTCTTGTAAAAATGTGTCTCAAAAGTAATGTAATCAAATCATATTGAACCGCTGTAAGTGGCACCACTGCTCACATCATGTGCAAGTCACCGTCCCTGTGGGACGTTTGTGAGTATCGTCCGTTTACACGCTGATAGAAAACGTGGCCTCGACCGATGTGTTTACTCCAACCACCAGCCTTGCGAGCGACAATCACGTAGGGCACGCCCTTGTGGGTCCCACAGGAGTGGCCGTGATGAGTGACAAGGTTTTGTGATTTTGTTTTAGTATTTGGATACCTTTGATATTACTATTCTCTTTAATAATTTTTACGAAGGATCACGCTTATATTTATTTATTTATTTAAACTTCATGCACAAACGTGGTACATAGGCGGACTTAATGCCACAAGGCATTCTCTACCAGTCTACCTTAGGCTCAAATAGGACAGCACTGTGGTAGAGTACAAATATAAATAAATTAGGAGAATACTATTTTGTTAACATAAATCAATATACCTACATAAATGGTACATACTAATACATATAATTATATTAAGACGGTCGAATGTTCAGGTAGAGGCATATGATAGAGGTGTGTACAGTAGTCTCACATTTTGCTAGTTATGTTAACGTCATTTGGGACGATCCTATTACTAACCAGTCATAAAAACGGACATAAGGAAATACTTGTCAAACACACTGTCTGAATATCATGATTTGGTAGTTAAAATATAAATCAATGCTATTTTGAAAAATATAAGGATGATTTCGAAATAGAATTCTTCGGAAAAATAGATATTTTGCCAGTGAAGCGTCCTAATCGGTTTAGTGACCGTAAAAATAATTTGCCTGTCTACGGTGAAACGGGTGCCGGAATAGACGGAAATCTTTAAAATACTCGTAAAACTGTTGATAAATCAAATTGGTTGCTCTTTCCTCGTTCTTTGGTTATAATTTATTTAATGATACGAATTTTGTAGATAAAAGGTAAAGAGGCTTTGCCTAGAATTTGTTTAGAAGTTAAAATAACCGTGAAATAACGCCAACTTACATTTGTCAAGCTTTTTGCCCATATTCAAAATACAATTTAGATACGCAGTTTTAAAGGCTAAACAAAACGCCCATTCAAAGATAAGGTTGGGCCCTAATTTAATAAAAGCGTACAATTGCGTGTTTGTGTCCAATAATTAGTGAAAAAGTACGCGGCGTAGTGCGCGTAGTGCAGACAAAGTCAGCGTATCGCGGCCGCGGACAGAACTGCGGGAACTCACGCGACTCATAAATATACTGAGCAAGATATCATCTGAAGCTGCTGAACTACTAATTGTATTAAATGTTTCCTACGCAAATACTGTTCTGAAGGTTAGCTGTGGAAAATTGAAAATTCTGGGTACCCACGAATATTCTCTTTCAAGAAGTTAAATCATTCTGTTTGTCAACTACTAAGATAGTTATAATTTGGATGTTCACTAGGTTCCCTTGCGGTTATAACTAGACTTCATACAGTCCCAACACAACCAAACTTAATCCAACTTTAGCAATAATGTAGGAATATATTACCTCTAACATTAAATATGAGGAAAATTTGAATTCAAAATGTTTCTCCAGCTCCCAGCTAGACCATCAAGATAACCGCTCGCATAATTCACATTTGGTTCAAAATTATTATGTTCAGGACTTTATGATTTAATACGGGAAACTAAAATAGTTTCAAAACTAAGCGTCTGCGGTATAAAAGGCCAACGTTCAGTAAAATCTAGAAAATTAATTACACAGCAATAAAACAATGAAAATATTGGGGTAAATGAAATAAATTCAGTCGCGTTCGGACGATAAAAACAGCCATTATAAAGATAAAGAAAATAATTGCTTCGAACAATCGTTAATTGTGCGACGATCGTAAAAATGCTAAAACTCGGCGAAACCTTGTTAGGGTTTATCCGCAGTAAGGTGCATGTTTGTTGATAAGTCTTCGACTTCATTGAAAGTAATTAAATCAGAAATCTGAATATGAGAAAAGGCATGTCTTGAGAGCATTTATGTGTCTCTCAGCCATGGTGAATAAGCCATGATAATAGATCTCAATGGTAGTCTGACGTGACTGTTGACTGATTTATTCCAGAATTAATTGCATGAGTGACGACACATTATACTGAACGTAATAATAGTATAGGTAAATCTAGGTTTTTCTTTCTTTTTAGTGTCTTGTTTATTCATATTTGTATTCAGTGCTACCCGCAGAGATACATTTACGAGTATATACTTGATTTGTGTTGTTTCTTGTGATAGCCTTTTCCATTATTGACATAATATGTCTACAGCGACAACCTCCCAATGCCTTAACCCTGGTGTAAGCTAATCATAACAAGTCATTGTCTGTGGGTTACGCAACGCTCGCGTGTCTGCACGAAACGCACGAACCGCACCACTATCGTCTATAACAGACCTTATAGCCAGCTGGAATTTCTTCAAATTCATATAAAATTGCCTCTAAATGGGCTTCACAAAATTAAAGTACTGACGATTTAGCTTCATAATTTGTTCAAAAGTTGCGCTGGCCTTGAGACTATACAAAGTTTTCTTGTTTCAAAGATATTTTGAGTTCTTTGTTAACTACCAAAATGTTTCAAAACTAGCTGACGTCACGCGGTTTCACCCGCGTAGTTCCCGTTCCCGTGGGAATACAGAGATAAAAATGTAGTAGTAGTAGCCTATGTCACCCGGGGATAGTGTAGCTTCCCAACGGTGCAAGAATTTTTAAAATCGGTTCAGTAGATCCCGAGATTACCCCTTACAATTTAACAAATATACAAACACACAAACTTTACTTCTTTATAATATTAGTATAGATTACCTCAGGGGTGTTTTCGTTATGAAACTCAAATCTCGTCCGTTGTTTGGCGACTCGATGATTAATGAGCTCACAACAAATTATGATCAGAAAACAGCTCTTGCTCGATCAACTCGAAACGAAAACATTCAACAGCTGGTAAAACAATCATAATAATTTATATTCCCCTACAAACAAGTAATGAAATGATAAGGGGTGATCTAATATAGATTACCCCTTATTGAGGTTTCACCACACATTAGAGCAGGCAGAGGGAGAGGGGACGATGCATGCTCGTCGGTTGTAATGTAATCATCATTCGTATGGTTTATTGCTGTTACGGTAAATAATGGGGTGTTTGTGAAATTATAGATGTGTTGTGCTTGTGGGGGCTCTAATTTAATGGAACATGTTATATTGATATTAAATGAAAGTGAATATAGAATTAAAGTTACAATGCAATCTAATCTCTCTACGTTAATGTAACTGCATTATGTACTCGTTTTTAGGGTTCCGTAGTCAACTAGGAACCCTTATAGTTTCGCCATGTCTGTCTGTCTGTCCGTCCTCGCTTAATCTCTGTGACCGTTAGCACTAGAAAGCTGAAATTTGGGACCAATATGTGTATCAATCACGCCGACAAAGTGCTAAAATAAAAATTGGAAAAAAATGTTTTATTAGGGTAGCCCCCCTATATGTAAAGTGGGAAGTGTTTTTTTTTTAATTTTAACCCTAATGTGTGATATATTGTTGGAAAGGTATTTAAAAATGAATAGGGGTTTACTAAAATCATTTTTTGATAATGTCAATAATTTCGGAAATAATCGCTCCAAAAGTAAAAAACAAAGCGTCCCCCCCCCTCTAACTTTTGAACCATAAGTTTAGAAAATACGAAAAAAATCTGAAAAGTAGAACTTTATAAGGACTTTCTAGGAAAATTATTTTGAACTTGGATGGAAACAACAGATGGAAACTGCAGTTAACCAATATAATTTGGTCCCTGAATCGTATGAGCGCCTATACAATCCAGAGGTCAAGTTTCATTTGCCCGTATTTTTTTTTTAACTTCGTTTACATAATATTTTATTATCTACGGAACCCTACACTGAGCGTGGCCCGACACGCTCTTGGCCGGTTTTTTTTTTTGCAAACAGGTCAACATGGTATTTACAGTTTGGTGTATTTTCCTTTTGCCTAGAAATAAGTTATTTTCTTTTTCTAGAAATAAATGAATGGGGTGCTTGATGAGTTTCATCATTGTATCTTAGAGGTGTTTTTGAATATCTTGGGGCAATAGACACATACTTTCACGGAAACGTCTGCAGTCCTGTTATAAGCGAAAACTGCAGCCATTCCTAACTGCTCTCACTTAACAATTCCTTCATTCGAATTCTTCCGAAGTTTATTGTCGCTGTGCGCCCGTCCAATTCCCCTCACCGGCGCGCCTCCATGCCTATTTGATTCGCCATAAACCGAGTCCACACGACGTGCTGCGCGTCTCCACTAAACTTTTACGTGTGAGCATTTACGGAAATGCACGAACCTTCCGCTGTATCAGCTGAATATTTTATATTATGAACGTGTGTTAGGCCAGCAAACAGGTGTAGGATAGATAGACGAATGATTTTCGTAATTGGGAAAGTTTTCATTCTATCTTCCGTGTTGAATATCATTTCAAACTTCAGCCTAACGAACGCCAATCTAATGAAGTGCAAATAGAAAAATATGTACCCCAATGAAAATCCGCTCTACGGCGGTAAATTAAATATTTTGTTTTAGATGTTTCATCATTATATGCCTAGCCTCTTCCCAACTATGTTGGGGTCGGCTTAACGAAAATTGAGCTATAAGGTTGATATTTAAAGAGCTTGAGAAAATTGATTGGAAGTTTGTAAAGCAAGTAAAGCACTTGACGTTAACACATTTATTGTATGTGTATAAGTTTTTAAGCTTTGAAACGAAACCTAGGTACACTCTGGTTTGCATTTATTTTTTACTATTCTGATAGGCTCATTCAAGACCGGCATCGAATAAATTATATAATTTCCAGAAATGACAACACGTTGGTCACGCCTCGTTGGTCTAGTGGTTGCGAGCTCAACTGCTGAGCATGAAGTCATGGGTTCGATTCGAGGGTCGTGCAAAGTGTTATTAGGTTTTTCCATCAGGAATTCCTCAGTAGCAGCCACGGACTCTGGATTTGTGCCCGTTTGATGGCAATAGGTATCCCCTTATTACACTGGTCAATGTGGGTGTTTTCATAGGAACACCTTGGCCCAATCCTTCGGGGATTACAGGCGTGATGTTATGATAACATCGTTCACTAGATTTAAACCCGTGTCAGTGCAAAATACAGAACCAGACAGTATATACCTCCACTAGAGTCGTGCGAGGAGTGTGTTGTTCCCGCGGCTAACTGTGCCAGAGCCTGACATTTCGTTAGTGTGGCAGTGTGTTTGTTTTGTTTGTTTGAATTGGGTCAGTGTGATCTCTGAGATGTGTTGGGCTGGTTTAGAGACTAAACTTGTGCCTGGGAACGTGTTTGCTGTAACATTTCATAACATCAAGCCATCATCATCATTTCAGCCAAAAGACGTCCAGTGCGACATAGGCCTCCCTCAGGTGTCACCATATTAACCGGTCCCGTGCGCTTCGCATTCAGCGGGTACCCGCAACCTTCACCAGGTCTTCGGTCCACCTAGTGGGAGGCCTTCCAACGCTAACTATTTTTAAATGACAATAGATTATATTCCTAAGTCCGCACTTAATTACTAGTCTTATTTCCTTCTTTGCCGTTAATCTTAAATTAGTTGCGTCCTCGGACCGTGTTTTGTGACTCTCGAGTGGTTTCATTGAATTGCAATTTGGGGCCATAAAAACTCCAATTACACTATAATGTTCCAACTGGGATTTAAACCAAGGATATCCTTAGTTAAGTTTACAGTTTCAATGTTAGTAGATGGTATTATAGTGTACCCTGGTTGGCTAACAAATCAATCTTTATTTGTTTAGATGTCGACCCATTATATAATAGGGTATTTAACAAAAAAATCTAATTAGTCCGTCAGATAGATTTCCAAAAAATATTGGACACGTATTTTTTCTTAAACAAACAATGAAGACAATACAGTGCTTTGAAAACTCGTGTGACGTCATATTCTAAGACATTAGTATGACATTTTTTACCGGTGAGTGACGTCACAACTCCCCACTCAAATCTTTGACGTGTTTTATCTTCGTCAATTTTAATTGATTTGATAAAACAAACAATACGTATCCAATATTTTTCGATAATCTAACAGACGGACTAATTAGAATCATATTTTTTGATTTCAAAATACATAACTGTTAGCTTTGCTTACAGTCTCGATTTTCAGTAATTAACTTCAATGAAACCTGGATCAGTTGAGCAACAGAAGAACATAAATTAATTAAACAACTTCTACAATAATTGCCGACTTGTTGAGCGAGTTACTAGAGTCTGTGGCTAATTAAATTAATAGAGTTTTAAACGTCTTTGTTCTTCTAGCACAATAACGGAATCTAAGGGTTAGTTCACATTTGCGCTAGTGCTAAAATCGCACTGCTACTGATTACTATTGTGGTTTGAGTATAGGATCATACTTCGATTATGTTCAGTAAGCACACGTACGAGTACGTGTGCTTACTTGCATTTGTGGACACTTTAACCTTTTGAAGTATATCCATCGTTACACGTTGACAAGTTACTTTTATATCATGTGCTAAGCATAACCAGCATATAACGCTAATTCCCACTGCTGGGAAACATGTGTCCTCTTTATCAGGGAGCGGGCCATAATCCACCACGCGGGCCCAGCCTGGGTCTATGGATGCCACAAATGTCTTCGTGTATATTCACCGTAACAAGTAAATAACAATATTGCGGTCCTTGTACTCAAACAGTTATGTTAACGACAACGTTCTCATACAAACAAGCTAATAACTCCTCATCAACATAATTTGATTGAAACCTTCAAGTAAACAGTTTTATGTCTCCACATGAACATTAACAAGGGGACGGTAAGAGACGGATACCGGAGTCACAACATGGCTTATTTGTGGCATCGGCAGGAAGCGTGGCGTCACGCAAACAAACACACAGCTATTAACATTCCCCTCAGACATATTATTAGGAGTGTATAGTCTTATTTGTTCTTTCTGAGTTTGTTTTGAACATCACTGACATCGGTGAAGTCAAATGCGCGATAATCATTGGTCATGACTTCTCTGCCTGATGTGATTACTCTCTCTTCTCTCTGACATGACTTCTCTCTTTTCTCTCATGAGAAGAAGTCTATGCCCTGCAGCAGAACAATAAGATGCTGTTAGTGTATTTCTAATTGCACCCTAGAAGTTAATATACGCCTTTGACCGGGGCACGGTTGTCTCGTACACGATTTGGCAATTCTAACAAGTAAAAAGTGTGGTTGAGTCTCATATTTTTCATAGTCAGTTGCAAGATTGGCCACATTGATACTAATTGTAATAAGGTTAAGATACCTTCTCTAATGTTTCTTCCACTGAAAGTTTTAAGCAAAGTAATTTAGTTTTACTATACCATTAAACCACTTTAAAAACTTTAGAACTTTGATAGATAGCTCCAATGAACCTTTTAAAATAATTCAGATAAAAGTGATGGTTAAAAACAGTCTCTATTGTTTTAAAATAGATTTATGTGGGTAGGTAATTATGACGCAAATGCAACGGTATTTGGTTACTCAATGTGAAGTTCGGAAATGGACCAAAAGTTGTTTATTTTACAGTAATGGAAATAATGACATAATAACGATCCGAATAACGATAGTTGGTAAGATGGTTTAATGGATGATTTTAAAACGAATAAGTCTTAAGAAAAACATGTACGTATCTATGTTTTAAAGCTATGCTTGCTGGCAATTTTCGACTTTGCATAACTAAAGCTGTTTCTTACCGATTTTATGTAGTAAATTACGAAAAAGTCCTAACCGTGAAATTGCTTTATGTACGTACACTTACAAATTTTCAATTCAATCCAACAGAGCTGCATTTGCAAATAAATTGTAAGTCTGCATTTACTACATCTGTAATAGTCTGCTAACTGTGCGGTACCATTCAGATGCGGTATGAATAAGAGCGGTAATGCGCGGTAATGCACGGTAATGCCTGGTAATACGCGGTAATACACGATAATGTGCGGTAACGTGCCGTAATGTCGCGGTAAAAGATACAGATTATATTGTGGCGATATGGCCATGTGGCAAGAAGATACCGAAGGACTACTAATAGTGATTTAAGAAGAGCTTGGTAAGTGCGTGCTTAAATGAGTCTGTGAAATATCAGCCTTAGCTGAGGACAATAGACCCCTTGTAATTAATTATGGTGATGAAGATGAATGACAGTGTTGACAAAACCACAACAGTACAGTAGAATGATGCTCGGGTGGTCACTACTTAACTGGTGCTGGTCTAAGCTGACGGACGATCTGGTCTTCTCCGGAGGAACTCTGTTGAGGATCGAACAGTGCTGATCAACAACTTGCTTTCTTTCAATACAAGTTAAGGATCAGTCCAACTGGTACAGACAAATTGTAGACTAGCCACGGACACCGACAACTTTCAAACTCTTTACAATATATTGTGTGTGTGTCTGATCCGTCTTCATGACGTATTCTTTACTGTAGATAGCTCCTTAGCAAATTTTAAGTAATGTTTCCCTAACGAGCATCATGTTGCTGTGAAATGTAAAGAGTGGACCTTCTTTAAATCTTCTCTTCTTTTTGTGATCTAACTGCATTCTTGTCGTGGAATGCGGTTATATCGAGCTGTTATCACGTCGAAATATTGAAAACCCATTGTATTGAGTTATTATCAGTGAATGTCCTTCATCCAACGGCCTTTCGAGACTGTCAGCACTTTGAAATGTATTGCCTAGTATCAGTAATCATAGTGGACCAGTTAGTATTGCCCTGAAGGTAGCATTCCGTAGTAAATATTGGGTAATATAAGTAGTAAAATATTGAACAAGTGGCATAATTTTCGCAAACAATGTTAACCGGTTAAGAGCAGGTTCCAAATAACACAAATGATTAATAGCTGAGCTAATTCTTGTGGTGTTATATTATAAATGCGAAAGTTTGTGAGGATGTATGTATGGATTGATGGATGGATAGATGTTTGTTACTCTTTCACGCAAGAACTACTGAACGGATTTGGATAAAATTTGGTACACAGATAATTTATAACCTGAATTAACACAAAGGATAGTTTCTATCTCGATTTTATCTTTCCTTGGGATAATTTTCGAGTTGTAGCGGGCGAAGCCGCTGGCAACAACTAGTATTGCATAATAAGGTACTGTTACATCTAAACCATGTGGAAGATGCGGAAGACCATCATTAGTGCTGTCTTATAACTATATACCAAGAAAACAATACACTTAATTTTATTACATCGAAACTTACTCAACTGTCATTAGATCCAACCTCTTAAAACCATCACAACTCGTGGCAGGTCTCAGACACAGATTGGGTGTTCAATCCTCTAACGTACATCGTAGAAAGATACGGCATATTATTGACGTTCTGATGTTGTTTCAGAGCAAGGAGCTAAGCGGGAGCGACTGCGGCATGGGCGTGCACCCGGACACCTTGCCCGGTCTTAAGCACCACTACTGTAGCGACAGGTATTACTAACATCATAATACGTACACAAGGTTTTCCGCGGTGTAGCGATGGCTAAAATATTATTTTTTGTCTCAATTCAGCTACGTGAACGTTACACGCTGATGCAGTCAAAAAGTTAAGCCATAAAGTGTGTGCACCGCAAAGTGGAAGATGGGTGTTCTCTGACTTTCCCAATCAATTTCCTATAGCTCTGGGAACTTCCTAGGAACTTTGAGAGATCCTTCTTCATCACGAATTTACCATACGTATTTCTTTGACAAAAAAACATGCAAAATGTAACATAAAAATTCAAGCTGTTATGCTGACAAAACGCAGATTAAAAAAAACATATTTACAAAAGGAAGAAAACAAGGAAAAGTCATCATTGCATTGGCGCATCCTCTAACAGATCACGCACAAGAGAAAATCATGAATGATATGAGAGATAGATAGAAACGCTGGACGTCTTCTGGGCAGTTTTGTTTTCCAAAAGTCTATCTTATCTTTCAAAATCTGATTTCCAGGTGTCCAAAGGTGCAAGTGATTTACTAAAATTGGATGTGGCACATAGGAAAATATATAGTTCAATCTAAAATATTCGGAGCACCTGCGATTTTCGACAGTATGACCTAAATTGGTATTGCAGTAACATATTTCGTGAGTTTCTATGCAATACGGGTTACTGCGCCGTTCATGCAGTGCTGTGTCGTGTAATATTGTATGAGCCCGTATGCAGCGCTGTAAAAGTTGCAGTTAAGTAGTTTCAATTTGTAGAACGACCTCTGTAGTTATAGTAAGCTTTCTTTATACTTTTATTAGATTTACATAGGCTACTGTAGTGTAACGAGATACATCCTATTACATGAGACTGAATATGACTGGCAAAATGTTTGTGGACTGTTAGGTAAAGTTCTACCTAACCTTACGGGGATTTCAAGCGTGACGTTATGTTATGGTATATATTATTAAAGTCTGGAGGCCCAGACAAAGTGAAATTCTATCAACGAAAACAAACATTTAGACTTATCCAAAGTCTAAATTATTTATTTATATCTGTAGGATTGACTTAAGTTACCGAAACACTTATGACAATATCGTGTTGGAATACGATACTTTTAAAGGGATTGTCACTGTTCAAGCTCCTCTTATCCAAACATACATGTACCACCAGATTATCACAAACTTCTCCATTTTTCCAGGTCACCAGCGAAATGCAACATAATGGGCGTGTCGAAGCTAATGAACGAGCCAAGCCCCAGCAGCTCGGAGGAGTCGAACTCGCCAACAGAGATCAACTGCTACCGGCGCCTGGGCGAGCGGCCGCCGCTCATGAAGCGCCTGGCCATGGGGCTCAGCGGAGCGCTGCTGCAGCCCTCCGACGACGACTCCACGCCGCTCGTCGCAGACACACCCACCACGTAAGTGTTCAGGAAATTACAATATTAGGAAAGCGGTCGATAATGTTATGGTGCTAGTAACTTTTGTTATTCCGAATGTAATGGGAACAGTGATAATTTTTGTTAACCGCTGTGATTTTTTGCTTGAATTTCAAAGTAATAGGTCATTTGCAATTCGTTCACCATTTTGTTGTGAGTATTTGTATTCCTAAAGCAAGATATGGCGCACTTTCGAATTTGTATCGGAAAGCTATCTCCAAACAGTGGGACCATAGTATTGCTATTCTTTCTGAATGACTGTAGTTTAGTTTAATTGACTCATGGCTCAGGTTCATTAGCTGGGTTAACAATTATGTCGTGAGTTAAGACATATTCTTTTCCTATTTTGGCAGTAATACATAACACACAATATACTCTTCTTGCAGCCCCACAAACCTGCCGCTGTGCATGAACGGGGGCTACATCAACGAGGCGTCGGAGGCAGAGGCTCGCACGCGGGAAAGCAACCGCGAGCCTCCCGCCGTGCCTGCCGCGCCGCGCCGGACTGAGCAGTTCTTGCACTCCGACCTCGATGTGGACTTCAGGAGGTGTAACAATATGAAGAACAGGTTAGTAGGGTGCCTACCCATATTCTTTTGGGGGGTTGGGAAATCATCAAATCCTCCCGGTCTGGGCAGAGCGAAGGGAGTGTCAGACTTCTACTGACTAAAAACCACCCATGTTCATTGTTAGCCCTTTGTGTCCGGGGACACGGTGTCTCTTTCGAACAACCCGCAGCCAAGTAGACAAAACTCGCTCGAGCATCTTCGAACAAAACATCTGCAACGGAAAAAACATTACAACTCAGCTAAACATTTATATAACCACTAGCTGTTCCCGGCATGCGTTGCAATGCCCTTTTTCCTACCTACTACCTGCCTGTGTACCAACTACCTACCTACCTACTACCTCCTACCCTACCTACCTACTACCCTACCTACCTACTACCCTACCTACCTACCTACTACCCTACCTACCTACTACCCGACCTACCTACTACCCGACCTACCTACTACCCGACCTACCTACTACCCTACCTACCTACTACCCTACCTACTTACTACCCTACCTACTACTCTACCGACTACCCTACCTACTATACTATCCTACTTACTACCCTACCTACTACTCTACCTACTACCCTGCCTACCTACTTACCACTTTCTCACCTTTTAAACCTTCCCTGGACTTCCACGAATAATTCAACACTATAATTAGCCAAATCGGTCCAGCCGTTCTCGAGTTTTAGCGAGACTAACGAACAGCTATTCATTTTTATATAATATAGCTGTACCCCGCGTGCGTTGCAATGCCCTTTTACCTGCCTACGTACCAACTACCTACTACCACCTACCTATTACCTACCTACCTACATACTACTAATTTCTCACCTTCTCTGGACTGCCACAAATGTTTCAAAACCAAAATTAGACAAATCGGTCTAGCCGTTCTCTAGTTTTAGCGCGACTAACTAACAGCAATTAATTTTTATATTATACGCAAACACCATTTGAAAAATCGTTTTTCTATTGGGAAAGAAACAGTAATTATTTGTGATTATTGTGATAATGTCGTATGGTCTGTTTGAAGTTGTCATTCGTTGACTGAACAACTGAACGTCACTCAATTGTTTTGCCTTCCCGGAACCTCTCCACTAACACTTGAACTTTATGGGTACGGTATTAAAGCTCAAATTGATTTGACGTTTTAGTTAGAAAACGTTTGTATGGGAAAAAGAAAAGGGCTGTTTTTAGGGCTTTTCCGGCCATTATTCGAATTTTCTCGCCGTAAAAACCATCCTTGAACTTCAACGAACATTTAAAAAAAAAAAACAGCCAAATCGGTCAAGCCGTTTTCATGCCAAGTCGTGACAACGAAAAACGGGTTTCATTTTTATATATATAGATAAGTGTTTATGCATAACTGAGCTGTAAAGCTTTGTGATAACCACATAATTATGATTTCTAAAAAATTCCATTAAAAATGCCATTAAGTGCCATTTGATCCTTAGTGGCCAAGGAACAGAAAACCTAAAAACTCAAACTCAAACTCAAACTCAAAGCATTTATTTCAATTAAACCATTACAGGCATTTTTGAATGTCAGAAGAACAATTCATAAAACAAAACTAAACTACGAGTGCAATACGTCATCCCGAAAGCCACCACGCCGAACCACACGCCGCCGAATGCCCGCAACAACGAACACTACGAGCACGAAAGCACGCAGCGACGCACACCGCAACAACGAATGCACGAGACCTAGCTAGAAGAAATATAATATTGAGAGTTTGCGTTTCCTTCAATTTTATTACGTGTTTAAAACATTACTCTAGCTTTGAAAAGCTTAAACATAAATCTACCTCAGGACTTTAAACTTACGGAAATCGAATTATCTCGGAATGGTCTCTGAATAAAGAAATACAGCAACATAAATTCTCAATTGACATCTCCGAGCTCCGTCCAGAAGTTTTAAAGTTTCACAAAAGGCTTTACAAAATCTATTCCGCGGATTTAAAATATTCCGTAACGAGGCCTGCAGCACTGGGTCCATTCTATTTACTTTTTGCTTTGAAAAAAGTTCTATATTAAATTACCGCGGTGATAGCGGCTTAATGGAAACTGGGTCACGACTTTTCATTCTTGTGAATGGTTCCCAACAATATTTTACTTAAATACTTTGAAGCTTAGAGAACATAGCAAATGACGTCAGAACTTTTGTTGAATGAAAATTATGAACGAGTATTTGAAAAAAAGCTTTACGAGTGTTTGGAGTTTTGGTTGGATTGTGCTGGAAGGTCGTTACATTTGAATGTTTTATTCGTGAAATGAATCCGTAAATCTAGTTATTTTCAGTGAATAGCTTTACTTCATAATGAACATTGCTGTAGGTCATACAGAGGAAGTTGCTGATTTAAATGCAATTTGGAGATTCCTTGTAATGCCCTTTTAAATGCAGCGATTTATGTACGTCTTATCTTCTAGATGTTTTAAGTACTATCTGTCTATTCAACTCTAACTACAAGTTCGAGAGGCTCAAACAATTCACCATGTGTTTCCAGTGAGTCAGCAGCGTGCAGTCGCACGACATCATCGTCGTCGGGCGCGTCGTCGTGCGGCGTCGTGCCCGGCAACAACAACGTGCCGCGCGCCGAGCCCGAGCTGAGGCAAGCGCCCTGGTTCCAGCACGGCATCCCCAGAGAAGTACGTTGATAAGTATTGCTTGCAATTTGAGAGTCGGAGTTTTCGGCGTCATCGAATTAGAAATGAAGACATTCGCTAGAGTTCCAAGGTGTGGCTGTGGGTAAGACACATTGCTCGCAGAACGGGTACAAACTAGGTGGACCGATGACCTGGTGAAGGTTGCGGAAATCCGCTGGATGCGAGACACACGCGACCGGTCAATGTGGCGATACTTGGTGGAGGCCTATGTCTAGCGGAGGACGTCTTTCGAAAGAAATCATGATGATGGTGATTTTAGGATTCTAGAAAAAGGAACATGGACAATCAAACCGATTCTTCAGACCGACTGATAAGACTAGTCCTTGTCGTCAAAGAGCATGCGCCTGAGCATTTGCGTGACAGGCAATTTGTTTTATCCGCAGTTGCTTTCACAACCCGTGACTCGCTTGAGCAAAGCAAAAACTGTTTCTAATGCCCTTATTTTGTGTGGTTGACCTGAATCCATATTTATCATCATATTCAATTCTATGTTCATGTTCCAGATAGCCCTAGAAGTGCTAAGCTCGCAGCCAGTGGGCGCGTTCCTGGTGCGCGGCAGCACGACGCAGACAGGGTGCTTCGCGCTGTCCGTGCGCGTGCCAAGGGACTTCACGCCCGCCGGCATCGCGCACTACCTCATACTGCGCACGCCTAAGGGCTATAAGATTAAGGTTGGTGTTCTTGAAACCTATCATAGGTTGTAATTTCCCTTTCTTTACTTTGTACAGTGGGGTTGGATTGATGGAACCTCATCAGGATCTGGAGTTGTGCTTCTAACTATGTTTCAAGATCAGCTCTTGTTCGCTATGTCCAACACAAAGCGTGCCGGTGACACGAAAAACAATATCTACAACAATTTCAATGTGCTGCATTTTCTTTTACGTATTGCAGAGGTTATCCTAAATATTGCATCATCATCCTCTTCCTGCCCTTATCCAATTCTATTTGGGGTCGGCGCAACAAGTTTTCTTTTTCCATTCTTCCTTGTTAGATTTCTCGTTGGTATTTACTCCTTTCTCTTTCATATCATTCCTCACACAATCCATCCAACTTTTCTTTTGCCTTACTCTCCTCCATCCATCAACATTATTATCAACATAATATTATCCTAAATATTGCATTTAATCAAATTATTGTGTTTCTCGTAACGTTCGCCTTGTAGGTCTGTATTAGACGTCAGTCACCACGGTCTTCAATCAAGGCAATGTTGTTTCTGTTCCAGGGTTTCACAAAAGAGTTCACATCCCTGTGCGCGCTGGTGACACACCACAGCGTGATGCCGGAGCTGCTGCCGGTGCCGCTGCGGCTGGCGCGCGCGGCGCGTGCGGCGGGCGCGCGGCGCGACCACGCCGACCTGGACGCGCTGCACGCGCGCCACCACGCCGAGCTGGACCAGCTGCACGCGCGCCCGCCGCTGCCGCACGACAACGCGAGACACACGCCGCACCACAACCCGCACCCGCAGCACCAGCACCACTTCCTAGCGCAACTCGATGTTTAGACCACTGATTAGTTATAGCGTGTCTACGTCGTGTGACATTACTTCGAACGTCGTGTAAACTGTAATACTTAGGGCAGGTTTCACAAATGAAACTACGCACCTACGTTCAATATGGAATATTGTCAGTGACAGCCAGCAGACGCGGTTCAGACGCGCAAATCGCGTTCAGTTTCATTGGTGGAATTTAGCTCTAAATATGTCTGGTGGTCTGTGGCTAATCGCAAGAAGACAAAGACAAGGACCGATCACTGTGAGACATTTTAGTTTTTATCACGTTGTGTCTGGTCTCTCGAAATATCACTTAGTCGAAACTGTTGCCGTGATAGATCTGCACATTGGTTCTATGAAATCTGTCTTTTTCAATGTCACTTCTGTTTCTACATTTAAAACAAAGTTTTAATATTGACATTAGCAAGTGAAACGGAGTCAGAAGTGAATTCGACGGAGATTTTATAGATTAGCAAAATAAAACTGTGAGTGTTTGTTACGAGCTGTTACATGTGTGCGCCTAATGTCGACGAAAGTGCGTTTAACAGCAGTTTCATTAATTTTACCTATTTTAAAAAATTGGCTTCATAATTGCCATACTATTCAATTCATGCATCACTGTGTGTTCGAAGTTTTATGCTGGTAAAATAATTAATTGTTAAATTTTATGGAAAATGTGTCCCTGTCTCATGATTTCACTGTTAGCAGAAAAATGTGAAAAGACAAAGTGAACGGTTAAACGCACATAGATTTAATACCGAAAATACAAAATCTCACTTATATAAAACCTTACAATAATATCTTTGCATTAAAAATAACTATTCACTGTTATATAAAACATAAATAATCAAAAATATAAAGATTTCTATATCATTGAGTAAAGAAGAATATCTAAAATAGTCATGTTTAAGGAGTCATTAAATTATTGTATGTTGTCTAGTATCTGTTGGTAAGTTCGTTTTTGTAAGAATAATGTGATAAATATCATACTTAGGGTGTGTACGCAAATGTAAGAAAATATATTTGTAAAAATAAAAATGTGTATATGGATTGTAATTATTAGAAAGATTCGTGTCATAATCATAGTTTATACGATAGTTATAGAGAAGGGAAATGCGCATGGTTTGGGTTCAGCGACGACATCAATATTCTGCTTACAGATACTTTGGTTCAGTTAAACGAACGGCTTTTAAATAATTGTTTACGGTTCATTTGATTTGAAAGGTCGGCTGTGACGAGAACTCCTGCCTGGCTTCTTCTTCAGTTTAAGTCGACAGTAAACGGCGAGGTATGCGTGGTATATTTGCGTGTTTCGTGATTGTTAGCGTCAAATTCGTGCGTAGCGAGCCCATTTGACGATCCTCTGAATCGTGCGAAGTATAGCCAGGACCTCCTGTGAACCCCGTTTATCAAACTTAAGCGGAGATTTCTTCAGGTCATAAGCATTATTTAGTCTGAGATCAAATTGTTTGAACAAAATATCAAAGTCGAATCTAGATGTAGCCGATTTTTGGTCAGTACCTAGCATGCAAGTCTGTATTCCCGCTCTTATGAACAGAACATTGATGTGGTTGAGTTTCAACTGGGTTGCGCTTTAATAGTTTTATTTGAAGTCGTGTAGGTATGGTCTAGTCTTATGAGGTGTACAGTGGGTGTGTGTACGGTTTGTTTCACGAATGATACCACACAAATAATAATTAGTTATATTAGATTGAGTAACATGTTACAGTCAAGACTGCTGTTGTTGACACGAAACCTTCATTTAAAGGGTTAAATACTAATTACGTTTAAATACAATTGCTAAAGCCATGAATAACTCGGGTCGAGCAGCCTCGACTTGAAGCTAACTGCCTCAGTTTAAGACAGTTCGCTCTGAGGTAAAGACTCGAGACACGTTGCTAATCAAGCTGAGGCGACGTATTTTAATTTAAAGTATCCACTGGCCTCTCTCAGTGACCAGTAGTGTCAACAACAGTCAGCCATTTGAAATAATATAAGAGTTAACATCGGAGCGACACCACAGTGTCGCCCCCACGGTGTATATTGTAAACAAGTTGCCTTTTAGCGAGTACCTACACTACGGCTTCGCGATTATGAGGTACAGACACACACACATACCTACCTACTAAAATAACAGTAAACGTTCAGTTGAACCAGTACGGACTAAATGTGGATCCGCTGCGGATACCGGACACTGATAGATACCTTATTTTCAGTAACGTTAAAGTTTTCAGATACCGGAGCAGTCTGCTCATTGAAATGCCAGGCAAAATCCAGCCCGGTTTGAGTGTACCCTAAGAACTTGTAAAGAGGTGTCCTTGTCCGGAATTGTGTCCATAGTCCGTCCGTTCTGTTTTGGTTCGGTACCATAATAGTTCGAAATCTAATCTAGATTAACATTAGGTAACTGAAGTCAGATTGATAAGTTTGGCAGAGTTTATGTCTATCTGTGTGTCTGTCCATCATACAAACTGTTGATTGTTATACACTGCCTTAGTACGAGTCGTTTGTATAAACATATTGATATCAGTAGCTTAGTCTGTTGGTGTTAAACTGTAACTTGCCATCTCATCAATACTTTATGGTTATAGGACGTTAGAACTCGACATTTTTTGATATTGTAACACTGGCAATACTCATTACTACTCACTGTATTCAAATTCTATTAATCCTCTACTTTATTTTATTTGTTATGGGTAGTTTATGAAGCTTCGGCAAACTGGTAAACTTCCTCTAGGTGCCGCATTCCTATCTGTGCTAAGCATCGATAAACGGTAATAACACAGTTGAAGATTCCTAAAACTGTTGGAACACTATTTAGATATCTGATTAGACTAATTAAATGTTTACCGATGATTCTGAAATTACTCAGTTGTAACTAAATCCATGCTAGAGCAAAGTAATAACAATTTATGTAATATCTGAATAACTACTTCAAAGCTTCACCACAGGAACATAATATGACCTGTTTTGTTCAAATATTTATCTTATAAATACCGAAAACAATGTATCACTGCTTGAAAAAATAATTTGAGACAATAAACATTGTTTTTCTCTTATCTTTTTCTAGATTGTTACGTATTTCACTGTTCACAGTTCCGACACAAGATGTCGCTAGGTGTAACTGTGAGCTAAGCGTCAGTTTTGTACCTAATAAGCGAATTTTATCCACCTTTACAAATGTAGTTAACTACATCAGTGAAACTAATAATTTATTTACGTATAAATAAAATAAATATCAAGAATATTACATGAAATCGTTTCATTTCTTTTCTACGAACTAGGAACTTTTGGTTTGCATTTTACTATTCGCAGTCCCTAAGTTGTATTACTACCACAAAAAACACTGTCCAGCTTTCTCATTGATTGACATCGACATTGCATCTCCCAGGTCAACTTATGGCCGAGGCCAGCGTATATAGGTACCAAGGCTAGCTTCTGCGTAACCAGGCTATCCTAGCCTTACACTCAAGGCACTCGAGTGTAAGGCCTCTGTTCAGGGCATAAAAACTCAGCACGCTTAGGACGTCACTGGGGAGAGAAACTGAACAAGTCCTATCTATAATCACTAAATAAAAATCTCTTCGGCATTCGTGCTTACAAACTAACCAATAACGCAGGTATTAGCTACCCACGAAACAATAATTTGTTAACAAAAAAAAAAGCTTCTACATGACAGTAATACCATCTATCGGCTGAAACAAAAGTAAAATCTTTCACGAACTAACCGGTAAAAGCGCCATCTACCGTCAACACTCTAACTCTAAAGTTACGGGAACTCCAAGCAACGGAAATAGTAATATTTACTTCGAGCACAGGATTTTGTTTTACTCGTGACCAGTCTGAGTTCGTGTTCGTTACTTTCTATCCTACCCTGCATGTAGTGTTGTCATCCGCTAATAGATGTCACTAGTGTTTTCATAATCAACTGTCAGAATCTTCTTCTTCATCGCGTTAGTGCCTAGCGGAGCCAGGGTTTCTATACTACGCATGGGCCTCTGACTTGGCTTTACATCCCGTCGAGAAATACCTCTCAGGCATGTACATACATGATTGTATAAAGCCACGTGAAAGTTTTCACAGCATAATTATATCTTACCGGGAATGTAAAAAAATATATATAAATAAAATACGAATATTAATTTACTTTAGACCTAATTTTATTGTTACAAGCAGCACTGCTGTGTTCTATTGGTACCTACATTATATTGTCGAGTAGGTACATTTGAGTAATTACATTCACAAGACACGTTTCGATTTCATCGACAGTGTATCGACAAAAAGACGACAATGGTCCATCTTGATTACAATCTACAGAAACAAATCGAGTTGACTCAGAACTAAGCTACGTATTTCTATCGAAAGTAAGCCGTCGAACAGTTTGCTAATTATTATCAATCCTCCTTGTGACAGTGGTATTTATCTAATCACTGCTCTCAAAACGGTAAAGGAACACATTTTGAGAAAAGCTTAATATGCCCTCGAATCAGAAATTGGAAGACCGCGTAGTGGAGAACAGCCAACTCCCTCTCATAGAGAGCCGGTCTGTGTCCCAGCAGGGCTATTGCGTATCTTTTTAAATGTCAGTGGCTATCATAGTGTACATCTATTAACTGTCAAATGGTTTCATTTTGTACAAAACCATAACCATTTGACAGTTAATCGATGGACATTATGATAGCCATTGACATTTGAAAAGATACACAAAACCCTGCAGGAGTGAGAACATTATAAGGTGATTATGTTTATTGTAATTGTAAAAATAACTTTTCTATACCATAGTAACGGGATCAGTTACCAAACAAAGGACAATGCTCAGGCTTGGTACGGGCGGTCGGTGAACATCAACCTAAGTATTCCTTTTAAAGGGGTCGCTTCTAGTCGGATGCGCCCGCACCTGAGGCCATGACGACAGCGGGGTTACGCTGAAAGTCTTTCACTGCTATCCTCGCTGTCGTCATGGCCGTGGATGAGGAGCTTTAGTAGTGAGCTGGTAACGGATTAAAATGATATATGTATGTAATTGTATTTTTCCAAAGATGACAAAGGGGCGTGTATGTGTCGTATGAACCCATTTTATTTTCAGCATAATGATTATAGTTCAAGGAAATTATAAATCAGGTACCTAAAGCACAAATTACAGTTTGATGTCCGCACCTCGTTTTATCATCAGATGTAATTCACTTGAATATAATTATATCATAAAATTCAGCCAAAGAAAGATAAATAATAAAAGCCAAATTAATCTTAGTCTTCATAATAATTCGACACCATAATAAAAATCTCTTGTTTATCTACGGCAGGTACGGTGTCTTATTCTTATCGTTTCTTAATTACGAGAATTCTCGTAATGGCCAGTCATTATGAACAGTAGCCATAAAATTGGAGGCATTACCAGTATTGGTTTCATTTCATTTGAAGAAATATTACATCAAATTATTATGTCAAGTAACGTTAACATACTTTTTTTGTTTCTCTGTAATTTTATTGAAAGTAGGACGAAGTAAGTAAGCTTTAATATTTTGTATCCAGTTTCATATTACATTTTTTTCTCAGTATTTCTGATACAATTACTGTGCGTATTGAATGGAACTTATATTGCTTTGATATTGGCACAAAGTACCTAGTAATGCGCAAACCTTTGAGAATATCGATAGCTACAAGGACCAATGTAAGTCAGTAATGAAAACTAAAGTACTTTGTAATGAATGTATTAAACTTTACAAAATAGGTCTAAGATTGAAGGTCACCGTCTGAAAACCGAAAATTGTTCGCTTTCGCAAACCGAAATGCGAATATGAACAACATCACTAGCTACGTGACCAGTGTTAGCTTTTAAGTTTATCGTTTGAGTACAGTTATAAGTGCGAAAGCAAAGTCGTGCAGTTTCGCTGTTTATGAGCCACGTACCAGCACTACAAAGATTTGGCGTTGAAGCCGAACTTACCCGAATGATGCCGAAGTGAACCCGAAGCGAAAAGCGTTCATGCTGCTATCGGTGTAGAATTTGTATCGTTTATTATGATATGAGCTTAAGTTCGGTTTAATAATGCCTTTGCGAAGTTGAGATAATAAACGGTTGAAACATGACGCGTTTTAAAGACGATATCGTTCTCAAGTCTACTTTCGAGGCAGAGAAAAGCTCCATTAGATGTAAACTTGATATTACTCATATTGATGAAAACCTTTTGCAGCTAAGTTTTTTGCGAATCTTTGAACAAAGCAGCAGCTTTTTCAATTAGTGCTAAGTACAAGAAAAGGCCCTACAAACACTTGCGTGACTAGACATTGGTCGATAAATGCAAACCACAACGAACATTAAAAAAGTAGGGGCAGGCAACAATCGCTAGTTTAGTTGCCACTCCCGCAGCACCTTCACCTTTGAACGTTTTAAAATGTAAAACGAATGGACATTACGAGTCTATGCTTTATTCGTCTGAAGCTGAACGCGACTGGCGCCGGCTAATGGAGTATTATTGTTTTTTTTTGGGTATTTATAATAACTGTCCATACATATAAGAGTGTCGTATCGGCTCAGCATCGTCTGGCTTATGTTTTCTATCCCGATGTCTCGTTCCGAGGCGAATAAATACCGCTTCTTTGCTAAGTTTTGTTGCGGTATGAAAGTCCATTCAAAGAATCGAGAATGGCTCGAGTTCAGGCAATATTGCTAGTGTCACCACAACTATGGAATTATTATTATTATATTATTATATATGATAGAAAAAGGAGTAAATGATAGCGTGGCGGCTGGCAGAGAATGAAAGAAAATCGTGTTGCGCTGACCTAAAGCTACATGGGCCAAGGGCAGGAAGATGGTGAACGCGGTTAAGATTCACTGATCGCGCTTAGTTCTTATAGTGAAAGTTCTATACCGATCATATATGTATATAAGTTTTATGTTAGTTTAGTAAAGTTAGTGTGATGCAGTGCAGCGAGTGCTTCGCTACGCTTAAAGAACACGAGAACAAAGTGTCTTCAACTTAATAGAGACTATAAGAAAAGTGCCAATGGACACATTCTTAATTTTGTAAGTTTTAGCAAATTAGGTTTAATTTAAATTACTTATTAGCCTCAAGGTCTAGATTGTAATTGTATGAGTAACCGTTTAATAACGAGTACTTCATAATGAAAAAAAATAAAAATAATAATAAGTTTTCAGTTCACGAAAGTACTTAGCATTGCTTGAGGGCTTGCAAAAGAGAAATTTGAAATAGAAGTTGAAGCGCTGCCTGTAAGTAACTAGCTTTTCTTTTTCTGAAATATTAAACTAAAAGTCTTTTATAAAACGAAAAAATCTTCTCGCTTCATATTTCAGGCCGTTTCGTAGTGAACAGGCGCGGGTACAGCGGGTAGTGAAATTTTATCGCACCTCAAAGACGTTACCAGCCGCCGCACCACGGGTACATACCGAAAGCGTTCCTACTCTCATAACGCGGAATGAAAGGCACCGAACAAATGTACGTACGAATGCCACTGAAGAAATTAGTGCAAAAGGACAAACAAGATACCTTGGGTCAGAAAAAAAATTAAAAATTTGAAGTTATGCAGTCGACGTATTTAAACACACATTGTAAGATTCACAGTTCTATAAGAGCTAGTTGAGAACAGTAATTAATGAAAAGTTGTTGTAAGTATGGCTATAGGCTCATCCACTAATATGTGGGCCTTAAACAAAACTGGCGCAATGTGGGTGAGGTATTAGGATATCCTCTGTCTAACTTTTCGGGGATTATCGGATGTGTTCTATGTTATGTAAGTGTTACACGTTACTGATTTTTTTGTTAGGTTTCTCATGTTCTTCTTTCCTTTACTTCTTGTTACATCAATGATTTCATTTCATCATCATTTATCCATCACCTACTTTAGACACAAAATTTCATTGATCGCTAGGTGGGTGGATCATCGTATTTGAGGAAACTAGGTGATTTCCTGTACATCTTTTCGTTGAACTTCTGCAAATAAACTACGTGGGGGTTTCTTAGTGAGAGCGCTAATGACGTCATCGCTACCTGCCTCCCGTGAATAGGTACTTAGTGCTCGCAACTTGTCGACTGCATCGAGACAGTTCCGCTCGGCTAGGCAACCAGTAAGTACCCACTAACATTGTTGCGATAACCCTAATCAATAGCTAAGGTACGCATTTGGTTGTACGGTTGTACTATTTGCAGATGATACCTCTCTTATCTTTAAAGTAGATAGGAATAGACACGATTTTGTAGACGTAAACAGCACGCTATAGGCAGATGATTGCAAGATTGGAATCTCAAAAAACAGTAACACAACCATTCAAAAGAAATCACATTCATGTTCCAGTCAATGGCATCAAAACAAAATGACTATCTAATAATAATAACCGGCACATTACCCCTGTCCACAATGACCGTTTTGCAAACCTCAGGGACGGAACCCGGATATAATTCAGTAATTAGCATCGAACCCGCACTCTCACTGCCTCTAACATTGTCCAGGGAACTCTAGGGGAATACTAATATTTTCCTATCTGTATTTCTGTAGAGGAAAATGTTATCGAAGAAAGTTCTGAGAACAGACGTGACTAATATATTACTGTTAATATTGAATTTGTTAAAGGTAAATATGAAAGATAATATTTTTACGACGTCTCTGAGTTTTATTGGAGAATTACGGTTTTGTTTGTACTTGTTACTGCGTAGATATCGGTGATAATTCTACGAGAGATTGTAATAAAAATATATTATCTTCGACTTATGTTTGAGTAAACAAACTGTCGTTTTGCATCCACGTCAAATTCAAGGAGGTGAACTATGCAAATGATTTTTGACCCGAATCAATAAGAAAATGGTATATATTTTTTTATTTTCAGTAACGGTTAACGGTATGTGTGAACCACCGTGTTAAAACGCATCCCGTCTGATTTTTGCCCTGTATCCGCGCTCTCACAAACATACAAACAAACACATGCAAACGTTATTCCATAATTTCTTATTCCCTATTATTAATATATTTAGTGACAACCTCCTAAAATAGGACGAGGATACAAAACTGCACCCTGTATAATAATGCAATTTTTTCCACCGTTTTTTTATTGCAACAGAAACTAAAAAGGTGTAAATAAATATCTGACTAACAAATAATAATTAAACTGGGTAACTACCTCGTTGGTGTAGGGATGCAAGTAGCAGTACTTCTGCTTGCGACCGCTACAGCTTCAGATTCTGGGTTCGATTCTCAGATCGGGCAAAGTATTAAATAGGTCCACTAGATGGACCGATGACCTGGTGAAGGTTGCGGGGATCCGCAGGATGCGAGACGCACGGGACCGGTCAATGTGGCGACACTTAGGGGAGGCCTATGTCCAGCAGTGGACGTCTTTTGGTTGAAATGATGATGATGATGAAGATTAAGTAGGTAGGTACTGGGTTTTTCAATAAGAAAGTCAGTAGCAGTCAGGATTTGTGCCCGATCGATGGGAATAGGCTCGTCTCCTATTATGTGGAACTAAAAAAAATAACCGACCAAATATGGATGTACTAAATACTTCTACCTCTGCCTAATTCTTTGGAGATTACAAGCGTGATGATGATGTAAACTGTGTGTAGTCAATACCTAACAAACTTACGATTTTATTCAGAGCTGCTGGATTATCTTTATATAACCCACATCATAATGATTGCATAAAACTTCTCACATAAAACGACATTGTATCATTAATAGTTTCAGAACCGCTTGTTAAATCCACATACCTACAATGTAAGTCACTTGATTATTATACTTAAAATTATATCCTACAGGACTCAATGTTCTCTGAATATTTTTGAAAATTCAGAGTAGCTTTTGTTTGGACTTAATTGGTAAAATGGAGGAATGGTGTAAACTGTAGATTATGAAAGAAAAATGTTGTACACGTGTTAAGTTCTATTTACAGTCATGTTTTGAGTTAACGAGGTCGCAAGTTATTTAGTTCAAACTTGTTTACAGACCAACCTCTGCTATTGTTTCGATGTTTCTTCTCAAAATAGTCTGAGATACAATTAAAAAGAGGTCATGTCTGCTAACGACTACCATACCAAGAACTCGCTGTTACCATAGTGCCAACAACCCGGGGCCGTTCATTGATAACAACTGCTTGTTAGTGTTATATTCGACATTGTACATAATTATCTACATACAAATTAGAAAGAACAAAGACGTTGTATGGAGAAAAATCATGATAGCAAAATTATGTCAGTCAGAGGTCATATACAGTTTGAAACACATTATGATGACTTTCAATTCGAAGTTTACATAAACAGTACATAAAACCGCAACGGTGTCAATGATCAACCATCGTATAACAATTTCATTATCAGACTTGAGTCCCAGGGGCAGACGGTACATATTTGTGTTCCCCGGGAAGACAAACAGATCGTCTCTCTGTCCTTGGCACGTCTCCAAGGTCAAATGGTCCTCCGACTAGATCCAGTCCAATTAATATACGTGGACTAACACTTAGTAGTAAAATTGGTCTATTTAGGTGACAAAGGGCTCCTAATTAAGACAGGCGAGCCATTTAATGGATGTATAGCGACAATGAAGTAAATCAACGCCTGATGAATGCCACTTCGGATCTTAACCCCTTTGTTTGATTTAACTAACAAGAGCTCTTGATTTTAGTAATGACTGCTACGATAAATGGAGGTACTGTTTTATGTTCTGGACGAAGAGACATTTTAATGAAGTTATTGTTTAATGGCTAAGTTGAAGTGAGGTTTATTAACCCAACTTCTTTTAATATGGACTTTTTAAACATATTCTTTATCGTATACCCTAAAAAAGTCACTGTACCCTGTAATTTGTATGTATTTTCTTGCAAATCAATATTTTTTATTTGATTTGCACTCAGTAAGCTGGAAGCTGACTCCAAAGTGGTTTAGAAAAGGTTAGGTGATGGATTTTAGTAAATGATGTTTATTTTGCAAATAGGTTTCTACAAACGCTTTTACACGTAAATTTTTTTGTAACTAGATGGTCTGGTGTTTCGTACCTGACTACTCTGTGAAGATGTAGGATCGTCATAAAGAAGCTCTTCAATGATTATTATCTAATAACGGCCTTGTTTTAGCTAAGCTTCATCAAGCCTTCTTAAGATGTAGGTACACCTAGGTGGTATGACTTATCTATCGAAACAATAAGCCGTTTCCCACGTATCACGTAGCCTCCTTTACCCGGTGCCAGCGCGGGCGGCTAAAGTTGAAAGCTCTAGTAATCCATACCTTCGGCAAATTAAAAAACTTTCACGAGAGGTAGTTTTTCCTCCACATATTGTGCAGTTTCCGATCCTTTAGTAAGACAACACGTTTCAGAGTAAACGTAGTGTTGTTTAGAAATTCATCTTGCTTATGAACTTGTAACTTAGCAGCAGTGGCCCAGTGGTGTCGGCCCCGACTTACGAACAGTAGGTCGTGGGTTCGAAAGTTCGAACCCAGGCAGGCGCATTACTTTGTGTAATTTATTTCATCACCGCTGCTCTCAAAACGGTGAAGGAAAACATCGTGAGGAAACCGCCATGTCAAAAATTGGAAGAATTGTGACATCTGCTAACCCGCACTGGGCTCGCGTGGTGGATTATAGCCCTCCTAGAGACGAGGCCTGAGTCCCTGCAGTGGGAACATTATAGGCTGATGATGATGATGATGAACTTGTACATGAGTCTTGTGTGATGAAGCAATTTTCTGTTGTAGTCTACGCTAGGAACTCAAACATTCCAAACAAAATGATCCAATAAATTACCTGACGACGAACGGGGAATGCAAACACTGATATCCGGTTGCTTAAGGCTGTTGAAAAGCTTTCATTGAAAAAAATAGAAACTTACTATTTGTGGAAGGAAAACAATTTATATCGTTATTGTATAACAGGATGTTATTAATTCGAATGGAAATAAATGTTTGTTAAACAATAATAAGCGAACAGTTCTAACGTAAACACATATAATATTGACATATTACATTACAATGTTGACAAACAATAAAATTAACTGTTATGAACACATATTTTCTCTTTCATTTTTTTTATTTGTGTTAAATAATCGGATATTACTCAACATAACATTTAATCATCAACATAACCATACCCACATTACACAAACCTAACTGGTAAACTTATTTGCTGTTATTAAACATTTCGTACTGTACTTACTGTCCTTGAAAAAATAAATAATTAAAAAAATTAAAAAACACGCCTGCCATGACAAAAAGTAAACTAAAAAATAAAAAAAACAAGTCAAACGAATTCAGTGATGAATGGAAGCAAGGTCCCGTAAATGTGTTCGAAAATGGAAAACTGAAAACTAAAACTTTTATTGCAGTCGGGGGACCTGTAAAGAATTGTTCCACCGAACTGTCCCCCGACTGCAATAAAAGTTTTAGTTTTTAGTTTTCCATTTTCGAACACATTTACGGGACCTTGCTCCCATTCATCACTGAATTCGTTTGACTTGTTTTTTTTATTTTTTAGTTTACTTTTTGTCATGGCAGGCGTGTTTTTTAATTTTTTTAATTATTTATTTTTTATTTCATATCTTTTAGTGATAATATATCGGTATTTTGACCTATAACCAATCATTTAAGCCATAAGACGTCCACTGCTGGACATAGGCCTCCCCCAGAAGGGGGATTTGCCATAATCGCCACGCTTGGCAGGTGGGTTGGCGATCGCAGTATGGTTGTTAAGAAGGCACAGAGAACGCTGCTGCCCATTCTCTGGCGAATTTTTTTTAATTGTTTTTATAGATTGGGGGGGGGGGGGTGAATTGTTCATAAAGGTTACTGAGTTTGTTGTATGTATTAAAATGTGTTTTTTTCATTTCTCAGGATTCCGGTCGGCAAAATCGGAACCCTAATAATATGTACACTTTGTTCTCCGTCTGTCTGTCCGTATGCCTATCCGTCAATCAAGACCCTGTTCCTCAGGAACGTGTGAAATGATCTGAATGACTTAATTGCGTAATTTATACCTACAAACATTTTTCATTTCATGTAGGTATCTATTTGTAAACAATTTACGCTGAATTTAATATATACATGCAATTTACATACAATGATAAGAACTATGAATATTTTGTTAACATTCTAAAAAATTCAAGTGCCAAACAGTTTTAAGTATACATCGATCCCTTGGTGCGTGGGTTCAACTCGCACTTGGCCGGTTTTTTTAAACTATTGTTTTATAACACACGTAATGCTTTATTAATTTGTGTTAGTAATGAGTTTTAAGTTGAATCTCGCAGTCAGATTTTTCATATCAAAATCTACCCTGATCTTCTTTTTCTACCCTTTAAGGGGTGATTTTGAAAATTCTATGATTGCAAATATTATTATTTCCTTAAATTGATATTTTTGCCATGTTTCAAGTAAATTGATTCACGCATACTGACTTTTCATACAAACTTAAAAACCATTTAGGTGCCGTCGTAGATGGATTTGGGAGTTGTAACCTAGCCAGTTTTATTTCTTTCATTACAGAGAATCTATTGATATGTAGCTTATTCGTATAGAATCCCGGGTTTAAAATGTCACCATACCATTTGTTGAGTAGTATTACTAGTAAACAATAGGTATTGAATACTACTGTGGTATATTTTTGTAATCTACTTAATAAGTTCTAGACGATGATTATATTTTTCATTGAAATTTCAATAAAAACAAATTAAAAGTTCTTTTTATTTCTAAACCATGGCCACCCTATTACGTTTTTTGATAATTTATCTAGCCTATGTAACCCGGGGTGACGCAATGAATCTAACGATACCACATACATCAAAATCGGTTCAGGCGTTTAGAAGTTATGGTGGAATAAAGAAACTCACAAACAAACATACATACATACATACATACATGAACGTTAAAAACATAACACTCTTTTTTTTGGGGCAGTCGTGTAAAAACCATGAAGTTTTGTGCATTCCTCTTCATAGTCAGAAACTCAGAACGGGCAACGAACTTCAACTGTCTAATTACTAAATGATCAATGTCTAGTCATTTAAAAGAAATTAATGCTTTGAGTTTACATTATACAATTTTTTTTTTCATATTCTAATAAAAAAAATGGGGGGAATTAAGTTGGGATAAGGGCATAAGAATGATGAATGATGATTCTGCCTAACCAATTTACTGGTAAATTCTGATCGGTGATAGATCTTACACCAATCAACGTAAAAGTTTGGCGACTTTAGAAGTAAGTAACACCTCTGTATTAATTTTCTTTAAATAAATGTTTAAAAAAAAAAAAAACTACGATCTGATAACAGCATTTACCCAAAAAAAATACACACTTTTATAATACAGCGTTTTCCATGTATCAAAAATAAACAATCACAGAAATACCGTGTGTCCGAGCAAACAGTGAGGTATATAGATGCGGGGTCCGGCGCAGGCAACCACGATATAACTCAGCGGAGGTAACGCGCTGGAAGCGACAAAAACGATGCGATCGCAATCGTCTTGCGACAAGCTTGCCATGTCAGACTATACGCTTTTAACGTTAGGGAGTGTGTACACTGAGTGGCATGTTCACCAGGTAATATCTTATCATTCAAAAGAAAAACGGCTTGACTTTTTAATATTTCTTTGTCCTTGTTTTTATGGGCTTTATTTTTGTTGAATGTATAGTAAGTAAGATTTTAGATTGTGGCAATGGTGTATTTGCTGGTGTTATTTTATCAAACAATTGTTCAAAATCCTTCATTATTTCTGTTGAAAGTTGTGAAAATGACCTAAAGCAAAGCTAAATTAAAACTGTTACAACGATTTCTTTAAGGGACGTGGATAATTTTATACAACAATCATGCCCTGCCACCCTATTTTACCCAATTCCACAACAAAAGAACTAGAAATAATCAAAAAAGTTTCAAAAACAGTGCACTCAACTGCAGCAGCGCAAACTAATTTTAAAAACTTCTCGAGCTCCGTGCGATATAAAATTAACATTGGCGGACCATCTGCCACCCGAGTGCCCGGGTACCCGGGCAGTGCTCGAGTGTGCACGCTCCCTAACTCTCAACTGTAACAGACCTTTATTTCATGTTTGACATCTTTTGTTTCGCGCGGACGCGACAAAAACATAATGTATTGTGCGATGCCAAATGCCAACAAATGATACGATAGAATTCTCCGGGCAGAATTGAACATGATTACTTTTATTACAAACTAGCTGACCCGCGCAACTTCGTCTGCGTCACCTAAGAGAGAGAGTGGTTTACGGAAAAATCCCGTTTTCGCAACATTTTTCATTTATGCTTGGCTCCTATTGTTCGTAGTGTGATGTTATATAGCCTATAACTTTTCTCGATAAATGGACTATCCAACACATTTTTTTTTTTAAATGCAACCAGTAGTTCCTGAGATTAGCGTGTTCAAACAAACAAACACTTTAGCTTTATAATGTATAGATATTGTATTTATTGGTTTTACACTATTAATCATCGATGGTATTATAATAGTTTTGATTGGGATTATGTGAACAAGTTTTACGACGTTGTCATTGGCATAGTATAATGAGCCTATAATGTTCCCACTACTGAAAAAATAAATAATCTGGTTTGACACAATTAAGACTACAAAGTACCACGTCCTGGCGAAATTTTGTCACCATGTTATATGACAAACACTCCTGACGTCTGCTATCATATTCAAATGCTCGTTTGATAGTTGATCTGTTTTGCAAACAACATCCGCTTTCCCTCGTCTAATCAAACGTATTTTTAATTTTTTTGGAGGGTGGTAAATGATCAAATGACTCCTCCCGCTCTGGGCAGAGCGGTAGGGAGTGTCAGATTTCTACTGACTAAAAACCACCCATGTTCCTTCTTAGCCCTTTGTGACGAAGCCGCGGTATTTCTTTCTCTAACCCGCAACCCCGACAGGCGGTCAAACGTGTGCCTCAAATGACTAAAATCAACTCATCATACTACTCCATAACTAAACAAACTACTCCACGATAACGCAGTGAGTATGCACGGTAGCTGTGGACTGACGTGTCATGTATGCACGGTAGCTGCTGTGGACTGACGTGTCATGTATGCACGGTAGCTGTGGACTGACGTGTCATGTATGCAGCCGCACTGTTTTTGCAGCCCCAAGATTATATTATCGGCCAGCGAATGGCCACCATTTTCCACGTGTCATAAATTAAAACGAGGTCAGTAAAGTGCGCCTTTTCAATACTATTGTGCAAGAAGTATAAGGTTATGATTTGCGTAACATTTACGCGAAAAACGTTTGCTACGTTTTTCTTATGAAGTCGTGAGCAAGTATTCTTATCTAATTATTAAGTATCTCAAAGTGAAAAGTTAAGGCTTCAGTTCCCAGAAAAAAAAAAGTTAAAGAAGAAGTCTATTTTTACTGGGTGCCTAAAGTTATGCTTAAGTGAGTAATCAGGATTTACTTAAGTTGAAAAGCTAATTTCCGATTGACTGAGTAAACACTAAGTGACTACTAACTGTATAAATTCGATTTTTAGTTCCTATGCTAGTCATATTATTCAGAAGTCGTAATCAAGTAAGCTTTATTGTCAAAAATATCCTTAATAACATTGAGGAGAGTGAGATGTAATGAGTGCGCGCTATGTTTTTACAGCCGGGAATTTGCTCGCAGTTTGACTGGATGTACCGACTGCAAATTATATTAATAGGGTTTCAATAATAATTATCTAATGGTTGTAGAAGTGAAATGATGGATGGACTGTGTAAAAGATGATACGGCAAGAAAGCAGGTGTCTGATGAGATGACGGGTAATAGAGAAATGTGGAAGTCGAAGATATGCTGACGAAGACGAAGAATTATGATGGTTGTAGACGTGTAATAGTGCAGTGGGTAAAGGAGTGCCAGATAAATTAATCAATAACGATCGCCCATGAGCATTTTACCGCAAATGCACCTGTAAATAGTGAGCATTTTTCAAGACAGGCCAATGAGGTAACTTCACACTCACGACGGGTTTATGTAAAGCTATACAGGGTGTAAATAAACCCATCACACAGCCGTCAACCATGTATTATGTACATCAAACTAAGCAAAAATTTTTGCTAAGAAAAGATTTTTCTTTTTGGGGTCAAAAATCACATTTTACACGGTAAAACTCAATGTAGCACTCTTAAAACATTGTGTAAGTAGAATAGTAAACGGGTCATGGAGGTAATTTAAGTAAAGTTATAACCTCAATTTGTGTTTACAAAAACAACTGTGAAAAATTTGGAACTTTGACCTCCAATATCTCCGTAACTAGGGGGTTACCAGGTATGGTCTAGAACAAAAAAAATATCACAGTGGTGGGGAGAACAAGTGCCTTTCGTTTGCGTTAAGGGTACTTTTACACCCTTTATGTCATTAGCCTGAATTTTCGATACTGCATATTTTCGTAAACTAACTTAAACTAAATCGCGACCGTTGGAAGGAATGGAGGGAGGCCTTTGTCCAGCAGTGGGACAATGTGGGCTAGCTATAATATATAACTTAAACTTGCTGCCACTACACGCTTAGATCGAGCGCACACTCATCGACGCATTCCACCGGACGAGGAGCATGTAGTTATAATAACAGACGAGCATTAAACGCACATAGTATTGGTGTGCGCCCGTGCTGACTGAGCGCCTGAACGAGTGAACATGTGAACGAGTGAGTGACTGAACGAGAGCCGTGTACGAACGAAACTCAATGGGAAACCATTTATGATTTCAAACGGCGCAGTTTGTTGTGTTTTGGCAAATATTTAATATTAATAATGCTGTGTGTGGTTTTACAGGTCAATTTTATCGTAAGACATGTCAATTATACAAGTTGTTTTAATAATATAACTATTAAGTCGTGTCCAATGTGTTATTTTTGTGCAAACAAGATGTTCGTCATTAATGATGAAATAGAGGACTATTAGCTTGAGTATTACCAGTGAAAGTCATTTCCATCTTTAAAGACAAACGCTACACATAAGTAACTTGCATAGGTACTAACATTTTTCTTCAGGATTTTTTGTTCCCGGTTTGGGTCCTCATAACGTTTAATGCTTCAAGTATTTCCACGTGTCGAATGAGCAGTATGTAGTTGTCGTAACTACAATAAGGTAGAAGCAATCATCATTCACATTTCTGGGTCATACAGTTTCGCAGGAAGCTCTCCAACTGCTAATAAGCTTAGTCCAGTACAGGGTTACGCCACACTAACCCAATCTATCAGGCAATCTTACAACATGGCGGCGCTGTATAACGTTAGGAATCAATCTCTTGCGCGTTGCATCACTCCGGCCATTAATCATGATCCCGAGCGCGGCGCAATGCGGCAGGTGCCCGAATTAGGCGCGAGTCAACTTAGATTGTGTCCGACAACTTGGATGATGCGGGACCCCGCGAGATAGGAAACGTGGGCGAGGGAAACGGGAGGTGAAAGGTTAATTCCTTTTGTCAAGTCGGTGTGTAATGCAGTTTTACAGATTTGGGCAGTAAAACTTTCTTAAAGACGAGGTACTTTACTTTGTGTATTACTTATTGTTTCATATAACTGCTCTTTGAGAGCAGTGAAAGAAAATAGTCAACGATAGAAAACCTGCACGTCTTAGTACTAACTATTCAAACAATAGTACGTTCCCTACTGAGTCCCAGCTGTGGGAACGTCATGCACTCATTAGGGTAGGTTAGTTTCCACCAGGCGGAAAAATCTTCGTGCACTTATTTGATATCACTGAATGTGTCTTGTGTGCTATTGCTGACTGTTATGTAGCAGGCGTAAGTATAAAATAGGCTGCATGTGTGCCTCCTCTATCACGCGCGAGGAGACACTAAAAGTCCTTTGAATTTTATACATAACAGCCAATTCATTCAATTTTATACATAATAGACATCAAAATAGCAAAGGAGATTTCCACATCGTGGAACAGACCCCTATGCCTGTAAGGTAGAGAAGAACACCAAAATGGTTTGTCTGTGATGTCATTTAAATTATAATAATCTCCTTATTCAAAACATATTAAAATGTAAATAGAATCATTCTTGAGCGTTACTTTGATATCGTAACGCAAGACGCTCCGCAGCTTCTATTAAAATTAACTTCCTTAATCACGTTCCTTTCCACACTATATCAAAAGTATAACTGCCGTACTCAGAGATATTTAATGATTACTTAAGCCATCACTTGCTGAAGATTTTGACATTTTATTGAAGGTTTTGTATGTCAAACCTTTACTAAGTGACGGCTTAAGTAATCATTAAATATCTCTGAGTACGGCTGTAAGATTCAGTATTTTACGCTGTAAAAGTGATAGAGTTAAAGTCAAAATCTCCTCGCGGCGAGACTTTAACCGTAGCGATGCAGTGTGTGGCGGTTTGTACCAGAGACAATCCGTGACCGCCGACAGTTTAAACTTGGGTGAATGGGGGATGGGTTGTGAGTTTCGAAATAATAATATAAGTGACATACAGTTTCCTTTGTTTTTAGAAGTCATTGAGGTACTCAATGACTCAATGTCTCTATTCTATATATTTTAGTAGACTTATTTTAAGTCTATAAGCATTGGACCAGCTCGTTTTTTGAAGGAAACTTGAATATAGATTCGAATGCTTTGGACATAATAACATGCATCAACTCTGAACAAAACTATTCATAATCATCATTAACTATTAATAAAACTAATTCGAATACTACTCAAAATACATTTCGATAAGATGATATTTGTGTTATTCCTATTTAAAGTCAACCACGATCAGTAATGACATGCAATTGGAGACGTTCCAAAACTATAGTTTTCTAGCTCAACACATGCTCAACATCATAGTTCACGTAACCAAGACAGATTCAATTCCCGAATCAATAAAGTTGGATTGCAATCCGATATGAATACGCGAATAACATTAAATATTGAAAGGTGTTCGCACGAGTGCACCCGTAAAGCTGTCCGGTCCGGAATGAAGCCGTAACGGAATGCATTGGTCGTCGCGACCGGCGGCGCTCGCAGGGTTGAGTTATACCGCCACGTGCGGATATGCGCACTATTGTGCACTATCGTATTCGGAACGAGGAAGTTATTATTGTATGCATAAATAAAAGTTAGTCTCTGGTTATGATTTTGACAAAATATCGGGTGATAATGGATGCGGTGCTTGTTACTAAAACAATTGATGAAATAGTTCGCTAAAGACATGGTGTAAATTTACGAAAGTAGGGTGAATAATGGATGATGTGTCTAGTTTACATAGAAGTAGAAAATTACTCTTAAATACATATTATTATACCAGTACAGAATTATCTTCAACAGAAGTGATCATAGTATTGGTTGTTCAGCAGCATAATGGCATCGGTAATTGTTCTGGACACCATCCAAAGAGAACAGTAAGTTATAACAAAATGTGATCTGTCATCAGGGTCGATAACCTATCATGTTACCTATAGTACACTTCGCTATAGAAACAGGCATCAGCCAGTGACACTCTCATTCGACCTGTTCGGTGGTTCCAACAAAGGCGATACCAAAGAAACAAATGGATGGACTGTGTGAAGAATAATATGACTAGAAAGGATGTAACTGTTAACTAGAAAGGATGTAAAAAGGACTTGGCGCATAAATCATTGGTATATAAAACGACGTGACTTTAGTTTAGAAAATATGAATAAGTTTAAAAATTGTATACAAAACATGTCTTTTTCAAATGTTTATGAATGCGATGATCCTGATAAGGCTTATAGCATTTTTTTGGAGACTTTTTCCATGTTCTATCGTCTGTGTTTCCCATTTAAATTTATAAAAATTAGGCTACACAAACGACCGCAATGGGTGTCGCGGGGAGTTAGAGCCTGTAGTAAAAGAAAGAGAACACTTTTGTGGAGTTACCGTCTAAACCGAAATGAGGCAAATAAAAGAAAACTTAATGACTATACTAATACCTACAAGCGAATAGTTAAGTTAACTAAACTTGCACAAAATACCTTTAAAATAAAATCTGCAGTTAATAAATCAAAAGCGACATGGGAGATCATAAATGAGGCAAAACCAAAACTACCGAAAAATATTATAACAAACATTACGACTGCGAATAAAAATATAACAGATCCCCATGAAATAGCAAACGTCTTCAACGATTTTTTCATTGAAAAGATTAAACCAGTCCTTAATACTGGAATACGAGTTACTTCGAATATAACCCAATCTAACAACTCTATGTTTATGGCACCTAGCCACGAAGACGACATAAAACAAATAATAAAATCCTTAAAAAATACTACGAGCGTAGGACATGACGGTATATCCACAGAAGCAGTAAAATATGTGTCGGACAGCATCAGCGGCCATTTAAGTCACATAATTAATTTATGCGTATGGAAAGGTATATTTCCAACCGAATTAAAGACTGCTGTTGTAAAACCACTTTACAAAAAAAATGATCGAGATAAAACAGAATCATACAGGCCGATCGCACTTGTTCCTATTTTTTCAAAGATTTTCGAAAGATATATTTATGAACAAATTCATAAATATTTGGTACAGCAAGACATATTGACTGAAGAACAAAAAGGTTTTAGGAAAAACAAAACCATTAATATGGCCATTTACGACTTTTTAAATAATGTTATCACAAATGTTGACCGAAATATACCGGTATGTTCGATTTACTGTGATATGACTCAAGCTTTTGACTACGTAGATCACAATATATTACTAAACAAATTAGACGCGTACGGTATAAGAGGCAATATCCTACAACTTATCGAGTCATATCTGAAAAATCGTAAACAATGTGTTGAAATTACACAAGTGGACCAAAAAACAAAGCACGAAATAGTCTATCGGTCGCGTGATAAAGTAATGAAATATGGTGTACCTCAGGGGAGCGTGCTTGGCCCCCCTCTATTCATACTTTATATAAATGACCTGCCAAAAGTAACAAAACATCACATGACGCTATTTGCCGATGACAGCACAGTTACCATTGACTGTGAAGATAAATTAAAATATGACAAATTAATATATGAAAATGACATCACTAATACTATAAAATCAATAATAAACTGGCTTAATAATAATAACCTTAAGATAAATATTGACAAGACCAAACTAATGACATTTAACCAACGAAAAAATTTGACTATGAACATTTGTTACGAGACCAAGAAAATAAATCAAGTTGACACAACTAAATTCCTGGGGTTAACCATAGACCAGCGACTAGATTGGAAAGCACATACGATAGATTTAGCGAAGAGACTGAGCAAATCTGCATATGCTTTATATAAACTTGCACCAGTCATAGGAACGGACGCTATTGTTACAGCATACCATGGCATGGCTAGTTCTATATTAAGATATGGAGTTATTTTTTGGGGAAACTCATCTAATAGGGAAATTATATTTAAAGCCCAAAAAAAGTGCATCAGGGCAATGTTTGGATTAAAATACATAGATTCATGTAAACCCTTTTTTATGAATTATAATATACTGACACTACCCTGTTTGTATATATTCGAAGTTGCAGTATTCGTTAAAGCCAACCCGAATCTGTTTCCCAAGTTATCTGACAGAAATAATAGGAGTCGACGACACGTCAATATGTTGTGCTCGAGACAGTCCAAAACAGCTCTGATGCATAATAGTGTTTTTTGTATGGCACCAACTATTTATGATCATATACCAGAAGCAATAAAAATATTAAATATACATCAATTCAAAACACATTTAAAGAAGTTTCTGATATGTAAATCCTATTACAATATAAATGAGTTTCTGAAGGATAAAATATTACTATAATTTTTAATTGTTGACATGTCTGTTAAATTGTTTTTTATTTTTTATTATAATTTTATTGTTTTGACATCCGTTTGTGTACGTTGATAATATTTGGCCATTTTTATGACGAAATGTGAATCAGACATTATTATTATTATTTTTATGACATGTTGAGTGTGACTGTTGTGACAACCTTTTATTTGACATATATTAATTAATGATATTATTATGTTATATTTAGCTCTGTTTAATGTATTTTTTTTCTTTATTACATGACATTTCATTCTGAATTACGTATATTAACTTTTGCTATTTAATTGTTTATTTTCATTTATAATATTGTTTTAATTTAATGTCATTTTATTTTTGCTTGTCATTACAAGCAAAATAAAATAAAATATCTGTTACAGTTAATAAATAGTACCATTGTACTATTTATTAACTGTAACAGATATTTTATAGTAATCTAAAAATGAGTTCTTGTTTTTGTAATAACGTCAAAGGATAATGATTGCATGAATTACTGGAAAAAATATTTCTAAATTAAGACATTTATTTGTCCATATTTGTACGCTTCACGGCAAAACATAGAGAATCAAAATAAGCATAATGTAACATCTCACACACAGTGTAACTACCTATGTTTACAAATAAAATATTCTTATTCTTCTTATTCTTATTCTTAACTGCTAAGAAGTTTTTTTTTTGTAATGGGCTTACTATTGTCCTCAATCTTGCCCTAAGGGCAGAGGTGAGGTCGACGATGGAACGAGCTTACCCAGAAGAAGCCTATTTACTCACGAATTAATTAGTTTAGGGTTATAGTGAACTCGGGAAAGCTGACGCAGGCAGGGAGTTCCACTCTTTGGAAAATTAGAAGAAGTATGGACGAAGATGATATGCTGCGCCTACTCCAAATAAATAGGAATATGGGCAAGAAAATGATAATGATGATAGACGACGCCAGTTGCTGTCGTCATATTTAATCAGTATATTATTAAGGCTTGTATTCACGCCAATGACCTTGTGCATACAAACTACCCCTCTCGGTCGTAGATACGGACCTTAAACGGACGGATTTTTCATTTATTATAATTAAAATAATACATGTTTTTATAAAGTAACAAAACCAAATTATTTTCCTTTGTATTTCAAAGCAGTAGATATTTTTTTAATATTATTTTGTTAAAAATGAAGGAGTAAAATGGTTCCATTCAACGATTTGGAGGTGATTTTGTGGATTTTTTTTCTTATTATGTGATACCGATACAAAAATTATGGCTAAACCAAATTACGTGTCATATCATGTAGATTACTAACAATTTTTCTCAGATGTAATTTCTCTGTAAGTGCCGGTGAAAAACTGCTTCATCTGCACGCTGTTTTTAAGCTTTTTCGAGAGAGGAGCCTTAATGAAACTATTTGAAACTGACAAGTCAACAAAAAACTTAATAGTATCTAGCAGTTAAAATCACAAAAACGTGACCACAGTGAGCACAAAACATAATTAGATGAACAAACACATGAGAATGCTGTCGGTTCACGTTCGAGCGCTCTCTTCACAATCACACGGATCGTAACAGTCGTTACTCATTCATTTCACAGCCGCTGACTTTCAATAAACACACATTAACCACTCGTTATTATTTTAAGACGGATGAGGAGGGATGAATCGCATGTGACTAAAAAAGTGATGAATATAAATGCGGATGGATAGAGAACGAGTGGAAGACCAAAGAAGAGATGGATGGAGGGTGTGAGGGGGAGTGTGTGAGGAGTGATATGAAGGAAAAAGGAATAAACGATAATGTGACGACTGACAGGGCAGAATGGAAGAAAAAAACATGTTGCGCCGACCCCAAATAATATGGGATAAGGGCAGGAAGTTGTTGATGATGATGAATTAATTTGAAACTAGTAAACATAACATCAAACCTGTTATTTTCGAAGAATAGAGGTGTGCTTACGATACATTCACATATCACAAGTTATCTTTGAAAAGTTCTGAAGAGACAACCGCGACCCGGAAGACGTTGCGTTCGAAAGCCTCTTCGTCTATGACAAACGCCTCTCGTCTCATCACAATACTGATGACAGCAAGTGAACGTCTTTCAGCTTAAATGATGATGATGTTTTATCAATGATGAGTTATCCTGTTCCATGTAATAGGGGGCTTCTCCACAACCACATAAGCATCCAAGTAGCTAAGTATAACTTTATTTTAATAAAAAGTTACTTTCAGTGTAATTTTTTCGTGTACCTATAAGGTGTTTTCGTTTTAAGATGGCTTGTATTTTTATTTTCACTCTGTTTATAACAGGAACTAGCAGTTTTCTATTTATTAATTAACTGGAACTGGAACACTCGCTGCAAACTCAGTGTGTAAGTGAAAACTTCTAATTGGTAAAAATCACGCGAAACTTTTAATGGAAAGTTTCATAATGGTCTACTGCATGCAACACACGATGTAGGCTACCTATATTATACTGAGGAGAATCGAAACATTCTTTTGTTTTCTTTTCATAAGACATGTACCTACTAAATCATCGTCCGTCTGTCCTTATTCCACATTTATGTTGGGATAGACTTTTTAAGCTATTGCTTAGCTTCTATCGCGGGCCTTGAGCGTGGGGACCGAATCCAGAAATTCCGTAACGAAAAAAACCTAACACTCATTTATTTAATAAAAGAAAAAAAATGTTTTTTTATCGGTCACCACGCTCAAAGTGTAACTTGAATTAATATCAAAGAAAAAAAAACAAAGGAAAAAAAATACTGCATTAATAAAATAAATAAATAATTATAATTGCATAAGTTGATAAAAAATGCTATGCAATAGTTTTACCGCGGCAGTCTCCAGTGCCACACGTCTTTTTTTTTTCTTTTTTTTTATACGTGCCCCCACACTAGGAATTTCTCCTGTATCGTGGGTGCCTTTACAAACATTTAAACTCACATACACAAATACCCCGACCCGGAACAACTATCTGTAGGCCATACAAATATTTGTTCTGCGCCAACCCGGCCAACCGTGTCGTCAAAGACTTCCAGTGTAGCAGTAGTTTATATGCAGTGACTACCTATCAGACCTTCACAACCACTGGTTGTCTGTCAGTCATCATCATCATCATCAGCCTATAATGTTTCCACTGCAGGGACTCAGGCCTCCTCTCTAAAAGAGGGATCCACCACGCGTGCCCAGTGCGGGTTTGTAGATGTCACATGTCTTCAATTTTTTTGGTTACCTTCACCGTTTTGAGCGAACAAGCGGTGATGAAATAAATTACTCAAAGTAATGCACCTGCCTGGGTGCGAACCCACGACTTTTTGTTCCTAAGTCGGAGTCGCCACCACTGGGCCACCGCTGCTCCCACTGTCTGTCAGAACTTACGATTTTTGAGAATCCGTAACGACTGACCAAGATCAACAAATGGCGGCCGAGAGTAACACCTACACGCGAAACCCATCCAAAGAAATTAAACTAACGGCTGTTATTATTTTGCCACGAGCCCGTAATAATAATATTGTAAGGAAACCTTCATGCTGTGAAGAAAACCTCCAAAATGTGAAGACTGTAGAAGAAGACTTTAGGCAGTCAAAACCTTGCCCGTCGGGGCTGCGGGTTGTTCGCAAGAGATACCGCGGCCTCGACATGAAGGGCTAAGAAGGAACATGGGTGGTTTTAGACAGTAGAAGTCTGACACTCCCTTTCGCTCTGCCCAAGAGCGGGAGGGGTTATTAGATGATTTCCCACACCCCAAAAAAAAAAAAAAGGCAGTCAAAACCAACTGCCAGATTAAACAGAATGACTTTTGTTAGCGACAGCTCTGCGGACAGGCACATAGTTTGCGTATCGTATAAAAAGCATATTCTTTTGTGTAAGAAAAACAAAAATCAATAATCAATACGATAAAATTTTAGTTTGTTAATTGAACATTGTTTTATTTGCTTTTTATATTTAATTGACACTGAGTACATCAATATCCTCATACTGATTCCATGCAGGTTAATAACTAAGGTTCATGCTAACTTCTCGTTCAAAAACATGAAGCTTATCTATAAACGTACATGTAAATCCGTCAATGTGTTCCGAAGTTCCTTGTACAACGTAAAGCCACGTGTTGCCGACATAAAACTGGGTTCTTCAACAATTAATGGAGGAAACTTGTTATGCACTGATTGCCCCAAGTTCATCGGGCAGCTCATTTTATAGATTTAATTAATAAATGTGCCGTTAACGTCAAGGGGGTGATTGTAAGACCGGGGTGGAAACTGAAGAGTTTTAAAGAATTAGCCTTACAGTCTTACAGTACACAGCCTTACAGTAGTAGCCTTACAGTTTATTATTTGAATTGGTTGAATATTTTGGTTAATTAGTAGTAAAGCTTAAAGCATCACATACGTTTGAATTCAAGTCGCCATATATCTCAACGATTGATGTCGAAAATCAAAAGGTAAGTATGATAGAGATGATAATTTTAAAGTAACCGTAGGTATTCACTACTTCCCGTCGGGGCTGCGGCTTGTTCGCAAGAGATACCGCGGCCTCGACATGAAGGGATAAGAAGGAACATGGGGTGGTTTTTAGTCAGTAGAAGTCTGACACTCCCTTTCGCTCTGCCCAAGAGCGGGAGGGGTCATTTGATGATTTTCCACCCACAATAAAAAAATTAAAAGGTATTCACTACTTAAGTTTCAGTAACTATACAGTACTCAGAAAGTATTATCTTCTGTTTTGAGTGTTCGATGGTTCTTACCAGCTATTTACAAGTTTGCCAGGTATTATTATTATTTTGTTTTTCTCGGTTTTGATTTTTTTGTTGTACATTTGTAAACTCATCGTCAACATCATCATCTTGTGTCTTCTCCTGCCATTCTTCCCTGTCAGTTGTCACGGTATCATTTCTCTCATCATCATATTATTCCTCACACAATGTAACCCTATTTTCTTTGCCGTTCCTGCCCCTATGCATCAAAATTAATATCCATCACTTTTTTAGTTTTTCTACATTTTCACTACATTTACAATTTAAGCTCAGATTAACCCCGTCTCCTAATCAAAGCGATAAAATTCAATGCCATGTTTTGTTTATCTTCATTTGTTAATAACAATTGTAATTTTTTATGTGCTAATATGATATCATCGAGATACGTTTTTCTAGACGTAATTCCGCATCGAATGAGCCCTCGTTCATATTTTTAGGAGCTTGATCAAGAATTAAAACGTTTATGAACTTGTTGATTAGACTACGAGAGCTAGATATAAAGCACATTCTCGTTTCCCGAACATCTAATTCACTTTTGTTAGGACATGTTCTTACTTCTGTTTTAATTAAGACTTGTTCGGTACTTGCAGACATTACAAATTCAGATTACTTTAAATCCAAATGGAACAAGCAGACAATGTAAACATCAGATACGTAGCTAAGTACTACAAGTCTAATTTATCAAATGATTTAAGCAATATCGGCCTCCCCTCCCCCCCCCAGTGTGCCCAGCTGCCTCGCCGTGCATTATTTATGAAACAGAAACAAAACCAATAAAACTTATTGCAATGAATTTCATTTCGTATATTTTTCTCCGTTTCGTTCGTTTCCGTGAACTTTTTCTTTGCTCACGATTAATGAATGCGCTCCGTATTTTGTGGTGATTTCACGAAATATTTCAACGATTTTAAATGGGGGTTTTTTTGTTTTGTTTAGAGGGTAATTTGAGCTTGGTAGATGTAATGTTAGAAAGTTAACAGATTGGTGCTCACCGCTGGCTATTGTTTGTTTTCGTAATAGGCTTATAGCTCTGTTCATTCTTTCTAAAGTTAATGAATTATGATATTGTCTGAAGAAAAGGGTTATAAACAAGAAATGGTAAAAAAATAATCATTTGTACTTTTGTTTACATTCGGTAGGCAGCTTTACCTCAAGAATATAAGAATGATGGATTTGAGAGTAGCTTACGTGGTGCCAATTCATTTCCATGGAGTATAATGTCGACAGATTACTACAGAACAGAGATTGTATCCTCGCAAAACTAACAGCAACATTTTAACGGAAAAATGTTTGAAATAACGTTACAATTAAATCTTTTAGCAAAGCGAATTCGTTTAGCTATTTCCTTTAACTACCACCGGAACAAAGTGAATAAATACAAACTCTCGAATCGCCATTAAAAATGTTTCAGTGCAGTCAAGTAAATATTTTCATTAATTTACTCTTGAACTTGTAGTTTTCTTTGTTACATTGTAGAGTTATTAAGAAAAGTTTCACTACGCAAACACCTACACTACATTGTGTCATTCAAATAATAGTCATAACACCATTTTAATGAGACCTCCACTCGTAAAATATGTTTCCTCTTCATCGTTATACATTTTAGTATGTAAGAGGAGGAGGGGGGTGTCTTGTAAAGTTGGTGTGTAAAGAATAGAGCTGAGATGTTAGTTCACCAGTAAAATAAAGTTGGAGTGTTGGCAACATTGTGTTACGTACAATATTTCAGTTGTTTTGTCAACATCGGGTGAATGTGCCCGGAATGTTGGCACTTCCAGTAAGTGTCGATGTCTCGATTTCGCCGTCTTTGATCATTTGAATGTCATTGTGTGTCGTCTACAAAGAGAGCTATTTTAGAAATGTGTTCGCATTTTGCTCGTATAACTTTCTACTAGTATAGTTTACCTTTGAGGTAACTAGATATTCTTAGAAATTCGTTTCGAAGTTTTCAAAGAAAATGCATTCTGCGATATTATAGTTTCTTGACTCATTTAAATGCTTACAAAATAATATCGGTTCTAGTAACTAGAAATATGACAAAACTATCTCGCTAGTAGTACCGCTACCTTCTAATTCTGTCAATGTTCATAGCGGTTAATGAGCTGGGTATTAGTTTACCAGCTTATATCGATGCACTCTAGATTATAATTCCGAAATCCAACAAGGAAATTAAATAATTCCCCAGAAATACCTGTGAAAAAAAACGGAGAAGTCCCCGTTAATATGATTAGTGCCGAATACTTATGACAGTCGCGTACGCCGGCGACGAGTTGTTAGATCTGCATGTCTGATTGCGACTCCCCTGGAATTCGTAACGCGATCATTGAATAATGCAGCTCTTTATTACACTTCATTATGGTGGAGGGCAGGAATATGTATCATCTTTTATGTTTAGAGACATTGAGATCATGATTGTGGTATATAGTGAGGTGGTTGAGGTCATAGGGCAGCTAAAAGGTAGACGGTCAATCTAATAGGAAGGATAAATAGCCATTGGCCACTGTTTTTTTGAAATATTCTAATACCTGCTAGTCTAAACATGCCGTTATAAAGTTCTATAATCTTGAACAATTTTTAAGCAGACATGCTTTAGGCTGCCTGTACACTGACGCGGAGCGAGGCTGCGGAGCGAAGAAACGGATAAATATGAACCAATAGGATTGGATAAAATCTGCCCTCTGTTCCAGTGTGTTATCCGTTTCTCCACTCCGCAGTCTCGCTCCGCTTCAGTGGACAGGCAGCCTTATACGGGTAAAATAATAGACAAAAGAGAGCTTAAATAGTGCTCATCCAGAATGCCTATTGAAGATTTTTATCGCAGTTCATTTTGTTGGCAATAATACCCCGATCTTTTAGCTACAATCCTTTTATTTGTGTTGGTCAATGGTCCACAAAATCTCATTAAACGTGGTCGGCGCTGGTGGACGCTGGCCCGCGTTGGCGATGGGCGCGCGGCCAACTTGTCCACTAACGTGCTAGTTAAAGCAAACATTTGATCGGTGTCCGTGACTTTAGAACTGCGATAGTTTTGTAACCGGTTTGTGAAGTTAGTGTTGGAAAACATTTGATTTACGTATTGAGATGGAATTTTCGCAACTTCGTTGAGGTTGTGTATCTAGAAAGTGCATGTGTGCGTATGTAAATATTACGGCGTACGTTAAAGTTACGATACAAAATCGTATCATAATTGGTTAGACAGAGGAAGCCATGATTCGTTACATAATAATAAGCGAACATTATCTAATTTTTGAAAGATAAGTTTGAAACTCAGTTCTGGTGAAAGTTGTGAATGATATTTGCTGCTTTCTAGTATTGAAATTTAGGCTTTTTTTTTTTGGCAGGTTGGAAATCATGAAATAACCCCTCCCGCTCTTGGGCAGATCGAAAGGGAGTGTCAGACTTCTACTGACTAAAATCACCCATGTTCCTTATTAGCCTTTTATGTCGAGGCCGCGGTATCTCTTGCGAACAACCCGCAGCCTTGTAGTTTAAGCCTGGTTCTTAAAAATGGTCGAAAAGCAATTAAAAAAGATGGTTTACCAAAACCACTTATACTTTACGGAGCCCTGATAGCGCAGACACCTACACTTAATAGTTTCCTTTCTACAAGACCGCTTCATACCTGACTCCCTGAGGGAAACTTCTCATGAATATATGAATACAATAATACTGCTACTACTATATTAAAAGAAAATTACTCTCGACGTGAATTTGAAGCAGGAGCATATAATTCAATTTCACGTTAAATTGAATTTAAAGAAGTTCTGCTAAATCATTTGGGAGAACAATGTAAAAGTAGATTAACTGCCGTACTCAGAGATATTTAATGATTACTTAAGCCGTCACTTAGTAAAGATTTGACATACAAAACCTTCAATACAGTGTCAACATCTTTACTAAGTGATAGCTTAAGTAATTATTAAACGACTCTGAGTGCGGCTCTAAGACTTGTGTAGCTTTTTTTTTTAGTGGGGTTGGAAATCATCAAATGACTCCTCCCGGTCTGGACAGAGCGAAGGGAGTGTCAGACTTCTACTGACTAAAAACCACCCATATTCCTTCTTAGCCCTTGCATTGAGTCCGCGGTATCTCTTTCGAAAAACCCGCAGCTCCGACGGGCGGTGCGTGAGGTCCTGGGTTTGATTACCACGTCGGGTAAAGTGTTGTTGGATTTTCCATCAGATTTTTTATTAACACACTAGTGTGTATTCAGTGTAAACAAGATCTTTCATTTGCGATATTTTCGTAGTCTAGTTTAAAAAAGTGAAATGAAACAATGACACAATGAAAACTAAACACGTAAATTAAAATTAGATAAAAAAAATCCTAAAATCTCAACGATATAATTAGCGTCACGGGTCTGAAGGTAATGTAATTAAACGTAGTCTAGACACCTGAACCCAACTACTGCTTGTTAAACTTTATCGCTATTTAATATTTAAACTGTCTGAGTTTAAAGTGGCGGTTTTTGATGGATACTCGTATTCCCCTGAGAAATAAAGTGCATTATTTACTGTAAAAGGAAGTGATCCCGATGGCGTGAATTAAACCCCTTTTTTTTATGGTGGGTGGAAAATCATCAAATGACCCCTCCCGCTCTTGGGCAGAGCGAAAGGGAGTGTCAGACTTCTACTGACTAAAAACCACCCGTGTTCCTTCTTAACCCTTTATGTCGAGGCCGCGGTATCTGCGAACAACCCGCAGCCCCGACGGGTGAATTAAACCCCTTAAGTATATTCACAGGATTGATGTCAGCCCTTCGGATTACGCATTCAGTTGTAAGTTGGAGTTTCCTGCCGGTTTTTCTCCTTAGGAATCGACAAATGCACTGAACCGTGCACCTTTTTGTCCACTTTATACAAGTGCCCATGTAGGCCTATGTGAAATAAAATAATTTGATTTTGTTGAAGCAAAACCGATATGGGTAGAAACACATTCGGGTAGCCAGATTCGATTCAGCAATTGGTATTTGTTGAACAACAATGGTAGCCTGAAGCAATTGCTACATATATTTAGCTTTTATTCACCTACTGCGGATCTACTTTCTCCATTCGGCATAGAACTTCAGTGAATCGGTATGTTGTCGTTGATTTTTAGCACCTGGATGTAAGCCGATCGGGTATTTTTGGTGCATTGTATTTGACTAGGCCGCCCAGCTTTGCTGAATAATATGACCCGGATATCTGCATAGTACCTCTGTAAAAAACATTTTATTCTCATATTACACAACGGAGCTTAAAACAGGCTTATAACGGATGACTAATAAGATGTTAAAAAGTTCTGTCTCCTGCTGATATGGAGGGAAGTGGAAATTATGTTTTTCCAACTCCTCCGCTATTCTTCTCTGATTAATTTCGTTGCGGGATCTAAGACAGTTAAATAGTTTCTCTGGGACTTCGTCGACCTTCATTGTCTCGGCGCTTTTCTTGTGATTCTGGCTAACAGGAGTTACTATGGTTTGGGAAAGTGTGTCGGGCTTGTCTCAAAAAAAAAAAAAAAATTGTGATTGACTAATAAGTTGTTACGTTGATTGTTAGTTTTCAAGAAATTCACGTGATTTGCTTCAAGATTAAATACATACAAATCGAAATATCCCTTATCGTTATTCACAAATTCAAAATATTCAGATTTCCATACCAATTTCACCCTCGAAAGTAGAAGGCAAATACAAAGGTGTTTGCACACCGTAACTGCGATGTTCGCGTAATCGAATCGCGCCGGGTCGTCATTAACGGGCGCGTTTTGATGGCCGAACTCCTTCCAGCCACCTCGATCGGAGAACTTTCTGAACAAAAGTCTCGCTGAATTCAATCCGGAGAGAAAAATATTCCAACTTTCAAGTTTTTTTACAGAGATGGTTTAGTAATTAGTTGTTCAGAGTAATTAACACTTGTCGTTACTGCTTCATTAGTTAGTTATTCGTGTTCTACTTTTTAGTACAAAATAACAAGTTAGAGATGTGATTGTTATTCACTTTTTGATATTATGAAGGTAGCTAGAGTTCTGTATCGTCATCACCGCCTGGCTCCCAGTCTAACCAGCGATGTACGTTTGTAGTGTATGATTAAATTCTATTTTGCATAAATAAGATAAACGCAATCGCTTGGACTGAACGAAACGTATAACGTTATCTATTCGTCCGATATGGAAATAATTTTAAAATTCGAATCATTCGGCTCTCATAAGTGTACGCACACTTTTTGTCGTCTCAGCTTCACACTTAGTTTAGTTTTCGAATCATGCCTCTCTGAAAATGCATCAAAGTCCTTCATAAATAACTTTCACGTCCTAGATTAATTTGATTATGTGTCTAGGTTGCTATTGTACGTTTAATTGTAGATGAAGGTATTGTACTGTAGTGTAACGACTCTCGAGGCTTTTTCGAATGCACCTAATTCAAAACCATAATCACATTTAAGCACCTTTTATAAAACGTACGACTTCGTATCTCAATCTCAATTAAATATTAAGTCTTTGATTAATTAACACAAACCTCAATTAATAACTGTCCAGTAATCAATACGGGAATCATTAATAGCGCCACTGATTATGTAAAGCAATCAGTCAGCACTTAATGGGCGTTAATTAATCAATAAGCTCTTACATACAGAGTACTTAGGTTAGCCCGCTGATGTACTTAGCTTAGTGCGGCGAGCGTCTGAATAGTAATAACAATTATGTTTGGTGCCCATTGTTTGACTATTGTTGTAAGCTGAGCTACTTGGATATTTGTTGACTATTCATGTGCAGTCGAGTATAATACATGCAATTCAAATTCAAATTCAAATATTTTAATTCAGAATTACATCCATATTACAAAACAATACTGCAATACTGTTATCATACAGTCACGACCATAAATTCATCAAATATTCATCGTGGGCAATCAATGGCATCTAAGAAGCATCAACTAGTAAAGGTTCTGTTTTGATGCAATTCTTAAACAGAGTATTTAAGGTGATTTACAGTTTAAAAGTTTTTATGAAACTATGAAGTAATGAAAAATCTAAGAAAACCAAAAAAAAATGTGCCAAACATAACCGTATGATCACCACTCGTTATAAAAAAAGTTTCAAAATATGGCCTAGTTTGAGCCGAACAGGCGAATAACTTACCTATCAAACTTTTACTGAAACGGAATTTCCAACGAAAGTTTCAGCAGAGAGGTTATTTCACTATTTTAATGCCAAAATGACTTTCAAAAGTTTCAAGGGTGGGAATACACTATCAAATATTAAATGGCCGGCCGTTAGTGTCAACCGGGCGTCTAATAAACCGATGAACACAACAAGGGTGTACCACACTGGATGAGACAGAAAGTCCGCTCCGTCATGACATTTGAGTAAACGAGTGTGAATGGCGTAATATCAAAGACATATAAAAAACAAGTAATCGGTACATATTAGTTCCGAAGACGATTCAGTAAATATCAAAATATCAGGTGATAAGTTGAAAGGTGTGTTTGCAGACTAAAATCTGCCAGGGCTGCCAAATTTGTTCGAAAGAGTCACCACAGCCCTGGAACGAAACGAGCAGTAAGAGGAACACGGATGGGTTTCTAGTCAATAAGAGTCTATCACTCCTTTCTGCTTCGCCCAGAGCGATAGGAGTCATTTGATGATTTCCCATCCTTGAAAACAATCTGTACTTCTGCGTTATTTTTAGCCTAAAAATGAACCCTTAAAACATTTAAGGTTCTACTTAACATCTCTCTCGTGTTTTATTTATTTATTTAGTACTTGGAAGACTTACAGCTAATAAAAACAAACAAAAAGAAGAAACCATAGTCACCAGGAAGTCAATTACAAGTCCTCACGTATAGATTTATAATAAAAATGAATTTTGATGTGAGCACAAAACAAAAAACGCCTTATGTAAAATAAATACAATAAAAAAAAATTGTTTCGACAGCCAGCCTCATACAAACCAGAAAACATTGATACTTCTGTGCACACCTTTGTTGTGGCTATATGCCGATCACGATCGCGCGATATGCGATCACGTCCGTACAGTCGCGTGTCGCGCGATGCCGGACGGATATCCGCCATGATTGGACACACGCGGATTAATGGTTCACGCGCGACTCGTTGCGACGATACGACTTGTTTAGACATTTTAGATGCGTCTGATGCGGTGAGGAAGAAACTATGAACTATTTTATTTAACTGTTATTTCAGTGAAACAATTTTATATTTTCTTTTGTTTTGTAGTGAAATACTTAGATCTGCCAATATTAAATTCTTTTAGAGAGGTATAATTATAATCGAATAAAAAGCGACAGACTGAGAAGAGAATAAATAACACAGCTATACCTAATATGCACGTAGTTCGTATTAAACAAAAATGGTGTTTGGACAATAAAGAAAATACGCTACGTAATTTCATTTATTTTTTCCACATTCATGACATTGGAATGAAAAACAGTTTTCACTTTTTTACATCATTGTTGCCTTGGCTATAAAATAAGAGTGCTAATTGAGGCATTACATGTGCGGTATCCAGTGGCATCAGTAACGGAGCGAAAGCAAAAAAATGATTTTGTTTTTAAAAGTTCATACATTCATCGTTTTTATGAAAATAAGAGTGCCAAATACATGATGTAAGTATAAAACGTCAAGAGATGACACCGATTGGTGTCATCTCAACACACACATCTGTTACAACCAACTCTGTCAGCACAAATAATACATTAAACGTTCACAATAATATAATCGTACTTTGTATGTAAATAGTTTGTAGATATTTATCTGTTTACTGAATATATTACACTCACATTTAAAGACTTACAAAGGAAAGTAACATTCTTAGGGTGAGGCCAAATGAGCGTAATTTTGTGAGTCGTAAGTCGCAGAAATTCTGCCCGGCAGAAATTCTATTGGGATCCAGACGAGCGCAGAAGAACTCATTTTGCGTCACCGTGTGAATCAAAATAAGACTTTTTATTAAACCTAATGTAGCAGAATTTCTGCGACCAAAATTCTGCGACTCACGACTCACAAAATTACGCTCGTTTGGCTTTACTGGAGTAATTATTGACGGGGACGAGGACTTCATCTTTAGTACACAATCATTATCTCGTCTATATAATTATCCATTCGCCAGACACGTATACATACGAACATAGGTATAATTCAAATTGTATCCTCATCTCGGCAATAAATGTACAAAACACGATCAGCAAATAAGCCTAAGTAAGTAATGCAAACAGTTTGTGAGCCCTGAACGCCACAGTGTAGTTATAACAGAGAGTTAACATATCAACCAAACTATTGTGTCTACTTAATTGTAAGTTTTCCAAAAATAATAAAGTAAGAGAGTATTCTTTCGTTCGAATGAATACCTACACAAAATTAGGAACTGCTTTTTGTTTTTATTCATATTCCTAAACCATATAAAAGTGTAGGTAATCTACGAACCGTTTGTCCCTACTAGCAGCTGGTGATCCATATAGCCTAGCATAAAATCTTCCCATACATGAAAAGTGTGGAGCCAAGTGCTTATACCGAACCTTATCTCCATCTTATCATGTCCGTCGTGTTCAACTACTTGCAATCTTAACGACTTACCAAAACGAAGCAAATGACAAAGTTAAAAGAAGTAAAATTGGTATCTGGGGAAGTGTTCTCGTGGACGCAAAAATAACCCCTAACCGTGGTTCCACAGTCACATCAAACCAATTACTATCGCCACCCAAGAATCAGTTAGCTCGATCAATCTCTACGTGAGCTATTTAAAACAAAGCCTTTCTAAGTAGCGAAGTGTTTCCCCCGGGGAAATCACGCCCCTCCTGATTGACGCGCTTACACCTACATTTAACATTTTATTTATTTCACCCTTTGCGAAGCATCTCCTTTGTTCCTGTCAGCATGAAAACACCTTAGATTTATATTCATTGAATTATTTTACGCAAATACTGAAATGTTTAATTTTTTTTTCACGCGAAATTAATCAATTTACTGGAGTCTAAACTAAACATGTACATTAATTAAAAACCATTAAATAAACTAACAAGAAACTCTATAAAGGCATCAAAAAACTGCTTTCAACGCTGTCAGCCGGTAATGTGCCCAAAAGACTGGCGGCATTGCCACGTTGTATGGTAACACTTATCCTTTGGCCAAGATAAAAGCCAGCCCTTGGGTCACGAGAAGCGTCAACTAAGCGTTTTGAAATTTCGTTGAACAGGCTATGAGCGCTCGGACCCCACGGCCCCATGCAGAGTTGCAACCCCAAACGGCTCGAAAATATAGTTTCCACAAAGGAAATGTGAGAATCAGAAGAATTCATGTTTAATTAATTGTGCAGATGATAATAATAAAGTGTTTAACGATTATTATTTGTTTATTATCTACTTAATGTTCTGTTGATTTCTCTTTCATTTGCATGTTTGTGTTCAGCAGGTGGAATGTTTGTATTAATTATTAATTAATATGATTTTCATTAATTTCGATAATTTGCAGCGTGTTCATTGGTGTATGTGACTGTTATTGAGTTGAAACCTGTATAAAATTGGTGTTTATTAATAAAATTAATGTACCTACAGTGTCATCCAGGAGTATCTGTGAAGTTTCAATTTGATATTGTATTGTATTATATATATTTATTGCATAACAAAAACTACCCAAGCTGACCTTCCTTTATTCTCCTTTCCTTATGTTACTATTCTTTTCTTTCATTGTTACCTACCTTTGTGCTGGTCCTTGTTTAACTAAAATATGCTATATACGCCTTCTAAAACTAAACCCACAACCACTGATCACATTAATTATGACTAATTCATGCATAATTTTCATAACAATGAGATAGCCGATTTGGTTGGCATTTGGCAAAGTTAAAAGTTTCACTTTAAAGGTCTTAATCAAAATCACATTCCCTCACGAACATCTTTCCCGATCCTCGTTCCGACTAAACTCACTCCTCAGCTCGACACTGTGCCCCATTCTCTGCGTGGTACGCAGGTCACGTGACCCAACTAAACGGTCACGTGTGAGCCCCGCCGTCGTACAAAGGCGACACCTTTCAAATGCTACTACACTACTTACTGCCAGTCGATTCCTCAAGATATATTCGTGAGACGACGCTTTATAAAGCCACATTTTAATAGTTTCTGATGATAGTAAGTACCGCTGTTGGTCCGAGAATGGTTGACCATTCATTGTTGTCATGTCAAAACTCCTCCCTAAAAAAGCACGTTAAACCAAACGGCTTATAACACCACAAATCAATGTCCTTTTTTTTTTGGCTGGTGGAAAATCATCAAATAACCCTTCCCGCTCTTGGGCAGAGCGGAAGGGAGTGTCAGACTTCTACTGACTAAAAACCACCCATGTTCCTTCTTAGCCCTTCATGTCGAGGCCGGTCCTCAGAGTCATTTATTGACCTTTGACTTTCTTTACGCTTAGCCAAAAGCCTTAAAGTCTCAAAACAAGACATACAGAAAGGTTATACACTAATTGAATTGTGGATGTTTGGTAGGCAGTCACTTCATGTAAAATGCTGGTATCCATTTGTCCTATGCTTCCGTCTAACATAACAAAACTATTTCTACCGTTCAAGCGTTTACCCTCACTTACTTATGAAGGCACACCAAACTAGGCATGAGACGGTATAGTATTGATATATAGCCTATTGTAGACGATCTTAGATGTATTACAGATAGTTGAATATTATTGATAGCAGACAGACGCAAACGTTCACGTTCAAGTTTGTAATACGAATAAACACAAATCATGCAGATGAGATAAACTTCTCTTGAACTAAATAGTTCTATCTGTAATGATACTTGTTCTCAACTGATACCTTAACCCACGAGATCATTGGGTATTCAAATTGTATTACTTTGTAACTAACACCTGCATTCACAGACTGATTAATTTTAGTTGGCCAATAAATTTATAGTTACGCAAATGTAGGGAATGACAGATAGACACTAACATTTTTTTAAAGTACCACACCTTGTTATTATTATTATATCTAGCTCGTATTGTCCCACTGCTGGGCAAAGGCCTCCCTCCATTATTCCAACGGTCTCGATTCTGTGTTACGTCTTTCCAATTCTCAAGGAAGACATCCAGTTCGTCCCGCCATCTCATTCGTGGTCCGCCGCGACCCCGTGTCACTGTTTCAGGTCACCAATCCACACTTTGTAACGTTACAGAAAAATATTATATATCCCGTTCTCGGTCCTGTATTACTGTAGCTATATACAGAGTGTTCTCACCGCTGGGATTGAGGGTTCGTTTTTTTCAAAATTCGAGGACTTATGTCATCCAACTCATTCGTGAATGTCACAACTTCGAATATTTAGTTTTACACAAGTCGGTTTCTTAATGATATTTTCCTTCACTTACTGAAGACTACGGAGCGAGTTTCGCGTAGGGCTTCACAAGGCTCTGCACAAGGAAAGAGAGAACGAGAAACGAGTTATAGAACAAGGTTGTAATCAGTCGGATATTGGTCACATCTACATTAATCTTATCGTTTCTGGGTGGGTTAATGTCTAATAGGAAACTGTAACTAATACTGTACAAAAAAACTAAGTAAAACACCTATTTATTAAAACAAGGCAAGTTCCGGCGCCGAGGCGGTGCACAGTGTTCCTCCGCCGGAGTCGAGGTGGACATAAATGTGTGTCGCACACTGTGCCGCCCTTCCGTTTCCCATAACAAAATCTTTGTTGGTGACAGGAACAATTTATTTTTGTTTTTGTTCTTAATTGCCATCATGTTTAATAAGAGGGATGTTCGGGGAAAAGGGGATGTGGGAACTATGTTCAAGGTTCAGCGTTGTTTTTATAGAAAGCAGACTTAATTGTCAGACGGACTAATGTGTTTTTCTTTGTTTAGTTTGTTTTGTTTATTGGACTTGTTTGAAAGTCACTGCGATGATTTAACACGCAGTTTTTGATAACAGGCAATGTGGAATACCTATAGTTTGCATATTTTCTGTAGGTAAGTATTAAAAACAGAACATTTTTTTTCTCATAGGAATAATAATAACCCAGTGTTTTAACTTTCTTTTCATAATTGGGGACACTCTTAGTACATCATAATTAGTTTCCCAACTATGTTAGGGGCTGAACCACTAGATAGACCTAGATAATGCAAGAGCAACTCTTCGCATGCCAATTCGCGTGCCTAGCTTACGTACAAAAATCGTAAGTGGCCAGTTTCGCGCTCAGTCTGCATCGGTGTATAGCGTAAGTCGGCGCTGGTGCAAAAGGCGAGGGTTGGGGCGAATGAGGCGCAGTACGACAGTTGAATTGACTTGATTTTCCGAATTTCTATCACTAAATAGTGCTTGTGACGTCATAATAGGTGGTCAAATAATGGCACGTTTGGTTTTCATACAGATCGTGATACTTGCGTTATCTAGGTCTATCTATATCTGTGGGCTGAACACTAGTTTCAGTCTAACCGGATGCCATTTCAATGGCATCTGGTTAGACTGGAATTAGGGACTGGAACACCGGTATTCATACCGGTATTTTACATGGAACAACTGCCTATCTGATCTCCACAATTTACTTCTTAGTAAATAAATGTAATATTTTCTGATCCTTTCTTCCAGTAAGTATAAAAGTGTGAATAAAATTGAATCAAATCATAATTGTTATCAATGAACAACAACCAGGAACTCATATATAATGTAGTAACAGTTTACGGGCTGACTGCCACCCCCTGGGGAGCCGCGTCACGCACGCAACTGACGCAACTGAATGCTCACCAGTCTACCTCGGCCTAACGTTACGACACCCACGGGACACGTGATTCATACCCCCCATCAATGTTAGTGTGGGCTTACCTTTGTGCTGTAAACGTTGCTGGAGGAGGAAGCTTTGATGGTGCAGCTAATATGATCATTCGTTAATATAATATAATATATTCGTATGTTTTGGTACTATTGATTTTATTGAGCATCTAATCTTTTAAGAAAGCTGTAATCGTTTTATGCAACATAGAATATTTTTAATCTTCCTGTACATCAATGGTTTTACTATTATTTTTTCAAATTTCCACATACAAGTGTGAATAATTTACATACGTTTGAACGCGGGTGAAGCAAAAGGAATATGTAAGGATCGTATTAGGAGCCGCTTTGTTGTTGTATGTTGTTTGTATTGTAGGGCCACAATGAAGTGGCTCTGACTGCCTCGTTGGTCTAGTGGTCGCAAGCGCCACTGCTGAGCATGAGGTCCTGGGTTCAATTCCCGGGTCAGGCAAAGTGTTATTGGCTTTTTCCATCAGGAATTTATCAGTAACAGCCACGGAGTCTGGATTTGTGCTCGGTTGATGGCAATAGGCTCACCCCCTATTACATGGGACTTAAACATAACTGGCGAAATGTGGGTGTACTATTAGGTACACCTCTGCCTAACCCTTCGGGGATTACAGGGGTGATAATGTTATGTTATGTGATACTGTGAACTAAATTTACACCTCGGTCAATCTCGTTCAATATACGAAACACAAGTAAATTGCACAAACAGCTAAAAAAGCGCTTGAACATTGTAATAACATTCCGGCGTACTTACTCGTACAAAGCGAAATATTTCCAATCCCTTTGCTGTCTGCTACATAAAGCTCTTCAAGCACAAAACAAATATCCCGTGAAAACGAGATAATAACTATGTATCCAAACGTTCGCAAAGGAAACTTTGGAGCAAGTATGAATAATCTTTGTTTCTTACTTCATGGTTTCTGTTGCTGAAGTCTGTCTATTGTTTGTTGGCGTTATTAGTATTTAAGATTCTATTTGTATTCTATGTAAGTTTAAAATAATGTTTTCGTTGTTAGCTAAACGGGTGTGATCAATACATACAAAGTCCATTTAGGCTGTATAAAAAAAAAATTAAACCGTCATGGTCACTAATAATATTTCGGTTTATCCGTGATTATGGTGCTTGCATCAAATAGTAAATATCCCGTTTTCAGTGTTAATGATAAAACAACTTTTCTTTTTTTAGTTTTGTTTTATCATGTTCGCAACTACTGTTTTCAAATCAATGTATGTTAACCTTGTACCACACGACGTACTATGTATTGTATAATATAACTAATTAATTATCTATACAATCATGAATAATGTAATGTGAAAGCAAAGTAAATAGTAAAATAAAAGCTGTACAAATGCTTTCTGTTATATTAGCAAAACAAATAAGTGGTTTGCAGGTGTACCAATGGGTTGAATACATTTTTATATAAATTATTTACATTTACAGTTAAGAGAAACTAGGGAAAATGTACGCGCTTTTAAATTAAAAACACACATTAGAGTTAAAATTAAGCAGAAAAGTAACGCAAGACGGTACAAGTTAGAATTAAACCACAAATAAAAATTAAAGAGGATAATAAATTCAGCTACACAAACATTCGCGACATAAAGTTGTGACATTAAATAAAAAGGTACAAAGTTAGTGCCGTCCACATACATATAACAGAATCCTTCCAACAACTGCACACTGCAACTTTAATTAAAAACGCGGAAAAAATTGTCGGGCACTGTATGAAACCGTGTAACGTTACTAATTCAGAAGTTTTCACGTCTCATAACGGCCAAGTTCGCGGCTTCCAAAATTAAAAAGTTCCGACGTACTTCGGGATTAGTCGGGTCGGAATCGGGATCAATCGGGTGCAGCCGACGAAATTGTTTCACTAAGTATTTAACGGTAATCCCATGTTTGGAGTTCGTCAAGAAGTTGTTTATACTTAGAAGTTGTTCGTAAGAATGTTTGCTGAGTTATAGTAATTATTAGTTTACGGAAGGCTCGAACTGTTTCGGTAGCTGCAAACATAATTATATTTACTAACTTCGGCGGGTGTCAAACACACTTGTAGAGTGTGTAGCCTACTTTGTGTTCATTCCCAATAAGAATTCTACTACCAAGCACGTCTACCGACTATAATATATTCCACGTTCATATAAGAATTACCATCGCAAGCACACAGAAAAACCATTCACATAAAAGTGTGCAACAAACCGATTATCCTCACCGCCATTTATATCAACAGCTGATGTCAACACGTCGATTCTCACAAGATATCCCTCCGTGCCACTTCATAAATCACTTTGACCGCTTTCCCTCTGTCGGCTAAAAACTCGCTCGATTTTCGCTTAAAACAGCCGAAGGCCCGCCATTTATAACCGGCGCCCTTCATACATAAGCATCGCCCTTTCCGCGCTAGAGGTGGGCCCACTCGATTTATTACTCGAATAAAAATCGAATCGGAGGTAAATCTATTTAGCCAACTCGAATTGATTCCAAGTAGTATGATAGCGCAGCTTTATTGCGAGGTGTGAGATGGATGGTGAAGAGACTTCATAGATATATCACCACGGTTGGGCGTTACTGCTATATTTGAAAGTATTTTTTCACACTGTTTGTCAATTTTATCAGTTAAATGTAACTTCGAAATGTGTCTCGGTTTCATTTATTAGTTATTCTCATTGATTCGATTATTATTCAAATCCAAGATATAAATTACACCACACTACATCGTAAAACCCCCGCCGTCTATAAAATGCAATCTCTAGAACCGCCACTAAAAGTTAAATCCCACGAACTATCAGAACTCGTCGCCGCTGAAAGCTGCACGTAAAAGCATGTTTATTGTATAAACAAGCAAATCAACTGCGAACAAATCTCGACACAATTTGTGTGAGCTTGGCCGAGTGCGGGAACATTCACTGTGAAGTGTACGTACGTATGACTTATGCAGCTGAGGTTTTAAAAAGTTTTTTTGCACGGGGTTTTAGTGAACTAATGTATAATTTAAGTACGGGTAGGAAAATAATTATAGACAGTATTTTTATTATACGTTCATTTTGATTGAGTGCTTGTCGGTCATCAGCAAGATTGCAGAAGCAGTTATAACCCAGTGGTGCGAACTTTGTTTTTTCGGATTCAGGAAACTATCGTGAGGAAATCAATTTAACAGCATGCCTAAGAGATATTTCTCAACGGCTTTGTAAAGTAGAGTCAGATGCCTCAGGGTGGCATAAAAATTCTGACACGGTTGGGTACTAACCACAAGGAAAGAAAAAGAATCGAAATCGCTGAGCAAACTTTGCAGCCATTCTGAATTCTGATCCTTATAAAAGACTAGCGGACCAGGCAGACGTCGTCCTGCCCGGACAGCAGTGCCACCTACCGGGTCCAATTGTGTTTTCAAACCATCCAAGAACCCATTGAAATATCCCCAGAAAGTTTCATTCAAATCGGTCCAGTCGTTTAGGAGGAGTTCAGTGACATACACACGTACAGTAGAATTATATAGATAAAATTATGCAATGATTAATTAATTCATTCATATCAATCAAATTGACGAATTAGAAAAAAAAAAACACAATGCGCTTTATTCAAGGTTACATCAGTAGAACCAAGATGATCAAAATCGTATTTGCGTATATCGTACCAGCCAACAAAAATACAGTTTCCATGTCATGTTATTCCAGTACAAACAAACGATCATTTTATTCGTATAAAAATAAGAAAGCAACACAAGCTAAAGCCTCACGTCCCAGCACTAGGCTGACGGAAAATGATTTGTTGAGTGCTACGGAATATTCCATTATGCAAACACTTGGGCCCGCGGTTTTTATTCACATATGGCTGCTATGGGAATGTACTACATCGCGCCGTAATCGCCGGGAAACCGCGCTGTTTACCATTGATTGAGTGGTTGTTCTTTATTGAGTGATTTATTTATAAAATAACAATAAGTTTGTACATCTTGTCTGATCAGACAACGATTTGTGTCACAACTATTCCACGTATATCGTTAAATATAACTACCAGGCCTGCTTTCCTCGATGTGTGCACATGGTACTCACATTTCACCAGCTACGTTTAAATTCCATGTAATATTCGACGAGCCTTCTATTACCCGGGCACAGTTCAGAGCTGTTACTGAGAAATTCTTGCCAAAAATACTCAAAACGCTTTGCCGAACTTTGATGTCAAACCCAACACCTCGCTATTGCTGGCGCCCCCAGCATTGTATTTCGTGGAAACACAGGTTAATTTCTTGCTCGAGTGAGATGACCTGCTTTACAAAGATAAAAAAACTGTTTCGAATCAAGATCTTTCATTCTCCACCATCTTAATCTTCATTATGTTCTGTGTAGAGCTACATGAATCTCCGCGGTAGTATTATAACAACTAGCTTTTCACAATTAGATTGTTTTCAACCTTCCTTCAGAAATTATCGCGTCTAGAAGCGACCTGTCGCTTGAGAACCTATAGATTGGTAGGTAAGTGTTGTTCAGAAAACCCACTTCACACGCGTTTCTATTAAAATGCTTACATAAGCGCTGTAACTCAGACCATGTACTAAATAAAGTCATAGAAGCGTTGTTTGATGAAACCGAAATAGTACGGACAGACGTGGGACGTTTCCCAAAACAACTATAAGATAAGTGATAAGTGTAATATGTATTTCGTCTTTATTTTTCAATAAAGATTATTATTATTATAATTTCAACTCAATTTATGAAGGCATTCACGGATTTGCGTCCGATCACACTTGCACTTTGGTTAGAATGCGGAGTGATGCGCAGCCCCACCGCGCCGTTTTAATAGGGCCATTACTTTTAAAACTTTGACTTAAAAGAAACAAAAGACGAACGAAGCCTAATTTTATGGAGGCTCTTATAATACATTTCTTGCCCCCATCATTTATTGGTCTTCTGAACCTATTTTGCACCGTCTAATCTTGGTATCGTGACTTTCAAACCTATCTAGGCAAATGTTGACAGAGCGTCATAGTCCCGCTGAAGTTGGCGCAACTCAGCGCAAACAAAGCGAACAATTCGATAGCTGCCGCCGAACTAATACTTACTTAGCTAATAATTCCATCGCTTTCCAAACCTACCCACCTGCCTTTCTGCTTGTACTAGACTAGTTATATTTTGATAGTTGATTATTCTAATATTAGTTAAAATAGCTGATGATTACACAAACTTACTCATGAATGAAGTTCGAAGTAGTTCGTCCAAAACTATTAAGATCCACGGTCTTAACATATAAGGTTGTACCTATCTCTACATTTAGGGTGTAAAAGTACCCTTAACGCAGTCAAAATGTACTTATTCTGCCCGTCATTGTGAAATTGTTTTTTGTTCTAGACCATACCTAACGGAAATAATGGAGGATTTCGTTTTTTTAAATATCAGCTTTTAAGCTTTTTACTTGAATTGATACAATGTTTTGTGTTTGAGTTTTACAATTGAGTTTTACCGTTAAACGTAATTTTTCACCTTAAAAACAAGTTTAAAATTTCCAACAATATTTTTTGCGTAGGGCTACTTAGTTTAATGTAAGGGTACGTTTACACCCTGTATACAACTAGCTTAAATATACAGGTAGTCTTATAATCGTATATTCAATATTACACTCGTCACTTAAAATATTAGTTATCAATTCTATTGATTAATTCAAAGATTTTTTGTCATGACCAGAGAAAAGGTTATTTTGTTATCACAAGAAAGTTTAATATAATCATTGCAGTTCACCCCTTACAGATGACGAGGAACCGAACATAAAATTATTCGCCCGTGATGGTAGTTTGATATTCGTAAAACTTTTATTTCAGTTTTATTCAATTGTTTACGTTACAAAATACGAAAACACGAGCATAAAGTTGTAAAGCGCGGGGTGGAGGGTCCATTCATCCGCCCACCCTGCGCGAAGTTATTACAAAGAACAATGGACACAATAGCGACGCGTTACGGACGGCGACAATAAGAATTAATAAAAGTTGCGCCTAATACCTCACGTGAGCTAAGTTCTGGAGCGAGACGCCCGACAACTGGTGCTGCCACCATGTAGGTACTAGGGTTACCATTATTTAGGTTTGTGAGATTTATTTTGTACATTTCATGAATGGCAGTTTACTAAATGATATCGATATAATATTGCGACTCGGATTGCTGCTGGGTTTGATGGAGGCCCGTATGGATTACGTTGGTTAACATTTAATATTCTTCTGTAAACATAATTATTTCCAGACACAAAGGACAAAAATTAATATGTTTTGAGCTATACAAAAAACAAGTTTTCAGATTAAACTTCGCTTCGTTATTAAAACCTATCTACCTACGTTCAGCAGCTCAAAGTATTTAGTAACGACATATATTAAAACTGAAAAGAACACACACAGAACAAACTCCGTCCTTAAGGCTGGGTGGACCCGAATTTAAGTTTTTTGAAACAATCTGAGACAAAAAATACAGTGTTTTAAATTTAATAAAAAATATATGTATTAGTTAAGGATCTTATCTAGTCAAAATCGCATTCAGTTGCAAGACCTGATGAACTTCACTCGATAGAAAAAAATCGCAAAGTTACCCCTTTTTAGATCGTTTTTTCAATATTATGACTATATTACTGATTTTTTACATTTAATTTTTGTACTATAATTAAGAAAGTAAAAGATTAGTTTAAGACAAATTCGCAGAGTTTGAATTGATAAAATGATTTTCTCAATTACTATGTTTAAATAAGAATTAAAAGCGATCGCGGCGGCTCGGACAGGTCCGTTCAGTCGCGTGTTGGCGCTTATGGACGACGGACCTGTGTCAGTTTGACAACTACGCGCACCATACTATCTCTTTTTGAGAATTTGTTGCTTGTTAGTTATAAATTATAATGGGCAATAAACAACGCAGGCGAAAAAAGTCGTGTAAAGCAATAAAAGACACAAATAGAAAGAATGCACTCCAAAGATATGTGAAGAAGTAAGTACCTACGTAAATGTTTTATTTGTATTGTAAAGTAATTTGGTCTCAAAATTAATTTTTATTTTACTTCAGTCTCTGATTGGTAAATGTCTAAAACTTACGATCATCGTACTATAGTTTATGAATATTAGTACCGAGGATCGCTACGATTTTTGGTAATTCATATTTTGTCTTTTCGTTCGGTATCCGGCCTGGCGAGTGGCGAGCCACAATATAAAAATATCAGTACTACTAGAGAACGCTAAGATTTTTGATAAAATTAAATCATATTTTGTCTATTTCGATATCTCAACCTGGCGTTTGCTAACGAACAGTAAATTACTATATCTACCTATCAATTTCATCTGTGAAATAGGTACTCCATTTACTTTTTGTTATAGGTTAGTTGGGCAGCCTGAAGAAACTAACATGAACACTGCCGCAGCAACAAATCTGATACCTGAGGATCCAACGAAAATAGGTATGTAATTATCTTTTTTTTTATCGTGTGGTAAAATCATCAAATGAGTCCTGCCGCTCTGAGTGGAGCGGAAGGGACTGTCAGACTTGTACTAATTAAAATCCACCCTGTTCCTTCGGTTGCCCTTTGCGTTCAAGGGCCACGGTATCCTGGTAAGACATATTCGTGGCCCCGGCAGGCATCCCTATTTGGGCCCCGTCAGTTTGCTGACAGCTCTTTGAGGCGCGCGTGGAACACGACGCGCCGCGGACCCGGGCTTGGTCCTTGATCGGACGGCGAGTTACCCTTACTCGCAGTCCGCTAGCCCGCGTCATGTAATTACCATAGATCAAGATTAGTGTTCCGTACCTCAAACGGAAAAAGGAGTCTGTCATTCGGTTGAACGACGTTCGGATAATCGATGCTCTACTGTATTAAAGTCCTGGATACTCATAATGTACATTAACTAACATAATGTGGGTGTGTTTTCAGGTACTACGTGGATAATGCATCATGTAGAAAGACGGCTGATGTATCCAAAACCTCTTTTATTGGATTGGATCCTGTTGATACACAAAAAACTGTAACATTAACGTAAGTACCACATTTTATGTTTTTACCGCATTTTACATACAATGCTTTTACTCGGATGTGTAAGACAAACTTGTAAGACTTACCATATTTCTCTTTTTTAGAGAAACTGAAGACACAGAAGACTCCTTCATCGTAGAAAAAGTACTCAAAGATGAATTCCAACCACGGCTTCAAAGGGTATCCTGACCACCAGCATGCAGCAGAAGCGCATACCTGTTCATCACCCTCAGCCTCATCAGCGACCTTGGCACAGCACACTGCACTTCGGCCGGTCAGCAAGCATAGACGCACTTCTCTCCTGGTCGACGCAGCAGCCAGCCACTACGCAGCACAGCATCACTCCAACTCACTGGAGCATAATGCAGCATCACCCCGACTCACTGGGGCATCACCGCAGACAGTTCCGACTCACCGAGAACTACGCGGCATCCGGTTCCGACTCACTGGAACCTTCCACTGGCCTGGCAAGCATCAAGACTCAGTCTGCTATCGACCTCCGGTCTCGGAGGGGAGTGATGTGGCGACAGCGACATCTATCGCAACACATGCGAACTAAATTGGCAATTCCTACATCGCGCTATCAACATTATCCGCGACATTAGCCTATATAGAAAATCCCGACTTACATATGTCGGACACAACACCCGTCTGGTCGGAGGATCCTCCCTTTTCTATGGGGGATGAGGAACTTTACACCCTGTTCCTCATACCCCCCCGAATACATGAATAATAATTTTGACACATTTGGTGATTATCATATGCGTGAGATACAGAGTTGATAATATTATCGTTGTTGTATTAAAAAATATATGATTTTCCATTCAAATATCGAGTTCTTTTTTAATATATTTTTTTTTAATTTTTCGTATTTGTTCTTTTAGAGGCAACAGAGATACACATTCTGTGAAAAATTCAATAGTCTACTTATTATAGATCATGAGATACAGACCGCTGACAGACGTACGGACGGACAACGAAGGTTTATTAATAGGGTACCCCCCCGGTTCCCGTTGGTTACCCTTCGGGTACGGAACCCTAAACAAGGTCGACTAAAAGCTACGATGATCACCCTAATCTGTTCCGTAAATGATAATAATGACGCGATCTTTGCGGCATTGTCGTCCTTGCGTTACCTATTGCATTTGGAACACCCGACCTAGAAACTAAAACATCAATTAATGTAATAAGTATAGTTCAGAGTTTATTCCATTTAAAATATCTACTCAAATTAATTTATTACAAAAAAACTAAAGACTTCGCTATTACTACAAATTATAATAAAACGAGTTTTTAATTAATCAAATCTCTTATTTTAATTTAAAAATAAATCAATAAGACAAGTTGACCTACTGCCTGCTTATCTGTAATGTGACACAGGTGACACTCCTCGCGACGTAAGCGCACGGCTCGCTTTGCGGCAATCGCGGGCAACTTTTGGTAGCGTTAAATGCCTATTTCGCTTGGTCTACCTGCCCTTAAATCACCGAAGTGGATTTGATTAATTCATCAAAGAGACGCAACCCCCCCGCCGCCGCCTTCTCGCCTACTCGCCTAGTGGCCACAGTTGCCGATAGATTTTAATTAATATATAGTTCCCGGGAGTTATTCCTGAAGTTTAGAAGTGGATCGCGCCGCGTGCGTAATTAGAATTAATGCTTGCAACACTGTGGCGGCAGGTAGCACGAAGTTGGTCGGCGAGCCTCCCCAGCCGTCGCGTACCAATTAACTTGGGACGTTTTGTTTGTTGGCAACACTGCCGAATAAATTCTGCAACTTTTCGGAGGCCTCGTCGGATAGATTTGCGTGGCTAATGTACTTAGGAGGAAAAGATTAAGATAAGTTTTGGTGCGATGAATATTTAAGGAATGAGAATTCAGGGAGGCATTCTTGACGGATTATTTCGGCTCTAATTGATGAAGGAACAAACTTGATTCAACTCACTGTCTCAGTATCTATGTATTTTCCAATTCGTGGTTACAAAAAGAAAGTGTTAAACTTTCCTTTTGTAATAAAACAGACATCAATAAAAGAAAAAGTAAGGTAAGTTCCCAGATAAACTCTGACGCGAACAGAACCCCAACAGACCCAACTATACAGTTACAAGCTCATTGAATATCACTTCACTACAAAATTCATAAGCCAATTTATTCGTGGTCCTTCTAAAAACAGTGGCTAGTTTGACGCACGTCACGGTCCCCTCAGCCGGCGGCATACGAGTAATTTATCAAATAAACATGTTTCTAAAGGGATGTGTGGTCCCAAACTGTCACGCAGTAAAAAGGATCTCGGTATACCGAAGTTTATCGTCGGGAGAAACTACAGCTTACAGTAACGTATGCAGAGGACAAATGATTATGGGGATATATCCCTAGTCTGTAGCGCTTTTACGGTAGTTTTCTTGCAAAAAGAATGGGAAAAGATTAGCGGGAATTGCCTGGGATATGGGATTCGGAGTGCACATGATTATGGGGAGCATATATTTTTGTTGTGATTTCTTTAGTCTTATGACAAAATATTTGATTTTATAAAGAATGCTAATAATTATTGTGGTAACACTGTCAGAATACAAATTGTCATTGGAACTATTTTTTAAACTAATTTATGGATGTAATTTCAATAGAGATTAGAATATATTTTTTTACTGTGAGAACACTGAAAAAAATAACGTTATTTTGAAGGTGGATTAAAATGTTACTTTTTCAATTGTAAGCGGCATTGAGAACGATTCCTTGTTAGATCATCCAGAGTGTACTTGTGCAAATTAAAGCATATTAGCAAGCAAAAGGTCTTTTTCTTAACAAATCAGAAGTGGGATGAACCACGAGCCATGTCTCAGCAAAATCGTAAGTAAAATGTTTCCGTTGTTTTTTTTTAAAAAATGGCGTATACTTTCTGCAGTAAGATACGGAGGCAGTAAGCTTTAAAAAAAAAATATGGAGGACGGTTATCAAATAGACAATCAAGTATGTATATTGGTTTACACTATGGAAGTTATAACAAGAAATTTATGAAATTGCCTACACTGTTGAAAACTTCACGTGAGTCAGGTGTGCAGAAAGTATACATTATGACATTAAATAAATATGAGTTTTAAGAAATTAGAAGAAAAAACTCAAGAAATATAGTGAACCCACGAAATGTGTTGATATTACAAGTTAAGTCATTTTAAAAAAAAAACCTTGTAGGTGTGTTGTTAGTAGCTATGTAAATGCGGATTTAGTAAGCCCATTCGGTGCGTTTTAGAAAGCCATGCATTATGAGCCATGTAGGCTTGCTGCAGTGATAGTGTGATAAAGAGATAGCCATGTAGGTGTGCTGTAGATAGCCATGTAGGTGTGCTGTAGAGATAGCCACGTAGGTGTGCTGTAGAGATAGCCACGTAGGTGTGCTGTAGAGATAGCCACGTAGGTGTGCTGTAGAGATAGCCATGTAGGTGTGCTGTAGAGACGGACATGTAAGTGTGCCGTAGAGATGGCCATGTAGATGTGCTGTAAAGATAGCCATGTAGGTGTGCTGTAGAGACAGGCATGTAGGTGTGCCGTAAAGATGGGCATGTGGGTATGCCGTAGAGATGGCCATGTAGGTGTACAGTTGGAATGTCATGTAGGTGTAGAACTAGTATGATATACTAAGTGTACAGATAGTTCGGCATAATTATATAAAGGGTGTAAAAGTACCCTTAACGCAAACGAAGGGCATTTGTTCTCCCCACCATTGCGATCATTTTTTTTGTTCTAGACTATACCTGGGAACCTCCTAGTTGCGGAGATATTGGGGGTCAAAGTTCCAAATTTTTCACAGCTGTTTTTGTAAATACTAGTATTTCAGGTTTTAACTTTACTTAAATTACCTCCATGACCCGTTTACTATTCAAAGCTTCCACTAGCACAATGTTTTAAGAGTGCTACTTTGAGTTTTACCGTAAAATGTGATTTTCGACCCCAAAAAAAAAAAAAAAAAAAAAGTAATTTCCCAGCAAAAATTTTTTCGTAGGGGTACTTGGTTTGATGTACAGAATGCTTGGTTGTCGGATGCGTGAGGGGTTCGTTTACACCCTGTATAGGTACAGAGATAATATGTCATATAGGTACACAAATAGTATGGCAGCTAGTTCATCGTGTAAGTGTACGAATAATGTCATTTAGGTGTGCAGCTTGTTTGACATCTAGGAGTACTATTATAGTAAATCTGTTAGGGTTCCTTCTGTTGGGCCATGTGTACCGAGTTAAAACGATACAGCAGTTTAGAATTAATAGTAACCTACATAGGAACCTAGTCGCCATTTGAAATTACCTTTATCAATAGTAAATTACCCTCCCTTTGGTCTTCGCCGCAGTCTGGTAAATAGTTAATGATTATGGAAGTATGTATTTGAAGTAACTGATCTGGTTTGAAGATTATAGATAGGATATAAAATGCAAAAAAAAAAGAGATATGAAGTGCTTGAAAAACCTTTCAGGTCGACGGAAGGACAGCTCCACCCCAGATCGTGATGAAAGCTTCACCCCAGAGCGTGTAGAGAGCGTTACGCCAGAGCTTCCTAGAAGGCGTCGCCGAAGATCCTCGTCCAGTGACATTGATGAGATACCTGTCAAATCTAAGCGCGTAATGGAAGGACTGACCTCAGATGATCTTCTGAAAATCATAGCAGCAGTACAAAAAGGCTCAAGTAAGACTGTTCCAATCACTAATGTAGTCCCAGATTTTGACCCTGATAATAGATCACAAAGTATTGAGCGATGGTTAAGGAAAGTGAATGAATGTGCAAACATTTATGATTGGAGTGAAAAACAGACAATTCATTATGCCCTTCAAAAACTTTGTGGGTTAGCAAAAAAATGGTATGAATCTTTGCCAACGCTCAATTATTCTTGGAACAAATGGCAGTCTAAAATGAAAAAGGCGTTCCCAAGTGAAGAAAATTTCGGAAAACTGTTAGAGGAAATGCTTAACCGAAAGTCCCGTACGGATGAAACTTTAAGAGATTATTTCTATGACAAGTTAGCGTTGCTCAGTAGGTGTGAAATTGATGGCCGAAAGGCAGTAGATTGCATAATTTATGGAATCAATGATAGTTCCATAAGAAACGGTGCGCAAGCTCTCCAATGTAAAAAACCAGAGAACTTGCTGTACTATTTAGCTTCCCAACAACCTGGCACATCGAAAGAAATTCCTAAAAATCAGTCCACATTTAATTCAAGCAAAAAGAGAGAATCACGGGTTCCAAATAATCAAAATGCAGCTTCAACTAGTAGTTCTAATAGGAACTATGATCCATCTTGCTTTAACTGTCGCGAGCGAGGACACAATTACAATAATTGTCCTAAACCGTTAATTAATTGCATTAAATGCGGGAGGGTAGGTCATAACTCTGAAAACTGCAATAGAAAACCTTTATTATCCCATGGCAACAAAGACAATCAGAAATCAGTTGACAAAAAAGTATTCAAAATCAATTCAAATATTGGCAATAATGGAACTGTAGATGGTGATAAAAGTCCAACCATAAAACACCAATCTCATTCTAACGTTACTATTACCGTTACGCACGACAAGTTTTTAAAGAATATTTGTATCAACGGGACCATGGTCGACGCATACGTTGATTTTGGTAGCGACTGTACGTTGATTAAGTTTTCGAAAGCAAAAGAACTTCGTCTTAAGGAAATTTGTTCGAATCTGCCTATAATAAAAGGTTTTGGTAATTCCATAACCAAACCAAAATTTCAATCCACTGTACAAGTTAGAATTGATGAAATCGAGACCGAATTAGTAGTCTTGGCGGTTGGTGACGAATATTTATCAGCATCAGTCTTAATAGGGCAAAATTTCACCGAACTACCTGCTGTGACTGTTATGAAAGATAATAAGAAATTGATTTTTTATCATACTCCTTCGCTTAAAGTAACCGATATACCAATTCGAACTCTTAGTATATATGTCGAGAAAGATATGACCATACTCAGAGGTGGGTTGGTGGAAGTCTACACCAGAGAACCCTACTCGGGCGATATCTATATTGATGGAAGTACACGAATGAATCCAAATCAAGAATATTACTTACATCAAGGGTGTTATAAAGTAAACAACGGCAAAGCAGTTGTATTTGTTACTTCATTCACAACAGTTCCTTTAAGATTCCAAGCAGATACATTGATAGCCAGGGTAAATCGCGTTACAGAAACTAAAACCTTATCTATCAGTTCAGAATCTAATACTCAAGTACTAATGCCTCTCAATAGATCTGACATTAAAATTGGACAAGATATTGATCAGTCCACTTTTGAAAAACTCTATGAAGTTTTGCAAAAATATAGAAAATGTTTTGCTCTTAATCTTAGTGAGATAGGCTGTACAAATGAAACTGCAATGAATATAGAGCTTTATGACAAGACTCCAGTTGTTTACAGGCCCTACAGACTATCTCATCACGAACGTAGTAAGGTTAGAGAAATAGTAGATGATTTAGTTAAAAACGACATTGTACAGGAATCTGAGTCCAGCTATGCTAGTCCTATTTTGATAGTAAAAAAAAAGAATGGAGAATCTAGACTTTGCGTTGATTACAGAGCACTTAATAATAAGACTGTTAAAGATAAATATCCCTTACCCCTAATTGATGACCAAATCTCAAATTTGAGTGGTTATAAGTTCTTCATTACTCTAGACCTTGCGTCCGGGTATTATCAAATACCAATGGGGAAAGACAGCTGTCACCTTACTGCGTTCGTTACTCCTGACGGTCATTACGAATTTAAACGCATGCCGTTCGGACTAGCAAATGCCCCGGCTGTCTTTCAAAAGATGATTAACAGATTGTTGGGATCAAGAAGGTTCGATTTCGTATTTGCGTATATGGATGACCTTCTTATCCCGTCTGTTACTATTGAAGAGGGTTTAAAAAAGTTAGAAGAAATCTTAGGGTTACTTCGTGACGCTGGTCTTACCTTAAAGCTGTCCAAATGTAGCTTCTTCGACACGACTATAGAATATTTAGGCTATGAAGTTTCTGCGGAAGGCATTAAACCTAGTGAAAGAAAGATAATTGCTGTCAGGGACTTTCCTGTTCCAAGTAACATTCATACAGTGCGCCAATTTTTAGGACTAGCCAGCTACTTCCGTAGGTTTGTAAAAGGATTTGGTGAAATTGCTAGGCCCCTTACCAATTTGCTAAAAAAGAATACTGTATGGAAATGGGAGCAGGAACAAAATAACTCCTTCATAGCGCTGAAAAATAATTTAATAGAACGCCCCATACTTGCTCTGTATAACCAAACATTGGATACTGAGCTACACACTGATGCCAGTTCTTTAGGATTGGGAGGGATCTTACTGCAATGGCAAGCAGATCCTAGAATTTTAAAACCGGTGGCCTATTTCAGTCGACAGACCACGCCCGATGAACGCTTTTTCCATTCATACGAACTAGAAACGTTAGCAGTAGTTTGCTCCCTAAAAAAATTTCGACCTTACCTCTTAGGCCTAAACTTCACTGTATACACAGATTGTAATGCGTTGAAGACAACATTGACTAAAAGGGATTTAATTCCTCGCATTGCACGCTGGTGGCTACAAATCAGTGAATTTGACTTTCATATTCAATACCGACCCGGGTGTAAAATGAGCCATGCCGATGCTCTAAGCCGGAATCCCTCAAACAATGCTAGCATAACTGACACAGTTAAAGTCCTCAGTATATCTACAGAAAACTGGATACTTACGTTGCAAATGGGTGATCCAGAACTACAAAGAATTGTCAAAATTTTGAAACCCAATCTTGACGAAGATAATTTAGACATAAAGAAAAACTTTGTGATTAAAAACAATGCATTACACAGAAAAGTACAAGGTGATGATATTCGTTTAGTTATTCCTAAAAATGCAAGGTGGCAAATTTGTAAGGCCAACCACGATGATCTAGGCCATTTTGGTTATACAAAAACACTTGAACGAATTCAAAGTCAATATTGGTTTCCTAAATTAAGACGGTATGTAAAAAAGTATGTAGCTTCTTGTATTGATTGTGCTTTTAACAAAGATAATTCAGCAAAATCACACAGTGGCCTCTTACACCCTATTGAGAAAATTGCAAAACCATTCCACACGCTACACATAGACCATTTGGGACCATTTGTGCGTAGTAAACATTCTAACAATTATATTTTAACCATAGTAGATGCGTTTACAAAATATCTCTTTGCTAGACCAGTAAAAGACACTAAAACCAAAAATGTTGTCAAAATTCTCGAAAATCTATTTAGTGATTTTGGAGCCCCAACTAGAATAATTTCAGATCGTGGTACAGCTTTTACCTCGAAACAGTTCAGAGATTTTTGTGCTAGTAAAGGTATTAAACACGTGTTAAACGCAGTTGCTTGCCCTCGAGCAAATGGCCAAGCAGAAAGGTTCAACCAGACAATTCTTACTGCCTTGTCAACTCAAAGTTTTGGCAAAGACGAACGCATCTGGGATCAGCAACTGGGTAAAGTACAGTGGGGCATCAATAACACCATTCACGCAACAACAAAAAAAAGTGCCTCTGAAATGTTATTCGGCACTAAACTGAATGGTGCAATCGAAAACATGTTAGATAGTAATGAGTCTGATGTCGTGGTAGAAGATTTATCCCCACCTATTTTAAAAATTGATGAAATAAGAAATGAAGCCTCTAAAAATATCGAAAAAAATCAGAAACGTATGAAAGAGATCTATGATTCTAAAAGAGCCCCTGCTGTTTCCTATTCTGTAGGCGATTTAGTGAAAATTACAAAAACTAATTTTAATAATGATGGGAAAAGCAAGAAGTTACTCCCTAAATTTATCGGTCCATATAAAGTAGCAAAATGTTTAGGTAATGATAGATACGAAATCGTCAATGTGCCAGGGTTCAATACAAAAAAATATGTAAGTGTAGTAGCTGCCGATAGAATACGACCGTGGATTCATATCCAATCATTAGGGATTGACGAATCGTCTGGTTCAGAATCTGAGTCATCCGCTTCGAATAATGATAATTCAGAGTAGGAAAAATAGTTGTAAGTAAAAATTGTTATTTATATAGTTAGTAACTAGATATTATTTTTAGTTTTTAAGTGATATATTGTGAATACTCATTTCTCTCCTTTAATCATGTACAAACTCAGTACGATGTATGTATCAATGTGATGATTATGTATATTGTATTTATGTTAATTTCATTTAAAAAAATTGTTTTGTTCATTTCATTAATTTTCAATCTTGGTGTAAAATGGTCCTAGTGTTGTGATTGTTGCGTGCTCCGGAGTTAGCACGCCGTCGGACGGCCGAGTGTTGTGATTTCTTTAGTCTTATGACAAAATATTTGATTTTATAAAGAATGCTAATAATTATTGTGGTAACACTGTCAGAATACAAATTGTCATTGGAACTATTTTTTAAACTAATTTATGGATGTAATTTCAATAGAGATTAGAATATATTTTTTTACTGTGAGAACACTGAAAAAAATAACGTTATTTTGAAGGTGGATTAAAATGTTACTTTTTCAATTGTAAGCGGCATTGAGAACGATTCCTTGTTAGATCATCCAGAGTGTACTTGTGCAAATTAAAGCATATTAGCAAGCAAAAGGTCTTTTTCTTAACATTTTGTAGTTTTAGGTCGATAATACTGTAATAAAACAAGTTTTCTACGCATAAATAAGGATGTTTACGAAAAGGACATACAATACTTCAGCATAATTTATAAAATATTCTTTTAGTATTTAGAAGCTAAAAGGTATGGTTAAGTTTTTGTTTGTGTGTCGTGCAATACTGCTTATTAAACATATTTAATCATTTCTTCAGTTGTTATTTAGAACACCTTTTCCAAATGAGAAATAACTGAATATCATCTCCACAGAATAAGACTTCAAAAAAAAAAACACCTACAAACACTTGAAAGGACCATTTTTCAGTCACAGCAGCAAAAGCGCCACGTAACGTAATGTTGGCTTAATATGAAAACATCAACGGATATACAAAAATCCGAATGCAAAGGAAGCCATATAAAATTGTCGAAAAAAAAAAAACCGGCCAAGAGCGTGTCGGGCCACGCTCAGTGTAGGGTTCCGTAGATAATAAAATATTATGTAAACGAAGTTAAAAAAAAAATACGGGCAAATGAAACTTGACCTCTGGATTGTATAGGCGCTCATACGATTCAGGGACCAAATTATATTGGTTAACTGCAGTTTCCATCTGTTGTTTCCATCCAAGTTCAAAATAATTTTCCTAGAAAGTCCTTATAAAGTTCTACTTTTCAGATTTTTTTCGTATTTTCTAAACTTATGGTTCAAAAGTTAGAGGGGGGGGACGCTTTGTTTTTTACTTTTGGAGCGATTATTTCCGAAATTATTGACATTATCAAAAAATGATTTTAGTAAACCCCTATTCATTTTTAAATACCTTTCTAACAATATATCACACATTAGGGTTAAAATTAAAAAAAAAAACACTTCCCACTTTACATATAGGGGGGCTACCCTAATAAAACATTTTTTTCCAATTTTTATTTTAGCACTTTGTCGGCGTGATTGATACACATATTGGTCCCAAATTTCAGCTTTCTAGTGCTAACGGTCACAGAGATTAAGCGAGGACGGACAGATAGACAGACAGACAGACATGGCGAAACTATAAGGGTTCCTAGTTGACTACGGAACCCTAAAAACGCTAACAAGGCTCGCGACCTCGTTTTCAATCCACGCCACATTTGGCAGGCGCGGCGAGGGAATTTTAAAACAAAGACCAAATGGAAGTGGGTCGGCAACTGGCTGCTCTACCTTACTAGTAGGCTCGCCAACTTTTATATGATTAACGGGAAATGAGTGGAATACATATTGTGTTAACAGGAAACTTGTGTCGAGTGGGAGTTGTGCACTGCGCGCAGCACTTTATTTCTGATACATGTTTTTAATGGGTAATTTGTGGTACGTTTTAAGCGTTGCTGTAATGAAGGACTTTATTTACTTGTGAGTTTTGGTCACATTGTTTCACTGCTTTTGTATTAGAATAGCTGTTTCATTCTTACGACTGGACACACAACTTCCTCGATATTACAAAATGAACTCGAACCCAGTGATATAGTTGAGAATAATTCCGATACACGGACCCATTTAATTTTATTAGCATTAAAAACCAATAGCGACTTCCCTCATACGAAGCATTAAGGAAAATGTTCCGCTCGCTAAACTTGTACGACTTGAGCCAGGAAAGGCAATTTTGTTCTACTTTTTACCAAAATCAATATGCAAAATATTAGACATTTACATGCCTTTAACGGAAAACTTAGCACATTTCGGCTCTGGCCTGAATTCTTGGATACTCTAACAAACAGCCGTTTCCGACGCTTAGGCTCGGAAAAATCGCTCTTATGACTATCTAATAAGGGTGAGGATAGATGTAATAGTCAAATATTGGAGTTCAAATGTTTCTGAAGAGACGTCGTAAAAATATAACGCATAGTGGGCGACACGCAAATACGGAATCCAAAGACCATTCCGTGTTTATTGATTCATAAATTTTATTTCCCCGTATCATTTGTTAGGGGAGAAAGAAAAATAGCGGTTATTCTTAGTTATTTTCATTTTTCGTAAAACGTTGTAAGCGGTTTGGACGTGATATATGTCCGCTGCTAATGATCGGAATTAAGGGAAATAACACGCATTAGTAACTGTTTCTTACGTAACTGTTTGTAGATTTATCAATGGGGTGGCAACAATTACTTTATTTATAGCCGTTTTAGAGGCAATAACAATTTGATGGCTGCTTCACTGAATCAGGTCAGGTCTTTAATTTTGATTTAAAGTTTGTAGAAAGCGTGGGTTGAACTAAATTGATTTTTTATTTCAGGCAGTTCGGTAATGATGGAATGCGAAGGTGGTGACACCAAACTTTGACAGATATTATAGTGAACAATCTGTTGGTTTTGCGGTTTCCGAAAAATCTTCTTGCAGTTTCTTTCACTATTCTGATCCTGCGACACTTGAGCAAGCAGTCTTGGGTTCGATTCCCAGGTCGAGCAAAGTGTTACTGGATTTCTCCAACAGGAATCTCTCAGTCACAGCCATGGAATCTGGATTTGTGCCCGCTTGATGACAATAGGCTCGCCTCCTATTGCATGGGACTTCAACATAACTGGCGGAATGTGGGTGCTTTTAGGTACACCTGTCTCACTGGGGATAACAGGCGCGATGTTATGTTAAACATAGTTATTTTGAGACAGTAACTATTGCACAGTTAGTCGACGGCCAACACCCTGGCCTGCCAGACAAAGGGAAGCAATTTACATGATAAGCATCAGTGCAGCACACGCGACCTCGTGAAATACTTAATAGACGATAAAACGATATTAATGTTCCTATCATTCTATCCGTTAATATAACGCTTCTTTATGCTGAATTTAGTAGTTTTGTTTACACAATATCAAAAAAATCTGTTACACAGACACACTACATGCTCTCCAAACGGTTTGTTGGTTTCAGAAGTTATTTGGTTTTCTTAAGAAGTTGTTTCTTTATTTTAACATCGTAAATATATGTGAATAAATGAAAAACGGTACAACTGCTCTAATAAAACAGAAGCGCTGTAATCTCAATCTTGTGAAGAGAAAATAAATGATATAAATAAAAATAAAAATAAATCTGGTAAAGAGCGTCTCGGTAATAAACCACAGCATGTTAACGCGTGAGGTGAACGTCACTGCGTCATGTAAATTAACGCCTTGTTCACGACTTCAGGCGATGCAATTTGTGTCAAGCAACACGAGCGTTTATCACTTATTTTCTATGCGTTACTACCGACAATAAAGGTGAGATTGAATGGAGTTTAATCCGCTTGCTTTGACCACACTTTAACTTGTGCAAGTTTTAACCAATTTCTTTCAATTGTTTTCTCCAGAGTTGCTGTGTCAACACGTGTGTCTCATGAGCTTGTCGCGCGGGAATGCGTGAGGTGACGTCACCACATTTTGTATGAATGCCACACCGCTTTGATTGAAATGAAGACGTGAGAGAACGATGAAGGCATTTGTTCAGCTTTGAAAATGTGAATGGTTTGATAAATATCTTTCTGAAATGGACGGTTAACCAATTAACACGCAGACGTACTCGTATGAGAGGACTCTTAGCTTTATTAATAGTCGATAGGTTGGTGGCCACAATTGGGCAGAACTGCAGCGATCTGTTAGAACCATTGTTATGAAAAGTATTTGGGGTTCCTCATCCCTGATAGAAAAGGGAGGATCCTCCAACCAGACGGGTGTTGTTCCTGGTGGGCTAACTGCCCGACATATGTAAGTCGGGATTTTCTATATAGGCTAATGTCGCGGTTAAAGTTGATAGCGCGATGTAGGATTAGCCAATTACTTCGCATGTGTTGCGATAGATGTCGCTGTCGCCACAAGTAGAAAAAGAAAAGTATTAATTGTTGACTGTTGAGATAACGATGGAAGAAGACATGCTGCGCTGAGTCCAAATAAATTGAGATAAGGGCAGGAGAATGATTATGAGTTGAATTTATATTTTTTAAAGTGGTGTAACAGAAAGGAGCCAACTAGTCTCAGTAGTAGATGTCATCATCATCAGCCTATAATGTTCCCACTGCAGGAACTCAGGCCTCCTCTCTAGGAGAGGGATGGGCTATATCCACCATGCGGGCCCAGTGCGGGTCGGTAGATGTCACATGTCTTCGATTTTTTTGGTTCTAAGACAAAGCCGGTTTCCTCACGATGTTTACCTTTACCGTTGTGAGAGCAGCGGTCAAAGTCAAAGTCAAAGTCAATTTTATTTGTGTAACATAGGTAGTGAATACAGTTATTAAATTAATGATAGGTCGCTATGTTATGCCAAGAGGCGTACAAATTATTTGGTGATGATATAAATTACACAAAGTAACGCACCTGGTTGGGATTGAACCAACGACTTACTGTTCGTAACTCAGAGCCGCCACCACTGGGCCACCACTGCTGTGTAGTAAATGTAGTAGACATAAATAAAGTTCGTTTAAATTCCTATCACATAAAACAATCAAATTATACGAATTTTATTTCCACATTTGGATGTTTGTACTTTTTCTGCCTCGAAGTGGGTGACTTACAAGCTGATTGTGTCACCCTTTCAATAATTCCATATAATGCGAGACACAAAGCGTCATGTGGGTGCTCCCCCCACTCTTTCATAACGCGTACACTTCGCCATGAGCCCTTGATCTTCATAACAAACGTTGGCAACCAAGATTATGTGGGATATACTATTTATTGTGTGAACTGGGTTGATAATGAATAAATATTACTGCATTGATTTGAATAAAGTTAGGGGGAGGGGCAGGTAGTACTAGAAAGTAGTGGAGCTAGCCAATGCAATTGTGATGTGTGTGTACTGTTCATTACTTGAAAGAACATGTGTTGCGCCGACCCTGAGTGGAATGGGCCAAGAGCAGGAAGACCATGATATACTTACCTACCATTTATTGTACGCAAATAAAATAGATGATATTTGAATATCATCTATTTTATTTGCATTATCTATTTTATTTTTATTTTAATTCCTCAATATCAAAATGTATTCCGGTTCAGTTCATTAATATTTGCGTTCGTTTGTGGCGCGGCGTCATTGATGAAGCTGTCACGTTAAATATTCAGCGCTGGCCACACCGAGTCTAACAAAAACTTTCAGCTGATTTTATATGTAAATTGATTTCCAATGGATTATTAATCTATATTATATTACATATAATAAATCTGTAGAGAAATCGTTTTTGTACATCGTTTTTGTACATCGAAAATATTTAAAAAAAAAAATTCAGGGTATTAAGTATAACCAACAGAACACATTTCCAGCATTTTTGGAATTTTTGTCTGTTTGTCTGTTTATCTGTTTGTCTGTTTCGATGACTAAGCATCACGTCAAATTTACGAAACGAATGTAGGTAACTTCTATACATAAATATTGTGCGTAACTTGGGCTATTACTTAGTCTTTGTTTCATCGTAATCGGTGCTCTCTATCAAAAGATATATGAATTTATAGTTTTCAAGAAGAACTTATCGTTATGGTCAAGAATGAGACAAGCAACGACATCTATTGAACGAATATGGTACTTATTACTAAATGCCTTCACAAGATAACTTTAAAAAAGTTATGATAGCAAAAGGTACGTAGATATAAGTCTAAGTGACGCTGATTTCAAAATCTACATAGCCTAAACCTTATAGTGTTTGATCGCTCTTTTTTAGCAGTTTATCTTCGTCTTCGACAGATGGCGTTATTCATTTGATGTAATTTTCTGAACCGCGGTGATAGTAAACATACACACATTATGTTTCGTGAATAGTCAACAAATAAAAATTTACCAATTACACAGTATTAAAATACCAAATATCTTGGCTTAACTCTGGACAATGGTCTTTCTTTCTCACTCCACATTGAATTATTACAGAATAGAGTTAGAAAACTAATCTATATTTTTAAAACCCTACGTCACGTAGCTGATGCACGATTGTTAAGACAGGTTTACTTTGCACTTTGCCAATCCTTACTGAGTTATTGCATATCGACCTGGGGAGGTGCGCCAAAAACAAGGTTGTTAAAATTAGAAAGAGCTCAGAGAGCTATCTTAAAAGTGAGCACCTTTAAACATTATATGTTTCCTACTGCCGAACTTTACAAAAGTTGTCAAGTGTTGACTGTAAGGCAACTCTTCATAGCAAAAACTGTCCTAATTCAGCATTCTGCGACCCCATACAAAAAAATCTCCAAAAGACGTAAAGACATTGTTTGTGTAACTAGGAAAAGCAACCTTTCCCATTCCAGTAGATTCAATTATTTTCTTGCACCTACATTGTACAACAAATTGAATAAAATACTCTCTATTTACCAACTATCTAGCTGCAAATGTAAAAAGCTAATAACTGAATGGCTTCAGGGGCTGACCTACCAAGAGACGGAAAACCTCTTAAGTACAATGGTGTAGTATAATTACCATACACCAATACACACACACACACACATACACACACACTTACACATAACTAAACGCATTTACACCCACACTTACACATCTATTACTCTCACTCACACGGGCATGCATACAAAGAAAATTTTCCATTAGTTTTAATTTCTTTTTTGTTTCTTTTTTGTCTAAAAAAAAAAAAAAAAAAATTTAATTTGAAATTCGTGAAATTATTATTGTCCTAAAGATTTATGAGGGAATGGGACTGGTATCTTTAACACAGGTTACCTTGTAATCTAGCTAAGATGCCAGTTGCGATCCGTACTGTGACTATAAAGCTACGATCACTGTTAATATTGTAACTATTTAATCTTAAGGTTTTATACTGTGAGAACTAATAAAGCTTATTATTATTATTATTATTATAAAATACTATTTTTTTTAAACTAAATTAAAATTAGATAAAACCCAAGACATATTTTTTTTTGTACCGTGTGGGAATCGAACCTGCGACACGCAGTGCTACTGTTAATCGTCCAGCCATTGCGCCAACCATGTCGTCATATAGATGTGGTGTGTTGTTAGCCCTATGTGTCGAGGCCGCGGTATCTCTTTCGAACAACCCGCAGCCCCAACGGGCGTCGGTCCTTGGGGGCCCCTTCAATGTTGCTGACATCTCTTTGAGACGCGCGTGGAACACGAACGCGCCTCCATCGTCATAGGACGGACGAACGATTAATTTTTTTTTTTTATATTAGATTTTTGTGATTATTTAAAGTTGATGATTTTTAATTATAGTTTGTGAGAATTTAAAATATATTGATTATCTTAACTTTAATTTGATTTTTGTGATTATTTTAAATTAAGTATTTTTTCGTTAGAATTTATGTGAACGTTTACATTTTGTTAGTATTATATTTTAATTTTTATATTTGATTTTTATGATTATTTAAAGTTGATTATATTTAGTTAGAATTTAGGTGATTTACAATTGATTGATTATTTTAAATTTTTACATTTGATTTTTGTGATTACTAAAATAGATTATTATTTCATTGGGATTTCAGACTATTTAATTTTATTTGCTTAGTGATTATTTCTATTTTTTAATATTGTGATAACTACACTAAATACTATTTTGATTATTTCTTGAGATTGTGCATGGAATTAATAAAGCTATGATTTTTGATGTAATCAAACTACTGCTGTGTGACTTGTAACTTGTGAGAATCTGTTGTTCTTGGGTTGAGGAAAACTATCCGCTCGTGATACAGTTTTATACTAGTACGAGCGGATAGGGCGAATCTCTAAAGGCAACCTAACCATATTTACGTTGTATAATTTCACATGTTATTTCACATGTTATATTTCACATGTTATATTAACTAGCCCGTTACTCACCGTTCACAGGCCCCCGCCTACGGTGGCCGGAAGCCATCACGTGGCCCCCGATGCCCGGAGCGTCTCCCGCGGCGGCTGGGACGAGAGGTTGTCTCCCTCTCACGTTCCGCCACCTCTTTCGCTAGCATTACTGCTTCGCAGAAGGAGGTGGCGGCCATTTCAGATTCGATGTCCCAGATTTAGTACAGGTACCCTCTCGAAACACCCTCTAATCCCCCCTTTTTTTTTGTGGTTCGTAAATTATCAAATGACTCATCCCGCTCTGGGCGGAGCGGAAGAAAGTGTCAGACTTCTACTGACAAAAACCACCCACGTTCCTTCTTAGCCCTTTGTGTTTCGGGGCCATGGTATCTCTTGCGGACAACCCTCAGCCCCGGCAGACGTCCCTTTGGGGCCCCTTAATTGTTGCTGACATATCTTTGAGGCGCGCGTGGAACACGAACGCGCCAACGACAATCTGTCTGCCTGTCGACTATAATGTACCTGTTTCAAATTTCTTCAAGATCCGTTCGGCCGTTCTGACGTGGTTGAATAACAAACACCCATCCATCTAAACTTTAGTATGAGACATAGTCAGTACTTTGCATTACTCTCTTCTTATTTTCTACAGCGGCAGTAAGTTAACGCAGGGCAATGATTAAATGTACTTTTATCTAAGCGACGCATTTTAGTTTCCGACAAGCACGCGAACGAAGTCGCGGGCATAGCTAGTATGGAATAAAACAAAAATATTAGATTTTTTGGAAAACTTACGTCTTTTATAGGTCTTCTTTTGGAAAATAGTTAACTGTAGTACACAGAAAAGATCTAAATATAGGAAAAATCCTATAGACATCGTATGTCAGCATAGCCAGATAGGTGAAGAACAGTTAGAAGATCGCGAGTAGGACCAGTGTGGCATAAAAGGAACGATGCCTGTAGGCACTCAGCAGTGGGTGGAATAAGGTTGCTAAAGATGATAAAGTTTTGAAGAAATATTAAAACCCGTGTGAGACGGAGGTGGCAACTTTTTGATGCCCTTTCACTCTGTAAAGGGCCTCTTAATTTTAATGTTTTTGAAAGCAAAAAAGGAAGCGAAGGAAGAGAGAGAGAGAAGAAAGAGAAAAAGAGAGGAGGAAGGATTTATTTTGTAAAAAAACGCTGGGTTCTGAAACATTAAAAGAATGATATTTTCATACAAGTGTGGAACAATAAGTACATCAAACAGGATATAAAGAAGGTACGCCATTAAAAATTCACGTCACTACGAACTTCCAAAGAGAAGTTTTAGAAAAATTAAGTCCATGCTTCCATAGTCGACTATCGAAAAGTTTATAATGACGCCGCTGGCTGTCGAGAATTTTACAAAAGTCACGAAGAAACGCTCAGGACGATTTGTTTGAGGAATAACGTTGTTGAAGGAAGTTTAACGACATCGATTTCTTAGAAATTTTAAGGTACAGTTGATTGATGTCAGGTTAATGACCTTTAACTTTCGTTTTATTTTACTTTCACTTAGGGTAACAAGTTCTCGTTACCAAAAACTGTCGTAATCAACATCTACAGTCATTTATTTGAAGTAGGATGTATATTTTTCCTAAACATCACATACTTCTGCACTTTATCAACCCGTAAAAGCACATGCCATGTCTTAATCGGGCCCAGGTTGGTCGCTGTAGATGTAATCTGACTAAATGGGGTATCCTCGATCTTTGCAGGATATGCCTCAGTGGTTCTCACCTTTTTTTTTTTTTTTTTTTGGGGGTGGGAAATCATCAAACAACCCCTCCCGCTCTTGGGCAGAGCGAAAGGGAGTGTCAGACTTCTACTGAATAAAACCACCCATGTTCCTTCTTCGCCCTTCATGTCGAGGCCGCGGTATCCCTTGCGGACAACCCGCAGCCTCGACAGGCGTCGGCCCTTGCGGGCCCCTTCCATGTTGCTGACATCTCTTTGAGGCGCGCGTGGAACACGAACGCGCCGTCGACACGGCCTGTCGTCGTCGTAAGACGGACGGACGGCGAGCTTACCCATCACTCACCGTCCACAGGCCCGCGTCTACGGTGGCTCACCTCACCTCCTGTTTTGTCCATCTTGCACAACCACCGGCACGTTTCAGGATTTTAACGAAGCCAATGTTAGAGCTGTGCAGGTGGCTACATACTATAATAGTCTAACAAAATTTCTCGATCAACACGTTAAAATGAAAATCAAACATTGCCTCTTGTTCAATTATTTGTTTATAATTTATTTAAATACAATGTCACTCCTGTATTCGTACAAGTAGTAAAAATACTCGTGTATAGAGTCACCAACCATTATTTCACTACTTAGGTTTTAACTGACGAAGGAGCCATTTTTTTTTTTGGCTGCTGGAAAATCATCAAATAACCCCTCCCGCTCTTGGGCAGAGCGAAGGGAGTGTCAGACTTCTACTGACTAAAAACCCATGTTCCTTCTTAGCCCTTGCGCCGAGGCCGCTGTATCTCTTTCAAACAACCCGCAGCCCCGACGGGTGACGAGGGAGCCTTGTTTCATTAATCGGGCACAAATCCATTGACTGCTCGTCAGAGCATGAAATGGGAATGGGAGAATTAAGTGATATAATTCCAAAGCACACTCTCCGACAAGCCGATAAGAAACCGATAGGTTAGCGGCGATTTTCAAAAGTTTATTTAGAGCTTAGCCTTAAACTAAACTAAACATAATGTTCTAAATTTTAAAGTTCTCAAAAGCGTGCCACACTGTCCCATAAACAACACTCGAAGCAACATCAGCTTACGCCACCCGATGACGTCACTGAACAAGTCACACTATTTCTTAGCTGTTATCACACAAGTTAGCCACGAGCCAACAAAGCGGAAAGTAATGACCGCAGCGTGTCCCCGGGGTTATAAAAAATACGTTAGTACCTCTTTGTATAGGAAAAGGGTTTATTCAATGTTTCGTGTGTCGGTAATGTAGTCCAAAGTAGGTTATATCGTAATCGAAACTTGTGTATCGATAGAAGATAATACATTATTTGAATTGTTGTTGTTATTTGCATTTATAGGTGGTATACACCTAAAAAAAGTATTCAAAACCTACGTAGTCAATACTATGCCATCTGTACTTATAGTAAGTTCGAAAGTAACTCTGACAGTATGTATTTCTGCATTAACCTTTCACACTTTTACGGAGGTCCAGCAGTATGTCTTTTAATTAAAATATGGAATTATTCCTGGATACACCTTAATCAGGGGATTAAAGGTTGTTTTTTTTTCAGGTAGATCCATCGTGTAGTATCTTACGTGATGGTACCTTCCTGGTTTCCAAGTGTATGAAACTGCGTTCAAAACCTAGTTCTTTATACATTTTTGTGTATTCGTATTTTCACCGCATATACAATGAGCTAAAGCTGTAAGTAGCTGTTAAGTTTTGTTTGTGACTTCTAAAAATGAGGAGGGTCTCTATTCGTGTTTTCTTGTAAAAATAAATAAATTAGTGATACGAAACTTGACAATAGTCTAGAGTTTTGGTTTATTAAATTTCTTTACTGAAGATAAAACTAAAGATGTAAATTCGAGACCGCTCTCTCGGCAGCTTTATTAGTAAACGATGTGCCAACATGGATTGCCAATTAAAATTCCATAAATGCCTGTTAATTTCAGAGCCTAGAATTTGGGAAATTAGTATATATACGTATTCTGGTACAGTGAGCTGTAAGAATTTAATTCGCTGCGTCTCGCGGCGCTCATTAAAGTGTCCGAAACAAAGGAAAAAACTGTCAACTTGGACCAAGTTTAATTGCCTTAATAAATCTGGAGGCGAGAAATTTACGGCAATGAAGTGAGCGGCGACGATACAGGTGGATGATTAGCTTAATTTATAGAATATTGGGGGAGCTGGGGGAAGTCAGGGGAGCAATGTGGGGGAGTATTTGTAACAAACGAGATGTTGTGCGGAATAATGTTGTGCAGGGTATTTATGTGTTAAACATCTGGAATATTTAAGGAGAGTGATAAAGTGGCGTTCGCAAAAACATTTTAGAACTTGTCCACAACTTATTCATATATCAAGTCACTAAAAGTCCAGCTACGAGACGACTACTATGTCTTTGCATGGTGCTATATACGCTTCCGTAGCATGGAGCTACGCTGTCGTAGCAAGGGTCTACGCCGTAGCTTGTTGCACAGCGGACCGCAACATACACGTCATGGAGTACTGAGAGCGGTGTGTCGAAAGGCTGTGTCACTCGATTATCGTAGATTAGTAAGTTAGTTATTGTTATAAACATAAACCTAATATAATATACAGAGTATGACAAAATATACTGGAAGTTAAACCGACAACCTTAAATTCAATTAACTTCAAAAGATTCCATAAATAGACCAACAACAATACGACCTCCTCACTAAGCCTCATTAAAAACAGAATTAGTCAGAACGACCGAGGTCGGATCGGATCGCACCTTCATTATGTACAGCGTGGATGATCCGCCGATTCAGTGGCCTCGCAAACACTCGGATGCAAATGAAACTCTTTGTAAGGAATCTTAGGGGATTTATACGTAAAAATTCTCGACCGAAACCCGGCTCAGCGTGACAAAAGAAAATAAATTGGACCACAGTGAGTTCAGCTATAAGTTTATTTAGAAATGATGTAATGAACATCTAATTGATTGTGTGAAATTATCATCTGAATTTCTCAAATATCGCGAGTTTTGGATAACATCATGATCATTACTTTAGTGGAGTAAAATCTAGTGCTTAATATTAAATAACATCTCGCTTGAGACGACCTATGCAGTAGATGCTCGTTCACAAACCTAATCCATCACTTTCTCAGACAAGGTCTTGGTCAAGAGCATGGCTTGGCTTTTACAGGAGGTGACAAAAAATAAATACTAAGGTACCACTCCTACTAGGTGGACCGAAGACGAAGTGATCCGAGACGCACGGGACCAGTTAATGTGGCGACACTTTAGAGGAGGCCTATGTCCAGCAGTGTTACGTTGTACAAACCTTTTTTACAGGAGTGTATTACAGAAGTAAGCCACCTAGGTTTCTTTTCAGCCTAATGAAATCGATTTGTAGGTGGCGGAGGTTGAAGAGGGACCTATTCATCTGAGAGATATCTTTTCAGGAATCTTGAAAAGGGGAGCGTTATGTTGGGATTCTGATAAGTGAAGTGCAAGGGTCTCGTTAGTTTTCAAATTATCGAACGTAAATCAGACAAAAATGAATAGAACAGCATGTAATGTTAAAGCACGCTTGCATTTCCCCGAAGGGTAGGGCAAGACGTACAAATTAGTTCACTTACATTCACAAATGATATTTAGAAAAAATATTGTAAAGTTATTAATAGTAGTTAGTCATTGTAAATTTTAAAATGGTAGTGGTCTTAGTAAAGACCATTGATGCAGTTCATTTCATGGTTGGATTGAGACAGAGTAAAGTAAAGGTGTATAACTGCGTATGAGGTATACCAGTGCGTAGCCAATTTGGTAATAAATACTTTAATTTTTAAATCTTTATTTAAAGCAACGCCTGCTAGAACAACGTCGTTCTTCCACAAAATATTTTACGAAACGTTTAAAAATACGCCCAATATTTTATTTTCCTGTAAGTATTAACAAGCTGTGAGTGGAAACCATTCCCTTCTAGGAAATGTATTAGACGGGCGGTTTGCTGAACAAGGAGCTTTATTACATTAAACGTAGGCCAGGTAATTATGTAACTGAGAGTTAAATTGCTTTCAGATCCTTTTATATACGCAGAAGTGAAATGTAACAGGTATCCAGTTATTGATAATATGTGTTTTGATCGTTAGTGCTCGTTTTTATGTCTGGAAAAATCTTATAGGGCAATGTAACTTTTGTTTTAACTTTTGTTTTCAGTCCCTCTACTAATAATTTTCCTGAATCGTGTGTGTTTTTTATCGAAGTACTGATGTACAACAATACATTGTAATAGTTTATAGTTTTAATCTATTTTTTTTTTAAGAAAAATTACGTCATATGTATGCATGGCATGGATACATATGAGGCATGTAGTTTGTCTATTTCATCATCTGCCTAGCCTTTTCCCAACTATGTTAAGGTCGGCTTCCAGTCTAACCAGATGCAGCTGAATATCAGCATTTTACATGGAACGACTGTTTATCTGACCTCCACGACCCAGTTAATCCTAGGTAATACGATACCCCTTTTGTAAGACTGTATGTCAGAATTTCAGGTCACTGACTACCTGTAACGAATGCCAAAAATCTATACATGGCAGCCGGGACCAAGAGGTTAACGTGCTTTCCGAGGCACGGAAACTCGGTATGTCGGGCGGTCACCCATCCACAGACCGACCTTGGCAAGCACAGCTTTACCTAAAGATAGACCCGATTGGCAGTTCTTATTAAGATTATAATTTGTCTATTTATTAAAAAAAAAACTATCGAACTCTGTCTCCTTTTCCACAGCCGCTAGCCGGTGCGATAACGAATTATGATACTTCAACCAGTTACTATACAGAAAGGTATCGTAACAAACTACTAAGGTATGCCTACATATAGGTAACCTACATCATTATATACGAGGTCACAAGATACGCAAGCTGGTGCTTTCACAACCTTGAGACCTTTAGATATAACCTTTCAGACTTTCACTTTGTTACTTACACTAACACAAACATGTAACCTCAATGGCCTAATTTAAAACAAACATTACCCATCGAAACCACCGCTTATGGTAATTCAAATTGAATTTACATCCACGTAAAATATTACAAGAAGGAATAATTAATTTATTCCCTTTGCAACGTTTAATGGTCAACACGGGAATGTTCAACACACGTATTTATGTACAAACAAAAAATGAATTTTGTAAAAATGCATATTTCTGTAAAATTGAAATGTCTAACCTTTCACCGATTGCAGGCGTGATGTTTTGCTATTATTTGTCATAGTGCATACGTTAGAGGGCAAGTCTGGTGTCTTCCAAACGATAGCATATACATAGAAGATTTGGTTGCATGCTTACCTCGGATGGTCGGCTTGACTAGTTCAAAACGAGCCGTGCTGAACTGAGACGGGGCAAAGCTGATCCCTTGATGTGCTTATAAGTGTGAACTGGCCCTAAGACTACGAATCCAGACGTAAGTAAGTTAGATTCCCGAATCACATCACGTAAGACGTATTAAGATCTTTTATAACACTTTATAGTTAAGTGAGCAGGTAGTTACTACCAGCAATAAAATAACGAAAGTAACAGCAATAAATTCAATTCGGTTTGACACAGTTTAATGAAATCCCCTATGGCAGTATATTGGCAATAAATACTCTACAATTAAACTGAAAACATAAGCCGATAAATACACATTTTATTACCACCGCTTAACGAGGTTAAGTAGCCACCTGACGGGTTTACACGGCTCATGAGTTATTGATGGACATGAAAAACTACTCACGAAATAATATTATTGTCTCAACACTCTGTGTTTTATTGCATTCCAATATGAAATGTGTGGACGCGAGCTATTTACAAATACATCATGATGGTGAGAAATAGAGAAGTATGAAAGAATAAGACATGCTGCGACGTCCCAAATTAATGTAAATAAGTGGTGGTTGGTGACGTGGATAGAATATGACACAGGTTGTTACTAACAGTATGAAAGAAATGTAGACTTTTTTTTTTGGGGGGTGGGAAATCATCAAATAACCCCTCCCGCTCTTGGGCAGAGCGAAAGGGAGTGTCAGACTTCTACTGGCTAAAAACCACCCATGTTCCTTTTTAGCCCTTCATGTCGAGGCCGCGGTATCTCTTGCGAACAACCCGCAGCCCCGACGGGAGGAAGAAATGTAGACTTAGGCGGCGTTCTGAATTTTCTGCCTACACTCAAGGTACAAACGCGTAAGTTTGTGCTAATTTAGTTATAAAGATAAATAGTCAGTTAAAGTGTAATTACCTACCTAATGGGAGTCCTGAGCAACAAAAATTCTCGTTTATCCAATATAAGTAAAATAGACAACGGACTTTGTATCATTGTTAAACCTAAAATCACAGAAACTTAAGGAATAGAAAGTGCAATACGATACAGTTATAATTTATTAATCATTGCCTAATGGTATCAATATAGAAACTCCATTGTCGGAAATAAGTGCTTCACTACAATAACACACTAACACCAATAAAAACAATTTTGAAAATATATACGTTATGAAAATATATTCTTGAATAAGTAATTACTTACCTACTTAAGTTATTACAGTTACAGATACTGGTACAAAAGCTGCAATTAAACTGAGGGAATCAATTAATTAATTGAAGTCATTACGTCGTCGGATATTGGAACCAATTAAATTGATTCATCACAAGCGAAGCGCTTCCAACCTGCATGCTTCGATCAATCATGGACGATCCCGTTTATTGACAATTGACTTAATACCGAAGCCATTGATTGCTAATTTAAATTACAGATTTTTAATTAGCTTGCGTAAATGAGTGGGTTCATTGTGGGCTTTAATTTAAATACAAATTGTCTTATTAAGCCCTTAAAAAGATCAATCATGAATCCAAACTCAAAGTGAATACATTTACTAATAATGTGAACGGCAATCGTTCAACAGTTAGTAGTCAGAATGATAAGTGGAAGGTAGCTAGTTTGATAGTCATTCATCTTGGTATTAATGATAACTAACGATTCTATTGCAAGTAAGTTTAGCATATGAAGGTCAGGGAAAATCCCGTCGGGGCTGCGGGTTGTTCGCAAGAAATACCGCGGCCTCGACATGACGGGCTAAGAAGGAACATGGGTGGTTTTTAGTCAGTAGAAGTCTGACACTCCGTTTTGCTCTGTCCAAGAGCGGGAGGGGTTATTGATGATTTTCCAACCGCCAAAAAAAAAAAGGTCAGGGAAAATATAAATAGAAAACCCGCTTTTTGGGCTTTTCCGCAGTCGGATAAAAACAGCACTAAGACTACTATAGTTATTATTTTGTAGATTATAGAAACTGATCGGGTTTTGGGGTCACTTACACAAAAATATTAGCGTCACCAGCTATTTTTGACGCAAAATATCGGTTTTAAATAATAAGTTAAGTTGATTATTATGTTAAGTTAATACTTTAATAACCATCTTTGAACTCGCACATTATCTACTTAAAGTCATTTTCAGTAATAAATCTCATTATTTCATGGCCTCAGATCGTGATAACGTCAATGCGATCACAATAAATTAAGAAAAGGACGTATGTATACCTACTACGTGACTCGCATCTTTAGTGTCTACACTCTACAGGCGAATTTAACGACTTTTCGTAGAAGATAAATTAGGTGACGATTTGATCGTATTTTTTATAGCTGCTCAATTAAGAAGTATTGAAAATACATTTGTTTTCATTGGAAAGATCTTAATCAAACACTGTTAATGGTTTTTATCCTAAAGTCATTCTAATAATTTTTTTATTGCAGTTCAATGTACATACATTGTATTTTTTGACATTAATGAATTTAATTTTAATAACAAGTATTATTGTACTTTAATCTAATGTATTTTAATATTTCTTGTAATTTGTATTTGTAATTGAATTTATTATTATGGGAAATTTCCTGAAATAAATGATTATTATTATTATTAATGTGATTTAAAGTTTGGACCTTAGCCTGACTCGAAAATGTGAAACAAGATTATACTATCTGAACCATTTCGAAAGTAATAGTATCACAATATTCTTCTGTCTAATCGAATACTTATTATTAAAATGCCTAAAACAAGGACCCCAAACTGCCCCGGACCAATTAGACAGGCCCTACGGAGCATAACACATACTAATTGGTAGCAGACTAATTATTGGTAATAATTGGGCCGCGCCTCGCCGCCCCGGGTATATTTTATATCAAATGCGAGCCTCCGATCAAATGGTCAGATAGTCATTAAAATTAGCGACGTAATTGACGTTTTGGTTATCTGTATATATGTTTTGTTTTAGCGATATCGGATGTATGGAATGAGGGAATTGCTCATTTTATTTATCGAGTCGTAAGTATTATATTTATTCCAAGTTAGATCCATAAAATAAATATCTTGATATGGGATTGTTTATTGGAGTGATTTCTAAGCTGGGAAACCAACACAAAAAGCGATAATTCAATAATTTTCCAGCTTGCACATAAATCTTGAAAATTTAAACACAACTGATGTTTAGATTTTCAAAACCTTTGACTACTGGAAGAATGAAGAATAGCCAGAAATTTAATTAGCGATCTGGTTGAATACTACATGCCTGGAGAATTTATATAAAGCAAGACGCATTTGTACTGTATATTGTGATGGGAACATTGCTCTTTAGAGAACCACGAAATGATTATGATTGAAGTCTTACGTAAAAACTTCAAAACTGCCACCACCCTCTTCTCAGAAAATATCTACAACAGAAAGCTACTTCCATTACATTCCCACAAGTCTTTGACTCTTTTATATTAAAAGTTCAAAACTGACATTTATACAAACATACTTCTTTGCACTTCGACATTTCAATTTGTTCGTTGAATTCAACGAGAATATTTAACAGTGCAGCAATAAAATTTTCTATGCAATTTTACCAAAGTAACTACTCAAATGAAAAGGCATTTCTTGGAATTTCGCGATTTATGGCTTGTTTGATTTTAACGTAATGGAAAAATTGTCTTATCTTAGGTACAATTTATAAAGGTTATCTATTTAAGTATCTTGTGTAATACGCTTTGTCGATAACAATACGGTTAACATTCGTTTAATATGCAGTCTGAATCGCAAGGATACGTGTTTTTTGTTTTATCAAATTAATAAAGGTTTACGAAAATAAAACGTGTCAAAGATCGTGAGTGGGGGCTGGTGACGTCACTTTCTGGTAAAAAATGCACCAAACTATGACGTCGCACGACTTTTCGAAGCACTGTATCGTCTTCATTTATTGTTTACGTGAAAAAGGAAAAAATACGTGTCCAATATTTTTTGGAAATCTATCTGACGGACTAATTAGATTTTTTCAGTCAACTATTATTGCGTATCATTGGCATAATTTCAGCCAAAATACGTCTACTGCGGTCATAGCCCAGTGACACCACGTTGTCCGAATGAAGACCTCGGGAACTAGGTGAACCGATGATCTGGTGAAGGTTGCGGGGTTCCACTGGATGTGAATAGAGTACCTAATAAGATAATATAAACAAAACAATTGTAAAATACTATCAGATAGAGTAAAATGGTGCATTTCAATCAGTATGATTTACTATCACGTTACTTGCTTCTTAGTACACAAACTGTCAATCACTTTTTGACAGATGATAGATTGTTATGGAAACATCGATCCCACCTTCATTGAACCCACTGTATGTACTCCTAATCCGTCCATAATTAATGCCAGCCAAACAATATCGCATCGTCTCACTAACATAGCGGCGTATTAAAATTGAATATGCATCGTTCGTTCTCTCGCTACTTTAATATTCATCGCTCGCTCACTACACAACTCAATAAAACGTGTTTACGAGCGGCAGGCGATGTATAGCGAAGCGCCCATGAATTGCTAACGTGCGATCAACTCGCGTATTATGTAGGATTTTATTCGACTCAGATATGCGAAGTATCGAGTTTAGAGTAACTGCACTTGGTATAAAATGCGGAATTATTGCAGCTTCATATTTATGTGAACGAGCTCGAGTTAGAGGCAACGTTTAGAGGTATTATGTTATACTCGTTGGAAAGTACTCACGTATGAAATTTCATTTAAAATTGCGAGGTAAATATTCATTGTGTATTCCGAAATCACGTAGCGAAATTACATCTAATAATATTTTGAATTTATGTTTACTATACATTTTGTGTACATAATATTCACTGTAGAATACTCACATCATGGCTGATGGTGAAAGTAAATAATTATTAATACGGTCACTCTTATTTCGCTAATTTTATCTAAACAATAAGGAAATTTTGATTACGGAACCCTAAAAAAGATAATTCTAGGAGGTTTCAGCCGATCTGGGAATCGGACCAAGATCTCCATGCTTATCAATTGTGCCTGCGGTCATTGGACCAACAAAGAAACCTATTTACTCCATCGTTATTACGTTATAAATAACCAAATCACTTTAAACTACTCAATCACATACACTTGGAGACATTTAAAACCTTTACGTAATCTGGTACAGACGCGCACTAAAGTGGGCATAAAATGTGGTGTGTAATGCAAGTTGCGGTGAGCGGTGTGCCGCGCCATTACACGGAATTGCGGCAAATTGCTGGAAGTGCTGTGCGCGACTGTACAGATACATGTACGGAGGGGAACAAAAGACTTTGGCATGCAGGAAATAAACGTGTTTTCGCTACGAGGCCAACTTCATTGTGATTTATAGTATCTAATAGAAAACCGGCTATGTCATGAAATTTGACATGAAAGATGCACGTGATGTACAACAACTCACTCCCATCTTATAGAGAAAACTCTTCTCTTAGGTTTGCGGGAAACGTGACACAGCACTGGGAACACGCATTCCTATGCTTATAAATAGATTAAAAAAAAAAACTACAAGAAAGTCTCACATTTTCCTTAAGAAGAGAATTTTAAACGCTACTGAATTTTAAATTAGCCTATACTGTACGACACTGAAAGCGAATAAAATTCATTTTACGAACATAAACTTCGTTTGTAAATCAAGTGTGACCTTCTCAAAGAGTGTTTCAAATAATATTAATGAGACCACTTTAGTACTTTCAGATATAGAAAACGAATCACTGATCTGTTATTATATCTTTCAAACAATGTTAATATAGCTTTACCTATTATAGGATGTAGTCTCCATAACTGTACATAATGGGGACTGTACATCCCGATAAGCAACAAAAGTAATACCATAAATAAACGTGCAGTGTCCGACCATCGCATCGGCCCCGGTCACCGCGGTAACCTATTTGCCTACAACCGATTTGCTTCCCAGGGAGGGAACTGATCAATATGGAAATTGATGGAGAATAGCATGCAAATACAAGGGATGATAAAATGTTTACAGTAAATAGAAGATCGGGTCAGTTGCGTTGAAGATACTCCTTATTATGGCATTGGCGAATGAAGAGTAGCACAATATTTATTTATTAAAAAAAAACGTTGCCCCACTCTAGGAATTTCCGTTGGATTGTTTTAAAACCACATGCAGCCTCGCAAAACCTCCCTATAGGTCATACATCGAACCCAGGAGACACAGCGCAGCAGTTAATCGCTCAGCAACTGCGCCAACCGTGCCGTCAATACACATCTATTACACAAACTAATATTTTGTATAATTCCTTGAAATTACACACACATTTGGAAATAATTAGGAGTTGATGACTGTGTTCTGAGGCAACTATCACATGTAACACCAATATGTCGGTAGTCTAATGTCAATACTTGTAAAGGGCAAGGAAAGAATTTACAGACACGATGAATTACGCTCAAGTCTTTACTGAACACCATCATCTGCCCAGCCTTTTCCCAACTATGTTGGGGTCGGCTTCCAGTCTAACCGGATGCAGCTGATTACCAGTATTTTACATGGAGCGACTGCCTATCTGACCTCCACAACCCAGTTAATACTAGGTAATACGATACTCTTTGGTAAGACTGGATGTCAGAATTACAGGTCACTGACTACTTGTAACGACTGCCAAAGATCTATATATGGCAGCCGGGACCAACAGCTTAACGTGCTTTCCGAGGCACGGAGGAAACTCGGTATTTCGGGAGGTCACCCATCCACAGACCGACCTAGGCAAGCACAGCTTTACCTAAAGATCGACCCGAGTGGCAGTTCTTAGTAAGCCACGAGCTCCTCTGAACACCAAAGTAACAAAAATAGTTCTTGTAAATAGCACACTTATCAGATTAACAACATAAAACGATTTGTCTTATCTGAAACTCCAAGCGATATACATTACACAATATAAAGCTTTAGACTCCCTTAAAAGTACATTAAAGTGTTCGCAGACTGTTCGCAGCTCGTAAATCAATTAAGCTGGCCGATTACCTCGTTGTATAAGCTACTACAACATCAGCTACATGTGTAGAGGAAATCCACTATTTATAACTAGCACTAACTTGAATTGGGACAGAATGGAGTTTGTATCAGTTCGAGTATAGCGGGATTGCCTTGCGCTTGCGATATTATAAATACTCGTATGCGCAATATTCTCCGGCTAACTCGCTATAAAGGACTTTTAGTTAGTTAAACAATATTGGAAACACACATTAAGTAAATAGATTGGTTGTTTGCATAGCTTGCGTAATTATATTATAACGTTCCTAATGCTGAGACAAATCACTTTTTGTAAGAGGGAGCCGACCTAAATCCACCACACGAGCCCAGAGCTGATTGGTGAATGTCTTAAAATGTTTGGTTCTAGGAGTATCCTCCTTTTACTCTGCAGGCAGTTTAAATGTAATTTTCACAACTTAGTCTTGATCTGATAAATAAATTTCTTTAAAGAAGCCCTTTAAAAGAAACGTCATTATTACACATTTTTCATCACAAAACCTAGTGTCAGTTTCAAAGAAACATCCCTAAAGGTAGCTAGTTGGTACAAAATAATACCAAAAGCATCTAGTCTTAAATTACAGCTAGGTTTCTCTGGTATGCAATTAAGTAGCTCCCAGAGTAGGTGCTCACAAAACCAGCCTTCACGTCGCAGGCGAGAAGTTAATTACCGTTCTTTCATTCACTATTTATGTAATTTTCAATAGCTTCGCCTACTTAAGAAGTAGGTTTCACGCTAAGGGCGGCTACAAGCTTACGACATTATTTTTCCAACATATTTATTGGTACCTAATTTACTGTTTTTTTCGTAATATCTTAGCGGAGATTAGTCATCGGCGCGGGAGGTATTATAGTGCACAAGTTTGTGCGCAGGCACACAGATGTATAGTATGGCATAATAAGTTTGTGACGGAACTCCTAGAACATAGGCTCTGAACGAGGGGAGCAGGGGGAAGGGCGGTTAATTATCCACCACGCGGCCCCAGTTTGGGTTGATGGAAATATGTTTGAACTTTTAGTTCTAACATATTTCACGATATTCTCCTTGTTGTGATGAAATAAATTAAAGGCTGACTGGGTTTCAACCCATGACCAGTCAAGTCATGGCCTTTCCCTCTGAGCCACAGTTACTTGCATTCCCTCAATTGTTGTGCCTTATTTGAATGTGAAATCGATCTTCAAACAGTGAGACGCCCGACCCTACACTTCCAACCACCTACATCCCAACAATTCTCGTGGGACGAACAGGAACCATTTGTTTTTGTCAAAGACGAGTCCGGTTGAATAGGCTTATTTTATTTGAGCCAACAGTGACTGGTACGTAATTATTCAAGCGACTAATGTGAGTGGCGCCGTCTGCCCTTGAATTAGTTTCGATAAAAACGACGAATTTTTTTAGTAGGAGTAGGTAATAAAATATGAGATTTTTACATTCGTTTTTATAGTGTTGTTGGGACGTAGTTTTTTATACCGGAGTAGGACAGATTTTAATATTTAATAATAATAATAATCATTTAATCGCAGACGTTAAAGTCCATAGAATTAGATAAGCAAAATTTACAACAAAACATAATCAAGAAATACAAATAAGCAATACAAAATAACATAATCGAAAATACATCACAAATTACATAATAATATCACAACAGAGACGAATCACAAATAACATAAAAATAACACAATACACACACATAAAAATCACAAATAAGCATAGTAGGTAATAAAAATAACATAAAAGGAATAAAATAAAATGCACGTACAGCTATCTGGAGCCGATCTGTGTGCAGTCTCACCCATCGACCAAGCATCGGGCAGTCCCACCGGTCACGCAATGCTCTCAACATGCCGTGGGAGCTGATATCAGTTCTGTGCCGGAGAGAAGCGCATCGTTTACGAATAATGGCGTAAAAATCATCCACTCTCATTTAAGTACTGTCAATGTCCGTTGTCCGCAGTCAGTTCGCAAACTGTCTGTACTGGTTTGACATTGCAATCAGCAAACAACACATCAGACCACTTGTTATGATGAGATGTGACGAGAAGTTCTACTGGTAATACAGTTAGTTTCACAATCAATTATTCCAATAACAAATTTTAAAGGATTTACAATGAGAATGCTCTGGCAGATGTATCGGTGCTGATTCCGTTCGAATTTACTTTCCAATCCTTTGGGAAATCACGTTTTTTGCTGTACTATGCCGTGTACAAACAGATCTTGTCCATTCAGCCGGATAATCTCTTAGACATTTACTATGAGTTCGTTAGTGAAGAACAGCCGAGTCTGGGGTAGCTACAACAATAACAACAATGCACTAACTAGTCTTTTCTTAAAGGTGGTTAATGTTTAATGATGGTTGATTTAAAGGGATGTGACAACATTTGTTATACATGAAAGGTTACGCAGAGTAGCTCCTCCAGTACACCTTAATCTCGTTAGTAATGTTTAAGTCCGATGTAATAAGGAGCGAACCGGTTTTTTTTCAATTAGGATCACCAGAACTGACTTCGGGCTGCTGTTGAAATATTCCTGATAAAATATCCCAATGACACTTTGCTCAGAGTTCGAATGAAACCCAGGACCTTATGCTAGGCGGTTGTACTTATGACTACTACACTAATCTGGGGGCACGGCAGTCCCCCCCGCCAAGTCGAGCAATAGAACGGCGGAACACGGGTGACATACCATCCTTTTCTCGAAACAGCTCATGACATTTTCTTATGTGTTTCGTTGTGGATAAAACTAGAAGCCTGAATTTCAGAATGCGATGGCGATTAGTAATTAGATTGGCTTGTTTAACATTGACCAATGCGATGTGATGACCAAGTCAATCTATTTATTACACGACTGCCCCAAAAAGAAGAGTGTTATGTTTTTAGCGTTCATGTATGTATGTTTGTGAGTTTAAAAAAAATGTAAGTAATGTGTGTCCTTTAAGTGGAGACTGAATAAATTAACCGACTTGGTATTACATGGATCTCGCCACTTTTTACGGTAGAAGAACTGGTTTTTTTTTAAGTTATATTTTAGTGGTTACAATATTTCTAGTGGAATGTAAAACAGTAGTAGTCGGTAATTTGTAGAAAAGTGCAGAAAATAATGCAACCCCATGTAGTCGCACCTACGCAACGCCCCTAACACGCCATCTACCCGGATATAGTCAGCACAACCGGGCCGCAGTAATTAACCTCCGTGTTTGTCTTGCGCCGACAGCGACGGCCAACCAACCGGTTTACTTTTACACTAACCGGTTTATCCTCACACTAACTGCTGAACGATTAATCCCGCAGGGCTGGCAACCAAAGTTATCGGATCTAGAGCGGAGATAGAAAGCTGAATATATTCGCAAATACCGCCGCGCTCCGGGTTTACGGGACGCAGAAGTACGGATGTGTCTGTAGGTGTGGTATGTATGTCTGGGAACAGGATATCGGGAAGCTTTGATCGGAGAACTGAATCAAAATTGTAAAAAAGGTTTTGATTTGTAACGAAAGACTTTTGGATGTGTTTTCTACTGAAATCTATCAACACACGGGTCTGTTTGTGGTTAAACACACATTTAAATAAAACTGTGTAGCTTGTTATTATTCAGAGCCGTTTGAACATTACTGTATAAACATTGTGACATATAAATTAATTACAAGCAGTTTTAGTAATTATAAACGTGGTACGCTGTGAATGGTTACGATCACGCGTCTATGCAATGTTTCTAGTTCACACCACATGGCCGCAATTAAACCAAAATAAATTGAACTACATTCAGTGCAACATTAGCAATGTATGTACTTTATTTTGTTGCTGCGCTGCGTGTCGTAGGTTCGTTTCCCGCACGCAGCAAATATTTGCGTAGCCTTCAGGTAGTTTGTGTATATGGGTTTAAATGTTTGAAAAGGCAATCATGACATAAGAGAATTATTTGTCCTGTGTCAGGATGAGTGCCAATGTGAGAGGCAAGGTAAAAAAAAATGTTTAGTACATTGCCCGTTTTGCCAATGAGAAAATCCAGCGTACTAGATCGTGAAAATTTTAAATATCAAGTTATCCAAAGTTCAAGTTCATTGTTGGGCTGCGGGTTGTTCGAAAGAGATACCGATATGTGGTCGGAAGTGTGACTGCTGCGCATAAGGTCCTGGGTTCGATTCCCAAGTCGCGCAAAATGTTATAAGGTTTTTTCATCAGGAATTTCTCAGTAGCAGCCACGGAGTGTAGATTTGTGCCCGGTTGATGGCAATAGGCTCGCCCCCTATTACATGGGGCTTAAATATAACTGGCGAAATGTGGGTGTACTGGTACCCTACACCTCTGCCTAACCCCTTAGGTATTACAACCGTGATGATGATGTCGTTCCACATTTGTCGACACTAGCAACACTAATTATTGTGCCCGACAGAGTTACGGTAAACAAAAATGTCACTTAAATTTTAATTAGTCCATTAAAAACATGACAAGTAATTTAGTTTGGCTTCCCACAAAACAAAGCAACACTATTCGTCAAAAACCATTCAATGAACAAAATGACCAACTCGTTTATCAAGTTCTAAACTCTGCACACGTCAGCAATTAATATTTGATCATTGGAATCAGTGAACCATTAAAATGTCCGTGTCATTTAGTTAGCCGGACAACGTGCTCAAAACCCAATTAATTATCAAATTGTATGCTATTAACAATGTAGTTACGGCTGTTGGACATTTTGCTGTAATTAATTCTGCCAATCATCGCTTTTAAGTGAGAGTGTGTAAAAGTTTTTGCAAAAGCGTGATCGATTGATAATTATCCTCTTAGCGTTTCACAAATAGTACGGTTATTGTGTAACACACATACTCGCTAGAAGATAAACTATCGTACTCGTAACATCCCGCATGTAATGTCCATATGGTAAGGTTAACCTTACCCTATGGACATTACATGCGGGATCTTAGGTACCCCTATACCTACGGTATCTAACAGCACACGTTTTGCCATGTTTCATGTGAAATGCGCCTATTTCCATCAACTGGTTACAATTCTGACATTGGTTTGCCAATGAGAAATTCCTGATAGAAGGATCAATTCATACTGGCAGATTCGGGAATCGAATCAACTTTGTGCTTGGCGCTTACGACTACTACGCCAATGAAACAGCCGTAATAGGGAGAAATTTGAAATATTTTCTAGTTAATATACATCATACATCCATAACATTGTATTACATACAAGTTTTTAAGTACTAGGTATATGTTTGCAAAACAGTGAAGTACCGAAGTGTAACGCGTGTTGCTAACGGGCGGAGTTCACAAAAGAGGCTTAAGTGTTAACTACTTGCAGCGACTTGCAGCGACTCACAGCTTAGCGAGGAATTTGTGAGCGAAACATATCTGAGCTGGAACGTGGCGCTTGTTTATTTTACTCCTGAGTCTGTTGAAGTCTCCGAGGAAATGTCAAAGAAATTAATTTAAGTTATAACTGTTAACTTTAACAAAGCATGCAAGAGTCAGTCTTATTTACAACGGAACGGTTAAACCGGTACGGACAAATGGCGAACGGAGATCCCACAACGGTCCAGTTTTGATAAATACTTTTATCAGAGGTGTTTATCCGAGCTGCGGGTTGTTCGAAAGTGATACCGCGGCCTCGGCACAAAGGGCTAAGAAGGAACATGGTTGGTTTTTAGTCAGTAGAAGTCTGACACTCCCTACCGCTTGCTCAGAGCGGGAGGAGTCATTTGATGATTTCCACCTTCCAAAAAAAAGGTGTCTATCCGTCCAGTGTCTTCGGCCCTTTGACCCATCCTTAAGTCCTTTAACCTCTCAATACTCAAAGTCGAAAATGGTTTTGTAAGTGATGGTCACGACATATTACAGGGATCACCAAACTTAAAGTATTTGTCTTTTAATTAGTCGTTGATTCTTTAATCAATCGTACACAATTAATTATTTTTTTCAATGAATAAATATTGTAATTTGGACGAAGTAAAAGTATGCAATCCCACGAGACAAAGGCGTGAGTTTATATACAGGGTGTAAACGAACCCATCACGCATCCGTCAACCAAGCATTCTGTACATCAAACTAAGTACCCCTAAGCAAAAATTTTTGCTGGGAAATGACTTTTTTTTTTGGGGTCAAAAATCACATTTTACGGTAAAACTCAAAGTAGCACCCCTAAAACATTGTGCAAGTGGATGCTTTGAATAGTAAACGGGTCATGGAGGTAATTTAACTAAAGTTAAAACCTGAAATACTAGTATTTACAAAAACAGCTGTGAAAAATTTGGAACTTTGACCCCCAATATCTCCGTTACTAGGAGGTTCCCAGGTATGCTCTAGAACAAAAAAATTATCACAGTGGTGGGGAGAACAAGTGCAATTCGTTTGCGTTAAGGGTACTTTTACACCCTATATACAGGTTGGTGCCGACAATACGACAATAAATGAAACCACTGGTAGTTCTAGTTCATAGGAACATTTTAAAACTATCAAATAAATCCTAACACCGTCGTGGTGCCGACGATACGACACTAATCTACCTAAATATCTTTGCCAAATTCGTTTGTTACATTTTATTTCCACACGTTAATCGGTGCAAATTATTCCTAAGGTTAGTGAACCAATATTTGTTTGTAAATTGTAATGTATTTCGTTTACAGTTTTATGCTACTTAGTTTTATTGTTTTTTTTTCAACTTTTTTATTTTGGTGTTAAGATTTATTTGATAGTCTAATAATGTTCCTATGAATTGGAACTACCAGTGGTTTCATTTATTGTCGTATTGTCGGCACCAACCTGTATGTAAGCCGATTTTATTTTGGCTACAAAACCGTTATGTCCATATGGTTTTAGCAGGTGCTTGATTTACGCGAGCCCGTCACTTTGTCTGGATATTTCGCGCAGTACCAACGTCATATTGCACGGACAACCCGTCAGAACGTTTGTGTGATCAGATCGTTGCACCAGATACACTCGTAAGGTAATTGGTAAAACCATTCAAATGCGAACGAACGGATTTTTTACCAGTCCGTTGGCAAGAATTTTGTGATTGATAGCAAAGAGTTGAATGGGAAAATTGACTATCATAGTTTGTTGTTCAGTTTTGCGCCCGAGTAGGAAATTGGCTGGCCGGTTACCATTTATTATTTTAGATGTATAAAAAAACAAAATGCCTGAAAGCTGACTACATCAGCCGTATAACCAAAGCCAAAGCAGCAAAGGAGGACTCCTTACGGTGATTTTTATCATAACATCACGCCTGTAATACCCGAAGGGTTAGGCAGAGGTGTACCTAATATTGAACACACACATTTCGCCAGTTATGTTTAAGTCCCATGTAATAGGGGGCGAGCCTATTGCCATCAACTGGGCACAAATCCTGACTCTGTGGCTGTTACTGATAAATTCCTGATGGAAAAAGCCAATAACACTAATTTCCCCGACCCGGGAATCGAACCCGGGACCTCATGCTCAGCAGTCGCGCTTGCGACCACTAGACCAACGAGGCAGTGATTTTTATCAAGTAAACAAAATCATAAGGCGTCACGACATACCATTTACATATTATGGCTGTGAGACTAACTGGAAAACCAAGTATCAAACCAATTCTAGATTAATTCATGTGGAGGCCATTGTCCAGCAGTGAGATGAAACAGACATACAGTAATGATGATGATGATGATGCCATCTGGCTGATTTCGGCCGCAGCGACTGCATTCGATGGCTTTCTATGGATTGTCAAGAGCTTTGTTGTGCTGCTCTTCCGTGTGCTCTTATTATGTGGGTATTTGTGTATGTGAGTTTGAACATTTGTGAACGCACCCACAATACAGGAGAAACTCCTAGTGTGGGGCAACGCTTTTCTAAATAAAGAAAAAAAAAGAAAAGAAAGAAATGGCTAGCATATCCAACTTTGGCTAGACTCATCTTATTAAAACCCTAAAATCGTATCATCCCTAATCACTATGATATCGCTATCCAGTCTTAATCTTAAGCTATTGGTAAGAAGCAATGTCTTAAGCTTCTTATCACAAAGTTTAACATACAAAAGAGAATTATATCCATTTCACACGTTATTTTCCATAACGTAACGTAAAGTAGTATAACGTAACGTATAGATAGATAGATAAAAATCAAATTGCCATTCACTCCCAAATCATGTGAAACATAAATATTATTCTCAATTTCGCACCTTTCATTACGTTTTCCTCCGACATTATTCTCTGTTCTTTCATTAGTATTCGAAATCACAACACGTATATTTCTTTTGCCGGGTCATAAATACGACCTACCCATTACGAGCCTGAATCAGGCGGGTAGATTCAGCAGGTGGACTTTTATAGACTATGCTCATAATGCAACAAGCTATAAAAAATCATGAAGTATTTGTGAAAAATTAAATCTTTTCAGCACTTTATTCTATGAGTAATAAATAGTGCTAGAAGCTTTTTAGTATAATACCAATTAGATTATCCTTCAATTACGGATCAGCGCGCATATGAAAAAGACTATAGTAAGTCTACGAGAAAACTGTTCTATCGCTTCTCCCCGCTTTCATTAAACTCAAGTTAGGAGATGCTTAAGGTGGTTATGCAGACTGCAGATTTTCTATCGGCCGATACTATAAGCGAGCACTCTAGGCCAACTTAGCGGTTGGGTTGCCGACGAATGTGCAAACCAGAGTTAACCAGACCAACAGTCGGACGGCTGGGCTCGGACAATTGACTAGTTGCTGGGGCGGCTTTTGACGAAAGCGAACGCAGAGTCGGCCGATTAAACAATCGGTTATAGTATAGTTTGAAGGCAATCGTGTAGTTCATGCAACTGATGCTCCGCTATTCTTTTCTGATTAATTTCGTTGCGCGATCCAAGACAGTTAAATCGTTTCCCTGGGACTTCGTCGAGCTTCATTGTCTCGGCGCTTTTCTTGTGGTCGCCACTGTTGATTCTGGCTAACAGGAGTTACAGTGGTTTGGGAATAGTGTGGCGGGCTTGTCCCAACTGATGCATCGGTCGACATCGAAACGTCGCGTCGTAATAAAGCGTACTAGCAAACATGTTCGTAAAAGAAAGTATACAGACTGTGTGGATTCGGTAACGTAACTTTAGTTTTCGCAAAGTGGTTCTTTAAGTGCTTTAAGTTTAAGCACAATATTTAGATTTCGTCAAGTCTAGTCTAATGAAAGTGGACATCAGTCTTCACAATGTATTGTTGTTTCTGTATTGCACCTTCTGAGCTCACCTTCGGTATAACGTGTACTCATGGTATAATTCATCTCAGTGGGGTAAATATTCGTATTTACCCTTATTTCGCGTGACGGGTACTTAATCAAGTCAAGGGTGTTTCCTACAACACCCGGCTGAAGTTGTTTCGTAACAGAAAATTGTTTCACTTCACTGTTTAGTGATAAGAAGTGATAGTGCGGGTCTGTGAGTACGTTGTTACTTTTTATGGTTGGTTATTCGTTAAAAGTGGGGAAATATTGTTTTATTTGCATTGGCTTGCCGAGCAACGAAGACTTGGTTAACATTTGGATTAGACTTTAATTACCATTTTTCCGTGTTATAATCCGCCATGTTACATTTTACACTGATGATCATATCGACAACCTGTTATTTGTATCTATCATCATTTTATAGAACTCAGCTGTCTAGGGTTTATTTAAACACTTTATTGTAAACACACGGAGACAATGCACTACAAATCAATTGAGGCGTCAAATCCGTTCAGAATATTATCCTTTTAGGAACGTGTAAGATTGCCAGTCAAAAATCGACCCTTTTCCCAGTACCATAGTGATCAATAACTTTCGCCAATTACTACGTGACTCCAGCGTTTCCAATAAAACTTTATTGATGTTTAATTTGAACATTCCTAATAAACACGGTCATTAGACCATGACGGAATTGTCTAGTGTTCCGATTACTGAAATGTAATGAAATTTCACTAACTCTGCCTCGCTGACAACCGCAGACCTATAACGATATAACTGTAGTTTTCGTCACGGGATTAGCGCACGTATTTCTGGGAGTAAGGGGTGATTATTGTGTGAGGGGAAGTTTTAATTAAATTATAGCATCTTGTGTACAAAGCGGAACTTGTAGTAACATTAACAGATCATCTGCTGCGACTGACTCGAGTGTGAGCTTCGGAGAAAAATGGTGTTAGCGTCGGTTTAGATTAGGTGTCACCGCGCGAGAACCGATTTTAGTCCCATGATAATATTAATTAAAGCCAAATATAGAAACGATTATTCATTATTTGGTGCCCAGGTTAGGTTGCTGTGTTTTTTAAATTAAGTTTTAATTTTCATTTGAAAGCTATTGAACTAGATCCAAAGTGAAAAATAATTTCTCATTTACAGTTGATTTGTTATTTTAGCGCGCAGGAGGCCGCTGTGGACGCGAGTAAAAGAAAAGTAGGTATATGTAATGGAAAATGTATGTCAGAAATCGTATTTAAAACTTAAGTTGACGTCGTTTAAACTTCGCGATAAAAGAGCTTTCAGAACTATAATATTATAAGCAACTAGCTGATCCCTGAGCGTTTATTCACATGGAGTTAGGTGATTGTCATACGGAATCGTACTACCTAGATAAAACATGTCGTTCGTGTTAATAATAAGACATCCATTGAGACTTTACAAATCGAGTAAAAAAAGGTTATAAACTATCTGTGTGCAATAGTTCTTTCAAATTCATCATCAGCCTATTAATGTTCCCTCTGCTGGGACACACTCCTCTCTTTGAGAGAGAATAGGCAATAATCTACCACGCGAAACAGTGCGGACTGGTAATGTCACAAGTCTTCGAATTTGTGGTTCTAGGACATGCTGGTTTCCTCCGGATGTTTTCCATCGCCGTGTCTGCAGTGTTGATAAAATAAATCACATATAATACGCAAAGTAATCCGCCTGCTTGTGTTCGAACCCACGACTTATTATTCGTAAGTTGGGGCCGCCACCGTCCAATCGCTACTCTGAAGCATAAACAAACATCCATACTTCCATCAATCTTCACTAACTTTCATAATAGTACGAATATTCTTCGCATACAAACCTAATCTCTAAAGAAGTTTTCAATAAACAAATGCAGTAAGCCGCTAAACCCATGGGAAGGTCCCTCAGCCCACACGTCAGCGCAACTTACGAGCAATAATAAAGAAGTTGGTCGCAGATACGCTGGAAGCCGGCCAGCAGCAGTGGTTCGCGCGAAGCCGCACGCGAGACGTAAAGTATATGCTTTTAAAATGTTTGTTGTGAACCCCTGCCCGTCTGTTTTGGTCGTATCTGGTTTAGGGATTTGGTTGGTTTTGTTAAGAAATTGCGGGTGAGGTGTGGAGTAAGACCCGTCGGGGCTGCGGGTTGTTTGGAGGACATACCGCGGCCTCGACACAAGGGCTAAGAAGGAACATGGGTGGTTTTTAGTCAGTAGAAGTCTGACACTCCCTACCGCTCTGCCCAGGGTGGGAGGAGTAATTTGATGATTTCCCACGCCCCAAAAAAAAAAAGTGTGCTGGTCAAGTTGTAAACATTATCATAGAGTTTCTAGTTCTACAAAGTTTTTTTTTTCCTTTTTCATCATTACTCCGCTGTTAGTCGTCACTTTGTCTGGTCCCTTAGAAGTATGACGCACCCTTCGTACATTTAAATCATCTTTACTGGAGGCTGTTTTAAAAAACTATCAGTGATTAAAATTTTATGTAGGTTTGTTATTAATCTCTGATACTCCGTCGACTACCTCGTTGGTTTAGTGGTCGCAAGCACAACTGCTGAGCATGAGGTCCTGGGTTTGAGTCCCGGGTTGGGTAAAGTGTTATTGGGATTTTCCATCAGGAATTTCTCAGTAGTAGCCTCGAAAACTGGATTTGTGCTGGACTGGTTCATAGCAATTGACTCGTCCTCTATTACATGAGATTTAAACATTATTATTATCATAAGCCGGTATTGTCCCACTGCAGGGCAAAGGCCTCCCTTTCCTACTTCCACTTTTCGCAATTTAATGCGATTACATAAACCCACGCCCATGGAGTTTCATCCAATGACGCAGCATTGGAGACTCCCATCTATCTGCGAATAAACTCAAGATAGTGTTGGTACTGCCACGGAGACGAGCAAGCAGGGAAGCGCTTCTAATGTAATGATAGACTATCATTTCTCCATTACCAAACACACGTAATACAATTAGCGTAATGTATAACCACGTGCAAAGGTAACATGTAGCGTTAGCACGCGTCGCCAAAACTTTGATAATAACATTACTCTATTGCGGTGACTTTGAGTAATGAGTGCGAACATCAATTTCAGATGAGACGCCTCAATTCACCCACAGTGCCTACCTAATTACTGGCTTCTATCGGAGTACTTTACAAATGGAGTACTCAAAACCTTGTATAATTTGTTGCCATTTGGCATTATGCTGAGCTGAGGCCCTTTTGGCATTATTAGTTTTAATTATTTTGAATTTGTTTTTGTTAATTTTTAAGGTATTTTTACCAAATAAACACAATTTTTTTTCTTTCTCTTTGCATTTGTTATGCTTTGTAAGTTGTAATCTCCCTGCGAAAAAATAATATTTTTCTTTCTTAACCGACTTCAAAAAAGGAGGAGGTTATATGTTCGTGTGTATGTATTTTTTTTTTTTTTTTTATGTATGTTACCTGATTTCTCCTCCATTTGTGAACCGATTCTAAAATTCTTTTTTTATTTGAAAGAATATACTCCTAAGGTGGTCCCATTTAAATTTGGTGAAGATCTGATCCTGATCTTCGGAGATATACAATAGAACTCTTCAAAAATAGACAGCAAATCTGTCGTGATTGCTGCAATCGCTTGGATGTTTATTGTTTATACAACATCATGACGTAACATCACGCCTGTATGATCTGAGGGGGTACGCAGATGTGTTCACCCAGATTTGGACAGTAAGATATTATGTAATGTTCCATTTATTGGGGATAAATAAAACCTATTATTTGTTTGGGAACAACTAAAAATGGAAAAATAAAAAACTTTTTGGCAAAAAATAAAACCGATTTCAAAATCACCAAAAAGTGAAAAATAAACTTCTGAAGAAAAATCAGCTTCTGAAGTCGGTGGCAAAAAAACGAAATCAAACAAACAAATGTCACCGACTTCAGAAGCTGATTTTTCTTCAGAAGTTTATTTTTCACTTTTTTTCTTTCTAAAGTCTAATCTAATATGTCTCTGACACACATAGCATGAATTCCTATGACGCTATAATATAACGACTTAGCATATCCATGTAGTAAGTTGAAATAAAGTATTCCATTTATTTCATACTCCGTTGCCCAATGTAGTGGGCGGCAGAAAATTTGTAAGTCACGTAAATTCGAGTCTAGACTTGCGTGAAGTTCTTTGTACAGTTTTTGTTCAGAGCTTAGGCTGCAAAGAAGTGGATCTCTGTCAATCTGCTGAAGTGGCGTTAAGGAGCCTACTTTAGACTTTTTGCGTGGTAGGTATGAAAAGTTTAGCTAAATGTCTGGACTGAGGTCATGATAGCGAGTTAGTGAAAATCATAGCGTGTGAAAAATATAGAAAACTACGTTAAAACAAACTGGTGTCATGGCACACATGTAATCATGCCCGTCATGATATACGTCCCCTATAACCATACTATTTACTATGACGTTATTACCACTAATAACTCTAATCTACCCTTAGACTGTCACTGAGAATTAACTTATGGAAAATCCGTCGTTTTTGCATTAACATAGCATCACGCCTGTATTTCCTCAAAGGGGAAATGCACATAGTATACACCCACATTTCACCAGCTAGAAGCCTATTTAAAAGGGTTTGATCGTATTGCCAACAAACAAGCATAATTATTTAGCCTACGGATTGTTTTTATACAGGGTGGTGCCGACAATACGACAATAAATAAAACCACTGGTAGTTCTAGTTCATAGGAACATTTTTAAACTATCAAATAGATCCTAACACCGTCGTGGTGCCGACGATACGACAATAACCTACCTAAGTGTCTTTGCCAACTTCGTTTGTTACATTTTATTTCCACACGTTAATCGGTGCAAATTATTCCTAAAGTTAGTAAACCAATATTTGTTTGTAAATTGTAATGTATTTCGTTTACAGTTTTATGCTACTTAGTTTTATTGATATTTTTTCAATTTTTTTATTTTGGTGTTAAGATTTATTTGATAGTTTAATAATGTTCCTATGAACTAGAACTACCAGTGGTTTCATTTATTGTCGTATTGTCCGCACCACCCTGTATAAAGACCATCAAGGTACTCAAAAAGGTAAATTCTCCATAAATAATTAGAATATTACGTATAATTTGACCATAGTACATTCCACACCAACCATAGTATCTTGAAAGACAATACTGTAAACAATTAAGTTCATCTGCTCCTCAAAGCCTATTTTCACAAAATGTTAATGATAACAGCGCTCATTTCATTAAACACTTAGTAGTTATTACTGCGACGATTAGAATAACATCCAACCAACAGATTGTGTGCTTACGAGCTTACAATCTTAAGGGTAATGATAAGTACCTTATTGAGAGAGTTAACGCTCTTATAGGATAGTGTGTGCATACAATAATATTTATAACGCTACAGGCATTATGAAATTCCCGAAGGATTCAAACAGAAGGGTACCTTTTTATGGTGGGTGGAAAATCATCAAATAACCCCTCCCGCTCTTGGGCAGAGCGAAAGGGAGTGTCAGACTTCTACTGACTAAAAACCACCCATGTTCCTTCTTAGCCCTTCATGTCGAAGCCGCGGAATCTTTTGCGAACAACCCGCAGCCCCGACGGGATCAGAAGGGTACCTGAATTAAACACCACTCCGAGCGACACTGTGATGAATGTCGCTTGGTATTTTTTGTCGATTTATACTCACCATACCACTTCAGAAGATTAGATATCATATTATTGTTTAGTTAAAAATCGAATTTGAAAAGTACTGTCATTGGCTTATACTGAAAATCTATCTATTGTTAGAGACGGGTCCGGTGAGCTCTCTCATCTCATTTCAAACAGTTTTTGCGTGATCTACGAGTAAGTGCGGTGCGGACACGTCCAACTTTAAGCTTTAAATTGTTGGTGTAAAGTTTACATTTCTATTTATAGGCAGCTTGGAATTTATTTAACCTCTTTTCCTTTAATGTGCATAATATATTGTGCTACGTTTTTGGGAACTGACCTTTCCAAAGAGGTTTTACATGGACCACTTTTGTTTACTAACCTTCACAGAAACCTTATAATATGGCTTTGTTTGAACTCGTTTCGGGGCTTGCTCCAGTGGAATAACTTACTGTACAAGTGTACATAATTCCCGCTTAAACAAGTCATGCGTCATGAATTTAATATGTAATAATCGCTTGTAAAAATTCATGACAAAACATGATTTTACTACAATATAAACGGACGTTGTTTCCACGCAATGCGAGACAAAGTTTCAAATTACAAGACAACTGAGTCCAAAATATACGCAAAAATAAGAGAGCTTTAAATTTTTTCAAATCTTTTTCTAAGCGTGTCGATGACAATTTAAATTGAGTTGGCCCAAAATTTGGCGACAAGTTTGGCACCTTCAGTAGCCTCCATCAGCTCCTGTGATGTGCAAGTAACCGGACGGGCTGGAGACGATATCAAGTGTCCCATAGTTTGTGGGGCAACACCACATTTACACTCCAAGGCAGAGTCATCCATGAATTTCCACGTGAATGGGATTTTCTTGCTTCGGCCTACCAGTGTCCGGAGTCTGTTTAGAGACTTCAAATAATTTTTTTACGTATTTCTGTCAGTGGTATCCAACCAAACTCGTTGGTTAAATAGGGAATTAATCTCATAATAGTACACATAACATCACGCCTGTAATCTCAAAAGTGTGAGGCAGCGGTTTACCTAATAGTACACCCACATTTCACAGGTCGGGGCGAGCTTGTCCTTATAATAGAAATTCGTAATTATTGTCAATGAGGCTATAACATCCCCCGTCGGGGCTGCGGGTTGTTTGCAACAGATACCGCGGCCTTGATATAAAGTGTTAAGAAGGAACATGCGTGGTTCTTAGTCAGTAGAAGTCTGACTCTCTCTTTCACTCTGCCTAAGAGCGGGGGGGTTTATTCGATGATTTTCCACCAGCCAAAAAAAAAAGCCTATAACATCGGGTACGCCAGCTTGAAAATAAATATAAATATCACAATTGTGTCCAACCACTAAACATCCACTTTTAAAACCCACCATTTTTTATCCCCCCACTTTCTTATCTGAGCTACGCGCACTTCTCCTCACAGTTGTGCCGTTAGCGGTGCATTAGTGTCTGCTCCGAGAGGGTTTACGTGTCACGCGGACTTCAGCTGATTCAGCGCTGAAGCGCGCTGTTTCAGGCTGGGCTTTACATCAAATGCCTTTGTTTTATCTTTCAGGAAATATGCTTGAAGATAGAACAAGGAAATTACTGTAAACGTTTTCTTTTAACTAAAATTAAAATGAAAAATCGACTAATTGGAGTCATGTTCTAAACGTTTTATAATTGCCTAATGTTTCTGTATTATTTTTTACATAAAAATAAGAACCAACAAACTATGAGGTCAGTCCAAGTTTTACAAATTGTATCCTCAACGCGTAGCAAATCTGCTACGCCGTAGCCAACGCAGTGCGGTTACGAGCTACGACGCGACGTAGCGCATAAAAGTATGAGTTTTACATTAATTTAATGGCATGTTAATAAAAATCAGACTGCCTTAATGGCCCAGTGGTCGTAAACATGACCGCTGGGCTTGAGGTCCTTGGTTCGATTTCCAGGTCAGGCAAAATTTTGTTGGGTTTTCCATCAGGAATTTCTCAGTTGCAGCCACGGAATCTGGATTTGTACCCGGTTGTCGGAATTAGGCTAATACCTCTCCCGTCGGGGCTGCGGGTCCCGTCGGGGCTGCGGGTTGTTCGCAAGAGATACCGCGGCCTCGACATGAAGGGCTGAGAAGGAACATGGGTGGTTTTTAGTCAGTAGAAGTCTGACACTCTCTCCCTTCCGCTCTGCCCAAGAGCGGGAGAGGTTATTTGACGATTTTCCACCCACCATAAAAAAAAGGTTAATACCCCTATAAAATGGAACTTTAACAGAACTGGCAAAGTGTGAGTTTAATATAAGATACACCTCTGCCTAACTCTTCGAATATAACAGCGTAATGTTATGTAAATAATAAGTCCTCTAACTCATGTTATCCCAGGAGGAAAGTAAACCGACTATTTAGCTTTGATGCCAACTAGTTCGTATGCTTAGTTCGGAAGCTTTGCCGAAACAAGTTGTGAGTAAAAGTAAACGTATGCAACACTTTGTACTAACTCTACGGAAACAAAGTAGTTTCACGTGAAATGAGAACACTGTTTACATCCACCGTTCATTTAGTACATATTATAACACTAGCTCCCGCGGCTTCGCCCGTGTAGATGTCGGTTATCGGGACAAAAAGTAATCTTTTCATCCCCCCAATTCAACCCTTTTATCGCATTAAAAAGTTGCTTTTCTCCTTTCTCAGTCTCTAGACTATCTGTGTACCAAATTTCATTTAAATCGGTTCAGTAGTTTTCGCGTGAAAGCGCAACAGACAGACGGACAGAATTACTTTCGCATTTATAAAGTTAAGATTGAATATTCTTGGTTTTTTTAAGCCTTTAACCGCATAATTAACGTAGGTATATGTTTTTCATGGACGTTTAAACTTATAATTTCTTCAAAGATTTAAAAGATAGCTCAAAACGCCTTAATAACCTTAATAATATGCAAAGCTACTATAGTTTCCAAGTTAGTTATCTTTATTCTACCAAAAACCACAAAAAAAGAAAACCACAAAGGTAAAAGTACCTCAGACTCCAAACTCGGTGAGCGAACAGCGGCTAGTGACCGCAGAACACGGCGCCGACGAGGTCACAGGAATGCAACGTCTGCTGGTTAGCTCTGTTCAGCTCAGTGTTCAATGTTCAATGTTCACCGCCTCACCTCACCGCGGTGGACGAACCGATTGGAAATAGGTGGCGACTTTCACAGGCAATGCTTCGAGAATGTGTTGATCGGTCGGTGACGTGATTACGAACATTGGTGGAATTAGATTCTATTTTGATCGGTGGTGATTTCATAAACGAAATTATTTGGGTACAGGGCCTTTAATAATAAGGTCTACAAAAATACATCAGCAGTTGTAAAAAAGAAAAGCTGTCATTTAAAAAAAAATACATCTTAAACTTATTATGTGCATTCATTAAAAACTATTAGATAAACTAACAATAAACTATAAAAAGGCATCCAAAAACTGCTCCTCAACGCTGTCAGCTAGTTATGTACCCACAACATTGGTGACATTGCCATTTGCCTACATCTTTGTTTTTTATTATTGGCTTATAAAACAAAGAATTTTGAGCAAAACATTAATTTTAAAAAGTTTTCCTTGGTTCAAACAAGATATACAAATTGTGATGAGACTAAAACATAACTTTCGAACTGTGTGCACAAGGCTACTTGTAATGTAACCCTGCGCACTAGGTGATGGTATATTTCATGTGTAGACAATGCAAAACCATAATGAGTGGGGATTGAAACAGCGATTTCTAGGACAATTTAACTCCAAAGTCACCGCACTTGGTATAATAGTAATCTTAATACGTACAAAAGCCAAAGAAACCATTCCATTGCTCCTCGCTCAGTGAACAAGGTCTTAGCAAGCCAACAAACAGTCGGCGTGGAAATGCAACGCTGCTGTTTGCGTTCTGACACGGACGGGGAGTGAATTGTGGCGATTGAAACCGAACTGCTACAGTAAGGTCGTTTCATTGAGGCACTGGCGTTTGTGGGCGTGACGAGCTAGAGGCTATTAAATTCTAAAGACGTATAAGTCTTATTTTTGAATATTTATAAGTGATGTCTGTACATGAATATTATAACTTTTTCTTGAAATTATTTCAATATTTCGTATTCCGCTCGACTTATCACCTTATAAAAACTTATCACCGATCAAGTACTTATCACCAATAAAGCGACAGGCTCAATAACTCAATTTATCAACTGAGAACACAAAATCTCATTGCTGCAAAAGCACGTAATTGTGTACATCAGGCTACATCCCGCCTTCCCGCCAGGCTGTACCAAAGTAACAAAGCAAATCTAGACTTTTAAAAACAGAATCACTTTCCCCAAATTTTCTATAGACCATTAAGTGTAAAACCTATCGTATATACGACGCTGCTTTATGGTTAACTATAGCAAATCAAATAAGTAGAATTTCAGAGCATTAATATGCGGTTTAATTTTGTAATATTGTCACTCACTGGACTCCTTTTTTTTGGCGGTTGGAAAATCATCAAATACCCCTTCCACTCTTGAGCAGAGCGAAAGGGAGTGTCCGACTTCTACTGACTAAAAACCACCCATGTTCCTTCTTAGCCATTGCGCCGAGGCCGCGGTATCTCTTTCGAACAGCCCGCAGCCCCGACGGGCACTCACTGGACCCCTGACGGGGGAAATCGACGTCGAGCACTAGACCGACATAGATAAAACACAACATGTATGAAAGAGAAAGGGGAGGTCTGTATTGGAATACATGTCGGGTTAAAAAAACTAAATATATATCAATGTTCAGTGTCCATAGTTGGTTCACCATCTCTCGGTACCTGTTTGAGTGACCCTGAACGCGTCAGAAACTCGGGTCGTGGATTTCCATTCTGGTTACTCATTAGTGATTTGAGTCTATATCACGTCACTTTTGAGTAGGACCGTGGACGACGAGCCTAAGTGTAAAAACAAAAGCGTCAGTAGCTGTGGCTCTATATTTACATAATCGTGTGGCGGTCGGCGCGGTGGTGCGGCGCGGCGGCGCGGCGCGGCGATGGCTCGTGAACGCGCCGTTTGCCGCAGCCGTGCGCGATCGGCGCTGACTTATGTACTCCAAGCCAGATTTACGAGAATTCATGTTGTTTGCCTTGAGGGATGTTGAGTGAATAATGGAATGAAAAGGTCAAATTTAAAGTCATATTTCTTTATCCTCGCAGTGTACCCGAAAAAAATACCTATACCTTCTCGTATTTAAAACTATTTTCTGCAACGATCCACATGGGTCCTTCAATTAAGAATACCGGTAATTAGAAGTTTATAAAGTATTATAATAGCGAGTCAAATTCATGAGTTTTAATAGACACCCCTCGTTCTTCGCCTCGATGAGCTAGTTGTCGTAAACGTGACTGGTCTTAGGTTCGATTCCCGCTTCCGGCAAAGTGTTATTGGGTTTTTCCATCAGCACTTTCTCAGTACAAGTCCCGTAGTCTGAATTTGTACCCAGTTGATACTAATAGGTTTGCCCCCTATTACATGGGACTTACAACATTGATGTTGTTCTACTAGGTTATGTTTAGTGTTTTGATAGAAAAAATCAAGTCATTTTTAACCGACTTCAAAAAAGGAGGAGGTTATAATGTTCGTGTGTATGTATTTTTTTTAATTTTTTTTTTATGTATGTTACCTGATTTCTCCTCCATTTGTGAACCGATTCTCAAAATTCTTTTTTTATTTGAAAGAGTATACTTCTGAGGTGGTCCCATTTAAATTTGGTGAAGATCTGATCCTGATCTTCGGAGATATACAATAGAACTCTTCAAAAATAGACGGCAAATCTGTCGTGATTGCTGCAATCGCTTGGATGTTTATTGTTTACGCTACATCTTATCTTACCATCACGCCTGTATGCTCTGACGGGGTACGCAGATGTGTACAGGACGCCATGATTTCGAGAGTTAGGTATGTTAAGTTCCATTTTATTGCGGACTAGCTGATACCCGCGGCTTCACCCGCGTGGATGTTGGTTAAATTATATACTAAAACCTTCCTCTTGAATCACTCTATCTATTAAAAAAAACTGCATCAAAATCCGTTGCGTAGTTTTAAAGATTTAAGCATACATAGGGATATAGGGACAGAGAAAGCGACTTTGTTTTATACTATAGTATATATAAGTACTAGCTGACCCACACAACTTCGTCTGCGTCACATAACATAGCTTATAACCTTTCTCGATAAATCTACTATTAAATTGAGTTAAATCGTACTCGTAACAAACAAAAATTAGGAGAGAGAGGAGAGGGCGCCACCGAGCGTAAACAAAGAAGTTGCTCTGTGTTTATAATTCATAAAAACAGTTTAAGTGATTAGATACATAAGAAAAAGTATTCATTCGAATGTTTAAGTCATATGTAGTGTGTGATATTGGAGTACGCGTTAAAGATCTATCCAGTGATATAAAAATAAACAATACAAATCAGAAGCATTAACGGCTCCACATTTTGAAAAATTACGAAAAAGAGTGTGCGATATGGTGCCAACTGTTTTGGAAAAGTGATAAATACGAATATATACTTAAAAGAAGAAAGAAAACCGTCAGAAAAGGTACACATTCATTCCAATAACACCAAAACTTCCAAAATTTTCCATTGAAGTGACAGTATCATCTTCCAATAATATAAAATAGCGCCATCTTTTCGCATATGACCGAAACTAAGTATCACAAAAATCGTTCGAAGAATAACTTATGCTACTACACGCTAGAGGTCGCTTACTCAAATTGTGCCATATTGAACTAGCTTAGATATTGTAAAAGTAAACATAATCAGTATTAAAATGGCATCTATGCCTGTATGCGCTGGATGTAAAAATAAGCTACCTATAAGAGAAAATCTTATTTGTGTGCTCTGTAAATGCAGGTATGATCTAGAGTGCGGCGGTGTCTCTAAAGACTATTACACTAAAAAGATGACACTGGAAAGTAAAAATACATGGAAATGCCAGACATGCATCTGTAAAATACCCAAGACTGGAAACACAAACACCCCTTTACGTATTTCTAGAGGCACTGAAATCAATCAGATATCATCTATACCACCTGAGGAAGCTAATGTAACTTTGAGAAAAAAAACAATAAATTTGAATAACGACACAACTTGTTCCGACGACCTGAGTTTCATAGGCGACACCATAGCTATGGAAAATAATGATATTATCCACACAGAAGAAAATGCAAAGACCGTGAATGACATACATACGCAATTAACAATGCAAGGTTTGAGTGAACTAATAATCACACATCTTAAAGAAAACAACAAGTCTATTATACAAGAATTACAAAACACAATACATAGAGAAATATATAATGCTATTACAGAATTAAAACAAGATTTCGATTGTAAAACAAATGCCTTATCAACACAAAACGACCAAAGAAAGCAAGAAATAGAAAACATTAATAAAAAATTAGAAAAACTTCAAACAGAAAATGAAAAATTAAAGGAAGAAATAAGAAAGCTAACTACAGAAGTATCAAAAATTCCAAAAGTTTCAAATATACAAGAAAATAAAAATAGAAAAATTGTACTCTACGGCCTGGCCGACTACTATAAAGAGCCTGAAAATGCACTTTATAACAGATTAATCGAATTGTTCCGTGATATAATCAACATAGACGTCTCAGGATATATAGAAGACCTGTACAGACTTGGAAGACCCGGTGGACCTAAGAACCGACCACTTGTGATCGAATTTATTAGTAAGAGAATGGCTAAATATATTATTAACAATAGCACTTACTTTCAAGGAACTGGACTATTCATATCTGAATTCTTAGATGCAAATGAACAAAAGTATAGAGCCCAAATGCGAGAAGAATTATTTAAAGCCAGGAATAATGGATCTCATGCAATTATAAGAAAAAACCACCTATATATAGACGGAAAACTGATTAACATAGAAAACAATAACCACCAATACGAATATAACACTCCAGAAAATGATATAATATTGAACAACACCAACCAGCTTTGTCCTACAAATATGTCCTACGAAATAAAGAACCAGACATTTCGTAAACAACGACCTACCATTTAAAATAATGTTCCAAAATTTTCAAAGCCTTAATAACAAGCAAGATATACTTGAAGCATTTATTGATGAAAATCCATTGTATAAAGCAATATGCATTTCAGAAACTTGGCTAACTCAAGAAAAACTTGATCTCGTTCAATTCAGTGGATATAAATTTGCATCTTCCTTCTGTCGAAGCACTAGAACAGGTGGTGGTGTTTGTATACTTCTACAAGAACATATCGACAGCATAAATAGAAATGATATTTCAGACATGTCTATAGAATATATATTAGAACTTTGCGCCACGGAATTACCAAAAGAAAATTTATTGATAATAGCTATGTACTGGAATAGAAGAGAGGAGGAAGTATTTTATCAACAATTGAAACAAATTCTCAAATATCTAAACAATAAATACTACAAACTAGATATAATAATAGGCGGCGATTTGAATGTTAATATAATATCGGATAATTTAAAAACAAATCAATTTTTAAATCTCATGCAAGAACATAATTTTACTCAACATGTAAAAAGCCCTACACGTATTACACCAAACACCGCAACGTGCATAGATCTAATATTCACAAACTTTGTCTTCAAAGACATGTACACAACTACAGAAGAGCTAGGTTTTTCCGACCACCATAGCACAATATTACATTTAAAAATACCTAAACAATCAGGAAAATATATTTGGTACACAATGAAAAGACTATTTAATAACACAAATATAGTAAAATTCAAAGAGAAAATACAAAAATTAAATTGGAATGATATTCTTAAAACAAACAATGACATTAACATAAATTATAAAACATTTAATGACACACTCATCTCTATTCTAAATCAATGTATACCGTTGCGTAAAATTAAACTAAAAACAGAATATAAAAAATATTGGCTCACTGTAGGTATAAAAAAATCTTGTTTAAATAAAAGACTATTAAAGACATTGACAACAAAGACAAAAAATCCAATATTAACAAAATATTATAAAACGTATGAAAAAACATTGAAGAAAACTGTCACAGTTGCAAAAAAATTACACTTTAAAAATAAAATGATGCAATCTAACAATAAAGTTAAAACAATGTGGGGAATAATCAATGAACGTAATAATAAGAAACTAAAAAATGAGAAACACAATATAATCCTAAAAATAAATAATAACTCAACTTCGAATCCCCAAGAGGTAGCCAACATATTTAATAGTTTCTTTACTTCTATTGGTGAGGACAGCACAAAACCTACCGGCAGCATACCAAAAAGACCTCCGGCGATTTCAACAACACAAAATACATTATATCTTAGCCCAGTAGATCCTTACGAAGTAAATACAATAATTAAAAATCTAAAAAACAAAAAAAGCCATGGAATTGACGAACTTCCACCCACTCTTTTACGACAATGCGCTGACGAATTAACCTTGCCGTTTTATATACTACTTAACCAATCTTTTGAACAAGGCGTTTTTCCCGACTTATTGAAAAAAGCTCTTATAAAACCGATCCACAAGAAAAATATAAAAACTGACCCAAATAATTACCGTCCCATTGCGCTCTTACCAACAGCCTCAAAAATATTTGAGAAAGCAATGTGTGATCGTGTTTATGCATTTTGTGAAAAGTTTAATATATTCAATGATAGTCAAAATGGGTTTCGCAAAAACCGATCTACCGTTTTGGCTGTTTATAAATATATACAAGAAGCCCTCAATATAATTAATAAGAAAAAATACGCTGTAGGATTGTTATTGGACATGACAAAAGCTTATGATAAGGTGCAATTTGATATATTATTAAATAAACTATATAACATCGGTATCCGCGGAAAAAGTCACGAATGGTTCACATCCTATCTAACAAACAGAGAACAAGTCGTAGAAATAGAACATTACAATCATAAATCAAAAGTAATAGAATTAATTCGATCCCAAAACATGCCCGTAAACGCTTCTATACCACAAGGAACTGTGATAGGGTGCCTACTATTCCTTGTTTACATAAACGATCTTCCTAACCACATCAATGAGACATGCGTATTGTTCGCCGATGATATCTCTATCTTAACATCATGTGATAATAATATAAATTTAAACCAAAGATTGAGTTCTATACTTGACACTATTACACATTGGATGAACGAACACAACCTTGACATTAACTACAATAAGACAAAAATAATAACGTTCCACCCCCGACAAAAAATACCTTTAACTATAAATTTCAAATACAACGGATCAAAATTAGAAGCTGTAAATAAATTCACCCTTTTAGGCCTGGACATAGATTCACACATACATTGGAAATTACATATTCAAAAAGTAAGAACAAAATTATCCAAGTTTTTATACGCTCTCCGAGAAATCAAGAAAACAACAGACCTCAAAACAGCACTAGTATCATATTACGCGTACGCATTTGCATGGTTCAAATATGGAGTTATCTTATGGGGAAATAGTACAGACGCCCCTACATTATTCACTGTACAGAAAAAAATTATTAGAATTTTAATAAATATCAAAGATACGGACTCCTGTAAACCCCATTTTAAAGACCTAAAAATATTAACCCTGCCCTGCCTCTACATACTTGAAATTTGTAAGTTTGTACGAAAATACCCGCAATTCTATACAAAAAGAGGAGATATCCAATCAAAAATTGCACTTAGACACGAAAGCAGATTAAACATACCCACTTCACGATTAAAAATACACTCTTCTAGTACATTCGTTATGTCCATTAAAATTTACAATAAGTTACCGGAATACATCAAAAATATAAATAATCACAATGTCTTTATCAATAAATTAAAACAATTTCTAATAACCAAAAGCTACTACACTATTGACGAATATTTTAACGAGAAATTTCAACAATAATAAAAACTACTTTTACACAATACGTAAAATACTTAAAATAGTATTTAGTTTATTAGCATTGCTAATTTAATAATATAATTCGTGCAATATATAATATAAAACACATAAATATGACTTTAAACCAAATATATAAATTCAACTATTTTAAATATAACTATTTTCAATGATACTATTTCAAATTAATATTATTTATTTTATTTTTCCATTAAAAAGACGCCTTCATCCTCTCTCCTAATGAAAATTAACTTTGCTGTGCCCGACAGGGTCCATAATTGATTCTATGTCATAACATACCAACTGTTACATGTACACATTATGGAATGCAATAAAGTATTGAGTATTGAGTATTGAAAAAGTCTTACCTTTCCTCTTTATAATACCTATTAGTTTAGATTGGCTTCGATTATATTATTAAAGTAACAATTACTATTAATATACAGTAACACCTTGTACTTGTAAACATTATGGTGCAGTAAATACTTTGAATTTGAATTTCTCCGGAGCCCCCAGAGGCCAGAATCCCCACGTACCTACCGCATCGGACCGAATGACTGCCACGCGCTTAATTATTTTGTCGCCCGTATATTTTTACATTGCGATATCTTCTAAGATATTTGTTTAAACTGTATAGATTAAAAAGCACAAATATTCTATATTAAATTTACGTGCTAACAAATATGTTTATATAGATATAGATTAATTCCATATGGGTTAAATAAGCTTCGCAAAATATCATTCTTTTTCACCTAACATTTTAATATTAAAAAATGGTTACAGTGAGTCAATCTTAAAAGATAAACATATGCTGTCGCGGACTTTTTTTTAGAACTTTTAAAGAGGAACAATTCCTTCATACATGATATTTACGTAACTTAAACCGTTTTAGCAGCGCACGCAACGGAAGCTCTCAAAAAGGAATATCTATTCCCATTTTTGCAACATTTTTCATTTATGCTCCGCTCCTATTGATCGTAGCGTGATGTTATGTAGCCTAAAGCCTTCCTCGATAAATGGACTATCCAGCATTAAAATAATTTTTCAATTCCAACCAGTAGTCCCAGAGTTTACCGCGTTCAAACAAACAATCAAACAAACAAACAAACAAACAAACAAACTCTTCAGCTTTATAATATTAGTATAGAAGTATAGATAAGCCTATTACCGTGACATGTATTGTTAACAACGTAAAATTAATGAATATCAAATATTTGTAAAGGATATTACAACTAAAAATGGAAAAATAAAAAAACTTTTTTGCAAAAAATAAAACCGACTTCAAAAACACAAAAAAGTGAAAAATAACTTTAGCTTCTGAAGTTTGTGACAAAAAAACTGAATAAAACAAACAAAAGTCACCGACTTCAGAAGCTAAAGTAATTTTTCACTTTTTTGTGTTTTTGAAGTCGGTTTTATTTTTCTATCGTATTAACCCTTCTACAATATTGGTAACTTCTCACAGAACCCCTTTAAAAAAGTACAAAGGCATTGAAAGTACCTCGCGAAGGTTTACAGCAGTGCTTATTGTCACACGTTTCTATTGGCACTTCGTTCGAATCTCCAGACACATTGTCATCCTAAACTAGGCGACGTAAGTACCTAATTTCGCGAAACATGTAAAGGCTAATGAAATCCTGGAGCGCCTATAACTATAATCACAGATAATGTTATATGAAGTAAACTAAAGATAGATTTATGTCCAAGCATTGAAACTTGAAGTATTGGATCGCGTAGTTAGACAAGCATTTGTCTGTAGAAACGTCAAGCAAAGAACTCACGGTTCTGTAGAACATTCGTCTCAATATCATTCCATTGCTCATATACATTCGATATTTTCTCTATTATATCGTCATCTCAGTAATCATTTTTCTACCCAAATCAAGTTGCCAAAGTCTTCTCCTAGTCCAATATACTCGATTCTCCAACTAAGAGAAAAAGAGAGGCAAGGAAAATGTGGACGAAACACCAGGAGTATGTAAGGATACGAACAGCTGGCAGTCTGTGATTCCTGCCTACTCGAACGGGACGAAGAAGCACATCAACGCATTTAACTTTCTCATTATCGCACATACCGATCTAAGACCTTTATTATTGTTATTTTTTTGGACGGTCGCCCGGTCGGTCAGACTTCTACTGACTAAACACCACCCATGTTCCTTCTCAGCCCTTTGTGTCGAAGCCGCGGTATCTCTTTGGAGCACCCCGCAGCCCCGACGGGACCGATCTAACGCCTAAAGTGAAAAAACAAAGGTGTGAGGGACCTTTGTTTTTATCCACATAATGAAGACAGACGGTGGCGATAATCACAGTTAGTATAGGTCCCTTAACACATAGTCCGCAGTCCCACGCTCATTAGACCAATGAGTCGTGATCCCGGTCTAAAGGCCCCTCAACTAATCTTGGCGCCTATTTATTTAGGTGCTAACGAAATTCTTTCACGGCCCACTGGAATCTAATCAAATTAGAGACAGATTTACTGATTGGTGGCCACTAAGTTAGCGTTAACTAGATGGACGGATGACTTTAATAAAGTGGATGGAACAGACTCAATTTCTAGAGAACAGAGTGTTGAGATGCAGCTTGGTGGAACCCAGGTTCAGCAGACGATAGCGATATTACCAGGAAGTCAAGCAGTGGGTCGGTAGGATCATTAGTCGTATTAACTGCGTGCATTAGTAAAAAAAAAACAATTTATAAAGTTTATGTATTTGAATTCATACGTCAAAACTCTGGCTCATTATTGCAATATTCCAGAACACATTCCATTTACATCAGGATTCAAAAATGAATTTACTGTCTGATTAATCATCACTACATATTATAAAACAAAGTCCTCCGCCACGTCTGTCTGTCTGTTCGCGATAAACTCAAAAACTACTGCACCGATTTCCATGCTGTTTTCACCAGTGAATAACGTTGTTCTCGAGGAAGGTTTTAGTATATAATTTCACGCGGGCAAAGCCGCGGGCATCAGCTAGTATTTAATAAATCTAACACAAATATTAACACAAACTGTGAACTATCTGTTGCGGATTAACCTATTTTTGATTTTTACGCTATAATATCTCGGCCCGCTTCTTTCACAGCCACACCTCAATCACTTCGTACAGTCTTTATCCGATTTGACATTTGCAAAATTACATTTGGCCTTAAAATTCCTCTCGTTCCTTACTCATACCTACATAACGCATATTATTATGATTGTGTTATATTTGCTCACGGCTATAACGAACAAGATCTTACAATGTTTTACCTGAACAATATCTTCACAATACTTTTCTATAATATTTAGACATTTTTTACAGTGTAACGGTTTATGTTTCTAAATCGATTTAAAATTATATTTCAATGCTTTTGAGTCTAGTTGTAGTATTGAGTAGCTTCGGTGTTCGATGACCATTAGTTCGATAATTCAAAGATAATTCTACATTTATCACATTGTTTTACAAAAGACTATCGGGTATCAAACACATATTTATTTACTAGTTCTATAACCCAACACAAAACGACCAGTTAAGAGGCAAGAAAGCGTGAAGACGTGCAAGTCCACCTCATCCCGTCGGGACGCGGGACGGCAGCGGGACGGTAACGGGGCGGTGGCGGGACGGTGGCGGCGCAATAACACTGGATATTGGAAAAGTTCCACTAACTTTACCTCTGGCCCGCGGGTGCTGTTGGTAACCGCTTAGATTTCACGCCTCAGTTTAATCGGTAGAATGGCGAGGGACTACAGTGACGGTTTGTTTGAGTTACAAATAAGAGCAACTTTGACCAGACGACCTACACAGTGACATTTACCCGTGGCAAAGATGATTGAAAATTCAAAATTGTATTAGTTTGACAATTATTTATAGACCACCGAAAAGTGTATGTCAATCCCATTGTTTTTTAAAAATAAAATAGTGATTGCCTCTGGCTTTCTGTACAATGCAATGGTGAGTAATCACTCTGAATAATATCATAACTATGCGAACGTCCTACAAAAAGAGGGTTTGCATCAAACCTACACCAATATGAGAACCAGGTGTACCAATTCTTCTACAGCAGAGATTCTACTGAAAATATCTAGAACAGAAATGAGCTATAGGAAATATTCGTATCGAAACGAACACGTACATTACTTACATTAGCTATTGCTATTGTGCTAATGTACTAATACTAGCATTACTCAGCCGTACTGCTATGACTACATTGTCTATAACAAAGCAAAGGATTATTCAAAAATACAACTATCATCTATTCCATACTAATATTAAAAAGTTGAAGAGTTTGTTTGAACGTGATAAACTCGGGAACTACTGGTTAAATTTAAAAAAAATCTTTTTGTGTTGGATAGTCCATTTATCGAGGAAGGTTTTAGGCTATATAACATTACGCTACGACCAATAGGAGTGGGGTATAAATGAAAAATGTTGCAAAAACGGGAAAAGATAATCCTTTGAGAGTTTCCGTTGCGAGCGCTGCGAAAATGGTTTTTTACGGCAAGTATCATGTATGAAGAAAGTTCTAAAAAAAGTCCGCCACAGCATAATAATATGTCTATCTTTTAAGATTGACTCACTGTAAACATTTTTTACTATTAAAATGTTAGGTTAAAAGAATGAAATTTTGCGAAGCTTATTAAACTCATATGGTATTAATCTATATCTAAATAAATATGTTTGTTAGCATGGAAATTTAATATAGAATATTTGTGCCCTTTACTCTATACAGTTTAAACAAATCTCTTAGAAGATATCGCAATGTAAAAATATCCGCGCGACAAAATAATTACGCGCGTGGCAGTCACTCGTTTCGGTGCGGTAGGTACGTGGGGATTCTGACCTCCAGGGGCTCCGGAGAAATTCAAATTCAAAATATATACTGCACCATAATGTTTACAAGTACAAGGTGTTACTGTATATTTAACAGTAAGAGATACTTATAGTAACTTTTATGATATAATCGAAGCCAATCTAAACTAGTAGGTATTATAAAGAGGAAAGGTAAGATTTTTTGTTTGTTACGAGTACGATTTAAATTAATTTATAGTCGATTTACCGAGATAGCTTATAAGCTATAATATGTAACGCAGACGAAGTTGCGTGGGTCAGCTAATACATACTTATATAAGGAAAACATTTACACTCAATTTCCTAATCTGCAGTAAGGACAGTTCCGTCCCAACAATTTATTTTTGCGAAAATTAAATCCAAATGTCGTATATTCCAGGAAAATAATGGACTGTTAAAGCGCAGACCACATCAGCGGTACAAAACTAATAATACGCCGCGTACTCCACAAAAGTGCATTACTGCTCACATTGTACTCAGTCCACGCCGCAGGACATCGGACCGCGACAGACTATAATAAAGCACTCTCGGGCCCGCTTACGTCAATTACTCGGAGCATAGCGGGCCCGCTTTGACGATGGTTTGTGCTTAATTTGAAACAGCAAATTATGCTGTTTTAGGGTTTTCTATGCATTTTTAAGTCGTATGGGTTATGATTCTGTGTCATGGAATATGTTTCAATTTTAAAGATCAAAATTCAAAGTACACCAACATTCCAAGAATAGCAAAGGTACGTTCTGTCCTCCAGCCTCGCTGGCACATATTTACTCATAATATAACTGATAAAATGTCGGTGTACTATAAGTAGTTTAAGCCTTTCGTAAATTACACGTGATTTTATTTAAAAAGCGAATCCACCAATATAAACCGTAAAAGTCTGTGCCATATTTGTTAATCCAGATAATATGTATAAGTACGCAAAGATATTTTAAAAATAGCTTAGTTTGAATACGTAATCCACGGCAGACTCGTACTTAACGTGTAATGAAGCTTCAGCTTTACGCGCGGTACGCCGCGTATCGCCAGACGTTGCGTAGATCGTGGCTCTTATTACAATTAGGTAATTTTATTCTTTGCTAAAATATTTGTTTAAAAAAAATACCTAAACATTGCTAGTGCTAAAGTAAGATTAGATTGTGTTTCATAATTAAAGAAACCTCATAATGAGAGTACGCGGTGTAAGGGAGGTCGTGACAATGTTATCCTGGGTCTAGAAGCACGAGCCTTGGTAAAAGTTTGTGTCACGACGGGCATTGCCTAATAGCGTGTTCAGCTAAATCCAATTTTTGGTAAATATTTTCCGTACAAACATTTTACAGTATTATTGACCGTGTTATTTTAGACAATTATTGTATATTATCACACAGTACCCGGTATTCCATCATTTACGTATGTACCTCAAATAATACTCGTACAACCGCACATAATTACACTTGTTTATAAATCATACAGCCAACCCTTTGACACCCCTAATTCTCGGTAACCAATTCATATCAACAAATTTTAATTATGGAAATTCCACTCAATTATGACAATAATATATTAATCCTATATTATTCTATGGTTCTGGTTAAACTATGCATTCCTGGAGTGTGGAGAATTTCACCCGTTATTAACAAAGCATAATTCCGGAGCAATGCATTACAGATATCAATAAGAGTAGGAGTACATACCAGTACAATACGTATTGTAGAGGAATCGTACCAGGAATTACTAGGTATAACGGTTACAATTGATATTAACGGTATTATTTAAGTAATCCTAGTGAGAGATTGTAAATGGGAAGCGGGATTTAGAGAAACACTATTAATAATTATGTGGAATTCGAATTAGAATTCCTCCTTAATTAATACTCAATTCATAATCGTTTATTACAATAAGTGATTGTGGAATTGTAAATCCATATAAGAAGTAAAGCTACAAAGAGATAATTATTTTATTAAAATAATTATTTTACCGAATATATTTGAAGTTAAATAATACTTGAGCAGATGTTTCAGTCCTCCAATCTCTGCTCTCCTTATTAACTGCTACGATAAAACGCCTTCATACATAAGGCGTGTTAGTAGTTTGGAAGTATCAAGAACAGCGTTTAAGGTTCCTCAATCACCGTAGTTGTGTCTGGTGTATACTGCGTTGTCGGGTTTTTTTCTATAGCTATTAACTTTATCAGCTCTATTTAGAATTAAGCATAAATACTTCATTTGTGGCATAAATGGCGTTGTATTACTACTTTTTGTAGTGCCGCTACAGTAGATAAAGAACTCTGTCTGTTTTTAGATTAAAATGCATAATCAAGTTATGCTAGCTCAGGGCCAAATCGTTTCGTTCGACTGTACCTACATGAATAAAGATAAAATAATAACCTAAACAAACAAGTTCCGTAGTTACACCGAGCTTCACGCCCAAACGCTTACGCAACACAACGAGCAATACAATACATTCCAAGTAAAAACTGAAGTACCAAAAGTAGCCTACATTAAAGACGATTGTACAAAATTTTATTCCGCGCTAAATTGCAATTTTATTCAACTAAAATAAGATTGCAAACACGATTCCGTCTGAGAAGTGCTTTTTGTGCTCGCGGCGTCGAACGAGATCCAAAGTTAAGCGTTATTATTCTACTGTTTTCTTATTTACAAACATTACGCCGGCTTACGGTCGCCAGAAAGAAAACACGTACAAAAAGGTATTGCGATTTAACGCACTGAGAGAGAAAATTGTACCGAGAGAGTGTTCTAAGGATCGGATTGTTTTACGCGGTATTTCAATTTTTGTGTGAAGAGTAGTCTCATCTTCAGAACAATAATTGCTTGCCTGATTGCTTACTTGTATCAAGTTGTATCTTATCGACTGTTCTTTTCATACAGAGAGTCACTTTAGTTTCGTAGTATTTTTATGATTATGACATAATTAACATGACATTTTTATGACATGCTGCGCAGACCCCAAATGAATTGGGATAAGGACAAGAGAATGATATATGAAAAATAAATAAATATAATATAATATAATATCGGATAACATTAGAAAGTACAAAATTATACTATGCTCGTGTTTATAATGATAATAATTATGTATTGATACAACTCCTAATCAAAACTTAAAAGGTACTAATCGCTCTAATGTTACGCGTAAACCAATTTCCTTTTAGAGGACCTTTACCAAGCGTGACTTGGCGTGAAAATGTTTCGTACTCAACGAAGAACAGCGAAATACAGAACGGATTAGTGCGCTAAGCTAGCTCCTCTTCGCTCCGGTGCGTTCTTGCGCAGTGTTTTTAGCTCACAACTTCGCCAGACGCGTTTTTTAGCTTTTGTTTGAAGAGCGCAGGTCAGACGGTTGTAATTGTCCACTTTAGTCTGGCTTGGGTTTGATTGGACTTCTTTGGAGAATCTACGTTTCTACAGAGCAGTGGTTTTGTTTAAAATTATAGTAAGTGATGAAGATGTGTATGTGTTTGTTTTAGTTAGTTTCATTTTGTTTGTTTAAGAAGTCGTCATTTAAACCATTTATGTTTTTGACAACAAGATTACGGTACCAAAAATAGTTTTACAATCTGAATCTTATTGGCAACCCAACAATTACTTATTCCTCGGAACGCTATCGAACCCTGCCTTGGGAGACAGGGTTCGCAGACCAGACCACAATCCTTGTGGGTGCTCCAATACGCCTATTTGTATTATGTTTCGTCCCCACATTCACACCTATATGCTATCCTTAGTCACTGTAACATTAAACCAGTGTGTTAACTGAATTTTATTAATCATATTTGACGAAACAAACAAAGAATTAAGTTTGGTCGTAGACAAAATTATTTGTTTGTGTTGTTTATTTTCACTGTTCTGTTGAGATATTTGTTATTATGGAGAAAATACTGACTAGAGATAGTCGTGGCTCTAGTCACACATATTTTTAAATCGAGTAACGGTGTGTCTGCTGGTAGGTCTGGACCAGTACGGACATACTACGGACTGGCTGCAGACACCAGACTTTCAGGTTGAGAGCGAACTTAGACTTTGATCAGGTGCATACAGTTAATGCGGATATTCTTACAAGCATATGTGGTCAATATAAAGATACGAATAAGAACATTAACTTCATACAAATAAAATTCATTTTCAGACGAAGCGCTACTGAACTAAGTCTAAATCCACTCTATAGATTTAAGCCTGTATATTTGTAACTGAGATAAGACCGATGTTTGTACCTGGTCTACAACCTGACGTTTATTCATATCTGTTCTACTGTTTACTCCATATCCTGTGCCTCTATTCTAAGTATTGGCCCTAACTTGATATAGCTTGCTCCGTGATACGTGGTGATATCGAATTCCAAAGGAGAATTAATTAATCAATTAGATGTTCTGAAATTATACAGTTATGGTACTGTCGAGTATTGTGTGTAGGGCAGGGAAGGGTAGCTGTGGTTTACATAGGCGAATGAATGTTCATTATTATCAGTGTCCTGTAAACGTAGTGCTCCTACCAATCACTTTGTGTGGATGAATGCTCATACGGTAAGAGTATTTGACGGTATGAAAGAAGTTGATGGCCACACGCATTATTTTTTTGTATTACGCGTCGCGTTTTTGTTTTTAGGTGTAATTTGAAAAAAAAAATTTAATAAACACAAAATCATTTTCTTTTTGTATATCCATTTACGAAAGTTACATAGTTAAAAATAAGTTCATACTAGCCAGTTTTTTTATGCCTTTTTTTTTTCATCCAGGCAGTTCTTGATTAAAATTTTACTGTATCCTTTTGAGGCGTGACAAGGTAACAGACTGTTAGAGTTAGATACCTATTATGTATTTATAAGTATGAGATATGTATTTATAAGTATGAGACGTGTATTTATAAGTATGTATTAATCGTTATACTACTACTTGTAGTGAGAACTGAATCTTGGTGAGTAATAGTAGAATTTTGGTTAGTTTGAACGTTCCGGAAGATATCGGCTCTAGTGACCGATCGACACAAACCGAGTTAAGCGTTAAATAAATAATACTCAGATATCGGAGCTCCTTGGACGTAATAAGATATCGTAATCGAATCCGACGCTGAGTGGTAATGAGAAATACAAATATGCCTCTCCTATCGCGAATATTGAGCCCGTTAGCAGGTGGAATCAAAAACTCTTGGGTCGATTTCACAGTCAGGAAATGCAGTAAGTATTAGTCTAGTAGAAAAATCAGAGCTTCTTTTATTTTAAGGAATATAATTAATAAGTATAATCCGTTAAAATCAAATTTTTCACTCGCAGTAACTTCATGGCATGTCATATTTGGAAATAAGAGTTCTTCATCTCTAGAATATGACTATTGTGTGGTGATTTACACCACACAATAGTAGGGGGGAGGGCTTGTATTTATGCTTTCGCGATTTGCACAACGACACGCTATGCTTATGCTTTGCTTGGTAGCATGGATGCAGGCCTACCTTACTGCCTCCCTCAGAGGCGGTAGGGTGGCGGGGTCTTGAGGGGGAGCGCTACGGTCGCGTAGATCCTCAAGGCAAGTCTGGGGGATTCACCTTCCCGAGGTTGCCACCCTGTTCTTGGTCTAATTCCTTAAGAAATAGACGCAACAAAAACCCCCGGGCGCTCGTACTTGTCCCGAAAGCCATATACCAGGCCTAGGGTAATCCCACACCCCACTCCCATGATCCTACGCCCAGTCCCTCCCTCCTTTTTCCCTTTTCTCCTTTCGGTCCATGAGGACGGGTAACCTCAACTCCAAAAAAGCCCACACAGCCCACAACCATGCAGAAAGGAAAAATAAATATTCCCCAGGTGGGTCCCGGCAATGCCGGGGAATCCCACACCGACTCGTCGGTCTGCCTCCACCGTAATCTGGGGGGGGGCACCAATCTGCCTTCTAGCGCTGCGCCTTCTGCGCAGCTGGCTGCTTCGGCGCCAACAGCATCGGCTGCGGCTCACGCGCCACCCGACACGACTATGGCTGCGACTTCTGCGCCTACTGACCCTAATACGGCTGCGACTCCTGCGCCAATTACCCTGACGACTACTACACCTTCCACGAGGGCCTGGCAACAGAGCATCGTTCGGAACAGTGTAACAAATAACCCTGACAATGACTACGACAAAGCCCGACTCTCCAGTCTTAGCAGCGAACTCCGCGCGCTGGCACTCCAGCGCGAGAAGATCGAGGCAAGGCTGAGAGACATGAACTCTCTCGGGACGGGAAAGGAAGCGGAATCTGGTGGTTCTGGTTTTATCTCTGTGGACGAAGTACGCGCTTTGAAAACAAAGCGCGGAAAGATCCGGAACAGAGAGAGAGAACTCAACAACCGTTTGCGCAAACTCCGCGAGGGCAATAGCCAGCGCGAAGCACAAACGGTTAGTTGTAAGGGAGTACGCGACCGGCTACAGACACGCGAGGGGGAAACCCAGCGCGAAAAGCAGTCGGACGCGGAAACGAGCGGGCAAGGAACAGTTCGCGAAGGGGAAACCCAGCGCGAAAAGTCACTGCCCGCGCCAGGACCATCCGGAGGAAACGACCGGAACCGCAACGAGATGACCGTAGACCGACCCCGACAGAAGAAGCGTGGCAAGCGGTCTGGATTCTTACGCCGGGTGTCCCTGGCACAGAGTATTGTGCCAAGCACCTCAGAACCGCAACCGGGTCCAAGTGGACAGGGAGCGGCGAAGAGGGAGCGCCCGGACGACACGGCCTCGCCAAGTGCGCTCCAGGGGGATGCCAAGCGTGTCAGAACCCAGGCCGCTCAAGGGGAGCAGAGAACCTACGCGCGGGCCACAAAGGACATCCCTGCGCGACTCGCCGTAGCGATCTGCCTCTCGCCTCCATCCCGAGACCTGACAACCGACGAGGGTGAGCACATCAAGCTCAGCCTTGAGGACCACATCGTGGAAACGTGTCGAACCGACCCCTCCAAAGTCCCGGCCTTCCGTGGCTACCCAAGGGTAGCGGATGGCACGGTTCATATGTGGTGCGAGGACGACAACGCCCTGACTTGGCTGACCCAGAATGTGCCCAAAGTTAGACTGCCGAACACTGACGCGACACTGACAGTCATGAGACAGTCCGACGTACCGACACGGGCCCGAGCGGCGCTCTTCGTACCCCGGTACAATGGAGAGATAACGCTGCTCCAGACGGTCCTGACCTGCCAGAACCCCTGGTACGACATCGGTAGGTGGTCCCTGTACAGGGCGACATCGGTCGGTGGTGAAAACTATGGGACCTACCTAACCCTAGGTATCCCACCGGACGAGGTCGAAAAGGTCTTGGGGAGGGAGCGGCGGATATCGTACCTACTTGGGTCGATATACGTGCGTTTCTTCCCCAACACCCAACCCTCCGACACCTCCGATACCAACACTGACGCTGAACGGACGAAACCGGCTCCGACTGAACCTGACCTGATGATGACGCAACTGGAGGAGGAGATGGCCAGAACGGTGATGGCTGATGCCGACGCCGAGAAGGTGCCAACCCCATCACCAGGGTGGACAGATGAGCTGCTGCTCTCGTCATCATCACCGGCACCCAGTGAAGACCAGCATGGGCTGGAAAAGGGGGGGGACTCATCCGATGGATCAATCTCCTCCTAATTCCACCCCACTGCCGCCCCAATCCCGTCCCATAAACATCATCCAGACCAATCTCCAGCACAGCCAGACGGCTACCGCCTGCCTGCGAAGGGCACTGGAGATGGAACCCCGAAGCCTTGCACTCATCCAAGAGCCGTGGATCCGTAATAACAGAGTATGCGGCCTTGGTAACATCGGAGGTAAGCTGATCCTCGACACAAAAGGTACAGATAAACCACGAACATGTGTCTACATACCTAAAGATGTACCCACCACCACACTCACGCAATTATGTTCCAGAGACCTAACAGCCGTCAGGCTCAAAACCGACGGCGACGCACCCGATATCGTCCTAGCCTCGGTATATATGCCTGGCGAAGATGACGACTGCCCACCAAAAGGGATGGCCGACCTGGTAAGGTATTGTGAGGACAACAACCTAGACCTGGTCATCTGCACGGACTCAAACGCCCATCACCCGCTTTGGGGTTGCAACAAAGCCAACACTAGAGGTGAGGTACTATGCACATATTTGTTCACAACTAACCTTAACATCGCAAACCGCGGCTCGGAACCCACTTGGGTCACATCGCGCGGACAAACGATCATTGACCTAACGCTGGCTTCGGAAAGCGCGGCAAAACTTATCTCTGATTGGCACGTATCCAACGAGCCTTCCTGCTCTGACCATAGAAGGATTCGCTTCTCACTAGTAGCCAACATAAAAAAACCCGAACCTAGACGCAACCCACGCCGTACCAATGTACCCGGCTACAAACGGCTGTTGGCCTGCCTACTAACGCAGCACCAAACACCCCAAATTCTAATAGACCCCAAACAACTTGAAGACACCGTAACAAAACTCTCGGGATTTATAATTGAAGCATATCACGCCTGCTGCAAACTTAAAGATCCAAACACCAAGAGCAAGGGTAACTCCTGGTGGAATGCGGAACTCAGTAAGCTCAGGCAAACCATGCGCAGACAGTTCAACAGAGCCAAAAACTCCAGACTACCAGAAGACTGGGACTCATACAAAAAAACACAATACACCTTCAAAAAACAAGTCAGGAATGCCAGCAGGGCAGCCTGGCGGAAATTCTGTGAAGAAATTGAATCGAACAGCGAAGCCGCGCGTGTGAGAAAGATCCTATCTACCGATCAAGACCGCACCCTCGGGTCGCTGAAAACCCCAGACAACACATACACCAAGTCGGACCACGAAACAAGAAAAGTCCTTTTGGAAACCCACTTCCCAGATTGCCATCTCTCCGAGGACAGAACCTGGGCAGACGAGCCAACCCACACAGCAAGTGACCAAGACTGGGCCAGAGCCCGCACCATGGTAACCGCAGAGAGAATAAAATGGGCAATAAATACGTTTAAACCATACAAATCCGCAGGCTTAGACAAGATCCTCCCTGCCCTGCTACAATGGGGAGTAGACGCTCTAACGCCATGGCTGACCGTCATCTACCAAGCCTGCATAGCACAGAAATATATACCACTTGCATGGCGAGAGGTGAAAGTCATTTTCATCCCTAAACCAGGCAAACCAGACTACACACAACCCAAGGCGTACAGACCAATAAGCCTAACATCCTTCCTACTGAAAACCCTCGAGAGACTCTGTGACCGACACATTCGGGACGGACCTCTTCGGGAGCAACCACTTCACAAACAACAACACGCGTACTCCACAGGAAAATCAACAGAAACTGCGCTGCATAGTGTGATCTCCAAGATCGAATGTGCAGTGGACCACAAATGCTCTTCACTAGCAGTCTTCATTGACATAGAAGGCGCTTTTGACAAAACCATTTTCCATAGCATCAACGCAGCCCTCGAGGAATACGGTGTGGACCCAACCCTGCGAGGATGGATCACAAACATGCTCAGACTGAGGGCCGTACAAGTTACGATAAACGACACCACTAGAGCCATAGTGGCGAAGGGCTGCCCCCAGGGGGGTGTCCTCTCGCCACTTCTATGGAACCTAGTAGTAGACAGCCTCATTAAACGTCTCAATAGCAGAGGCTACTACACGGTGGGTTACGCTGATGATCTGACCATAATAATAAACGGCACACACGAAAACACACTATGCAACCTTATGCGCCAAGCTCTAAGAATAGTAGAAGACTGGTGCAAAGAATACAAACTAGCAGTGAACCCTACCAAAACCGAACTCGTCCTCTTCACAAAGAAAAGGAAGTTGGCAACGTTACAATTGCCAAGCTTCTTTGGGACAACCCTAAGCCTATCGACTGAAACCAAGTACCTGGGCATCTATTTGGACAAACAGCTGAACTGGGCAAAACACACTGATTACATCATCACAAAAGCCAGTATAGCCCTATGGCAATGTAAGAGACTCCTCGGGAGAAATTGGGGCATAAGCCCCAAAATCACCTACTGGCTATACACCACAGTTATTAGACCAGTCGTTACATACGGCTCTTTAGTCTGGTGGCCCAGGACCAACTTAAGTACAACCCAAAAGGATCTCGAGAAACTACAAAGATTTGCCTGCGTAGCAATCACCGGCAGCATGAGAACTTCCCCCACTGCTGCCTTACAGGTGATGCTAGGGCTACCTCCCCTGCACCTCGTCGTAAGAGAGGAGGCGGCCATAGCAACTTTCAGACTCGAAGTATCCGGCACCCTAAGAAATGATTCCAGAATCAAACACACACGCATCAAAGAAGATGCAATCAAAGAACAGCCGATGATGACATCACCCATCGACAGAATCCTGAAGACCCACTGCTTCCAAAAACACTACAACGTAGAGCTCATAGAGGAGTGGTGTGACTACTCAGGTACAAGAGAGCTAAGGATTTACACTGATGGATCAAAAACCAACGATGGGACAGGCGTCGGGGTGTTCTCCGACGACCTAAACATTAAGATATCCAAACCACTTGGAATGCTCAACTCTGTTTACCAAGCAGAATGTGTAGGTATTATCCAAGCGGCACACGCTATAGAGGCCAGGGAGGTTACGGATACTAACATTCGAATACTCTCCGACAGTGCCTCAGTTCTTCAATCCCTAAAGAATAATCAGATCACGTCGAGACTAATACTAGAATGCCACAAGGCCTTAGAACGAATCACGGTACTGAATCACAACACGGTAACACTACAATGGATTAGAGGTCACAGCGGATCACTCGGAAACGATGCGGCTGACGAACTTGCCAGAAGAGGATCCAGCACAAAACCCTACGGACCCGAACCCATTGTGCCCATTCCTTTCAAGCAGCTAAGAAGCTGGTTAAAAGACCACACCCTAATACAAGCGGAGAGGTGGTGGAGCTCGACACCAGGATGTAGGCAATCCAAGGAAGCTATGCCATCCCTGGATATAAAGCTGACCAGGCGCCTTCTGCGCCTGGACAGGGATAGCCTGCGTCTGGTGGCGGGGACCATCACTGGACACTGTTCACTGAATAAGCACCTCCACACCCTAGGAATCACAGACAGTCCCCTGTGCAGAGCATGCATGGAGGCGGAGGAAACGGTGGCGCATGTGCTCCTTGAGTGCACAGGCGTTACCAAGATTCGTGAGGAAACCCTAGGAACACCAAAATCCCTTGTGGATGCCCTGAGGAGACCGGGAAGTCTGATCTGCTTCTGGAGGGAGGTGGGCTGGTTAGAGTGATCGGCCAACATGGCTCACGCACAATGGTCCACTTCAAGGACCAAGTGCGGAAACCCAAACCCCCAATAATAGAATAGAATAGTGGTGATTTACAAATAGTATAAATATTATTTTACACTGAAACAAGATGATGCTTCAGTGTAAAATAATATTTACCGCCTTTTTTTTTTTAGAGTGGAGGGTGTGAAATCTTCAAATGACTCCTCCCGCTCTGCGTAGAGCGGTAGGTAGTGTCAGACTTCTACTAACTAAAAACTACCCATGATCTTTCTTAGCCCTTTGTGTCGAGGCCGCGATATCTTTTTCGAACAACCCGCAGCCCCGACGGGATCATCATTGCCTCACTCAGGAATCATTGAGTAGGTTCTGAGGCAAATCAAAAGTAATTGATGTTAAATTAAATTCGTTTCAAACGATATTTATTTATCAGGTAAATAAACTCAAAGCCTCTACCCGAACTAAAAACAGGAAAGAGAATCTTTTTTCGTTAAACACTCCACTATATCTCAATAGTTTGCCATTAAATAGAGATAGATCGCTCTCCGGTACCTTTCCGACACGTTTTACTGTATTTACTAACTTTATCTTTTATTTATTTAGAATAATTCTTTAACGGGTAAAAGCTAAAGTAAATTTATCTTTCAGTTGCTAGACTGTAATAAAAATTTGGGTGCTAATGTTATGTGGTTATCGAATAATACTATGATCAAAAGAAAGTTCTAACTTTATCGGTACGTGAAGACAATTACGAGCGATACTGTTGCTGCTTTGAGTTTAATTCCCGTTACCAGGTTCTACAAATAGTTTTAAAAGTTGAATAAAGTTATTCTTTCGAGTTATAGAATGAAGTTTAGGCTTACCCCTTTTTGCGTGAGATTAAAACACAATCAGCGAAATCTGAATGTGCATACTACAGATAAAATTCTCCCTAACCCTTCAGGGCTTTCTTCTGAAAAACATTTTTGGTATACAGGGTGTAAATCAACCCATCACACACCCGTCAATCAAGCATTCTGTACATCAAACTAAGTACCCCTACGCAAAAATTTTTGGTGGGAAATAACTTTTTTTTTTGGGGTCAAAAATCACAGTTTACGGTAAAACTCAAAGTAGCACTCTTAAAATATTGTTCTAGTGGATGCTTTGAATAGTAAACGGGTCATGGAGGTAATTTAAGTAAAGTTAAAACCTGAAATACTAGTATTTACAAAAACAGCTGTGAAAAATTTGAAACTTTGACCCCCAATATCTCCGTAACTAGGGGGTTCCCAGGTATGGTCTAGAACAAAAAAATTATCGCAGTGGTGGGGAGAACAAGTGCCTTTTGTTTGCGTTAAGGGTACTTTTACACCCTACATATATATTTCACAAAAAATGAGGACACAGCCATTAAAACTCATCGTTTCAGTTTAATTGGAGCCAAATTGCCGCAAGTATATAATAAAGTCACAGATTACATTTATAGGAACTTATGTAATACCTAGTAGTCAATGGACACTAAAACTACATATATTGTCTAGATAACGCCAATCTAACATAGAGGTATTGATAATATCACTCCATTTTACGAGTTAAACGGCTCATATACGGCTAATATTTTATTATTCTGTTTGTCTTTTCCCCCAAATCGGAGTAAAATATCTTTATGGGGGCATTACATTTAATAGGAGAGATTACTCTGAAGGGGGCAGTGACAAAAATGTGGGTAATATGACACAATTCACACCGGAACAACGGGAGTCACATATCCCTGAGGGCCCCGTTACACAGGTGGCAATGAATAAAATTAAACATAATGACGTCACCGCCAGAAAGGCGAGCAATTAAGCAAATGAAAACAAAACGTTGGGACCTTTGCACAGAGACATAGTACCACAGATATAGGTACATACCACGAGAGCATGACTCTTGGTACTATAATATGCTGTGAGTTTTCGAATGATCTTTCTAACAGGAATTGTTACAATACTGTAAGTATTGTAACAATTCCTGTTAATGTACTAGAAAACATGAAACGCTCAATAAATGCCTTTACAATGTAAATACGAAATAATTGATATAATATTTGAAATCAATAACTTAAAAAAATATAACTGAATCCAAAAAAGCGATAATATTATATTGTTGTAAATTGCAAAAGTTGTTGTTTTTTATATTGTCCTTTTTTGTGTCATAAAGCATCGTATTGTATGATTTGCAATGTTGCTATAATTAGTGGTAAATAAATAAATAATTGATAACAACTAAGTGGACAAGCTGCTTTGCCCAGGGCTGTGGTAAAGGGCTGTTCCATGTAAATACTGGTAATATTCAGTTACATGCTGCTAGACCAAACTCACAAAGGTTAGACTCTTGATCATAATATGGTCCCCACTCAATGTATTTATTGTGATCACTTTTTTTTTGTGCTCTGTGAAAGAGGGACTGACAAATGAGAGAACGACGAAAGAGTTGAGGGTTTTAAATTTTATTGTTGACGGCACAAGGCACATTATAGATTGTACGGGTCGGTCAAGGAAACGCTTAGTGCTATTGCAATGGAAAGTTCTCGTTTACGCACTTGGGCACTATCGGATAATATAAAAGTGAGTTTTGTCTTTTCGTCTATTTGAAATTTGATAAAGTTCAAAAAATTATTAATAAAATCTTTTGAAATTAGAATTCTCTTCAATATGGTCTTATTTATTTTTATAGAAAATAACTGCGGGAAAAAGTTGCAGTTGATGCATGCTGTTTACAAATAAAAATATTGTCTCTCGTCCAACATATTTTCTGAAGCATACACCCATATCACTACATATTATAAAACAAACTCCTCCGCCGCGTCTGTCTGTCTGTGAGCGATAAACTCAAAAACGACTGCACCGATTTTCATGTTGTTTTTACCAATGGATAGAGTGGTTCTTGAGGATGGTTTTAATATATAATTTGACAGACATTCACGCGGGCAAAGCCGCGGGCATCAGCTACTACCATCTTCTTTCTTCAGGAATTCAGTGACAATCTCAACCTCATGATTAGAATATTAGATTGCAATGCACATAGGTTCCATTTGCATACCGATACAGTAATTAGCCAAGCACAATACAATTATACAAATTAATTACAAACAAATCGGGCTAATCAACGGGTTAATTGGATCAGAGCGTATTACTATTAAATATGTAGCTAGCCTTAAATATTTACTGCTGTAATATTGGATTGCAAGTAGTGGGGAGTGATCGGTATGGTAGATGAAGTTGCAGAAGGTCCGTGCAACGTATGGTAAGTTCTCATCAGTTACATCAATTAAATGTAGGTCTAATAACAAGAGAAGCAAGAAAGACAGCAGAGATAACTTCGTTCATCAGAAGAGTAGATGCACCAGCTTTTTTTTTTTGGTGGTTGGGAAATCCTCAAATGACTCCTCCCACTCTGGGCAGAGCGGTAGGGAGTGTCAGACTTCTACAGACTAAAAACCACCCATGTTCCTTTTTAGCCCTTTGTGTTGAGGCCGCGGTATCTCTTTCGAACATTCCGCAGCCCCGACGGGAGATGCACCAGCTCAATGAGTAATTAGTGAGCTAGGCAACCAGCTTTGACTAAAATGGAGAATTTTTTGTCTTGCAAGCTTAGTGAAAAAGGGCCATCTAAAATTCAGTCTAGTCGTGAGCGGAGCGACGCTTTGGTGGTATTGAGCCGGTCCAGTTACGTGTAATGTTTGGTATAGGACCAGTGGCGTAGCGTGCCTTAGACGGCCCTGTATTAAAATTTTGTTGGGGGCCCAAATGAAGACTGTCAAGATTAACTTTCGTAATTTTTGAAGTGAAACTTCTTTAAGCACATTGATGATTTTTTTCTCGGGAAGTACGTCTTAAGAGCTTAAATGAGATTGTTTATAACATTTTACGAATTTTTGCTTTCACACGTTGGGGGCCCCGTAGCCCGGAGCCCGAATCATTGATACGACTGATACGGCGGTAGCCACACCCCGTGTTTAGGACCCAGAAACTCAGTTGATGAGATAAGGTGATGACAATCCTTAGCAGTACTTCTTCGTGTGCGTTCATCTTCAGTATTGAGCCATATGTTTCAAAAGACCTAAGTTTATTTTCGGGCTTATATGGAGTGAAACTATTTGATCTTCTTTAATCCATGGTATTATTCCACACACACGGTACACACAAATCCATTATTCAGGCACATTAATGATATTCGCTGCTGATTGAAATCGGATTATCGGCGGCCTGCACTGATGCTGCCTCGTACTAAAAATTGATACCACAAATGAAACGGTTAGTTAAATAATGAATGGAACGTACGGACAAATACGCAGGAAAAATAATAATAATATTGGATGAAGTTGCGTGAAAATTGATATACGAGTATATGTAAATATAATGAAATTGATACACAAGTGAGCAGTCAACCAACATTTTGTGAACGCAAGTAGGACAAAGTTTTGTCTAATGTATCTATAATATAAAAATGAATCGCTCAATGTGTTGGCTCAACAACGCCTGGACCAATTTGGCCAATTCTTTTTTTTAAATGTTCGTTGAAGTTCAAGGATGGTTTTTACGGCGAGAAAAAATCTAATAATGGCAGGAAAAGCCGTAAAAACAGCCCTTTTCTTTTTCCCATACAAACGTTTTCTAACTAAAACGTAAAGTCAATTTGAGCTTTAATACCGTACTATAAAGTTCAAGTGTTAGTGGAGGCAAAACAATCGAGTGACGTTCAGTTGTTCAGTCAACGAATGACAACTTCAAACCGGGAAGGCAAAACAATTGAGTGACGTTTAGTTGTTCAGTCAACGAATGACAACTTCAAACAGACCATACGATATATCACAATAATCACAAATAATTACTGTTTCTTTCCCAATAGAAAAACGATTTTTCAAATGGTGTTTGCGTATAATATAAAAATTAATTGCTGTTAGTTAGTCGCGCTAAAACTAGAGAACGGCTAGACCGATTTGTCCAATTTTGGTTTTGAAACATTTGTGGCAGTCCAGAGAAGGTGAGAAATAAGTAGTATGTAGGTAGGTAGGTAATAGGTAGGTGGTAGGTAGTTGGTACGTAGGCAGGTGTTGGAGCGCCTGCCAAATCCACCATAGCAGCAACCAGATCAATTAGTTTTAAGTAATGTTTCGAAAGGTGTTATGTTCTTTCTCCTATGTACTCTTCACTTGCCATACTTAACTCGTGCAGTTAACATCGAATAAAATTATAAATTAGTCTTGCGATTGAGTATCCTTCCAGCAAACCCCCGATATCCGTACATGGTCCTAACGAACCGGATAAAGTATTATTAAAGAAGATCAGCGGATATATTCCAGGAAATAAGGATTTTTCTATCCACGTGTCGTGGAGGTTATTTGCCGGTGAATTGGATTGACTAAGAAGAACAAGCTTTAAGCGGTGTAATGCGTTTGTGATTAAGTTAATATCGTCACCCAACACTCAGGTAGTATATAAGTAGAGTAAATACTCATAAGGTCAGTAAAATTTATTGTATTACCGTGGTATTACCTATAGTATTGTGTTAGATGAAAATCATTAGATACTTGTAGTATTATGATTAGTATTTTATTCATCAGCAAAATTAAGTTTAAAATCATACTGAATATAGTATAGTTAGCTTATTTGCTACATCATTAAACTTAAATAAAGATGAAGCTGTAACTAAGTCACATAATTATCTACTTAACAGTGGTTGTTAATGGTTAGCAGGTATCTTAATAGAATACATAATAATATAAGTTGAGAGTGTTAGATATTAGTGCAAGTCATTTAGTCAAGTTATTACTAATTATTTAGAATCATTTATGTTGTGTCGTTCAATAACGAGTAGTGTTTAGTTGTGCCTTATTGTTACGAACTTAGCGTTAAAGTTTTATAAATAAAGGATTACACTTGTATTGTATGTACTTATAGTTTATTAGAACAGTTGGTAGTTACATTATTGGATAAGTTAGTTTATGTTGTTTGCAATAACATTCAGGGATCGTTACAACACAGTTTTAGTGTATTAAAATAGTATTGTTCTTTTTTATAATTGTATTCCTGTATCAATTCCAGGTTGACGACACTCATCTCCCAGTATGTCTGAGGAAAAGGAATTAGTTAAAAAGCGAGGCAGCTTTAAAGGTCGTTTGACTGCGTTCGTCAACTTTCTGGACTCGCTTAAGGACAAAGACTTATCAAACTGTGATGTGTCTGAATTGCAATTGCGCATGGGTAAGATGGAGTCATTGTACGAGCAGTATGATGAGGTACAGTTACGTCTGGAATGCATTGTAGATGATCTCAAATTACAAGACTCTGAGCGTTCTGACTTCGAGTCTCTTTATTATAAATCCTTGTCCAGAGCACAAAATATTCTGACTAAATTTAATAAAGATAATAAATCGATGGAAAGTTGTAAAAGTATAATACACAAGCCAGTTAAGTTGCCAACAATTCAGTTGCCTAAGTTTGGAGGATCATATTCTAATTGGCTAGAATTTCGTGACACCTTTACCAGTTTGATACATTGTAACGATGAGATCGACGAAATCAATAAGTTCCATTACTTGAGAGCATCTCTTGAAGGAACTGCTGCAACAGTAATTAAATGTATTGAGTTTTCGTCGAACAATTACTCTGTAGCATGGAGGTTGTTACGTGATCGATTTGACAACAAAAGATTATTAGTGCAAAATCATGTTTCGGCATTGTTTAATATTGAGCCTATCTCAAAGGAATCTTCAGTTGCCATTAAAGGTTTAATCGATTACTTAAATAAAGATTTACGTGCATTAGAATCACTAGGGGAACCTGTTAAAAACTGGGACACACTTTTGATTGAATTTGTTACTCGTAAGCTTGATCAAAAGACCTATCGTGAGTGGGAGGAGTACAAAGGTAATATTAACAAAGACAGCGCGATCACGTTAGACACATTGATGCAATTCCTACGAAATCGAGCCACTCTTATCGAGACCTTAGAACTAAGTCGCAGTAATTGTTCACAAACATCAGGTAAATCAGGCCCTAAGATAAAATCTATGGTAGCAACGCAATCTCCTCACAGTTCTAGCACTGAATCAACTCCTAAGGCATGTCCGAAATGTAATAGCAACGATCACGTCATGTTATATAATTGTCCACAGTTTCTCGCACTAAGCAATGACGATCGTCTAAAATTACTACCCAGTTATAAGGTTTGTTTCAACTGTTTTCGTTCAGGTCACTATGCTAACAAATGTAAAAAACAAGGTTGCAAACTATGCAAACGCAGGCATAACACACTAATTCACATAGATTCTAAAGGCACTATTGCGAATACACTTCGTGATAACAACGACTTGTCTGTATCGGCTTCGTCACCGTCTACTAGCACTGAAACAAATACCGTAGCATTGTCAGCGAACACTGCATCATCCCGTGCTCATAATCAGCAAGATGTTGTTTTATTATCGACCGCCTTGGTCAAACTGCGGGATCATACTGGTTGCGTGCATCTCGCTCGCGCGGTGCTAGATAGCGGTAGCACCTCTTCATTCATAACAGACAGGCTATGTAAACAACTTGGTTTAATAACTAACCATGTAGATAAATCGATTCTTGGCATCAATAATGTCACTTCCCACGTAGGCAAAACATGTCGTGTTAAGATGCAGTCATTAAATGATAGTTTTAGTTTCGAACTCAATTGTTTTGTTTTGCCATTCATTACAAGTAATGTACCGTGTCGTGAAATAGACATCACTGATTTCGACATACCGTCGAATATTATTTTAGCGGATCCTAAATTTTATAAACCCTCGGATGTCGATATATTAATCGGCGCTGACCTTTTTTGGGAACTTTTAGGATCGCAACGAGTAAAATTAGGTCCTGGAAAACCATTATTATGTGAAACCCGTTTAGGATGGATAGTTTCCGGTCCAATTACTCAAAATTATATTTCACTGCTGTCGAATGATATGAAATGTAACTTTTCTAATGTTATTTCCGATGATGAAAGTAACTGGGAAAACCTTAGAACAGAATTGACAAAGTTCTGGCAATTAGAGGAGGTGAGTGCGAAGTCTTCCAATTCTTACATGCCAGAAGAAAAATTATGTGAAGATCATTTCGTTAAAAATACGACACGATTGTCTGATGGTCGTTTTTGTGTTCGTATTCCCCTTAAGAAAGATCCGTCAGTTCTAGGTAATTCTCTCAAGAAAGCTACATATTTTTTGCAGTCTTTAGAGCGTAGATTAAAGGTTAAACTAGATTTTAGTAAAATGTATCATGACTTTTTATTAGAATACGAGTCACTTGGTCACATGACAAAGGTCAATAAACCTAATTTTTGTATTGGTTATGTTATCCCGCATCACGGAATAATACGCGAGTCGAGTAGCACGACCAAACTTCGTGTTGTCTTCAATGCAAGTTGTCCTACTACGACGGGAGTGTCCTTTAATGACCTACAAATGGTTGGGCCCACTGTACAGGACGATCTATTGTCTATACTTCTTCGTTTTAGGTTCCACAAGTATGTTTTATCTGCGGATGTGGAGAAGATGTATAGGCAAATAGTCGTCCACCCGTCAGATAGGCACCTACAACAGATTGTTTGGCGTGACAATATTGGGGAGCCGATTAATGTTTACGAATTAAATACCGTCACGTACGGTACGGCTAGTGCACCGTTTCTCGCAACTCGATGCCTTAAGCAACTAGGACTCGATTCTAGGGACCCTAAAATATCTGATATCATCAGACATGACTTTTACGTCGACGATTTACTGACGGGGGGGAATGACTTGGACGAAGCAAAATTAATTCGCACTGAAGTTACAAAAGCGCTTGCGTCGGCATGTATGCCATTAAGAAAATGGAAGTCAAATGAACCTCAACTAGTGTCGGATATTGTTCCTGCGCCGGACAGCTTGCCAGCGTCATTGGATTTAAATGCTGGACCTAATGAGCCTGACAAGTTGCTTGGTCTGGGATGGCATGTCAGTACTGATGAGTTAGGGTTTCCTATAAATGTAACCAAGTTCTCGACTGGGCACACTAAGCGTGATTTGCTATCCGTTATTGCGAGAATTTTTGACCCCTTAGGTCTTTTGGGTCCTATTATTATCAGCATGAAGGTATTATTACAGAAAGTGTGGTTAGATAAATTATCATGGGATCAACCATTACCTAATGAGATTGGTAAACATTGGGATGTGATCATTAGGTCTTTGCCTCTTCTAAATAATTTCCGTATCCCGCGCATTGTAGTCTGCAATTTATATACGGAGTTAGAACTCCACATTTTCACGGATGCGTCTGAGTCCGCATATGGTGCTTGCGTCTACATTCGCAGTGTTAATGACAAGGGTGAACATTTGGTTCGTTTATTGATGGCCAAAAGTCGAGTGGCTCCCATAAAGCCTACAACAATCCCGCGACTGGAGTTGTGTGGTGCGGTAGTTGGTTCTCGTCTCTGTGAGAAAGTGATGGGCTCACTCCGAGCGAAGATCAGTCGGGTCTATTGTTGGACTGATTCGACCATCGTATTGGGATGGTTGCAGATGATGCCTACCAAACTTCAGCCGTTTGTACGCAATCGCGTTGCTGAAGTTTTGGATAAGGCGGGCAACTGTACGTGGCGACACGTCCCAACCGAACAAAACCCAGCAGACCTTATATCTCGTGGCGTGGATGTAAGTGTTCTGCAGGTTTCGGAACTGTGGTGGCATGGACCAACATTTTTAGGACTTGACCCGTCTGACTGGCCTTCACAAATTAAATGTCCAGGACCAGAGTCGCTACCGGAGACTCGACCTAATATCGTGTTAAATACTGTCATTAACGATTCAAAGGTTGAGGAATTTATTGATTTTAGTCGTTACTCTAATTACTCGCGGCTAATACGTTCTGTTGCTTATCTATTGCGATTTATTAAGTCATGCAGAAAACATTATCCAAAGTATAATTATTTGTCACATGATGAATTACAAGATGCATTAAATGTTGTTATCATTCACAGTCAGTATCAGTCATTTTCTGAGTACGAATTACTTTAAAAAAAAAAAGTATATCTAAACGGAGCGCCCTTCTTAAGTTCAATGTTTTTTTGGACGACAAAATTATTATACGAGTAGGAGGACGTCTCGATAATTCTGATTTCGCTTACAGTAAAAAGCACCCTATATTATTACAGTCCACTCATAATTTTACGAAGTTGTTATTTCATTTCGAACATAGGAGATTGATGCATGCTGGCCCTCAATTACTACTAGCTTCCATTAGGGAATCTTATTGGCCTATAGGAGGTCGCAACTTGGCAAAGGCCTGTTATCACAAGTGTGTTCTGTGTCAACGCATGAAAGGTAAGGTCGTAACCCCGTTAATGGGTAACTTACCACAAGAACGCCTTCGTCCAGGTTATCCCTTTGAGAGCACAGGCGTTGATTATGCCGGGCCTATTATGTGTGCTAGCCGTCAAGGTCGTGGATGCAGACTGGTAAAGGTGTATGTCGCAATTTTCATTTGTTTTACAACCAAGGCCATCCATTTGGAGCTCGTTGGCGATTTAACTAGCAATAGTTACTTACTGGCTTTGTATCGATTTATTTCTCGAAGAGGTAAACCCGTTGATATCTTCTCGGATAACGGTACCTCATTTGTCGGTGCGTACAACGATCTTTCTAAATTTTTAAAATCAAATAGTTTGTCCTTGGGAGAAAGTGCAGCGAACGATGGAATAAGGTTCCACTTCATCCCAGCTTATACTCCGCATTTCGGTGGACTCTGGGAGGCGGGTGTCAAGTCAACAAAATACCACCTTCAAAGAGTGTTGGGAAATTGTAATTTGACCTTCGAGGAGCTTTACACCGCGCTAGCTAAGATCGAGGCCATCTTGAACTCACGTCCACTGACGCCGTTGTCTTCAGATCCTGCAGATTATACTCCGCTTACGCCAGGACATTTCCTGATTGGGCGGTCTCCTACTTCCTTGCCGCAACCCGACTACCAGCATTACTCTGCCAACCATCTGTCTCGCTTTCAAAGAGTCGAACAACTCCGCCAACACTTCTGGAGCAGATGGAGTAAGGAGTATGTAACAGAACTACAGGTGCGGTCGAAATGGCGTAGCTGCAAGGACAGTCTGAAGATTAACTCCTTAGTCGTGGTCAAGGAGGACAATCTTCCTCCTCTGAAGTGGAGACTTGGACGTATTGTGGCTGTTCACCCGGGAACGGATGGCATCGCTCGTGTGGCTGATATACAGACCTCCACTGGACTCATTCGGCGGGCATTCAACAGGATCTGCCCATTGCCTGTGTCTTCAGATTCTGGTTGAAACCGTTGCTTTCAACGCCCGGGGGCATGTTGGAGCGCCTGCCAAATCCACCATAGCAGCAACCAGATCAATTAGTTTTAAGTAATGTTTCGAAAGGTGTTATGTTCTTTCTCCTATGTACTCTTCACTTGCCATACTTAACTCGTGCAGTTAACATCGAATAAAATTATAAATTAGTCTTGCGATTGAGTATCCTTCCAGCAAACCCCCGATATCCGTACAGCAGGTAACAGGGCATTGCAACGCACGCGGGGTACAGCTAGTTTATTATACAAATCCTGTCACTAGCACACGGTAAAGTCTGGTTGTAAAATAATGCATCTATATGAAATCTTAGAAATCGCTAAAAATAATACTATTTGGCACAATTTATTTCAGGCTTCTTTACACGCTATATTATATTTTTTATTAGCTTGACCCACAATTGACGATGCCAAATTTTGCAATGCATACTTAAGCATGACATAATTTTCAAATTTTTCGTACGCGTATATTTAAAAAACCGGCCAAATGCATGTCGGACCACACACAGTGTAGGGTTCCATAATTACCCTGATTAAACACCCTGCCTACCTGCCTCCGAACAATGATTTTTATTGTAAAAATAAAACAAACTTATGTTTTCAGTTTTGAGACCTGCGCTCCCATACATTACGTATAGGAAAACATTTCATACAAGTACATTTTATAAGTTGGTCGACTATTATTTGTAAACTTGAAAAGCCTACTTAACTGTGATAGTTTTTCTTTTATTTTGGTTACATTATATGCTACTACCATGAATTTTTTCACATGCCCAAACACTATCCGTTTATATGGGTTTAAGTTGCCAGACTTGAGTCTAACAAAAATTTGCACTTTAAAGCTTAATATTTCACAAACGAATCCCTAAATCGAAAAAGTGTTTGAGCAAACTCGTAATATTTTTTAGACCTATCCAGCGACATCTCACACATTGGAATTCGCGAGAAAAATCATCCCCACTTTAATGTGTGCTGGAGATACCCTCGAAAATTTTCAATATTTTACTTTAGCACTTTGTCGGCGTAACTCATTTGTAAATTCATGCCAAATTACAGCTTTCTAGTACTAAGAGTCTTTGAGATATAGTGCGGACGGACCGACAGACGAACATGGCGAAACTATATTGGTTGCATATTGACTACGGAACCCTAAAAATTTAATCCAGCCAAAATTATAGCCCAAATCAAAATAACACAAGTCAAAAACCATTTCGAAAAATCCACGCTTCATAAAAAAGCAAAGGCGCCGCTCTATGAGAAGCGCTGAGCTAAACGACAGCTCATATATTCACGAAGGGTGATATATGGCGGGGCTATGAATCATGCTACCTAATGTACGAATATCTGCTCACCTGGCCGAGCTCTTGGGGTTTACTTTCTGAACGTATGTTACGTGATTCTAAGATCCATAGTCTATTTTTTCATAAAAAGTCTTGTTTAATTAGGAAAAAAAGTTCAAAAATTACTTTCGGCGTCTATTATTCTCTAATTAAGTTTGGATGGCTACAATATAAAATATCAATATAATTAGGTGGAGTTAGACTTACGATGCTATAATATTTCTTGAAACTGTTGACAAAAACGGTTTTTTTTTTATGTGTGGGAAATCATCAAATGACTCCTCCCGGTCTGGGCAGAGCGGTAGGGAGTGTCGGACTTCCCTGACTGTGTCTACTGACTAAAACCCACCTATGTTCCTTTTTAGCCTTTTGTGTCGAGGCCAGGAGATACCACATCTCCTCCAAACAACCAGCAGCCCCGACTGAACCCGCAACCCGGACGGGACCCGAAGCCCGGACGGGACCCGCAGGCCCGACGCGTGACAAAAATGCTTTTCATTTTAGTTTTTCTTGTAATTGTTTCAGTTTCTTCTATTTTCTGCCTTAAAAGTTCTGCTTGAGACATAATCGTGGCTTGGAATCCACTTCATTACCTACAAGATAATTTATTTTATGTTCCATTTATTTGCACTAAGGCTTTGTCTGCTCGTCGCCATTTCTAACAAACAATAAAAAATCATACACAACAAAAACCGGCGAATCCAAGTCATAATATAATATTTAAAATATTGATATCACAATCATTTGATAAGTTCGACTAAATCATACTTTAACAGAAAGGATTAATAAGTTTATAGGTATATTATTCTGCTCAAACTTATTAACTCAATAAAATTCTAGTTATAAGCAATAACTTCTCACTTTACTATAAAGTTTTATATCGTCGTTCAGAATTCGGTCGTTTGGCACTAAAAACCCGTTGCCATGGTAACGCGTTTCCGCCGCCCAATGAATTCGTACAAAAAATCCAGAACAAAGTTTTTCATATACTCCATACACCCCATAACAATTATCTGTAGGGTGTATGCGTGGGTGTGTGTGTGCGGCGTTTTTTGCATGTTATAATATTTTATGAGGTGCCCGTTCATACTGTTGGCTACGGGCGGTGTTGTGTGGTTCAAGTTATGAGCGCTACGAAAGCAATAAACTCCAATTTCAAAGGCCTGAGGCCTGAGGTCTGAACCTTTTTTAAACGACGGGAAATCATTACTGACTGAAATCTTTTGCCCTTTGCATTCCAGGGCCGCGGTAACTCTTTCAAACACATTACGAAACCCTGGTAGGAACTGGCGCTAGTGGGAGTCGTCTACTTTGCTGACAACTCTTTGAGGCGCACGACCGCACGTGGAACACAACGCGCCGTGCATCGACCGGACTGGTTCTGATCGCACGGCAAACTATCCAACGCTCGCCGTCCGCCGAAGGCCTGAGGCCCTAGCACGAGCGCACGGCTTAAACGTAAAGTAAACAAGATCAGAGGCCTGAGCCTTTTTTATAGTATCAAATGTTGGTGTAGAGATGTCAAATCACAAGTTTATCGCTGTATTTAGGCAATATTGTTGTGAAAAACTAAAGAAAATCTTTTCAGAAGTAAAGTAGGTTATGTATTATTCCAGACTGCATTATAGTGTATAGTGCAGGTGAAGTATTTGGTTGACTGTTATAGATGTAGGTTAGGTTAGGTTAATATTTTTAAGGGATTAGTCTGTTGAAAAGATAGTTTCAGTTGAATTTGTTGTATTTTATAAAATTCAACAAACTACCCACCAATACCTTAAGCCGCTCCACGCTCGTGTCTCAGACAGCATAACAAAAAGCCAGCTAGTGGCGTATTGTCGCTCGCTTGCCAACTGCCTCCAATGTTATTATTATTATCTTTTGAAACGCAACTTACGCCCCGCGGCGTCGCTCGGTAACGCGGTATTAACATAACTCGCGCACAATGAGTTCGGCGCGGGTTACAGAATACGGATACAGGATTAACTGGTACGTACTTACGTACGTGTGTATGTTGTGTACTTAGGGAAATTGTGACGTCATGCTTAGAATGGTGGCGGAGTTAATCATTTTATCGGCTTATTGGATTGACACGTATTAAATTGTGTGGCGGTGCGTTGGGGCCTTTCCGAGCTTTGGAATAGAACAGGAACCTAGACAAAGCGATATTCTGTTAGAGCCATAATGATTATGGAGTTCAAAAACTTATGTGGAACCTGTTGAAAGTTCTTGGTCATATGCGATGCGACAGATGCGAACCTTTTCAGAGTCTGTGGCTGCTACTGAAAAAATAATGATGGAAAAACCCTACAACACAGCCTGACAGAACCTGAACCGAGACCCTCATGCTCAGCATTCATGCTTGCAATCAACTACACTAACGAGGCAGTAAGACTTAAAGATACTTAAATATTATGCTCTCTGCAGTTTTGTATGGTCTACAGGGTGGTGCCGACAATACCACAATAAATGAAACCAGTGGTAGTTCTAGTTCATAGGAACATTATTAAACTATAAAATATATCTTAACAACAAAATAAAAAAAATGAAAAAAAATCAATAAAACTAAGTAGCATAAAACTGTAAACGAAATACATTACAATTTACAAACAAATATTGGTTTACTAACCTTAGGAAACCGAACCGGAACCGTGTGAAAATAAAATGTAACAAACGAATTTGGCAAAGACATTTAGGTAGTTTATTGACGTATCGTCGGCACCACGACGGTGTTAGGATTTATTTGATAGTTTAATAATGTTCCTATGAACTAGAACTACCAGTGGTTTCATTTATTGTCGTATTGTCGGCACCACCCTGTATAAAAAATAATGCAAAAAATAGGTATTTCATAATACCTAGATCCCACACTGATCCCGCCACAAATTTCAATAAAACCTTATTTTAGACCCAAACTTTAATCAAACTCCGAACTTCAAAAACACAACATCCTATACTAATTTTGTTTCCAGGCAAATTGGGTTTGTTTTCCCACAAAAATAATAGGCTTGGGACGTGACGGGCAAGCGACATGCCCGTTCAAATTGAACATGTTCCCTTCGTAATGACTGACACGGAGCCTTCATACGAATCTAAGGATAAGTAGGGGTACAACGTGACGGGAGGGGGCAGCGGAAGGTTCGATTGAGAGGATATGCTTGTAGATATGTAGGTTGTGTCAGCTGGTATTGATTTTGTTTCTTTATGAAATAAAAGGCAGCGATAAGACAGTTTCAATCGAACTGTAATATTAGTAGTAGCAGGAAAGCTTGAAAAAACAGTTTAAATAAAAAAGAATTGTTTAACAATATACTTTGACATGTTCCTAGCTATCTTAATGACTTTATCTTTTTATCTTTTGAATGTCATATTTATGTAATTAATTTTATTTTCTATATAAATTGAATTTGACATTTCTCTTAGTTTGTGCCCTTTTGGTTTTTTTTATTTATTGTGCTAGAGGGAAACTAATAATAATTGGTAATTATGTTAATTTTATTGAACATCTAACTTATAACTGATTATTGTATGCTCTACGGGCGGGACATAGCTGATCAAAATATTCAACTATTTAAGAACTGTACCTATGATTCACAACAAAATATTTTGAATTTGTATTTGAATTATCATCATCCACACCTTGACTTCACCCATTTCTGGGCATAGCTTCTGCCATGTTCCAGGCTTTTTGCGAGTCTCATCTAGGATATTAATGTAAAAGCAACTATGTCGTATCTCGCTTTCATTTTTCAGCTCTTACTGGCTGAAAATTGTATACTGTACTAATTTTATTCACATTCTTTGTTCATTTTAAAGTGTCGAAGTTATTTATCACTTAGCATGACTCGTTTATCTTTAAGGAGTGTTTACATCCAACATTGAATGTGAGAACCTTTTCGAAGGCCCAGTTAGATATTTCTGAAGGTAACGATGGAAGACAAAGACTCGTCGACTTTGATATCAGTAATGATATACCTATCTATTACAGATTGAAAGTGGGTAGGTATAGCATTAGAAAAAAAGATATTTATTTATTGCTTTCCAAAAGTTCCATTATAGACACAGCCAGGGATGGAATAAAATAAGGGCGTACCTTTTTCTTACCTTTCCTGTTAATACCTGAAAGAAAAAGGAAAGGGTATCTTAAAGTTTGTTCGTAATAGATCCCTTACAATAGGAGGATGGCTTGTAACTATTTATAAGACAAGTGTTAGAGGGACAATAAAACTGGACAACTTTTGTAACATAACATCACGTCAGTACTTCCTGAAGAGTTATGCAGAGGAGTACCGGTACTACATTAACATTTCGCATTTTATTTTTAAGACCCATTTAAATTAAGTAGGCTGAATTCTGTAAATATATAAATAAAAAAATTTGCCTAGCTTTTTTTCGATGTTATGGGTAGGCTTTCAGTCTAATAAGTAATTCGAGGGTACTGTACCGGTATTTCTTGCTAACATTTTTAACCCAGAAATTCTTCCAAAGACCTAACCTAATCTGCCTAAGCCGATAACAAGAAAACTTCTAATAGGCATGTAAATACTTATACTTATTTGAGTAGGTCTGACTATCCACTTATAAAGGTTCTGACAAGTTGGACAGCTTTTTGATTAGCACAACAAGTTGAACTGACCCCTGGGCCCAACTTATTATTTTAATCAAACATGTTTTGTGGGCCCAACTGTTTAATTGAATTATTATTTGTTAGAAACAAAATATTGTTTGTTTCTGACATATTGCAAAGTTGGATGGCACGTGATGCGGGGTAGCGGAAGGATGAACATTCTGGAAACATGGAAATCTGGTTTAAATTTTACAATTATTTTGGTGTTGTTTTGTGAGTAGATTATTTTCATATTACGTTATTAAAATCAAAAAGAAAGATTCTCTTTACCAAGTAGTACAATTTTGCAATATAATTAATCATGACGCAGTTATTATTTTGCGAAATTCATTATGGTGATAAGAATTTTATAATTCTACGAAACAGTTTTCCCACTATCCGTTTAGTTTGCTCACAGGCAGACAACAAACAGACTCCATAAGATACACCCCTACTTCTAACAAATAAGATTAGAAATACTTGAATTACAGAGAAGTGGAAGTACCGCACATTAACGATTCAACCACCACACAACACACACACATACATGTACACACATACGTGTACACACACACTGTTGGCAAACATTCTGCTATTAATTTGATTAAGAATGCAAAGCAAATCTATTCGGAGTGAACACTTGTGGATAAATATGTACTTTCTGCTTTAAAACAGTGCTTTGTCGTGAGAGGATTGAAAAGTTTTGAGAGACAAAAGAATTGATTTAACAAGTGAATTTAGAGTTTCAGCTAGTTAATTTGTATTGGAAATTAATCTTCACATTTGCATATGACCATCATCATCATCATCACAGGGAAAATATATATTTGTAATAAATTTTATATTATAGGTATATATATTTTTTTATATATATATTTTTGTTTTTCTCCTCGTATATTGTTTGGAACTTTTTTGAACCTAATGGCATGCTGCACCGACCCCAAATGAATAAGGGCGAGAGAATGATGATATTGTTTAAAGCCACCACCACCGCGTTCACTGTTTGTTTGTTCACGTTCAGACGTCGAAATCACCAAGAATGCAGGTGAACGAACAATCAGTTTTCAACATGGCTCAGATGAGGTTTATATTTATTAGCATATTTTTAATGCTGTATTATTTTAAATAACCGAAGGTTATTTTACGAATTCCAGACTATATTTCTTGAAAATGTTTGGCACAGTCATTCACGCTTAACTGTACCCTTCAGAAGACCACTTACATTAAGTAAATAGCAACCTGACAATCAACCAGATATAAATTCTATTTCCCTTCCTTCTGTCACAACATCCACTGCGGTTTCAAATTTCTTAGAATTTACATTCTAAAATAGATCCGAAGTAAATTATTTATGACTGTAGGTCTCTCTAATTGGATTAAATTGTCAACAGACAAGCCGTAATGGGTTGGAGCATTGACACTGTGAAATAAAGCGAAATATAGCGAATATATGGTCGATACGTGGCCAGTGTGGGCGGAACATAGGTTAGTCAACTGTACGCGATGAAATTTTAATGGTTTTAAAGACGTGATGCGCTTACAGTATACCTACATAGAATGATTTAGAAGGTAAGGTTAGAATACCTGGCTGCGGGTTGTTCGAAAGAGATACCGCGGCCTCTACAAAAAGGGCTAAGGAGGAACATTGTTGGTTTTAAGTCAGTAGAACTCTGACACACCCTACCGCTTTGCCCAGAGCGGGAGAAGTCATTTAGTCATTTGATAATTTCCCACCTTCTAAAAAAAAGAATAGAATACCTAGTCTTATCATTATTTATCTTCGAAACTAAACTGATATATTAACACAAAGGATCGTGAGTAAATATCAACAAATAACATAACATCACGTCTGTAATCTTTCAAAGATTCGACGCCTCTTCCCTTGGACAATCTGTCAAAAAAGGTTAACCATTAATCACGTATTTAATAAAATTGCTATTAATTTAATTCATAATTTTAATTTTAATAAACAAAGCATGTGAATAAGACGCCAACTACACAGTGTTTCATACTGCAGTATATACTAGAAAGTAACCACCCACCATTACCGACAAAGAACAAACTATTCCACCCTGTGATTCCACCTACACTAAAAGAAAACAGCATCAAAAGAATCTCGTATACATTTCACAACGATTAGATAAACACACAAATATATCCGTGTGCGGTCTGCAATCTCGTAAATACGTTTAAAGCGAGCCAGCGCTATCTGGCGGCCACAAAGTGAATTATTTAAGTGCTTGCAACGGAGAGATGTTTTGAGTTATTTAATTTAGTAGTCGCCGCTTCGATTCCCAGTCGGGGCGGACGTAAAGTGCACTGGACGCCGCAACCCGTTACAGCTGCGAAGATAGTGGATGTGGTATTCAATGCTTTGAAGATATTTGAGGAAGGTTGGCGTGCTTCCATGCTATATTTCTGTTAAAAATACCTTCGGATAGTCTCTGAAGAGAGAAGAAGATATTATGGCATTATTCTCAATTTGCACAGTATTAAATGTGTTGACTTAATTATATATATATTTATTTAGTACCTGGAAGACTTAGAGCAAATAAAAACAAACAAAAAGAACACCTAACTAAAAACGCCTTATGTAAAGTAATACAACAAAAAAATACTTAGTTCGCAAAATAAATTAAATGTAAGAAGTTACAGAGAAATTAATAAAAAAGGAGATAACTTACAGATATTTGAAAAACTGCTAGTTGCTGCTTTATGTGGGTGATTACCACCCACTCCCCTTCACATAGAACAATTCTGTGTCCTATCAATAAGAACACTAGATAGGTCAGACATGATGCTTGCTGATTAATTAAATGAGTGACTAGTGTTATAATTTGTTCAGTTAACAGAATATGTTACACTGAAAAAATATTACATGGTACATTATAATAACACTACGGATCATTATTGTCTGAAAAATAAAGAATATTATTATTATTCAAAAACATTTTCATTGGTATTTATATCCAATCAACAGTAGCGGTTTACTCCATAATATGACTCATAAAAAAACAATAAATAATTTATTAAAATATTAAATTGGAAATATTTTGCGAGCTCAAAGTTAACAGTCAAAATAAATTAATCGTATGTTTCGCCATTTCACATCCATTTTTTGAATGCGGGTAAAATTTTGCATATTATATGTTTTATTAAGGGTGTAAAAAAGCTAACGCATGAATTTTTCGAAGTGCCTCCGGGCTATGTATCGACTATGTTATCGCACGACGGCTTCCAGTGAATTTTTATCTAAATTATATATTTTTTTGTCTACAAAGATAAACGTGATAAATAAAAATAAGCAACGCTAAAAGGTAGGTATTTGCGAAGTGTGTTTAAATGTAGTTAATATAATTTACAGTTTTTTTTCCTGTGTTGTTGTATGGTTTTAGTAAACAATTTCAACCGGTATATTATTAAAATAAACAGGATTATCTAGTGATTATTCCTTTCATTTCAAAATTTTAATTGTTTACAAAACCACTAATTACCACGAACGATAATAAACAAAGCATTATAGACCTGAGCCTTAACAGCTTCAAGCAATATTTTGATTAAATCTCAAAATACATCCAAATTCCTTCCTACATCATCTTACAAACACAATCCGGTTGAAACATCGCTACCTTCGGGAGGTCTGACGATTTACACAGCTTTGCTTCCCGACTCCGCCCACTTTGTGTACGTTTACACTGTACAGTCAAACAATAAATTACACAGAGATTGAATAAACAAAAGTACGCTAGGAGTGTGGTGAGTTGTCAAGTTACAAGACTTAACAATATCTATCTATATCTATATCTATTCTATTACATATAATAAATCTGTAGAGAAATCGTTTTTGTACATCGAATATATTAAAAAAAAAAATTGTCAGGGTATTAAAGTATAACCAACAGAACACATTTCCAGCATTTTTGGAATTTTTGTCTGTTTGTCTGTTTCGATGACTAAGCATCACGTCAAATTTACGAAACGAATGTAGGTAACTTTTATACATAAATATTGTGCGTAACTTGGGCTATTACTTAGTCTTTGTTTCATCGTAATCGGTGCTCTCTATCAAAAGATATATGAATTTATAGTTTTCAAGAAGAACTTATCGTTATGGTCAAGAATGAGACAAGCAACGACATCTATTGAACGAATATGGAACTTATTACTAAATGCCTTCACAAGAAAACTTTAAAAAAGTTATGATAGCAAAAGGTACGTAGATATAAGTCTAAATGACGCTGCTTTCAAAATCTACATAGCCTAAACCTTATAGTGTTTGATCGCTCTTTTTTAGCAGTTTATCTTCGTCTTCGACAGATGGCGTTATTCATTTGATGTCATTTTCTAAACATACACACATTATATTTCGTGAATAGTCAACAAATAAAAATTTACCAATTACACAGTATTAAAATAATATTTTTTTTTTAACTAAATTAAAATTAGATAAAACCCACGACATATTTTTTTTGTACCGTGTGGGAATCGAACCTGCGACACGCAGTGCTACTGTTAATCGTCCAGCCATTGCGCCAACCATGTCGTCATATAGATGTGGTGTGTTGTTAGCCCAATGTGTCGAGGCCGCGGTATCTCTTTCGAACAACCCGCAACCCCAACGGGCTTCGGTCCTTGGGGGCCCCTTCAATGTTGCTGACATCTCTTTGAGACGCGCGTGGAACACGAACGCGCCTCCATCGTCATAGGACGGACGAACGATTAACTAGCCCGTTACTCACCGTTTACAGGCCTGCGCCTATGGTGGCCGGAAGCCATCACGTGGCCCCCGATGCCCGGAGCGTCTCCCGCGGTGGCTGGGTTGTCTCCCTCTCACTCTCTTTCGCTAGCATTAGGTACTGCTTCGCAGAAGGAGGTGGCGGCCATTTCAGATTCGATGTCCCAGATTCGGTACAGGTACCCTCTCGAAACACCCTCTAATCCCCCCTTTTTTTTGTGGTTCGTAAATTATCAAATGACTCATCCCGCTCTGGGCGGAGTGGAAGAAAGTGTCAGACTTCTACTGACTAAAAACTACCCACGTTCCTTCTTAGCCCTTTGTGTTTCGGGGCCGTGGTATCTCTTGCGGACAACCCTCAGCCCCGACAGACGTCCCTTTGGGGCCCCTTAATTGTTGCTGACATATCTTTGAGGCGCGCGTGGAACACGAACGCGCCAACGACAATCTGTCTGCCTGTCGACTATAATGTACCTGTTTCAAATTTCTTCAAGATCCGTTCGGCCGTTCTGACGTGGTTGATTAACAAACACCCATCCATCTAAACTATAGTATGAGACATAGTCAGTACTTTGCATTACTCTCTTCTTATTTTCTACAGCGTCTGTAAGTTAACGCAGGGCAATGATTAAATATACTTTTATCTAAGCGACGCATTTTAGTTTCCGACAAGCACGCGAACGAAGTCGCGGGCACAGCTAGTTATATAATATTTAACCAAAACCACCAAAAAGACGGTAGAAGGCCTAGAAGGTATGTACTAAAACTAATCGTAGCGCCTAGATTGAGTTGAGCGTACAAATTCTGTCGCAGACCACCAAAAAGCCTCAGATTGTATCCTTCATTTATTTATGTCATGCTGCAAGAAAACTAAACTTTCAGTTAGTTATGCAGTTTTTGGATAATTTTAGACTGACTTGGGTCTCGGTCGGATAAAATATGTTGTTGTGAACTTTTTCCTTATTTAAGCAAGCAATCAAAATAATGGAATGACTATAAATTATGTATCATTATTAACTTTCGAACGAAAATCAAGCTCAGATTGGGTATTTAAATTTCCAGAAATTACCAGTAATTAATTAATTTCTCGGCTCAATGAAAACGATGGTTTCAATAAACCTTATTATGTAAGTTATAATTCGCCTTTCGTGTGCGTTTTCAGATGAATAAATATTGTCCAACGACCGAATAACAATACATGTACGTTGAATGTTGCCTATATACCTAGTCCAAAACCAAGTCCTCCACAATAAAAGAGCCAGTTGTCACCAAAACGGCTCGTATATCCGTCAGGGAAGACAAATGCGGCGATGCGGCTCCAACATGACTTAGCAGCGCCCAGCATGGTATGGCATGGCCGCAGTGAATTGGTGCGGAGACGATGTTGCATTGATGGGACATAAGTTACAAGAGACAAGAGACTGAGTAATATCTACCGATATGTTACTCTCGACGTTTATTTTTCTACTTCATACATTTTGTATAAGTACTTTTCTATTTGTCGAGTAGATATGACTTAAGTCCTATCAGATTCAACATCTTACATAAATGTATTATTGGCTTATTTAAATTCGGAAAGAATTTCTCATTTGGCTTTATTATTTTCACAGACGGACAATAAAGATAATTAAAATATTTGTAGCTTGGCCACTGCAGTTCGTGTTCAGTCGACAGATGTTCTGCAGGAGGTTGTCAGTTGCTGAGCCGAATAAACTGAATTTCTCTATGATTAACGTTTTAGTACAAACAATTCTCAAGTAACTGGTTTTACGAAATATTTTCTGACGTTTCCCTATAAGCTCAAATATGTAAAATTACAATCATAATTATAGGACTGTATTACGTTACTCCGAAGTTCGAAATACCGATGTACGGTAAACAGAAAGTTTGTGAGTCCGAATTACGTGAGCTAGAATGTACGCTATGACGAAGTACGGTATTCAGAATGTTCGTTACTCCGATGTACGTTACTCCGAAAGTTTGCTACTACGAAGTACTGTACTCAGAATGTTCGTCACTCCGATGTACGTTACTCCGAAAGTTTGCTACTACGAAGTACTGTATTCAGAATGTTCATTATCGCGAAGTACGGAACTCCGAAAGGAGATTCTGAGAGAATATTTCGAATTAGTCGAGTATTATAAATGTACACGTGTACATAACAGCGACTATAGCTACTAATATACCTTTTTTTTTGGCGGTTGGAAAATTTATTTATTTATATCATTTATTTTCTCTTCACAAAGTTGACTAAAGTTAATATTAATAAGTACAAGAAAATGGGTAAACTGTATTCCAACTTTGTGAGAGACTGGTGCCTGATGTAGGTTTTTAGAAAAAAACCTGTGTTACAGGTCACCAGGCCCCTTTCGGCTAGAATTAGCTTGTACAGAGATACCGTGTAAGAGTAAGATTTAAACAATATGCATAACAAAAATATAAAAAACAAAACAGTAAAAGATAAAAAAAAATATGCGTAAAATAAAAATCATCAAATAACCCCTCCCGCTTTTGGGCAGAGCAAAAGGGAGTGTCAGAATTAAAACCACCCATTTCCTTCTTAGCCCTTCATGTCTAGGCCGCGGTATCTCTTGCGAACAACCCGCAGCCCCGACGAGGGCTACTGAAATACCTCAAAAGGAAAAAACGGAACCATAATAGGATCACTCATGTGTCCGTCTGTCTGCTCGACCGCCCCCCCCCCCTTTTCTCCGAAACTACTAAGCCTAAAATTTTGAAAAAAATACAGAAATTAGTTCAACACTTATAGAGTAGCCAGTTGCTTGAACGCTTGAACGCTTATTGGCCAGTTTTACCTATTGAACAGACTGTTTCAACGGTTGTGCTAGTTTTCAATTGAATTCTGTGTTGTTGGTATATTCATGTTTACACAATCTAACACAGACCACATCCGAGGAGGGAATCTAAAATAATAATAATATTTAAGAATAAAGTGATTTGTTAAACCTATTTGCACAAAAATCATTATTTATAATACTTGATTAATTCGAAATACTCCCTCAAAATCTCGATGAGGAATATACTCAATTATTATTGAGTAATTGTTCATAGCAAACTTTCGGAGTTCCGTACTTCGCGATAATGAACATTCTGAATACAGTACTTCGTAGTAGCAAACTTTCGGAGTAACGTACATCGGAGTGACGAACATTCTGAATACAGTACTTCGTAGTAGCAAACTTTTGGAGTAACGTACATCGGAGTAACGAACATTCTCAATACCGTACTTCGTCGTAGCGTACATTCTGACTCACGTAATTCGGACTCACAAACTTTCTGTATACCGTACATCGGCATTTCGAACTTCGGAGTAACGTACGTAATACAGTCTAATTGTAGCGATATGTGTGAAGATGTTTTTGCATGGAAATAGTTGAACATTGCGCTGGTTACAATTACTCATATTGTTAGATAAATCTCTGTTGTCACAGGAACAATATCCAGTAACCAAAGCTGCTGACTGCCCAAGTACCAACAGACACGCAGAATGGCTATCAAGGCTCACTTCAATTGTAGAAGGAATTTTACAATGAATAGAGTGTGCTCGTGGGAGTAGTGGGCTGCACCGCGCACCGCAGTGAAGTGGTCGGCACAGGCTCCATGCTGCGCGTCACATTGCGTTAACGCGGACATTGCTACATGGCATGAAGTATTGGTGGGGTGCAAGTGAGGAGAGGTTAGCGGTTCAATGTTGTTGCTGAATGAAAATTAGTGGTGTCTCAATGGTCATTGTCCCGATTTGGAAAAGTTCTGTGTTCGAATCATTTGTAAACGGTGAAGGAAACTATTTTGAGGAATCACTTAGATGACGACCTTAAGAATTTCTGGTGGTGGGAAGGAGTAAATATATTAAATTCAGATTTAATAAAATGACTATGTTCACTTACAATTTATTATTCTTTATTGGTCTAGTAGTAGAGAAAGTGAATCATTATACTAATGCCCCGTATGTATTATCAAAAATCACGCTTTACAACTTTATTACCTGAATATCTGTCAAAGCCACCGCAACCGACTTTTCATAATTTACAATTGTTGTTAACTATAGAAAAGTACTTCTACAGAAAAAGATTCAGGTTTTATAAAATGACGGGAATCACGGGATAATAATGGAATTTAAGAATATAATAATAATAAATAATTATATTCTATTTCAAAGTGGGTGGGAATTGTACCGCGCTGTCACAATTATTTCAAAGCTAAAAAATAAAATAAAAACTATTCTCATATTGGGCAACACTGCTGCACTGTAATGTCATTTCGTTTAAAGCTAGTTATTTTAAACAACTCTATTTATGGGGAAACTTCTTTTAAGGGATGGGTTGGGAGACCTGTCTCGGAAAAGGAGCTTCGTATAATTATGATAGAACTTCACTTACGGTAAGTTCGTTTCCCCGTCGGGGCTGCGGGTTGTTCGCAAGAGATACTGCGGCCCCGACATGAAGGCTAAGAAGGAACATGGGTGGTTTTTAGTCAGTAGAAGTCTGGCACTCCCTTTCGCTCTGTTCAAGAGCGATTATTTATATTTGATGATTTTCCACACGCCAAAAAAAAAAGGTAAGTTCGTTTAATCATATAATTATACTTTCTCCTTCTCCGAGACATATTAACGTGTAGATGTTTGAAGTTAGGGTTGTTTATGGGTAAGTAAATAATCAAATAATGAGATCAACATAATCAAGTTATATTATTTAAGGTGTTGCATATTACATCACTGAACGCAGTGGGTTCTTGAATGATTGGTCTATTATAATGTCTAGCAAAGGTGGCTGAGTTTTGAGACCACCCAGCTGTTCTTTGTATTAGGTCTATACTGATTCCAGATCTTTTAGCAGCTGACGTGGCAGCATGTCTGGTGCTAAAAGATCTGAAAAGTATTTACATCAATTCCAGACTCATGTAAAGTGGTTTTAATCCAGCGGTTTATAGTTTGGGTTAAAGCGCAATGATATGACATTACAGTGCAGCAGTGTTGCCTAATAAGAGAACAGTTTTTATTTTATTTTATTTTTTAGCTTTGAAATAATTATGACAATCCCACGCTAAAACTTCATAGCGATGAGACGTACTTAAAACATCATAAAAGAAATAACGCCATCGCTTATAACTTGACGCAGTTCGTTAATCAGACAGCCGCAGTACCATCTACCGTTCCCCCCTGATTAATATCAGTCGTCCGCTCAGGGACTCCATGTTTGGAAACTGCAATTGGGTAATACTCGCTCTAAGCGCTGCGTAAAGCGGCCTCACTGCCCGAACGAAATGGTGCAGCGGTGTTACAAGTCGCTGGAATTGCTGCATGTAAACAATTTTATTAGTAGACGAAAGGGTTATAAGTTTATTAGTTTTTTTTATAAGTTCTGTAGGAAATTGAGTGGTTACTTTATTTAAGGAATCGTGAAACCAATGAAAACGTGCTATATTGTTTGTGGTAAAGTTTATATTAAACACGGGTTGTAGAACAACTTCTTACAGATAAAATATACATAATTTGATTTTTATATCAAACTTTTTTTTAAATATTCGTTATGTGTATTAGGCTGATTTGCATCATTTGTGTCTTCTTGTATCCGATTACTCCATTTTGTGACACATCATTCACTCAGATATAAATAGTTGGGTAAAACGATAGTTTAAAAAATCAAAACGGCGAACTTACACATCAACAAATAATAACACCACGATCTCTCTTACAACAATAGTTCATACAATCTTACAATTTCCCATCGCTTTGTGTGCACCGATCCCATCAAGTCATGTCATCAGATAACGGTGCGCAAAGCTTTACCCGCGACACAAACACAGTTTGTCAAAGGGACGCGACATCATTCAATTTAAGCCCGGACTGCACTGATGCCACTGTCACCGATGAGCTCAGCTTTCAAGTTATTAAAAACTGTGTTCTGTTTCGATGGCATGAACTGGGGTTTATTTTTGTGCTCGTTTCGGAGTTAAATTGGCAAATGTTTGCTGTAGTAACAGTTACTTTTTTTTTCTTAATTAAATCAGCACATAGGACTATGGAGGTGTAGGAGTTACACCTGTTTGCACATATTTTTATGCACTATTATGTCTCCTGCATACCTGACCAATCTTCGCTCAGACTAGATTCCGTGACTGAAATACGGTCGGGAGGATAATATCTATCTTCTATCTATCTATATATATATATATATATATATATATATATATATATATATATATATATCTAAATATATATAACTCAAAGGTGACTGACTGACTGACTGACTGACATAGTGATCTATCAACGCACAGCCCAAACCACTGGACGGATCGGGCTGAAATTTGGCATGTAGGTAGATGTTATGACGTAGGCATCCGCTAAGATGCAGTTTCAAAACAATACACAGCTGTTATTTTAAATAACATTATTTTATCCGTTAAAACACGTGTTCAAAACTGTTAATCCTTTTGAATGTTTAACTTATAATCCTGTGCCCGACACACGAAATGTAATTGAGTTTTATACGTACACATAAACCTGACTCATATTTTAGTACTAGGGGATTATAGACGTAAAGAGTACTCATATCTACCTATCTACAGGGTAGGATATCAAATTACTTTTCGATTCGCTGACTCCGAATGTCAAAGGTTTTGTTATACAAAATAATTTGTAGGTAACTCTAACTAGTCTAGTTCTTTGTCACAAAGTGGTTCTCGAAACACTTTTCTGTCTATTCTCTGGAAAATAATAAAATATTCCGAACATTATAACAACGGTCTGTTCTGTGTTTTATTGAGCATGGAAATAAGAATATACTATTTTGTATTCATATTTATAAAACTTTTCAACGTTTCTAGTAAGAAAAATGAATATATTGTTTCACGTAACTTATGCGTATAAACCACCAACTAATTATAATGTCTGACAATCAAGTAGCCATCAGCCCGATAACTTATGTCTATTGAGTACAGACATCTTCACATACATTGTCGCTCGTAGAACATCACTCGCCCCTTGTCCATGGGACTAAAACATAACTGGCAAAATGTAAGTGTACTATAGGTACCTACAATTATTTTTTTTTGGAGGTGTGACGTCATCAAATGACTCCTCTCGCTCTTAGCAGAGCAGTAGGGAGTGTAAGACTTCTACTGACTAAAAACCACCAATGTTTTTTCTTAGCCCTTGCTGTTCGGCGCCGCGGTATCTCTTTCGAACAACCCGCAGCCCCGACAGTTTTGGTACACCTCTGCCTAACACTCCGGGGATTACAGGGAATTACAGGCGTGATGTTACGTAAACATCACCTTTGTCTACGTCCACTCTCGCTTTGTCGTAAGATGATAAATATTAGTTCATCGTCAGCAATTAGGCAAAGTGCAACATGGTATTATGAGATAAAACAGTTTGTTCATGTGCTTAACGTTTAGATAAACAGAGTAAACATTTTATTAATAAAATAAACAACTGAATGCAGGTAATTAATAAATGAATAGTTACTAATAGTAAGAATATCTAGATATGTAAACATGTGTTAATCTAGGAGCAAACAGGTAGCTAACAGTAAGTCAATACTTGCCTAGTAAGCAGGATTAATCTCATTAAACATAGTGCAGACGTAGGCAAGCAATTAATACTAATTAAAACAACTACACAAAGGAATTGAATTGCCTCTTTTCTTCTTACATTTGCCTCTCCTATTGCTTCTTTGGTCTAGTGGTCGCAAACGCTACTGCTGAGTCATGGTTCAATTCCCTGGTCGGTCAAAGTGTCATTGAGCTTTTTCATCAAAACTTTCTTCATAACAGCCAAAGAGCCCGGATATGTGCCTTTTTTCCGGGTGGAAAATCATCAAATAACCTCTCCCGCTCTTGGGCAGAGCGAAAGGGAGTGTCAGACTTCTAGTGACTAAAAACCACCCATGTTCCTTCTTAGCCCTTCATGTCGAGGCCGCGGTATCTCTTGCGAACAACCTGCAGCTCGGATCTGTGCCTACCTTATTAGTTACGACTTAAACATATCTATCTATTGACACGTGGGTGTACGGAAGATACACGTCTGTAAACTTAAGTTAAGTCTTGTCAAAATAATTGTATTATTTGATACTTAATAAATAAGCTTACACCTAATGAAACTAATAACAAAGTTATTAATAATATAAAAATAATAGTATCAATTGCCAAGGCATTAAATACAATGAGCTTAGGTAATAGCTCAAGTAAGAAGTTGTGTTGATAGTTATTTATTAGGGTTGCGGGGATGGCAGCTTTTTGGGTTAAAATCAATTTAAATTTTAATAAATAGTGCTCCAGCTTGTTAAACTGAACGGTGGCTATAATGAGTATTGTCAAGCGAAGAAAGATTAATTAATTGACATTACAAAAGGTTTCCTACGGATATCGAAATATTTCCATATTTTCTATTGGATCAGTACTCAGGAAATTGTAAACAAAACTTACTGAAATGTACTGCACAACGTCGGTAGTACTTTAACCTTGAGCTTGTTTAGAAAAGGAGGCATACTCACATAGTGATGTGTGCAAAAAATATTTACTTAATTGGGTTTTCCGCGTTAAGCAAAGTGTGACGTCCATTTTTGTTGTATCCATTAGTTTTCAATAACAGCTAGAGGGTTAATTTATGTGTAGGTACAGTAAACCAGCATATTGTGTCTCCTTAACCTTCACAAGACCTCCTGGGCCAAGACCTCATAGGTATGATACAGTGCGATGGATACAATCTAGTATAACAAACGCAGCGACTTGTTTGACGTCCACGCAGACTTAATATCGACGTTTGGCAGACGTAATTAGTATTAGTATTTAGTATAATTATCTAGAATTTAAGTACATTAAATATCTAGTCTCTGTTCTTTCCTTTTGGTTTTATTTTATTTTTATTATTAATCGTGCCCTTAAAGCAAAAACCAACTAAAGTCACTTATGAGCAAAAATGAGTTACAAATACCGTTAGGATCTCCTTTTCAAAAATACACGTACTCTCCTCATCAGGTGTTTAACCAAAATTTTACGATTCGAACCTTTAAACACGATTTTTTCGAAACTAATTTTTTTGCAGCTAGTTGGGTTTTGCAGTAAGGGGACGATATCCCTTACAAGACGTGTTAATAATAATATTAAGACACAATTACTTGAATATTCATATCTGTAACAACTGTAATATAACCTTCCTTTGAGGCTTCGCCGCAGTTGGCTAAAAAGACACTAAAACAAACTTCAAACTCTTTTTGTCACCAACTCAAAGTCACTGGGTCACAGAGGTGACATTACGTTGCACTATTAAACTGGCAGCAGATTGAAACAGCTACTAAATCTAGTTAGTATGTTTGTGTACAGTCGCGAGCAAACGCGTTCACTGTGCTCTCTGTGTGCTTGTGATGCATCTTTGTGCAGTACCACAGAGTAAATAATAAGTAAAAAAAAGAAAAGTCGTGGTAGTAGCTTCGTAAACCTCCAAATCTGTGACCTTTTAATAATTTGGCTGCTATAAACAATAAGGTAGTTGACTAAAAAAATATTATTTGTCCGTCAGATAGAATTCCAAAAACTATTGGACACGTATTTTTTCTTTTTTCACGTAAACAAAAAATGAAGACAATACAATGCTTCGAAAAGTCGTGCTACGTCACAGTTTGGTACATTTTTTACCAGAAAGTGACATCACAACCCCTTTTTTTTTTTTTTTTGGCGGGTGGAAAATCATCAAATAACCCCTCCCGCTCTTGGGCAGAGCGAGAGGGAGTGTCAGACTTCTACTGACTAAAAACCACCCATGTTCCTTCTTCACCCTTCATGTCGAGCCCTCGGTATCCCTTCCGGACAACCCGCAGCCTCGACAGGCGTCGGCCCTTGCGGGCCCCTTCCATGTTGCTGACATCTCTTTGAGGCGCGCGTGGAACACGAACGCGCCGTCGACACGGCCTGTTGTCGTCATAAGACGGACGGACGGCGCGCTTACCCATCACTCACCGTCCACAGGCCCGCGTCTACGGTGGCCGGAAGCCATCACGTGGCCCCCGACGCCCGGAGCGCCTCCCGCGGCGGCTGGGATGAGAGGTTCTCTCCCTCTCACGTTCCGCCACCTCCTTCGCTAGCATCACTGCTTCGCAGAAGGAGGCGACGGCGTCCCATTCCTCCTCGCCCCGGACCATGGCTTGCACCAGGGCCGGACGCGAGAGGTCGCCGCCGCCGATCGCCGCTACGAGAACACGGCGGGGCTCCGCCCAAGCGGGACACACCTCCACGGTGTGCTCCACCGTGTCCTCTGGCCGATCCTCACAATGGTGACAACCGGGCGTTTCCTCCCGCCTGATTCGGTGCAGGTACCTCCCGAAACAACCGTGTCCGGTAAGTACCTGCGTCAGACGGAAGGTGAGGGCGCCGTGGCGCCTCTCCAGCCACTCCTCAAAGAGGGGACTTACCGCCACTATCGTGGCGTGCCCTGCATGGGGTTGCGACAGTCGCTGACTCCATGCCGCCATGAGATCGCACCGGAGGTCTGTCCGCTGCGCAGCAACTTCCCGCGGCAACGGAGTGACCCCCCGGTGCAGCGCCTCAGCGCGCCATTCATGCAGGCGCGCGAGGACTATCGCCTCTAGATCCCACGGCGGCAATCCGGCAAGGAGGTTCGCCGCCTCGCGGGAGATCGTGCGGTACCCACGGACTAGCCTTACGGCCATCACCTTTTGGGGCGCGTTCAGGTAGTGGGCGGCCCGCTTCCTCAAAGCACTCGCCCGCACCGGGGCCCCATAAAGGGCCATGGACCGCACGATCCCCGCATAGAGCCTCCGGCAGGAGGCGTTTGGCCCCCCCAGATTGGGCAGGAGCCACCTGAAGGCAGCCGCCGCCCGTTCCAGTCTGGGAGCCAAACGTCGGAAATGCTCCACGAAGTTCCACCGGCTGTCGAGGACGAGTCCTAGGTACTTCAAAGTACACTCGACGCCGATGGGAACCCCTCCCACCGTTAGCTGCGATCCCGACGGTGGCACATTCCCACACCCATAGAAGCACATTGCTTCGGACTTGTGAAGTGCCACTTCGAGACCCAGCTGCCAGATCCTCTCAACGACTATCGCAACCCCGCGTGTCATATTGTCGGCCGCCGCCTCGTGCGACCCCCCTGTGCCAGCACCAGCGTGTCGTCAGCGTAGCAGACGACGCTGACGCCGCTAGGAAGGTCGGCACGCAGCACCCAGTCGTAACCGATGTTCCACAGGGGCGGCCCCAGAACCGATCCCTGTGGAACACCGCACGACATTTCTCGCCGGTTCCATTCTCCGTCTTGACCGGGGTAGATGACAGCCCTGTCTGTCAAGTAGTCCCCGACTACACGACGAAGGTAGGCCGGCACCCGGTGATACCGGAGTGCCTCCCTAATGCAGCTCCAGGGCATGGTGTTGAAGGCGTTGGCGATGTCGAGAGACACCGCCAAGACCACACCGCCCCGAGAGACCGCAACCCCCGTCGTGAGGGCTCTCACGCGCGCGATGGCGTCCACCGTCGAGCGCCTCTTGCGGAAACCAAACTGGTGTTCTGCAAGATCCGGACCCATCCCCTCAAGGTGCTCGGCGAGGCGGTTTGCAATTACTCTTTCAAAGAGCTTGCCCACCTCGTCGAGCAGCACAATGGGCCGGTATGCGGACGGCGAGTCCGCCGGGCGCCCCGGCTTCTGGATGAGGACCAGCTTCCCCGTCTTCCAACGAAGCGGGAACTGGCCTCTTTCCATGCACGCGCTTAAGAACCCCTCCAGTCGGGGCCCAAGAGCCTCTGAGGCCAGGACCCAGGCTTTGCCAGGCAAGCCGTCGGGTCCCGGGGCGGTATTTTTGGCCTTAAGCCTCCGTACCGCCACTCTCAGGTCTACCCCAGTCACCTCCGGAATGTCGTCATCGGATCCTGATTGGGCATCGGATCCTGATTGGACATCACAACCCCTCACTTATGATCTTTGACACGTTTTATTTTCGTCAATGTTTATTAGTTTGATAAAACAAAAAACACGTATCCAGTGTTTTTCGATAATCTAACTGACGGACTAAACCGAATCATATTTCTTTTAGTTAGTCAACTACCATCAGTATAGTCTGCGTAAATAGCTGTTATCCGAGGAGGATGTTCCATTACTCATGGGTAACTAGTTACAAACCGTTGTTTTTAAAACGTTTACAAACATTTAAACTAACATATACACACACCCAGACCCGAAACAACTATCTGTAGGCTATACAAGTATTTGTTCTGTGCGGGAATCGAACCAGCGAAACGCAGCTCAGCAGTCAATCGCTTAGCCACTGATCAATACTAGTACCTATTGTAACTTGGACTGGTTTAATAGTTATAATTAGCATCGCGGACCCTAAGACCTAAAATATAAGAAGGGTACTGAATTCATTCTTTTTCAGGACCACCCCGGCTCTAAATTCTTCACATATCAAACATGAAGTAATAAAAAAAAAAGGTTTTTGTAATTGTGATTTTTTTAATTTTTTTATATTCCGACGAAACGCTAATTATTGCCGATAATTCACATAACAATATTTATTCTTTTCGTATTCTATGCGAAAAATTTACATACAGATCTTTAAGAGTGTTACAAATCAACAACTAAGTAGCTATCACATCTACTCCCTTCCAAAGTCTATGGCACTAGAGTCGCGCGCAATTTGGTGAAGCTCGCGGCCGCTCGGCTGCTCGCGCACAAAGGAGCTACTACACGCGCGCTTTACATGCTAATGTGAACATTTTTACAACTACCCGCCATTCAGATGTATATGGGCCTCGTTGCGCGAACTGTGTGTTAATTGATTTATTTTACAGAGCATGCAGTGTTGAGTCCAGTGTTTGGTTTTTAGGAAATTCGAGTAAGTTTTGAATTAAAATGTTTGGTTTAAAATTTAATGATGTACCAGGGGCCAACCTTTTACATCTATGGGAACTATAGATAAGTGACTGTTAGGATCATTTATAAATACCAGTATTAGGTTCACAGACACCACTTTATTCGTGCTATCCACTTTTTGTAGCACCGTAACAACGCTTGGCTACGACGTAGCATGTGCTACGCCGTAGCCGTAGCGAAATCGTAGCGCATGCATAGCATTATGATACTGGATATTTCGCTGTGAATAATTGATCTCATAGTAAGTGATTATCCTGTAATAAAAACTAAAGAAACCAGGCTTATGTATAAGCACACTATATTGAATAATGTAATTATCTAATAGCCTAGCCCACCGTCCGGTATTTCCACTAAGACGTACAGAAATTGCAAGCATCACGTTTATTATAACTGAATACCAGATAATACGTACGTTACGTATTCGTAGTATTCTTGCTCAAGTTTGGAGGTGTAATGTGGCTCACATTACAGTTATTACGAACCGACGTCAGCTTCTAATGGAACACTGACTTCTGGAACGTTTCGGTATGTTCCCGAATATTCTGAGTCGGAATGAAACTTGAAAGGATTTGTTTAGGAACTAGGGCGTGTCGAGTGTGGCTACGTGTTTTAATTTTACTTGTCAACTTATTTTGAGAGTTCTCTTATACTAGCTAGATTAAATAGTCGCAGTTTATTTCTATAGCTTCATCATCGGCCTATAATGTTCCCACTGCAGGGACTCAGGCCATATCCACCAGGCGGGCCCAGTGTGGTTTGGTAGATGTCGTATGTCTTTGAATTTTTTTATTCTAAGTCATGCCATGCCGGTTTCTTCACGATGTTTTTGTTCACCGTTTTGAGAGCAGTGGTGACGAAATAAGTCACACAAATTAATACGCCTGCCTGAGATCGAACCCGCGATTTACTGCTCGTAAGACGGGGGCGCCGCTACTGAGTCACCGCCGCTGTATAGCTTCCGTAAGTTTATTTATCAATAGAAATAATACAGTTGTATCATACATAGACGATGAGAACATATACAAGTAATGCTTAATTTGTTTAATTACAACACCCTCGGTATTGTCGATTTTGTAATCAAATACATACAACTTAATTTGACCAGTAGGCAGTTTGACGAGGCAGCTTTTCTCTCCTATTTTCCTGTGTAATTTAGTCAGTACATGGAAATAAACAGTCACTCGAGTGAACCCTACACTCGAATGAAGTCTTAAAATTTTTGCGAGGATGGGAAATCATCAAATAAATCCATCCCACTCTGGGCAGAGCGGTAGGGAGTGTCCGACTTCTACCGACTAAAAACCACCCATGTTCCTTCTTAGCCTTTTGTGTCCGGGGCCGCGGTGTCTCTTTTGAACAACCCGCAACCCCATTTAATTTGATCTTGATGTTAAAATTTACCTTATGGCTATTATGGCGTAGGGTAACATTCAGCCTTAAAACATTATTGGTGTTAAAACAATTATGACCTCAACTGTCCATACAGCGTGGTATCTTCCACAAACCACCCCTATTTTTCCCTCCAACCCCTCAATCGATCAGTGCGCAAAACAAAAAATCGTTCAATAAGTAAAGATTACGGGTAATCTGTATAAAGCGACGCACACACGGGCGCAGGTGGTGGCGCTCGTTAATCAGCGCCTCAGCGCTCAGCGGTGAGCGCCCGCCCGGTGGTAAGCGCGCGATTAACGCTAGCCTTATAATTGTTGTTTTTAGATTTGTTTTGTTTTCAATTGTTATGAGTTTAAATTATGTTTGTGCTTAAGATTCAATTTGATGTAAGATGATAACATTTGTCAAGTAATAATAATAACCCTCTTCACCTAGGCCAATCTGAGCGAAGATTAACCATCCATGCGGGACATATTATGGTGCACAAGTATATGCGTGCGTAGGCATCGATGCACTCTATCTTCCCTCTCTCTTGCTGTTCGACAGCAATTCAACACGACTGGAGGGAGACCAGGTACAGGAGCAACGGCTTAACATGCTTTCCTAGGCACGGGGGTATCATACCGCCAACATCGAAACTTCGGGCTGCTATAAGAAGTCCCTTATGGAAAACATCAACACATTGCACGTCCCGGGAATCGAGCCCAAGACCCACCGCTCTTGCCAGCGAGACCTACGGAGCAGTCTTCCTAGTAGATTTGGCTAGAAAGGACCGGTAACTTTTGAAATGACGAGTAATTTAGAGAAGTAGAAATCCTGCAATTCCGATCACAAATATAGTGGGATAACGGTAAAAAATAATAAAGATCTTCAAAGTATGCAGTAAGAAATTAAATAACAGCGGTATGGATTAATAGCTCTGTATCAGCACAAATAATGTCATCATCACCATCATCATCATTTCAGCCAAAAGACGTCCACTTTTTTTTTTTTTTTTTTTTTTAAAAACGTTGCCCCACACTAGGAATTTCTCCTGTATCGTGGGTGCGTTCACAAACATATAAACTCACATACACAAATACCCAGACCCGAAACAACTATCTGCAGGTCATACAAATATTTGTTCCGTGCGGGGATCGAACCCGCGACACGCAGCGCAGCAGTCCAATCGCTCAGCCACTGCGCCAACCGTGCCGTCAACGCCACTGCTGGACATGGGCCTCCCCCAGGTGTCGCCACACAAATAATGTAAAATAATATAATGGAGTGTTGGTAGCGTAGTGGTATCTGAACAATATTATTAATTCTTTATCACAACTCTTGATTAAATCTGCCCTTATGTTAAATTAAATGACCACTTTTACGCTCTTTGTAATTAATTTTGAATTAAGTTGTCCCACGTCAATTTACTTAATATATAATATTTTGATTTTAGGATTTTAAGGGTTGTCGTACCAGAATGGGCGGGTGCGACGTAAGACGCAAGCCCAGAGAGTAAGAGAAGTAAGAATGAGGTGTGCGAGCTGGAATGTAGGTACGATGACTGGAAGAGGAAGAGAGTTAGCAGATGTCCTAAAAAGGCGACGAATAAAAATAGCGTGTCTGCAAGAGACTAAGTGGAAAGGTGAGAAGGCAAGAGAGATAGGAGAAGGATACAAGTTCTATTATTGTGGCAGCGATGGCAAGCGAAATGGTGTGGGAATAGTTCTGGATAGTGAGTTGAAAGAATGTGTTGTGGATGTTAAAAGAGTGAGCGATAGAGTGATAGCTGTAAAAGTGATTTTTGATAGTTTGGCGATGAATATAGTTAGTGTGTATGCACCCCAGTCAGGAAGTGAGGATAGCGTGAAAGAAAAGTTCTGGGAAGACTTTGATCGAGTGATGTTGGATGTGCAGGATAGTGAAGAAGTGTATATTGGGGGTGATTTCAACGGGCATGTAGGAAGGATGACGGATGGGTATGAGAGAGTGCATGGCGGTTGGGGGTATGGAGACCGTAACACTGACGGCGAGACACTGCTGCAAGCTGCTTCTGCCTTTGACCTGGCAATAACCAGGACGTGGTATAAAAAAAGAGACGAACATCTCATTACTTACAAAAGTGGCCACCACGCGACGCAAATAGACTTTTTCCTGGTCAAACGAAATAGCCTTAAGTACATCAAAAACTGTAAAGTCCTGCCAGGTGAAGATCTAGTCTCCCAACACAGACTGGTCCTAATGGATGTGAAAGTCTGTGTCTCGTCCAGTAGAAACAAAGAACGGCCCCCACCCAAAACCAGATGGCGTATGATAGAAAAAGAAGAATGTTTATGTATGTTTAGAAGTCAAGTGGTGGATAAGATGATTGAAATGAAGGATATGGAAGGAAAATCTGTAAATGAATCATGGGAAGAGATGGCGAATTGCATACGGAGAGTAGCAAAAGATGCATTTGGAGAATCGAAAGGAAAAGGTGTGATAGATAAGGATACATGGTGGTGGAATGAAGATGTACAAAAGAGTTTAAAAGAAAAGAAGGTTGCGTTTAAAGAATGGCAGGGTGTAGCAAACGAGAGTGACCGTTTAAAAGATGAAAAGAAAGAGAATTATAAAGAATGGAAGAGGAAGGCAAAGAAGGCGGTAGCAGTTTCCAGGGCTAAGGCTCAAGATAAGTTGTACGACTCACTGGACAGTCCTAGAGGCCAGAAGGAGCTCTACTGGATTACAAAAGCGAGAGAAAGGAGAACGAGAGATATAGTTCATATTAAATGTATAAAAGATGGCGCTGGTAAGGTTCTTTCAAAAGATGATGAAATAAAAGACAGATGGAAGTTTTATTTTGAAAAGTTAATGAATGAAGAGAATAAATGGAACGGTGTGCTCAAAGAGGTACAGGTGAATATGGGATTAGTGAGAGAAATTAGTATGGATGAAGTAAGGAAGGCAGTTCAAAGTATGAAAAGTGGAAAGGCCATGGGCCCTGATGAAATACCAGTTGAAGTATGGAAGTGTTTAAAAGAAGACGGATGTATGTGGCTGACTTTATTCTTCAATAAGTTGTTGCATGAAGGAGCAATCCCAGAAGAATGGTGCAATAGTTCGCTAGTGCCCATTTTTAAGAATAAAGGTGATGTGCAAGACTGCAACAACTATCGGGGAATAAAGCTCATGTCACATAGTATGAAAGTATGGGAGAAAGTGATAGAGAAAAGAATAAGAGAGGAGAGTGAGATCACCCAAAATCAGTTTGGGTTTATGCCAGGTCGAGGAACAACGGACGCCACTTTTGCACTCCGCCAATTGTGCGAGAAGTACAGACGTGCACACAAGAACTTGCACATAGTGTTCATTGATCTAGAGAAAGCGTATGATAGGGTACCTCGGGATGTGTTGTGGTGGGCCTTGAAAGAGAAAGGTATACCAGGGAAGTATGTAGAGTTAATTCGAGCTATGTACAGTAAATCTCGTACCTACGTTCGGTCAGCTGCTGGCAACACCGATGAGTTCAGTGTGGCTGTAGGCTTGCACCAAGGGTCGGCTTTAAGCCCTTACCTCTTCTTGTTGATTATGGATGCTCTGACGTCGGACATACAAGAAGAGGCACCCTGGTGCATGCTGTTTGCCGACGACATTGTTCTTGTCGGTGAAGATGGACCTGAGATCCAGAGCAGATTGGAGAAATGGCAACAGAAGCTGGAGAATGTTGGCCTGAAAATCAGCAGAAGTAAAACCGAATACATGTTTTGCGATTTCGGCGGTCTCTCCAGTTCTGGAGCCATAGCGCTAGATGGCGTGTTTCTTCCAGTTTGCTCCGACTTTCGGTATCTCGGTTCTCTCGTGCAAAGCGATGGCGAAATAGATCGTAGTGTAAAGCATAGAATTAGCACTGGATGGATGAAATGGCGGCAGGTCACGGTAACAATTTGCGACTCCCGCATTCCCCTTAAACTCAAGGGGAAGATTTATAAAACCATGGTTAGACCTGCTGTCGTATATGGATCAGAATGTTGGGCCACAAAAGGGATAAATGAAAGGCAATTGCATGTGGCTGAGATGAGAATGCTAAGGGGGATGTGTGGTGTGACGCGAATGGATAAAATAAGGAATGAGTACATAAGAGGAAGTCTGAAAGTGGCGCCGGTAAATGAAAAGTTGTGTGGTAATCGATTGTCGTGGTATGGACATGTGATGCGAAGGAATGAAGAAAATGTTGTGAGAAAAATGTTGAGTATGAATGTAGATGGCTATAAGAGTAGAGGAAGACCAAAGAAACGATGGATGGACTGTGTGAAGGATGATATGGCTAGAAAGGAGGTGACTGCTGACATGACGAGAAATAGAGAAGTATGGAAGAAGAAGACATGTTGCGCCGACCCCAAATAAATTGGGATAAGGGCAGGAGAATGATGATATAATATTTTGATTACGATTTCAGAACGAATAAAGTTTTGGATTGAAATAAATCCTAATTAACCTGTTTCCCTTAAGTTTATCACTACTAGCTATGTTTTAAGTAATAAACAGCTATTCCTATTCTTTCTATCCCCTTGGAGTCCTTACGGACATCCTTAAAACTTCTACTGTCATAATAAACCGGGATATTTCTTCCGATACGCCATCCCATTAATATTATAGTGCCTATAGAACCCCCGCCACTGGACCATTCTCGCTAATTACCGGATTATGCTAATCTCTAAGAGCAGACTATGATGCAGGCTGTAGCCGGTGGCCCCGTGGGAGAGGTTAACGATCACTAATTATCATAGTATCCTGGCTAATTAGATAACTATTATCTGATTGATAGATTAAAGGTTATGATTTGCATACAAAAGTTCTGAAAGTCTAAACTAGTGGCAATCATTTTCAAAGCTTTTCTTATTTCATCAAAAGAAATCACAAGAACATTTCGGATTTTTCCATCATTATTAATTACATCATCATTTGTTCATGTAACATTGTGTCTTTACAAAATTTTTCATAAAGGAGTGGTGATCGTCTTTGTTTAAAGTTTACTTGCAAATATCCTACTACTATTTTTTTTTGCAACTTTTCCTACTTTAAGCTTTCACAAAATTGTAACAGCTAACCCCGGCTGCCGTCCTATCACTAGAAAGCCGTTAACTAACAAATGGTAAATTTTTACTTTTTGATACAGCTTGATAGAGTTCAAAATTCTTTATCTTTCTGTCTAGGAAACATTTCTAGAATATGAATAGAGAGTAGTTCCAGATAATTATATAAAAACTTTTCAGGTCGTTTAATAATAGAATTTGTGATGATTCCAGGTCTCGAAAGCGTCTAACCCACACTTCTTCGCAAAATATACGTCAAAATACCTTAACTGCCTAATTTGACAATTTATTTTTGGTTTTTAGAGTTAGAGTTTCTAAACCGCCTCAAGGGCCGAAAAAAAATTAACTAAATATAATTATCACGCATATGACTATTATACTGTTACGGGACAGTAACAAGCAGATCTTATAAACCTGTAGAAACAAAAGCCCCTCAGCAAACACTAGCCAGGCACCCCAACACACGAGCATCTGCACGCCACCTAAGCTGAGATCAAGAGGGCTGGCAGAGAGCCAGGCTCCGCAACAATTGACCTAATTACGTGCCAGTTAGCCGATCAAGATGGTTGCGTAACCATGAGTACGGCTAGGTTGTTGGTTTAGATGTGTAAAGTTTTCAATTCATTGTAGTTTGACCTAGGAATCTTAATAAAAAAACTGGGCAAGTGCAAGTCGGACTTGCACATGATGGGTTCCGTAACATTGTAGTAGATATTGAGAGATTTTAAAGACGGAACCCTAATAAACGGCACGTATGTGTTTAGATCAACATCAATGAAACTCGTGGTGGGTACTGGGAGCAGGAAAAGGCAGATCACGACGGAGATGCCGGGACGTTCCTTGATGATTGGAAAGAAGTAACACCGCATCGTGACCGCTGGAAGGAATGGAGGTAGGTCTTTGTCGAGTAGTGAGACTGTTCGGTTTTAAAATAAAAATTGGAGGGCTATAATCCACCACGCGGTCCCAGTGCGGCTTGGTAGAGGTCACATGTCTTCGAATTTTTATGGTTCTAAGACATGTTGGTTTCCTCACGATGTTTTCTTTCACCGTTTTGAAAGCAGTGATGATGAAATAAATTACACAAAGTAATGCGCGTGTCTAGGTTTGAACCCACGACTTACTGCACGTAAGTCGGGGTCGCCACCTGGCTACCACTGCTCTAACTATTATAACTGACTTTAAATATCCAAAATTCACAAATAATATATCACGTTGTAAAAGAAGAACAATGACTTATCTGTGTAGAAATAAACAATACATTTCCCGCAAGTATTTAACTAACAAATAAACTACGACCCACCTACATCGAAACAAAACATAATTCCGTAGAATCCTCTCATTTTTCCCGACACGCCGCTGGCAAATAAATACGCCATTTTTAATTCCATACAGCGCTATTTCGCTTTTAATTATCTCATTAGTAGTATTTACGACAACGGTTAGTGCACGTTCATTATGAATTAGTGGTACGTGGAACTTTGAATTTAACTTGTATCATATTGTGTGGTGTTTTATAGAATAGAGTAAAGTGTTTCCTGCAACCTCTTACCTACCTGCACCGAGAATCATGGTGCTTGTATAAAGATTCAGGTTTCACGGAAAACCTATGGCTCTTATGAACATGTAAGAATAAACTGGCACTTGAACCAGCACCTGTATGCTTATCGTACATTCAGCGGACGTATGAAATTATTGAACCAGAACCGATTGGCCTGAAAATCAGCAGAAGTAAAACCGAATACATGTTTTGCGATTTCGGCGGTCTCTCCAGTTCTGGAGCCATAGCGCTAGATGGCGTGCTTCTTCCAGTTTGCTCCGACTTTCGGTATCTCGGTTCTCTCGTGCAAAGCGATGGCGAAATAGATCGTAGTGTAAAGCATAGAATTAGCACTGGATGGATGAAATGGCGGCAGGTCACGGGAACAATTTGCGACTCCCGCATTCCCCTTAAACTCAAGGGGAAGATTTATAAAACCATGGTTAGACCTGCTGTCGTATATGGATCAGAATGTTGGGCCACAAAAGGGATAAATGAAAGGCAATTGCATGTGGCTGAGATGAGAATGCTAAAGTTGTGTGGTAATCGATTGTCGTGGTATGGACATGTGATGCGAAGGAATGAAGAAAATGTTGTGAGAAAAATGTTGAGTATGAATGTAGATGGCTATAAGAGTAGAGGAAGACCAAAGAAACGATGGATGGACTGTGTGAAGGATGATATGGCTAGAAAGGAGGTGACTGCTGACATGACGAGAAATAGAGAAGTATGGAAGAAGAAGACATGTTGCGCCGACCCCAAATAAATTGGGATAAGGGCAGGAGAATGATGAACCGATTGGTACAGATTCCATTACAATTTGTCCATACTGGGAACCTGTATTTTACTAAATACAAGCACTTAATTTTCTAAGTGTATACATATTTATATAGAAAGCGAGGATGTGCAAGTCTACGTACAAGGTTCCCACCACAATTTATTTCGATTTCTGCGTAATGTCACTGGACAAGCGGAGACCAGTGGATTGTCATATTATTCGTTTAATTTTTGACTGCATATTTTTCTCACAGAATCCTTTGGCTGTCTTCAAAGGAAGGATGCAATATTTTAAATCACTCGATGAACCCCACATTGCGTATTCAACTGGCAAGCAAAGAAAGACCATGTTCCACCATTCTTCGAACTACAGAGTAATTACACTCTAACAGCTAAATCTCCGTGTGTTTGGTTTCTTTGGTTAGTGATCGGCATTCCCGGTGGCCTGCCAGCCTGTCTGAGCGGATTACTGAGCGGTTTGCTTGTGGCTGCGGCCCTGCACGCGCGCGTTTTGCCAAACAACTGGCGCTCTCTGGCACATTGCTTAGAGAGGTAAGCTATAAACGGAAGCCTTCTGATAAATAGGTTGTAACTATTGTATTCAGAAATGTTTATGTTGAAGTCCTAATTCTAAGTATCAACCGAATGTTGAGTTACTAAAATAATATTGCTTTGATCAGAATACTCTCATAGTATGCAATGGAAACTGCTGTGTTTTCAGTTTTAACTTATTCAACAACTCCGTCCTTTAAACTAACATTTAACTTAACAACTTCCGGAGTTTGATGAAACCTTGGTATTTTGCTCGTCTAGCTGCAGTAACAGGGAAGAATGGTAAAAGAAAACATGTTGTGCCGACCCCAAATAGAATGGGATAATGGCAGAAAGATGATGAGCTGCAGTAAGTCTTTCATTGTTTATAGGTTGCATGTAAAATGAGGTACACTAATAGAAAGAGGTTCATAGTCCACCCGCTATGTCCTCCACATTGCACCATACGCACCAGTAAACTACAGAGTACATACATCGGCTGCAAACAACTTGTATTAGTTTCAATGCAATCTGAGTGTTCGATGCAATGCCGTTAAGTGCTGTTTGTAGCGCAACTCTCAAAGAGCCGGACTCCAGTTACCAAGTATTTTGTAACTTAGAGGGATTCGAGTTTAATTGTAATTGTTGAACTGAGAGCACTGGCCCTGGAGTTTCTTGCAGATGTTCTGCAGTTTGATACAGAGGAACTGAACTCGGTCTGTGTCCTTGTGTGTTGGCAGAATTTTGTGATTTGAACTTAATAACTAGTTTTACTTATACAGATGAAAATGGAAGCGATTGATCTCTCATCAATAAGATGAGTGTATATGTGGATTTTATGTTTACTAAATTAAGCCTATGGAGATCTTTGGCAGTCGTTAAAGGTAGTCAGTGGCCTGAAAATCTGACAACCAATCTTACCAAGGGGTCATCATCATCATCAGCCTGTTAATGTTCCCACTGCTGGGACACAGGCTTCTCTCTTTAAAATAAAATAAAATACATTTATTTCAGGTTCCGCCATATTTAAATGACAAGCTACGAGACACATAAACCATTCAATAAATAACCGTTTCAAAATACAAACAAAAGCAAATTAGCATGATAAAAATAATGTCAAAAAATCAGAAATACCTACAATACCACTAAAATCAAATTAAAGTCAATGTCTTTGTGAGGGAATGGGCTATAATCTGCCACGCGGGCCCAGTGCGGATTGCTAGATGTCACAAGTCATCGAATTTTTGGTTCTAGGACATGCCAGTTTCCTCACGATGTTTTCCTTCACCGTTTTGAGGGCAGTGGTGATGAAATAAATTACACAAAGTAATGCGCCTGCCTGGGTTCGAACTCACGACTTACTAATCGTAAGTCGGGGTCGCCACCACTGGGCCACCACTACTCTTACCAAGGAGTATCATTATATTATAATTACCCAGTAGTAACTAGGATGTGGAGGTCAGATAGGCAGTCGCTTCATGTGTGATACCTGTATTCAACTGCACCCGGTTGTGCTCAACATAGTTGGGAAAAGGCTAGGCAGATGATGATTATATTTGTGGGGCAAACGTGGACATATATTGCAAAGTCAAGAGGAAAATACAAAGGGGTGGTTGGGAATAGGAGTTCATATAACCCTAATCTATTTAAGTCACGAGTAAATAGGCTTCTTCTGGGTAAGCTCGTTCCATCGTCGACCTCATCTTTGCCCTTAAGGTAAGATTGAGGTCAAGAGCAAGCCCATTGCAAATAAAAAAAAAAAAAAAAAATGGGTGGCCAAAACGAAACAGACACACTCCCTGGTAAGATCTTATACAGAAATGTCAATATTCGTAATACCTACCTATGCAAGAACACGTGTTGCAAGCCACAATTGTTTGTACTTAAACACTGTGGGTACACGTAACAGCGTCTTGTGCTCTGTAGCACAAGCTTGCTTCAATGTAAAGCCGGCTTTAGAACCCACAGTTATTATGATAGACGCTATGATTTCTAAGGAGACGATTTCCTTTGATACCATACAACCGTAATCTATCTTAACATACTGTTTATGGTGATAGAAGTATTACAGCGATATCAGACGATTCAAAGTTCGTTAATTTTTGCCCTTCATTCGACACCTGGCGGGACGAACTGGATTCTTTTCGCAGGGATTGGCTAACCGGAGCACTGGATAGGGATAAGTGGAAAGAGGAAAGGGAGGCCTTTGCCCTGCAGTGGGACACACATGGCTGATTATTTATTTATTTATTCGACAACATTCACAGTAAGTGCATTAGGTGAAGTGTAGTGCATTTAGGGAATGATGGATTTAGGCAGACTGGCTTCTCTAATGTCTTTCATACAGACCTGTACGTAAGTGATAAGGCAGTTTTTTATATTAATCTCCTGTGTAATTTAGTTGTTTAGCTGAACAAAATATACAGTCACTCGATTAAACCATATTATACACTCTAATGAAGCATCTGAAGTCGCCTTTCGAACGGAAAGAGTACCTAGCCCTAACACGATGAAATCATTATAGATGGATACAATAAGCATTGGTGAGTAGACCCTTCCCTACTTATGAATTAATACAATGTGAACGTTAACGTAGTGTGAATAAAATAATAATTCCTGGTTGCGCAGCCCTCCGGGGTATACTGAATAACTTTATTTTTGCAACACACAGTAAACGCCGGTATTGTACACACGCTTACAAAGGATATTTTTCCTTACATACGTCTCTTGGGAGGTAAAGAATATGTTGTAAACGGTTTCTTGTTGCTTCAATTATGTGTTTTATTCTTTGTAGTTTTTCTTAGGAAACTGTTTGTATAGAAAGACGAGGCAACAATAATTTCAGCAATAAAAAAAATAAAAGAGATGAAGAGCGACTACAATGTTTCCATTTCTGGTGTATAGGACCACTCTTTATGTGAGAGAGTGGTTCACCTCACGGGCCCGGTACGTGTTGGTACATGACACATATCCTGTTGTGCAATCTTTAGTTCTAGGATATGCTAGATAATAAAGATATTTTGTTTGATAAGCTCTGAAAAGTGTTGTTATTTGCTTAAAAACATGACGAATATTGAATGTTGTACTGGGTTGGCTATCCCTTGCCCAAATAATGTTAATTCACAAAAAGAAGATGTCTCCTGAAAAATGCTTACCAACGAAGTACCATGAACAATGCCTGATTACAGATGATTCTGTAATCAGGCATTGTAGCTGATATTTTGGTGTGGCGGCATAGTCTCAAATTTATTAATTATAAGGAGCTTGGAGCAAAAACAGGCGGCCATTTGTTCAACAAATTATGTACATAAATTAGACATAATCGTTGTACCGGCTGCGCTTCTCGCGCTCTCGTGACATAACCCCCTAAATGTGAAATTTAAAACGAAACATTTTATTTTTTACTACTCCTTTGTAGTAGGGCTGTCGGGTTTGGAGGCTTAGCGGGATTTCTCTTGACAGCCCGCTTTGCTTTTGTTTAATTTGCTGCAACTTCATAAGAATATGGTATTACTGAGATGTTTTGTCTCTTAGCGCAGGCAGTGGCTACTATCTCCATATATATATATTTTTTTTTTTTTTTTTTAAAACGTGGCCCCACACTAGGAATGTCTCCTGTATCGTGGGTGCGTTTACAAACATTAAAGTCACATACACAAATACCCAGACCCGAAACAACTATCTGCAGGCCATACAAATATTTGTTCCGTGCGGGGATCGAACCCGCGACACGCAGCGCAGCAGTCCAATCGCTCAGCCACTGCGCCAACCGTGCCGTCGAATTGCGTTCTTTGTTCACAGATCTGATGGCCCACGCAAAATATTCTACAACAAGCAACGTCGGGTGGTTAGCTAACTGAAATTGAGTTAGATCTAGCTACATTGTATCTGATTCATGTAAGATCATAATTACATGTGTATGAAGATTATCTGAGGAAGATATCTCCTAACAAGGCAGCAATTAGTACTAGCTATGCTCTCAACCTATCATTGAGTTATAATTTACAAATTATTATGTATCTGTAGATTCAATGTGTTGTTTGGTTTGATGTTCGCTGTGACAACCCTGACTACGGAGTACAGATCAAGGTTTAACATTAACGAACTAATCGGACGGTATGCTAATTACGTATTGAAATCTAAATCTAAATTGCTATTAGTAAGCTAGTCGGAAAACATCCCGTATGTTTTCCGACTAGCTTACTAAAAGCAAAATATTTGCTTATTTTGTGTGTACAGCGAGAAAAACGTTTTATTCGAATGGGTAGTTTTGTTCGACTTAATTGCTTCAATGAACGTATAAAATCATAAACACCACGCCTGCAAAGCCCTAAAGGGTTAGGCAGAGGTGTACCCAACAGTGCAACAATATTTCGCCAGAAAAAAATACATTATTTCAGAATACAGGATTAGTATGTCGTTAGAGTAGACGATAACAAATAACTTTTAATATAAGAGTCTGCCTCATGTGATAAATTATTTCACTTGAGTTTTATTTTTAACCGACTTCCGAAAAGTAGGAGGTTATACTTGTCACTGAATGACCAGAAAATAAATCAATCAGTAAGCATTGCTACCGGATCGACCAGGTAATTCCACAAGAGTCTAGAGACAGATTACAGATAATTCCACATGGAGGCCAATTAAAACAGCTCGGTATGTTTCCAAAGTTAGTCAAATATTAATGTAACCGATTCCACCACGTTTGCGATGTTCGATTGATGGACCATTTGCATATCTGCAAATATGTAGATAACTCCGCGGTATGATAAATCCCTTTGAAGTCAAAATTGCCAACGTTGATCAATACGCAAGGGTGTTAAAATAAAATTGTTTATATAAAATTCATCAAATTAATAATGAAAACAGATATTTTTAGAGTTCCGTAATATTTCTTTTTACATGTCACTACGCTCAAGAACAAAATGCTCTCAAGAACAAAAGAAGTGACTTGTAAAAGTAAATCTTATTACAATGATTCAAAACTCTGTTTTAAACGTGATAAAAATCTGTTATCTCCGAGCCGGTCGGTGTAATCGGACTCTTAAAGGTAAGTTACATAGCACTACATCCCACAATACTACACTACGATACGTTATGTTATCATATCCCAAAAAGCACTTAAAGCGCTTCATTCAAACTCCATCCCCAAAACCAATTAATAAACAACAAATAATTAATTTAATATTAGGTATCTATGAAGACGGCTCGATTATAACAACCCCAGCCAACCCGGGTGTTCGCGTTACTCATTTTAATCGCAGCCGTCAGTCAGAGCTGAAGACAGTAAATTTGGCGGGAACGTCAATTAGGCCTGATGGTAGTCGTTAAACCGATCGCCCATTAGACGGCTTCTATTTGGGAGGGAAACATTTTTTGGAAGGCTTGCGAAACTTGAAAGGGAAAAACAGGGATAAAGAATAGCACTGCATGTAATAAGATAATATAGTAACTGTCTGAGGAAAATTCGTAGTAAAACTGTGATCGCAAAACTCAGATAAGTTATATTGCAAAATTACATTTACACCAAGTTTGACATAGTTGGTCTGTTTAAAATTTGTTATTTTTAGGCTGCATTTAAAGAGATTACCAAGTACACCGTATTTATGAGCTAAATAAATAAATATATCCCCTTTGTATCAAACCCTTTTATGACATTTTGTGAACCTACCAAACTGCGTAAAAGTTTGTCGGTTATTTTTACAAAATCTTGATATTACCTTGCTTTTAAAAGTAGGTAGGTACCACAAAGTGTATATTTTATTCACGCCAATAAAATTACGAAAAGTCGATGAATTATCCATCATATAAAAAACCATAAGTCTGCACATACTGCTGGCGTCATAATTATTGTGTTCGATGACCTAGCGACACATGCCTAGGTCAGCGCCCTTCTTCAAATTGACCTCAGTATATCCAACAATGTAAGACCTTATCTACCTTTGCATAATATTTCAAATCCTATTCCAATATGCGATGAAACATATCTGTACCCAGATGATCACACTAACCGAGTTTCACGGAGCCCAGGGACATAACAGACAATTCAATTTGAGACCTTTCTCTTAAACGAGTCAAGATTTGATTTGGAAAGTCTCACTGAATAAAAAATGCTAAGCAATCCTTTCGGCAACTATAATATTCCACAGCTCGTGGAACGACTGGTCAAAGAATTTCGGTGTTTATACACGTTATTGTAAACTTTAAGAAGACCTTTTTCAGTTCATTCGCGTTTATAAGCTCGTAATTTTGACAGATTAGGGTCCAGCTTTTGAAAGTGAACATGTGAGTGAACCTCTTTAAAAAGGGTTCTCCGTTCAACTACATAATAACGAACTGCAATCAGTCAATCAGTTGCCTTCAGAGACTTCAATTTGGCGAAGATAGTTTACCTAACGACATTATTTTTAAGCACATTTTTTATAAAGAAAAATAATTCAAAGGCGTCTGGAAAATGAAAATTCAATTACTTGACTTATAGAAAAAAAAACTATGAAGTAACTCTGACGCAATTTTATGGTAATACTAAAGCGAGCCATAGACGCTAGGTTATGCATGGCGGATTTCAATGTGCATAAAAACAAAGTTCCTTTCCAAGGATAACTGTACAGTTTTCTCCTTTAACTGTATAGACAAAACTATTTATTCATAACCTATCGTCTGTGGCGCGTCTAAAGCATTTTGGCCTAATAAATTCTATTCCATTCTATTCTATTCACATAAAACATAGCACTTTCTATAACCTTGCATTTTGTAACGCAATTGCTACATTCTTCAATTCTGAGAAATAACAAATTCAAAAAGAGAAGAATCTTTTTAAAATGAAACAAAACGGGTTTTCTTCTAAAAGAAGAGATGGCTAGCGATAATAGCCATTGAATCCTCTTGAAGTTATCCCATAAGACAGGGTACATAGCGAGCTATTGCTAGAAATTGCCTCAATATTGCGAGGAGCATCGCTGAGGGCAATGTATCGGAAATGTGCAGTAATCTGCGTCAAATTGTTGGTGCGCAACCAACTTTGAACTGAGCGGTGATGTTACATAAAGTTGTAGATTTGATGAGTGTGATGATAGAAAGTGGTATCAAAATATTTTCTATTCTAACGCAAGTCAAAAACGCTCTGTGTAAAATAACTTTAAAAAATACTTATAGTGTACAGAAGTAAATAAAATCAAGTCAAACTATAAAACAGTGACTAATGACTAAGTGACAGTGTTATCTACGAGTTTTATACACAAACTATGAAGATATGTAACATCGAAATTCGTAACACTAGAATATCGTTAAAAGCACGATACATAATAATAAATGAAAAACAAGTGATAAAAAATAATAAGTGAAACTCAAGTAACACCTGTGACAGCTATAACAGTGACATTTAATAACAAGTGCAAAGGAAAGCCATAAAAACTTTGAATACATCGTCAAGCAAATAAAACAAACAATTTATAAGCAGAACTGAACTGCGAACTTGTGTATCTCTAAGCACACACAATTAAACAATATACAAAACTTAAAAAAAGGTGTATAAATAGTGTAAAAACTAGTAACTTTTAAAAACAAAAACAAAGTGAGCAGTGTTTGACGGTGAAAAAATTCCAATTGTATGAGTCATTTCAACCGTCTTTGTTTCGTTCAAATATTGGATGTAATCAACACGAAGCTAAATTTCAACATTTTAACTTAAGTTCACTTGGTTCGGTGGCATATGAAGCTACACATTGACGTACAAAGAATGGTCGCAGGATCAAATCTCGCTAAGCGTTGATCTTTTTGTGAATTCTAAAATTCTATGTTTTCACACAAAGTAACGCACAGACCGCATTTCAAACTACCGACTATTCTGAATTATAATTTCTTCGATAATTTGACACCGGAGGGTGCTGCGATAACATTTAGTAAATATGGACTCAAATAGCAATAACATTACCTACCGCAAACCTTGTAGATCAAGCTCGCTAACTGACTTAACTAAAAATGTGACTATCAACAGCGAGAAAACTATACTTGACACGACAATGATGAGCATTCCTGACAGCTTCCACGATACAATTGACGACGTTCGTGAGTTAACTGAAGAAAACAGAACACTTAAAAGCCAATTATTAAGCGCACATAAAGAAATAGAAGATTTAAATACTGAGAACTTTCGCCTCAAATCGGACTTACAAAATATGATTAAGACGGTTAACACATTTAAGAAGATATGCTCAACTCCCGAGAAAACAAGTGCAACTCCGACACGCAAAAACAAAACTTTGCACCGAGTAAGCTCACCAAATACAAGTAAACTTATCAAGGATCATGGCCAACAACTACATCGCCTAGAATGCGCGGCTAACAAACAAAATAAGGAGACTCAAACTACAAGTACTTATAGTCATACTCAGACACCAAGAGAATCGAAAGATATGCCTACCTCTATAGCACCAACAAATTTAGTATCGAAGCCTAGGCAAAAGAATAAACTATGTATCCTGAGCTGTAGTCAAATCAAGGGATCCAAACCTTTAGTTGAGAAAACTTTTTCTGACTTATTTCACTACTGCCATTATGTAATGCCCAACTGTACCCTAAGCCGACTCATAAGTGGTATAGAACAAAAACTAAAAGACTTTACCATAAACGACTATTGCTTACTTTTCATAGGAGAGGACGATATTGATATATACGACAACAAATATATGAACGCAATAAATATGTTAAGTGAATCCCTCCAGAAAGTATCACACACCAATATAGTGATATGTCTTCCTACGTATAAAACAGGATCACTAATATACAACTTTAAAGTTGAGTTGTTTAACAACCTGCTTCATTTAGACAACCAGAATCATAAGTACGCGTATATCTTCGACAGCAATCGTGACCTAACAGCTGAGATGTTCTCCTACACTACGGGCAGAATTAATAAGTACGGCATGAAGAACATATATGACAATATTATGAGTAACATTTTGATTGATCTGAATCTTTATGGGCAAACGAATTGCCAGCTAAATAGCAACGTTACTCAAGAAAGCGTCTTCAACGATACAGATGCAAATCTAAAGGAAACATCGAACTTTTTTCGTGTACAATAACCTTTACATTCTGCATCAAAATATTGCTGGACTCCTAAACAAAGCAGATATCCTTAATGTTTATTTGGACGAACTACAGAGTAATAGAAAAAGGATCGATGCTGTGTGCATAACTGAACATTTTATGACACCTGAACAGGAAGAACTATTAAACTTACCAAATTACAGCCTAGCAACTACGTTCTCTAGAGGATGTAAAAGAGGTGGCGCATGCATTTTAACTAGGACTAACCATAAATATAAGGTGCTAAATATAAGTAAACACTCTCTAACTAACATAATTGAATGCTGCGCGTTAGAATTGACGGAACACAACATTATTATTGTATGCATTTATAGGGTGCCTCAATCTAATTTAGATAAATTTTACGATAGTTTAAACAACATTTTACATTTGGTATGTTTAAAACTAAGTAAAAAAGTTATTTTATGTGGAGACTTTAATATTAACATTTTGAAAAGAAATATACAGACTTTAAATTTTGAGTATACACTGTTAAGCTATAACTTAAAATTACAATTTTCTCAACCCACTAGGCTTAGCAGTGGGACATGTTTAGACAATATTGCTCATAATGTAAAGGGTTGTAAAGGGGAAATTATAGAACTCGGTTTGTCGGATCATACGGCACAGCTTTTGAAATGTCCAGTTAAGAAAACATTTGCTTTAAAGTGCTGGCGAGTCAAAAGACGAAATTATTGCCAAGAAAATATAGAAAAATTTAAAAACAGCATAAAATGTCTCACCTTTTCAGACACTTATACCACCAGTGACGTTAACGAGGCCTACAGCCATTTTCTAGACTTATTTAAATGTTTTTACAATCTCTGTTTTCCTTATGAAAGGAGAACAATATCCATTAGCAAAAAAGTAAAATGGATCTCTAACGGGATAAGAAAATGCAGTAAAAGGAAACGACAACTGTTATGGCAATACAGAAAAAACCCCACCTCTAAGAATAAAAATATATTCAAAATATATTCAGCTAGACTTAAAAAAATTATATCTTTAACACAAAAATCACAAAATAACTATTACATTAAGACCTCACAAAATAAATCTAAAGCGGCATGGACAGTGATCAACAATTCAAAAACCTTTTTTCCTAAAGAGCCAATAACAGAAATACGAACAGGCTCAAAACAAGTAACAGACCCGTCAGAAATAGCCGAGTGCTTTAACAATTTTTATGTTGACCAAGTTACCGAACCTAAAAATAAGACAACTCCACAAATCCCTATACACTTAAACACCTCTAGTTCCTTATTTATGGAACCAACTATACCGCAAGACATAATTCACCACATAAACTCACTCAAAAATACAAATAGCGTAGGTTATGACGGAATTTACACGAAAGTCATAAAAGAAGTCGCTCAATATATCGCTCCACATCTCAGTCACATCATTAACATGAGTATCTCTAATGGAGTTTTTCCGGAAGGTCTAAAAACTTCCATAATTGTCCCATTGTACAAAAAACAGGATAGGCAACTTATGGCTAACTATAGACCTATTGCCTTGATACCTGTCTTCTCAAAAATATTGGAGAAAGTTATTTACAAATCACTATATACATACCTTGAGAAGTCAAACATATTAGTTAAAGAGCAAAAGGGATTTCGTAAACAGAAGACAATTAATATGGCCATACATGATCTTCTTCTACCTGTTCTTTCAAACGTGGACAAAAGAAATCCTGTATGTGCTATCTTTATGGATCTGACCAAGGCCTTCGACTATGTAGATTACGCAATACTGTTAAAGAAACTAGAAAAATATGGTATCAGGGGAAATATACTTAAACTGTTCGAATCTTACCTGGTAAATCGAAAACAGTTTGTGGAAATCTCTCAAATATGCACAAATAACGGTTACGAGAGTAAATATCGATCCAAATGCAGAACAATAAAATACGGCGTACCTCAAGGCAGTGTGCTTGGACCACCCCTCTTTTTAATATATATAAATGACCTTCCCGGACACATAAACCATCCTATGGTACTATTTGCTGACGACAGCACAGTAGTAGTTCAATGTGACGATTATATGACTTATGAAAATGAAATAAATATGACATTAAATACAATTATATCATGGTTCGAAAATAATAATCTTGTTATTAATTTAGACAAAACTAAAATTATGCATTTCTACCAGAGAATTCCAAGTAAGATCCCCGATATTCAGTACCTAGGGAGTCCAGTAGAATCAACTAGTGTCGCCAAATTCCTAGGCATCGTAATTGATAATAATCTGACATGGAGATCCCAAACAGACGAAATTTGTAAAAAAATGAACACATTTGCATATGTTTTATACAAACTATCAAAGACTGTCAGTCTAGAATCTGTACTAACGGCTTATCATGGTTATGTTGCATCAACACTTAGGTATGGCATAATGTATTGGGGCAACTCCGTCGATAGAGATTTTGTATTTAGAGCTCAAAAAAAATGTATTAGATCCATGTGTGGTCTAAATAGCACCGACAGTTGTCAACCGTTCTTTAAAAGCCTAAACATTCTTACCTTACCATCACTGTACATCTACGAAACAAATATATTTGTGAAAACACATATCTTAGAGTACAAAGTAGCTTTCAAAAGTCACTATAGAAAACTACGGGACAAAAATGAGTTAGAGCTTGAAATCACACATGGCAGAACAGCCCTAATGAATAAAAGCACTTTCTGTATGGCCACCAAAATATTTAACAAGCTGCCCGAGACATTGAAATCGTTAAATCTGGACAAATTTAAAAGAGTACTTATGAAAATATTAATCGATAAATGTTACTACTCGCTAAAGGACTATTTGGATGACAGTTCTATAATCCCTCCTAAAGATAATAAGTATTAGGATCTATTTTGACATTACTGTATTTATTTTAGCTAATCGACATTTCAATCCATTGACATTACTCTAATACATTTTACTGACATTTAACATTTATGTACTACCTTAGATATTATTGTTGACATTGCAGGAATGGTTTATTGATTTAATAATTGATAAATAATTGATTTAATAATTGCTTTGACATTTCTGTATTAATTTTTAATTTTATGATTGACATTATTTTCTACAATTTTTATTTTTATTACTTATCTTACATTTTTATTTTTGTTATTTCTTAATTTTTATTGTTGACAATTTGTAAATATTTATGGATCGCTTAATTTTTGTTTTTTATAATTTTATTTGATAGTAGTATAATTAAAAGCACGTAAGTAGTGCATATTTAAATGTAAAATTAATGATCATAATTATTTGTACGCCAAATGGCAAAACATAGAGCTCATATGAACATGTAACACCTCTTTGTAACAACCTATGTTAACAAATAAACAATCTGAATCTGAATCTGAATCTGAAAAGTTTGGAGAAGTTAAATGTTTTTTTTTTACACGACTGCCCAAAAAAAAGAGTGTTATGTTTTTAACGTTCATGTATGTATGTATGTATGTATGTATGTATGTTTGTTTGTGAGTTTCTTTATTCCACCATAACTTCTAAACGCCTGAACCGATTTTGATGTATGTGGTATCGTTAGATTCATTGCGTCACCCCGGGTAACATAGGCTAGATAAAATATCAAAAAACATAATAGGGTGGCCATGGTTTAGAAATAAAAAGAACTTTTAATTTCAAAAAACTGAAAACTTAGACTTTTATTGCAGTCGGGGGACCTGTAAAGAATTGTTCCACCGAACTGTCCCCCGACTGCAATAAAAGTTTAAGTTTTCAGTTTTCCATTTTCGAATACATTTACGGGACCTTGCTCCCATTCATCGCTGAATTCGTGTGACTTGTTTTTATTTTTATTTTTTAGTTTAGGTACTTTTTGTCATGGCAGGCGTGTTTTTTAATTTTTTTAATTATTTATTAAATTTAGGAAATGTGTACCGACAGCAGAAACCTAGAAAAACGACAAACTGTTTTACAGACAAATTGTTTTGTATCTTGGTGAATATTGATAACTGATATATTTTGTTCATCATCAGCCGTAAGACGTCCACTGCTGGACAAAGGCCTCCCCCATAGAACGCCATAAGGAACGGCAACCTGTCGTTTGCATCCACCGGTTGCCCGCGACTCTCACGATGTCTTCGGTCCACCTGGTGGGAGGCCTATCAACGCTGCGTCTTCCGGTTCGTGGTCGCCACTCGAGAACCTTTCTTCCCCATCGGTTGTCGGTTCTTCGAGCGCCACTTACTATTGCCACTTCAACTTGCATATTCTACGAGAACTATGTCGGTGACCCTGGTTTTTAACCGACTTCAAAAAAGGAGGAGGTTATATGTTCGTGTGTATGTATTTTTAATTTTTTTTTTATGTATGTTACCTGATTTCTCCTCCATTTGTGAACCGATTCTCAAAATTCTTTTTTTATTTGAAAGAATATACTCCTGAGGTGGTCCCATTTAAATTTGGTGAAGATCTAATCCTGATCTTCGGAGATATACAATAGAACTCTTCAAAAATAGACGGCAAATCTGTCGTGATTGCTGCAATCGCTTGGATGTTTATTGTTTATACAACATCATGACGTAACATCACGCCTGTATGATCTGAGGGGGTACGCAGATGTGTACACCCAGATTTGGACAGTAAGATATTATGTAATGTTCCATTTATTGGGGATAAATAAAACCTATTATTTGTTTGGGAACAACTAAAAATGGAAAAATAAAAAACTTTTTTGCAAAAAATAAAACCGACTTCAAAAACACAAAAAAGTGAAAAATAAACTTCACAAGAAAAAGCAGCTTCTGAAGTCGGTGACATTTTGTTTGTTTGATTTCGTTTTGTTTTTTTGTGTTTTTGGTTCATAAATGTATGGTATATTTTGTTGGGGAAACAATATTCTTTTAACAGTGTACCTCAGAATCGATCTTTCAAAATGTTTGAACTATCCCTATTTGCCTAACGTAAACTTGCAAATTCAGTTTAATAAATTAACAGTGAAATGCAGTATTAACATTTTATGATGTTTGTATGTTGCATATAAGAATAGAGAAAAGGTACTTTAAATAATATCAAATAGAAATTCCCACCTTTGTACAATAGGAAAATCACCTAAGTGGTCATCAATACGGCAGTAAATAAGGTCGAGACTCGCGTGAAGGGTGTCAGAGGCCAGCGCCAGTAATTAACTGCGGGCGGTGACTCGACACAACACTATTAAAAACTTCGTCTGACGATGCCGTCGGGCCCCGAAACCAACGAGTTACGACTCAACAGTGAACGCAGTAATATTTGTGTTGCAATTCGACTTATAATTGGGCTTGTGACTTGCAAAAGCATTTGTTTATTGTGGGTTTGTGTGAAACAAATGAATTATGTTGTGTACTCGTATTAATAAGAATATATGGTAATAAATAATGGAAATAATGGTACTGCCTAGGTCTTTGTACTACTTGAGTATCAACGGGTACAGGTGCATACGGGCGGCCAGACATATTTTTTCCACTTGCCGGCAACGGGTTTTATATATGTACATAAATTTTGTCTCAATCATTGCGTTCCCGTTGTGGGCCAGTAGAGAAACACCCATTATCGGGAAGGATTCACAGTTATAGTTCCGCAATGTTATTTTGAGGTATGGCATGAATCGGATGGGCAGGTCACATCGAAGAACTGACAACCGGTGGGGGGAAAGGTTCTCGAACGGCGACCACTAACTAGAAGACGCAGCGTTGGTAGGCCTCTCACAAGGTGGACCAACGATACTGGTCGAGTCGCGAGAAACCGGTGGATGGAAGCGGCAGGTTGCCCTTCATAATGGCGTTCTATTGGGGAGGGCTTTGTTTAACAGTGGACGTCGAATGTTTACAATCAACGCCTTTCTGTCAACGCCAATAAATCGCCAAATAATTTAGTACTGTACTAATGAATGTTTCGCCCATGTCTCCACGCTGTTCTAATGGCGCTAGTGTCACAAAAACGCTAGAATTTCATTAAGAGTTTAAAAGACTTGCCGACGATAATTTCCAATTAGGATTTAAACGATAGTTTTTATTAAACTATTTACTTGGTTGTACAGCGTCTCTCAACAACTTGTAGTTCATTCAACAATTTATAAATCCTTGAAGACGAAGTTTTAATATTATATTTATTCTAAGTAGAGTTATTAAAAACTATAATATTGTGCCCGTCCAGAGTATATTGAAATAAATTAGAACTAAGTTTATTTTGGTGCCTAAAAAGTTTTAATTTTTTTGTTGAGTTTTTTTGTAGAACACAAAATGTTTCAAAAGTTATTTGAGAAAAAACTTTTGGAACATATCAGACAAACACCGATTAAAAGTAACATTATTTACAATAAATAATGATATAAATAGTAAATAAAATATTTAAAAATAACAAGAAAAGAGTCACCTTTCGTTCATCTCCTCACAAAATCTTAAGCATCCACGATATGCGTTTACCCATCTCTCAAATAAATCACCCTCCGGTATGGCTGTCAGTAGAGTATTTAGTATTGCCAGGGTGTGAACCAATGGAGAGTAAAAATGAGAAACCGTGCGTGCAGACAAAACATCCAGGAATCTGTGTCCACGTAGTATCTCAGTTGGTATTTGAACATGAGAGGAAACAAAAGTCTCACAAGCTGAACTGCCAGTTCCGGGAAATCAGACTCACCATGAAGGCCACGACAAGCAAACATCAGAAAAGTAATTACACCTAACTTCGAGAGACCTGAATTTCAACACTCCTATTAAAAATATGGTGGGGTTAGTACACGAACAGTTAATACCTACATTAGAACTCAAGTTTAAAGTTTGAACATGATACTGAAAATCCTTAGAAAACATACCCTATAGTTTTCTGTTTTACTCGGTACGGGCTTCCACACAAGATTGAAATGATTACACTAAAAGTATGCAGCGTATAAACGCAAGTGCTTCGACTTGAGTGTGTTCAAAAGTATCTCGTGTGTTTAACATAGTTCTCACGAATGCAGTTTGGGTAACATTTAGTTTTTTTGGGAAGTTTGCTGAAGAACATAGCAGGTTGTTTGTTTTGATACAGAAAATAGTTTTCTTTTTAGATAAAATGAGCAGTTTCGCATCTTCTAACTTACCCAATCTTAAACTTTTGATTTAAGTCGTGCTCGAGAGTAAACCACGTCACATTTCTCTCAAGTAAACCCAACACACCTTTTCATTTGAGAGAAATCTTTTGTCCATCGTATACTCTACAATACATTTACAGTTACAGCGATTTGCAACTCACTTAAGGTAGAATGCAGCATTGAGCGTCCGAAGAAAACGCCTTAAGTGCTCAGCTGAAGTGATTCCCTTGCGTGCAGTTTGGCAAGCCGCCAACCGTGCCACTTCACTGCTCAGCCTCAAACTGTTTGCAGTATGACACACTTAAATAAAACAGTGATTTAAATAAAAAAATGTCTCGTTTAAAATGCAGCACATGATGAGGTTCTGTTAAGAAGTATCTCATGCTCTCAACCGACGCTCCCGTCGGTAGTGTTTGGCAGAATGCCACGACATTGCCACTTTATGGTCAAGGAGAATGGGCGCCAGTTTTGCGTATAGTACTTAAACTTATGTAAAGTAGGGATACGGATAGCCAATTTTGAATAAATCGAGTTTGGAATATGGGGGATAAAGACGATTATTACGTAACCTTGTGGAAGTCCCACTGCGGAGTTTGCCTATACCACCCACACATTTTGGAAAGGTGCGTGCAGCGATCCTCCCACTTAATCATTTCACGATTCGTTCTTGTTCTTCATGATCTTATTCTTTTCAACCCTTTTGAATCGTTTTTCACGTTAAATGTACTTGCCGTTACAAGCGGATCACCCACACAGAGGTAGAAAGTTGTCTCACGGGAGCGCACCACCTATATAAAAGTATTTCATGTTCTAACCCAAGTCATGGAAATCCATTCAGCTGAAAATTCTATAAAATGGTTCAGACAATGAACCTTTCGCATTAAAATTTTTAAATAGTGTGAGGGTGACATTGAAAAAGTTATATTAATGAAAGCCAAGTTTTCTTGCTCTCACAACCTTCAAGCCACAAAGACTTACAGCAGGAATAAGAAAAAAAACCGTTCTAAATCTTCAAAACTAGTTTGTGAAGTCCTCCAACAAGTTCCCGGACCAATCTCCCGACGCCGACAGTCCGAACTCTGAACGTCGTTCAGCGAAGTCAATAAGTTTTTTAATGCCCTCTCGCCCTCCTGATTACTTGTTAATCGATACTCAAGTAATTTGTGTTTAGTAAGCGAACGCGAACACTTTTTGTAAGGAAATTGAGGAAGTTGAAAAGGGTGATCGGTTTCTTTGGCGAGGTAGCCAATTTGAAAAGAATATTCTTGTAAGATTCCTGGAACGATGGTTTTTCATAGCACTGCAAGAGAACTTAAATATTTTTATAAAGTGTCTTTTTTGTTGTCAATTTAGAAATGTTTTCATTTTTAGGACAAATTTTTATTAAGATCTCACACTTTTGCTAAAGTAATTTGCATCACCATGAAAGCAGACTTAATAAATATTAGATAATAAAGGATCTTCTCACAAACTCACTCAAATTATTTATTTTTCTTGGAATTTCGTCTTGGGCTAGTCAAGTCAACCACTTTGTAAAATAGACAGAAAGTAATTTCTTTCATGAATTCTATTAAAAATGTACGTTAAGAGCCTGTCAAATAATGTTAAAAGCATACCTAACGTCCAATTGTCTGGATAAAATAATAACTTTTGTAGAAAAGTCTATGCTTTAAAACGAACTAATCTAAAGTTTTATGGCAAATCGAGAAATCTAAATTGGAACTGAATGAAGTAAATTGACTTGAGAATTGTAAATTGAGTATTGTTAGCCCACATTCCAGTTCTAGTCATTTGGATAGTTGGAAAGTTGTGAGTTCAAAAGTCTGAGTTTTGAAGACTTTTGAAGATAAATTTCAAAATTGAAGTCAATTCGTTATTTAGTAGGTCGAGAGGTCAATGCTTTTAGATATTTGAAAAAGTGTAAAAAGAAATAGGTTGTCCAATAGAGAATTAACCAGTAAACTTTAATCTATTAACTAAGCCATTAAACGGGCCTCTGAGGCTCTTAACTAATACATGAAGTACACCATGTTGAAAACGGTGTTACCCATAAAATATAAGTACTTCTAAATACTAAACAGTGTCTTGCAATTTAAATTAAGTCCTCCAATTTTCACCACATAAACCAAGTCAGAAACGTCAGACCTCATAAAACGACCTAAAGTAAGGAACTTATTAATTTCCATCCACTTTACATGAGTTTTTAATGAGAAGACTCGCTTGCTACTTTATATTAATTAAAAGTTAGCAGTATTTCAATTTATTCTCATCAACGGTATCAAACGGCTTAAGAGCTTCAGACCTCTTACAACCGACGAAGTTCTAAACAGACTTAAAAATTAGATATTATTTGTATTGACGTGAATTATGTTATGCCTTATTCCGTGATGGGATTTTCCTGTTGTAATTAACAGTAGCCTGTAATCTCGTAAGGGGAAAGAGATACCGCGGCCTCGGCGCAAGGGCTAAGAAGGAACATGGGTGATTTTTAGTCAGTAGAAGTCTGACACTCCCTTTCGCTCTGCCCAAGAGTGGGACCCCTCCTAGCTTGATCGACCTTGCCATACTCGTAAAAGGTACCTTTGTCTCTGTCCACCACATTTTTTATTTTATTTATTTATTTTTTTGGCTTGTGGAAAATCTTCAAATAACGTATAAGCCGGTGGTCCCGGCCGCCAAATGGCGGTAGTCAAACCATGTCAGAGGAGGTTTAGAAACTCTGACACTAGGGTGTGTGGGGTCGTTAGACCTTACTGCCCACACGATAAGAAGAAGATAGAATCATTGTGTTATAACTTTACAATAACAGTACCATCACCAACCGTCTCCAGGTCATAAATTTATCACCCCAGAATCCTCACATCATCAAATTACGTAGAAAACGTAGCATCAGTTTAATTGAACTTGGTAGCTGTCAGCCGTGAGCTCCTGAGCTCGATTTATAGCTCCCTAGACCGGCGCCACAGTATCAACAGACAGTATTTCAATGTTTTTGTCACAGGGTGGCTGGTAATTGCTGGACGAGAGTTGTCGGGAATCGAGCCGAATGACGAGAGATTGGAGGTCCCTGTGTTATAATAACTGATGTAGGCGTATGATGTTGATGATGATTTCAACTAGGTATCAATGTTTAACAGGCAGAGTCGACTTACATACGTACAGGTAAAAGGTTACTCGTGACTTAGTCGGGGTTATCGTATGTAGTCGAGACCAGTTGTAACGTTTCATGTTTGTAGGTGCAATAAATATAATAATTCAGGAAAAAAAAGTTTATTTGACAACCCTAACACCCAACCACCCACAACATGAATGATGTAACCAAAGTTTTGTAACTACATTTTTATTTCAAAGAGTATCCATAGAATTGTTTCCCGGTTCTTCTCCATTCAACACAGCATCTGTATTTGCAAGCAACTGTTATAGTAATTATGCCTAGTGGCTAAGACTGTAACTTCATTTTTAATCTTCTTCGTCAATTCAAAAGTGGGTATAGTTTGAGACCCAAGTTTGGTTTCACAAATAGTGCCTCGTTGCGTTGGTTTACTGACTATCTCGACACAGTGGCCGCGTCGTGAGTGACCGGCGTGCAGCCGTAGACGGAGCTCCGGTATTTAAGGCACGTTCCGATTATGATGTGAGATTGTACTGCAATTGGGTAATAACGCGCCATTCTCGATGTATTGCTTGTTTTTATTGCTGACCTGGTTTGCTGGTTGTGGTTCAGAACGAAATATTTGATTGGTTTTAGTGTTTGAAATATGAATGTTGATGGATAGAGAGGGAGTGGAATGCCAAAGAAAAGATCTTGATATGAATGATCTTGCGAGGACTTGGCGTCTAACACAGGAAAATGGAAGAAGAAAACGTGTTGTGCAGACCCCAAGCCGAATGGGACAAAGGCAGGAAGACGATGATGAGTATACAGGTCGGTGCCGACAATACGACAATAAATAAAACCACTGGTAGTTCTAGTTCATAGGAACATTTTTAAACTATCAAATAAAATATGCTAACACCGTCGTGGTGACGACGATACGACAATAAACTACCTAAATGTCTTTGCCAAATTCGTTTGTTAGATTGTATTTCCATACGTATATCGGTGCAAATTATTCCTAAGGTTAGTAAACCAATATTTGTTTATAAATTGTAATGTATTTCGTTTAAAGTTACTTAGTTTTATTGTTTTTTTTTTATTTTTTTTTATTTTGCTGTTAAGATTTATTTGATAGTTTAAAAATGTTCCTAGGAACTTGAACTACCAGTGGTTTCATTTCTTGTCGTATGGTCGGCACCACGCTGTATATGAAATACTGCAACCCTATGAAATCTGAAACACATGTTAAACTTTTTTACTATTTTGACGCCCTTTTAGGAAGTAAATACTGATTTGAGTCTCAATGGTAAGTAGTAGCTGCAGTATGAATAAGGTTTGACAAATGACGTACAATAAGATGGCATGATATTAAAGTTAAATGAGGAATTGAATCGCAAAGGGTCACTTTCAGGTTGGTACGATACCACTATAAAAACAGACAATAACACCAACGTTTAAATCCGCAAACCCCAACAAAACAACAACCATTACAATACAATTATCCGCAAACAATAAATCCATACACACAAATAAATAGCTCGTATTTATTGCTCCGGAATTATCATTTATAGACATTCCTCCCTACACAAACAGATGAACAATATGATTCACTAAATCTAATTTCCATTCTATTGTGCGTGCGATACAATTCAATCACCTGATTGGATTGGCCTCTCTGTCTTACTCTGAGAGGTAGAGAGGGATGGGTATACCAATCTTTAGTCAACAGGAGCATCTTGACGTTTACCTTGTTATCAGTAGATCACTTAATACAGATTAAATCTGAAATATATTTCGGTACGAAGTGCTTTGTTAGTAAAATATGTCGACGTTGTGTTCGCTAACTTGTTAGTGTAGTGTTGAACATTTGGAGAAAGTTTTAGAGATTGCTGTAATGTTGTTATTGTTTGTTGAAGGTGTGGTAAATTATGTTGTACAACTGATACGTGTATTGTTGTTGAAAGTGTAGTTGTGTTGTAGTGGAACAGTGAGGAAGTTATACTCGTATTAGTTTAATACTTGGATACGTATTGTTTCCATAATGCAGGGACTTGTATCATTTCGAGTGCCCAAAAGTTTGATTTTATGAGATATTGAATACATGAATGGAAACGACCAACGTCTTACGTATTTACTTGTAGTTCTTGTCTTAACATAATTTAGAGAGTTTTTAGTAAGTTTGTTTTCAAAAGTAAAATGTTATAAAGTGAAAAATTTCAATGGCTACTCGAAATTTTAGGAAGCAATTAATGTCATTGTAACCGAGGAGTGAAAGAAAGCGTGACTGCGGAACCCACGGTTAGTAGTCGTATTTCGACGATCCTCAACAGTCATAATTATTATAACTTTTAACAAACAAATTTTTGTAGTATCTAGATCGTCAGTCGGTCTGTTATACCAAAAGGCTGAGTGTGTAACGTGACTTACGAAAGGCTCACCACCCCTACTAAAAAAATACGTAATGTAGATAATTCATACTGCTCAGTTCGTGATCATCGCATGTTTTAAAATTTCTCCTATAATCGTAGCATTGCAGCAGATGCCACCGAACTAATCCTTGGTCACGATACCGTTAATGCGCTTAGCTGTAAAATATATCTGTCATTAGAAGCTTTACTTGCTCAGGTACTAAGGCAGCAGAAGTTCGCAGCAGGAATACTGAACGAGGGCTCGATGTAAACGGATTAGATTGCTTTCGACTTGTTTGTTTACTTAGTGCACTAAAGTTGTACTGAAAACTTGATCTGAATTTAATCTTGATCATGATTTCATTAGATTGTAGTGAGGTTTTTTAGATAAAAGCAACAAAAGGTGTAATTTAGGTTGAAACCAAAACATAGACAGTCGTTACAGTTAGTCAGACGATCAAAATGCTGGCACCTAGTACTGTCATGGGCCACAGGCACTCGTTCCTTCTGAAATACTGGTATTCAGCCACATAATAATATGGTAAGTAGACTGGGAGACAAATCTTATGTAGTTACGATAAGGCCGATACTCCATAAGCATGATCCATAAGCGTAGGGATGTTCTAGACAAAACGCAAACCCTCATTTAACTTTGTCCAAGATTTTAGCCAAGGCAACGTCAAAAATGGTCCCCCCACGATGCATCTTCGATATTTGTTCTACACAAATGTCCTAGATATATGTATGTATGGACACTATTGTTCTGTATCACAGGTAAGAATTCAGCGCTGTATCCGAGTAGTAGATTAATTCTCGCTGCACGGCGAGCGATAGCTGTCTGCGCTTGAAAGCGTTGCGACGACTTTAGCGGGAGAGTGTGGTGTAAGATAGTGGATTATAGCGTAGTTGCTATGTATGAAGGCAAGGAGACAACAATTTGAAAGCTAAGTGGGACGGTAGCTTTACTCCATTTTTTATGCAGGGATTACCTTCACTACTAACCAGCTCTTTGAAGACAAAAGTCAGCGGTATTTTAACGGTACGATTGGTGCAGTGGCTTTGGTTCGATTCCCTCACGGAACAATTTTTTATATTTTTATGGCCTACAGGTAGTGGTTGCGGGTCTGGCGTTTTGTGGATATGTTTATTTTAAATGTTTGTTTACGCACCCACAATACAGGAGAAATTTCTAGTGTGGTTCAATGTTAATAACTTTCCCTTTGGGTTTCGCCGGTTCCCTTATTTGGGACAAACATTTTCTGCTGATTTATTTTTCTGCAGATGGACCTGATTTGTGCTTTCATATTGCCAATAAAAACTCTCTTAGTAGTAGTTGTCTTTACGTTATATTGTTCATCATCATCATCATCATTTCAGCCTAAACACGTCCACTGCTGGACATAGGCCTACCCCAGGTGTCGCCACATTAACAGGTCCCGGGCGTCTCGCATCCAGCGGGTCCCAACCTTCACCAGGTCATCGGACATTATATTTTTGCTAGTGATCAATGCTATACCTTCTCTGTATGAAAATACCGTTAAGACTTGACATTTTGTGACTAGTAGATTCTCCTGCAAATACAGACGTATTTGTCTGTCGCTCTAACTGCAAAAAAGCTACCGCTTACAACTTGCTCCCGAGCTAGAACTCAAATCAATTTATCCAGCGCTCGCGCAGAGCAAGTAAATCGATTACGTCGGCGACTGTTTGTCCGGTAATGGAGCTATCCGTGACGTCGCTCAGTGATTTGTCTTTGTCTCTCTATAGCTTTTATTTTTAAAGCTAAATAATAACATCGCTTGTTGGGACCTTGTTTGCTTTTGTACGAGTACCTATGTAGTTCATGTATGCGGTTTTTGTCAACAGGAGGCAGAAAATTTTAAAAATACAAATTAGATTTTGTAACTGAAGTAATTAACTTAGTGCGCTTATATTTTGCAGATGGAGGTCGTGTTTAAATAATAACAGCTACCCGAGTAAGCTGATATAGGTTGGTGCCTGGATATTTGAACACCACATTTATCATGCCGTGTTTCCACCATACCGCGGAAAGCGTTAATCCGCTGGTCCCAACTCTCAATTTTATTCTAGATCTTAGACAGTTGTGACTAGTGACTGGCCCGAAAGTCTGACAATCTTACCAAGGTCTATTTTAATACACACTAACTGAGTTGTGGAAGTTAGATAGGCAGTCGCTCCATGTAAAATACTGGGATCAAACTGCATCTGGTTAGATGATAATTTAGTTAGGGTGAATTCCACTAATGAAACAGAACGTGATCGGGTGCGTGCAAGAGCTATCAGTGGAAAATGGAATATTATTTATTTATTGGAACGAAGTTTTGGAACGAAGTTCCTTATCGCGCGTTGTGAAAGGGGGCTAGACGGAAAAAATTCTTACGAAAAGTTGTCACGACACTTTTTGCTATAGTAAGCTATTGTAAGCTGTGCGGCGTCGCATGTTTCTCTGTCTGTCTCTCTCTCTCTTATAGAAAGCAAGCCAGATATTTTCATTTCTACATTTCTTTTTTTATTTCTTTTTTTTTTTTACATAATAAAAAATAATAACAATAACTTCGTTCCATCCGGGTGTTCCTTGACACCTCTCAAGTTTTTTTATTTTAAAGAAATGGAATTAGCCCTTATTCTCTGCACAAAGCGTGTAATTTATTAATCGTGAGGAATATCCTACACTGCTGTGAGCAAGTGAGACGTTCTTTCTTCTAGCTAGCTAGCTAGCACCTTTGGACAATTAGACAATACATTTTTTGTCAACGTTTTTTGTCTTTTTGTGTGTGTCCTCATCATCATCATCCACATTCCAAATTCACCCACTGCTAGGTATAGGCCTGTTTTTTCTTGTGCCAATCTCCACGTTCCCGAGCCCGTCTCATTCAGGTTTTGCCCCCGTTGGCAACTATGTCGTCTGCCCATCTCGCCGCCGGAAGACTCACACTTCTTTTGCCAGTTCTTGGACGCCATTCGGTGACAGCCTTAGTCCACCTGTCATTACTGCGCCTTGCTGGGTGTCCTACTGCTGGACAATAGGGTATTTCACCAAAAAAGTCTAATTAGTCCGCCAGATAGATGTCTAAAAATAATGGACACATATTTTTTTCTTTTTTCACATAAACAAAAGATCAAGACGATACAGTGCTTCGCAAAGTCGTGTCAAGTCGTGTGACGTCGTGAAATACCTTATTACTTAATTAATATCTGTTGTCAAATTGCTTGTCAATAAATATAGATCACTTGTGTATCAAACCGGATGTAGATATTTACTCAGCCGGTTCTAGTATTATCGTTCTTGTTATTTGCTCGATTTGTAGAACGATGAGTAAATATCGTCCGGTATTTGTAACGTACTCTATTGATACATTTATTTTATATAGCTTCCATCTCCAATATTATCTGACTTATTGCTCAAAAGAGGTCATTCGAGGTCACTAGACTTCATTCCAGACGGATTGCTATTTGAGCACAAAATTATTATCAGCCATTTGGAACGTCCACTATAACAGAATTCACGACTATGGCTATTCAACATCCTGTTTTTAATAACCGACACTCAACCTTATTGCAAGGGAATAGAACTACAATAAAACCAGATGCCTCTCTTGAAGTATCGCTTCATTTTTGCATGTAACGTGTAAAAAAACTGAATATCTCACCCCAGACGACCCTTAAGCCTTTTCCCGTTACCGTTACTATCACCCAGCTATAACCAACGCTATCTACTTCCCGCTTACAAAACTGAACTTTATCATAAGTACACACAGTTGAGAATCGGATGCAGTGAACTGCAAAAATAAATTGGTCATGCTGACCGCACGAACAAAATTCTCAGTGCACATTTCTATTTCCTTACTTCCTTGGAATAAGGTTCAATGTTTAGGCAAGCAACTGCGCAGAGATTTGGAAATATTTGGCCCCACGCCAGCGCGTCAATAGACCGTAGTGGCAAGAGTGACGTCTCGTGGCCGTTACAGTGTGTTTACACCGCAGTTACCGCCGTTTGCTGCTGTAATGTGCTCTTGAAGCCACCAGTAAGTGGCTTAAAACCTTAAACAGAACAGATCTCGACATGTATTGGGGATTAGAGCCCGAAAATTCGCGCATCGTTTAGCTGAATTGCTGAAGTTTCTTTTTATGTGATAGGTTTGGTAAATACACCAAATGCCACCTGATGTTATGTGGTTACCGTCACCTTTTTTTTTGGGGGTGGAAAATCATCAAATAACCCGCTCTTGGGCAGAGCGGAAGGGAGTGTCAGATATCTACTGACTAAAAACCACCCATGTTCTTTCTTAGCCCTTGCGCCGAGGCCGCGATATCTCAACAACCCGCAGTCTTAAAACACTTTAAAACACGATGATTGTTGCTGAGGCCTTGTCGATCTTAAATAACATGTGATCCTCGAAGGATTAGGTCTATGTATGTATATACGGTCTATGTAATAGTACACCCACATTTCGCCAGTTATGTTTCATCATCATCATCATCATTTACAGGCCTATCTTTGTCTGTGCCAAGCTCCACGCTCTTGTGCCAGCCTCACTCAAGATATTACAGCAATGGCAACAATGTCGTCTGCCTATCTCGCCGCCAGACGACCCACACTTCTTTTTCCATTCTCAGTTATGTTTAAGTCTCATTTAATAGGGGGCAAGCCTATTGCCAACAACCGGGCATAAAAACAAACTCTGTCGTGGCTTCTAAATGTGCCTAATAAATTATCTTATTAATTATCTGTCTAATTAATTATCTTTAAAATGAAAACCGGATCTAGAAGCAAAAAATCGAAGACATTTGTGGCATCCACTAACACTAGCAGTAAGAAGGCTGATAGAACTATCTTGATGGTGGGAAGGGTGCCCATATTGGTAAAGTTTCTCCAGAAGAGCCTATTCACAATCTCCATCACTGCTAGAACAACAGTTTCGATTTTAAACTAAATCAAGTTATCTAGCAGTTACTTGCGTTTATTGCAAATAGTTTATCTTCGTCTGGTTCGTGATCGATCGCTGCTGTCGTCAGCTTGCATTTTGGCTTAATGTTTCCATTTACTCCGTTTTCGACGATTTTACTAGTTTATTAAGTAGTCCCAAGTTTTTATTTACATTTTATTTAACAGTCGGCGAGTGATACTTACTTCTAGTTTTTTTTATACCCGACGGATATAAAAAAAACTATCTTTACTTTGCTTAACCGAAGCCCGGTTTGGCCGCTGCTCGAACTTTGAATAGATCCAGATCATAATGAACATTATTATGTACTGACCGTTAAGCAAAGTAAAGACAAATTAATAATTGTCAAGACACCCCAGTCCTACAACTTTATAGTGACCAGTTGGTTTAAGTCTTCTTTTGAGGGAAAAAAGAGTGAATATTCTGAAGTGACGTGTAATTTATTTTATATCCACGTGTAACTTTTTACATTATTTTTATTGTAGTATTCGGTTTTTATTACATAACGTTTCACAATTTGTACCTTGACAAATTCAAAGATAAAAAGGTTAGCTGTTTCAACGGAACATGTGATGTTATTATTATTATGTCCCAGTGTTGAATTTATCTAAATTGTTTGTCGCATTGGAGTTGGTATTTACACAGTGACACACTTTTTTACGATGATTAAATTATTGTCATATTACCTCTTGGCGTACCCTACCGAACCCCATCAAAAATTACATCACTATAACAGCCACCATTGCAGTATTAGTACTATAACTGTTAGATAAAGCACAAGTCGTATTATCAAGGCAAGTTCATTTAAAAATGTAGGCGTATCGAAATTGTTCGCGCCCGATACGTTGCGAATTCATAGGGACTCTCATTGTGCACGCCACTCGTAAACCTACTTTACTGCCTGCCCCCGATACCTTCACGCCTTCTAATAGCCTGTATTGGTATGAGGAACACACTGGGAATTCGTAGAAATAACAAGAAAAATATACCCTGTTTAAAATCAAGTCAATCTGAAAAACCAAATTATATTGATGACTCGTTATGGTCGACGCTTGTCGAGGCCAGTTCGTAGATGGGAAACTTTTACTATAAGTCGATAGAATGATAGTTGCTAGCAGATTTTGCATCACATAAGAATTTCAGGAATAAAAAGACATACCTTTCCACATGTCTCAGTGTACCATCACCCCACGAGCAGTAGTTACAGGCGCGCGGTTTTTACGCCTTCCACTGAATATTTAATCGGGATGAAGTGATAAAAAAATGTAGCCTCCACGATTGGGATGCCCATTGCCCATTGCCTGGGCTTCGGGCTCCACTGAGCTAAGTAGCTTACTCTACTTAATAATGAAATAGTTCTGTTGCTGGTTCTAATTGGTGTTTTGAGGCGAATAGTTTATGTTATATCTTGTGAACTGTAACATCGTAATCTCAACTGAGGTTGTGATAGAGGACACTTTAGTATTACGTTTGTATTTTCTGAAGGTTCGACTTAGTTTCACTGTTTGTGTGTTCATAATAAAACATGTTTCATAATTGATTATTAAACATGTTTTATTATGACACAGAAATGTTAATAATTTTTTTTTTTTTTTTAAAACATTGCCCCACACTAGGAATTTCTCCTATATCGTGGGTGCGTTTACAAACATTTAAACTCACAAACACACCCAGACCCGAAACAACTATCTGTAGGCCATAAAAATATTAATGAAAATAACATAATTTTGTTTTCTTACAAAAAATGTCTCGCACCCCTTGCAAGAAATACTTTAGTTTCACTCGTGTAAGTTTATAAATAGACACAAAAAACACTCAAAAGTTTCATCGAATTTAACACCAACTCGTATTTTTCGAAACGAGTATCAATTTCTCGTGTAGTTTCCGTTCACTTGTACATACAGTGTTATTTCGTTATCGAGTCGCAGATCAGATTGTCCACGGCACTGCAACGAGCGGATTGTTCGATTCCATCGACAAATACTACGCGAGAGAACTATTTTTACACCTTATTTCCTTGAAATTTTCTTTTGAGACTGATGTTACATTCTTGCTTGCTTATTTTGTATATTTTTATAGCACGTCCTGAGTTTTTACGAGTTCTTTGTTTCATTTATTGAAACTAATGGCAGTTTATTTTGTGACTTCTCTTAAACTTCGCAATATTTCACTGAATCAATTTACTTCCTCTGTTGGTGCCCATTTTCAACGACATTGATGCCGCCTGGTACGAACTAAGGGTCCGTTTATACAGACCAGCTCGGATAGCATCGGCCGGCGCTCTTCTTTTCACATAAATCGGGGCGATTTATACGCTTGGAACGATGCGCTCGGCGTCGATCGGGTGCATTACAAGGGCGGCATACCTCCAGTTAGTCCAATCACGGGGCGAGAGAGGACGTAATCAGAGCCGGTCGGCCGCGCAAGCGTGACAAAGCACGAAATCGGAGCCGGTCGGGCGCGGAAGAATACGTCATCAGAGACAGCTGGCCGGCTCCTGTTATTGTTTCACACCAAACGCATTAGGTTTGCTTTAAAGAATTCTCAATAATAAAAGAAATGACCATGTAAAAAAAATCTTATTACAATGATTCAAAACTATGTTTTAAACGTGATAAAAATTCTGTTCTCCTCTCCGTGCCTGGTCTGTGTGAACAGACCCTTAAAAATTAAGAGTAGAGAAGAATATGTGAAACACTGTAATTAAATTAATATATTAACAAATAAATATTTTTTTAACTAAAATCCCGACCGCCGAAACATAACTCTCGTTAGAAATTTTAAGTTGCAGTCAAATAGACTTAGATCCCTCTTTCCCTTCGCACCTCATTCCATCTGTCACATTCTAAAAAAATAAGCCAACACGTTTTCATACTGAAAGGCACACATTTTTTTAATTTTTTTATTTGACCTCAATCTTGCCCTAGGGGCAGAGATGAGGTCGACGATGGAACGAGCTTGCCCAGAAGAAGCCTATTTACTCGCGACTTAAATAGATTGGGGTTATGTGAACTCGGGAAAACCGACACTGGTAGGGAGTTCCACTCCCGAGCTGTGCGCATTAAACCATTCAAGCCATTCTCAAGACCTCCACCTTTTACTAAATTTCATTTAATAAGTACTAGGTTGTCATGAATTCAGCACTTCGCAGACTCATTCAATTTCATTACATTCGTACTTGCAAATGAAATTCGTACGAGTATAACACAATTTTATATTCGTAATGTTATGTTAGCTGTAACATTTTAACTAAATCGTGCAGTTCAAGTTGTGGAACGTACAATTGCAGTTTTCAAGAGCGAAAACAATTTTCCCTTTATATTTGCGAGATTCCAGCTTAGAATGTTGCGTCGCCATGACAGTATGTTGTAATTAATTTCTTGTTCCGTTGTGGATGGTTCGTTTCCTTGTGTTGTTTCATTTACACTTACTGTGTTAAGTGTGTTTAGTGCTGAAACAGTTTGAAATAATTGTTGAATATGCTGACGGATTTTAAGCCTGAGGCACGCTGATTCTGTATATTCTGTCTTCTCCAATGCTTAGAATATATATACAATGACTAACCGTTGGCCGTTAACACTCAATATTTATCCTTGTCCTTTGCGAAGTGGAACCGCTCAGTACCTCCCGAGTCTCCAGGCTATTTGCGGATTCCTCCATTAAGACTTTTTTTCCTGCCTGACACACACCATGTTTCACTGCTTCTTTGCCCCTCATTATAAGTTGTACACCTTTCTCTCAAAATCGTGAATAAGGCAAGCAATCTCCCGTTAGGGCTGCGGGTTGTTCGAAAGAGATACCACGGCCTCGACACAAAGGGCTAAGAAGGAACATGGGTGGTTTTTAGTCGGTAGAAGTCTGACACTCCTTTTCGCTATGCCCAGAGCGAGAATCATCAAATAACCCATGTTATTACCCAAAAAAAAAAAAGGTAAGCAGTCTTTCTTTGCTTTTGTTTCTGAATGGGTCTGTCCTATTTAGCTTTCCGCTTATACAGTTTTATTTATTTTAGGGATCAGCATCCAAAATCTCCAGCAACAGCAAATTTCCCTAACTCCATCACAAGCCGAGCTCTCAATAAATGGCTGCCGAAACTCGTGCGATGATTTATATCTCCCCTCAGCTGAGTTATAGCTTCGCATCGAGCTCAACTTTCTTCGTCTCGCTGCGAATTTGTTCCTTCACTAACGATTTTGGTGTCTTACTTTCTTTTGGGGAAAGGAAATAGGTACGTTTGTATGGAATTGTATGGCTGTCATACGATGGGTTTAAATGAGTGGTAATTAGTGTCAACGAGGTTCCAGTTGCTACTTTTAACTGCTATGACAACGCCTTTGTAGTCGCATACTGGAGGCGATGATGCGGAGAAATGAGGAAAGTGTTAAAAATGAATTTAGATGGCTGTTAGAGTAGAGAAAGGGCAAAGAAACGATGGATGGACTGCGTGAAGGATAATAATGGCTAGAAAGAAGGTCACTAGAGATGACAAGTAATAGAGAAGTATGAAAGAAGGAGACATGCTGTGCCTCTTAAGGACCAAGAGAATGGTGAGATCGCACACCGTAAAAATAATGTTAGAACCGCACTAAACTACTATTATTATTTATTCTTAACTTCTCAATCTCTCAAATCTCAGCAACTTGACACCACGGACATAGTGAGAAGACTAAAAAGAACTAAACCGTTTGAGTTAATTTAGTAAAGTTAGTGTTAAAGAACACGAGAACAAAGTGTTTTCAACTTATTAGAGACTATAAGAAAAGTGCCAATGGACACGTTCTTAATTTTGTAAGTTTTAGCAAATTAGGTTAAATTTAAATTACTTATTAGCCTCAAGGTCTAGATTGTAATTTGTATGAGTAACCGTTCAATAACGAGTACTTCATAATGAAAAAAAAAAAAAAAAAAAAAAAATTCTCAATAAAATAAGCAGGTACTTTTTTTTTTTTTATAAAACGTTGCCCCACACTAGGATTTTCTCCTGTATCGTGGGAGTAACATATAAAGTCACATACACAAATACCCAGACCCGAAACAAATATCTGCAGGCCATACGAATATTTGTTCCGTGCGGGGATCGAACCCGCGACACGCAGCGCAGCAGTCCAATCGCTTAGCCACTACGCCAACCATGCCGTCGAACTTCTTTGATTGTAAGTAGAATGTAGTAATATATTTAGATAGTAAACCAGTAGCAGGCTCCACAAAACACACTAGTCTCATCCGCCATCATTTATCATGATTAATCCCTTACAACATAAAATCGAGATAGTGTGTCAGTATTTATGGTAATAGCGACGTGTCTGCCCACCCCCGGCCATAAAACAGCGTGAAGAGTGGCCGGCGTGAACCACGGGTTACGTTTTAGGGGACTTGTACATGCACTTGTGCTACGTGGGGATGACATGCGGTTAGTGAGGCTTTCGTTTAGGGGCTTGAGTTGTCAAATATTAATATGGCGTTCCGTCTACTTATTATAAAATAATTTTAGTGTTAAGGATTGTATTTAAATTAAGTTTTGTACGATAATTTCGTTTAAGATTTTAGATTTAGTTAGTTTTATATATTTATTTATAAATCATCACACATACACGCACACACAATACATTTAGAGTCACTCTTGGCCACCTTATCTTATTTAACTTTTTTGTGTACTTTGTAATTGGCGTATTGTTTTGTAATCATTTTAAGTTATTTTACTGTAAGCTGTGAAGCTACCTTTCATAAATAAATAAATCATATTTGTGTCCGGTGAGTAGCTGGGTACTCACCTGTTTCTAAGTAGGCAGCCAACGACAAATAAGTTGTGCATAATGTGCTTACCTGTTAGAGGTTGCTATACTTGTCTGTGACTCTAATGTATGTATCTCTTTTCTTTGAAGCAGTGTCTTCAATTGTAGGTGAGCCAAATAAAATAAAATAAAAAATACTTCTACCAGTAAGTTTCCCTGGTTTATGTCGGTACATGCTTTGTCTATGCTTTAAGCATAATTTATTATATTAACATAATTACTGATACTGTTTGCTGACATCATCCCACTGCCGTTCACTTCTAGTTGACACACTCATTGATTTCTAGTTGTTTCGATCCAAGACCAATATACAGATCGTTTCACCACCTTCCACGAGGTCTGCCGAGACGACTATGATGACGTCTTCTTCGTACTATTTCTAGTAATTCCGGTATAAAACTTTATTACTTTTTTTTTTTTTGGCGGGTGGAAAATCATCAAATAACCCGTCCCGCTCTTGGGCAGAGCGAAAGGGAGTGTCAGACTTTTACAGACTAAGAACCACCCATGTTCCTTTTTAGCCCTTTATGTCGAGACCGCGGTATCTCTTGCGAACAACCCGCAGCCCCGACGGACGTCGGCCCTTGCGGGCCCCTTCCATGTCGCTGACATCTCTTTGAGGCGCGCGTGGAACACGAACGCGCGGTCGACACGGCCTGTCGTCGTCTTAAGAAGGACGGACGGCGAGCAAGCCCATTACTCACCATCCACAGGCCTGCGTCTACGGTGGCCGGAAGCCATCACGTGGCCCCCGACGCCCGGAGCGTCACCAGCGGCGAAAGCTTGATACGTAACTTGTGCTTTGGATTAAGAAAACAAATGTAGTCCATGTGTCTCTAGATTGTGGTTTTAGTACCCGTTTCTTAGTGACTTTATGAAGAAAACCATTCCTCTAACAATCAATAGAAAAAATTCGAAGTCTAGGCGCATTTCTATGCAATACCTACACAGTAGAGTCCTTTCAAATAGACGTCAATAGTACCGGGAAACGTGTCACCGGGTTTATTGCACTTTTTATACCAACACCACTTCGCGACACCATAAAATATTTATATTTTATAGCTGCTAATAAAATATTTACGTCAGGCTCCTGATACTCGAACCTACCTGACGAATAAACAAAAATATCTCTTTTCTAATTCAACATTCCCTTTTTATATAAAAGTTCTCTCGGAACCGTATAAAATTGTGTTTAAAGGTTACAATTTTACCGTATCCTGTCTGTTTACGGAGTGCCGTAAATTTTTATTTGAGCACTTTTTATATTTTTTTGTAGGTAGATACGACTCTTTGGTTTTTGAAGGAGAATAAAATAATAGTATCAGGTTGTTATTTTTTAGTATAATGTGCGTATTTGCAAAAGTATGGATACCAACTTTAGTTATTTAGTATTTTATGTGCTTACGTTTTTAGAAACGAATGTTATGATAATAACACGATAGTTTCAAAATAAAATGACAAAGTTTTATTATTTACAGAGGATGTTGGATTTTCAGCCTGATCTGATGAAAATTATTAATTATTAAATGATTATTCAATTCACTATTATTATTTAAAGTGTTAAATTGTTCTAACGCATTTGCATGATTAGGTGGGTTATACAGATTGCATAAATATTGATTACATTTTGGAATGTCCGTCATGTTCCAAAGTATTTATTCTTTGCTAGGTACCAAAGAAGGTGAATCAACTTTGGTGTAAACCACAAATCTTATTAGTCTAGATGTTGTTTACTAAACGACATTACCTTCGTAATTAATTTTCTTGTTAAACTACAAGCTCTTGCCTATAAATCTACGACAAAATAAAATAATATCAATTTCTACCCGACAAGTCTGAAGGCGCTGCTAACTTTGAGAAACGCTGTCAAAACTTATAAAAGTCTGCCGGGCGATGGAAGTTGGAAAAATCTGTATCGGGCGTAGATTTAATAAATATCTGCTCTCTGTGAAAAATAGTGCATAGTGAAAAATTCTTAGATGGCAGAAACAAGAAATAATTTTATGCAGATAGGAAATTCAAACCGCATAAGAGGCGTTGCAAACGTTTTGCCAAATCCGATTTAATTTATTTGTTATGTAAGATTATAATATTTTGAATCACTATTGCTTATTTCCTATCAGAAAGTTGAACTTTCTAGGTCTTGCACACATTGAATATTTTTCCATGCACAAGCAGCAGTAACTTTAGTAATTTTACAGCTTGTCGATAAAAACTAGAGGTATTAAAAAATATAATAATTTGGTTCTGATTTACGAGCCATGTCATGTCACACTTGCTTCTATGATCTGTGCTCCTAGTAAGAATGGTTGGATAGTGAAGAATTCAATCCAGAATCAAGTGTCCGCTTCGCAACTGAAATCTTGAAGAAGAATTGTTTTCAAACGTAATCTAAGATAGAAATAAGTTTAAACTTATAAAAATACTGAAAGCTTCCTCGCGAGAGTCGGTCTCACAGAAAAGTCTAGTATGAAATCGGCTAGTTTTCTTGTGAACGAAAATACAGAATACAGTTACGATACGGGTAAATATGCTGTTGTCATGTTCTGAATGTCGGCAATATTTGTATTTTATATTTTTCATCCAGAAAGCGTTTGAGAGGTAGCCTGTAGAATCGGAACAACTCAACATCACCCCAGTAATACCCGAAGGGGAGCAGCGGTTCATTTTAACGAGAGTCCGATTTTTGCCGTGAACAGGACACGAATCTAAATCCGTGCCGCTACTGAGGATCTAATAGAAAAACCCAATAAAGTGTTATTGGGTTTTGGTGTCCGACCGTGTCACCGCCGCCGGTTCTATCACGTTATTGCAGTTACGGGACGTTCGGCTAGGAGGTGCCAGAGGGGGATAGATTGGGGAATCTATCGCCGTCACATCGCACGGCCCTCATGAGTGGTGGCGATGTCTCAGGTGAACCCGGACATCGCCAAAGGAGTTTGGAGCCTGGAGGTAAGCTGCACTGGATGGGTCGCGAATGACATGCGTAGCTGTTCTCGCGGCTCATCCGCTAGGCGACAGTAGAATTAAGACGGTGTTTTTCAGTGGGCCCCACATAACCAAACTGTCTCCACGGACGGTACGGTATGCGTTAGTCTTATTTTCCACGCTAATAAAAAAAAATAAAAAATGGCAAGGTTGGCGCAATGGTTGAGCGGCTGCTGCGCTGCGTGTCCTTAGTTCGAATACCGCGTACAATAAGTATAATTATGTATCAATACAGGTCGTACCGGGTCTGGCTTTTTTATTTATGTGAGTTTTTAAATGTTAGTTAACGCACTCACAAAACAGGAGAAACGTATGATTTTTAAGGTTTTTATCCATCATCAGAATTTTCTTGCCTTTAATCTAATTTATTTGTAGTCGGCGCAGCATGTCTTCTTCTTCCATGCTTCCTATGAGAAAATATGGGAGAAAAAAAAGATCTTATTATTCTTTTATGGAATTTCTCTGTTAAAATAATTAAAAAATAAAATTATATTAATTCTTTTATTAAGAATATAATTTAGTAATACAAACAAAAACAGCAAGAAATATTAAGTCTTAACTTCCTATTTAAAACTTTTAGTTCCCAACAACTTCACAAATGCGATCAACATAGAACAAAGAGTCGGTTTATTACGCTACAATTACAAAAGTACCAATCTTGGCGGACACGAGGACCAAAAACTGGCATCCTTAGGAGTAAAGGACCATCTTATTTGTAGGAGCGAATAACCCGTGATTGAGGGGGTTGTAATAAAGGGGAGAAATGTCGAGGAGACTAGTTTCAATGGGGATAGTGGCAGTTTAGTGGGTAGTTGATTACTTGGAGTTGATGGGGTTGCAATTGTTTTTAGCTGCAGGGTAACAAGTAAAAGTATTCGAGAATAGGGATGTTTACTGACTAAAAAAAAATTGATTCTAATTAGTCCGTCTGTTAGATTATCGAAAAATATTGGATACCGTGTATTTTTTGTTTTATCAAATCAACAAAAATTGACGAAGATAAAACGCGTCAAAGATTTGAGTGGGGTGTTGTGACGTCACTCACCGGTAAAAAATGTCAAACTAATGTCTTAGAAAATGACGTCGCACGAGTTTTCAAAGCACTGTATCGTCTTCATGGTTTGTTTACGTGAAAAAGAAAAAATACGTGTCCAATATTTTTTGGAAATCTGTCTGACGGACTAATTAAATTTTTTTTGTTAACTGTTATTTAGCAGCAAAGTTTTATACCAGTTAACGTTCTTATTAATTCGTCTGTCATCCCATTGATAAGACCGAGAAAGACATAGGTTCTTCATTTTCATGAGTGGACTGTCACTCGTGGCTGGATAAAACTGTGTGCGGAAAGTTGGGGGCAGAGTTTGTTGCGCAGCTTAGGAGTAGCCTATGTCCAAATAGTGAACTGCTGTAGGTTGAATGGATTGATTATTTTATGAAAATCCTTCATATTTGGAGTTGGTTGTCAAGACGCACTATCTTCCTCTCGTAACGTCAATTTAATAATCTCATTATACGTGTTCCGCTTTCACGGGCAAGTGCCACATGAACGCATAGTGATATGTGCAAAATAAGAACTATTAATATTGTTTTATGGTTCTACATGTACTAACTCAAATTATATTTCAATCTATGCGTTCAACGTTTCCAGAAAATACAATGATGGTTTGTAGGCTCAAAGATAGATAAAATTAATCAATCTGTTGAACACAACCTGAGAGAAGTGCCCTAAATGAGTACTAGGCTCACATAAGTATTAGATACGTTGATTCAAGAGTCTCAGACTAATTTGTACAGATCGGTGTTCGTACGGGATTGCTAGCGCTGGACGCCTTCCAACCCCAATTACTGCCCTATTCCAAGATATATTATTTAGTTTCATGGGTGTTTAGGTGGATACGTGGTGATGATTAGTTTGAGTGAGCCTGAAGCAGCTGGTGATGTGTAGTGCTATCTGATTAATGTAGTCTGTAGACGGAATACAGGGAAAATTTTACACATTGTACGTTACGTTCATCATCATCGGCCTAGCCTTTTCCCAACTATGTTGGGGTCGGCTTCCAGTCTAACCGGATGCAGCTGAGTACCAGTATTTTACATGGAGCGACTGCCTATCTGACCTCCACAACCCAGTTAATACTAGGTAATACGATACTCTTTGGTAAGACTGGATGTCAGAATTTCAGGTCACTGACTACCTGTAACGACTGGCAAAGATCTATATATGGCAGCCGGGACCAACAGCTTAACGTGCTTTCCGAGGCACGGAGGAAACTCGGTATGTCGGGTACCCATCCACAGACCGACCTAGGGAAGCACAGCTTTACCTTAAGATCGACCCGAGTGGCAGTTCTTATTAAGCCACGAGCTCCTTTTACTCCTCCGTTACGTTCAACAGGATACAAAAGACCTACCAAGTGGAAATCACTTTCAAAGATTCATATTTCTTTAACATCGTTCGACGAAAAACATCCATTTCAACACTTTTCTATTATTCTTATTCTTATCATGTGGGCAGTAAGGTCTAACGACACCACACACCCTAGTGTCAGAGTTTCTAAACCGCCTCAAAGGCCCTCTGACATGGTTTGACGACCGCCTTTTGGAGGCCGGGACCACCGGCTTATACGTGCCTATCGAAGCATGGAATCATCTTTTTATCAAGGTGATTCAAGCCTGCAATGTCCTAGCCAAACTCGAAACAACTTTTAAAAAGTATGCATCGATGATAAAATGTCACTTTGTTAAGACTCTCTTGTCAACATTGTCATGGCAAGGTGAAGGTAACTGTGATCCAAGAAATGTGAACACAGTGATCTAGTTTTCTAACACAGAAAACAATTTTCATATTTAAACGATTTCTCAACACAGAACTTGTTTTTAAAATGCACGCAATGCACACGTTACATCGTTTCGATAGTTCAAAACGTTTGAATCGCGGTTCAAACAAAAAAGGCAATCGATGCACTCATCGTGAAGTTATTTCGTGAGTGTCCGTGTCCAGTTATGCGCATAGTTGACCTCCTTTTTGAGTTAGAATTGAATTGAAACTTTTTGGACAGTCAGGAGTGAAGTGTGGAATTTTATTTTCCTTTGTTCTTTTTTTCTGGCGAGCTGGCACGTAACACTTTTGGACTTTTGACATTTACTTTGGAATACAAAACGAAAGTGGAATAATTAAAGTCGTGTTGAAAATTTTTAAATGTAAAAAGTGTAAAACATTTTATTTTACCTGAGAGAAGAAAATGAAACCTCTGTCCTACTCAGATTTTTTATTCATAAATAATTCTCTTTGGAATTTTGCTATGCTTCAAGGCTGTTTTTTTGGTGTTGTAAAACAAAATAATAAGTTTAACTTTTTTATTTAGTTATGAAAGAATAATATCAACTTTATGACAAATAATACAAAATCACATCGTTGCTATTAAGCAACTTTTAGTAAATAACGATAATTAAGAACTCGTTCAACCAGTTTTATTGTTTAAGAAGTTCTATTTTTACTAAATACAACTTACACTGATCATTACTTCAATAGCAATTACTAAAAGAGCACTATTTATAGCTCATCAGTAGTATCCCAGTCGTCGGGTCGTGAACACTTGTAGGAGCACGTATCGGAAGCCCTGATAATCCTTAAATTACTCACGAATGTCTTCTACTATTAGGCTAAGGATGTAGAGGATTTGAGGGGTAAGAGATAAGCGGGTGTATTGAACTAAATCGAAGATACAGACTACACTCATGATCTTCTTATTGATTTCTACAAGTTCACCAAAGCAATTTTAATGCACCTGGGTAAGGAGGCTTTTAAGAACTTATCATCAGTCGGGAGTTGTGAGTAAAGTATTCAATAAAAACAAGCTTAGGAGAATAAAATAAATCTTTAATGAACGTAGTACCTTTAATTTTCTGGTATTAAATGTCTTCCACTACACTTTCTTCGAGGACTTGTTTCAACAGCTACCTTCTCAAATTTTACTTATAGTTACGGTGTTGCAACGGGTTTAAAATAAACTTTTCTTTATCAAAACTTCAACAGAAACTTCCAATAGTCCCGGAAGCCGCAAGAAGTCGTCGCTGGAAGTCGTTCTTAAATTGTGCCGTGTCATAAAGGTGTCTGGTCAAAGCGCCGACAATCCTCTTGCGGCGGATTACAGGACCGCCCGAGGACTTACGAGTTCGAGCGAACCAGTCCTCGGGTTCGGCGTCAAATGTTTGCTTCTCATTTGAGAAGACGCCGACGGTATTATTAATTTGGTTTCGTATCTCAGTATTGTTGTAGTGATTTATCTCGTTGATGTGTTCTCAATAGTTATAAACAGTTTCCAAAAATCAGAAAAGGATTTTAGCAAATATTTTGAAAACAGTATCACAATATTTTTTTGGCTATTCTGCGCTATAGGAAACGACAAATTGGAGTACGTTTTTAATCATGCTTTATAATAAATCATTGTTGTCACAAGAAGGAGGAGCAGATCCTGGATGAGACAACATATAAATCTAATTTTACTCAATATAATTTTGATATATCTAATTTATCTGTTTGGCTAAAGCTGCGTCATATTCCAGAAAAAAAAGCGGAAGGCGAAACAAACACAACTTTTTACAGAATTTCAAACTCAATTTGTAGAACAAAAGTATGCGAACCAATACACCTCAAGTTGGCCACTTTGTTTGCACACAATACGACATGAAAACTGTCCCATAACAGCTTTAGACAATACTCGTGGCACAAACATTGTAAGCGATAATAAAGTTGAAGAAAGCGGAGAACTAAACAAACTCCAAGTTTTACTTCAAGTGGTTGGGTGAGGATATGCAGTTTAGAAAACAGAAGGTACACTTGTTATAATGATAAAAGAGTCGTATACTCAGATACAGTTCATGTTTGACACTATAATAACACATTTAAAACTTGATAAGTAAACTTAATTAGTACTACATTGTTGAAAGATTCTATGTACCAATGCGTCACATAATATAGGTCGATAAATCGACTATCCAATAGAGAAAAAAAAAACGAGAAATAGAGAAGTATGGAAGAAGAAGACATGTTACGCCGACCCCAAATAAATTGGGATAAGGGCCGGAGAATGATGATGAAATCGACTATCCAACATATTAAATTAAACTTAATTTATTATGTTGGATAGTCGCTAAGATTTTCTGTTTGTTACGAGTACGATCTAACTAGATCTTAGCTTTCCTCTTTATAATACCTATTAGTTTAGATTGGCTTTGATTATTTATTATTAAAGTGAAAATTACTATAGGTATCTCTTACTGTTAAATACACAGTAACGACTTGTAAACATTATGGTGCAGTAAATATTTTAAATTTGAATTTCTCTGGAGCCCCCAGAAACCAGAATCCCCACGTACATACCGCACCGAACCGGATGACTGCCGCGCACAACGACCATACAGCCATGGCTGTATGTATGCACGGCTGTATGGTCGTTGGCCGCACACGTAATTATTTTGTCGCGTGGATATTTTTACATTGCGATATCTTCTAAGATATTTGTTTAAACTGTATAGATTAAAAGGCACAAATATTCTATATAAAATTTCTGTGCTAACATAAGATTAATACCGTATAGGTTAAATAAGCTTCGCAAAAAATAATTATTTTTAACCTAACATTTTAATAGTAAAAAATGGTCAATGCGAGACAATCTTAAAAGATAGACATATGCTGTCTCGTCCGCTTAGAACTTTTAAAGAGGAAAAATTCCTGGATATATGATATTTGCGCAACTTAAACCGTTTTCGCAGCGCACGCAACGGAAGCTCTCAAAAAGGAATATCTTTTTCCGTTTTTGCAACATTTTTAATTTATGCTCTGCTCCTATTGATTGTAGCGTGATGTTATATAGCTTATAACCTTCCTCGATAAATGGACTATTCAACACAAATAGGCATTTTTTAATTCCAACCAGTAGTTCCCGAGTTTATCGCGTTCAAACAAACAAACAAACTCTTCAGCTTAATAATATAGCAGGTTTTAGGTATAGATAGGTCTCCATGGAGATTGTCTCCACCGATCTCGGGATACGATTGAAATACCAGGATCACATAAGCACATAAACAACGTTGAAAAAAGGTGCACGGTTCGGGTTGGCAAGAAACTCCATGATTATTTTCATATTTAGTTTCACAATATTTTCATGTTACATCATTAGTACTTAGGTATAGGGAACAACGTAGGCCCGACAGACAATAAGTCGTAGTAAACTTTACACAGATAGAAATTATGACAAAAGTTCTTGATATTGTATTTCTTAAAAATAATAAGTTTTAAAACTCCAGGGCACATTTAAATCCATAAAATCAAAATCAAAATCAAAATCAAAAGTCATTTATTCAAACTAGGCTGATAATCAGCACTTTTCGAACGTCAAAATTTACTTTACTTTACTTTACTCATTTACAAGTGACAGTCCCCCAAAACGCCCACCCTTCGACACTTCCTAGTGTTTTTTGCTGGAAAGAAGAAGTGGCGGAACAAACTCCCCAGCAACACATCTGTCTGTTTGGTTAGAAGAACCAGACTCGATACAATAGAAAGGTGTAACTTAATATTACGATTGATTACAGACACAAGTCAAAAATAAAAATGTATATAATAATAAAAACAAAAAAAAGACATAACATGTCAGTAAACTAATTTTGGAGAAAGAACATAAATAACAAACAAACAAACATTGTCTTGTGTTCAACTCAGCGACCAACTATTCCTATCATTTAAGTAGTCGTTAATGGAATAGTAAGCTTTTAAACAAAGATTAGATTTTACTTTGGCTTTAAATGCATTAAATGGCAAGTCTAGAAAAGAAGATGGCAATTTGTTATAAAATGTTATACCGAGCCCTACGAATGAATTATGAACTTTGTGAAGCCGGTGAAAAGGAGCGCGTAGTTTATGCTTATTTCTAGTGTTAAAATTGTGAATATCACTGTTTTTAGTATACAGGTGAATATTTTGTCTAATATATAAAATGTTGGCAAAGATGAACTGAGAAGCAACCGTGAGAATACCAATCTCCTTAAAAATATCTCTAAGAGAAACTCGGGCACCCAGCTGATAAATTGCACGAACCGCTCGCTTCTGCAGAACAAATATATTTTGAATATCAGCAGCTTTGCCCCACAGCAGAATACCGTAGGACATAACGCTGTGAAAATAACTAAAGTAGACTAACCGTGCTGTATCAACGTCAGTGAATTGTCTTACTTTTCTGACGGCGTATGCGGCCGAACTTAGCCTTCCCGCTAGGCTTGATATGTGTAAACCCCATTGTAATTTTGAATCTACTGTTATGCCCAGAAATACAGCAGAGTTGGCAGTTTCCAGCTCTTGATTGGCGAGGATAATATTGGGACCTAGATTTCTAACATTGGGTAAAGCGAACTTAATTATTTTAGTTTTCTTAGCATTAAGAACAAGGTTGTTTGTTGTGAACCAATCCGTGACCATTGACAGCGTGCTGTTTACGTCGTCAAAATCGTGTCTATTCCTATCTACTTTAAAGATAAGAGAGGTATCATCTGCAAATAGCACAACGTCACAAAAACCTTTTAAATAATATGGTAGGTCATTAATATAAACCAAGAATAAAAACGGACCCAGTATTGAACCTTGAGGTACACCAAGCCGAACCGGTAGTCCGGAAGATTTGGCGCCATTTACGTCTACACATTGGAATCTATTTTGTAAATACGAATCTATCACATTTAGGGCCTCATTTTGAACACCGTAATGACGCAGTTTCCGTAAAAGCGTGTCGTGATGTACGCAATCAAAAGCTTTAGAGAGGTCGCAGAAAACACCGACTGCATTTTGTGCGTTCTCCCATGCGTTAAATATGTGTTTTAGCAAAGCAACACCTGCATCCGTAGTCGAACGACCCTTTGTAAAGCCATATTGATCATTGTGAAGGAGATTATTTAAATTAAAATGTACTAACAACTGTTTGAGAATTAATTTTTCAAAAATTTTGCTAAATGCGGGTAATATAGAAATTGGTCTAAAGTTACCAATATCATGTTTGCTGCCAGATTTAAATAGAGGGATGACTTTACTGCTTTTCATAAGATCAGGGAAAGTCTCATGGTAAGTTTAATGGTCTCGCTTAAGAATTTAGATTTTGCAATAATACAAATCTTTTTAAATAATTTAGAATAATTTTTAACATAGTCTAGAAAAGTTGTATCAAACCGGTATTGTTTAAGACCATACAACTCGTATAATCGGGTTCGACTTTTGTAAATACCTGGTGTGGCCCATTGGTTGAAGCCCACAGAAGGTCCCTTAATGTTAACAGTTTTCGACTTAAAAATAGATAGGTATTCATTTTGAACAACATCAAAAAGGGCTTTATAAATTTCATTAGGAGTTTCGTGTTCTACTATTGACGGTGTTACTTTAAGTGCTACATTATTTTTAAATTTATTGCAACGACTAGCTGTATGAGGCCTGCATTCTATTGTGCGCGGCTTTTTTTTTAATGGCATAGGGAAGCTAGCTTTTAAGCCACAGTGATCAGACGATAAGTCACTTAACACTAATTTGTCCTCGGCAACACAATCACTGAACATATTATCAAGGCAAGTTGATGAAGAAGCCGTGATCCTTGTTGGTTCAAAAAACAGATTAACTAAATTAAACGATCTAAACAGATTGAGAAACCTGATACTTAATGGAGTAACATCTAAAATATTAAATCAAATTCAAATTCAAATTCAAATTCAAAATATTTTATTGTGGATCATAGGTAGGTACAGGTACAGTTCTTAAATAGAAAATTTTGATCAGCTATGTCCCGCCCGTAGGGCATACAATAATTACATGTCATATTAAATTAGCTGTTCTATAAAATTAACATTATTAGTACAATTATTACGACCCCGCGCATAAATAAAAAATAGAGCCAAAAAACCAAAAGGGCACAAATTAAGAGAAATGTCAAATTCAAATTATATAGAAAATAAAATTAATTAGGTACATATTACATTCAAACATAACAAATTAACATAAGTAGCAACATGTCCAATTATACACCTACAATTTTTTTTTTTTTTTTTTTTTTTTTTTTAAATAAATTAAATTAAAATGACAAATTGAAAATTAAATCATACATAAAAATAAAATAAAAAATAGATCATGCTCAAAAGAACTAAATTAATTAAATAAATAAAGTCTGTATAGGTCGTCGAACACATCATGACTGGGTGGGACTATATTTAAGCAAAGACTTGTCGGACAGAAATTCTTTTAGAGAGTAGTAACTTTTGTTTACTAACAGATCGTGGAGAGTCCTTTTAAAATTTTCCTTTTCCATTGTTCTGATAGGCCCCGGTATATTATTATAGATGCGAGAAACTGAACAGAAGATGCTCTCATGCATTAGATGAGTTCTACTGGCTGCTGTGCGTAATTTGTCCTTACGCCGTATACGCGTGTAGTAGGAGAACATATGGATATTGTTCTTTACAAATACTGCTGCCTCAAGTATATAGATACATGGTAGTGTTAATAATTTATTGTTTTTAAAAAATGGCTTACAGGAGTCAGTTCCGCATAAATTAAATATAGCCCTGATGCAGCGTTTTTGAGCAATGAAAGCGCGCTCTTTTTCCGTACTGTTGCCCCAAAATATTACACCGTATCTGAGAGTAGAGCCAACGTAACCATGGTAAGCTGTCAGCAAAGTACTCTGATTCGCGATTTTCCCTAATCTGTATAGTGCATAGGAAAATTGTCCCAGCTTTTTGCAAACATGCTCAATATGAAATTTCCAATTAAGTTTGTGGTCAATATGTAGCCCTAGAAATTTCGTTACTTCCGTTTCCTCAATGTCACTATCTAGGTAGTGAATTTTTAAAGCACCTGTACGTCGAGTTCTTATTTTAAAATCCATTATTTTAGTCTTATCAATATTAATCATTAAATTATTCATTTTAAGCCAATCTATAATCAATAATATTGTTTGGTTAATGTCAGATTCCAAATCGGTTGAACTATCATTAGCAAATAAAACGGTGCTATCGTCAGCAAACAGTGTAATGTCATGAGTAGTTACCGAAGGCATGTCATTTATATAGATGAGAAAGAATAGAGGGCCGATAATACTCCCTTGAGGAACGCCGAATTTAACCGTTCTAGATTCAGATACATATAGTTCTTCTGTTTTAGTACTAAGATTTAACCTCCTTACTTCTGTGAATTGTTGCCTGTTGCTAAGGTACGATTCTATGAGTTTGTACACATTTCCTCTTACACCATATGCATACAGCTTCCTTAAGAGTATGTTGTGATCGACACGATCGAAAGCTTTTGACATATCCATGTATAGTGCGACAGCTGACAACCCCTTATCCAAGTTTATCATTACCTTATGTAAAAAGTTATAAACTGCTACATTTATGGATTTGTTTTTCCTGAAACCATATTGATTGGGCGTTAGGATATTTTTTGCCTCAAAGAATTTATAAAGACAGTTATAGATCACCTTCTCCAAGATTTTCCCAAAAATAGGTATTAATGCAATGGGCCTGTAATTACTCATGTTGGTTTTGTCTCCTTTTTTAAACACTGGCTTTATGACCGATATTTTTAGTTTTTCTGGGAAAGTGCCTTCTTCTATAGCTAAATTGACAATGAAACTAAGTGGTTCTGATATAATATGGGCTACATCTTTAACAATATTTGTCATTATGTTATCATAACCGGCACTCTTTTTATTTTTTAGAGCAATTATTATTTTATTAATGTCATCAGGGATCGTCGGTGTCATAAAGATTGAACTAGAATTATATGTCAATTTACTGGATGATTCCTGGGGTACACTAGTATTGTTATTGCTGATGTCAAGAAAAAAGTCATTAAACGAATTAGCAATGTCTTGAGGATTATTTATGGTTACGTCATTTGTAATTAATTGGGCCACACCTTCATTTGGAAACTTACATTTGATGTCATTTATTACTTTCCAAGTAGCTTTGTTCTTATTTATTGCAGATTTAATAAAGTAGTCGTTCTGAGATTTTTTTGTCAGTCTAATTATAGTTTTATACCTTTTTGCATATGCTTTGAAAGCAGTTTTAGTGGTTTGATTTGGATTAGTCCTATATTGCCACAATAGTTGACATTTACGTTTGCTACATAATTTTAATCCACGTGAAATCCATTTCGGTCTAGATCTGTTATGTATCTTGACTTTCTTCATAGGAAAACAGAGATTATATAGCATAACGAAATTATCATGGAATACGTTGTAGGCAGTATTCGCATCCGAGCAACTATAGACGTCACTATTAGTTAGCTGATTTAAATATTTTATAAATAATGCTCTGTTGCCTTGAGAGTAATCTCGTTTTAATATATACCAGTATTTTATGTTGCAGGTCTTTTTGACTGGAACCTTTACTATTTGCGCATTATGGTCTGATAACGCTAATTCCTTAATAGTGCCTTTACAGGCTCTTATGTTATGGGCTATGTTGTCTATGCACGTTTTACTAGCAAATCGCGTTATTTGATTGATTTTTAGTTTTAAATTATATCTGTTTAGGATTTCTGTAAATTCGATGGAAAGTTTTGTATGCTTCAAAGTATCTATGTTGAAATCTCCGGACATAACGATCTTTTTACCGTGTGAGCAAACGTTATTTAATATTTTATTTAGAGTGGTGAAAAAGCTCTCTATGGTGCCTGCGGAGTTATTAGGTGGCCTGTAAATGCATAGAACAACTATTTGATGTTCCAACAGCTCAATTGCAGAACATTCTATCGTGTTGCATATGGAAAGTTTTGTGATGTCATTAAGAATTCTGTACTTTAAGTTGTTTTTAATTAAGATACATGAACCTCCATGTCTGCTATCTCTCATATAATGGGACGCAAGTTTATAATTTGGTATCGATAAATACACTTCGTCACCATCCGTCATGTTGTGTTCAGTGATACAAAGTATGTCAACAGGATTGTTCTGGGCAGCCAAATCGTTAATACAGACAGAAAGCATATCAGATTTATTGAGCAATCCAATTAAATTAACATTAAAATCTCCACATAAAATTATAGATTTATTACTTGATTTTAATTTATTAAGTGAATCCTCCATTACAGTTTCGAAACGAGTAAAGTCCCCAGAAGGGGGTCTATAAACACAAATTATTAAGTATCGCTCGAGTTCAACGCAAGACAACTCAATAATGCGCTCAATGGAAAGATTAACTAAGTCTAAACGTTGTTTACATTTTAATTTGTTTGATACAAGAATTAAAGATCCACCGCGAATAGCATTTTTTCTCACAAATGCACTCTGTACGGTATAGAAATCATCATTGATAAATGCTACTTCATGTTCCTTCAACCAATGTTCAGTTAGGCATAAAACCTGAACATCTTGATTCTCCATAAACAAACTTAACTCTAATTCTTTGCCAGATAATCCCTGCATATTTTGATGAACAACATTCAACATATGCAGCCTACCTGTTGTCGCACCTAACAGTTTAAACTACAAGGTGTATCAATAAAAGTGTTAGTATCTGTATAAGTGTTAGTAACAAAAGCAGTATTAGTATCACTACTAACAGAAATCGTTGGTAAACGCATACCAGTGTCGCTGTGTATATTGTATGCTAAAAGGTTAGCAATACGTCGCTTAGAACTAGGTGGTAAAAACATTGTGAAGTTAGTGAGTCTGTAATCAGAGATAAATTGATTACAGTCAAAATACAAAATAGCGTCACTGTGACGACATGTCCTATTAAAAATTAACAAGTTTAAATCATAAATGTACCTATTTTGCTCAACAGACAAATATTGAGAATAAGGCAAAGCACAGAAAATGAATTTACAATTAATGGTCTTGTTGAGATGTAACATCAAATGTACACATTCAATGATGTCCTTTTTACTTACATTTAAACTATTCCCATATAATAAGATAACAGTAGAATTGGGATTTATTTTAGTCAATTTAATATTACTAATTATTTGGCTAACACTGGCACCAGGTAAACAATAATTTATAACATAGTGTGGTGAACATTGATTAAATAATGTACCAAAACCTTGACCAAACTTGTCGGAAAACAAGTAACTACTATTTGCTACAATATTATTATTATTACCAGCTGGCTGAGCCCCTGAGGGTGTAGGTGAATGGTGCTGAGGCTGTGGTGTACCTGTGCAGACACAGCTACAAGAGAGGTTATTTGTCAGGGACTCATATCTCTCCGCATTGTACGTGACCAGGTCTACCAGCTCATTGGCCTCCTGCATGCGCTTACTCAGGTCTTGTTGAGAAGCCTCATATTTACTAAAAATATCCTTTAGTGCATATTCCCTAACAAAAAGCTCATCCTGAAGGTTCTGAGTGTCTGTATCATACAATGTCCGACATAATTGTAATTCACTGTCACACTTCTTTAGTTCTTGAATTAAATTTAAATTTTTTTGCCTTAGTTTTGTGTTTTGTTTGTTAACTCTTAGGCGTTTCAAAGATTTTTTAATATTTTGAATTCGTTTATTGATTTTGATGTATTTTTTGATCTTATTATGACTAGTAAATAAATTATTTTTAGAGATAGTTCCGTTGGTTAAGTCTATGGTTACTATTGGCTCAACACATACAGGTCCTGACCGGCTACCAACCAACTCATCATAGAGACTGCAGGTGTTCACAGACTCTTCACGGGCTCTAAGAGATTCTAAGTGAATTATTGAGTGTTGGGCCCTACTTAGCTCTTGTTCCAGTTCTGATATGCGACATAAAGCCTGATCGTAGGTGTCGCTGCATTGCTGGAAGTTTTCAACAAGTTGACGTAGGTGTTTGTGCTGATCAAGTATGTCCATATGTTGTGTGTGAAGTTCCGCAAGCTCATTCTTGAGTTGGGTGTTTTTGTTCACCATTAACTCAATTTCAACTTCACTTTCATCTCGTTCCCGCAGCAGTTTGCTGCACTCATTTCTGGAAGCATCCAGCTCCTTCAGCGCTGCTTTCAGTTTGTCAGTCATGTCACGAATGGTAGCTCCACGTGTCATCATATTGACTGATATCCACAAACAAGACCTGAAATGCGACAGGAAACAGCTGAGTATGTGAAGAGAATACTTATGTCAGTTGAGAACTTGAGAAAGTTGGAGGGGTTTTGAATTTAGAAAGAAGTAAAATAAAATAATTAAAACAAAACAAAAGTTTTTAGAAAGGATGTTAAAATATGGAGGTAGGTAGGTATATGAGAGAAAAGAAAAAGGAAAAAAAAAACTAAGAACAAAGAAAAGCTATTTGATTTGATATTCTCAAAATTATAGTTAATACTCTAAGGACAATTTCAACATTAATTTGATCACTAGAAAAACTATTTTGTCAAAGGATTGCTAATAACATGAGTTTTAGTGGAAACAAAGTGTTTCTGCATTAATTATCAAATAAGGGATATATACTAATGACATATTAGACACATATTTTGTGTAGTAGGGTTTGCAGTGTATGTTATGTCTGGGGCAAGTGTTTTCGTCCTCGATTTTGCTTCCACAATTCGTCAAGCAAAATGAGACATAAACGTAGCCGGTGTGTACTGGACGTCGCTCAGAGCCCTGAGCAGTGTTTGTGTGATGTATAGCATATAAACACAATATAAATAACACAGCAATGTTATGTAAATCAAAACGAAATACTCCCCCGGTTCGGAGAATTCAAATCCACAGTTCAGACGTTGACAGCCGGTACACGAATTAATGAAATATCAATTGTTTTTGAGTTATCACAATAAAACTGGTCTCAAACACTACGTGTATCACTTATTACGTTGATTCTAATATAAATAATAGATTTAAAACAAATTAAACACAATAAAACAATAATTTTAAGATAAATTAGTTACGAGGTCGTTTTTTCACGACCTGTCACCAGTGTTGCCAGCACAAAAAAAAAATATCATATTAGAACAGTCCCGCTTACTAATGAACCACTTAAGCACTTGAGCTAAATATGTGAGCCTTCTGCATTTACCTGATCTATGATAACGGTGTAACGCAATTTATGTATTACATTTTGTTTGTGTGAGTTGTATGGGAGCGACCCTTCCTTTTTATATCATAATGGAACTTGAGCGAAGCTTTTGTCTCACGAGTTCGTAATGAGTGCTGGATGAGGACACGAATTTATTAACAAGAGGTAGCGGGTTGCGATTTTATGCAAAACCAGAATATTGTAAGATAATTGTATAATCATCCTAAAACATATAATTATATTGAGCATTAGGGACTCAAAATAAGTTCCAGAGACTGATTGAAATGATTTTTATGGTTACTGAGCGAGCTAAGTTGGCGTTGCTGAAATATTGGGATAGAGAATTGCGAAAGTTCTGTCACTAACACGATAAAGTGATCCCAAAAGTGTTGCCTGACTGTAATCATCATTGTCATCAGCCTATAATGTTCCCACTGCAGGGACTCAGGCCTCCTCTCTAGGAGAGGGATGGGCTATACTCTACCACGCGTCCTCAGTTCGGGCTGGCTGTAATAATAACAGCGAAACGGCTGGAAAACTGTCAGTGCTAGCCGTAACAGACAACCAACAGTTTGTATCTCGGTTCGTATCAATGTAATAATTATGAATAGACTTGCATTCAAACATAAAAATTATAATTGTTCTATTACGCGTTGACGAAAGATTTGAAAAGGTCTACAATAGGTTTGTGGCTTATATAAATATAGACTGAAACCGATTTTCCAATTACAATGTTAAATTTCCAATACCAACTGTAAAATAATTTCATGGTCGAAAAGACAGTAAATAAGTTTTAAACTACGATCTAAGATAACTTATAGACGAATTACTATTTGATTTCAAACGGATTAATAAATTGAAGTTTGACTAGACTATTTATCCAGAACTTTATATTCCCAGAAATACTAGATATTTAAAGTTTTGAGTTATCAGAAATGTTATTTATTTATTTATTTACTGTCAAAATTTAAAAATTCGATTATAATGTTGAAGATCACGTCTCAAAAGTAGGTTTTCGGTACAACTAGATTGCAAAATTACAACTGAGATCAAAGACATAGAAAATCGTAATTTTATTGAACTTCAGGGATTAGACTTAAAATTAAATTGGACGAAGGATTTTTAGTACAAAAATGTAGACTTTAGGCGGGAAGCTTTAAATATTTTTACGAGTATAACACAATTATGTTATTTCTATCATCGTTTAGGCAAATGACATAATAAATGATATATCAACATAAGTGCATAATTTATGTTCATTCTCCTTTTATACTTGTCTAAGTTTATTTGGAAGTCAGCAGTACCTTATACATACTCGACAATTTACAAACAAAACCAAAGCCAAACCATTTATTTTGATAAAGCAATGCTATAGAACTATGCATAATAAACATCATTAAAATCTATCATTTACTATGCAAAAATCTTCAGTTCTTGAAATTTTGCACACATGTTTTTGGCATAGTTTTTGGTTTTGATGTTATTCTAAATTCACTGAAAGAGCTTAAAACGGAATAAAATAATTACATCAAATGAAAGAACATAAAGCGTGTTTCTTAGTTAGACTAGCCCATAATATTTGATTACCGCGTGCGCTTAACAACATATCCTCATCCAACGGTTTATTGGAAGTACATAGCAGTACACGGAGTTTCGTTACTCGTTAGTAAAACGGTTAGAACGGGCCGCCTTGTGAATACGCTTAATGTAACGCCGCGTACTCACCGCGTATACGCCGGTGTGTTTACGCGCTAATGTTTTTAATGGCTTTCACAGTTAACTAAATGTGGTTTTATTGTTCTTGATGCGTTGTTCTAGGTTTTGGCTAGAAAGTACTAGGACTTAATGTGATTCGGTAGGTATATTTTGGTTTGTGTTTTACTCCGGATAACTAGTTTATTTCACTTTGTAAAGTTAACAGAAGAGCAGATGCTGGCTTTATCTTAGTTACTTTTAATAACAGTAAAAGTATTTTATTCACGTACAAGTTTACTAATGGATTGCAGCAAAACGGTTCACAATCTGAACATGAGCTCTTGGATAACAACATGCTGCTGCTTCTTTAAAATAATCCTTGTCAAATAATAATATTAATCGATTAAAGTAACGTATACACTGAAGAATGGGATTTTTCACAGAATAAGAATACTTATTCTGTGTAAGTTCACATTTTTTTTAAACCTAGATAGAGATATGGAACCCAATGTTTTTAAAATATCTATCTTAGTTATGAACTAAGTTTCTTCTTCTGAAATAAACGATAGCGGGACGGATTACCGGGGAGCCTGGAAAAAAGAATGTGACGTACCATACCTCATTATCATGAGACATGAACATGAGACCATGATCTGTCAGATGAGGTTATTGGAACTTATACTTATTTCGTGAAACAGGCACTAGTAATAATTATTCAATTGTTCACAGCAAAATGCTGACCGTTATAATATATGTATCGTAATATGTGACTACTAGGAGAACAGAAGCATCAGGTGTGTGTCACCGCACGCAATTTGTAGAAGTCGTCTCAAGCAAATGGCATACCATCGCACGTTTGTAATGTATACATACAGGGATGTGTGAAACTATGTGGCGTGTCATAATAAAGGTGCACTTTTTCATCCTCATCTAAATTCAGGAGATTTTCATAAAATATATAATGAAGTGTTTTAAATTAGGGTGCCTGCTCAATAATTATTTTGGGTACATTGTTTTTGATGTTAAAATTTAACAGTATTTCAGAAAAACACCTGTAAGAAATTATCGAGTTAAGATTTGCGTTTGTTTATGTGTGTGAAAGCATGGTTATCGGGAGATAATCAGACAATCCGCGAAATTAATTTGTGTTCCTTTCATAGAAATAGCTTAACCCTTTACTGTTTTTATTTAATGGGACTAACTTAGAACCCTGTCTAATCCTTGAGGAAAAACTGGCGTGAAGTTATCTTGTGTCAAACTGAGGTGAAAATCCTCTAAACCGAAAAGGACAACGCAACAACGATAAAAATAAATAATTTCAACACAACAATTTCTCAGCAATATCCAATAAAAGAAAACGTAGCAACAAACACTATGGGCGATCAGTCACAGGTGCAGCTATCGATCACGGCTTACTGTAATGTAAGACGGAGCACCACGACACGGCGACAACGAGACATTGCAACAAATCTAATTCTTAATACATTTATATGGGTTTACAAGAAATTGTTTGTGACAAAAAAAAATGCGGGTTGATTTGGCGCCTAGTTTATAAAAAAAACATTCAAAGTACCTCGGTGGAGGTGTCGGATGCGAATGTGGAACTGCATCACAATCTGTGTCTCGTCTCTTTTTCTGTCCCATTTGCCTATGGCTACTGTATAAGTCGATGAAAAAATGGTCCCAGCTCTGTATAATATGTTTAGCTGATGTCTACAATAGGCTCAAACTACTTAATATATAACACGCTTTAGACATTATTCCGATAGCTTCTATTGATGGTCATGAGTACACGTCCCCTTTGTACATATATACTCAAGATCGTCTATTCAAAATTCTTCTTTGCTACGAAAGCGTAGCTCGCGTAGCGGTTACTGCTACGGCGTAGCACTCGCGTAGTACTTTATTGTAATGTTGCTTGTATGTGCACGATGTACTCGTACGTTACATTGGCATCATATTCAAGCACAGTGCAGGATGTTATAAAATGCATTTTGCGAAGTAAATTTTAAATAAGAGTGAGTAGATGTGTTTTTTTAAGTCAATGGTTGCTGAGATATATTCGCTACTAAAGTCAAAAGATTTCTGCTTCCCATCTAATTTGTAAAGGAAGTGGATATTTCTTTTAAATAATGTAGGTTTGTAGAACGTCAAAGAAAATCAACTAAAATTGTTTTATAAAAGATTTAATGTTCAGGTTTTAAGAAATGAATTTTTTGTCAACCAGTAGTAGTAACATTGTTTTTCATTAACATTCTAAGAAAAACTATTTTTGCTGTAAAATTTTAACGCTCATTCATAAAAATATTATTTGGTGCTAGGATAGGAATCCTGTATGTTCTAGTCCGACTCGAACTTGATAGATTTTTTCTAGGGTTATACATTTATTTTTGTGTAGGGTGGGAAATCAGCAAATGACTTCACCCGCTCTAGGCGGAGCGGTAGGGAGTGTCAGACTTCTACTGACTTAAACCCACCTATGTTCCTTCTTAGCCCTTTGTGTCCGAGGCCGCCGTATCTCTTCCGAACAAACCGCAGCGCTAGGGTCATACATTGAAACAGGATTCAATCCTTACACTAAGTCACAGGTGTCCATGTCCACCTCCCCACTGTCCTGGTCTAAACATATTATTACAGTTATCACAATGTTTTATTGTTGCCTGCACATAACCTCCGCCCCTTACGCCCGTCGCGTGGGGAAGGCGTATTGGCACATTTGCCAAGTAGATTCGGTTTTATTTGTATCGATACATAAGTTACAAATACGTATTCTAATTCAATATTTATATTTTTCACTGTAACAGATTAGAAAAGAAACCGAAAACAACAAAGTTACGAAATAATTTTCTGCGTTTATTTTAGGCAACTTATGGTTCAGAAAAACATTATTATATTTCGTACCTATCGATACCGAGCGAAAAATAAGAGGTCGTTTAATTTTCATCTTAGAATTAGATTCGAGTTAATTTTTTTTTTAATTTGTTGTATTGTATACCGTCTCGATGGTCGAGGGCGCGACTGCTAAGCATGCTCAGTCCATCATCATGCCAGAACCTCATGAGGTTGATTCCAAAGTCGAGCAATATGTTACTGGCTTTTTTTATCAGGAATTTCTCAGTAGCAGTCAGGGATTATTATATATTATTATTATTATTATTCTGGTTGATGATAATAGACTCGACGCCTATTACATGGGACTTAAACATAACTGGCGAAATGTGAGTGTACCAGTACACCTCTGCCTAAACCTTCGGGGATTACAGGCGTGATGTTATGTTATGTGTTATATTTAAATATAATAATGTACCAGGTCAAACAGCGCACGTTGCTCGTCACGATGGTGACAGTCGAGGGGATACACATTATTTTGGAACAATATATGCACAATTTCTTTATGATATTTATTTAATCAAACTTCACGCACAATCAGTAGTACATAAGTGGACTTAATACCACAAGGCATTCTCTACCAGTCAACCTTTATTTTGCATTGTGGTAGGGTACAAAATAATATTCTTTATAATACCTATAATGTTTTAGTCCTTGAGACAAACGGAGTATTTGCTTTCAACCTCAAATTAGATTTCAGATTTCGTGAAACATTGGTTCTGTTAGAACGCCTGTGGTTTAGACTAGACTTTACCACAAATGTCTTTTGAGGTTGTTTACAGAGTAAATACAAATTTAATGATCCGCTTAGAGTGGCTCGTGGCTACATAAGAGCGAATTAATTGATAAGTGCAATGAATATGTATAGTCTGCTTTAGAGTTATTGAAATGTGTGAAAATTTATACACATTTAATATGTAGACAGATATTTTCTTTTGCTAAAAGGAAATGTTTCAAAACAAAAATGGAAGCTACATATTTATATTTCCATTATTTAAATCAAAGCACTTACACGAAAACGCTAAGAAAGCAACATTGAACAAAAACCCTGGAGACTTTCTCTCAGGTATTTAACACAAACAAAATCAACATAATCAATAGTCATTTATTCAGCTTACTTCGCCCCTCTCTTTGTCTCTTTCGCACACAATACATTCCTTTCACCTCATTTGCTTGCCTAATCGACGAGAAAGCACGATATGAGACGATTATATACCTCTACAGACTTGCCAGCACTCGACCACAGTGTAAAACTACTTCTTAGTACAATACCTCGAAAAATACGGTACAACAAAATGTTAAAGGCCTATTTTCGACTCTGTGGTATGGGGTTGTCTAATTCAGTACTTTGTGTAAAGATGAGGGTTCATTTGGCTGCAGAATTTCAGAATTTCGACAAAATTGTGCATTAAATTTAAGTTCCATATGGCTTTAATGCTTTCGTTCGTTAAAAAGGTATATTTCTGAATAGCGTTCGCGTTTGCAGAATACTTTTAGAATTTTATTCTTAAAACAGAACTAAAAATGTGTACGTTCAAATGTTGATTCGATTTCTAGATACCTGTTACAAATCTTGTTTATCTAGCACTAACAAACACATCTGAAACTACCTAAACACTACAAAAATACTAAAGTATTCTTTCACAACAAAAGTTTATTAAAACTTATGAAAATATGACTACGATCTTTTTAAACTCTCTCCAACAAGTCCTATTCCGTCCAAATTCAACCAATTACCTTTCTACACGAAACTTTTGCATAGACGGGCGTCCCACATTCTAGGCCGCGGTGGAACTTCACCCCGCGATTTATTTCGTGTACATTGCTTGCTGCTCTTGGCGTGTTTACGGCGTGATTTGGCGTTCGCCCGTATAAACGTCAATGGAACCGATAAATAAATTGTATTTTATACGCGACTATACTTTTTGTGAACACTCGGCTGTGCCAAGCACTGCAGTTACATTTGGAATTGGGTCTAGTGGGTAGTGTATGTGAGAAGCTTAAGCGGGAGCGGGTGATGATGAAATCATTGACCGGATGATTTATTATAACTTTTCTTTGTATGTAATAAAAGATTACGCTATAGTTTGTTTATTCCTTTATTTGACATTTTGAAAAGTTAAGCTTTAACATAAAGTCAAATGGTTTACAAAGTTAAGATTCTGACAAGAAAACTATCCATAGCCTTAATTTAAGTAGATCCGACATCTAAACCGTTTGACTCACGTCAGAGACGTTATTTACATAAGTTTAATTTAATTTACATTCGACAAGCTCTGAACGAAAACATAAAAAAAACGAGCTGGAAAAAGGAAAAAGGAATGATGATAAACGAATGGTCTGAGCGTAAAAAAAAAACATCATAGCCATTAATTATCAAACTATAAAAAGCTATACACAATCGCAAGCGTCTATACCGCTATCTCTCACCACTCGCGCCATGAATTTCGTTTCGCTACACGCCCCTCACCACAACACGCTCGTCTTTTTCTCGAACATTCGCTGCACTGCCAAACTCCATACAGTGTTTATACCGCCAGTTTTTGTGCCAGAATGAATGGAATATGGCCGGCCTGGCAGTCTGGCGGGCTGGCAGCTTGGCAGATTGGCAGAATGGAGGCACACCCAGGACTTCACGGGCTATTTAAAATTATTCACTGTTTGTTGTATCGTTGTATCGCAATTTTTATGTGTGAATGCACTCCAGCTTATGGGAACTTATGAAAATACTTTTAAATAAAAAACAAAGACTTATCATAAGTCTAAAGAGAATAAAGAATTGATGGTTTTCTCTTAAATGTAAAAGATGGTTTTATCATTATTTTACTATGTAAATGTATGCGTCACCATTTGGCAGGAAGAAAAACGCACTTAATTTCTTTTTAATGCAAATTATTTTACGTTTTGTAACACAGCTGTTCGGGTGTGGCTACAGAAAGTATAATTGTAGGTAGGTATACAAGTTAGTAGCACCCACGGAGTCTGGATTTGGGCCCGATTAATGGCAATAGGCTCGCCCCCTATTATATGGGACGAAAACATAACTGGTGAAAAGTGGGTGTCCTATTAGGTACACCTCTGCCTAACCCTTTTGGGATTACAGGCGTGATGTGAACTTTGAAATCAAACTGATGTTTGTAGGTGGACCTTGTTTTCCAGGAAAACGAGGACAATTAAATCAGAGTATTAATATACCTGAACATAAACTCCTACTTCGAAGTTACCGTAATTACAACGGTTTGATACCAACCGTACCTAATTTTATTGTTATAAGAAAGGAATATACGGTTGCCATCCCTTTGTGAGTCCATCCAAGAAAGTAACCCCCGGTATATTAACATATCTACATTGTACACACCCTTAAGGTTGACTGGTATAAATTGCCGAAGGGATTAAGTCCACCTTAAATCAGTTATTTTTATTTGTGTATAAATCGTAAATAAATAAAGGGGCCAAATAGAGATGACTAGAATTTTACTGTGTTTGGATTATATTAAATCTGTTGTCAACGACGCATACTCGTAAATACTCTTTCTGATATTCATTGGTTTCATACGCTCTCTTTTAAACACGAATCAGCCGCCTCTACTTCAGTTGAGCTCACTAACAATTAGTGTTATCAAAGTCCACACCTGTGGCATTAATATATTACCATTACATTACATATGTAATGTGTTAGTAAATAGTGGGATATATTCCAGGGTCCGTACACACAACACGTATGTTGCGAGTATTGTGGTTGCGACAGCTGCTTCGGTACAACTGTTCGGTCCCGGCCCTGTGTCGCGGTACACCCCCACCATTGAAACCTGTAACACGGTGGGGAGTAGTGTTGTGGTTATTTCGTTGAAGGTTGGAAACGAGATTGAAGGGTTTGATTGACGAGTTTAATGGTTTTGTTCAGAAAAATGGGTAACAAACAATGCAAGGCACTAGTTTAAGAAACTAACATTGTTTTACATTGGTTTTCTGCTAAATTGTATGTTTGTGTTAGCTGACAAAATCAATATTATTTTTATCTAAAATGTGAAAGATATATTTCTAATTTTTTATGGTCAGCTTTGCAATTGGTCTATCACTTTTGACAACAATTCCCATTAAATTAAATCAACACTGAGATTGAACCTATCTATTGAAGAGCTAAAAATCTTTTCGTATTATGACGTGTAAGTGACACTCAACCATGGGTCGGAAAAGTAAATAACATGATCAATTTACATTTTTGTAAACTTCTCTCTATATTCACAACACAAATAAAACATAAACATTTACGTTTTTGAACTGTACACAAAACCGTAGTCTGCGTTTTGTTATGACTAGCTCTGCACACAAACAATAGTTAACGTTTGCAATTTCATTTAGTCTTACGTTCCGTTCGGTCTAACGAGAGATGTCTGTGTTATACAATTGGGAGCGAAACACTTCGTTATAGTGCATCCTCAAATTATTAGGGAGAAGGTCTAAGTTTCCCAAATTGATAAGGATCTTAAATAAATAATATTTAAATACCAATTTCCTCTTCAATACATTGAAACTTGTGCAGTTTTTTACGAGTTTGTGGATTTAAGTACTTTTACTCATTGACTTAGTTCTCTGGTATGCACGTTAATTACTGACAGTGACACAATCATGTTGCAGTTATTATATTTTTTTCCTAGCCTGCTCTGTTTCAGTTCTGGGCAAAGGTCGCCCTTTTTCTTTATTTTTTTGGGGGTGGGAAATCATCAAATAACCCCTCCCGCTCTTGGGCAGAGCGAGAGGGAGTGTCAGACTTCTACTGACTAAAAACCACCCATGTTCCTTCTTAGCCCTTCATGTCGAGGCCGCGGTATCTCTTGCGAACAACCCGCAGCCCCAACAGGGAAGGCCGCACTCAAGATATAATAATTTTATCTTATAAATTCCAAAACTTGATAGATTGTGAATCCCATTCTTATTTTCAAATCTGTCTAAAGAAAACAAAAATTAATAACTGTCCAACAACTGAGATAAGTAGGATAGCAGACAGTCAAACGAAGATAGCTGTGGCTTAAAATATATACCTAAATAATTATTCCAAGTTATGGGCCTTCTGTATTGTTCCTATACTTGGTTTGTGCATCCATGTTCTCAGTTCATTTACTTAAACGGCATCCATCTTGTCGGTCGTCTTAATTAATTGTCTGGTTCTTGGCTACCAAAGCTTTAGAAAAATGAAAGGGTTTCTGAACATCCCCTATAATGTCCGCCCCTGAATAACTAGCAATTAATTACTTTTGCAAATAAAAAGGGAATGACTTAATTAATGGAGGGGCTCACCATTGTTTATAACAGCTCTTATTTGCATTGTTGATCGTTTTTTGTTTTTTTTTTGAGAAGAATATTTTTGGGGTATTTTGTTTTGTTTTTTTTTTTCTCGAAAGTAGCAGCTATCAAGGGGGTCCTCTGCATAATGTGATTTGCAGGAAAAAGTCTGTAGATATTTTGTCGAGCGTATTTTTGTATTACTCTACCTTATGTAATATTTACGGACCTACAATTTACAAATTTTAATTAAAGATTAATTTCCATGATTAGTGCATATCAAATTCTAGCACTATTTTCTAAAATAACTGTGCTTCAGAATCTTTAATGGCACTAAGAATAATAAGTTCATCCGTCAATAAAACATAATTTAGCGGGGAAAATTCTCATTCGCACCTAGAAACACAAATATTTACTTCACACATGCACCTACACAATACAAGTCCGTAGCGATTGTTTGTCACTGAAACACGGCTGGTGTGTGCTCTGCGAGGCGACGCTGTTGATATAAGAGCGCCTCAACAAGTGCCGTATGAGCCTGCAAGCGACAACGCTTGGAAATTTAGCTTTATTTTGAAAAACCAAACACTGAAAACCAGTCGATGCGTACTGTCTTATTATATCTAAAAACTAAGAATAAGAATAATAAGAATAATTTATTTAAGAAAAAAAAAAATAATACAAAAAGGTGTACATTTTGGCACAGTACTGTTACTTACCTACAAAGTTATAATTAGTACTTATAAGTAAACTATAACTAAAATATATGTATTTTACAAGTATTGATAATTTTAACTTCAAATGTTTGTTTAGCTACCTGCCCGATCTAGGTTTATTTAAACCTGTGTTTCAGGCCATCACTTTACGTAGTATAATTTATTGAAGACAATAACATTATAAAATAAAATAAATCTAATAACAACTATAAAAACAAGCAAAATGTTACAAATAACACTAAAACTAGCTTAACTAACTAAGTACAATTAGAAACGAAGTAAAACATAATCAAACGACAACTTCTAGAAGTTTTTCTGTGTCTGTGTAATTGAGTATCGCCAAATATTCCGATATCATGACACTACATTTTTTACAGCTTAAGCTATAGAAGTTTAGTATCTTGTTGAGTCTGTTATACAGAAAAGGTCCTAAAAACACATAAAATCGCTCAGCAAACGCATGCTTAGTTTGAGGCTTAGCACAAACCAGGTCTTTCCTTCTCCTATCGGAAGGAGCTGGGTCATAGGGAAGTGTAGCGTGCTGGTGTAGTATCAAATGAAGAACAAATAATTGCCGTACTGTGAGTACATTACATGCTTTGTAAAGCTGGTGTGTGGGGAATCTGAAAGGACGGAAGGTCGCAACCTTTAGAATTGCTCTTTGAGCTCGTTCTAGAGGGAGCAGAATTGAAATTCCCGCGCCACCCCAGGATGTTATACAATAGGTTAGGATAGACTGACACAAAGCCAAATAAATCTGTTTTATTAATTTATAGTCGGCTATATTCCGTAAATTCTTAAAAACATATATTAGTTTGCGCACTCTAGTACATAGTAACTCGATATGTTTACGAAAATTTAGATTGGAGTCAATAGTGACACCAAGATATTTTAAATGGTCAACTTTATCTAAAGTAGGGCAAGAACATGCAGAGTCAGCGTACGTGTTACAGCTATGCGCGTAAATGTTTAGGTTAGTAAGCGGTGTGTTAGTATTCCTCATTGTAAATAAAATGTATTTCGTTTTATCAGCATTTAGTGTTAGAAGATTATTCTGGAGCCAATTTGACACAGTGTTGAAGCCATTCTGCGCAAGTGCATAGACCTCTGCTCTTGATTTAGCTGCAAACAACAAAGCAGTATCATCCGCATAAGATATTATAACACCATTTTGGAGTGGCAAGCTGCACAGGTCATTAATATAGATTAAAAACAATGTAGGACCCAAGATACTGCCTTGTGGAATTCCATAACAAGTATTAGCTAGATCAGAACTTGCGTTTGGACCAATTTTTACACATTGTTGACGATCGCTGAGATAATCAGAAAGAAGTAGAAGCTGTGCTCCTCTTATCCCAAGTGTTTCAAGCTTCTGCAAAAGAGTAGTGCAAGAAATGGTATCGAAGGCCTTGGCGAGGTCTAGAAAAATCCCAGCTGTATGCATTCCACTATCCAGATTTGTACTAATGTAGTTAGTAAGTTTATTTACTGCTTGGCTAGAAGATTTTTTAGGCCTAAATCCAAATTGATTATCTGAAAGGAGTCTGTTATTTTCCAGATATTTTATTAGTCTACTGTTTATGATTTTCTCTAATATTTTTGAAAGCCCCGTTAGCACCGAAATGGGTCTGTAATTATTCACACTGTTTTTTTCTCCAGACTTGAAAATAGGTGTGACCACCGACTTTTTTAGTAATTTTGGGAATATCCCTTTAGATAAACATAATTGAAAGATGTGGGTTAGTGGAGGGGCAAGTAGGTGTTTATATCTCTTTAGTACATTGTTGGGTATACCATCCCAGCCAGTTGCGCAGACATCCTTTAACCCGTTTATTATACTTACTACTTCATTGACGTCCGTATCTAATAAAACAAAAGAATTTAATGTGGAAAATGTCCTAATTGTGTTTTGAACGGGAGGGCGACCAATATTTAAAGATTTTTCAACTAAGTTTTTACCAACGTTGACAAAAAAGTGGTTTACTTTATGTATTGCTTCGGATGGGTTTATTGCTGTTGATAGTAAATCAAGCGGAGGTTCGGAAATTTTCGACCTCAATGTATAGGTTTTTATAAAATTCCACACAAGTTTACTATTTTTCCCCGCCTTCTGTAGTTCATTTTTATCGTACTGGATTTTTAGTTTTTTCAAAAGATTATTACAGAAGTTTCGATATCGTTTATAGGTAACAGAAAGTATTGCGTCATCCGGTGCAAGTTTCGATTTTAGGTGAAGTTTGTCTCTGTGTCTGATACATCGAACGAGACCGGGTGTGATCCACGGTTTAATACAGCTATACTTGCTAGAGACTATCTTAGTGAAAGTGTTTTTCCTAATTGCGTATTGTACAGAATGTATAAAATATTGTAACGAAGTATTCGCATCAACAGAATCGTAAATAGGGTCAAAATTTATGCCGCGAATGTCGCTTTCAAGGTTTGTCATATTAACTTTAGTATAGCTACGCTCGCAGTTTTTTCTAGGTGAACTTAATTGCATTGTTAGTAAAACGGCTTGATGATCGGTAAGCGAAGAGTTAGTAACCAATGTTTGGGATGGGTTTTTTGATTTTAGAATTATATGATCTAGGCAAGAACCGCTTTGATGTGTGGGGTAATAGTGAGCTGGCAAAAGTCCATGAAATGAGCAAATATTTAGATAATTATGTGTATGGGTATCGGGTTTCTCGGAGGCAATGTTAATGTTGATATCGCCCACAAGTATTATGTTTTTGAATGTGGTCAAGTTTGTTAAGTTTGTGTTAAGGGAATCTATAAAACTGTCAATATTATGAGAGGGGGGCCTATAAATAGCCACGACTACTGTATCGGGAATAATTTTAATGATTAAGCAGTTACTATTTTGGAATATTGGTTCTTCTTTGATAGTTTGTAAATTATTTTTAACATAAACCACTACTCCGTCGTTTTGGTTGGTGTTTCTGTCTGTTTTGTATGAATAAAAACCGTTCAGAGATGGTAAGTTGACTGTCTGTTTTGACAACCAACATTCAGTAAATACTATAATATCACAACTTATGTCAATACTTTGTAACAACACTTGAAATCCGTCTATGTTACGGTTTATGCTGCGAATATTTTGTGTAAGCAAGGTAAGCGTTTTGTCACCAGAACGAAGAATGTGTTTACAGTCCTCAACATTACAGATATCAGATTCAGACACAGTAAAACTATCTAGATCACTGATTAGCTGATTGCTCATGATAATTACAAAAAGAAAAAATACAAATAAGGGGTGAGCTACCTGTTTAAGTGCCTACTAAATATAATATTCTGTGGCGCTCTTAGGCGCCCTCATAGTCTATTGAATTAATGTAGTTCGTCTCTGCATATTTACGTGCCGGGCAACTTACATCACCAGTTGGATGGTCACATTTCCTCTTGAACCTTTTGCACGTCGCACTGCTAACTGCTAAACTGTATTGCTTCTGATGTATTCTAATAGTAGTTCCACCTGTATTCTTCCCTGTGGATGTACTCCATTTAATCCTATCGTATAAATCTTAGACTCCAAAACAAAATGGCTGACGTGGCTCAAATGGTTGCCCAACTAAAATGTGGCAGGACATGTCTGCTGCATGCCTGACAAACTGTAGGCCAAAATAGCAGGAAAGTGGCGCCCTGATACAGTAATGTGGGGCGCGGGAGGCCATGTAATGACACGGGTGGCGAACAAGACAGGTTTCGACAGAACTCGAAGGACGACGCGCGGTTTCGCGAGAAATTAAAGGAGTGGAGGGAGGCCTTTATCCTGGAGTGGGATAGAGCAAGCTGGGGAAAAAAACCCAATTTTGCTTAAATATTAGTTTGTACAACAATACTTTACTGCTATCTGTGGAACATTGTAAGTGGTTCGTCGTTGATTACTTAACTATAACTTTTGTATTGTTAGCTGTAAACCAGGAAAATACAAGAAAAATAGCATTCAATATTTTAGCAATCTAAATACCAACGTCAACTGACGAACGCCAAAGTTCTGCTAAAGAAGAACAATATCACGAAGTCAAACTTTATACAAACTTTCCTACCTCCTCTAAGTTACACCGGAAATAAGCAAAAAAAAAATTAATTGACGTCGGGAATAAACCGGGCGATTCCGAGTGAACTCCGCATAATAGAGTTAATCTCTCGCAAAGAATAAAAATCGCTCGGAGGCAAAAACTCAAGTCCGTAAAGGAAAAAATCCGGTGCAAGACTTCAACGTTCCAATCTTCACTTGGGTGAAGGAAAAGCGACTAAGATGCTTTGGACTTCAGTATTTTTTATTTACTTCTCTAAATAACGTCTCGCCGGTGGCTTTGTGCAAAAGTAATTTCTTTTAAGTGGAAAAAATGTGGACACCGCTTTCGAATTGATTACAGGCAGGAAAATTATGTGACGATGGATTTTCCGAGAAAGATTAGTCGAATATTTTAGTTATAATAATACGGAAAATGGATTTTATCGTTTTATCTGTTGATGTTTTTTTGTGGAAGTATTTTGGTTGCACATCCTTGTTGTATTGTTTTGCTATGTCAATATTATACAATATTGTATTGTTGAAGATATTTTTTGCTGAGATAATCCGCCAAGATCTGTTCAAGTTTACTCCGAGTCTTCAATATTTACAAGTTTTTATTTGACTTGCAATGTTATAATGTTGGTGTTTAGGTCAAATTTTGTTAACTGAATTTTAAAACCTATCCCCAACCGATTAAGCTGAAAAGTAGCATATAAGTTTAGTTTGGATGCCAATGTATAGTAAGAAGTGACTTCATTATAATTCCAATATGGTGAACTACCGAAGATGGCAGACTAGTTATTTTTATGAACCAACTATGGGTATCAAATGTTATGCACTTACGTCTCATAATTAAACTGGTCCGCCGTGCACCTTTATATAATAGGGCTCTTGTAATTTCATAACACGAAATAAAATGGAAACGTACACACTACCTTCGTGCTTTCACCGATAAATAATAAAAAAAACTGTAGAAACTCCAATTACACATCATTTAATTTCGTAATCTTTCACTCGGCTCCAAAAGACGTTCGACGGGGGATAATGGAGGGTTGATTTACATTTGTATCACTTCCTACCCCTCCAAAATCCCCCCCCCCTCCCCATCGTTCCGCCACTTACAATTCAATTAATTAAATGATGGACATTATTAGACGGACTTTATGGGCCATTCCCTTTTTATTAACAAGTTTATTTGTTTGTTAATAAATTGGGGAGTTGCTTCCGAACCGGTTTAAAGTAAGTTTTTTGTTAGGTTGGCAATATGGTGAGAACGTGAATGTATTTTTTATGTGTGATTATAATGTGCTGTTAGAATAGAATCTGGTTAAAATGTCTTTGGAGTCACGAGACATTTTAACATTTTAGCTTCTAGTACAAAATAAGTCATTTCAAGTAAAACCTGATCCAGTTCTTTTTTCTGGTGCAGTGAGGTTTAAAATAATGCGTTACAATCATAATATGTCATGTATCCCTATTAGAAAAAACTCTATAAAAATTGGTCTTACCCGGGAATCGAATCCCGGACCTCATGCTCAGCAGCCGTGATTGCGACCCCACCGACGAGGCAGTCAATATAAAATAACCACTTAAAATACTTAAAGGCTTACTAATTTTCGTTCACGTATGACGTATGTGTCGTCATGGCAGCCATTATGACGTCATAAGTCACTCGGCAGCCATTTTAATTCGCTCATAAAGTGGGCATACATCACCGACGCGGGACGGTGCACTGCGCCGCTCAAATCGAATTCTTGGCTTGCTTTTGCTAGACATAGTGGAAGATATTTTATGCAGTAAAACAAGTATGAAATGTTTAGATGGACGGTATTTTTTTGTACAAGATTGCTATTTTTGTTGACATGTAATAACTGTTTCAGACAAGATGCCTAATTGAAGATAGTAATTATTTGGCTGTAAACGTAAGTGTGGGCAAGCCCCAACTTGTTTTTACTATTATCACAACTGTTTAGCCTTCTGGAAACATCACTCAAACGCTCTCAAAAAAATAAAACCGTTTGAAGTGTATTTACATAAATGCAATAGAATTCGTCAAATTATCTTATTCAGTTTTAAGACCTACTGTCATAATATTCTGTACTGTAACACTGGTACTAGCACGGAAAATATTCTCGAATGTTTTTAATATGAGGGGTGCAGTTACACACATAAATTATAGCAAAGAAACATTTTGCACTTAGCTCGGCCTTTCTGAGGCAGGTCGTGATTGGACAAAAACTTGATATCGAACGTTGCCAAAAATATCAGACACTTTGATTGCACTAAATGAGCTCGTGGTGAATATTACTCATATTGTTGTAGGCTATTACACTTCAGCTTTAATTTCAGTTGTTCTCGTAAAAAATACTTGGCAAGCGTTGTACAGTAATTAAAGTGACAACAGTGAGAAAATATGAGAGAATTAACTCTAAGGTCAGGTCTTTTGGATAACATTGACTGTTACAAGGAAAATGCAATGCGCTTTTACATAAAACAAGGCTTACTGCTTGGAAAGTTGACAAGGATACAAGGACAAAGAATAAGTACGAATATGGAATTAAATAAGAATAGTCACTTCTTTGAAAAATTATTGAAAATATAGCGATAATATGTGAACACTTTTTGATATGAGAAAAAAAAGGTTTTTTTTTAGCCTATACTGTCCCACTTCTGGGCAAAGGCCTCGCCCATAGCTCTTCATAGCTTTCCTCTCGTCTCTCCGTGCAGTTTCCTCCGGTCAATCTCGTACAAAAACCTATAAGTCATCATACCAGCGTTTTCTAGGCCTCCCACGGTGACGACGTCCGTCTTCTAGCACCCACTGCGCGACTCCCACCGTGAATCCCACTTTAACCATCAGTGATTCCAGTTTTGGAATATTGTGGTGTTGGGAATTCTGTCGCTGGCCTTAATATCTAATACGCTATATTCCATCGCTCATCACTCTCATCTCTCAATCTGAAATGTAATACCTTATTTAAATCCATTTTATGAAAATTCTATAATAATTCGCTAACTGGTTTTATACAACAGTGAGTAGGATTTAACAAAGGTATTTAACAAATCTATTGATAAAATATTGCCTTTACAATTTTCACAATTTCAGTAAACTATTGATTACTGTTCACGGATATTTAACTTTATTGTTTGAAATTTTAATTATTGAAATTAATCTATTTTGGTAATATTGTGTGGTATTTCCAACTATACGCCCATGGTTCAATTGATTAAATATTCGTAGATTACTGTACATACTGATTCCTGGGGTATAAAGTAATTTCAATTATTGAAATTAAATCGGGCTACGTATGGAAACATTTTGGTTTAATTTAATTGTTTTTAAAGACCTGAAGGTTGTTCTGTGCCGGTCCTTATTCAGGATTGTACAAATACAACAGGACGAGGTTTAGGGTTATTGCAGCGAACGTATATTCACTTTTGAGATTCTTATGGGTGTGGGTTATAAATTGGTTTATTCGGAGAACCAGTATCGTTTTTAATTTCGTTCGGTCTTTTACTAATTGGTGGGCAAGCTTACGGTGTTTTTTTGCAAATTAAATTTGTTTTCCTGTTGAGCGATAGTAGCTTTAAATCCCCTGAAAACGATTCGGTAAATATAAGAAATTTGGATAATAAGAGAACACTGCCAAAATTACGCAATTTATTGTCTCCAGGCAAACTTAATTTTAACGTTAAATGTTGTGTGCATGTGAAACGTTAACGTTAAATGTGTTGTGGAGGTCAGATAGGCAGTCGCTCCATGTAAAATACTGGTATTCAGCTGCATCTGGTTACTTAGACTGGAAGCCGACCCCAACATAGTTGGGAAAAGGCTAGGGAGATGATGTTGTGTGCGTGTGAAAACGTTGATAAAGACAAACAAACATATACTTACAACAATTATTATTCCCGACCCGACTTCGGAACTATAAGGATGGGTACTGTTTCTTTTAGTAAAGCTAAAACGTCAGCGTGAAAATTTCCGGTCTAAGTATAATTAATGGCGTTTTCTAGCGCTGGTAATAGGACTGTCCGATTCTATGAATTAACTTCACGCTGCGGGTTTGCCGTCGGGAGATTCTAGCACCTGATTGGTTGTGGTATAATATTAAGATGTAACATAAAACCATTTACTTAAACACTTTTAACAATTTTATTGGATTTAGGTTATTTTTATAATACACGAAACAAGTTAAATGCGGACCACACATGTGGGGGCCCATAGTTGTAATATATACAAATATCGTACATATTTCAGTCAGAAAATATTAAAGTTCTATCTTTGCCAATCGTAAAAAGACTGTGTAGGCGCAATAAAACAAATAAATGTAGATAAAGCAGGCAGAACATAATTTAAATAACTGTCTGTAAAAGTTCACTGTGATTTAACTAAGCTCGTTAGTAAAAATACAGCGAAAACATGTTCGCTAGCTTGTTTTCCAGCATAAAATACAACGACACGAATATTTTACTTCCAAAATCCCTAAATTATTTAACAAACCCACAACACAATTGATATTATAAATGCAAATCCGAGTTCCGTAACAGATTATATTGAACATGCAGCCTTCCCAGCAGTGGACTTTAAAACGACAGTATTAACTCCAGCAAATGTCGCCATCATCTCATTTCAATATTAGGATTGAATCGATTTAAATTTATGAATTGTAAACGATTTTGTGATTCGATTTCCCGGTTTGGTTAGTTTGAATTTTGTTTGCCCATAATTTTGTTTTGGTCATCGGTGATATCGATGGCTCAGTTCTCTCATTGACTTTTCAATATGTAGGGTTAATTGGGTTGTTCTTATGCGTGGCAGTTTTGCCTTGCCTGTGGAGAAAACAAATGAAGAAAGAAATAGGTAATGGAATGTGCATGCAAAACCAAGTTCCAAAGTCGACACATACAAAACTGCAAGCCTGTCATCCTGTTTAACTCATTTGCAAGCACAAGCATCCGACAGCACAATACGCTATTTATGGTTGATTTTGTGGATTTATTACGCATACGCTAAAAACATAAACAACTAAAAGCTGACAGCTATTCATGGTTTTACATGAGGAGTACCAGCTACCAGCGTATCTCGCAGGCCAAATGGGGCGGCAAATGGATCAATTTCTTGTTGATATTCTTTAAGTTGCATTTACAGGCAAGGATAACTGTACACTTTCTCCAATACACGTTAATTCAAACCTGTACAGTCAAACTGTGCAGTTATGCATGAACGTGTTTACGAGAAAACTGTACTGCAAATGCAGAACCTATCGTCTATGGATACCGACTTTAAGGACATACCAGTTTGCTACAGGCTTATCCGGTTGGTGCTAACGTGCTTTGTACAAATTAGTTTGCCCCAGGGCAAATAAGTTTATCTAGAAATCTGGTTTTCCGTTATTGTTGTACGCAAAACTGTTTAAAATACCCGTAGGTATTTGTTGTAAATACATAGTTTACTCGTGCGTGAATTATATTGGTGTCACAAACAATTTATAGTAAACAATTATCAAACAATATTACTCAACATTCATAACTAAATTACGAAAATGTTTAGAAAATAAATTTTACAGTTATTTGTGAGTAAACATAACATAACATCACGCCTGTAATCCCCGAAGGGTTAGGCAGAGGTGTACCTAATAGTACACCCACATTTCGCCAGTTATGTTTAAGTCCCATGTAATAGGGGGCGAGCCTATTGCCATCAACCGGGCACAAATCCAGACTCCGTAGCTGTTACTGATAAATTCCTGATATGGCAGTAGAAAGGGGGAGATACTATAACCTAACAGTAGGGGATCTCAGCCTGAACTGAAGAGATAATTGTAAAAATTACGAAAGTTGAATCTAGTTTTTTTTTGGAAATTGAAAGTCAGCGCATCTTCCAGTTGAATGAAAAAATATTGAAAAATACAATTTATTTCCTGACTGTTACAGTAACAAACGGTGTAGTGAATTGTAAATTAATACATAAATCCATCAATATGTTCCGGACACACATTGTGTGTTATCTTTTTTTTTCCATGACTGTTCTCTTGGAAAACAACAGAATTTAAAATTTAAATCTCTACGGAAATGTGGGGTATTTAAATGTAATGTCAGTTATTGAAATTCGAATGAAACTTTTTTATTTATCGCTTGAAACGCGTTGTGAGCACGTTTGTGCATTTTAAACTTACTTTTTTTTACTTTTTCAAGCACCATTACATGTAATTGTTATGTAAGTAATTTTTGGGATTAAACTGAAATATAACAACTCAACGGTTACGTCGTAAAAATTATTATTAAAATCTCATGACTCAATGCTTATTTAAATGTATAAATATCACATTATTAATAATTGAATTTCATTTAAAACAACACTGTTCGTGGAAACGTTGAGCGGGGACGTCATAAAAAGACTTACACGAACTATATTGGTTACGTTTCCCCGAAAAGTAGCAAAATTAATATTATGTAACCCACTAGCAACATGCATTACATAATCCCTGTAAAGCAGAAACAAATGAAAATCATTGAAAATCCCACCCAGCCATTGAACTAGCAACTGATTCGAGTATCGAATTAAAGCCCATCACTTGAAACCATAGTGCTGTCAGTGATAATTACACTGGAGCAGATTCGCGTGGATATTGCGACCGACGTCGATGCGAAAATCGCGTTATGCCCTTATTATAGTGATGTGCTTTATCCGTCGCGTATCACACGTCACGCTTAATTTTCCCAAAAGGTTAGGTAGAGATGATGATATCCTAGCGTTCGCAACACCAGTTATGATGAAGTCCCATTGCATGTAGCAGGTGGTGAGCCTTCTGCCAACAATTGGGCATAAATCCCAGTACCAAGCTAATACTGAAAAATTTCAGATGAAAAAATGGGTCTGGGTAATTGGGTATGTAATTTTAAATATCTATAAACGCACCCACAATCGAGAAAAGTCTTAGAGTGCAGGAATGTTTGAATAAAAAACTACGCCCATTCTGGGAACCGAACGTAAGACCTTATGCTCAGTTGTAACGCTTGCTACCACTAGACCAACAAGCCCGTCAATAAATTATCCACAAAATATTTTCGTCGATACGCTAAGAAGAATCATCCAGAAAAATCATAAGTGCTTTAATATTTTCGTGCGTTTCCCATCTCTAACGTTTAATAACGTAGGCCACGCTTTGACGCGACATGGGGATGTAGCCGCTGCAGCGCTGCAATCCAATCCATCTGCCACTTATTACCTCGATTAAAGCGCTCGGAGGTATGAACTATGGGAGCACTTGTGTGGTTACAATATTGAACAACATGTTCGTCAATATGAGAGGAAATAATTGGAGACTTTTTGGTTGTAATTAGTTTAAATGTGAGTTATCTGAGTGGCTTCTCCACGTATCATCATCATCATCATCATAGCCATACGAAGTCCACTGCTGGACATAGGCCTCCCCCAGAAAGAGGGGATTCACCACGCTTGGCAGGCGGGTTGGCGATCTCAGTATGGTTGTTACGAAGGCACAGAGAACGTATAAGATAACTCAATTATAATTGATATCTAGTTTCTAAACCTTTTTTGGGCAGTTTATACGATAAAACCCCAAAGAAGAGGTCCATCTTCCATAGCTTGACCTAGACAAACCCAGTTGAATAGTCCTGGAAGTTCTTACTTCAACATGAACAAATTTATCTTAATAAGAACTGCCACTCGGATCGATCTTTAAGTTAAGCTGCGCTTGCCTAGGTTGGTCTGTGGATGGGTGACCGCCCATTACATACCGAGTTTCCGCCGTGCCCCGTAAAGCACGTTAAGCTGTTGGTCCCGGCTGTCATTAGATCTTAGACAGTCGTTACAGGTAGTCGTGACCTGAAAGTCTGACATCCAATCTTACCAAAGGGTATCGTATTACCTAGTGTTAACTGGGTTGTGTAGGTCGGATAGGCAGTCGCTCCATGTAAAATACTGGTATTCAGCTGAATCCGGTAAGACTGGAAGCCGATCCCAACATAGTTGGGAAAAGGCTACGCAGATAATGATGATATCATATAGATTACTTCATCATCATCATTTCAGCCAAAAGACGTCCACTGCTGGACATAGGCCTCCTCCAGGTGTCGCCACATATAGATAGATTACTTACCTACCAACATAGGAAAGAAAATATTATTTAAAAAAAAATACATGAAAACTTCCTCTTCACAGCATCTAATGTTAAAAGCATATAAAATCCCTTTAAAGAAACGTTAGAGCAATTACTTTATTTTCACAACGTCGCTTATATAAATTTATTACATTACCATTAAAACTCTAATGGACGCCAATGAATTTTTAATTACAATAAAAATCTTAACCACGAGAAGGTAACGATCGTTATAAAAATACTCGGCTAAGTTACTTTTAATAATAACCTTTGCTAAGTAAGTTTGCCAAGTTAATAATAATTTGAGGCGGATGAGTTCGTTTTCATTAACTTAGGGAACTCTTAAAATTTTTAACCTGTCTTCTGCAGCTGAAAAGTGTATCTACATAAGTATCTGTATAAGATTGCGATGCATTTACGCGAAGGGTCAAACTTCACGCGGTGGTCCCGTCGTTAATTTAGTTTTTTGCTCTTGCCAGATCGCGTGAAATTGTGAACCACAATAAATAAAAAAACTTGAGAGGTGTCAAAGAACACCCGGATGGAACGAAGTTATTGTTATTATTTTTTATTATGTATAAAAAAAAAGGAAAAAAAAAAAAAGAAATGTAGGAATGAAAATACATATCTGGCTTGCTTTCTATAAGAGAGAGAGAGACAGACAGAGACACATGCGACGCCGCACAGCTTACAATAGCTTACTATAGCAAAAAGTGTCGTGACAACTTTTCGTAAGAATTTTTTCCGTCTAGCCCCCTTTCACAACGCGCGATAAGGAACTTCGTTCCAATAACAAGTAACTAACCTTGGGTTTGTAGCTTCTTAAAACGTGGTACGAAATATAGAACAGCGATCATCAGCCTAGCGTTTTCGTAAACATGTTGGGGTGGGCCAACAGTGTAACCAGCAGATGCAGCTGAGTGTTATTATTTTACATGGTGCTACTGTCTACCTGGTTAATATAGTCGTAAGTTTTATTAACAGTTTTTGAGTCATGAATACTCGAATAAAAACAAAACTATTATATAATATTTACAAAATTTCAACACATTTGCGAACCAAACTGTCTGTGGTTCTCAATCAACACACTTTTCCAACATTCAACATAACAGTATGCTACAATAATCACCATTCTCTTTTATCACCGGCTGACAATGGTCGTTGAAGCCCGTTTAAAAATTCACAATTACAAAAAATACGAAACGAGTAAACATAAAAGTTTTAACATTTCCGACTGATTCGATGCATGTGATTGTAAATTGGAGTTAAAACGATAATAACACGGCCATCCGGTTAACAATTATCCAGTATGTGCGTGCCTAACCATTGCACTAAGGGCTGTCAATTCAGAAAACCTGAAAATCCATTAAATTGTAGTTTTACCTTATACCGTAACTTTGCCCGGAACTCATAAAGTTCAGAAAAGTTTAGGTTTGCGAGGCTTTGGTATCACTGTATTACGGACGAATCAAAATTAATACACCTACATTTCACGTGAATGCCAGACAAACCTAACACTGGGAAAATACCTACCGAATAATACTGTTAAGCCGAGTACAAAATATTTGCAACCATAACATAACATCACGCCTGTAATCCCAGGGTTACGCAGAGGTGTACCTAATAGTACACCCACATTTCGCCAGTTATGTTTAAGTCCCATGTAATAGGGCGCGAGCCTATTGCCATCAACCCGGCACAAATCCAGACTCCGTGGCTGTTACTGATAAATTCCTGATGGAAAAAGCCAATAACACTTTGCCCGGCCCCGGAATCGATCCCAGGACCTCATGCTCAGCAGTCGCGCCAGCGACCACTAGACCAACGAGGCAGTACAGTATGGTTTAAACTGTGGAAGTTATTCTAAGACCGAGACTTGTGGCCGTATAGTTAAGTTTTGAAGTTATAATTTTTCCGGTTTAAAACAGCAATGAAACAAGTCAGTTTTGTGTATTTACCAAACAGATAAACAACATCGTTTGCCAACCCTAACCAATCGAAGCATTTATCAATTTTTAGTTCCAACCGGTGTAAAAATGATATACGATTGAATTGCAGTTTAGTTTCGAATATCTGCAAATTGATTCCCGTTTTGTTTATTTCGGAAAAATACCATGTATGATGTTATTAGGTTGGTATTTTTTGACACACAAAGAGCTATTTTATATCAATTTACTTTACACAGTTATGAATATTGTGGCGAATACATAACATTATAAATAGATCATTTCGTACCATAGCATTTTGTTTAAGCGTAGGAAAACGATGTCTATACTTCAATATCGTTCACAGTAAAAGTATAGTTTCATATAGGTTTAATAGTATTTATGAATGGTAAATACTGGTTACAGGATACCAATCATGCAGCTTAGCTATCGGATTCGGGGTAAAAAAGAGTTTAATCAGGAAATAATCAAAAATGGAATATTCTCCTTAAATAAGCGATAATAAAGTCAAGTTTTCAAGCCAAAAGCCATTTACATAACCCTTCGGGAACTGAGGCGTGAAATTATGTATTACAAGTATTTATTGCTCATCCTTGGCAGCAAGTAATATGCACCAAATTTTATTTATTCGCATTTTCGTTAATGTACACTTTGGTACTACTAAAGGAAAAGTAGGGGAGTCCTACCCCCATTGTTATAAATTATTAAAGGGCGTATATTTAAAGAGCAATTTTCCTCAAAATATCAAACAACAATTTAGAGGCAAAGAGGCTTCATATTTTGAGTGAAGAGATTGTGTTTTAATTGTGATTTGTGATATGTTAATGAAATGTTTAACAGGCGTCAACTTACTAGGATATTTAGGATACTGACTGTGTTTCTTAAATTAATGCTTAGTAAGAGCTCTCTGATTTATTTTCAACTAGCATGTTGCCCGCCACTTCGTACGCGTGTAAACTATGTACTAAAACCTTCCTCGTGAACCACTCTAATCATTGGAGAAAACAGCATGAAAATAGGTGAAGACGTTTTTGAGTTTATCGCGAACAGACAGACAGACGCGGTGGAGGACTTTGTTTTATAATAATGTGGTACTCTTCGTTTGTACCGAGAGTTCAAACTCCAAAATCGCCGTAATAATTAGGCATAAACTTAGGTGTTCAATCGTATAGAATATATACCTCTTCGGCAGTAGATTTAACGCGAAATAAGCCTCCGTAACTGGTCACACACAAAGCTCGTACTTCGACCCCGACCCTACGGTCACGAAGGTCGTGAGCTTGGGGTTGAAATGATTCACTCGCAGTTGAAATAACAACCCTTATCATTTTTATATAGGTTTTCACACGGTTATGTAGGTAAGGGCTGACATAAACTTTTCCTGTGGTGACCTTAGTTATAGGAGTGTAGAGATAAAATCATGACGTCATCGTCACGACATTATCTGTTATTTTCGGTTAGCGTGTCAATAGCAATTTTTCACCGGCTCAAAACTCAGTAACAAGTTACGCGCTATCACTATCCTACTAATATTATAAATGTGAAAGTTTGTGAGAATGGATGTGTGGATGTTTGTTACTCTTTCACGCATAAACGGTTGGACCGATTTGGTTGAAATTTTATCCCGATTTTCTCTTCCCGTGGGATAATTTTCGAGTTGTAGCGGGCGAAGCCGCTGGCAACAGCTAGTCGTCCATAAAGTGCAGGTGACGACAGGCGTAGGAGACACGCAGGACACGATATCAGGTATTCTTTAATTTAATTTTGATGCTTGCATTTGTGGGCTTTGTGGTTAGGCTGGAATCGCCATTTTATCTCAATTTGAGCCGGTTCTCCGACCAATACCAATAAAATCTCCCGCTTAGCTCATGTCCACTTGCTAGGTGAATGATTTTTAAAGGAATGGAAGCATTAGAAGAAAGTTCACTCAAATTCACTCCCAAAATGATTAATCCCTGCGACTATATTTATTTGCACTAGCAAAAGATTTCCACGAAAACAATCATAACCATTCGTTTTGTTGCAAACCCTTTACTTAAACAATGAAGTTAATTGATCCAACAGTTCAAGAATTTAATTTACAAGTTGTAAAGTGATTGCAATCCGAAGCGATTCATCAAAAAGATATCATCTTGTTTTGAATGTAAGTAAACGGCGAGATATTACACAAATTAGGACATCTTTCAGAGTCTTTGGAGCCATTGACTTTTAATTAGTTGCTTATCATTTTGGAGGATCGTTATTTTACTTTGTTTCTTGAACGAATGAGTTTTGAAGGTTCTGTTGTGAGAATTGCGTTTCAGTTAATTCAGAATTAGTCATTGATTTATATGCTAAGTTTACATCATTATCTGATGATTTTAAACGAAAATCTTTCAGTTTTTCAGTGTTTTGGAGTTGGTGAGGCATTCCTATATTATACTAAAGAAAATTCGATGAATTGTGTCAAAAACAATATGAAGGAAATGAAACAGAATGACAGTGTGACGGTTGCCAGAGAAGAATGGAAAAATTAAAATTAGCGCACGTAGATAATACACAAGTTCAGGAAGTCAAGTTCTGTTATGCGTTGTATGTGTATTTTTTTCCCTGTATGTCTCTTCGTATGCTCGTTATGTTTCTGTGACAAATAAATAATAATAATTTTAAGTTATTTAACTGTAAGCTGTGAAGCTACCTTTCATAAATAAATAAATATAATATTTTTTCTTTCTTTCTTTAGATATGTGCGTGTTAATTCTATACATTGAAAGACTATGAATAGATAACTGGCTTCCACTGTGAAGGTAAACATTTCATGAGTCAAACTCAGTTAACCGTCGGTCAGTGTTTACTATTTAGCGTGAAAACATTCGGGCCGGCTCAACTGGCAAGAGACGAGCTGGCTCAATTCGTCCGATACGCAGTTACTACCAAATTGTATTTGCGAGTTTGTGCACCCATTTCACGGTACTGTCTGGTAACGTGTGTGCTCGGTGTATGATGGCGGTGTTTGATACTGGTGATTTTTTTTTATTTATTAATAAAACTAGCTGACCCGCGCAACTTCGTCTGCGTCACATAATATAGCTTATAACCTTTCTCGATAAATCGACTATTAAATTAAGTTAAATCGTACTTGTAACAAAAAGTTATTGTTATTATTTTTTATTATGTAAAAAAAAAAAATAATAAGAAATGTAGAAATGAAAATATCTGGCTTGCTTTCTATAAGAGAGAGAGAGACAGACAGAGAAACATGCGACGCCGCACAGCTTACAATAGCTTACTATAGCAAAGTGTCGTGACAACTTTTCGTAAGAATTTTTTCCGTCTAGCCCCCTTTCACAACGCGCGATAAGGAACTTCGTTCCAACAAAAATGTGACCTTTCCTCTTTATAATACCTATTAGTTTAGATTGGCTTCGATTATAATAATTCAAGTGATAATTACTATAGGTATCTCTTACTGTTGAATTTACTGTAACACCTTGTACTAGTAAACATTATGGTGCAGTAAATATTTTGAATTTGAATTTCTCCGGAGCCCCCGGAGGCCAGAATCCCCACGTACCTACCGCACCGGACCAAATGACTGCCGCGAGCGTAATTATTTTGTCGCGCGGATATTTTTACATTGCGATATCTTTTAAGTTATTTGTTTAAACTGCATAGAGTTAAAGGCACAAATATTCTATATAACATTTTCGTGCTAACAAACTCATTTATTTAGACATAGATTAATACCATATGGGTTAAATAAGCTTCGCAAAATTTCATTATTTTTAACTTAACATTAAAAAAAAATGGTTACAGTGAGTCAATCTTAAAAGATAGACATATGCTGTCGCGGTTTTTTTAGAAATTTTAAAGAGGAACAATTCCTTCATACATGATATTTGCGTTACTTAAACCGTTTTCGCAGCGCACGCAACGGAAGCTCTCAAAAAGGAATATCTTTACCCGTTTTTGCAACATTTCTCATTTATGCTCCGCCCCTATTGGTTTTAGCGTGATGTTATTTAGCCTAAAATCTTCCTCAATAAATGGACTATCCCACACAAAAATAATTTTTCAATTCCAACCAGTAGTTCTTGAGGTTATCGCGTTCAAACAAGCAAACAAACTCTTTAGCTTTATAATATTAGTACAAATAATACTTCAAATACTCATGATAATATTAAAGTATCTGAAAAATATGCTCTTCTTGGAAAATAATTAATTGGTGTTTGGTTTGTGTATGTGAGATTAAAAAAATGTAATCGCACCCACGATACAGAAGAAATTCAAAGTAATAAAAAAATGTTCACAGGCGTGACAGTAATATTGTTCAACAAATTGTACTGAGCCGAAAACAAATTACAAAATTGGTTTTAATCATGGCAATACAATTAAATACTTACAGAATTTGATATTATTCAGGCATTTAGTTTAAATTTGCTGAGAATTTTATAAGCAAAAGACTTACTTAGCCTACAAAATTTAATTTTATAGAACCTACGCAGAATTGTGTAGGTTTCAGAATTTTCAACATAATTATTATAATTCTTAATGATATTCAATACTCCAAATAGATATCGCTTACTCCGATAATTTAAAGTAGATCTTTAAAAATTAACGCTTTTAAAATTAATTTTGCCCACAAAAAACGGACCACGTTAAATAATCTTTAGATAAAAAGGATCTTGAAAGCAATAATTCAGGTATAAAAATACCGAGGCAATCTTTTATCAGATTAAAAGAATTTCATAAATCAGTTCTCATCCAAAATGAAAGAGAATTTATGATCATATTCTTTTTACAAAATTGTTTTCTGGTAACAAGATAGTCGACGTTATTGGTTTAATAAGATAAACTAAGGCGTTAATGGCGCCTCGTAAAACTATTAACTTCTTTAATCGGTTCTATGAATGAATAGTTTTTAGATTTTTTGATAGAATTGTTCAGTTGGTACATCGGATTTTTTTTTTAAGGAGGCTACCTGTTAGTAGAAGTAGCTATGGATTAATAGTATCACAAATGGGTAACCATATCCCATAAGTTACAGAACTATTATATTTATATATTAGTTGAGCGAGAGATCACTTTATTGAAAAACTGTATTTCCAATGGAGTATCTTATCTCAATTAACATTCATGAACCATAGAAGCCTTACATTATTGATTTATACTGATAAATCAGTGAATAATGTTTAGAGTAATAGCACTTTATGAAAATCAAAATAATAGATATATCATAAAATATGAAGGGTGCAATACTATGACATTATCGCGAGTACACGCGTCAGACTTATTAGTGTGTCAGGTCACGTGTGTAGTGTCGCGTCGCAACTATCTGCCGCTCAACTATCGCGCTCAACTTTGTCTACGGCAGTCAGCAGTCGCCACACCTATGCGTGCCAGTTAGCAACAACACACAACTTATTTATATTTCGGGCACGTGACTTTGATCGGAGTTTTTGTCGATTTGTGTTGGAGTTGGATGTTAATTATGTGGTGGTTGTTAGGTTTACTTTACTTCTAATTTTATCGACGTGAAACAACCTGATTTCTAGGTCGGGAAAAGAGTTATAAAGTTATTCCATCAGAAATTAGTCAGTTGCAGTCCGGAGTCTAGATTTGTGCCCGGTTGATAGCAATAAGGTCGTCCTAGATAATTGGCGAAATGTTCGCGTTAGGCACAATAGAACCCGTCGGGGCTACGAGTTGTTCGTAAGAGATACCGCAACCTCGGCGCAAGGGCTAAGAAGGAACATGGGTGGTTTTTAGTCAGAAGAAGTCTGGCGGGAGGGGGTTATTCGATGATTTTCCACCCGCCAAAAAAAAAATGCACAAGTAGAAGGTCTTCTGGTGCCTAACGCGAAAGAGATACCGCACAGGTAATTTGATGATTCTCCAGTCGAAATAAAAAGGCAAAGGTCGACCTATAGCACTTTTGCCTATCATTTCAGGGTTAACTGGCATGTTATGTTATGGGAAATAATAATCCAACGTTAATCGGCATTCATTCTCTTATAAAAAATTCTACACACATTTGAATTACAACCATATAGAACAGTCGCAAAGTTTAAATCAACTAGTGTGGTGAAATCTGAAATAAACACAACACTATTAAAACAACAATTATATGTGTGTAATATCTATTACAACACACACCACAAACATGATTACTGACTAATAATAATTTCAGTATCAATAATATTACAAATACCATCCCGTCGGGCCAAAGCGAGAGAGATATTCGAAGCTGTAATTAAATTAACCGTCGATGTTGCAAAGTTTCGGTACTAGGGGAGTAGAGAGCGTAGGCGCATAGGATATGAGGCTCGCTTCCCGTCTGCCAGAGATATGTACAGCTTAACCTCGCTTATCACGCGTCGGATCCTAATGAACGTGGTACATGGAATATAGGGGAAGGATTTGTGAGCGGATCTTTAAGGTTTAAAACATCTTAATATCTCTTGTACCATTAATAATGCGTAAGTTTCTAAAGATTAATTCTTAGATATTTGTTGCTCTTTGACGCTAAAACTGCTGAACGGATTTGGACAAAACTCGGCACGCAGAAAGTTTATCACTTAATTAAGACAGAAGATACTTTTATCCTGTGATTATAAAGTGTGATTAATCTATGTAGCACCTACTATACCTTTGCATAATTTCTGTACTGTTTCATATGTACCTCTTTGATTTTGTTAACCTCACAGCCTCACTTAGTTCCACGTTTGAAAACCCGTTGTTACAGAGTAGCGTATTATAATTATTTGAAGAACGCTTTGCATTTTTCCTGTATGATTGAGTGGTTGCACATAAACAAACGCTAATTGATCGCATGCCAGATACTCATCAAAAACTGACTTTTAAAATCTACTGAAAATATTCACTGGATGAAAAATACTCCAGGTAGTATGTAGGTAGCCAGTATGAATCTGGAGGATTATAAAAAAAGATTGAGAGATTCCAAACAAGATGATTTAATAACATATTTCCGATCAAACATCCGATATCAACAACTTACAGGATATCCGGAAAATATTAATATGTATAAACACATATTCCATCTTCCTTCAAAAAATATAGTGTGTAACCTTTTCGTCACTCAATTCCGCTACCCTTTTATGCTACCAGCAGGCATATTCCGGAGACTGATGGTTCCCATAGCTGTGCTAAGGTCGTAAAATAGCTGTATAAACAAAAAGTGTGTCGCGAATAGTGAGCACTAAAACGCAAATGACGTTAAAAGCAGAGTACGGTCCCACATTCACCCTGTAGTACATATAGTATCATCGACTACGGAAGCTTGGGCATAAGGAGTTTTTATAGCCTCTGGGCACAATGATTAGGGTAAACATACCCTGAGTAATAATGGACGATGTGCACAGAGAATGGATGATATGGAATTTAATTACCAACATGAAAATTCGGTTTAATAGCAGACAGGATTTTCTGTAATGATTTATTTTTAACTCATTCATTTAATTTGTTAACATCATGCAGCATAATGGAAAAATATATAGAAACAGTCTCGTATGGTTCAAATTAAGGTGATGCTGATCCAGCGCAGGGCTGATCTTAAAGCTGACATAGTTTTTGAACACCTAACCTTTTTGAAGAGCTCATTAGTCTTTGAAAGTGTCAGGTGTGTAGTTTTCGCAGCCAAAGAGAAGCATGCAAGATTCGTAGCAGACGGCGACCTAGTTTCTGCTTACCCCCATTGGAAAAAAGCGTGAGTTGATTGTATGTATGTGTAATCAATAGTAGAAGCAGACACGTGCATATTTTACTTGAGTATGTTTCGTAACCAGACCGAGATACAAGAGTGTGAACCCGAGGTTCACGGAGATAAGCCTACGACACGCACCTCCACGTTGACTATGAATTTAGCGCTGACACCGCTAAGCGTAATTTAGGATTACCCTAGGAATATTTTAAACATCTCTGTGTCTTTAAGGGAAAACCGCCAGTAGACCGAAAAAACGATTTTTCTTGAAGTTAAAATTTAATTCCTACCCTGACGTTTCTACCATAATCCTGACTGTAAATTGCATTCATTTGATTGGGTTTTGGCACACTATTATTTCAGCTTGAAATCAGTATACTTATTCGCTTGTTCGACTGTACCTGCCCACTTACTTATTTCGAGAATTTCAATGAAAATTGGTAAATTGGTAAAAATCTGGGTCAAGAGCAAGACTCCGTTCCGAATAAAATAGGTAATTGTGTTGTCAAAATATTTAAGCCAGTCTTGGGGTATCTGGCATATTTTAGAGCAACACTAAATGAGTAGTTGCAGTCTGATAGGCAAGCTCCATTTAAAATATTTGTATTTAACTGCATCCACTAGGACAGGACGCCGACCCCTTCATAGTTGGTAAAAGGCTAGCAGGAGAATGATTGCCGTTAATTTTACCAGACCTACCTACCTTGTTAACCATTACTTGTATCAGATCTTGGAAATTCTTATAAACGTCTTATCCGGGAAGGTATCCTTTATAATGTAACTAAGAATTCTGTGGTGTGTGGAAAGACATACACTGATCTTATTGGCGATGTTCTTTAGGAAGGAAAGGTGCGTAGTTCTCGTAACCGGCGTGCGTGTATGACCAGCTGTATGAATGTGGACGAGGCAAAAGGAGTATGTACGGATCATAGCAGGTGGCGTTCTGTGGTGTCTGCCTAGCCCTCTGGGAAAAGGGCGTGAGTTTATGTAATTATGTAATGTTAAATCTATGGTGGATAGAAATCGCTCCATGTAAAATACTGGTATTCAGTTGTACCTATACTGAAAGTATAGTAATGTAATATGTTTATACTGAAACCCTTTCCTAAGCTAGATGGATGATTCCACGGACAAATTTAATACACAAGATAATTATGTTATTTAATCTGATACTAATATTCCAAATATTTGTATGACCTATAGATAATTGTTCCGGGGCTGGGTATTTGTGTATTTGAGTATAAATGTTTGTGAACGCACCCACGAGCACACACTTCTTCTTCTTTTCGATTCGACAACTCAAATTTTGTCCGACCAGTACGTAGCAACCTGGATAGCACTTTCGTTTGCCTCATTTAGGTCCTTGAACGTGCAATAAGTTGGGCACGACGGGCAGGAGAGAAGGTGTGGCATGTCCTGTGTTGGGGCTCCACACTCACATTCAATGAGAGATGGGTTGATTATACCCCATCTAGCCAGATTGGATCGGCAGCGGCCAACTTGGGTGCGTAGTCTATTTAAAGATTTCCATATTCCTCCATTTCCAAAAATATAGCCACTGCAGTTCGTGGCCAGGGGGTAGTTTTTCTGCCGGTGTGATGTAGTGTGGAGGAGGGGGAAGTTTGTTCCGCCACAGTATGCTTCGTTCGTCTGCTGCGCTGTGCTCTGAAGAGCACACACACTAGGAACTATACAATTTCTCCTGTATAATTCCTAGTGTGGGCCAACGTTTTAATAAAAAAATTAAAAAAAACATGATTCATTAATTCAGTAAATAATTTTCTTTAGAGAAATCTCTACTTTCTGATCTAAACTTGGTCTGTTATTACCGAGTTGGTTATTAATTTATTGTACGTTTCGGCAGTGACTGACTGGCTGGCTAAACAGTAATATTGCTCGGCACGTGCGAATACTGTCCGTTGCTTGAATACCTGTCACTTGATGTGATTGGGGACGGCTCATTAAGGGCTGATGAGGGATGATAGAAAAATGTAATTAAGTTCCTATTTGTATATGTTGACGTATTGCTCAGTACGTCGCTCATGTGACCTTTCATGTATTCTAACAGTGGTAGATATTTGTATGTGATTTGGCAGAGAAAATACCAACGATCAGGCTTTTTAACAAGTATCATAGTTTTTAGAGGAAAATAAATGACTTATTACATCATACTTAAATACATCTTACTAATCAATACTGGCATCCTGATTTTTCTTATCCGCGGCTTAAGTTTTCTTGGTGTATGAGCTAAGCTGTACGTTGACCATTGTGTAGTTTGTATGTCATACTCAGATAAGCATATCTATAGCATGACATAATCACCTTACAATTCTACGTAACATTTTCATTGTTTAGCATCTTTCTGCAACACTTGTATTTCTAAGTCTGATTAAATGTGTGACTTAAAAGATTTTGGAACAAACGAAATAGTTTTTTTATTTGAGAAATAATTCTATTTATGCCCCTGTGATCTGTCTGAATCCTAAAAAAAAATTGGATATAATAGGAGTACAATATGAGGCCTGACTCCGATCAATTCAGTATTGAAGATGTCCAACATATTTTTATCAAACACTGTTCTTCCGCAATTCTACTTTGATCTTCCACCAAATCCTTAAGATAAAAATCAAAATCCTCACCCATTTACATCCACAATCTTAATCCCCAAGAACAGAAACACAAGTCAGGGGCAACCATTAGCCGCAAGTATTCAGCGGGCACGGCATTAAGGCAACAAACGGCACAAGTTGGCCATGTCGCGGCCAACGAGGGCAACAGAGCAACACGATGCAGTTTGTGTGGAATTAATCCTTGTTGCTACACTTTGAGGCTTCGGCAACAGTGACCATTGTTGGTCGTCGTCGTTTGGGATATTTTGGGAAATTTCAAATGGGCAAAGTTTTGTTATGGGTAGTTGAGGTCCCAGCTAGTGGGGTAAAGTCCATTTCACGAAAGAAGTCCCGCAGACGCAGCGCTGCACAGTGGAACGAATGTATGGGAGCGGTTGGACGTAGACATGTCCGAAAAAAAAGAGTAAAATTATGCCAAACTAATGATGCCATCTTATTCGATTACTTAATGCCTTCATAACTTGTGGTGATGAATTTCTTCATAACTCCCATATTTCGGGAGTAATTTGAGAAAATGTGAAATTTTACTATGAAAATGAGTGTATCGAGGTCTCTCCCTCCTGATTCCGGGCTTGTTTCAAGTAGCGGTCTCTAATATCATAATGCTAATACTAAGAGCTATATTTAATACTAAGACACATAGTGCGCCAAATGTGCACTTTCTGGGATAAAGAGTGATGTTTATTTTATAACACAATTTTTTTATTTTTTGTTTATTTTGTTGATTAAAACCGTTTTTCTAAAGGTTTACCTTATTACAATAACATTTCTGAGCAGCCAATTAGAGAAGATATAAGCTAATTAGGATATATAATTAGGGACTTAAGGTTTACATATAAAACTGATGCACTAATGATTACTGATAAGAACATTGCTATTATTTAATTACTAAATGGCTCTTAATACACTAATTTAGCATGCATCATTTACTAATTATCACAATAACTAATTACCTTGCAATATTTAACAAAGGATACCTGGGATACCTGGATTTTATATAAATAGGTCACTATTAGTAACTTTAAAATCAGTGTTGATTTACACCTCGTTGTATCCAAGCTAATCTCGCAATGTATTTTCCAAATTTTAATACAAATCTTGATATTCACGTTGCTTTATGCGCACGCGCACATAAAGATTTACGCGACTTTAACTATTTGTTCAGTGTTTTAAAAGATAACAGTTGTGTTCAGTTATGTGAAAGTGCTGAAACAAGTTTAAAAGACTGGTGTCGTCGATTTTGCTACCGCATTTATGCAAAATGGACACAGTCTGGAAGAAGCACAGATAAGTTTCGGAAGAAACATGAGATTTGGCTACAGGCTGCAATTCAATGGCCGGAATTACAGAATGAAAATATGGAACCTTCTACAGAAAATATAAGTGACGTCATCGAGCCCATAATTTCTCCTGCTAAATCTGATGCTTCAACTTGTACACATCCTAGTCCTCGTAAATCTTTTGAGGACCTTAGTAACCGGCAAAAAAGAAGACGCACTGAAGATAGTCTTTCATGCAGCAGTAGCAGCGCTGAAATTATGTTTTCGGCCGAAAGGGCGCTTCAAAAGGCAGGACAAAGCGATACAGCTTATGTTATGAAATACTTGACGGAGAATCCAGAAGAGGCCTCAAAAATCAAAGCCTTCATTGAAGGTAAATCAATTCAGGTACGGGAAATATCCCCTTTGAAGGCATTGGCTCTTTATGTATCGATGAACTTATCGAAATGGCGCTATAACACTCTTCGGGATTTCAACACTCAAGAAGGAGCTCTTCAATACCCGAGTTACTACATGTTGGTTAAAGAAAAAATTAAGTGCTATCCGGCCAAAGAAGATCTCACAGTTACAGAGAGCTCTGCAAAAATCAAATTACAAGCCTTGATGGATTTAACCTCAAGAAGACTTATTAGGTCGTTAGAAACCCCTGTTGATCCCAATCAACAGCTCGTATTGACCAGCAAATGGGGTTTTGACGGATCATCTAGCCAAAGCATTTATCATCAAAGGACGAGTGAAGATGAGCAAATCGATCTTGCTAGTAATTTTATGATTAGTCTTGTACCACTGCGGCTCGTCTCAAAAGGTGTAACAATTTGGGAAAACGAGCGACCATCTTCCACTTCATTTTGCCGGCCAATATTGTTTAAGTTTATAAAGGAAACCAAAGAAAATGTGCAGAGAGAGATGGCTGAAATCGAAGCAGAGATTGAAGCCTTAACTCCATCCACCATCACTGATGGAATTAGTGTCAAACACCAACTGCTGTTGACAATGATTGATGGTAAAATTCATTCCATTATATCCAATACAGCAGCTTCAGTGTGTGACATATGCAAGGCTTGTCCTAAAGAAATGAATAATTTAGAGTTAATCAAAGATAAACACGCAAACGAGGACATGTATAAATATAGCTTAAGCACCCTTCACGCTTGGATTCGCTCAATGGAATGCTTATTACACATTTCCTACAAATTAGACATAAAATCATGGCAAGTAAGGGGTGATATAGCAAAAAGGCAAGTTGATGACAGGAAGAAAAGAGTTCAAGAGGCTGTAAGAAGAGAAACGGGCTTACTTCTCGATGTTGTGAAACAAGGCAGTGGATCCACCAACAATGGCAACTCGGCAAGGAGATTTTTTGAAAACTACACTAAATCTGCTGAACTGACCGGAATAGATGCTATGCTTTTAAGAAAAATCTGTGTGATCTTGCAGTGTATTTCATCAGGAGAGAAGATCAACGTAACTAAATTCCGAGAGTTCTGCTTTGATACTGCTAAGCTTTACGTGGAGTTATACCCATGGTATTATATGCCTTCTTCACTTCATAAAATTTTAATGCATGGGCCAGACATAGTTCAGAACATGTCAATTGTGCCCATTGGTTTTCTATCCGAAGAGGCATCTGAGGCTAGAAATAAAGATTTTAGAAAATATAGAGAGGGGCATTCTCGAAAGCATAGCAGTATCTCATGCAATGAAGATATTATGCACAATCTTTTACTGTCTTCTGATCCACTTGTTACAAGTATCCGTCCAAAAGGAAATAAGTTTGTAAAAAAATCTTCTTTTAAGGAATTTTATGAGCTTACGGATTCTGAGAAAAGTGATATCGAATTTGTTAACATAAATGATTTAGCGGACATCGATTCTGAATTTGAATTAATTGATGATGATGATGATGACGAAGATAATTAAATGATGTTATTGTTTTAAAATGTGTAACTTAGTAAATTAGAGCTTACATCTTAATTATTTATTGTACTTTTAATGAAACTAGGTAATTTATTATCAACTTACTTAAAAGTCATACTCTCATCAGTTCTTGTGAATATTTTTGTTAATATATATTTCTGTATATATATAATATATTTATAGACCTCTTAATAAGTCTGTCTGCGGTTTAAAGTAAATACAAATGGGGAAAAAACGTTTTTTTTTTTAAATTTTCATTTCCTTTTATCCCAGAAAGTGCACATTTGGCGCACTATGTTCTTAGTATTAAATATAGCTCTTAGTAATAGCATTACGATATTAGAGACCGCTACTTGAAACAAGCCCGGAATCAGGAGGGAGAGAGCTCGATACACTCATTTTCATAGTAAAATTTCACATTTTCTCAAATTACTCCCGAAATATGGGAGTTATGAAGAAATTCATCACCACAATTTATGAAGGCATTAAGTAATCGAATAAGATGGCATCATTAGTTTGTCATAATTTTACTCTTATTTTTCGGACATGTCTACGTCCAACCGCTCCCATACATTCGTTCCACTGTGCGCTGTATAACGCACCAATCCAATAATAAACTCACAAAATATCTACCACAACAAACGCACCTTGATAACATCGACAAACGACAACATGGCCGATCTGTTAAATTTTGTTCCACAATTGTCCGCGGGACTTCTTTCGTGAAATGGACTTTACAGTGTGGTCACAGTTATACCTTAGTGATGTGACACAATGTCTTTATCCTTATGACATTTGTGATTACAGTGTTGCAAACAGTGAACGTACGTACTAGAATTTTCCTGTAGAATATGGATGGCTTTGGAAAGCACTGTGGAGTGACGGATCAAGTCGTAAAGTAGTTGTGGACGTTGCAAATTATTATTCTGTGAGTTTTGTGTCACTGGTATTATGATTAACCCATCGCATGTCTAGTTTATAGACACAATTGTTTCATGTATGCTGTACTTTTGACACGCGATAAGTTAATTAAAAAGAATGAAAATTGTGAAATGTAAGAACCGTAGTACTTAATGATAGTAGGTAAGGTGCAGGCAGACGTAAGAAGAATACATAGTTTCATTGAAAAACGATGATAGTCTAGCGGTTGCTAGCCCTACTGCTAAGCTTAAGTATTACGTTCGATACCCAGATCGGAAAATGTTTTTCACGTTATCTCGAATTACTCATTTTTCATCAGGTGTTGTCATGTTGTCTTATGAACAATTTTTGTGACTAACGTCAAGTTAGTACCATTCATGTTTGTTGCAAGCCATCCACTCATTTCTGCCGAAAGACGTCAACTGCTGAGGTAGGCTTCCCCCAAGTCTTCTTTTTATCGTTTGGGCAGTAAGATCTAACGACACACACCCTAGTGTCAGAGTTTCTAAGCCGCCTCAAGGGCCTCTGACATCGCGGGCCTGTGGACGGTGAGTGATGGGTAAGCTCGCCGTCCGTCTGTCTTATGACGACGACAGGCCGTGTCGATGGCGCGTTCGTGTTCCACGCGCGCCTCAAAGAGATGTCAGCAACATGGAAGGGGCCTGCAAGGGCCGGCGCCCGTCGGGGCTGCGGGTTGTTCGCAAGAGATACCGCGGCCTCGACATGAAGGGCTCAGAAGGAACATGGGTGGTTTTTAGTCAGTAGAAGCAGACTTCTACTGACTAAAAACCACCCATGTTCCTCTCTTGGGCAGAGCGTAAGGGAGTGTCAGTACACTCCCTTTCGCTCTGCCCAAGAGCGGGAGGGGTTATTTGATGATTTTCCACCCATCAAAAAAAAAATGGACCTCTGACATGGTTTGACGACCACCCGTTGGCGGCCGGGACCACCGGCTTATACGTGCCACAAACCCATGACCACCGGGTCACTAGGCAAGCGCCTAAACCACTCGACCACGGACCATTGACCGATCCCGTGCGTCTCACAAAGTAGTAAGCCATACCAACCCCTAACTAGCAGCTATAGACACTCGGTTGTTATAGATTCCTAGAAATTAATAACAGTCATATAAGTAATTTAATTCATAGTGATATCTGATATTGCTTACTCAATAATGTATGTAGTTACTTTACGAGGTTACTTTGATATAATTGTTAGTTAACACAACACTATTGTGTTACCAATTTCTCAGCTGTAGACGTGGTCGGTTTAACGTGACCCTGCTGTCACGTTAAACCATACATTGTGTAAGTAGAAGAAAAGTATTGCGCATATGCGCACTTAGCGCTAAACTGTGTTGAAGATGTAAAGACAGCTTTATATATTGATTGAGAATGCTGACAACGACAGTTTTGTTTGAGAACTTTATACAGCCTTCCTTTTTCACCGACAAAAAAGAGGAGGAGTTTCTAAATTCTACACGTATTTTTTTGTTGTTTTTTTAAACCTTTTGATTTTCATTAAATTATCTACTGTTATCTACGCAGGTTACATGGGTGTCTACAATTTTGAAACTAAAATAAACTGGCGGAATAAAGGCTGGCTAAATAAGTTCAAACCGCTTTCGTTGTGAACATGCTAAAGGTGTCACTCAAGTTACGGATAGATTTTAAAAACAACAAGTTCTTTTTTTTTGGGGGGGGGGGGGTGGGAAATCATCAAATAACCCCTCCCGCTCTTAAGCAGAGCGGAAGGGAGTGTCAGACTTGTACTGAATAAAAACCACCCATGTACCTTCTTAGCCCTTGTGCCGAGGCTGCGGTATCTCTTTTGAACAACCCGCAGCTCCGACGGGACAACAATAGTTCTTTTGAGAATATTAACAGGGAACAATATTCTCACTACATGCACAAAGCGAAAAATACATACGTGTAAACCTTTCACTTTGCTTTAACCAGTTTTTGGAGAACAAAGTGCTGTATACTGCCTAAAAGAATGGAATAGCTGTGCAGCCTGAACAAAAATACAATACGTACTATAATGTTAGTTTACGGTGCTTTCCAGAACATGATCTAGAACTGTACTTTTAAGGACCTAATGAACGCCACTGATGCCTGTATTAGGAAATTCCACTCTTTTGTAAGTAAGATCCACATAATTATCATTACAAAGAATAAAGAAATAATGGACGGATTGTGTGAGAAATGACATTTAACATTGGAGAATAAAGATGACAAATCGTAGTTTGGTGCATAATACCTACTATTGTAATTAAATTAAATTCAATTAATTTATTGCATCAAATATGGTAGGGTACATGAAGTTCTTATAATATTTATAAAACTTTAAATTAAAATACTAATTATGTAGGTGCCGAACATAATTATATTTTGTACAAAATATATAATTCTTCTTTCCTTCTTTCTTTTTTTTTAAAAAAAACGTTGCCCCACACTAGGAATTTCTCCTGTATCGTGGGTGCGTTTACAAACATTTAACTCACATACACAAATACCCAGACCCGAAACAACTATCTGTAGGTCATACAAATATTTGTTCCGTGCGGGAATCGAACCCGCGACACGCAGCGCAGCAGTCCAATCGCTCAGCCACTGCGCCAACCGTGTCGTCAATTAAGCACTCGTTCAATATATTTTGCACCAAACCTCCACAGAATTGCACCTAGGTCTCCATTTCCATCATGTAGAACCACTACTTAAAAATGCTATGGAAATATGAAACACAAGCTAAATTCTATTGTCACAGAGAGTATCTCTTCCTATTTTCTTCTTTTCTTTTTATAAAACATACATACATGTTATTTACTTAACAGAACCTATGTAACACAATACTAACCATTAAGTGCGATGTTCGTACAGCTATTCGTGTTCATGTAAATTGTGTTTATTTACGAATGTGGAAAATTTTGAGTTTCTATATTTATTACAAGAAATATGCGAGGATTGCTTGCTATGGTTTGAATAACAAATATTATTCTCTTTTGTTTTTTACTTTTTATTATAAGCCTGTTACTGCTGGATAAAATCCTCCCCCAATTTCTTCCAAGAGCTCTTTTTCTATGCCTTTTCTAACCAGCACTCGCGCTATGCGACCAGATCGTATGGCAACCTCTTCCGGCAACTATCGTATGAAGACTTTTGCCCAGCGACCATCATTTATGATATTCGGTGAAAATAAAACAACGTATTCACAAAAAAAAACATTTCTAATATCACAGATAACAGGTGTGTTGCCATTCCACTGACAGCAAACCGACGTGATGCACTATGCCCTTCAAGTTGAAGAAGTACTTATTGGACGACGGCCTTCTTCAAGTCCTGGCAGGTATTCTATTCCCGTGTTGGCTCAGATTATCGTAACTGAATCCAAACCCAACTGTCTACCAGACCCATCATTTAACTGAAAGACTTATCAAAGGTAAATCTAATAGTTGCATAAACCATCAATACAGCCCACTACAATGCCCTTACATAGCCCGATGCGAATATACAATGCACTACATACAATAGGTACGTATAGAATTACCGTGATTGTAACGGGACGACAATAGCGCGCCGATATACATGTAGATATATCGTGACGTCACGGATTAATCTCGTAGTGTAGGACTGTAGACCAGGGGCTTAAATATTTTGATACAGAAATAATGTCTTTTTCACTGTCCGCCACTACAGATTCGTGGATTGTATTCTATTATTTATGAATAATAAATAAAAATTGATTTCAGTAGTTTTTATTTACAAAAACTGTCAGATACCAATTTTATTCCACTTTAAAATATATGCAACATTGATAAATTATTATGTCATCATCATCATCATTAGCATATAATGTTCCCACTGCCTAGTGGACACGGGCCCGGTACGGGTTGGTAGATATCACCATGTCTTCGAATTTTGTTGATTCTAAGATATGACCGGATTCCTCATGATGTTTTCCTGAAGGAAAACCGTCCAGCCGTCTGTCCGTTTTGAGAGCAGTGGTGATGAAATAAATTCCACAAAGTAATGCGCCTGCCTGCGACGTGTGTTCGAACCCAAGACCACAGATTACAAGACTCACTGTTCGTAAGCCGCCACCACTGTGCCACCATTTGCTACCATTGTTTATCATTACTTTCTCGTTTCACTTTCGTGTTAACATTTCATTTAATAAATGTAATCTGGCAAGTAGTGGGTAGCATATTTATCAAATTTTAGTATTTAAGCCTTGTTATTAACCTGTAATGTGTTACTGTTTGTTTTTCCTAAACAAAAAACAAAGTGTTGGTAAATAAACCGTGTGTCCTGTGAACCCTGTGTTGTCTACAGTGTGTACATAAATAGTAAAATAAATAAAACCTTTAACCGCAAAACAATTCTGATGGGAAACAAGCTGACATAGAGTTCATTTTTGAACTGACGACTAACGACCACAATGCCAATTAACTTACATGTTTTGACACTACAGTAACAACTAAACCGGATAAAACCAATTACCTACGTCCAAAACTTTTTTAAAACACATAATATTTTGTAAATTACAAAGAGAACCACACTAATGTTTACAGAAACGGACTTTATTTAAATGAAAAATATTTTAGTGCTTTCCACAAAAATAATTAAATAACTCTGGCTCACAGCTACATTTCGAAATTGTTTCGTATTTCAATGGAAAACTCACTCTAAATTATTGTTCAAAAAGTTATTTAAATATGTAGAGGATGTCGCTAAAATTACAGAAATAAGGTTGTGGAAACTTTTGTATATTGTGTTATGTTAGTGTAGACCTTGTCACTACGGATTAGTCAGGAAGATCATAATTAACAATAACAACAACAATAATATTTTTGGCTAGACTGCCTTTGCATGAGGTCCTTTTTTTTTGGGGGGGGGGGGATCATCAAATAACCCGTCAGACTTGTATTGACTAAAAACCAACACTGTTCCGTCTTAGCCCTTTATCTCTTGCGAACTACCCGCAGCCTAGACGGGATGCATGCGGTCCTGGGTTCGATTCCCAAGTCGGGCAAAGTGTTATTAGGTTTTTCATCGAGAATTTCTCAGTAGCAGCCACGGAGACTGGATCTGTGCCCGGTTGGTGACAATGGGCTCGCCCGCTATTGTATAAACATAACTGGCGAAATGTGGGTGTACTAATGAAACACCTCTGCCCTTTGGGGATTACAAGCCGCGATGTTATGTTATGTTGTGATATAATAATATTTTTAAATTCAGAAGTTCTCAAAGACATCTTGGTGGGCGATACGTCACATTCAGGAGGCATAGACAAGTGGCTATTTCTTTTAAAAAGATTCGCCTTTTTTAACAAATATCAACGAAAGCCACTTATCATACAGTTCCCGGCGATAAATATTGCACATCGACCTTTGGAAATTGGTGTATTTTATACAAAGAATAAAAAGAATTATCAAAAGAAGCAAATCATAATTGTTTTAACAGCTCCTAATAGATACCGGACTGTTTGTATTTCGTGCGACAGATATAACGCCCTACGAAGCCGAAATTAGCCGATTGTCTCTTTCCAAAGGTCGATGTGAAATATTTATCGCCGGGTACTATACTATGGTATTCGGTAGCTTATGTGAGTCGCAAACATTTTTGACAGTTCCATCATCGATTTAGCTAAAAATGTCTCCTTGCCAAAAGCCGGTTTAATTTAAAGTCTTTACAAAACTTCAACCATAATGAAAAGATTCCTCGTACTTTTCTCACCATAGTGCAAGACAAGTTTCATGAAAAATCTGGAGGTCATGAGATACCTACCAAATAAACTTAACACGTGGAGGGGTCGCGGTCGTCACAGATAGTAGTATACTGTAGGTAACACGTGGCGATGTGGACCGCATTAAAATAGCCTCCACGAGCAGCAATTTACTTGTGTTTACTTCCGGCATGAGCTTACTACTCCAGTTTATTTGTTTGAAAATATTTTTACACTGCATGGTTTTTTCAGTATTTTTGTTTTTGATGGCTAGATCGAAGAGGTACAAAAAAAGAGATTAGAAAAGGAATTTGGGAGACTTTTGCCCAGCGTTGGGACAGTGCAGGCTAATAAAAAAAAGCTTTACATCTACTGATAAAAAAATCGGAGTATTCCTGTTTGAACACCTATTTTTACAACACCTATACTTAGAGCACCAAAGGTATTCCTATTAGAGCACCGATCAATATTTTTACGTGGTGCTCAAATAGGAACAATAAAAAATATTAAACTTTATTCCCTTTTGAGCACCTACAGTGTGGTAGCTACTAGTGATGGAGTTTATAATAAATCACATCGATAATAATCAGCAGTTTATTGCAAAATGTTATCATTCAATAAAAACAAGGATAGTAAAGTCTCAAAAACTACCAGGAGGTCAAAAACATGAACGAGGTATTGATTGTGAATAGGATTCTCATTTAAATCAAATCTCAGCCTAAACCAGTTGTTCCGGTAGAAGCATTTTTGTGCAAGAATTCAATATACAACAAATATGTGCATTCTACGGGAGGATTTTTGAAAATTCATCGTTTACAGGAGTTAAATACAGGATGAAAGTTTGTGTGTAGGTTTTTTAGTTTTGCCAATGGAAAATCCGATCGGTCTTAAGTTTTGTCAATATAAAATTCTTAAAGAAAAATAATCCCGCAATATCTCAAGTAGAAGTCAAAATAAACGGCGCAATACCAACACAACTTTTCATACACCACATCGATATCATCCGGCAGACTTTCGTGCAGTTTGTCTTGCTGTAAAATATAGCCTTTCCCACTAATATATTGCTTGGTATTGTCATACAAGGCTCGCAGAATATGAATAACAAATATATCGGATTGTTCGGTCAACGATACAATGTATGTTCCTCGCATTCGTTTAAATAATGCACGGAGTAAATGTATGGCTGAGCATTGATTGAATGGTGCGCGAATTAAATGGTGTGAAATGTTACAATTCAGTTGGTTGACGGACAGTCGGCCACAAAGCTTGATGTAGCGTTCAATGTACTTGTTTATTTTTTGTGCACCGCTATTGTGGAGTTTGATTTCAAAGCTACAGTCGTTTTGCATATTTTAGTCTGAGTATATTGTATTCACCTTTTTATCGTATGGCGTCAGTATTTATATACATTGTCTACTTCATTTTAATTTTGATACCAGTTAATTTAAACATTATACAGTACTAACTAAGTAAGCAATCAAAGGCTAATTTTAAAATTTAATTATTGCAGAGAACAAACTTACATAACAAGAGTTATTTTGCTTCTGTGTTTTGTCACGGATAACTTTCGAAAGGCCTAGAATGTTTGATCCTTAATAATATATTTTATTTTTAATTAATTTTGGAAACCCAAAAATTCGAATGTAGTTACGATACCGACTGTACATGAGTAAAATAACATTCTTCACTTCTGAATGTGTTAAATTATTTCAGAAACTGTTAAAATAATTCAGAATGAATACCGAAGTCCACATTCTTCTTCATTCAACTGAATCAACGTGATTAATTAACACTACAGAATTTAAGAATATAATTATGCAGAATCTGACAATCTTTTTTGTTGTTGTTTTATCTATGATGATTAAACTGAGTATCGAATACAAGCATAGTTCCGAACTTGTAGCAACTGGGATCACACAAACTTCATAGAACTACGGTCATACTTCCCGTACAGATAGAATTCAACAAAGTTCCTATTGTATTTTATGAGCGTGTGACCAAAACCAGAACTAACAATACTATGTTTTTTCAAAATTTTCCTAACAAGATTACGCCTCCTGTCATAGTGATTGAAACGCTAATGTTACGTACGCACTACCTGGGGGATCGCTTAGCGCATAGAGCTTACGAGTAGAAATAAGTTTCATTAGACTGATGTTTACTAGAGTGTAAATTAGGGTTAGGTATATGTGCGTACAAAAAAAAAACTATAATTAAGACTTTAAATCTAAATGTTAACATTTAGTGTGAAATGTTACCAATATTAATTTTCGTATGCCGCGTCTAGCGGTGGATATGGCGTGAACAATATACCATTTTTCTGTAACAATGTGCCTACCGTATCCTACGAATGAAATAAATATACCTTTGATCCACCACTACGCGCTACTTCGATTAGTTAGACTCTAGGCGCTGAGCCAGCCACCCTTATAAGCAGTCACCTCTCAGTGTGTTCGTATCCTTAAACGTCTTTTGTAGTATTTAATAACTTTACGTAAGCTAGTTTGACTATTCAAATTGTCCAAACATGCATTCATTACTACGTACATACAACATCAGCATATAAATCGTAAAAATATGAATTTGTCTGTGGTATAAAACGGGTAGGTAAATTGAAAAGCGACAAGCCTCCTCACCCGCTTGAAATATTTAGCTCGTATGAGCGACCGACAGCGGATAAAAATTGTCTGATGTCCGAGCTGCATTGTTATTGCATAATATGGTGTAATAAAAAAACAGGGATTGTGTGCATAGTCCGTAGGTATATTGTTGTTGAAAATTTTGAGTAAAATATCGCTTTATTTTTAAGTACATCGCTAAAATGTTGCTTGTTTTGATTCTACAGAAAAGAGTAGTTTTGTATTTTCCGCGTTTGTAACACTACTGCTCAGCAGAGGTCTTGCCTTCGATCTCCAAGACGAGCAAGGTTTAAATGAGTTTTTCTGCCCAGAGTCTCAATTTGAGTCCGGCTGACGGCAAAAGGCCCACCACCGCCTATTAAATGAGACTTAAACAAAACTGGTCAAATGTAGGTGTACAATATGCACATATCTACATAACCCTACAGAAATTACTACCGTGATTATGTATATTTATCTAGTACAGGTTCACTGTCTAATAGGCATGTTTCCTGACCAAAAAAACATGATTCTGTTTAATCCGTTTGTTTGATTATCGAAAAACATTGGATTTTTTGTTTTATCAAATTTATAAAAAATTACGAAATAAAACGTGTCAAAGATCATGAGTGGGGCTTGTGACGTCACTTTCTTGTAAAAAATGTACCAAACTGTGACGTCACTCGACTGTTCGAAGCACTGTATCGTCTTCGTGTTTTGTTTACGTGAAAAAAGAAAAAATATGTGACGGACTAATTAGATTTTTTTTTTGTCAACTAAGTACCCAATTTCAGTAATGGATGTTTAGGAGAAACAATCGTTACTATGACTTGACAAAAATCATTTACTACTGTTTTGCAAAACACTTACTGGACAATGTACCTAACATTTAGTGCCCCTAGCTATACCTAATAAAACTACACGAAATACTTCCACCGTTCCGTCAGTAATACCATTACAGCAAACTCACATACTCCTCAAGACACATACAGCAAGGTACGGAGTCTATTTGCTCAGCCACTCGGCGACTGAGTACACTTAGTAACCCAGTTTCACTATCTCCAGATAACTTAACTTGTTCGGGACAAGCTGATACACTCTCTATTTTTATTTCGACTAGTGTTTTAGATTAGAGAGGTATCTGCTATTTGAGGAAGTAGATTTGTGCAGTTGCTTAACTTAGTTTAGCTTAGTAGGTAGTGCTTACATTGTAAGCGATGAATAAATTGTAGCATAGTTTAGCGTGTGTTGTATTTTTTGGTCGCCGTCTCTTAAAATTAGTTTTAACGAAATGAGATATGTTTATTTGAGACACGTTTTCAGAAGTACCTAACTACCTGCCTGTATTACCTCTTGTCCATAAGATTCTATTTTATGCTTTTTGTCATTTTATATTTCAGTAAAATAATTTAATTTCTTCATCAATATCAATAACAGAAAAGGATGAGATGACGCCTAATATAGAAGTAACAGTAAGACACGTCAGTCGACCCCAAATATGTAAATTGGGATAAGGGCACGAAAAATAATATCAATGTCAAGAATCCTTTATGACATTCTCAAACATCTTCACTGTAAACACTTATCCCTTTCTACAAGTCTTAGCGAACTCTCAGTGGGCAGTGAACAGTGAACCACTCTAATTTACTATTCAGTTGCCGCGAATTTACGATAATAGCCGACAAAAAGTTATGATTAACGCCAACCCTAGCTGCAAACAGTAGGGGCTCTAATTTGAGAAGAAAGAGGTAGGGTTGCCCAATAACTTTAAATTTCGAATGGATTTTTTTTAAAATGACATTGCGGTCTTTTATGTTTTATTCAAATGATCGCATAAACTTTGTTCTTTTATTTTGTACTTTTTTATCAGGAATGAATGGGATTGGTGAATGGGGCGGTAGAAGTTATGCTCTCGAAGGTCAAATACTACCTTATTAGTGATTTAAAAGTCAACCACTGATTTCAAAGTCAATTTAGCCGTTAAAAAAATTCAAACTAAAGAAGGAAAAGACTCCACGTCGGGGCTGCGGGTTGTTCGCAAGAGATACCGCGGCCTCGACATGAAGGGGTAAGAAAGAACATGGGTGAACTCTGCCCAAGAGCGGGAGGGGTTATTTGATGATTTTCCATCCGCCAAAAAAAAATAGTAATAAAGACTTGATTTTGCTGGTTCTTCACCAAGATCGGGTGCAAAGTAGTTGCAAGTAATGAGTTTGAGGTAGGATAAATGTGGAGCCAGTAAAAGTAGTACAAATATTATAATTGTACACATGAGAAAAGTGTATTAGTTTCTAATATTGCTTTGTATTGAAAAAATGAAAAAAAAAATGAAAAATATTTTTATTTAAACAAAATGCTTCATACACAATGATTTGTGTTTGGAACCTCCTTTTAGGCAAACAATGCCTGTGTTAGGAGACTCCGCTCCTCCATATCTTAGATATATTCATGTTACATAATTATATTGCAGCATATTGTTGTTTCTTAATTTAACATCTTAAATATGTATCACGTGAATCGTGGTGTGCTTTAGTTAGGCGTGGCGCGTGTGTAAGATGTTAGCGGTGTGGTGTGTGGTGCTGTGTGGTGTGGTGTAGAGGGATGTGGTGTAGTGTGGGGTGGTGTAGAGTGGTGTGGTGTGGTGTGGTGTAGTGTAGTGTGGTGTGGTGAGGTGTAGAGTAGTGTAGTGTAAGGAGTACAGTAAGGTTTGTGTCGTTACGGTGTGTGATTTTATTACTCATGATAAATCAGAAGAGCTTCAGTATCCTCATAACTAAGAGACTTTGTCCAGTTTGTTATAACTTTTTTGCAGTCGTGATTGTTTTTATTGTGTATATATATGTATTTATTAATTCTATTGTATAATTGAGCTGAGAAATGGTGAAATTGTCTGCTACTAAATTTGGTTTTACATGGGGGAACTACTGGAATGATATCCTTTCTCCTTTTGTGTTTCTTATTCATATGATAAGGGAGGGTTTTATGCTTTCTTAGAACCGTTTGAGTTATATACAGTTTTCTGACTGAGAGTAAATTGCTGATTTCGTATAGATTTTTAGTAGAGTGTCTTTTATTTTTAAAATACATAACCTTTATAAGTGCTCGTTGTGCATGTTCCACGTCCAAAAATCTAGTTTTAGCTGCGCCACCCCAAATGGGAATACAACGAAGGACGAACTGTGCTAGAGCAAAATAGATTTCATTAAGGAGATTTCTAGGTCGCTTATCACACCTAAACATTTTAGTCGGAGCCACATGTCTTAATGTTTTGAAGATCCAAGTAAGCTTTCTGGTATTACATTGATACAATACCTAATGCTTCGAAAGTTGTCGGCAAAGAGTAGTCCGTAAATGAAGAGGAGACGAAGGACGTTGACAGAATCCTTTTAAATGTTGAGAAAGTGTACTTTGTCGCTTATTGTCATGACCTAGTGGTATGAGGCTACATAAGTAAGTAACGAATGTTGACCAAGTCACCAACAGATACATATTGTATTTGCTTGTCTTAAACTATCTTGATTGAATTACGAAAACAAGCGGTGGAGAAGTTCCTATTCAGCGCATCATAAACACCGGTTTTGGATTTGCAAAAGCCAGCAGATTGATGCCAATGCTGAATATCCTCAAAATGAAAGGTCCTTGCAGATCCATTTCGTAGGAAATGTTTCCGTTACCAAAACATCTCAATAGTTACCTTTGCTGACTTACGCTAACAATAATATTTCTTTGAAAGTTTCTTCAAGATGGTAGTTCTCAATAATTCGGAAATGTTATGTCAATAATTATTCTTCGTAAACTGTCCTCTTAAGCACACAATGTAGGATGTTTATAGCGAGATAAGCAGAGCAGTGTTGGCAAAGGTTGCAATTGGTAATCTATATATCTATATACATATAATAAATCTGTAGAAAAACCATTTTTGTACATCGAAAATATTTAGAAAAAAAATTGTCAGGGTATTAAAGTATAACTAACAGAACACATTTCCAGCATTTTTGGAATTTTTGTCTGTTTGTCTGTTTATCTGTTTGTCTGTTTCGATGACTAAGCATCACGTCAAATTTACGAAATGAATGTAGATAACTTTTATACATAAATATTGTGCGTAACTTGGGCTATTACTTAGTCTTTGTTTCATCGTAATCGGTGCTCTCTATCAAAAGATATATGCATTTATAGTTTTCAAGAAGAACTTATCATTATGGTCAAGAATGAGACAAGCAACGACATCTATTGAACGAATATGGTACTTATTAATAAATGCCTTCACAAGATAACTTTAAATAAGTAATGATAGCAAAAGGTACGTAGATATTAGTCTAAATGACGCTGTTTTCAAAATCTACATAGCATAAACCCTATAGTGTGTTTGATCGCTCTTTTTTAGCAGTTTATCTTCGTCTTCGACAGATGGCGTTATTCATTTGATGTCATTTTCTAAACCGCGGTGTTATTAAATAAACATATGTTTCATGAATAGTCAACAAATAAAGATTTACCAATTACACAGTATAAAAATACTATTTTTTTTAAACTAAATTAAAATTGGATAAAACCCACGGCATATTTTGTTTGTACCGTGTGGGAATCGAACCTGCGACACGCAGTGCTACTGTTAATCGTCCAGCCACTGCACCAAACATGTCTTTCTATAGATGTGGTGTGTTGTTAGCCCTATGTGTCGAGGCCGCGGTATTTCTTTCGAACAACCCGCAACCCGACGGGCGTCGGTCCTTGGGAGCCCCTTCAATGTTGCTGATATCCCTTTGAGACGCGCGTGGAACACGAACGCGCCTCCATCGTCATAGGACTGACGAACGATTAACTAGCCCGTTACTCACCGTTCACAGGCCCGAGCCTACGGTGGCCGGAAGCCATCACGTGGCCCCCGATGCCCGGAGCGTCTCCCGCGGCGGCTGGGAAGAGGGCTTGTGTCCCTCTTACGTTCACCTCTTTCGCTAGCATTACTGCTTCGCAGAAGGAGGTGACGGCGTTCCATTTCAGATTCGATGTCCCAGACTTGGTACAGGTACCTCTCGAAACAGCCTCTAATCCCCCCTTTTTTGTGGTTCTTAAATTATCAAATGACTCATCCCGCTCTGGGCGGAGCGGAAGAAAGTGTCAGACTTCTACTGACTAAAAACCACCCACGTTTCTTCTTAGCTCTTTGTGTTTCGGGGCCGTGGTATCTCTTGCGGACAACCGTCAGCCCCGGCAGACGACGGCAGCAACAATTAAGGGGCCCCAAAGGACCCCTTAATTGTTGCTGACAATAACTTTGAGGCGCGCGTGGAACACGAACGCGCCAACGACAGTACCTGTCGACTATAATGTACCTGTTTCAAATTTCTTCAAGATCCGTTCGGCCGTTCTGACGTGGTTGATTAACAAACACCCATCCATCTAAACTTTAGTATTAGACATAGTCAGTACTTTGCATTACCCTCTTCTTATTTTCTACAGCGGCAGTAAGTTAACGCAGGGCAATGATTTAACGTACTTTTATCTAAGCGACGCATTTTAGTTTCCGACAAGCACGCGAACGAAGTCGCGGGCACAGCTAGTATTCTACTAATTCTTTAAGCACAAGAAATAAATAAAGGCAAGAAGGCAAGAAAAGCTTGAAACATGAAATCCACGTTCACTGTCGTTCATGTTCCAAGCATTTTCTTACCTTGTTTAGCAAAAGAGGTGCATTATTAGCTAGAGAAAAAATAAAATAAGTAATCATTACTTATTTTATTTTTTGTTAGTTGCTTTCACACAGACACAAAAGACGAAGTGCATATTCGGGCTGCGGGTTATTCGGGAACTGCGGGTTGTTCGAAGGAGATACCGCGGCACTGGACACAAAGGGCTGAGAAGGGACATGGGTGGTTTTTAGGCAGTATAAGTCTGACACTCCCTCTCCAGAGCGGGAGGAGACATTGAATGATTTCCAAACCCCAAAAAAAAAGTGGATATTCACTTTTCCGAGGATACTGATAAATCCTGTTTCTTTAACGATTTCCCATAAAACCCTACACAGTCCCCGATTACACACACTGCCAAAACAAACATCACGCGCACAAATGAGTACAGATGTCGAAGGGAGGCTCGTTTACACAGCACCCCACGTTCGGTTCCCATGTAGTTAATTTGCTCAGCCGAGCGGCAATGATTCGATTCTCCGGAGTTACTGCGAGGATCGAGCTCTTAGCACTTTGTTACTGTATGCTTTTTACTTTATTTTATGTAACAGCATGGTTCCACGTGTAGTGTACGTGGTTGGCGTTCTGAAAACAATTTTTGGGAGTCAAGGTCATTGACCGCGTATGTTATTTTTTCTGCTTGTATTGATCAAGATTATTCATGTACTTTTTTTTTCCATTGTTATAAAAACTATTAAATAAACTAACAAGAAACTATAAAAAAACTTTTTTGCAAAAAATAAAACCGACTTCAAAAACACAAAAAAGTGAAAAATAACTTTAGCTTCTGAAGTCGGTGACTTTTGTTTGTTTTTTCCATTTTTAGTTGTAATATCCTTTACAAATATTTGATATTCATTAATTTTACGTTGTTAACAATACATGTCACGGTAATAGGCTTATCCGCAATAAAATGGAACTTAACATACCTAACTCTCGAAATCTGGGCGTCCTGTACACATCTGCGTACCCCGTCCGAGCATACAGACGTGATGGTAAGTTAAGATGTTGCGTAAACAATAAACATCCAAGCGATTGCAGCAATCACGACAGATTTGCCGTCTATTTTTGAAGAGTTCTATTGTATATCTCCGAAGATCAGGATCAGATCTTCACCAAATTTAAATGGGACCACCTCAGGAGTATACTCTTTCAAATAAAAAAAGAATTTTGAGAATCGGTTCACAAATGGAGGAGAAATCAGGTAACATACATAAAAAAAAAAAAAATACATACACACGAACATAATAACCTCCTCCTTTTTTGAAGTCGGTTAAAAAGAGCATTGTTATTGATTCATGATTGTGTGTCAATCTAAGGTTATCTTATAAAAGTTACACGCACTCCAAAGTAGCAATCTTGTTGAAGATTTCAAACATTGTTGAATTAAATCCCTGTTCTGAATTGTCAAGGTGTTCATAATATTATCAACCTAACTTAATTCACGCTTACTAAAATGATGTGACATATTTTTATAAGCAGTTAAATAAAGTCACTGTACTTAATTAAAATTGTGCCAACAAACCAATAAAGGGCATATATATGCACCCAGTCCGTATATTTACTCAAACGCACGCAAAACTGATGGCATCTGCAAACAAACCAAACTTGCCATAGGTAACACAAAATTCATTCCGGCGCGCTCACCAAATGAATCCAACAGCAATTTACGTCGCAGCCGCGAACTAAACCCGCCATTTGCCACATTTCCGACATTTGCTCCACCCGCACCATAATCTCAGTTAATCCTGACGAATAAATAAAAGGTACGATTGATTGGTCCCGAACAATAGGTATAACACAAAGGACTGGATGTAACGCAAACAGAAATCAGTCCGTTTCATCTTGTTCAAGTATATTCTCAGGTGGAAATTTGTCTATAAACAAACCACAATATCTGCGAGCGCCGACCCGCATACTAATGTAGGTACTAGCGAGTGGCTCCACTGCTGAGACGAATTATGATTCTGGATGCCTGATCTATGCTAATACGAGGGTAAGGACCGTAAACAGGGGGTGTTTTTTGAAAACAATATAGGTGGAAAGTTATTTTAGTGGCGAGCTTGCTGAAAAAACAATTTGATCGGCTTTGTTGGCGCTTTTGATGAATAAATGTTGGCAAAAATCATTTGCGGTTGGTAAGTTTTAAACTAGGTTCGTCAGGTTTTATTTTATAGTTTGTTTGTTGTTTATGAATTCGAAACTTCAAAATTGAATATTAAAACCAAATTGTTATCTAAAGCGATCCAATCATTTATCATGATAAAGGGAAAACGATTTATAAATCAAACCCGTGTAACAATGGACTTAGAAGTAAGGGGCCGCGGGCGCTGTGATGGTGCTCTGCAACGTCAGGCACCCGGAAACCCGCGGACTTTTGACTCAATTACATTGTTGCCGTAACGATTGAACCTTCGTCCTATGTCGGCTGCGGACAGATTGATATATTTTCATATTGTATAGAAATAATCGGTGGAGGAAAATATAAGATATTTATGTAATGGTAAATAACTACACGCCCCTTGACACGTAGGAATAGGTGGGCAGATGTACGTTATTAATATTAACTTTGTTATACACAAAAAACTTAAACACAAACCTTCTTGAACACATTTTCGAAAACAAGGTGAAAACCTCATCAAAATCAATGGCGTAGTAAGAAGAAGGATATCTTCAAGAAGCCAATTTAATTTTTATCAAATTTAATAATCCTTCCAAGCCAGTTTCGGCTACGGCGACCGTTTCTTCATAAACTTACTGTCGTCTATCAAGGGCTCTCATGTGGCTAGAAAAACCACATTTGTTTACAAATATTCTCGCACAGAGTGACACGTGAGAGCACCATTAACTTAATAAATGTAATTGATTGCCGCTGGTGGTCGGGCTTTTAGTTCGTCATGCTTCGAATCCAGTTTTGAAAGCCGACGAGTCTCAAAGTCAAAAGTTTCTGTTGTACCAGTGATATCTACTCTCCGCGGTTAGACGCAAGCTCTTCCCACTGAGATGGATCTACGTCACAACCCCTGAAATGTATTGCATTAATAAAGGCCTACCCCATTCCTTACCAACACTCCCGGTGTTCGCTTTCTCTGGCCAATCATTTATGAACGACTCCAAATCGTCACATCGACAACCGCCTTCAGACACCCACTGTGTGACGATTCTGGCTCATCCATCCAAAATAGATACTATATACAGTTGAAATGCAACTATTCTATCAAAACAAACAAAAGTAATTAAAACTTTACATTCTAGACATTTTATAACAAGACCAATTGAAACCCCACACTACGTCATACGTTTTATTGTGAGTCAAGCTCCGTGATACGCAGTTGATTGATGATGTTTCGAGAGTACACGCCGCGCCAGCTAATGTTTCAGCAAACACCAGCCGATAGTTTTTACATCACACTCCGCATAGCAACGAGAACTTTATTAAATAATAATAATATACTAGGCGAGCATGGAAAATGAATTTGATTGATATATAGTTGATTGATGATGAAAGAATGGTTTCTATATCAGCTTATATTTCTGTAAACATTTCGTAATTGAATTTTCTTATTATTTATAAAGCACAAGGTATGATTATGGTATAACACTGACCTTATTGATAAGGTTATTCAGAAAGGACAGGTGCGTAGTACTTGCACCGGCGTGCGTGTATGACCAGATGTATGAATGTCGACGAGGCAAAAGCAGTGCCTTAGGATCGTAACAGGTGGCGTTCTGTGGTTTCAGCCTACTTCAATGGAGGAAAGGTGTGAGTTAATATATGTGTGTTTATTATAAAACACTCACTTTTTATATTACGCAATCAAAAATGTATTTAATTATTTAAATACATTCATCATTCATTCAATTATATTGCAGTAATCTGCAATAAAACTTGTAAATCAATACGCTGTTGATTGACATTTTAATTTGTAGTTTTAAAATAATACGGAACTATTATATCTTTCCATTGTTTATGAACCCATTTGGTCACTGTAAAACAATTATTAGCCCGTCAAACTAATAGGCAGTTAATTAGTCACGGTTACAACGCAGATATTATGTACTACGCCATTGATTGATAGTGTTTGTTTGACCCCTACCAAGTTAATGTTCGAGTAAATATCGGCTACTTTAGAGGTAAATTAATTTTCCTACTGTTTGCCCAATGTTCATTCACTAGTAAGATTCGATGTAAATTGATGAGAGTTTGATTTTCCGTGTAACGTTACTTATTGCACGTTATCGTTCCGATTTGTTTGCGGGCAGAGAGACAAAAATTTTTGAAAAACGACCTTTTTGCAGTTATTTTTGAGGCACTTCACGATTACCTAAAATATATTTTAATAGATTCAGGCAAACTGAATCTTCAATTATAAGATGTAGTAAAAATACTTTATAATTTAAAGGTTTATTTACCTCACACACACACACACATAACATTATGCCTGTAATCCCCGAAGGGTTAGGCAGAGGTGTACCTATGCTCCCACATTTCGCCAGTTATTAAAAAAATGTGGTAAAAATATGGTTATTTTAAATACCCTTTTATAAATATTGATCAAAACTCCATTCCAATAATTTTATTTTCTATATGATTTGAAATATCTAATAATACGTAAAATATTTACAGTAATACGCTGCTGAATGATGATGTTTGTCTAACCGTAAAACAGCTAATGTTCAACAAACGCCGCGATCCTAGTTCAGACGGATTCAATATACTGTTATTGTGATTTATGGTAATGTGAGGGATTGTGAGGGCTCGTGAGGGCTCGTGAGGGGAACCAATTGTAGGTAGCTTTCACGAGTGAAGCACCTACCTCACTGGTATTTTTGTTTCTTTTTCTTCGTCAAATATATTATATTCATTTTATTTTGTTAGTACGGTATAATTTTATCTGGAGTTTCATACGTGACTATTGTCTCTGTTTTTACACATTCCAGTTGTAAACAAAGTTTAAAAAGTCAGCATTAAGAGCCATGCATGAACAGCACAGCGATGTTTACCACATCTTGATGAGCTGAATGGTGCTGATCCATGCGTTATGTTTGTGAACGGGCGGTGTCAGTGGGACCCACCACCACCTGCTTGCTGCTAAAATAAACCGTAGCACCAACATAGCTGCTACGGTTTATTTTTTATGTTTTTTTATGTGGGTAGAGCATGTTTGCTGAATCGAAAGTTTACTTTTATGCCATAATCCGATCGCACATAGCTTCGTTCTGCAGCGTCCTTCGAAAATCGACCAATCAACAGCTGAGGGCCGTTAGTGAGGATTGGAACAGTTCGATCCGCAGGTATTGGTGTGAAATCCACCGGAGTGCTAACAGAACGTATAGGTTTTATGCTGTTGCTGACTGTGAATGGGAGGCTTTTGGCTCTGTCCCACTTCTTGTCGGGACAAAGCAGACTAGAAAAAAAAAACCGTGTAGGTATTTTAGAAGTTTGTATTGGTACTTGGGAATAATTACAATGTCGTTACTCCGTTACTGGGATGTGGCGATCAAACAGGCAGTTGCTCCATGTTTAAAATATTTGTGGGAAAATTAATTGTCTTCTACTTATCCTTAAACCCAAACGTATCAAAATATTTCTACATCTATCTTGCATTGAAGTTAGCAAGCTAAGGTTCCCTGACCATGTTTGTCGAGGTATTGAATTCACTTAAGTGGGGACTTCGAATTGGCTAACTTGACGTCGGAGAACCGTTGGTCAATTACACCCAACATTTGATAGGACTTAGGGACACGGAGTTCGCGACCGAAAATGGACATCCATGCCTGTTAGTAGACTTTAAAAGGCAGAGGAAATGTTTGGTTGATTGAAATCTACTTAGACACGATTTAAAGGATATTGTTACAAAAACTTTAAGCATTTTAAAGAAATCAGCTGGTCCATACACTATGACCGTGTAATGATGGCACTTTTGTCATCATATGCTTAACCTTTTCCAAAGTATGTTTGGGTCCACTCTGACCGGATGCAGCTGAACACCAGAACTTTATATGAAGCGACTGCGTATCTGAGCTTCGCAACCCATTATCTGCTTAATAAGACTGGATGTCAGACTTTCAGTTTCTGATAACTGGTAACGATTGTCAAATATCTACAAATGACGGGGGTAACGGGTTTTCCGTGGCACAAAGTAAACTCGGTGTCTATTAATGAACACTCGTCCACGGACGTTAACCTTGAAGGCTTTACCTCATAACCATCATCATCATCAGCCATAAGACGTCCACTACTGGACACAGGCCTCCCCCATAGAACGTCATAAAGAACGGCAGCCTGCCGTTTGCATCCACCGGTTGTCGTCAACCTGGTGGGAGTCCTACCAACGCTGCGTCTTCCGGTTCGTAGTCACCACTCGAGAACCTTCTTTCTCCATCGGTTGTTGGTTTTTCGAGCGATGTGGCCTGCCCGTTGCCACTTCAACTTGCATATTCTGAGAGCTATGTCGGTGACCTTTCCTCATCAAAATGAAGGCTTAACCTGTAGGGCTATTATTATTTTACTCACGAGCTTCTCAATAATTGAATAAACTTGTGTTGTGAACCATTAAGCTGTGGTCTAAAATCAATCATGTAGGTACTGAACCATGATAAAAGTTCGTGTCACAATGTCTCTCCAACCACAAAGGAACTTGACAAGTTTAAACTTTCTAGGCGTGAGCTTTTTAAAAGAGAATTTTTCGCGAAAAATATCATTAGTTTGGCCTAAAAAAGGAAAATTGTAGATCACTAAACAGTGTAACGACAACAATGTTGCTAAACGGAAATTAAGAATGTCTACTAAAAGTCGCTATTGTTATTTTTATGAGAATCATTAAGGACCGACAACTGGAGCGAGGACGATTTTGTACCTTTTCTTTTTATAGTTGATTCCTAATGTTATTTACTTGAATCGTAGTTGATAATTATAATTTCGATAGGATTTGATTTTGCAAAATTTCATACAGAACGTTCGAAAATCATCATAATCTGCCTAGCTTTTTCCCAACGATGTTAGGGTCAACTTGCAGTCTTACCGTATGCAGCCGAATAACAGTATTTTACATGGAGCTATTGAATATTTGACCTCCACAACCCAGCTAGTACCTACTGCGTAATACCATTTGGTAGGACTGGTTATCGGACTTTGAGGCCACTGACTACCTTTAATGAGTGAGTGACAGCATAATATGCTTCCCGAGGCTCGGACAATACTAGGTATGTAATCCACGGATCAACCTACACAAGCGCGGCATAACCTAAAGATCGAGTTATTATAAACGAAACTTAGAAAAGACTCAAAATGCAATTAAAAATGTCAAGTAAAACAAAAGTATCTTCCATCTCTTTCATATCTATCTTCTTAATAAAAGCCAGCAGTATATCTCGCTTAGTCAGCGCCTACCAGAATCGGCGCCACGGTGTCAGCTAATCTGTCCATTCATCTTTCCCGCCACAAGCGCTCTTCAGTTAGAAGACACATGTCATGGTGACGTCACGCTATCTCATAAATTGTTGGAGCAATCTAACGTAGGAATATCTCTCGGCCATTTGGAAGCTGAGAGTTCATAGATTATGTTATGCCTTCGATTTTTTTCTATTATTGAGATTGAAAAAATAAAATATTTATTGGGGAGAAAAGTTTACCACTTAACATAATAGATAGATTGAAGTTTTACTAATTAATTACAAGATTGGACTGTCAAATCATCCAATATTTTAATTAAGTATCTTCTACCAGCATACTGCGGGCCAAAATAGCGACTATGACATAAGCAGAAGGCATCACTACAGACTCCATAAACGTAGTGGGACAAGCTGAACAAAACCGACGATGTCCAGCATTGGGATGTTTTAGACTAACAGTAATTAACCACAGACTTCACTTATTCAAAAGTTTATATCCAACCCTTTATATAAATTCTATTATCCAAGAAACAATCAGTTCAACCGAAACATTCACAGAACAAGACAACAATTAAGGGGACAAGATACATCCCCACGGAACACCGAAAACCTTTTGTTCCATTCCACGGAACCACCGGCCTTTGAAGGAATGCACCAAGTCAAAGGCGCATCGAGCGGAACGTCAAAAGGAAATACAGTATAATTCAAACTAGAAACACCGCTTTCTGAAAAGCGAAGAAAGGTTCGCGCATGCGTGGTACGGAACGCTCAGCCTCCGTTGAGCCGGTCTGACAGAGCAGTTGCCTCACGAACACCGCACCGAAGCTAACCCGAGCGGATTGTAACCGTCCTCGCTCCCGCGTTCGATTTACGAAAACTTTTTTGAAAATGCGACGTTCTAGAATTTGGAACGTTTTTTAAAGTTTTGTTTTTTTTCTTTTAGTGAAGATGAGTTTGTTGAAAAACTTTGTGATGAAGTGGTCACTGTTGTTGGTACTCGGAGTTTCAGTGTTGTTTCGATGTACGGATTCAGTCGGTAAGTTGTAGAAAAACTAATAAACATAATATTTACACCGTAAATAATTTACTTTATTAAAAAAATATCAGACCTCCCAGGTTAATTTATTTAAGGCTACAACCTGTATTTAATAAACGAACTTTATTACAGCGTCAGTATATATTTTTCAGGCGTCGCCGCTAATTAATCGCGAAACTTAATTCAAAGTGAACTAAGTTAATTTGTCAGCAGTAGCTTCATCTCTCGTAGTAAATAACCAGCTAACTGCTACTTAATGAGGAAGCGACACAGGGGACAGATGTTAAATTAGTAAACTATATAAAATTTTAACTTTTGTAAAGGTTTGTAAAGGAAAGAAACCACGTAAATGCGAATTACGTTTAATGTCTTACTTAGTTAAACTATGGAATGACAATACTTCATTCCGGTATGTATAAATTGCTTTAATACTTTTTGGCCAATAAGTAGTTTATAGTCAAGAGTACTCAAAATATGTATACCCGTAGATACTTTTATGGCTAATTATCTTCTAATGTAACATATCAATTAGGCACTATTACTATTATTCTGATAGTATCACTATAATAGGTCCTATCTCGAAGTTACGGTCGATATTCAACGGGAAAATTGGTTTTGAATATAAATAGAACTATGTTAAGTTTCAAGGATTTCAAGGCAGGCGTTTTGGAAGAATGTGATAAGTAACAAAGTTTATTGATTTGATATTGATTATAAATGAATGCTGAGTATCAAATTGATAAGTAACTTTTGATATTTGTTCTTATTTTTTTTCGGAACTTAACAATTGGTATCGGTATCAAATGAACTGCGATGTATTTCCTATATAAGCAGCAGTAAGTACAGTACGATTTTATCAGTACAAAAACCCTTTGATATCGGATCTGTTGTTCGCCCAGGGCCGTCCTATTGTTTCGTTACAGTACTCACATTGTGATAACCTGATATGTGATTGACATGAAAGGAAGTGGTTACGGTTCAGTATATGGTACCAGAATAGCCAGCGAATATGGTGGTACAGTTCAATGAACACAATTTATCTATAAATCGTAGTGAGTAGGAGATTTTTGGAGTGCAAATATGGTAACTGATGATGTGTGGTTGAGCCTACTACCTAGCTACTTTTCGATTTGCGCATATCGTAAGAATCGGGTTATGGAATAAGTATTTGCAGGGTTTTATCGTAGAATAATGTAACGGTACGCGTACACCAAATCCGTCATCGGCCGAAGTATGCTCGGGCGTCATCGGCCGAACTCGGCCGATCAAATCAAACGTAAGTAAATGGAAGAGAGTGCATACACTGCTACTACCGACGTCGTCCGACCGATTTTGTTCATTTACCTCATATAATTACGTTTGATTTGATCGGCCGAGTTCGGCCGATGACGCCCGAGCATACTTCGGCCGATGACGGATTTGGTGTATCCGTACCGTTAGGAAGAAAAATCTGGAAAATGAAACGAAAATTCTCGTGAACACACAGAATGATGCAGTTTAAGAGGGTAGTTTTATGCAGGTACACTCAAAAGTTATTTGAGCATTGTCTTAGGGGTATCCCAGACCCGTCGGGGCTGCGGGTTGTTCGCAAGAGATACCGCGGCCTCGACATGAAGGTCTAAGAAGGAACATGGGTGGTTTTTAGTCAGTAGAAGTCTGACACTCCCTCTCACTCTGCCCAAGAGCGGGAGGAGTTATTTGATGATTTCCCACCCCAAAAAAAAAAGGGGAATCTCAGAGTCTTTGCTTCTGTGGTCCCTCCTGTCAAACGCCACAGTGATCGTTACCATGAGAGGGCCTAGCTAGACCAATGGCAAAACATTCCGAATTTTTAGAACGAAGTTCAACTGCACCGACATATTTAAGCTCCTCGGTAACTTCTGTCAAGACAATCCATTTTTGACTTGTCTGGTGTCTTGGTGATGGATTGTTACTAGGTTGAGGATCTCACGTGGTCACTAAATGATAAGGAAAAGTTTATAGGTAAGCGCTTAATTAACAACGGTAATGGGTCGAAACTTTGAAGTTTCAGAACTTGTAACTTAGATCTACATGGGTATTTACGTATGTTGCCTAATTACTCTGACTAATCTTTCTAATATAAGCCAAGAGTCTGATTAAAGGCAATTAGCTTCACCCACAATTACATGGGACTTGGATATAACTGGTAAAATGTGTAAGTATCATGCTTACACCATTCTCTTCGTATACATACTAGCGTGATATAATCTTACGAAATAATTGTAGTAAAGTATTATATTTTTGCTGTTAATAATTTAAAGTTGTAACCTTACCTAACGATAATTTTATTTTTCTATTATGATTATGTATAAGCTAAATATATATAAATAAATGTACTTACATTTCATATCTACCCTCAAGGTCACAGTACATCATTTTAATATTATTTCAAGTTAGTATAAGATGTGTACGACAATGATGTTGAAAGAGCGGAGCCTTCTAATACAGGCATTGTTTGCCTAAAGGGGGGCTCCAAACACATTAACATGTAACGTAATACCTAATTTGCACAATAAACTATTTTGTATTTGTATTGTATTTGTATTTGTAAGTATTTTTCTTTGCACCTTAACATCATAATATAACATCGCAGGGAGGTATATCTAACTGTACGATTAAATGGTTGTACACGACATTTCTCCAGTTACATTTACGTCACGTATAATAAGAGACCATCCTATTACCATCAACCACACAGAACTCAATGGAGCTTCCGAAAGAGTGGGTCTTAAAATGAACATGGACAAAACCAAGGTTATGTTGAATTTTCATATAACACCCACTCCTATCAAGATCGGAGACTCTACACTCGAAGTTGTGGACGATTATGTCTACCTGGGACAAACGGTCCAGTTGGGTAGGTCTAACTTCGAGAAAGAGGGCAGCGTTCGGGAAGTGGCGGGTACCCGCTGGATGCGAGATGCAAGGGACCGGTCAATGTGGCGACACCTGGGGGAGGCCTATGTCCAGCAGTGGACGTCTTTTGGCTGAAATGATGATGATGATGATGAAACAGAACGCTATACTGCATGGCTGCTACCGAGAAATTCCTGATGGAAAAACCTACTAACAATTTTCTGGGAAACTAGACCCGCGACCTCATAGAAAGCAGTAGCACTTATTACCACTAGACCAAACGGGACATACCTTTAAATCAATGGATTCAATAACACGCTGAAGGTAACTGGGGTTTCGATTTTTTAATTACACCCACGTCCCTATGGTACCTAGTAGAAGTTTTTGGGGTCGTGATCTTTTCGTAGGCCCCGGGCGTCGATTAAAGCGACCTTTGGGAAGGCTCCAGCATGTTATATTCTCATGTTGTAATAGGCCTTGCGGGAGTGTTCATGGGTGACCCAGATATATCTTGTCATGTTTAGGCACCGAAGTGCTTTTAGGTCAAAGGTCTTGTAAATATCCTGAGGGCCTAGCTAAGTTGACATTGTATCAGCGATAATGATGCTTAGTGGAATATATGTATTGGACTAACATAGCTAACAATAATCTGCTAAAATAGTCAATCCTGTTGAAACTCGTAACTAAATACGGAGCGCTTTATAAACGATTTCTAAGCCTCTCTGTTAAGTTGAAAACGTGAAAAAAAAAGAAAACTGATTAAATTTTAATGAGTATGAATAATTAGTTTTTCATAGATCCTCTATTTTTCTCATCTTTTACCGCTACCAATATCAGAAAAAAGCCCCAATTAAAATTCATCCCGCGCCGTGATAACCCTTTTTAATACCAATAAGGTATTTTCTCCAAAACACGCTAAAGGTCATCGAAGTAATTATGATATCTAAAGTTCCGAACTTTAGTTACCAAGTGATAAAGTGGATCAGCCTAATAACCGTCATTAATAGACTAGGATCGGTGAGGTCATGATTAAACTCAAACTATTGTTAGTCATGAGGTTCGACGGAGATAGGCCACTTCGCTTCTTGGAAGTTAGGGAACTTATTGGCTTGTGGGGTTTGGCGTGGCAATTAGGGAATAGTCTCAGTTAATGTGAGTATTGAAGAAGTGTTTGCATACGTTAAATATTATTATTTGGAAAAATATGTATACCTGTAGATATTATTATGTATATAGATTATCTGCAAAGTGTCTAAGTGATATTTATTGAAGTTGGCTTTGTACAATCACTGGTGAAAAACTCTGAATTATTGATAAAGCCAGAAAAAACGACGTGAAAAGATTAAAATATGTCAATTTTAATCATTTCACGCCGTATTTACTGGCTAGGTACATACCTAGCTTTGTTTAGCTTTGCTAGCTTTAGTGATTTTCTAGCTAGGTACATACCTAGCTAGAAAATACAGCGTGAAATGATTATATGACTATCTAATAAGCGCCACGATGTTTACTGGAAAATCATAAAACTTCAACGACATTAAAATCCAAACACAACAAAAAAAAACCAGCCAAGTGCATGTCGGACCACGCACAATGTAGGGTTTCGTGGTTGCCCATTAAAATATGTTAACTTACTAAACTGACTAACCACCCTGCCTACCTGCCTCCGAACGATGATTTTTATTGTAAAAATAAAACAAATTTACATTTTCAGTTTTAAGACCTGCATGCGGTCGCATACATTATGTATAGGAAAGTATTTTATACAAGTACATTTTATAAGTTGGTCCACTATTACTCGTAAACTTGTAAAGCCTTCTCAGCTGTGATAGTTTTACTGTTATTATCGTTATTATGCTACTATCATGTTTTTTTTCACACGGCCAAACACAACCCGTATAGGTGGTTTAGGTAGCCAGACTTGAGACTAACAAAAATTTGCTTTTATAGCTTAATATTTCACATACAAATCCTTTAATCGAAAAAGTGTTTGACCAAACCCGCAATATTTTTTATAGATCTATCCAATGATATCCCACACAACGGATTTTGCGAGAAAAAATAAATCATCCCCACTTTAAAAGGTATACAAACCTACTGGAAATACCAAAAAACAAAAAAAATTAACAAAATTTTATTTCACAACTATGTCGCCGTAACTCATTTGTATTTTCATGCCAAATTACAGCTTTCTAGTACAAAGAGTCTTTGAGTTAAAGTGTGAACGGATGGACGGACAGACAGACAGACGGACATGGCGAAACTATAAGGATTCAATGTTGACTACGGAATCCTAAAAATGAAACAGTACATCAGCTGCCTATACATGTATAATGAACCCCTTCCATGCTTTGGGTTCCACGTGTAAGAGATAATAAGGCTACCTGGGTACCTGCCTAAGTTAGGACAAAGATTACTTTTTATTGCGATTTTTGTACGTTCCCCTGGGATCATTTCTGACCTTCAAACGGACCAAGGCAAACGCTAATATGAATAAAAAATTTGAAACAAAAACCTTTACTAAATTCATTAAAAATAATCACCAAATGTTACACAATCAAATTAACGCGACTGTATTTAAATAAAATAATATAACGAAATCCACTCAAATAACAATCGATTATATTAGGTAAAAGTTATCAATCGCGAATGGATCGCATTAAAATTAATTAGTTCATATTAAACACCAATAAAGGGGCAATCGAATAGAGATTAGCTGTAAATTGTGAATATTGCCGACTCATTTTATTCGCGTTTCGTCTTGTTTGAGCACAGTTTGGGGAATCAACTTAGGCTTTTATTAATGGCGTTTGTTATGAAAGATTTAATGTTTATTTAGTTTTGGAACGAAGTTCCTTATCGCGCGTTGTGAAAGGGGGCTAGACGGAAAAAATTCTTACGAAAAGTTGTCACGAAACTTTTTGCTATAGTAAGCTATTGTAAGCTGTGCGGCGTCGCATGTTTCTCTGTCTGTCTCTCTCTCTCTTATAGAAAGCAAGCCAGAAATTTTAATTTTTTTTTTTTTTTTTTTACATAATAAAAAATAATAACAATAACTTCGTTCCATCCGGGTGTTCCTTGACACCTCTCAAGTTTTTTTAATGGTTTTTGGAATTTTGATTTTAAAGTAGTGAAAAGTTGAAAGAGAATCGACTTATGGACATGCGATGTGGAGGGACGAATCGTATGTAATTAAAAAAGTGATGAATATAAATGATGGTGAGTGAAAAAGGAGAAAACGATAGATGGTTTGAGTGCGGAATTATATGTAAGGAAAAACATTACCCTTTCTTTGCAGTCGGGTAGAAAAAGAGTAAATGATAGCATTCCGGCTGACAAAAGTTGGTGCATGTGAAGTTGAGATGGCTGAACATTATTGGTATAAATATTATCGCTTAACACGTTTTGCTTTAAAAAAAATACTATTACCGCTAAACTATTTTTTCTGTTACGTCAGAATCTTAAATGTAGTGACCATACCAATTTCAAACGGTAACTAAATTCTATAAAATGATTGGTCAGATATGATATAATTAGTGGCTGACCATACCAACTTTGCCATATTGCAAACCTATCAGCACCTATTAGCTCTGAACCACAAAGTTTATAACACTAATAAATAACCATTTCCCGGCTAAGCTTAGGGTCTCAACAGACATCCAAGTTAATATCTGTTCAATACTGCGACGAAGTTCGGCGGTACAGTTAATAAATTGTTAATATGTTTCTCTCGGGAACCGCATGGAATCGCACGGGGCCGCGCGGCATCGCACGGCATCGCACGGTACCGCAAGACTAAGTGTGGCCAAGAGCCGAGGTGTTCTTGCAAGTACAAGTTCTGGTAGGTGAAACATTCCTTTAGTACTTAAACTTCGTGTTCTGGTTTCTTGGGAATGTTCAACGTACCTGTGTGTGTGCTTACTATTGATTTTTTTCTTGTTGTGACAAAATATTTGAGTACATTTTGTGATCTGCTTGTCATGTGTCTACTGTTCGATGGAACTTGTTAAATGTTTATTTATGTAAATTGGCGTTGGCAACAGATGTTAAGAAATATAATATATTTGGAAATATATCCATATTCACGGTTGGATTACCATTCCAACATTTGAAGAGTCCTGTAAAATTGCGGAATATTATTTGCAAACAAGTTTTATACTTTTCCAAAGTAGTCCAAGACGCTACGTGGGGATGATTTCCAAGGAAGTTACGTTTCTGGACTCGAAGTATTTTTGAAGTCCCCCGACGAAGCATCAGCTTCTGAAATCCTGTTAAGAATTACGTCAATCAATTTCATTTATCCTTTTATTGTATTACACAACATTATGAAGCTTTTGTTTAGCACACTTAGGACTAACAAAATCAAGCGCGTTCAATACACCGAATACTCGGTTTAATCAAAGAAAAATACATTTTCGAATCTCCAGTTTCTTTTGAAAGTCCCCTTCGTGTGGATGCCGGGTATAATTGGGTTCCATTGAAGGCGGGTCGGTCTCGAGTATTGAGGCAATTAGGTATTAATTTGTTTAGGAGTACCGTCCGAATGAACAATTGATGTGGTTACTGGGAACGCAGCCATATTGGATCCGCTCCTTGTATTGGATTAGGCGTAGGTAAGTACTTACCCGTTACGTCATCAGAACCTCGTGTTATTTGATTGGTGAGAAAGGACGTGTGCTTAGAAATATAGGAAGCATATCGGCATAAAAATTGAGTCTTTATCTGATCTACACTAATATTATAAAGACGAAAGATTAGTTTGTTTGTTTGTAACGAATAGGCTCCGAAACTACTGGACCGATTTCAAAAATTCTACAACAGTGGGAAGCTACACTATCCCCGGGTGACATAGGCTACTTTTTATCCCTGTATTCCCACGGGAACGGGAACTACGCGGGTGAAACCGCGTGACGTCAGCTAGTACTTTATATTTGAAGAAGATGAATAAATAAACCTTGTACACACAATATTGTAAATACAGTATTAAGCAGCTTACCTTAAATTTCGTTGTATTTATTTTTTACTTACATTTTAAAATGAAACATTTAGGTAAGCCATGAGGCAGACCCATTTATTTAAATGAGTAATATCCGAGAAACGTTTAAAGAAAACCTCTATATTAAAACTACAGAAAGAAATGGCCACAAAAGAGTTACAGTTTTAATTTTAAATCTAGACTTTTTACCTGCCATTTTTAGTTAGTATTTTTCGTTTAATATCTTAGAAAAATATTTGATGTTTACTTTATGTTAATATTTTTTTTGGACGCAGTGAAATTACTTCAAAAATAGTTTTGTTTAAATTGAATTTTATTTCAAATTGATGTTGGCATTAATGCACGTTCAATCAAACAAGGCCGATCAATCAACTAAATCAACAGTGGATGGGTTTTACATAAAAAGGGTGTTTCATTCACCCTTTTCGGAAGGGTTGATGTGCTCATAATACTTAATTTAATATAATGCCGTATTAATCTTGTCAAACCCTATGATATAATGGGAAAATATAATATTTACGTACACATTTGTGCCAGACATCGGCCAGAGGAAGGGAAATCATCCTACTTCCTACTATCCTACTAATATTATAAACGCGAAAGTTTGTAAGTATGGATGGATGTTTGTTACTCTTTCACGCAAAAACTACTGAACGGATTTGGATAACATTTGATACACAGATAGTTTATAACCTGGATTAACACATAGGATAGTTAGTTTATCCCGATTTTATCTTCTCGTGGGATAATTTTCGAGTTGTAGCGGGCGAAGCCGCTGGCAACAGCTAGTCCGTAATATACCATGACTCGGTCTCAGAAAGATTTTCAGGAGCCCGAAATTCTGACAAGCATTATTTTCAAGGGATATTGTGGTACCCAGTAATTAGATTCTAGAGGGCAGGTCAGATAGGCTGTACTTCTACGTACAATACTGGTATTCGGCCACATTTACATAGATACTCGTAGAATAGCAATAAGACCAAGACCGCCCATTGTGTCACCCCTTGTAAAATGTTTTACTATTGTTTTTTTCGTAATTTTTATGGTGTACATAATAAAGAGTATTCTATCTATCTATCTATGACGTAACCCCACTTTAACGAAATTCAATAGCAGAAGTATCCGAGGTGCGTCGTCAAAAAAACAATGCAATAAATCTGATTTTAGTACCCATGTTCTTCAAAACGAAGCACAAAAAAATTGCTTTGTACCTAAAATTGGAACCTGTAACGATTCATAGAACTTCCGTGGTTAAGCTGGTTAAAGAGAGCTTAAAACTTCTGTCTAGACCCTTATCCCAATTATGTTGGGGTCGGCTATCTGACTTCTTCAAACCTGTTATTGTGTCCAGTTACACAGTAAATCAGCTTAATGTAAATACAAAATGCCTTATTAAATATCACAACAGTAAATGGTAAATGCTCCCCTCGGCACCGGAAAGTCTGATTTAGTCCGTAATCAGTAAATCAGCTGTCAAACATTGTTAAAGATTAAATTGGACGGGCTTCTACAAACCGGAGCTAAATCAGCGAACTGTGAATTAGATTACATTACCTACTGAGAATCGTAACTCGGGCTGCTGAGTTCATTATAGCGTTTAGCGTTTTTGGTTGATTATTATCGTATTTTATTTCTCGTGGCTAAATTATAATAGCCTCACGGATTAATCTTTCAGGTTTCAGCGTTTACCTGTGTTGGTCCCTGTCCTCTCATCAACATACAAGGTGCAGTAAAAAAGTGAGATGTAGAAATATTTATACAGGTTTGTCGCTTGCATCTTCGTCAAAATTCAGGAGTTTGTCATAAAAAAACATAAATGAATCAATTTATATGACGGTACTTAGTCAATAAACTTGATAAAAAACAGCGTTTCAAAGTAACCCCCGCAACGTGGTTTAAGGAATAAGAAATTACTGAATAAATTTTTTTCTGAATCGTAGGACTAGTGGGAAAAATAATTCCCACTAGTTCTACCTTAAGACTGTTTAGTAGAACTAGTGGGAATGATCCAAAAGAACAGCCTGAATAAATAAATCTATCATTATTTTACTCACATGCCTTTCATTCCTCCTCATGACAGATTCATACCAAGACACAACGCGCTTTAATTTTTTTCTGTAACAAGTGCTTCTTTCAACCTTCCTTTAATACACTAATTCCTTATTTTAACCATTCTTGTCACAGCTTACCACTTCGGAGAATATACACGGGAGGTAAAGTTATGGCTATAAGATTCGTACAATTAAATTGTACCAGTGAGTTACACCCTCAATTAGCAGCGAAATAATAATTAGGGTAATTATCAGTGCTAAGTAATCTTACACACATTAATTAATTCTCATATGATAAGTTTACCAGGAATTTATGTATTCGAGGGCCAATTATCTTTACATTTTGTACATCTCTGAAGTTAATTGAATTAATATAGTTTATTTTCAACTGATGTGAACTTTATACTAGTGTTAATTTATTTCAGAATGATTGAGCACTCATGAAATACTGTAGTTCCAGTGAAACGCTTATTGAATTTTATGTACAAGTATTTAAGTTATTTTTACTTACTTACATAATTAATAATAATAATAATAATAATAAAGCTATTTATTCCAAATCTCACATTCGATATATATTACAATGTGTGTTAGTAAGTTGTGCTTAAATTTAAGAAAGTTTACTTATAATTATTGTTAGTATTATTTATGAGGTTTGGACCCCTGTTTGGGTAAAGGCCTCCTCCATACATAATTGCAAGTGATTAAATTTTATTTAGAAAATATTTATTGCAAAACGGCTATTATTTTTGTCTGTACTAAATATCACACTCACGATTTTATCCATTTCAAATTTAATGCTGTCTGCTGGAGTTTAAAATTGGATTTTATGAGATAATTTAAACCCATAAAACAGTAGTGAGCGCAATATAAAAATACTTTTCCACGAAGCAATGCAAGTAGCGTACCTAGCCTGCACGTAGCTCTAATAAATGTCTTGTCTACGTGCTAGATATTGCATCAAACACACGCTCCAAGCGTTTTCTTCTATCATTTGTTCACTTCTAAATGACTGTAATCTCCGTAGTGTTAGGCTGAGCTGTACCAACTTTTTTATTTTATTAGGTGGTGCCGTACCCCATCGTACGGGAGACAGATTTGGTTGTGTGGGGCTTGCACCCACTAAACACCACCGAGACTCAACTATCGCCTTGGTGAATAGGCTGTGAGAACTGCTACAAATGACATTCGCGACCCATTTAGTATTGACCACCTTAAGCATCTATCCACCGCTCTATCTCATCGTGCGCTCGAATATGCGATCGATAGGTTCCCTTTTTTGGGGGGGGGGGGGAAATCGTTAAATAACCCCTCCCGCTCTTGGGCAGAGCGGAAGGGAGTGTCAGACTTCTACTGACTAAAAACCACCCATGTTCCTTCTTAGCCCTTGCGCCGAGGCCGCGGTTTCTCTCGCGGCCCCGACGGGCCTCGCCCCTTCCATGTTGCTGACATCTCTTTGAGGCGCGCGTGGAACACTAACTCGCCGTCGACACGACCTGTCATCGTCGTAAGAAGGACGGACGGTGAGCTAGCCCATTACTCACCATCCACAGGCCCGCGTCTACGGTGGCCGGAAGCCGTCACGTGGCCCCCGCCGCCCGGAGCGTCTCCCGCGGCGGCTGGGACGAGAGGTTCTTTCCCTCTCACGTTCCGCCACCTCCTTATCGATAGGCTCCCTGATTTAAATATCTAAACCACCTAACTTAACCAATATCACTTACTCTGTCTGTGCAAGGCTGAAATCCGCGTAACACAAACTAAATCTTTAATATTACAAAACGTTAACATCACTAACAAAGAAAATTGACCCTACAATTTTAAAACCCCATCAAATGTCACCCGAAACTCCATCCCTCGCAAGCCGTACCAGTTTAGTGGATACCAGGATCACATAACACCCGTAGATAATGACATCGATAACCGCAGACAGGATGCGATACCGCTCCGGAGCGATGGTGACCAATACCGCACGGTGGGGGTGTATGTCGCGGGGATAATAACAAGGGAGGAAATAGAAGATTAATTTTGTTTGTAGAACTAGTTTTAAAATTCAAAATAGGTATATTATTAAAGAACAAAATAGAACTGTTTTTTATATCAGCCCACGTTGTTCCACGGCTGGGCAAAGGCCATGGCTTTCCAAGTTGGTTTGCTAATTGCCTCCTCCGTCCAATCTGTTAAGAATGAGTACAGATCGTCACGCCACCACGTCACGTTACCTAGGCCTGCCTCGGTTACGACGGCCGACACTGGTGACATATATTTATGCTATTCGGCACCCCTCTGCCTAAATCTTTGAAGATTATATGTGTAGGCGTGAGGTTATATTATGTAATATTTAAGAGCATTAAGCTCTCCAAAGAGAAAACTTGCTCTTTGAGCGTCGTGTTATTTTTTCTCAGAGAAGTATCAGGAATTGTACAAAATCTTACTGTACATAATCTATTAAATAAATAAATAAAAAAAAAAAATAAAAAAAAAAAAAAAAAAAAAAATAAAAAAAAAAAAAGCCTTTAATTCTACCATAAATAAAAACAGAACGTATTACAAACTTGATTCAAAGTACATATAAACTTGTTTCAACGTGGATGTAAAACCTAATTAACAACATTATCAACGTTACGTTCTCAAATTGTATCTTTAGCTTATTAACAACATTACATTACCAACACATTCTTTTTTTTTTTTTTTTTTTTTTTTAATTAGCCTATTGTGTCCCACTGCTGGGCAAAGGCCTCCCCCATTTCTTTCCAGCTCTCCTGGTGTTGTGCCTTCTCTGGCCAATCAGTCACGAACGAGTCCAAATCGTCACGCCAACGTTTCTTGGGTCTGCCTCGGTGACGACGACCGTCTTCAGGCACCCAGTGTGTGACGATTTTGGCCCATCTGTCCTGACCTCTCCTGGAAATGTGACCCGCCCAGTCCCACTTTAACCTCGCAGACTTATCGCCAACATCGGCGATGCCTGTCTTGGAGCGTATAATGGTATTACGAATTCGATCGGTGATTTTGATATTTAAAATGCTACGCTCCATCGCTCTTTGGCAAACCTTGAGTTTGGACTTCTGAGCTTCCGTCAAGGACCAAGTCTGTGCGCCATAGGTTAGGATAGGCAGGATACACATGTCGACGAGCTTGCGTTTCAGTGAGATAGGAAGGTCACCCTTCATAAACGACTTCATGGACCAGTAGCTCCTCCAAGCATTTTCAACGCGACGGTCGATCTCTTTGTCTTGTCTGTTGTTGAAGGAAACTAACTGACCCAAGTATATATATTCGTCGACATAGTGTATTTCCTGCCCATCGACCTCGACCCTATGTTTAGCGACATTGGTCATAACTTTAGTCTTTGACTGATTCATCGTCAGTCCAACCTCAAGGCTTGCAGTGCTCAGGTCTTGGAGCATTTGTTGCAGTCGATTTGCATCAGAAGCAAAAAGAACAATATCGTCTGCAAAACGAAGGTTTGATAGCATTTTATCACCGATCGGAATGCCTTGCGTTGCCCATCTGTCGGCAAGGGTTTTAAATACTTCCTCGAGGGTGCTGGTGAATAGTTTAGGAGAGAGTGGGTCACCCTGTTTTACTCCTTTGGAAATTTTAAATTTTGAGCCTACTGAATCTAACTTAACGTTAGCCGTGCTATTATTGTAAATATTTTTTAACAGTTCTATATAAGTTTCCTCTATACCTTGGCTTCGTAGAGCTGAGAATATGACATTGTGTTTTATGCTGTCGAAAGCTTTTGTGTAGTCCACGAAAGCCAGGTATAGAGGTTTATGATATTCTGAATATTTTTCTAGCAGTTGATTCAAAGTGTGAAGGTGGTCTGTGGTAGAGAAACTTGGACGGAACCCGGCCTGTTCCGGTGGTTGGTGCGAGTCTAATTCGGCATCTATGCGATTATGTATGACCTTGATGAACGCCTTATAAATATGAGAGACTAAACTGATGGGCCTGTAGTTATTGATATTGCACTTATCGCCTTTTTTATGAAGAAGTACAATATTTGAGTGGCACATTTGGGATGGGACTTTACCTGCCTGTAAAATTGAGTTGAATAAATTAGTTAGATGGGGCAGCAGTGTGGCAGATCCTAATTTTAGGGCTTCGGTGGTAACGCCATCTTCACCAGGGCTCTTGTCATAGTGCATTGTCTTCAGTACTCTCTCTACTTCGTGTCCCGTTATGGGAGGGATTTTTTCTGGACAACTGTATCTTTTTTCTGATTCCAATTGAGTTGAATCATCTGAATAAAGAGAGGTGTAGAATTCTGTGCAAATATCAATGATTTTTTGTCTGTTATGATGTTTGATTCCTTGTGTGTCTTTTAAGCTATTGATCCATGGTTTGTTTCGAGATATTCCCTGTTTTGCTACTCTTAGCGAGCGGTGTTTTTCTAGTGCTACTTTGACTAAGTGGGTATTTAAATTTCTGAGATCGGTTTTAATAGCTTTTTTGACCTGTTTATCTATTAATCTATGTTGTTCTGATCCTATACTAAACTTGCTTCTTTGCTCAATTAGGCAACGTGTATTTGTTGAAAGCTTTGTGTTCTTCTTCCCATTCGTTTTAATGCCACTACTGCTTTTCCTTATTCCTCCAATTATCCTGTCGTATTGTTCTTCTATATCTGGTACATCTTTGTCTAAACTTTTGAAGTGGTTCGATAGTTCTAAATTGTAGGATTCAAAATTATTTATAAGAGTTTCTTTATCAAGTCTTTTGATAGGTGCTTTAAAGGTTCTTGCACGGTGAATTTTAAAGTTAAATTTGAGTTTTGCTCGTAGCGGTCTGTGATCTGAACTATATTTAATTGTATTTATGACACTTACGTCTTTTATAGTCTGTTTTTCGGAAGTAAGAACATAATCTATTTCATTTTTCACTAAATTATTGGGTGATATCCAGGTCCACCGGCGCTGGTGTTTTTTGCGGAATATACTATTGGCAACAACAACCCTTTGTCCAAATGCAAATTGCAATAACCGTGCACCACGTTCGTTGCGTGTTCCTGAGCCATGCAGACCCATAGTGGCTTCATCATCCTGTTCCTGTCTCGGTCCGATTTTTGCATTGAAGTCACCAATGATCATATTCCAGGTTCCGCGGTTTTCCTCGCAGGCTTTATTTAGGAGATCGTAGAAGTTTTCCACATCCTCGTCTGGGTATGTTGAAGAAGGTGCATACACCTGGATGACAGTTAGTGTATGTTTAGGTGAAATGCGAAATTTGAGAACTGCTATTCGTTCTGAGTACCCAGTGAACTGAATTATGTTATTCTTCCACTTTTTTGCCACCATGAAGCCCACGCCATGGAGCCCACTTGTCTGCCCAAAGTAGAAGAACACAGAATCTTCCCGTTCTTCTGTATGTTCTCCTAGTCTCCTAACTTCGGCCAAGCCTACGATGTCCCAATTAACGTCTTTGAGAGCGTTTTCTAATTCTATTAGGCGTTCATCCTTTGCTAGAGTGCGGACATTATATGTAAGTACATTGAGCATATCGGAATTCCTTAAAACTTTAGCCAGAGTCGTCCGACGGTTAATCGATCTCGCCCGGAGATTCATCTTGCCCCGGACTCCAGTGCTGGGCTGGCGCCCGTCAACGCCAGCAGAGCAGCTGGAGTCGCCGGGCACTTGGGGACATATTATCGTTGTGCTTTCCATGAATAGGGGGGGTTTGGACCATATCCCGCCGCGCTGGTCCAGTGCGTGTTGGCGGGTCGCCAGAGCCTCGTTAGTCGAAAGCGGAGTGTACCACGTGCAGGTGAGGTTGGCTTGAGTTCCTAAGTTGTTGTTGGGAACCCCTTACACCCCAACACATTCATATTATCAAAATTAATATTTTATTTTATTTTTAACACGACATTACAATAATAACATCATAATGTCAACATGATGTCAATGTCATAATCTATTACCACTCTATTATGTTTGCCACATAATTATAAATCTTTTCAGTAACGACTTACTTTTCCTAAATTACTGTCAGTACATTACTTCATTATTAGTAAACCCCGTTTACACAGGATCTGTCAAAGGATACAGGACCCTGGATCACGCGAAACCGCAGCCACAGCCGACCTGCGAGCCCAATCAAATAAAATGACCGAATACTCGCCATAAAATACCGCTTTAAAATCGGTAAGATATACCGCAGGCCGCGGCCCGCGGGAGGTACTTGTTACATTGATGACAACGGGACTACCGGGGCATAAATTGAGGAAGGCAAAAGTTATTAAAAATATAATTTTTGTTTACTTTTCTGAGGTACAGTGGGTATTTAGACGGCTCGGATTATTCTTCATGTTTCTTTTATTTTTATTGTCTTTAGAAATGATTCCTTAAAACTGAATTAATACAAAAAATTACTGCTACAGTTAGAGATGTCAATATAAAGAATTGACTGATCATCAATAACTGACGTATCTAAATTACGCTATTGAAGATGCCAAAACTCGTCATCAAACTTTGGACTGAATCAATTTAAATTGCCATCGACACTCGTAGAAGTATAAGGTGCTATAAAATTATATTGTTTTTTGAGTGTGGAAAAAAAAAAATGATTCCTCCCGCTTTGGGCAGAGCAGAGAGTAAGACTTCTGCTGACTAAAAACCACACCTGTTCCTTCTTAGCCCTTTGTGTCGGAGGCCACGGTATTTCTTTCGAACAACCCGTAGCCCCAACAGGTACCTATAAACTTATCTTCCTTTACCGTTTAAGTTTACTTACCGCCCGTAGTAATTATTATAATAGTAGTAAGTCGATGTGTGTTCTCGATTAACAAGCTAGTTTTGTTAATTACGTCGTAGTACAATGTTACGTCCGCGTCGTGTAACTTGAAGACGGAAACTTCTGCACGATATAACATTAGTATCGACTTCTGTACAAAAGCGCTAATATGATTACCTTGTCATTAATGCTGTGTTAGTTTCATAATTATGTTTCATCATCAGCCTATAATGTACCCACTGCAGGGACTCAGTCCTCCTCTCTAGAAGAGGGATGGGCTATAATCCATGGTAGATGTCACATGTCTTCAAATTTTGTGGTTCTAGGACATGCCGGTTTCCTCACGATGTTTTCCTTCACCGTTTTGAGAGTTCGTAAGTCCGGGTCGCCACCACTGACTGGGCACTGCACATAATTATGTTTGGTTATTAATAAAAACGTAGGTAAATAAACGTAATATTCTCATCTGCTTAGCCTTTTCTTAACTATGTTGGGGTCGGCTTCCAGTCTAACCGTATACAACTGAATACCAGTATTTTACAATATTATTATTTAAAAGAGTGTCCATGGAGTTTCTTGCCCTTCTACTCATGAGATCAACGCTGTGGAATGGGCAAACTACAGTACACTCACAGTTATTATGCCTTGTGACTGGGACTGTAGCTTAGTTTATTTAGTATTAATTTGTTCGACTATTCAAAAGTGGCTATAACTGGCCTACTTAAAATAAATGTTTTGATTGTCATTGATTTTGATTTTACATGGACCGACTCCTTATCTCACCTCCTTATCCCAGTTAGTACTAGGTAATGCCATTTCCCTTCGGTAAGACTGTCATAGATCTAAACAATTGGAAAATCTGGCCCAGTGCGAGTCGGACTCGCATATAAAGGGTTCCGTACCAAAACGACAAAAAAATCGCGTTTGTTATATGGGAGCCCCCCTTAAATATTTATTTTGTTTTTTTATATTTGTTGTTATAGCGGCAACAGAAATACAAATATAAATTTGTTAAAAATTTCAACTGTTAAGCTATCGCGGTTCTTAAGATACAGCCTGGTGAAAGACAGACGGACGGATGGACAGACGGACGGACAGCGAAGTCTTAGTAATAGGGTCCCATTTTTACCCTTTGGTTACGGAACCCTAAAAAGCTAGGCAGACGATAATATTGACTGACCAAATTACTATGCCTTTTGAATTGCAGCCCACTTGGCTTTTCGATAATTCCCTCCACTTATTTTAAGCTCCTCTTACCTCCCACTTGACCTCAATCTACATAATATAACTGCTCAAACAAAAGGCAACTTGCTCAGTGAGTCGAGTTACCTGCTATAATTAACGGCAGGTAATCTTGACATGTTCGCTCATTGCTCAATGGGCCGCGCTCGCTTACCGACTCGATTACATGTCAGATTTATGACGTGTTACTAACTCAGCATACTGTATTGAACACAGAGATCGATGGAGATGAAGACAATGGTAGAGGTAGCGAAAGCTATGGAGTAGATGCTTGATATATAAGTAGGCCATAGCTAAACTAATATCATAGCGTAGCATAAATTACGCAGATTCAACTACATAGTAGCAAATTGTTAATCGATTCGTACTTTTACAAAAACTTTCAACGAGATTGACCTGAAGTTTTCGGATGCAGTTTTAAGCTTTCACAGTATATATCTAAACTATTACTGCCACAATTTACTGGTAGACACAGAAGGTAGACAAATTTGTCAGCGCCTTATATTGTATTTACCATCCTCACGTATTCTCCAGTCATCCCTCGATAATGGCGTATGAGACAACGTCGAATTATTGGGACCTTATAATACACAATTAAATAATCTCCGTTTGTATCCTCCCATCCCTCTCCCTTGCTTGTGTTACTCCTATAAATATTTGAAATACCGCTATTGCTGAAAAATATTTCACACGTAAAAACTTATACTATTACCGAGTGCCATAGGATGCGTTTTGTGTTGTAGTTGACTTTGATTTAGAAGTCAGTTGGTGTTATATTCTGAATAGCATAAGTATGCTAGATTTTTACTGTTATAGATCTTATATAAAAAAATTGTTTCAGCAAAGAAAGACACCTTTAAAAAGAACGCCTGTTCAAGGTTTATTAATATGTGTTATTGATTGAATAAGGACTAATTAAAATAACAAAACCTGTTTGAAAACAATAAAAAGAAAAACTAAACATACTGTATGCAAACGAGAGTCTTCATAAAGGGACAATATTGAGCCACTACAGAATCCGCATTATTCAGTAATTTACATATTAAACGAAAAATCACATTTATTTTGTAGATAACACACTGCTACGAGTATTAATTGAGTATGAATTTATTATGTGGCGACTCGCAAAAGCAATTACATCAATTGTCGTGTGATAAATAAATGGCGTACAGTCACCCACACCAATATGTAGGTACACTATTAGTAACTTTGAAAACTGATTTTCTCTTACTTCTTTGATTGCAATTTATTTTTAACCGACTTCAAAAAAGGAGGAGGTTCTATGTTCGTGTGTATGTATTTTTTTTTTTTTTTTTTTTTTATGTATGTTACCTGATTTCTCCTCCATTTGTGAACCGATTCTCAAAATTCTTTTTTTATTTGAAAGAGTATACTCCTGAGGTGGTCCCATTTAAATTTGGTGAAGATCTGATCCTGATCTTCGGAGATATACAATAGAACTCTTCAAAAATAGACGGCAAATCTGTCGTGATTGCTGCAATCGCTTGAATGTTTATTGTTTACGCAACATCTTAACTTACCATCACGCCTGTATGCTCTGACGGGGTACGCAGATGTGTACAGAACGCCCAGATTTCGAGAGTTAGGTATGTTAAGTTCCATTTTATTGCGGATAAGCCTATTACCGTGACATGTATTGTTAACAACGTAAAATTAATGAATATCAAATATTTGTAAAGGATATTACAACTAAAAATGGAAAAATAAAAAAACCTTTTTTGCAAAAAATCAAACCGACTTCAAAAACACAAAAAAGTGAAAAATAACTTTAGCTTTTGAAGTCGGTGACAAAAAAACTGAATAGAACAAACAAAAGTCACCGACTTCAGAAGCTAAAGTTATTTTTCACTTTTTTGTGTTTTTGAAGTCGGTTTTATTTTTTGCCAAAAAGTTTTTTTATTAGATTATTTTCGGAAAACTTACAGCTAGGCAAACACAATAGTTTGGTTTACAACAACAATATGGCAGTATACAGGGTGTAAATCAACCCATCACACACCCGTCAACCAAGCATTCTGTACATCAATTTAAGTACCCCTACGCAAAAAAAAAATGCTGGGAAATGACTTTTTTTTTTGGGTTAAAAATCACATTTTACTGTAAAACTCAAAGTAGCACTTTTAAAACATTGTGCTAGTAGATGCTTTGAATAGTAAACGTTAAAAAGGTAATTTAAGTAAAGTTAAAACCTGAAAAACTAGCATTTACAAAAACAGCTGTAAAAAATTTGGAACTTTGACCCCCCATATCTCCGTAACTAGGAGGTTCCCAGGTATGGTCTAGAACAAAAAAAAATATCGCAGTGGTGGGCAAAACAAGTTCCCTTCGTTTGCGTTAAGGGTACTTTTACACCCTAAATACGAGTACAATAGTTTAATAAGACAAAAATATTTTTTAATTTCACGCTGTTAAGATGTCTTATAGTCATTTAAAAACTATTAATTTAATAAAAATAAGTCATTAAAATATTCCCAATGAATACGTTTTTGAATTAAGATAATTATAGACATACTAGCTGTTGCCAGTGACTTCGCCCGCTACAACTCGAAAATTATCCCACGGGAAGATAAAATCGGTATAGAAACTATTCTATGTATTAATTCAGGTTATAAACTATCTGTGTACCAAATTGTATCCAAATCCGTTCAGTAGTTTTTGCGTGAAAGAGTAACAAACATCCACCCATACTTACAAACTTTCGCGTTTATAATATTAGTAGGATTGGTGCTCGTGACAGTACATACAAATATCGCGTGAAATTGTGTTGAAACTTGAAATGTCATATTGTTGAATTTCGTTTAATTTTACAAATAATGTATATGCCTTTATATTCTTTATTGGGACTGTTAATACATAATTCGTGGTTTCATTTTGACAGCCACTTGAACAAGGGTTGGTTTTTGCGCAGTATTGGTTTAATTTTGAGGTTATTTGAGTGTTCGTGGTTAAAAAACGTTCGCGTGGATTAATCTGATCAAACGACGAGCTAGGTAAAGCTGCGCTTAATTGGGTCATCGTGTGGTTGTATGGTAGTACACTACACACAGGTTTTTCAAAAAGTTCGCTGTTATACTCGTGTTATTGATAGGACTTGGCTACCCACATAGGTAACTCTTTTTTTTTGGGGGGTGGGAAATAATCAAATGACTCCACCCGCTCTGGGCAGAGCACTTCTACTGACTAAAAACCACCCATGTTCCTTCTTAGCCCTTTGTGTCGAGGCCCCCACTCAAATCTATGACGCGTTTTATCTTCGTAAATTTTTATTGATTTGATAAAACAAAAAATACGTATCCAATATTTTTCGATAATCTAACAGACGGACTAATTAGAATCATATTTTTTTAGTCAGTAAATATCCCTATTACGAACTAAAAGATAGGTACATTTCTCCACAATGTATGAAAAGTCACTCTTCTTAATAGGCATCTGATGTACATTTCCAAGAATAGATTCGCCTACTCGGTTCTAAAAATAAAGAATAATGAAATCACTGAACGGTAGGTAACTCCACGACCTTAGCTCCACGTACATAATATGGAGGGAACCATTCCCACATTACCCTTTTTTTTCCGGGTGGGGAAAATCATCAAATAACCCCTCCCGCTCTTGGGCAGAGCGAAAGGGAGTGTCAGTCTTCTACTGACTAAAAACCACCCGTGTTCCTTCTTCCCCCTTCATGTTGAGGCCGCGGTATCTCTTGCGATCAACCCGCAGCCCCGACGGGTCCCACATTACCCTAAGGCTTGCTCCTAACACATCACATTTGTCGTTAAACTAACACATTAAAATGTTGTACTAAGTCATCCTCTGGATAACTTTTTTAAGGATATACTTTCTAAAATCTTAAACATCACCATTATCAAGAAAAGTGTTATAAAGAAACCTGGTCTAACCTATACATATTATAACTCTGGAATGCCAAACGTAATAGGCTGGAATTAATACGTCAACTAAAGTGAATCCTGCCCGTGGAGCTCCAAAATATGCTGCCAAAGCGACCTATACGCTGAAACGGACGCAGCCGTGCAAGTGAAATATCAGCCACATGAAGAAGAATAACTAAAGTCATCCCTCACAATTTTACTCAAATTATCATTCTTAAAGGACTTACCTAATCAAATATTTTATTTCAAAACCATAAGTTTAACTACATAAAGAAAATGCAACTCAATTAAAACGTAAAACGATGACATTAAGTACCTTTATATCTCCAAAAAACCTTAATTTACAAGCATGAGCCAACATTATCTGAACTCATAAATCACCGTGACACGCTATGAGGTAACACCTTTACTTCGCAGCTCAAGTTTTTGTAAACATTTGTAAGAATAAAAGTAAAAAAGTAATCTCTTCTGTCCGTCTGGAGGTTTGCGTTGACTTAGGATAATGTTGAGTGCGTTCATGTTGTCTTTGGTATGGATTGAAGTTAGGGAAAATAACTCCTTTCAAAATCGCTCTATTCTTTTTGATATTTCAGTCAGCTTTTGGATTGAGAAATCGAAATTGAGAACTCGTCACACTTTAGGACTTGACATCAAGCACCGTTTACGACGTCACGTGATGCGCCTTTTTATGTTTTATTAAGCGGGATAAAATGTAAATGAAGACGGTTTGATTATGTTGCTGGCTTGCACCTACTGAAAACCTTAGGTTCACCTTAGCAGATGGACCACGAGAACAGCTACGCATGACATTCGCAACCCTAGTCACGTGATGCGCCTTGTGTCAACTTGCATCAAGCTACACCGTCGTATGTCCTTCTTATCTTTAAGTGAGTACCGTCGTGTCGCGAAGACTTCTGGCGTGCTTTTTAATATCTTTATCTGTTTTTTGTCGCAATACGCCTGTACTACGTTGTGTCCAAGTGGTTAGGGAGATTAAAAGACCTTATTTTTTCAACTCGCACCTGCAGTGTAGTTCTCCCAACTGAACCGCAGAAGCCTTGACCCACAAAACAATTCGGTCAACGAGAAACCTCATAAAAGAAATAAAAATATTTCCGAGTTTAATTATGTTAAGATATGTCCAATGAATGCGGTCCAATTAGTTCTGTTGATATTCGGAAGAGAAAAGACATGAATATGGAATGACTTAAAAATACTTTTGTAAGAAATATTGGATAATGAACACCAATATTTAAAATCAAATTAATGAACATCTCTCAAGATAAACATATTGTCGGCAGCAATAATTGGAGTAATGGTTTAAAAAAAACTACTTTTTTGAAAAGGGCAGACCTTCCAATATTCCTGAATATAAACAATCGTCATTTTACATAATCAAAGAATTAATGTCGGTTTCTAGAATACAGTAATAAAAATCTGAAAAATTGAGCATAAATTGAATGAATCAAAATTATAATTGATACGCAACCCGCGTCGTCGTAAAACTTATTAATTTGATCAAATATATTTTCATTGCTTTCTATTTAGCTAGCAACATTTTTATTAATAGATATCTATTTGTATTCCGAAACAGATAATAATAACAACCATTTTATGGTGACGTGATCGTATTTCATAAAATAAAACGTATAAAGATGTATTTTTATGAAATACTTGAGACAAGACTAGAAGTCTAAGCTGAGATTATTTTGTAATATACACACGTCTGTCTGTCTACTTAGAAACTCGTAACTTACTCGCATAGACACATAAAATAAAGTACAAGCTAGGCATAAAACGTATTGGCCCATAATAATTCTTTGATGCGATTGCTTTAAATTCTGTCTGTACACAGTGCTACGTCCACAATCCCGGTAAAAAGGACTGGGCAGGCCTATTGTGTGGCAGTCCATTATTATGGGGTTCTATTGTGGCCCCGCGAGCCACAAAGCCACGATTATTGCTAATAATAAGATTTACCGGCGAGTGGCTCTGCGACTAGGCGGATTTTTTATACACTTACGTACTTGACATTGGTTTGTAAAGGTTTTTCTTTACATAGTAAATGGATTTTTCGGGGAAGGTGGACCACGTTAATTTGAAAATCTGCTAAAAGGTTTTTATTTGGAATTGAGTTGAACCGCAGCGTGCGAGCGTTTTGTGGACTTTGACTTGATTGACGGGTGGTTTCATCTCGTTTCATTTTGCAGTGCTAAATCGAGTGTCAGTCTGTATGATTTATTGTTCTGCGTCTGTTATTCAAACATCTCATTGTAGTCTCCCTTTGCGAGGATAAAAAGAGCTTACAAAAATGATTTACTAAAACTATAGAACCTGTTTTGTAGGTATATTTTGTATGACTGATGTATTTGCGACGGGCAAAGTCCACAGGGTGTGCGGAGTCAGCTCCGGCGGTCTGTTGACATATCGCTCGGTGCTGAGCTAACAAAGCGCACGTTTGATCAGTTTTCGGATAGATACGAAAAACATTTACTATGTGGTAGCGGAAATTTATCCTGCTATTCAATACATACTGTAAGTTATCTCCCAAATAGAATTGCCAAAAAATCATTGAACTGTTATCTTGGCCACTCAAGTGACACGCGGATTATACGGGGCTTAAAAATAAATGCTTACCGTCACATTTTAAATATCACTTCCGTTCACCCCTAATTCCGACATTTACCCCATAGCCTTTTACAAATTATTTTCACCTGAACGGATCTTAACAAAGACACGAGGAAACGAAATACGTGTGTAATCGAAATAACAATAGCGAAGAGAACGTCAAACATTCTTTGTGGCTCACAATCAGGGGGAAAGTACGGAAAATAAGGGAAAATGTCGTATTATTGCGTATTATTCGGAAATACGTATTATTATTTTATTAAATACGATCGTTGCATTTTGTTCGGGCAGATGAGGATTGACGTTGCGAAGCTAGTCCCACGTCATGTGAAAAGGACAAGTAAGGGAAATATCTTTCATCTCTGTGTTAGGGGGAATTCGAAAAGATATATTGTTACGCATGTGACAAGGTACATTTTATGACATTTTCATTTTGACGAGTCAGCGCGTCGGGGGAGCAACGGACTTTTCTTTTATTTTGTTTTTTGTCTACGTTTTATGTAGTCGAGTTGATACCTGGCAGAATGCGGAATTCTTTACATTATTTATTTTGTATATGAGTCCTTAGTATTTCGGAGTGCCACCAATATTTCGTTTTTTAATTATAATTCGATAGATCATTCATTTTATACTTTACTTGTTTATGTTACAGTACAAGCCCATTTATCAAAATTATAGTATCACTTACTGTATATCTTCCATGTTATCCATTATCATGAGCTCCCGATATTTCAACGCTGTTGTAACCGCCATTATCGGGGGATGATTCGAGAAAGCGGGTGGATGGTAAATGTATAGTAATATATGACATTAAATCTCCACAGACGTGATCTTTTCCTTATTTTGTTTTTGCAGGTAAACAAACATACTTCTAAAAATATAACAACTTACGTAAATGGCGTGTTATTTCAAAGGTATACAAAATGACAAACACGAGAGCCCATACATTACCTTCCATCATTTACTTACATCTGTCTAATTTAGGAAGAACCCGGTATCCTGAGTTATTGGCATGTCCCGCCCACCGCAAGAATTAATGACAGGCACACACGAGCCGCGCAACAATCCGTTTAACTTATCATTGTGGTGTGCCAGCCAAGTTTCGTGTGGAGCTGGCCTACAAGGTACAGGCGAACAGCGAGTTGGTTTATTGTTTCGCACAATGGAACAATCAAGACGCTAAGTGCGTATAAAACCCAGTTTAAACTAAACTATTGTTTCAAAAACTTTTTGGTATAATAATTAGGCTTACGTTTGGCCGCAACTCTCTTACTATCAATGTGACATAACATGATCGATGCAGCCTAGTGTAGAGCACACTTGCCTTAAAGAAATCGATTCACTCGAACTTTCAAGAGATAATAATCGGGAATAATCTGCAAACAGAGAAACCGACAGCAAATTCAGCAGACGGGTGGTTCGCATAATAAAATAACTGGAAGTATAGCGCTTCGTTTGAATCATTGGAACTTCAACCATGGTGATGCTTACCGGTTCAAACTGCTTTATGACCGCCCACTACTCATATCATGAAAGTAAGAATGCAAGGTCAAGATAAAGGCTACCTTTGAGATGCAAAAATAATAATAATAAGAGCCTGATTCAGAAGGCAGTACTCCTCGATACGGCTCGCATTGTGAGGAGGTTTCTGTCTCTGGGGCCCTAACCACCGGTAGCTTGGACCCTGCTCCCGTCACCGGTGGACGACTATTTTTTATATTTTTAAATGTTTTTTTATAAGTTTTGTATGAAATATTTAAAAATGTAAATTATGTGTAAGAAAATAAATAAAGGAAATAATAATAATAATAAATTGCTGCACCTATTATAATTTTTCTTTTCTTACTTTTACCTAGTTTCATGTGTAGTAAAAATGTTAACTTGCTGATCATTATTTTACGAATTAAGATTATTTTACAAGCCAGTTATTTACGGGAGACATCCATACTTAGGTTATGCTCAAGGCATATCGTACGTTGTCTCCTACTATCCTACTAATGTTATAAATGCGAAAGTTTGTGAGGATGGATGGATGTTTGTTACTCTATCACGCAAAAACTACTGTCTGGATTTGAATGAAATTTTGCACACAGATAGTTTATAGCCTGGATTAACACAGGACGTTTTATCCCGGTAGAAAGACCCCACGCGGGCGAAGCCGCGGGCATAAGCTAGTCGGAAAATAAACACTAAACAAACCGACAAACAGCCAGTTTTAACTTTCCTTTAACTATCTATTTAAATTTAGTTTCTATTAGCCGCCAAGCTCTTACCACACGCGCTCGAACGGTTGTATCCCAGACAGATTGCGACCATTCTACATTGTAACTTTAACATTATACTGCTGCATAATAGTTACCATTTGTCTGCCACTTCACGAATTCAAGCTTTTCTTACTGCTATTACTTTCCCCGGATTTGTTTCATACGAACTTCCGAGATCTTGTAGTCTGCCAACTTGTAGTTCTGGTTTTAATTCCATTGTTTTTCTAATAAAAGAACTTCAATAGTAGTTTTAAATTGGTTGCTTGTTTTAATTTTTTGTTCAAACACAATTTATTAAATTCGTATATTATATAACGTCTTAGATGATTCAATAAGCGATACCTTTGTGATCTTTTGTATGTGTTTATTATTTCCTGTATTTCACCCTCTGCTAGGCATACTCTTTTCCTTATCTGTGCCAATATACGCGCTTCTGTCCAGCCTTATCCAAATTTTACCCGTAAATGATATTATTAGAAAGTCCACCTTTTCGCGAGTCTAAAACAAAACTTTATAATTGTATGATTAGGTCTTTTTGATTCACTGGTAAAGTCCCCTTATTGCTATTTAATTTACCACAGCATTAAATTTTCATTCGTCGTTTTTACTTTCGCCGTTTTCTTATGAAACATGAGACTGTTGGAACGATTACCTGTCAGAGCGGGATGGTCGGTTTTGCTCGCAGATGGATTGATGCCACACTTGGAGTATTTTCGCCCACGTCGACTTTACTTATTCATATACAAGGTTGGAAATAAAATGGTTTCTAAGAATGAACAGGTACTGTAATCTGTCGCAATAACTTTGTTAAGTGAACCTTCTTTTGAAGTTAGTTTTGTTATAATTTTCTGCATTTTTTCTCCATTCTCCGCCGTCAAATTCACAATTGTCACCATCATCTGTCTATTATAATGTTCCCACTGCAGGGACTCAGGGCCCCTCTCTAGGAGTGGGGGTGGGCAATAATCCACCACACTAGATATCACATGTCTTCGAATTATTTGGTTCTAAGACATCCCGGTTTAATCACGGTGTTTTCCTCCAGCGTTTTGAGAGCAGTGGTGATGAAATAAATTACACAAAGTAGGTAATGCGTCTGCGTGAATTGGAACCCATGACTTATTGTTCCGTGTGCCACCGCTCGCTGCTCTACAATTTTTTGTCATCACAGCAAAGAAATCACTCTTTTAAAATTAGAATTTCAATTTGACTGATTTTTTGTGTCTTACGTTTGTGCTTTGGTCATACAACGCTGTAGTCCTATTCCTAGGTTTGAATATTACTAGGAAGGCTAGCCTTCAACCCGTCAGGGTTGCGGGTTGTTCGAAAGTGATACCGCGGCCTCAGCGCAAGGGTTAAGAAGGAACATGGGTGGTTTTTAGTCAGTAGAAGTCTGAGTCACCTAAAATTGTAAATAAATAGCTGCGGCGACGTGGTCTAACAAATGGGAAGGAGAATAACACGGCGGTGTCCTGTAGTTACTGAAATATGGCAGCAATTTATTTGAGGCCAGTGTCGTCGGTTACGTTACCCAAAATGTATGGAATCTCACACGCCTCTTGTTTTCAGAGGCGTGGAGCTGTGAATAGTATATAGGAAAGTTAACGTAGAAGTGTTGGGTTAGGAGATTGCTAGTTAGATTAGTAGTTAACGAAATTAAGGTTACAGACGCTCCCGTCGGGGCTGCGGGTTGTTCGCATGAGATACCGCGGCCTCGACATGAAGGGCTAAGAAGGAACATGGGTGGTTTTTAGTCACTAGAAGTCTGACACTCCCTTTCGCTCTGCCCAAGAGCGGGAGGGGTTATTTGATGATTTTCCAGTCGCCAATAAAAAAAAGGTTACAGACGCTCATAATGCAGGAATTATATGAAGAATTTCTCCTTGTGTTTCTGCCGAGATATCTCAATGGAATTAATATAGTTAGCTGCAATTTGTGTTTTTTTATGTTACAGCGTAAATTCTTCTTCTATTTTATGTGTCGATGAACTCAAATTGCCACCTGCTAAACTCTAACATTTGCTTCGTGCAAGTGGTTGTGCAAGACGGGCAAGACAGCAGGTGACACATACGATGACTCAAACTCAAATCAGACCGTACTTTTCGGAAATCAATTATTACAGTAAAATGTTCGATAAAATAAAAAAAACTAGAATAAAGTACAAGAAATAAACAAATTGTATTTAATAACATGGCTGTAATAAGTAAGTAATTTTACCTAATCCATTCAAAAACCGCCATACAGTTTTTATCCCATCGCTACTATCTCGTGCTTTAGCCCGTGAGAGACCGATGACCCGTCAGTGTCGGTCGGACTGACAGACGGTCGTGTTGTCAGATGGATCGCCGCCATCGCTTCCTGGTCGACCGCCTACGTGCTCGGACATTCATCCTACTCACTAATTAGCTTTAGAGGAGCTAGTATCTCTTCTAACAAAATTACAAGCTACATTTATTGGGATGTCAATTTGTTAGCAACAACATAAAAATTATTCTTGGTAAAATTTAAGTACTTATCATTACTTAGCAATAATATTGTAATATTGAGCTTTAGGCAACTTGCACTTTCACGTATTTTTTCTTCTCGTTAATTATAATATAATTTATAAAATAAAATACTAAGTAGTGTCAACGGCTGTGTGCCCAAATTGTACAATAAATTGTGTGCATCGAAAGCGTCTTTATATTGAAGATTCCTCCTGGTACGCATCCCCAAAAAATTATTTCTTGACGTGCATAGCAAGACGCGCACCCGCCACAATGAAATGATTGAAATATCTTTTTTAAAAGATTACCCTGGTCTAAGTTGTTACAGACGTTTGATCTATACTTGAAAGACCTAAGACCCTTATTGTTATACATGTGTTCACAAAATAAAGATTAATTGATTGAATATTTCCTTTATCAAAATATTACTGGCAGTTTATTTTCATTATTATACTCGATTTGAAAATGGCTTTTGATGCGGATTACATACTGGTAAATGGTTGGTACTCTGAATGTGAGTGTATTAGTTATACTATGTATCAGCGTGCAATGGTTTATAGTATTTAAAGCTTTATCGCCTGTGATACAGGAAACATCCTAGTACGTGTTGCGCCGACCCCAAGTAGAATGAGATAAGGGCAAGAAAATGATAATATAGAATATTCCACTTTCAGGGCTAAGTGCGGAAACCAAATCCCTAACATAAAACATAATATTTATTATATATCATTATCTCGCATGAAATAATTTACCAAGAATTCGTGATGAGTAAGCGAGCTTCTTTTGTATTAACCACACACGAAAGAACCCCAGAATACGCCATACATACAAAAACCACAAACCACGGTATTATTGCCTTATTCCGTCTCGTATTCCGTCTGCGAACCAAATGTGGATACTAAGACAACACATGTCGTTCATAAATAAAGCGCGTTACAGCCACATAAAAGCGAACTACGCTAAGCGCAGCCAACCTCGGCTTTCCTTATAGCAGTATTTTCATAAAAAATGTAAGCGACGGCAGCGATTTTTCCGCTTAAAGCTCACATTCGTCACACGTCAGTAACGTATGAAGTCGCCGGCCAAATAAACACTACTATTATTTGTCAAAGAGCTGCCGGTCGGCGGCTGAATAAGCCAGAAATGAAATAGTAAGGATGAAATGTATTGTACATGCTTTAGTGGTTTCGGTTAGGAGAGTACACGGAAAAGAATTTGCGAAAAATGTATTAGGTCTTAGGCCTTTACAAAATTACAAAGTGTAGTTTTATAACAGAAATAGCCCTATTTCTTGAGCCGCAAGATAAATAAACTTTACAGTTTTTTGAAAAGATTTACTAGGTTTTCTTGATAAAAACTGATTTATTGAGCCCAAAAACTGTTACGGTATCAATTTTAAAAAGTATCCTCCCTATCCCAGTAAATCAAGTGTACACGCTCTGGTGGTCTATCTAACGTTCCTCTGGCGTTCATAAAAAGCGCCTTTTATCAAATGGTCGAGGCCCACCCTTTCTCTGTCGCCCAAATTACCAGCCATTCGACGTTCGCACATACTGGGGGCTAAAGGGCGCTAGGAGATACGATAGTTTGGATTTGTCGCCGCTAACAAAGTGCTTGTACTTCGGAATGTCCTAGTTTTACGAGGCGGTTTGTCTGTTATTGCATCTTGATGGCCTACTGAATGTGAAGGTTTCGTTTTTAGGTCTCGTTCGACAAACGATTGTAAAGAACGATCATTCATCTCAAGAGAAGTATTAATACATTGGAAACCGCCAGACGTATTTATGGGCTATCAATAATTTTATTCGAAACAAATTATCATAAAACTTTGAAATAAAATTTAGCGTCTGTGGCAAGTTTAATACAAATATTTTTGTAGCAGACATGGCTACAAATTCCACCGAAGTGTCTCATCAAAATCTTAATACCACATGGCCTAATGAGGGTAACATGACAAGAGCAGATCGTAAAACAGATACGGACCACATTGACCCAATTACTCTATGCACCCCGGATCACTTATCACAAAGTGGCCTATTACTGGGAGAATGTGCCAGGATATCCACTCGACAATGAACAATTTATGAGTAATTGGAATGCCATCTCTGAGCTGGGGCAGAATATTCCGTATTCCGAAAAGAAAAACTTTAATTATTTAATACTAAACAATAATTTTGTGAGAGGGATTCTGAAGTCATCAAGGCCACATCGATCAAAAAATTTAAAATACCAAAATGTATTTCAGACCATTATTCCCTATTTTCTCATAAGACGCTTTGTGATCAGTCTTCCGTGAACGAATAACATTTAATATAAAGGCTCCCCGATTTTAAGACAAAACATTTTTGGAGAAAGCGGAAATATCGGAGCGGCCGTCAAAAGTCGGCAATTTATTTTGGCACTGAATTCATCCGTTGAGCTGACTCCGCCTACACTTAACGTAATTTTTCCGAAATAAAAAGTACAATTTTCTAGCAAAATGTTCACACCTCGGATTCCCCTCTTGTTTTTTCAAGCAAATGGTCCAGAACAATGCGGGGCCGCATTTTGTGGCCATCTTTTAAAACTTAATCGCTTGTCTCAGGCGTCGGGCCGCGACGTTCATCGTTTTCCGATATTCCGATTCGGTACACTTCGGCCGACTTCGGTTACCATCGTATTGAGTTCGTAAAACTTCTCCGATGTACACGGAATTTCGGAAACTTTGAAATCTTACGAATATTCAGAATTAATTTTCTCAGTTCCCATCTCGCAAAGTGCTAAGACCTTTGGCAAATTAATTAAAAATATTTCAAGCTTATTAAACTAAATTAAGTACGGTGAATAATTTTGTACAAGTTGAGGAGTAGATCGGTGAGCTTTATGTAAATTTTGTAACATTTTACATTAAAGTCACCGGGAAGTATTATTACGAAACAATTACTTTGAAGTATTATCATAACAGTGGCTGTATTGTGCAGTGATTAAGAGGTATTTCTTCTTATTTATATATTTTATTTCTCGAAGTATGATGTTTTTGAAGGATGGTATTTATGTCAGACATAACTCGGTTAACAACAACAAGAAAACTACTTCCATATTTTATTAAACATCAAGTTTTCGAGAATATGTGGCCTATTATATTGAAATTGGTTATAAATATTTAACATCGTAATTAACGCTTAGCAATAGACGACATGACTATACTTTCGAAGTTAGTTCACTACATTAATAATAATCCTTCCAAGCCGGTTTCGGCTACGGCGACCGTTTCATTGTCAACTAACTGGCTCTCATGGGCTCTCATGTGGCTAGAAAAACCACATTTGTTTACAAATATTCTCGCACAGAGTGACACGTGAGAGCCCCATTAACATAAATGTAATTGATTGCCGTTGGTGGTCGGGCTTTTAGTTCGTCACGCTTCGAATCCAGTTTTGAGAGCCGACGAGTCTCTAAGTCTAAAACTACATTAGAAACTAAGTGATCAAAATAAATTAAATTCTCATTCAGAACCCCAAGGTACGTTAAACACAACAAATTCCCGTAAGACACCCCTTTTTTTTTTTTTTTTTTTTTTGGGGGGTGGGAAATCATCAAATAACCCCTCCCGCTCTTGGGCAGAGCGAAAGGGAGTGTCAGACTTCTACTGACTAAAAACCACCCATGTTCCTTCTTCGCCCTTCATGTCGAGGCCTCGGTATCCCTTGCGGACAACCCGCAGCCTCGACAGGCGTCGGCCCTTGCGGGCCCCTTCCATGTTGCTGACATCTCTTTGAGGCGCGCGTGGAACACGAACGCGCCGTCGACACGGCCTGTTGTCGTCATAAGACGGACGGACGGCGAGCTTACCCATCACTCACCGTCCACAGGCCCGCGTCTACGGTGGCCGGAAGCCATCACGTGGCCCCCGACGCCCGGATCGCCTCCCGCGGCGGCTGGGACGAGAGGTTCTCTCCCTCTCACGTTCCGCCACCTCCTTCGCTAGCATCACTGCTTCGCAGAAGGAGGCGACGGCGTCCCATTCCTCCTCGCCCCGGACCATGGCTTGCACCAGGGCCGGACGCGAGAGGTCGCCGCCGCCGATCGCCGCTACGAGAACACGGCGGGGCTCCGCCCAAGCGGGACACACCTCCACGGTGTGCTCCACCGTGTCCTCCGGCCGATCCTCACAATGGTGACAACCGGGCGTTTCCTCCCGCCTGATTCGGTGCAGGTACCTCCCGAAACAACCGTGTCCGGTGAGTACCTGCGTCAGACGGAAGGTGAGGGCGCCGTGGCGCCTCTCCAGCCACTCCTCAAAGAGGGGACTTACCGCCACTATCGTGGCGTGCCCTGCACGGGGTTGCGACAGTCGCTGTTTCCATGCCGCCATGAGATCGCACCGGAGGTCTGTCCGCTGCGCAGCAATTAGCCGCGGCAACGGAGTGACCCCCCGGTGCAGCGCCTCCGCGCGCCATTCATGCAGGCGCGCGAGGACTATCGCCTCCAGATCCCATGGCGGCAATCCGGCAAGGAGGTTCGCCGCCTCGCGGGAGATCGTGCGGTACCCACGGACTAGCCTCACGGCCATAACCTTTTGGGGCGCGTTCAGGTAATGGGCGGCCCGCTTTCTCAAAGCACTCGCCCACACCGGGGCCCCATAAAGGGCCATGGACCGCACGATCCCCGCATAGAGCCTCCGGCAGGAGGCGTTTGGCCCCCCCAGATTGGGCAAGAGCCACCTGAAGGCAGCCGCCGCCCGCTCCAGTCTGGGAGCCAAACGTCGGAAGTGCTCCACGAAGTTCCACCGGCTGTCGAGGACGAGTCCTAGGTACTTCAAAGTACACTCGACGCCGATGGGAACCCCTCCCACCGTTAGCTGGGATCCCGACGGTAGCACATTCCCACGTCCATGGAAGCCCATGGCCTCCGACTTGTGAAGTGCCACCTCGAGACCCAGCTGCCGGATCCTCTCTACGACTATCGCAACCCCGCGTGTCATATTTTCGGCCGCCGCCTCGTGCGACCCCCCCTGTGCTAGCACAAGCGTATCGTCAGCGTAACATACTACGCTGACACCGCTAGGGAGGTCGGCACGCAGCACCCAGTCGTAACCGATGTTCCACAGGGGCGGCCCCAGAACCGATCCCTGTGGAACACCGCACGACATCTCTCGCCGGTTCCATTCTCCGTCTTGACCGGGGTAGATGACAGCCCTGTCTGTCAAGTAGTCCCCGACTACACGACGAAGGTAGGCCGGCACCCGGTGATACCGGAGTGCCTCCCTAATGCAGCTCCAGGGCATAGTGTTGAAGGCGTTGGCGATGTCGAGAGACACCGCCAAGACCACACCGCCCCGAGAGACCGCAACCCCCGTCGTGAGGGCTCTCACGCGCATTTTTTTTTTTTTTTTATTTATTTAAAAAATTACAAGTTTCTTATAACACCATAACGCATGATGGCGTCCACCGTCGAGCACCTCTTGCGGAAACCAAACTGGTGTTCCGCAAGATCCGGACCCATCCCCTCAAGGTGCTCGGCGAGGCGGTTTGCAATTACTCTTTCAAAGAGCTTGCCCACCTCGTCGAGCAGCACAATGGGCCGGTATGCGGACGGCGAGTCCGCAGGGCGCCCCGGCTTCTGAATGAGGACCAGCTTCCCCGTCTTCCAACGAAGCGGGAACTGGCCTCTTTCCATGCACGCGCTTAAGAACCCCTCCAGTCGGGGCCCAAGAGCCTCTGAGGCCAGGACCCAGGCTTTGCCAGGCAAGCCGTCGGGTCCCGGGGCGGTATTTTTGGCCTTAAGCCTCCGTACCGCCACTCTCAGGTCTACCCCAGTCACCTCCGGAATGTCGTCATCGGATCCTGATTGGTCCGCTTCCGGCACCGCAGGTGGCGGAGCCATTGGCGGGGGAGGATGCTCCCCTCGCGAAGGGAACAGAGCGCTCACCACGTCCTCCACGAGCTCAGGCCGGAGACTCTGCGTAAGCGGGGGGCCCGGGTGCGGAGTTGATTCCGCACCGCCTTGTACGGGCGCCCCCACGGATCTCTGTTGAGAGTCTCCAGCATCTCCTCGCGGGCCTGATCTTTGGCCCGCTTACGAGCCTCGAGGAGGGCGGTCTTCGCCGCTCTGTACCCTTCATACAGCTCCGCCTCAGTGGCTTCCGCATTCGGAGGACGAATGCGGAGCCTGCGATGCCTGGCGTACCGGCGCCGCACCGCCACACACTGCTCACGCAGGTGCGACAGCTCTCGCGACCACCAGTACACCTGACGCCGGGCGCTTCCAGGTCGGACTCGGGGCATTGCCATGTCGCATATCTCGGACATGGCCTCCTGGAACCAACCCGCCTCGTTGTTGACGTCGGCGGGCCTGACCGGTGATGACACCCAGGCCCGCACGATCGAGGCTTCCAGGAGGAGCTCCCGGTCCAGCTGCTTCAGCGCCCAACGCGGACCACTCGGGGTCTGTGGGACCGGCGCACTTGAGGACTGGGCAGAGACCTCAAACCGGATATACCGGTGGTCGGAATAGGTCTCCACCCCCTCCATGACGCGCCAGTCGACGACACGCTGTGACAGAGCAGGGCTGGCGAACGAAATGTCCACCACCGACTCGCCCCGCATCCGCACACACGTAGGTACAGAACCCCGATTCAGGATGTCCAGGCCTGTTTCCAGAGCCCAGCACTCGACCATCCCACCCCGCACATCCGTGTAACGAGAACCCCAAGCCAAGCTCTTGGCATTGAAGTCCCCGAGCACAAGTACGGGGAGGGAATAGCCTCCGATGACGACACTTAACTCCCTGAGGGAGTTTTGGAACTCGGCGAGAGTTCGGCTCGGAGAGAAGTAGACTCCCGCTACTACGATCTCCCCGAACCGTGCTGCTACGCACCCCTGACCCTTCCTGACCATTTCAAGGGCCGGGGTGCCGGCGGCGGCCGACGCGATGATGGTCACTGAGCCGCTTAGGTCCTCCACCCAGTCTGCCCTGGGCGGGACAAAATAGGGCTCAGCGACCACGGCGATGTTTATCGACCACTGCGCCATACTCTGGAGCAACAGATCCTGAGCGCAGGCGCAGTGGTTGATATTTGCTTGGAGGAGGCTTAATGGGGCCATTACTGGCACTCCATTTCAGCCCCCTCCGGGGCCTCCTGTGGCCTCACCGCAGCGGGAGTTGCGGTGGTGGCCGTAAGACACCCCTTAAACACACATCCATTCTACTCCAAAGTTTCGTCACATCGGAGCGAAAAGCCTACTACTTAAGACAGCGTATCATTATTCTCATCTAAACCGTCTAGTTTCAAAGAGCTTAGTTATAAATCCGAAAGTTTCCGAACAATTCCGAATATGGCGGCTTGCGATTAAGCATCTCACACAATTAAGCTGACAATAGCGTCCCTTGATTAAAAGGAGAGAGGGATTAAAATGGCTTGGAGTCGTTTGATTTCCAGATTATGTTGATGAGTGTCGTTTGTTTGTCTGTCTGCATAATAGATGGTTGCTTATTGTCCGGATTCACCAAGTGAACAATAATGGATTGACAGTAGATCATCTTTTATTCATCCCGCTATTGAGCCTCTTTCGCTGATTTTTTTGAATCGTTAAGAGTTTGTTTGATTCAAGGCTTGTTAAAAATTTAGGTGAGAGCCTCGTTCAGATGTTGTTTTTAGTTCTTTTTTGGAAGCTGTAATTTGGGTACTAGAAGCTTTTTAAATGTGTAGGTTTGGGTCTTAATATTCAGGTCAAAAGGCTATTTATAAAATTCTAAGAAAACAGTGTCAGAAATGAACACGCCTAGCTAGGTAAAAATAAATGTGACAACTTTATTTAATTACAGAAGGTACTTTAAAAAATATTTCTTTTAAATTTTCTTCTATCACGGCATGTATTTAATTTTTTTTATCTAAAAAGTTAAAAAACTATTTAAGACGAATATAATATTAACACCGAAACTATACTATTACCATCATCTTGTCGGTCTCAATGCACGTCTCCCCTGTAGCTCATGTGCAAGTGCGCTAGCCATCTCTCACAGGATATTACACACGTTCGATTACCGACCGGTGCACGGCGCTCGGTGAGCTCCTTTTAGAGAACACGTTTGAATTTATGTGATGACATATTTTATCATGAACCTAAGTTAAATCAAAACGATGAATGTTAGGGGTGTCTAAACGATGAAGGTGTTATTTGTAGGTGTAACATTTATCACCATTCCCTTGACATTTCCTAACATTTAAAACCAGTAGAATCGCATTCCCGTTTTACTTAGGGGAAGACTTATCGTTCGATGTCAGCAAGGGCCGAGGCCTGTCGGGGCTACGGGTTGTTCAAAAGAGATACCGCGGCCTCGGACACAAAGTACTAAAAGTCACTTGATGATTTCCCCCCCCCCCCAAATGGGAGATATTTATAAAACCATGGTTAGACCGGAAGACTGACAGTGGTGTCTGAAAAGTTAGGTGGAAATCAGTTATCGTATTGTGGACATGTGATGCGGAGGAATGAGGAAAATGTAGTGAAATTTTGAGTATGAATGTAGATTAAAGAGACTATGGATGGACTGTGTAAAGGATGATATCGCTAGAAAGGAGGCGACTGCTGACATGACGACAAATAGACTATTAGAAGAAAACATGGTTTGGTGACCCCAATTAAATTTAGATAAGGGCAGGAGAATAATTATCAAAGTCGTTACTCGTAATTAAATTAATTTTCTCTGTCGTGGGCGTTTGTCAGGTTCTCTCTCTTGTTATACCTAAGCACTTACTTTTCGAAATATGGGTTTGATAATTATAAGAAAGTTAGTTACAAACAAGCGATAATACGAATAATTATAATATGACTTAAGGTGTTGGGATCAATTAATTGTCTAGTATTTAAAAGGTTATTATTTAAAAGGTTTTTGTGACGTTGTGCTATTTGCAGATGATACCTCTCTTATCTTTAAAGTAGATAGGAATAGACACGATTTTGACGACGTAAACAGCACGCTGTCAATGGTCACGGATTGGTTCACAACAAACAACCTTGTTCTTAATGCTAAGAAAACTAAAATAATTAAGTTCGCTTTACCCAATATTAGAAATCTAGGTCCCAATATTATCCTCGCCAATCAAGAGCTGGAAACTGCCGACTCTGCTGTATTTCTGGGCATAACAGTAGATTCAAAATTACAATGGGGCTTACACATATCAAGCCTAGCGGGAAGGCTAAGTTCGGCCGCATACGCCGTCAGAAAAGTAAGACAATTCACTGACGTTGATACAGCACGGTAAGTCTACTTTAGTTATTTTCACAGCGTTATGTCCTACGGTATTCTGCTGTGGGGCAAAGCTGCTGATATTCAAAATATATTTGTTCTGCAGAAGCGAGCGGTTCGTGCAATTTATCAGCTGGGTGCCCGAGTTTCTCTTAGAGATATTTTTAAGGAGATTGGTATTCTCACGGTTGCTTCTCAGTTCATCTTTGCCAACATTTTATATATTAGACAAAATATTCACCTGTACACTAAAAACAGTGATATTCACAATTTTAACACTAGAAATAAGCATAAACTACGCGCTCCTTTTCACCGGCTTCACAAAGATCATAATTCATTCGTAGGGCTCGGTATAACATTTTATAACAAATTGCCATCTTCTTTTCTAGACTTGCCATTTAATGCATTTAAAGCCAAAGTAAAATCTAATCTTTGTTTAAAAGCTTACTATTCCATTAACGACTACTTAAATGATAGGAATAGTTGGTCGCTGAGTTGAACACAAGACAATGTTTGTTTGTTATTTATGTTCTTTCTCCAAAATTAGTTTACTGACATGTTATGTCTTTTTTATGTTTTTATTATTATATACATTTTTATTTTTGACTTGTGTCTGTAATCAATCGTAATATTAAGTTACACCTTTCTATTGTATCGAGTCTGGTTCTTCTAACCAAACAGACAGATGTGTTGCTGGGGAGTTTGTTCCGCCACTTCTTCTTTCCAGCAAAAAACACTAGGAAGTGTCGAAGGGTGGGCGTTTTGGGGGACTGTCACTTGTAAATGAGTAAAGTAAAGTAAAGTAAATTTTGACGTTCGAAAAGTGCTGATTATCAGCCTAGTTTGAATAAATGACTTTTGATTTTTGATTTTGTCCAAGCTGTTTACACCAAGTTCCAAGTTGTTTAAACGGCCAGCGGCTTATGCCAGGGGTAAACTAGTCAGCATTGTAATAGAGCTGGCTACTCAGGGTAGTTTTTTAAGCAGTTTATCAGTAAATATAATCCCCCAATATTAAAAAAAAAATCTAAACCAAAAACGCAAAGAAACAGTTTTCCTCTAGCTTTCAGCCTCTAAACCGATGAGTCAAAAGAATTAGTTAACAAGTTTACACTAAAAGCATTTGGTACACTTGGAACTTGTTTCATCATGTCATGTTCGTTCTCCTTGTTCCAGTAACTTGATTTACTTGAGCTTAACTATTAAATCTGACATGCAGCAGCAAGTTCTAGCTTGTGAGTTCAGCTACGTCGGATAGTTTTACTCCGACAACTTACTCGCAGTATTATTCTAAGTGATTTTAACGTTGTTTGATTTAGACTGATAAAGTTGGCGGATGTTTGTAGGTACAGGAGGACACCGTTTATCAGCTGGATACCATTATTTCGCTTGAAGCGACAATCTGAAATCCTCAACCCAGTTACTAGGTTTACAGGATGCTAAGGAGTCGTTTGTTTGCTTCCCAGACTTTGGAGTTTCTGACTAACAGTAACGACTGCCACATATCCACTGAAACCAACGATTTCACGTACATTCTAAGACACAGAGGGGTTTCGTTATGTTATGAACGGTCACTAATCTAAAGACCGATTTCAACAAGTGTCGCTTGACATTAAGATAGTGACGTGCTGTTGTTATAAACCATGCCGTCAGCTACACGGACCCCAACTGTCTGGGTATAGTAAGTCGTGGGTTCGAACCCAGCCAGGCGCATTACTGATGTAACGTACCCTCCTTCACCGTTTTTGAGAGCAGTGGACCACCACTGCTCTCAAAAACGGTGAAGGAAAACATCGTGAGGAAACCGGCATTTCCTAGAACCAAAAATTCATTGTGACATCTACCAATCCGCACTGGGCCCGCGTGGTAGATTATAGCCCATTCCCTCTCAAAGAGAGGGGCCCTGTGTCCCAGAAATGGGAACATTAATGGGCTGATGAAAACATTGTACAGTTAAATGAACTTCCATTAAACCCAAACTACACAAATATTATCCCAAATAAAAAACAACTAAAAAGCAACCATCCAGAACGAAGATATACGAGAACTAAAAGATACCCAAACTCCCAAAACTATATGCGATAAGATAAATATCCCAAAACTTTAATAACAGACACTTTCTGTGTTTTACTTCTTTGTTTTTATTTTCTTTGGGTTGGTATTGTTATATATCTGTTGTTCGTGTGACATCAAACTTGATGACGTGGGCTTGTAGTGGATACGGAATTAGACTAGCGATCGATTATGGCTGACCGTCTCATTCATTAAATATGTAGGAATATTAGTTTGCACACAAAGTTGCTATAAATCAATACGATAGTCTACGTCACTAAATGGTAGATACTCGTAACTTTATTTTGTAACAAGAAATGAGACAATGATGGTAATCAGTAAAAATAATGGCATAACCATTATCTTTACAAATTCAAATATCAGTAAACTGTACGAGAGTATTCGAAGTTTCAATTCAAAACTGGAAAAGTACGTGATTTAAACTCAACTATTCTCTATGATTGACGAAACATAAGTCTCCAACCCTAAAATTACCAACAACACATTCCTGATAAGAAAACCAATACGCCTTTCCCATTATAAAATCATCATTTTCTCCTTTCTGCGAAATGATACAGCGAATATTCAGCAAAAACTTAATCAAGAAACAAACATAATCAAAGGCAGCTGTTTCAGCGTATCAGCGACGCGTATTCAGCGATTCAGCGCTGAATTTTATCATTTTATCGTGCGATCGACTCGATACCGGATTACTTTCTCATTATTGTCATTCTGGGTAATATGGCGGGCGAAGAAAAGCGGAGATAGGTTTCTTTTTTATTCAGATCTTTCTAGATTAAAAAACGTTTTTGTTTGATAAAAAAATAAAGAACGCACGACCTTTTTTATTAAATGTTTGTACGAGGGAAATACCTAATTCTTTACAAAATTTAGGTACGGAATTGGATTAAAAAAAATGGCGAATGTCACATAAGAAAATGGTCGGGCAAAGGGGTTATGCTAAGTTATTAGTAGGTATTTTACTAATCGATACGGGATCGATGAACGCAAAAAGTAACCTGCAAGACTCTTACATCAGTTTAATATTTTATACATGATCGTAATTATAATGACGTTTTGTGCAATCGTACTAGTAAACTACGAAGTAAAATAAACTTCCAAGAACGTTGTGGTTCTCACTCAAGACAAAATAAAACTGGCCAAGTGCAAGTCGGACTAGCATATGAAGGGTTCCGTACCATTGTAATAGATATTTAAAGATTCACCACGTTTTTTATCGCACCATAGACATAGGTTTTCCTGTAATAATATATATAAGCGTTAAACTAATTTCGGTATTTAAAAAAAAATATTGGACTCAGTAGTTTCGGAGATAAGAGGGTGGGGGAAAATGGTCGGACAGACAGACAGACAGACACACGAGTGATCCTATAAGGGTTCCGTTTTTTCCTTTTGATACCTCAAAAGGAAAAGAACAGCAGCCTAAAAAGTATCAACAACAGCCGACAGTATTAATTAAGCAAACGTTTCCAAACCCGATCAGGTGATAATCCCGATCCGATCCAAAGTAAATTCTGATTAAATCCAAGTAGAACAAAATGTCCAACTTAGAAGCCTTACACTTTGTCATCAAAAAGTTTTTGATGAGGCTTCGTTCGGATTAAAATATTTCCCTCGTCGGTTCATTAACCCTGCAAGTGAGGTTGTTACGAGAACTAATAAAGAGAGCCTTATATTAATTTCCGTCGACAGCCGGTCTCCGAGATTATCAAACAAAAGTAGATGTATTACACAAAGGGATTTAGCAGCGATCCGTCGTTTTAATGAAGCTTAGAAACCAGAAAACGATAGATTATGAGAACGGAGCGTTTGAGTATAATAAGACACTCGTTAAGTTTTTTTGTCGAAGAAAATTGAGGATTTGAGCAGCGAGAGGGCTGTTAACATTGCCGATCGTATAGATTTGTGTTATACAGTACTCTCGGCGTAATTGATTCAGCATTCGTTTATTTAAATTACATGGAAATGTATGTATAGTCGTAAATTGACGTGAGTTTGAAGACATAAAGGGTAGGTTTTCAAGACAGAAATTCCGAAACATGCGGGATTTTTCCGTCGCAATGTTTTACGCTGTTCATGAAAAAAGACATGAGAAATTGTGAGATACTTGTTATAAACGTTGGGCTCCAGCACGTTAGGTTTATGCAAAGTGTATGGTAAATAGTAGTACTCTTTATTGTAGTGATTTAGTGGAAGGTTTATGTTCAGGAATGGTCGTTTACGACTGATATTCATTATACACACACACGACACAGTAGCAAGTAGTATAATAATTTATTTACTTGTGGATTACTTAATATTTTCAATACTGCTATTTATGTAAACGTTTTTCTTAAAAGAAAATTTACCGACAATTGTGCCGGTAAATTTTTCTTATCGTGTCTATTTATACATACGACGACGACATAATTTGACGGCACGGTTGGCGCAGTGGCTGAGCGATTGGACTGCTGCGCTGCGTGTCGCGGGTTCGATTCCCGCACGGAACAAATATTTGTATGGCCTACAGATAGTTGTTTCGGGTCTGGGTATTTGTGTATGTGAGTTTAAATGTTTGTGAACGCACCCACGATACAGGAGAAATTCCTAGTGTGGGGCAACGTTTTATTAAAAAAAAAAAAAAAAAAAATTGTCTTATCGTATCTATTTAAACATTTCTTCGCACATTTGTTTTGTGTGTTTTGACTTGCAATTACTGACATCAATTATTTTTGCACAAACCTACCTACATCGTGACTCAACATAGCTATTTGTAGGACTAGATGAATAGGTTTAAATGGCATTACAGGGAATCAATTCGCGAACTGGGACAAAGTCAATCACTTAGCAAAACCACTAAAGGGGTCGTATAGATATTTATGTTACTGTCTCTCTTTCTATTTCTATCTCTCTAGCTAGTGTTACACTACTTCTAGGCAAATAATCTATTATTTTTAGCTTTCTGCTATTGTGGACCATCAGTTTTGATACGAGTCATACTAATCCTTTGCCTTGATTTATCGCGCTGGGGACCAATTCTTGTGCGCTTTGGTCAATTGGGAGTATGGCTCATACACAGTTACGGCACGGGAACTTCTTTAGTAGAAAAAAACAAAAGTATTAGACGTAGACATGCTGGGCCAAGAAGACTGGAACTTCCAATTAGAATTTCCAACCAGAACATTCAAGAAACCGTTTTAAAGAAGTAATTAAATACAAATTTGAATGTATCTGTGTACAAGAAACAACAATTAGTGTTGTTTTTCTGTTTATCAAACAAAAATAACTAGAATGATACATAATATGACTATTGGTTTATGATTTTTTTAAATAGGGATGTTCAGTTTCGACCCTGTACAAATTTCATAAAATTCTGTGTCTGCCATAACACTCCATGACACTATAATCTCGTCCCAAAACGTATATAAAGTTGATAGACACCAATGGGAAAAGAATCTTTTTCATATTCCCATTGATAGGAACCCCATATAAAACCTATAAGTGCCGATGTCATTACATACAGTTCAGTTTATCTGATGAGGACAAATTTTTTATCCCATCCCTAGAACGGTTTATGGCACCCCTCGATTATTATCGGTAGGGGTTTGTGGGTGATTGGAGGGAAGTACGCTGTATGAGATAAGGGCTGTCGATGAGCAGCAACTCTTTGAAGGGACGTGAAACATTTTATGATCATGAAGCGTGCGGAAAGCTGAGTTTTATTTTAAAGAGAAGCTATGAAAAAATGTAAATAGGTTTCATTCACTTTGCTGTGATTTTCAATGAGTTGCAGTAAAAAAATAATTAAAACGTGATGTAAACGAGCTAAATAAGATGTACTTCATTATATTTTTTAATTGGTTTATGTGTACAAGACTTTGATTATTTCTTCAGTTGACTTTAAAGAATATTGCTTTGGATGTTTGTTATTCTTGTATACAACAACATTCTGTGAAATATTCGATACTACACTATCTAAAGAACTAATTAAGTTGGTCTCAGAAAATAGGTCAACAAAAACATATGAATAGACTAATAATTTTCAAATCAACTCATTGACATGTATTGCAAGAACTAAACGAAAAACTCTCATGCCAAGGTCAAAAGAACTTGGCCAGTCAGCGAGGTTGGAACGCACTTAAGTACCGTCACTCCTGAAGGCACTTGAATGCACTCTTTGACAAGCACTTAGTTATTTCTTTGAACGATACAAGATATATTGAGAGGCAAGCGTTCCTCAAAAGAAACATTAAACTATTCAACGTTCCTGCAGCATTACACATACATTTCCTGGTTCGTTCATTTATTTACTTTGATCTTCAGTTTCTGTATATGACAACGGTTAGTTTGACAAACTCATGCTTCTATTAAAATTTGTGGTCAACGTTTAGTTAGAAACAAGGTTTTGGAGAAGATAGATAGATATAGGTATTAGTTCTATCGTATACCACAGCATTGGCTCCTATGACAGGTTTTTAACACTACAGTACACGCGCGGCCTACTATAGTAGACCAAGGTAACTCTATTTGCAATAACTTTTTAGTATAGCGCGCTAGAAACTAGTGATTCCAGGTAAGCCTCGTCTGGTATATTTGTCACAACCTCAGTAGTAGCGCGGTCCAGTCTATAAATCGACGAACGGAACTATAGACGCTCTTTTGGGCAACACAGTTCAAGAACCCCAAGAGTCTCAACACGACTTGTCTTCAAAGATAGGACGAGTTGGTCGATGTGCACTCTGCTCGAGAGCCCGAAATTGGTCGAGCTGAGGATTATGATGATGATAATGTCACAAAATATGATTCACCTATCAAAGTACCTATCATATCCTACTAATCCTACTTCCTACTAATATTATAAATGCAAAAGTTTGTGAGGATGTATGGATGTTTCTTACTCTTTCACGCAAAACCTACTGAACGGATGTGGATGACATTTAGAACACAGATAGTTTTTAAAAAAAAAAAAAAAAAAATTTGGATAATTGTCCCGTGGGACAATTATCGAACTCCACGCGGGCGAAGCCACTGGCACAAGCTAGTTTGATAATATCTAACAAATTATAGACCAGAAAATCACATCACGTAGACCGTCTAACATTATTTTGTCAAAGGTAACTATAGTAAGGGTACTCGAATCTTTTTCCGATATACCCCATTACTCGGGCCCGTTAGATGTCTGTAACAGGCTATTTGAAGATTGCTTACTTTGATAACCGATACCGAATCAGGTTAAACGGCTATTTCAATTTCTAAGAGCCGAACAATCTAATAACTCTGTATTACGGACTCCATGCTGGACTAACGTCAAATTGTATTATTGTAGTTACTTTTGCCTTTTTTGTTTTTATTACCTGACTGCGGCGATACCCAAAAGTAGGGTTATTTTAATATCAAGGCTTTGTATATTAGGTAAGTAACAGTGTTTGCCCTCGTATTTGCCTGCATGGAAGAGAGAAATTATCCCACGTAAATCCCGTGCTAACCCGAGTTGTGTCTGCCTGTGTGCCCATCAAAATACGTTAGGCGTCAAAAGATGGCCCTATATCCGCGGCTTCGCCCGTGTAGATTTCTTTAAATGCTTGCGGAATCACACTACCGCAACTGGGATAAAAATTAACTAGACAAATCTAACGACGTATATTTTATATAAATCCGTTCATTCTTTTAGGAGTTATGAGGGAACAAAGAAACTGTCATACATACGTACATACATACAGGTGAAATACAAAAATTGTCTGCCTGTCCATTATATCGTATCATACCACGACAATATATATACACAAAGTTCATAATTCATTCGTAGGGCTCGGTATAACATATTATAACAAACTGCCATCTTCTTTTCTAGACTTGCCATTTAATGCATTTAAAACCAAAGTAAAATCTAATCTTTGTTTAAAAGCTTACTATTCCATTAACGACTACTTAAATGATAAGAAGAGCTGGTCGTATATGTTGTCTTTTTATGTTTTATTATTAAATAATTTTTTATTATTGATTGTAGTCAATCGTAATATTAACTTACACCTTACTATTGTATCGAGTCTGGTTCTTTTAACCAAACAGACAGATGTGTTGTTGGGGAGTTTGTTCCGCCACTTCTTCTTTCCAGCAAAAACACTAGGAAGTGTCGAAGGGTGGGCGTTTTGGGGAACTGTCACTTGTGAATAAGTAAAGTAAATTTAGACGTTCGAAAAGTGCTGATTATCAGCCTAGTTTGAATAAATGACTTTTGATTTTGATATATTTTTTTATTATGAGTTACAAATTTGCATAGAAATATTCTCGAACAACCTCGAGAGTAACATAACCTTTTGTCCACGTTCACTCTCAGATAAGATCAATGTGTATTGAAGAATCAATTAGGCCATCCAAAATTACATATAAATACGATTCCAAGTAGATAAATATATATTGTTTTTTAACGTAACTGGTCGTAATATTCTCATGGTAATTATGTCCAGTACATTAATAAAATAATAACATTGAATGTTTTCTCAGGATGTTGGATCATGTTCAATAGTAGCTGAGTAAACTCAATATAATGTACGACCATGTGAAAATAATATATACTCGGTAATAACGTATTAGAGACTTACATTTAATAAAGTGTATGTTACGGCGGGAAAACCACTTGAGGAACGCTGCTCCTAAATATCAATGGCCTCCGCCATATTGTCTTTGCCTTAGATTCCTCTTCGTGGCAGATGGGTAAATGGGTAGTTGAAATCACACACAATACTTGACTCAAACACCAAACGTTTATTTAGAATAGTCCATTTACAGGCACTTATAAACTTTTCAGAGGTTGAGACACATTCACATAAATCATTGTTACTATGGAGACGAATGGGTTTAAGAAACTCCATTTAAATCATGTTACAATTCTCGTTTGCACTAATTAATATTAATCACATCAAAAACCACTTTCATTTACTTAATATTGCAATTGCAATTTTTGCTAAACACGAGATAATGTGCGTTCATCTTTCGTCTCACGCGATGTTCTGTGCTCACGCGTCTCTAGTCCGTCTAGCGGAAGTACAACGCACTCAGTATTGTTATTAATTACTTAATCAGTTAAAACTAATAAACAATACTAAAATAATTCACAATTGATTGTAATAATTATTTAACAATAAAACAATACCAATATTAATGCGAAGGCGTTATTAAGTTAATGTCTAATTAATAGGTTCATTACTTTTTACAACAGAATGTTACTTACGCCATTTCCGGCTAATTAAAGGATTTAATACAAAGAACGGGTTTTCTACTAATAAATTGCTCTACAAAATAATCTTATGACTTTTTAGTTTATAATTACATAAAGAAACTGATTTAGTCATGGTTTCAGATTATAAATTGAGTTATTGACTATTAAAATCGTATTCGCCGCCATCTTCACAACAATGTGCAATGACGTCTCTCATACAGCCTAATTTCAAGTGAGCAATCATTAAAATCCCAATATTCATAATCAATTAGCTTATCTTAATTTAAAAAACTAAGTTAAGCTATTATTATAAGCTGGTTATTAATTAGATTGACTAATGATCCCAGCAGATAGACACTCTCGCGGCGACATGTACATATACCCGTGACCTGTACCTAATTACAGATAGTTCGCGTATATCAGAAGACAAAACCATACTGATATATTTGATGTAAGTTATTAAATTAATTCTTTTAAACTAAACAATATCGGAGTGATTTCAGACTTTAGGATATTTAAACAACCGATTTCAAAAACACCAAAAAGTTGAAAATAAACTTCAGAAGAAAAATCAGATTCTGAAGTCGGTGACATTTGTTTGTTTGATTTCGTTTTTTTGCCACCGACTTCAGAAGCTGATTTTTCTTCTGAAGTTTATTTTTCACTTTTTGGTGTTTTTGAAGTCGGTTGGTCGGTCTACATAAATAGAAAAAAAACAACATACCAATCGAATTGAGAACCTCCTCCTTTTTGGAAGTCGGTTAAGAAAATCCGATTGCGTGTATTATTTTACGACTCTTGGGCAACTGAAGTCCTGGGTTCGACTCCCGGGTCAGGCATAGTGTTAAGAGCTGTTTCTATCAAAAACATCTTAGTAGCAGTCACGAATCCTAGTTTTGTGCTAGGTTTATTGCATGGGAACGGGCAAAATATGGGTGTACTATAAATTATTTAAACCTCTGCCTAACCGTGGTGGGGGACTATAAACCTGGTGTTATGTTATATGAAGTAATAGTTTTAAAGCTTTATTTAATTACATGCAATCATCATCATCTGCCTAACCGTTTAACAACGATGTTAGGGTTGGCTTCCAGTCTAACTGGATGCAGCTGAATATCAGGTTTTTACATGGAGCGACTGCTTATCTGACCTCCACAACCCAGATAATACGCCAGTATTAACTGAGTTGTGGATTAATACCCATATTACGATACCTTTTGGTGAGCCTGAAATAGAAAGAAATAAACTTTTAACAGTAATTAAATTACATGCAATATAAGTTACAATCACAGTAATATTGTAAAGGCGAAAGTTTGTGTGTGAGTGTGTATGTTTGTTACTCTTTCACGCAATAACTACTGAACGGATTTCTAAAAAAAATTGTACACAGATGGTTTATAACCTGGATTAACACGTAGGATAGTTTTTATCCCGATTTTATTTTCCCGTGGGATAATTGTCGAGTTGTAGCGGGCGAAGCCGCTGGCAACAGCTAGTAAGTTAAAAATTGTTGAAACTTTTACCCATGGGGTAAAAGCATCCTCATTTAAAACATATTTTTTTCTGCCTGCAGCCATTGTTTGACAACTATGGCCTGCTAACGTCACAATTTTCCTCCGCTCACTAACACATGAACGGCTTCCCGCTCTAGAACCTTACGGTCCACGCCATTGTATTTTAAATGTAAAAGATAAAAAACTGATCACAACTAAACTTTATTATTTAAGCTACAATTTAAGAAAATTTACACTAATTTTCAAGCCACTGAAAAAATAATATCTCGCTGAAAATATTAGCGTTTCCTCGTATCACATTATTATCGCCATGAAAAGTTGTTTGCTATGCAATAACCACATTAACCGCTCATGTTGGTTTATTAAATATTGAAGCACTTTAATAAAACCACGCGCAATGAAAACTGCGGCGAGCCGACAATGCCGCTAAACTTGTCCGTAATGTGCGGAAAAAATATTCATTTTAAAGCTTAATAGTAGCGTTTAAAATATTTTGTATGGGATTTGTCAACAAATATTGGTGACATGATAATAAAGTAAATAAGTCGACACGACCAAGAAGAAAAATTAATTCGGTTTTAATATTATAATGCCTTATTAAACTTTAATAATAAAGAATAATTTTATTGTGATTCGAATGATTAATAATGTAATTTTAATGTAATGATGATCCATAACCTTGTGATGCAGTGATCTACATAAGTTGCGTTTGAAAAATATTCAGTGTACCTATTTACTTGTATTGATTGCTTTTATTGTTACTTATAACTTTGCCTGCTAATCGGAAAAATATGGCTGAACCTCTTATTTGTTTACCACCATGTACTGTACCCATATTTGCAAAATAAAATTTACTTACTTTACTTATGAGTATCGCTCAACTTTTTTTTACATGCAAATGAAGCCGAATAGGGAACCGGAAGTTGGTTACATTCATGGTATTTTTTTTGTACTTCTATCTCAGACCTTACCTGTTGACGAGAGTACGTTACACGATATCCCTATCATTATCTTCAATCAGTAGATAGTACGAAACCTCTTCTGTAATTACCATTGAGTTGAATGATAAATTAATCGTAAGAGCAATTATTGTCTTGATTACCAAATTAATTAATTTTAAAGTTATGTTGCAATGTCTTCTAATTATTTGAAATATTACTCCAAATCTCTACGATTTATCTTTACAACAAAGATAGTAACTACTAGTACAAGAGGCACGGATTTGCTACGATGTCATGTGCTACGGGCTACGTCACGTGCTCGGGAAAGTGCTACGTGCTACACAATGCAGCTACGCGCTACGCCATCCTATCCTCTTTCGTAGTATCGGGGTTTCCTCAATAATCCGGTAGTTTATACCTTAGTTACCATGTATCAAGACGCGGCGCGTTACGCGGCGTCGTTCAGTGTAAAATATTCTTTAAGTTATAGCCATTAAAATAATTTAAACGAAAATTATTTAAGTAAGTTTTAGTTTTTTTTTTGCATTCACACTGAATGAAAAACTTCAGTGTAAATATTATTATCCTTTTACAAATTGTTTATACCAGTAAATGAAACAGTTCTTGGAAACATTTTAATATCAACTTACATGGCTTAGTCGGCACACTGTCATGAAAATTTTACAATTTAATTTTAATGTAATCAAATTGTTTACGCTTGAAAAAATATTTCCAATTATATTCTTTTAGTAAAAATATAAATAAATAGTTTGTGTAGATAGTCTGTTACAGAAAAAATGAAATAAAATTATATGTCTTGGTATGGACATGCAATGAGGGATGAAACGCATGTGACTTAAAAAAATATGGATATTAATGTTGATGGATGGAGAGAGAGAGGAAGGCCAAAGAAAAGATGGATGGATAGTGTGAGGATTGATATGAAAGAGAAAGGAATAAATGATGCCGTGCCGAGTGATAGGGGAAAATGGAAAAAGAAAACATGTTGCACGGACCCCAAATAGAATGGGACAAGGGCAGATGATGAGACAGATTAATGTAAAATGTATTGCAGAATCAATTAACTACTTATCAAATATACAACACCTACCTCTAAGAATTTGTGCACAGAATATGATTTTGTTATTAACTATTATATTAAAGGTTCCATTAAAGTAGATGGATAAATTTTAACATAGTGGTCAGTACGTCTAGCTAAAGAAATCCAAGCAAAAAAAAAATCACTGATTAACGTGATTTTATTTTAACCGTAACCAATTTTAATGAGGCCTTATATTTTATTGCACGCATCTTTTTCAGAGTTCAAATGCTATATACTGTTAATCTAACAAATTATCAGCATGCCTAGTCTTAGAGCTTCAAGAACCGCTCATAATCAAAAAGCTCTGACGAAGCAATGCCATTGGGAATATTATACGCGACTGCCATTCGTACTCCACTTTAGTAGGCTATTGAGCACACACGACTAGTCAACAAGTGTACTACCGATGTGGTATGGGAATTACGTTATTGTTTGATGTTTACTTTATGTACCAGAAACCGATTTGCAAACTTCTTTCTAAGTTTTAAATATAACGCTAGAGTTACCGCTTAAGCATTCTGCCCACTACACTGTATTGTATCATGATCCGCGGTAGGAAAGTATCAGACAAAATATATTGTTTGTATTGAAAAGAATGAGACTTTGCCCAATAAACGGTTCCGTTAACGACGATCAACTTCACGTGCCATGTACGAAGCATTTCGGCGCGTTATACACGTCTGTTTGTGTGTATTTTTTTACTCGACTGCAAGGAAAGGGTTACGTTTTTCGCGCCTATCTTTGTTTGTAATATTCTTTATTTATAAAAAAATGCGGTGTGACAATGATTGCTCTCTATCATTCAGTATCACAACAAAAACGATGTGGAAAATGGATAATTTCCCTGCCATTCTCCAGTGAATGAATTGGAAGACTGTAAAAGATTTCAATGATAAATTGGCTCAATTCATTTATCAATTCACGGGGGACTAATGAGCCATTGTGTACGGAATTAAAGTCACATGTATTATAGTCGTGTGGCGACTCCGTAATTGAATTGTTCAAATTGCATCCACCTGCAGTCAGGGTTGGCTGAAAAGCTGGCTGAACAATAAGAGAAACCGGATCTGTGAACCGGTTCTCATATTGTACGAGTTTTCATTTTATTATAGCTTGATGGTTATATCAAAACTGTGTACAGGTAAGCACGATCAAGCGCTGATATTCTTGAAAAATTTGGCAGTCGCCACAAGCCGATTTATTCCCAAAAGCTTCCTTTCAAATCGTATAACTTAGTTACTGGATATATTATAAAACTAGACATATATTTCTAATAAAATATACGTACGTTTTCGTAGAATGAAATTTACCACTCATTCTTTTAAATCCATGTGAGGCAGCCCTGGTGCTACGACTGCGCTGCAGAGGTTTTGAACAAAAGGTAAATTATTTAAACGCCCGTGTAAATCACTATTAGTGGTCTTGAGAGAGAATAGCCGGTTTCTTTACAATTCTGAATGGGAACTACCATCCGGATAATTGTGAAAACCTTGCCCATTGTTTGTTTCGTTTTTACAAAACATCTCTAGGTTTTTCAGGAGTTCCTATTTAGGTAGGTTGAGTGATAATAATTATGATTTTGATTTGTCATGTTGAGGTCTTGTGCCGTAAAGTCGAAGTCATTACTATTTCAATTAGGCCATTAAAGGCACTTCTGAACGTTAAACTGTTTGCATGGAAATATGTTGATTGATTCTATGGGTCAACTATGTTTGTGCACTTCAATCAACGTGGCTGGGTGGCTACCACTCGATCTGATAACAGAATTGTTAATGTACCTACTTGTCAAATTTGAAAGCCTACTCGTAAAACTTCCAGTTAAAATTTGGGTTCGATTCGTTTTTCCACTTGTCCGTTGCGATTCGTTTTTCCACTTGTCCGTTGAAGTTTTACTTCTACTATGTGTCCCAGCACACATTTCGATGTTTTTCCAACTGATTTGACTAAGAATGAATGAACACACAATACCGAAGTATGAAAAATAGGCGAGCTGCTTGAAAATTCTTCATACGACGACGCTAATGAAATGGAACCACAATCTGTTTTCATCCCGAACCACGCGACAGAGAAACTGAAATTTCCCACAAAAGGTCACCACAGTTCATTTACCCCTTTTAGCGAAGATACATAGAAGAATATTCATTGCAGAAAAGGCAAGAAAAATCAGTTTTCATTTCGCTGCAACGTACGGCCATATATAAAGCGTTGATGTGTTTCGGTGGCTGCCAAGTTTGCACTCTTCCTCACTATACGAGGCATTAGCAAAGTATGTTATGAATGATTCTCTATATTATGCTTGGGCGTATATGTTACATAGCTGGAAGATAGGTCATGTCTGAATATTTCTACATTGTTTGTTTTAAAGATGTCTGTGGTAGTCTAAAACATTTTAAAATGAGATTTCAACATCGGCGATCTTTGATTGATTGCAAAATTTTGCAAAGTTAACTTGTTTGTTGACGGTCAAACTAAGTAGAAAATAAAAAACCAGTTACAGAGGACAGAAGTTTGTACCAAAAGAGCAAAGTTTTAAGGAGTTTTTACGCTTAAGTAACAATAATTATGTTGTCAGTGTTTCGAAAGCTGATTTCACAGCGAAACTATTAGATTTGCGAACACGAGCGTACCAGTTTATTCGCTTTAATGAACACGATCATGTAAATTCGCACGACTGATATTTTTAGTTGGAACACAGGATAAGCTAACCAAATATTCATATTCAAATTCATTTATTTGCGTACATATAAACGTATATACGTTTGAATACTAGCGGTTTGCTAAAAAATATTATTATACTAACAGAAATATACGCAGTCAGGGACTGCGCAATCATTTGCGAAATGCTTTCTTAAACACAGCTAAGAGGATTATCATTACACCGTAGCCCTAAGCAATTTATTTTATTATTCTGCATAAAAAATTGTCGCAAATATCTCTGTAATATACATAAAGGTTGTTTCGCATCCTAGCAGTACTTACCAGTAAAAGTATAATTTACAAGTTGTGTTATAAAACATCTCTTATTCACCGACTTTGTTATTGGCAGGCGGTTTCATATTTCTTTCGACTTTTACTATCGTACAGACAGTTTATTCTGTTTTCTAACGGCTATTTTATGGAAGTGTATAAATATAAACGTAAAAAAATGGAAATAAATTTTACGTCACTCTTTCGTTGGTTGTATGGCAAATAAATGTTATTTTTCGATTATTATGATGCGTTTTGCTGTAAAAATATACTTAAGTACAAGTATATGTTTGCCCGTTGCTTGTACATACACCTACCTAACTACTGTACATAATATGGTCGTGTATTTTTGTATCGGTTCCGAGAGCAAAGTTAGAGTGGGTTCCAACATTACATTAAAATAAAAGTTTTATTTCGATATCAACTTTTCATATTTCTAAAACCATTTTTATGAAACATCTTGGATTGTTCCAAACATCGAACATTGAATACATTTGCGGTAAAATCTTTTCGGTTTTCTTTAAATGAATAAACTGGGTGTTGGAGTACATTACATCCCTAGTAGCAATTCGATGTTTATTTCATAACTACCTCGTGACAAAATAAACAGAACATCTGCAGACATTATAAATATTAACTACTATGCGGCACTTGGACGTACATTTTGTTTTTACCGATCAAAACTTCGTGTAAACTAAGTAGGTATACAATGGATTAGTAAACGTATATATAACTCAGAAAAAAGATGACTAATTGCATAATGATATGCCTTACAAAATACATTGACTGTTACATTACAAGTACATACACGAAATTAAACGTTTTCCCATAGCAGTTAGGCAGCAAGGACACAAGACGTTGTTGCTTGCTGCTTGTGTAGCTGCAGGCGACGGCCTGCAGCTACAATTCTTACATAATCCATTGATGTCCTTCCGCATTATCGTAAACAAACCAACAAGAAATGCGGTAGTTCAACTATTTCATATAGGATAGTGTCAAAGTGAAATGGCCCTATGTCTAACAAACCATATTGTAAATTCAAAGATATATTTATAACCTACGCCAGTACTTAAATTCCAACTACCTCATCAAACAGAACCCAAAAAGTTCATACGTGTACAAAATCCCAAACAAATTCACCATTCAACACAATCCGTACTCACAGTACACAAATCACGTCAAATACAGCAAGGTAACCTCACCCGCAACTACGTAGGCAGGTATTTGACGGATGGCATAAATTATACCTTTGTCTGACTTTATGACAACCATATTTTTGTTTACGAATAATTTAGGAGGACCACTCGAATCTCTTTTTACGTAACCCACAGAAATGTGGGTCTCACGTGAATTTGTATGTTTGCTGAATTTTGTGCGTGAAAAGGTCTGTTTTTGATTGCTGTTGAGATTAATGTATTAGTGTTTTGATTTGGGTTTTTTGTAAGTTGATAGCTCATCGTCTGCTTAGCCTTTTTCTAATTATGTTGAGGTCGGCTCACCGTCTAATCGGATGCAGCTGAATACCTGTATTTAATTAGAATCAACTACCTCTCGTGATTTTGTTAACCATAGAGTTTCTTGCCGATTCTTCTCTATAGAAAACGACCAACCCGAACTGCGTACCAACTTTCGACGATTTCTAAGTGCCCATGTAGTCCTATGTGGACCCAGCATGGTGTATGATAGGCAGCCTGAGTTCATCGATCGACAGTGGATGTTGTTTGGAGGCGACTAATGTTGACTCTTTAAGTTGTACTCTGTATGATTACTCCTTCTATTTTTCTAAACTGCTTAGAAATATTAGTAGTAGCTTTAATCATTGTTTTTTTTTATGGTTACCAGGAAGAGATTGTAAAATGCGTACAGCGTATGGCCTGAAGCCTATCCATTGTACGTTGTGTAGTGTTTAATATTTTTTTTGTTATGTGTATTCTGGTGGACCAACAAAAAAGTTTGTAAAATGTTCAGCTGCGATTGTTTTTTTTTCAATACAGCCGTGTGTTTGGCTCAACACGATATCTGAGAAACTAAAATAATCAGACATATTTTTAGCAGATTTAGTTTAGTTTTTACCCTGGGTAAGGGTAAAAACCTTCATGGTACATAAAAAAACTTGAGAGGTGTCAAGGAACACCCGGATGGAACGAAGTTATTGTTATTATTTTTTATTATGTAAAATAAAATAAAAAAAAGAAATGTAGAAATGAAAATATCTGGCTTGCTTTCTATAAGAGAGAGAGAGACAGACAGAGAAACATGCGACGCCGCACAGCTTACAATAGCAAAAAGTGTCGTGACAACTTTTCGTAAGAATTTTTTCCGTCTAGCCCCCTTTCACAACGCGCGATAAGGAACTTCGTTCCATAAAACAACACGTGCTTTTAAAATATTATGTTCTTAAACGGACAAAAAAAATGTACACTGCCCAGTGTTCACCAATATTTTGTAGAAACCGGCTAGGGATACATGGAATGGGTTCCACAATAATTACCAAGCAATGGTGTTGTGATTATGGGCATTCCCCTTTTAATTACCCATTGTCGCGGGTGTTGAATGATAATAAACATTTGGAAACATAGGGTGTAAAAGTAAAACTGGGGTGTATGGATTCCGTAAAAGAATTGAACTGTCATGCAGTGACTTAGAGCATAGCTGTGAGAGCGGGTGTGTGCAGGGGGGCGGGGAATATCTTTGCAGAAGTGTGAGTAGCCGGAATGGAGTGTTTATTGCTCACGCGATGGTGTTTTGGGAGTTTCATACCTTTCCTTTTATAGATTTTACGAATAGGTTTACTAGAATATCCATACAAAAGTTCAAACATTGCAACTGAACTTGATGGAGCGTGTAAATTAGACTAGTGAGCGACAAGACCTGGGGAGGAACTGCCCGTTCCCGTTTTTTTTAAAGCTTTGCTCGACACTAGGAAGTTCTCCTGTATCGTGGGTGCGTTCACAAACATTTAAACTCACATACACAAATTCCCAGACCCGAAACAACTATCTGTAGGCCATACGAATTTTTGTGTAATTTTTGTTTACGTGCGGGGATCGAACCCTCGATACGCAGCACAGCAATCCAATCGCTCAGCTACTGCGCCAACCGTGTCGTCAAAAATGTTTCATGACTAGGACTCATTAGCGCATCTTCTTTGTAATTTCTTACAAGTGTCAAGCAATTGTTTAACACGCTGGTAATTCTGCTTCCCGCTCGCACGCCCGCCTGGACTATCCACTTACACACAAAGTAATTGCCAAGTTATGGTAATCCCCCCCGGGCCTGCGAGTTGTTCGAAAGAGATATCGCGGCCTCGACACAAAGAGCTAAGAAGGAACATGGGTGTTTTTTATTCAGTAAAAGTCTGACACTCCCTACCGCGCTGTGAGAGGAGTCATTTGATGACCTCCCAACATCAAAAAAAAAAGTTATGGAAATTTCATACGACTGCCAAAGACATCGATATCCCGACCAGTCGTACTCAGAACTTCTCCTCCACGTTTCTCTACCCGTCTGCTTTCAAAGCAAGAGTAAACAGGGATCTCGGATCTGGGCACGCTCATAACATCATAGTCTCCTGCATCCATCGCTTTCCATCAAGTTTTCGAGTTCAAGAGAAGGCCCATTTCACAACAAATAAAAGAATTAGGTTTGCTTGTAGTGATTTAAATTTAGGGGCAATTAAAGTAATACTATCAGGCCTCGTCACATTTACGTCATAAACAATGAGTCCAATAATTCAACATACTCGTAGCTAGATGTTCTTCTACAAACACAGGCTTCTGGCACTATAAACGATTGCTTGGCTCACTGACTCTTATTTATTTGCCAAAGGACCTAGATTCGAGTCAAGTTGATGAATATTCCTTGTTGCCAAGTATCTTAAAATTAAACCGGATTAAACTCGATTGTACTGGATTCTGTAAGGGTATTTGCTTTGAATCGCTTTTACTAATTAAATAGTAGTTTAGTGCCGTTGTAATTAAATGAAGGAGAAGAAATGTGTTTTCATTTTGTTCGATTTTACGTCTTATACGTGTGGAAAAGTAGATTATAGGGTTGACTGCCATATTTGATGCGTCGATTCCCAGGTCAGGCAAATTTTAAGCTATTGCATAGCTTCTATCGCGGGCCTTGAGCGTGGGGACCGAATCCAGAAATTCCGTAACGAAAAAAACCTAACACCCCCCACTCCGACCGGCACAGATTAACATCTCATTTATTTAATAAAAGAAAAAAAAATGTTTTTTTATCGGTCACCACGCTCAAAGTGTAACTTGAACTAATATCAAAGAAAAAAAAAAAGGAAAATAAATACTGCATTAATAAATTAAATATATAATTATAATTGCATAAGTTGATAAAAAATGCTATGCAATAGCTTTACCGCGGCAGTCTCCAGTGCCACACGTCTTTTTTTATTGGGTTTTCTATCAGGAATTTCTAAGTAACATCCACGGAGTCAGGATTCGTATCCGGTTGATGGCAATTGGCTCGCTCTCTATTACACGGGACTTAAACATGACTGCCGAAATGTGGTTGTACTATTAGTTACACCTCTGCCTAACCCTTCGGAGATTTCAACCGCGATGTGATGTTATCCAGAAGCAATTTTAATGAAACACATCACGTTTCCTTTATTTTCTTCGATATCTTACATTTTCTAATATTGAATAATTTTCAGACTCGTCCATCTGTTACCATCCGATGAATCCAATATAATTTAGTTTGTTTAATGCCTTGTTCAATGTTTCTGAATAATGTATTAAAACAAAGAATATATTTGCATAACCTTTTGTGGTCATTGTTAAGTTAATAAAAATCATCCCGCAATTTCACTGCAAATTTCTAAATTGTGATTTCAAAGTAATACTAGTACATTTAAAAATGAAACTTTATCATTTCTACTATAAAAATATTCTGCAGAATATACGCACATTATAAATATCCATTAAGTAACACTTACCAAAATACATCCTTACTCAAAAAGTAATTTAAATCATTTCTTCCAAAATTAACATATTTTCATTAGGCATACCTAACCCAACCCCCCTTCACACGAATCACAAGATCGATCTTACCCACCAGAATCCACACCCATTACCAACAACACATGAATAAATAGCTAACCCATGCATCATTATAAAAGACTTCCTGTACAAAATCCGTCAGCAAAACAAACGAATAGGAATCAGGACGCAACCCTAAGCTTATCAATCAATTTGCAACGCATTACGTATTCCATATGATATGGCTGTCAAAACAGTCATATTTGAACCCATCAATTTCCCTTTTTGAATTAAATAAAACACTCTGTATACAATGACATTACATGCGAAGTCTTGTGACATCCGGCAACCCACCCTGGGCCTGCAGGCTGGCTTATGGTCCACTCCCTCTAACCAAAAGAGAGGCCTGTAGACCAGCCTGTCGGGGCTGCGGGTTGTTCGCAGATACCGCGGCCTCGACATGAAGGGCTAAGAAGGAACATGGGTGGTTTTTAGTCAGTAGAAGTCTGTCACTCCCTTTCGCTCTGCCCAAGAGCGGGAGGGGTTATTTGATGATTTCCCACCCCCCCCAAAAAAAAAAAAGGGCCTGTAGACCAACAGTGTGAACGCAACAAGCAGAACTCATCAACATCTGCCTAGCCTTTTCCCAAATATGTTAGGTTCAGCTTCCAGTCTAACCGGATGCCACTGAATACCAGTAGTTTACATGGAGAATATCCTATCTGACCTCCACAACATAGGTAATACAATAACCGTTGCTAAGACGTTTGTCAGACTTACGGGCCACTTACTTGTAATTGCCTCGTTGGTCTAGTTGCCCCAAGCGCGACTGCTGAACATGAGGTCCTGGGTTCAATTCCCGTGATGTTATGTTATGTTATGTTACTAGATTTTCTGCTTACATGCGATTACCAAACAACTGAGGATCTTCTTAAAACATTAACAATAACTCTACAATACAACACACACATAAAACACATAAGAAATTAACTTTTTGTAAATTTATTCTTATTATTTCTGTACATAAAAAGCGATTATACTAAAATGTCAAACAACATTGTTAATACCGCTCATAACTCTGGGAAGAAAACTGTGACCTGAAATACAGGCTCGGCCTAGCTCAGGCGCAGTTGCTCATATTTATTCTTTGTACTTAATTCTAACTGTTTTTAAATACTTTTTTTCTTTTTCTTTTTTTTAAAAACGTTTCACCACACTAGGATTTTCTCCTGTATCGTGGGTGCGTTCACAAACATATAAAGTCACATACACAAATACCCAGACCCGAAACAACTATCTGCAGGCCATACAAATATTTGTTCCGTGCGGGGATCGAACCCGCGACACGCAGCGCAGCAGTCCAATCGCTTAGCCACTGCGCTAACCGTGCCGTCAAAGCGATTATACTGATCAATATGTTACAATTTTTTAAGGAGAAATAAACTTATATATTATATTATTATACGAGTATTATATAGTAACGACTGTCAACGGTCTACATATGACAGCCGGGACCAACAGCTTAACGTACTTTTCGAGGCACGGAGGAAACTCGGTACGTAATGGGGGATCAACCATTCACGGACCAACCTAGCCAAGATCAAAACAGGTAGAACTATATGCGATAAAAGTAAAAAAGCGCTGTTTTGTAAAACAACAACCCTCCTGTTGTTAGGAATATACAGAAGGTTCGATTGCCACTCTAAACAAATGTTTGTGCGGCATACAGATAGTTTGTTGGTTGTTTGTACATTGTGCATGTCTTATTTTTTACGGTTCACCATTTTGTTTACTGAAACACTATACCATAGTGTGTTTCAGGATAAGGATAAGACTGAAAAGTGAAACAAATATAATTTACAAAAATGTTTTGAAAATCAAACGCATAGTCTAAATAATTATGTAAGTGCATTTTTAATTGACAGCCTATATACACGACTCCAGATAGATCAATATGTAGTGCAAAACAAGCTAATAAGTACCTATACAGGCAGAAATCTTTATAATTCTAGTACACTGAAAATATTGACTGCAATTTTGTTTTATAAAGCGTTTCGCATCAAACAACTAATGTCAAAGCTATATAGAATGACACCAGTCTCTAAATGCATCTGTATAATTTTAAAAGTAAATGCAAGTTAGCTAGCCGTATACTTATTAGTTTGTTCGGCTGTACAACTGTTTCCCTCTAAAAATAACTAACCGATTCTATAGCGGTGGTACAATATTATAATTGTGTAAGTTTACACGAGCGGAACCAAGGACACAACTTGGAATACAATCCCACAACCGTTGGCCTCCTCCGTCATCCGGCTAACATCATTCAAACTAATCCAAATACATCTTAAACAGTTTCACCCTATTCTGTCATTTCACAACCCGATTTCCATAACACAGGTAGACGTTCCAGAAACTAATCTTGACTCGATTCACCGACGTTATTTGAAATTGTTACTAAGTAATTTTCATTTACGAGTCGTGCTCCTAATTAAAATGGATAGCCTTTAGGGATACGGTTGCTAAAACTACGTGGAGCAGTGTAGGGGACCTTCACGGTTACCTTCGAATCAATTCTAATAATCGTGCCTTGTTAGAAATTTCCTAATTGTAAGGGACGTCGGAAATTAATGCTGTTTTGGGAATTAAACGGCAGTTCTTTAGTTCTTTGTTCGAAGGTTTTTCTGTTGGGAATGTGTTGGTACTGGGTAGTGAAGTTAGTTTAGGTTGTTTTATTTATTATTGCTTTTGTTATTAATAGTGAAACGACAAAGTGAAATTTATTCGTGGATTTTACTATCGTTGGTTTTAAAAAGGTCACAAATATTGTACAGCAAAACTGGCTTTTTGATTTTAGTGGTTGTAATTACGCACTACTGCTGATCATGATGAGGTTTTAGGATCGACTCTCCGGTAGAGTAAATTGTTATTTGGATTTTCCATACGAAATTTGTCTTGCTAGCTTGGATTTATGTTCGGTTAATGGCACTCCTTTATATGGAACTCAAACATCTGGTAGAAAGGGGTGTCCCATAGATACAACCCTGCCTCTCAAAATAATAACCAAATTATATTTATATAGGTATCTGTGGGGTCGTATAGTGAAATGATAGAGTTTCTAAGATATTTTTCTGAACATTTATGGAAACATCAAAATCATAAAAAGTCTATTGTCGTACATCGGTTCTCACACGTCTTCCATATGTCTTTCTCTATCTTCTACACCTTTCACTCGCACCTTTTCACACATTCCCATTTACTCAAAATTAATTCCACATCCCGTAAAATCTAAATTACATGCTGTTTTACTCGTATTTGTCCTATCAATATGTCACAATTCCAAAGAAACTTCATACTAAAGTGATAGAAATGTTACCAGTATTCGCAAATAATATTGCCGATATCAATAAGATAATAACACAATCATTCCTTAAGGCACCAATTCGAAAACTTTGCGACAAATAGTACGAAATAACTTGTCAGCACTTCGAATCAATCTTGTTTCTAATTAAACTTGTACCTACTTGTGCTACAATGATAGACTGTGACATAATTCGAAATACTGAAATAGACGCCCATTTGAAGTGGTGAAGCTTTGAATCAATTGGAACCATAGTACGAAGTTAACCAGTAAAACAACATAAACATAACATAATATAACACTGTGTTTTTTTATTTTTTATTTTTACTGTTGTTTTCATATTTTATTTTCAAATGGTTGTTTGTTTCGTAACGTGTATTTTTTATAGGGGGAACCTGAAATAAATGGATTTCATTTTCTACAAGTGGTCACATACTCGTAACATTACAGTACACCCATATATCGCCGGTTATGGTTAAGTCTTATGTAATAAGGAGCGAGCTTATTGCCATCAATCGGGCACAAGTCCAGACTACGTGCCTGCTAATGAGAACGTACTGAACTAACATAATATCACGCCTGCAACCCCCGAAGGGTTAGGCAGAAGTGTACCCATTAGTTCAATCACAATTCGCCAGTTATATTTTAATCCCATGTAATAGGGGGTGACCTATTGCCAGCAGCACAAATCCAGTGTCCAATTTCTACTGGACCTTTTTGCGCAATCAAACGCGTTTGTGAGGTTTGTCAGTAAAACTTTTAGTTATATTGTCAAGACCAGTGCTTCCGTTTTACGTGTTTAGCAAACTTGTCATACAAACAAACTTAACCACTTTGATGATGAGACACCCTCGAGAAACCTGTTACCTGAAGCATGCTTTAAATCCGTGTATAGGTGCGCTTTGGAAGTACCTATGTGAGCCAATTGTGGTAATTTTGTTCGCAGTTGAAATACTGATGTAAATACTAAAGGTATGTATGTATACTGTGCTGTGGTTTGAACCATCTTGATTTTGGCTGTGGTCGACAATGGGACGGTAAAGTTTCGTATTTCAATTATTTACAGGTGTTCACAGCGTCTGTTTACGATAGAACTCAACTTGTTGGAGCCGGGCAAAGGAGCAGCGATGAAGAACGGGTGAAACCACTGTCTGTTCTTTGTTGTGAATTTGAAGGACGGAAGTTTGGTGGTTCCCATAATTTGTAAAACATTACTTTCGCTTTAACATTACTTCTACGTCACGCAATTTAATTTAAATACTATTTGTTATGTATTGGAATAAAAAAAAAACAATTATTCAAAAAACGTACTGTTATATACTAACTGAAACAAAAACACAAACAACGCAACGACAAACAATTTGTGTTCAACGAATGTTTTTATCACAAGTTTTTTGAATGAACTAAGAAAGGGTCACTTTTGGGGGTGTCAATGTACATCATACCAAAACTGGCAGGTGGTGTTTCAAACCCGGACCTAAAGTTTTATGTACATTTGTTACAACAAAATGGCAGAAATATTACTTACAAAAAATCGCAAGTGACTATGCAAAAAAGAAAATCTGAGCATTTATCTGCTATCAGCGTAAGAAACTCCGAGAAAAACGCAACTCGACAACATTCCCGCATCCCTTTTGACGCTGAGCGAAGCGATTACGCACTTTCATCTAAACAAGCTTACTCAGAGTTAAAAGCCAATTTATCAGCGCGTCTCAAATTGTGCATTATCATTTGTACCCGTCCTTTTACGCATGTGTGTGTTCGAACATTCTCACGTGCGTGTTAGAACCGCGTTCGAATTGACATTTATCTTTGAATGTGTGCGTGAATGTTTGCCCATGTGTGTGTCAGTGGATGTGTTGATGTATGAGTGTAGAATAATGTTAATGTTCGTGTCATGTGATGTGGTTGGGTAGGTACATTACATGTGGTATATCGATGTTGTATTCAGTAGTCACGGTTAATGTCAGCCTGATGGAATTAAAGCAACAAGGTGATGTGTTGGAAGGGAATTGTTAAAGAAAATACTAGAACTTTGAAGAATCGCGTTTTTTTTATTTCTTAGAAATTAAACAACAGTTAGTACCTTTTGAACCGTTAATATTGCGGGGAATATTACCGGGAATACAAAATATGTTATAGAAATACTATGCTGTAAATTCAGCGTGTTTACCACTATAACTTGCGTTTCTATTCCCAGTCATTAGCAGAAGTACCGCAACATACGCGGTTCGTAGAAGCACTAAACTGTTTGTTTGCATCATTGGCTAAGTAAAAAGAAATGCTTGATTTTGACTTTCTAGTAGGCAGTCTATTATATTGTTCTTACTGATGAGATTATCTAAAATAGTGAATGTGTAGGATGGAAGCCGTGAGTAAAATGTAAAAAAATCTTGTGTCTCCCTATTTTCCGAAATTCATCCCTTTTAAAAGTTTTACACGAAGTTAATTAAACGGGTCTTGTTTAAGAAATTAACTCAATACCCTTACCTTTCTAAAACGGGTTTCTAAACTTGCGTTTGGTACGTGAGTACAACCCTAAAGTAATCGTCTACACAAAGCCTAGCCTTATATCACGATTATAGATACGCACATATCGCTAAAACACACCAACTTTTAGCAAACCCATAACCCATAACCGATAAAAGTAAAAACAAAATGGCTTCCGATATGAAGTGTACGACCGTACGTGTGTTGTTTGATCACGTAGCGATAAAATGCGACAAAACTTTGAACGGGAAGTTACATCGCTATCAAGGACGCAGGCCACTTGTCATCTTACCCTGAGGGGGGATACGAACATATTATTTGTCTTTGTTACAAACAGTTCAACTGATGTACTCATATTATTTTTGAGGAAACATTTTTGTGTGGGATTGTACTTTGATGTAAAGGGTGGGCGTATGCGTATGACTACAATGTTTTATTAAGAAATTGAGGGAGATACGTAGGCCCCGTCGGGGCTGCGGGTCCCGTCGGGGCTGCGGGTCCCGTCAGGGCTGCGGGTCCCGTCGGGGCTGCGGGTTGTTTGCAAGAGATACAGCGGCCTCGACATGAAGGGCAAAGAAAGAACATGGGTGGTTTTTAGTCAGTAGAAGTCTGACACTCCCTTTTGCTCTACCCAAGAGCGGGAGGGGTTATTTGATGATTTTCCACCCACCATAAAACAAAGGGAGATAGTACGTAGGTACTAATCGAAAGTCTGACAGCCAGTTTTACCAGGTATCCCATCTAGTAACTGGATTTTGAAGGTCAAACCGACATTCGCATACGGTAATGCCCGGGATACACGAGGCCAGTTTTTCCAGCCTGGACGGTTGCGTCGGTTTTCCTGAGTTCATATAATCCCAATCTATTTAAGTCGCGAGTATGTAGGCTTCTTCTGGGTAAATTCGTTCCATCGTCGGCCTCATCTCTGCCCTTTTTTTTTTCTTGGCGGGTGGAAAATTATCAAATAACCCGTCCCGCTCTTGGGCAGAGCGAAAGGAAGTGTCAGACTTCTACTGATTAAAAACCACCCATGTTCCTTCTTAGCCCTTCATGTCGAGGCACGCATACACGAAGCCAGTTTTTCCAGCCTGGACAGCAAGCTTTTTCTCTACTAAACTGTCATGTTTTACTACCCTGGCTTGGAACATGTTAGAAATGAAGCTAGATTTGTCTACACAAAGCCAGGAGTACTAGCTTACTAGCTTACGGACACTAGCTGGCTATCCTGGCTTGTAAAAGTGACCCCCTGTTACCCCGGCATAAGATTGAAAGCCAACCCTACATCAAAGTTAAAGTTCATTTATACAAATAAATGAACTTTCACTATGACAAAATCATTGGGAAAATGCATATTATTACCACAATCAATATATTTTACACGTGGCTACGGTATAAAAACTATCTGTTAAGAATACCATCATTGTTCTAATTAGTTCTCTACCTACTAAGACGATTACGTTCTCCCTGATTTCGTTAACCCTTGTCGTGAACCCTTAAATCTACGTCTAGTTATCCACTAAAATAACTAAAACACGGGCAGGTAACCCAAAACTACCGGCGTGACCCTTCAAAACTAACCTAACTTGCTACAAGTCCTGTTCCCTAATACCAGGGACGCCTATACGTAGCCGTGCCTATATAACTATCCCTAATTCCGTCACATAAACGTAGGAAGGGTCCAGAGAATTTAATCAGAACTAATTCACGGGGTGAAGGAAAAGTTTTCGACTTTACTTACCCGGAGCGGGCCTAGGTGCGATTGTATGGACGTACGACCTTTTGTCTTAGAACCGTGTGCCGTTTTAAATGTAGGAGAAGTTTTGATTAAATGTTTGTATAGGTTATGTGTATTATTCTTGAGCTATACAGACAGGTTTCTCGGTTCATGTTTGTGAAGGAAACATTTGGGTCTATAAATACATTTAAATTATGACAGAAAACCTTGCCAGTGGCTTACTAAAACCGCCTTACTAAATCAAATATGTTATGTATGAGGCAAACATTTGTGTTACCTACATGAAGAATAGTCTAGACATCATAATCGGTATTTTTCTAAGTTGTTGTCTGCTTTCAGTCTAATCCCATTTAGCTGAATATTTTACAAGTAACATGTGCCTATCTGACCTCCACAACCTAACCCAAAATTGGTCGACTTTCGGGTTTCAGATCACCCATAACCACTCTCTAGGCCATTTGAAAAGGCTAGACACAAATTACAAAATAAACCAGAAATCCTTAACTAATTAAAACCACCTGAAACATCTCACAAAGGGTGGTACCTACCCTCACTTGAGCTCCGACTACTAAATCCCCAGCCGGTGAAAAATTACATGTACTTAGTGGCCCATTTCTATTTTAGTGAGTTGTTGGTTCAGCCGGTTTCCTAAGCCCGGATTAGCGCGTAACTAATGTTCTCAGATTTAATGTGAATAATGAAGTACTACGTCAGTAATAATTAAATTGCTTGCTTAGCTAATACTGGAATTACGTTTGAAGACGTGGGGAGAAAAATGGTTTTAATATTTTGTGTTGTTGCCTAAAGGTTTTGTGTTAATGTTTTGACCTATAATATGTTTTTGAAATGGATGCAGACTTAGTGATTTGTTCTTAATAAAATTGTTGTCATTTTAATATATGAAGATAATATCCACTCTATAAATAGTGGTTCGTTTAACAAACCATGGTAATTTCTGTGTGTTTCTATCATGGAATAGTTATACCAATTTACTATATGCTGTGTAATGAAACTTTAAAAAAAAATCTTCTAAAATTGCTAAAATGTCAATAAACGGTTATCAAAACCCCGCATTTGCACCCTTATATTCGTAAAAGTTGTACTAAACGACTTATCAAAACATATTGTGTGTAAACATGTATTAATATTGTTTTCCTCATGTTTGTTAGCTATTTTGTTCCGCCGTTTGAAGTTACTAACATTTAATGTTTACGAAGTCTTTATAAATTCTTTTAAAATTTAATAATAAACGCAACTAGTAGAAAGAACATTTAGCTCACATGTTTTACACTTTAGTAGTGTGTAGGGGTAAGCCTATTTCACCCCGACGGGGCTGCGGGTTGTTCCCGTCGGGGCTGCGGGTTGTTCGAAAGAGATACCGCGGCTTCGACACAAAGGGCTAAGAAGGAACATGGGTGGTTTTTAGTCAGTAGGCGTCAGACACTCTCTATCGCTCGGCCCAGAGTGGGAGGAGTCATTTGATGATTTTGCACCCTTAAAAAAGGGCCTTTTTCACGATGTCCGAGTAGTCACTTATTACCAAAATAAATTATAAATTAATAAATGGAACTGAATTTCTATGAAATGATCTGCCAAGTAAGCTAACCGAAACAATGGTAGATTGTGAAACAGGAATTTAGTGTAAACACGAGGTTAGAACAACCAAACAAACTACACAAACAAAATACATTCGTCATTCAAAATAACAACAGTAACATAACAAAGAACGGTCCAGAAAATGTGTCCCTGGCGGATGCCTCGACCAATACCGACTTGTCCATTATTTCTCTTACCTTTTGCTTTCGTTTTGTCCCGGAACGTCCCAGGACGCCCCAAATCGTCCCGACCGGGACGCTTCCGTCATAACTGTATCTACAAGTTCCGTCTCCCGGGACTATTGGCAGACGTTTGTTTAACGTAGAATTTATTATAAATTAATATTGTATCAGGTATATTTTTGTTTTGAAATTGAAGATAAAATATTTCGGGTTGTTAAAGAGCTGTTATATTATTGGAGTGTTACCTCTGTCAAAAGTAATGTTATTCTTGTTTTAAAGTATAATAAATCGAATAGACATTTCGTTAAGCACGTAAAAGAAAAAACAAGCTGGAAGACCTATCTTTGAACCATAAACTGATTAAAACAAGTATTCAAAGATTTTGTTCCGTTGGTTTTTTATACCAGTTTAATACTTAACTGGGTGTAAGGATAGTTATGTGACCAGACGTTTAGTTTGCATCGAACCACCACCGCCTGCTAATGGTCATGACCTGCGGTTTTAGTGTAAAAAAAACTTGAGAGGTGTCAAGGAACACCCGGATGGAACGAAGTTATTGTTATTATTTTTTATTATGTAAAAAAATAATAAAAAAAACAAAAATGTAGAAATGAAAATATCTGGCTTGCTTTCTATAAGAGAGAGAGAGACAGACAGAGAAACATGCGACGCCGCACAGCTTACAATAGCTTACTATAGCAAAAAGTGTCGTGACAACTTTTCGTAAGAATTTTTTCCGTCTAGCCCCCTTTCACAACGCGCGATAAAGAACTTCGTTCCAATAGCCCGACAAACTCTAATAAAGTGTGGTATTCTAATAGTGCTATCTTCCTATAGATAGCGATCTACACAAGGGTGCAGATCGCACTATAAATAAGGATTTATAGTGCCAAATCAAGTCCATTATTGAACTTTGGTCGGCCGTCGTTGTCATGACAACAGGGAGACTTCGCACACCAAGTCAATCCTAGAATTTCATGGCCCTAATTGGCGAATCCGCAAATAAGGTACTTCCTCCATAAAATGTACGTTGCCTCCTACATGAGCCATCCTTGTACAACCAATCGTAGCATTCTGCTTTAATCAGTGCTAAAGATGGCATATTTTATTTATTATTTTATTTATATATCACTGTAATCAATGTTAAAGATGTCTTTAATGTAATTCTGTATGAGCCATTTATGTCAAATTATGAATAAACCTTGGATGTTAATTTATGTCTAATAGGGCGGAATCTAGGCGTGTTAAGTCTGACTCAAGTTCAGTCCACGACTACCGATACCAGTGTTAGACGTATTTTTAGACGTCCTCTAATTCTTTTCCCAGCAGGCCTTAAATGTTATAAAACAAAGTGGGCGACCACGTTTAACAAATAACTCGCTTCGAATGTATCATACATGAAGACTGCGAGTTCCGTCCCTCATGAATAAACATCGGCAAAAGTGTTCCGAGAATATACTGGAACAAAACATTTTCTCGGTTTGATTTGTTCCAGGATATACTTGTGATATTGATGTTTGAATGTTGGTATTTATTCGTAGAAGCTGTCAATGGGAACATTCAATGATCAGATATGTATTTGATGAAATAAAGATGTCGCTCATAATAATGTACGTTCTTTTTCATTATTCAATATTTCTTCAATCAATCACCGGTATACAAAGCCTTACTACGATTCGATTAAATAAGTATCGTATAGCATCGAAAGTTTTAACACTTTTAATGAAAAAAACAAATCAACTTCACTTTTAACTCAAAATTCCATTATTATTAGCCTAATTTAATTATCACTGTTATGTCAATGTTACAGTTTCATCCATCCATTGTTACAACACATTTATATTGCTTTCTGTTGTTTCAGATCTACCACAGTTCGTGGGACCAGGGTCTAACGTGACCGTGGCAGTCGGCAGAGATGCCGCACTTACCTGCAGGGTTGATAATCTACAGACGTTCAAGGTCAGTCAATAATAAATAATAAGTATATCCAATCTTATTTAACCCTTTGAATAAATGTTCCTAAAAGAAGGTGAAGATATCTTTCGTCCCGGAAAATTAGAAGTGGGCGGAAGCCGAACACCGAACAATAATTTATCAAATAAAATCATCTACAAATAGCACCCATATAAAATCTGAGACAAAACCACATCCACCCGGATACCGTAAAAAATAGGCCTACACATTCTCCCATTAGTTTCTCGCTCACTTAACCCCTTATCACTCTCCGTCTGGTCTTGGAGATAGGCCGTGCCCAACGAGGCTTAGAAAAGTGTTCCGCGTTCCACCCGGGAGGGCTCGCTGTAACCGCATGGCCACGAGCTACACGATCTAGCGTCATGCGTCTTGCGATAGCGACTGTGGTGAAAACAAATGACATAAGGTGCTTAGAACATTCCACAAAATCGCTAGTACACACGGTTTTGTGGAAAACTACGGTTACTTCAAGACGTGTGTAGGCACGGTCATCAGTATTGTACGGATCACTGAAGAAGTTTGGATACTGTGGAAGAAGAAGAAGAAGTTTGGATATGGATACTGTGAATATGGCAGCGGCGGCGCCACTTCATGTTTCCACCGTGTCGGGCACGAGCCACCTCACTGCAACGCGACACCACTCACGCAACGAAAACAAATATCACACGCGTGTGTTGAACATGACGTAAATCGCATCACCTGCAGCCGTGAATAGACTTTTATCGTAGGTCACATTTGTTGGGCCCATGTGCCTTGTGGAAATGGAATTCAGTTTTAGATTTTCTTATTTCTGTGTTGAAAGACGTGGGTTGCCAAGGACAAAAGTGAAATGAACGTTAAGTTAGATAACTATTTTGAGAAATCGAGTTTTGTTTCTGTTTATAAGCACGACTGAGTAGAATTATAACGGTGGCCTCAATTTCATGAATGAGTTTTCAAAAACCTGGACGTCTTGTAAAATTCCAGCAGTAAAGTATTTTTGTAACTGTCTTACAAAATTTTCTTTTTGTTGTTCCTTTGCCCAGAAAATTAGAGTGATTTAAGACAGTAATGTTGTCCCAACGAATTCTTTTAATTATTTCTCTCCAGGCTTCCTTTTATTAAGGGCCGTCCGTGTGAACAAGTCACATTGCTGAATCAGTGAAGGGCCGGAAGCCTCCACAATTAGTGGGACAAGGCTCTTCGCTATCTTAATTACTCCTCGTGTTTTTTCCAGCATGATAATGTTGGCTGACTTATCTCTTCTAGAGACGAAATTTTATACAGCTGAGGTTCTTCTGGTGATTTATTGGACCAAGATAATTAGAATATATTTTACTGAACGTGTATTATAACTTACGAACAGTAAATTTAGGTTTCGAACCCAAGCAGTCGCATTACTTTGTGTAATTTATGTCATCACCACAGCTCTCAAAACGGTGAAGGAACAACGTGAGAAAACTAAATTTATATCTTAGAATCACAAAAATCGAAGACATGTAACATCTACCAACCCGCACTGGGCCTGCGTGGTGAATTAAAGCCCATTCTCTTTTATAGAGAGGAGGCCTTAGTGCCTGCAGTGGGAACATTAAGGCTAATGATGAATATGTGACTGTACATGAATAAGGCAGAGAATAAAAAATAGAAAATAAATTGAGAGAATATTAAGTAGGTTGTTTTCAAATGGTTGGAAATAAAAGCTTTTACACATTTTTAATGGAAATGGTCCGTTTATTTTTAGCAACTTCATATTTTTTATTAGATACATAAAAGTACTAAATCCTGTTAGTAACAGATCCCAGCACTAACATAAAAAACAAACAAATAAAGTTTGTGAAGTTTTCTCAAACATAATTAGACCTTATCAAAACTTGTATTAATGACGCCACGAGTTTTGAATTTATTTAATATTTAAAACAACTTTACTGGTAATAAAATTGTTAACATTTAAAGTTAGCAAAACGTTAATTTTTTGGTGAACTTTGTTTGAAAATTTATTAATTCTTTAGTCTCAACATTCAGATGCTTTCATAATGTAACTTTTTGCATTCTGAGTTATTTTTCTAATTTTATTAATATTTAAATACTGTCGCGAGTGTTTCGTGGTTACTCGCTCATTTTTCACTTTTTCTTGGAAAAAAGAGACTTTTCTTTTTGTGTTTGTTTCGAAGTAACGTTCATGGCCTTTTGGTAACTTTCTCTCGATATTTTATTTAATGTTTGGTGCAAAATGTTTGCGGTGAATTGAATTTGTTTCGAGGAAATACGAGAAGCCATTCACGTATTCTCACCTTTAAGGAATCTTCGTTCCAAGAATCATTTAATATTACTAGGTGATTGAGGTGCTTGAATAAATACCAGTCATGCGGTTTTTGATTCTCAATACAGGCGTAGTTTTTAGTTTTCCGTACCCAAAGGGTAAACACGGTAACTTACTAAGAATTCGCTGTCCGTCCGTCTGTCTGTCACCAGGCTGTATCTCAAGAACCGCTATAGCTAGACAGTTGAATTTTGTACAAATTATGTATTTCTCTTGCCGCTATAGCAACAAATACTAAAAACAAAATAAAATAAATATATAAGGGAAGCCCCCCTTATATATTTATTTTATTTTGTTTTCTAAAACAACAAACGTAATTTTTCGTTTCGGTGCGAGTCTGACTCGAACTTGGCCAGTTTTTTCTTTAATATTAATGTCACACTCAACGAACCTTCAACGGTACGGTATTGTACAATTCGTAAAGTCGTAGCTGCTAATTCTATATTATGTGAGAATTTCCTGATACTTAATTAAATCCTTGTAAAATTGAACTTTATTATAGTTGAAAATAACTAACCACCATACAGAACAACAAACCTTGTTATCTTCAGACGTGCCAGTTACACTCGGCGGTACGATAAGGGTCGTGACGCAATGTCAAGGATTAATCTACTTTGATATTGTGTGTATCTGCTAGGCAGATGATGATGCGTAACACAATATTAAAGTCCTCCTATCCCTTTCCCGACTATATTGGGGTCAGCTTCCAGTCTAACCGGATGCAGCTGAATACCAATATGTTACATTGAGCGACTGCATATCTGTCCTCCACAACCCAATTATTATTGAGTATAATACACTAAGGCCCCGTACGGGCTGCGGGCTGTTCGAAAGAGATACGGCGGCCTCGACACAAAGGGCTAAGATGGAACATGAGTGGTATTTAGTCTCAAAGAGATGTCAGCAACATGGAAGGGGCCCGCAAGGGCCGACGCCTGTCGAGGCTGCGGGTTGTCCGCAAGGGATACCGAGGTCTCGACATGAAGGGCGAAGAAGGAACATGGGTGGTTTTAGTCAGTAGAAGTCTGACACTCCCTTTCGCTCTGCCCAAGAGCGGGAGGGGTTATTTGATGATTTCCCAACCCCCAAAAAAAAAAAAAAAAGTGGTATTTAGTCAGTAGAAGTGCGTGACACTCTCTACCGCTCTGCCCGGGAGCTACTGCATTTGATGTTTTACTACCCTCCAAAAAAAAATGGGGTACCAAGGTAAAACTGGTTCCGAGACACGGAGGAAACTCGGTATGTAATGACGGTGTGGAATTTGACAACACGGTTGGCGCAGTGGCTGAGCGATTCCTATAGATAGTTGTTTCAGGTCTGGGTATTTGTGTATGTAAGTTTAAATGTTTGTAAACGCACCCACGATATAGGAGAAATTCCTAGTGTGGGGCAACATTTTTAAAACAAAAAAAAATTATCCTTCCACGGGCTAACTTAGACAAGCGTAGCACCTGAAGATCGGCTCTAATGGCTGTTTTTATTTAGCCAGAAGCTCCTCACTCACTTACACCCTTTAGAAGTTGTGTAAAATAAGCTATTTTATTTGACATACATCTCCATGTCCAGGTGGCGTGGCTCCGAGTAGACACACAGACAATCCTGACGATCGCCGGCCACGTGATCACGAAGAACCACCGCGTCAGCGTCAGCCACGGTGACGGCGCGTGGACCCTGACGCTCAAGGAGATAGGCCCGTCTGACGGCGGCAGATACATGTGTCAGGTCAACACCGAGCCTATGATGAGTCAGACTCATCTGCTACAGGTTGTAGGTAAGATATTTTGAGATGTTATAAATCTGACGTTCAAGGAGATAGGATCTTCTGACGGCGGGAGATACATTGTGTCCGTTCAATACCGAGTCTATGAAGAGTCAGATATGTATTTGCAGGTAAGCTTTATTCATGTTTGTGATACATATATTTTTACTTTGTCATAGTTCTACACTCGAGGTCAGAGACTATCTCATTTATATTAGAGGTTATTTAACTTTTCACTTAATTAGAGCACCTACAAGGCATTTACACTAATTAAGATGAAAGTAACACACTAACTTATTATAATTTTGCAGGCAAACTTTGTAACTTCTTTTTGCTTAATAATGCCAGCAAATATTTTATACAGCGACCGCCGTAAAGTGAGCATTGTCATTTATTATGATAAGTTCCCAATAAATTATTACCTACATTGACCATCACACAAATACTTAAGCTGGATTAATAATAATTACCGAATATATAACTTGGATCCCTCCTAAAGCTGTCTTTACAGACTATTCAAATATTTAGTAGGTAACTACACGTAATCCACGTTTATATTAGGCTAACAGATCGATTTAGCAATAAATATTAATCCCTGACTATCTATCTATCATTTAGAGGAGCTAAGTGGTCCCTGAATAATGATATATTATTATTGGGATATTATTACGTCAGGATTCTGTTATCCCCAATACAATATTAATTTGGGACGAATAGAAAAACAGAACATTATGATGACCTTCGAGTATCGTCGAATCTCAATCGGAAGGTTGATACTTTTTCTGTGGACTCCGCAAAAACAGGGGTGGTACCTACTGACCGGAAAATTCGCATGGGAATAATGTAGAGTATGCAATAATGATAGACAACCACTAATAAAATTGATGTTCGAAAAAATAACTACGTAACCCACTGGAATTTATACCACAGTTTAGTACAAATAAAGGTTCGGTCATACTAATACGGATCAACAGGGTAGTTTACAAAAAATACTAATTAGTCCGTCAAATAGATTACCAAAAAATATAGGACACGTATTTTTTTCTTTTTTCTAAGACATTACTATGACATTTTTTACCGGTGAGTGACGTCACAAACCCCCACTCAAATCTTTGACGCGTTTTATCTTCGTCAATTTTTATTGGTTATGATAAAACAAAAAATACGTATCCAATATTTTTCGACAATCTAACAGACGGAATAATTAGAATCATATTTTTTTTTGTCAGTAAACATCCCTATTACTGACGCGGCTCAAGACATCGGATTTTGAAACATAATGTAATGAAGTATGTATCATTGTCCGGTGCCAATTCAAAACCTGTACGGTTAGACCAAACCTTCACTTAGTATCCTGTTGGCCTTTTATAAATTATCTCAAATTCAACAGTACCACCAGACATCGATGATGACGCCAGCAGTGGCGAGGTGCTAGTCAAGGAAGGTGAGAATGCGGCGCTAAGATGTTTCGCCTCAGGAACCCCACCTCCCATCATAGCTTGGAGGAGAGAAGACTCCAGGCACTTCAAGATTGATAACCAGACATTAGGTAAGCCAGTTAATGGGGGTCTTTATTTTTCTAGAAACTTCTCGTGACTAGTAAAACAAAATGTAATATTCCTTCTTCAAACTAACGATGACGGTTTAAACTCATGTTTAAATTGCTAGATTCAACTATGAATTTAAATGTCCACGGTAATTTTGTCGCAAAATAAAAGGAAACAAAACTAATTTTACTTTTCCAGCTCCCTCTCCTTCGGAGTTTTGTTTTTCAATTACCACATCGTTACGCCCCCGTCGCGTCGTCAGGAACAACTGTCGACCGTTAAAATAATTGGGTAACGGCACTTCCGAAGAAAATAGCCCAGATTTTAGACAACACAGTACCAGTGCAAACAACATCGTATACATAAACAGAACAGCAAAAGCAAATTTCGCAGATCCCGTTAATTCCGTTCAAACAACAAGTACAAACAATTGTTTTATAAACTTGAAGCCAGAAATAACCTTTATCTGTTATTCACACTACCGCACAGAGGACCGCAAACATTATAAAGCGACAGTGTGCAAAAACTGTCACAGTATGCACACAGCCAGTCCGTAGCAGAACTGTATAACACAAAGGGAAACTTTGGCGCCCGCGACTATAAATTGAATGTAAGCTCTCTTATTTGCATTGTGTGCTCAAACGAAGTTGTTATAAAATTGTGCTGAGTATCGCCGGGCCTTCGGCAACACCAACATAACGAAGTTCTAAATAAATTCCTAACTCATTATTGTCTCAAGTTAAACTTGCTTCTGTCCCCAATAAGTAGCCAGTTACTTTCTTGTGTAAAGTATTAAGTATTTAAATTCTCGAACTTGTCCGTCAACAATCTGTATACAAACAGTATAAGTTGCCTTTGAGTCCAAAATACACAGCAAAAAGCGCGGAAGTTCCAATTTCCAATAGACTTTGTGAAAAAGTCGCTGTCCGTATTTAACACGAGGACAAAATAAAGGAAGTAAGCGAACAGGAAATGTATCAAACGTAGCTTTTATTAATACGGATATCTTCACGAGGAAATTACTTTTCCAAATAAGACAGACAATGATTATGGGCCCTATCAGCAGATCAGCGATCAAATCGCGGAGGATGGAGGGAGGATGTAGTATCAACGAGCTCACGGCGGCTTAGTGGTGTAGTCCTTGTTAGAACACGTAAAAAGACACACAAAAAGTACGAGCTCAGTTTAAGGAAGCATTTCAAAAGACGGAAGATTTCTCCATTATTTACAAATCATTAGACCTTTTTCTTTGACAAATTCATGGAATCAGCGTCTTTACACAGGAAAAAGTAATTCTAGAAATGTTCTGTAAATAAAACTGATTTGTGCCGTGATTCGAGCCTATCCTTGCTTAAATTCGGTTAGTACTTGAAGATAAAGATACTTAAAAAGAACTTTAAGCCGTTAAGTGCCTCTTTAAGTAAAAAGATTCTGAAAGAAACTGGGTTTTATGGAAGTTGAAAACTAGTGTAAGATTTTGATCAAGCCATTTTTCTTTATTTTATATCCCAAGAGGGCTCAATTTGGACAATGATAATATAGCAAAATTGTCAATATTAAAAGAAAAAGCTAATCTTTTTCTTCGTTGACCAAAAATAAAATACTAAAAAGTTGAAGTAATATGAAAGAAAATAGCCTCTAAACTTTGACAAATCAATCAGTTTGATATAACATCTAACAACAACTTTATCCCGCGACTTCACATTCAGAAAGAATCGCCACGTTTTGAAACTCAGGGAACATTATCCCTTCCAACTTCCAATTAATAAACAAATATTTAGAACAGGATAAGTAGTTCTGAAGATACTACATCCAAATTTACAAATTCTGCCCCTGTATAATAGAATAGAACTTTGAAATAATCTCTCTTCCACAGTGTCAAAATGGAGTGGTCCCTGGCTAAATCTCACAGCAGTTGAGCGTGTGCTGTCAGGGGCCTACCTATGTATCGCCACCAACGGGGTCCCCCCTTCAGTCAGCAAGAGAATACAGATTAATGTGATATGTGAGTCGACAGTTAAATTAATTACCTCATTTGTAACCAGCACAATTAATAGTGTCCTTGAGCTGTCGGTATGGAGCCGGTAAGATGACGCGCTTCGTTGTGATGGATCGGTTTCAGTTGTGGAGGTTTATTTATTAGGTCGTAAGGAAATATTTTGAAAATAATGTATTTTTGGGGTTAAAATTTTTGGCCTGAATGTGTGTGAAGTGGTATGATATTTGTAATCTATGAATGTTCGAATTTGATGAATGTTAAGTTCTACTAGTAACATTCATATTATTTGTAGATATTTCTATGTTTATGGTGTGCTTGTTTTTCTGGTGTCGCGAACTATCTCTCAGACTTGCTGGTTTCCTCACGATGTATTCCTTCATGGAAGCAAGTGATATTTAAACAATGTGCACATGAATCTGAAAAATGAGAGGTGCGTGAGGTTCCGACTCGAGTTGGACTTGTTTGTCCGACGGTTACACCACAACATTATCTCTGCTTTGTAGATACTGTGAACACAGAATATATCTACATGCTTTATCTTAGAAGACCTTACTTTTGTTTTCATTATTTTATCAACAACAATGGAATTAGACCGAAAAATAGTGCTCAGAAACGGAATGTGAAAGCATGACTATTGTTCTGCTAGACAGATACTTGTTTTTTCTTGGAAGCCAAAGTAAAAGATATCGTTAATCAAAGCCTTGAGAAAAACTTAAGACTACTAAGCACTTTAATTTTCGAAAATCAGGATTCATTTCAAAGAAAGTTCAGACAGGCTTTTAAGATTACAAAAATCTTTTGTAACGTGAAACCTCAATGTACTTTGACCAAAGTGCCAGTTTTCCATTTAAGTTGGTCGTGTGTTACAACTTTCTCGGTTATTTCCTCAAATATTCGCGCTTTCGCGGTTCGAGGTTCATTAATAACGAAAAACTTTTAGAGATACTACCCTTTTGAAGTGGGTTTCAAGGAGAAATTGAATTCGGAATTATTTTATGATCTTAATGGTATTTTAGGTACTTAGTAAGAAACTTAGTGTGGTTTGTAATGTTATTTTAATTAAATTGATTTAATCATTGAACCAAATAAATTTACTCGAACAGCTTTGATGTGGGTTAGTTTTTAATTTACTTAGTATTCAAGTCAGACAAAAATATTACCTACATTACGTATTTTCTGTTTAAAAAGTAAGCATCCGCTTATAATATTTTCTTTCTCTACACATTTATATTTACCTAAGACTCACACTCATTACTTCAGGGATATCATTACTTTGAAGCTATATGTACCTACACTAGTTTCAAAGAACTATTCTAAGATAAATTCTTTGAAGCTATATACCTAGTAGCGTTAGGTATACTGTTAGTTAAAATATTGGTGCCAGACCACTTTTTTACATAATATTTTGAGTATGAATGTGAATGACGTAGAGTGACCGAAGAAATGATGTATATCTGAACGAAGACTTCCTGCATCATCGTCCTGTTCCAAGTTAATAAAGGTCGGAGCAGGACAATAATATCTTACATTAGCATTGTCAACGGACACGCTGTTTTATTTTATATTTACTTTTACACAACGTATGAGAAACGTTTTGTTGACCACATATAAATTGATATTAGGGCAGGAGGATGATGAACCCCATACATGCTATAGTTGCTAATAAGCGGTCTCTCCTCGCCTATCTTTCATCATCATCATCATTTCAGCCGAAAGACGTCCACTGCTGGGCATAGGCCTCCCCTAAGTGTCGCCACATTGACCGGTCCCGTGCATCTCGCATCCAGCGGATCCCCGCAACCTTCACCAGGTCATTGGTCCACCTAGTGGGAGGCCTTCCAACGCAACGTCTTCCGGTTCGCGGTCGCCACTCCAGAACTTTCCGGCCCCATCGGCCATTCGTTCTGCGAGCAATATGCCCTGCCCACTGCCACTTAAGTTTGGCAATTCTTCGGGCTATGTCGGTAACCTTGGTTCTATATTTCATAACATTTACTAATATTTTCTTTCGTTCGTACAGTTTCCCCGTCAGTGTGGGCCGGTCGGGTCGCGATACGGGCGCCATCTGGTGGCTCCGTCACTCTACAGTGCACCGCTGAAGCGTACCCAGTCCCTCAGGTCCATTGGACTCTTAATGGAGAACAGAGGCTTATTAACGGTAAGTTATAAGTACAGGGTAACTTTTATTTAGATGTTAAGATTATTTATAAAGATTATGTTGATGACGACCGCGGCATCCACGCAACACGGCAGTAGCAAGTAACGCGGGAGGCGGGACGGGACGAAGAGGGGAGGATACCGACGGACACACGCGAGCCACCTGAAATCCACAAAACCAAACCCTGACCCACCTGAAACCAAAAAACCCAACAGATTATTTATTATTTATAAGACTATTATTTAAAGAATAAATTCAGTGGAATAAAAAAAGAAATGATAGTTGTGAAGATCAAGTTCATACTTATCCCACCCAAAACAATCGTCACAAGAGCATGTGAATTTTGTGTTAATATTATTCTTGTCAACGGCAAAAATAGGTCGCTCCTGGAAGCGTACCGCAAGGGCTGGTTGAGAGAGAAGAAGAGGCACGGGAAAAGAGCTCCTGTAAGAAATTGACGTAAACCATTGCATTGCCCAGCAGTCAGACAAGACCAGCTAATCAAAATAAATAATTGGTTAACGATCGAGCACTTGCGGCACCGATCTTGGCTGATGTAAAGGTGACCAAAAATAAAAGAGTCCTCTTGTAGGAAAGGAAAGTAAATACAGAATAAAACAAACATGCAGTTATGTTAATGGTATTTCGTTGATAATAATAATAACAAGGCAGAAAACGAGTCCGTTTTGCAGCGAGTCTAAAATAAACGGTCTACAAAGATGTCATATTAACCAGACTTAAAACTAATCGTAAATAAAATACCTCTTTTATGTCACACAAGAAAATACGCTAACCTTTTCCCAGAGCCCGAGGTAAAACTTTCTTCCCTCACAATTATATAAAGTTAAACAAATTGCTAAGCTGAAGCGGTTAGAAAATAAAAGAAGGAAAATAAAATAATGACAATAGAAACAAGAAAACAAACGTACGAACGTTCTATATAATTGCAGTCTTTTGTTCTCATTTGTGCTACAATCACTTTAGTTTGTACTGCAAAGATTCGTCGCTGTAATTAGATCGTAAAGGCGCATTGGCTGGAAATTAAAAGTTTTTGACGACATTCGTTTTAATCAACGGAAAAAGACTCAATAGAAAAATTCAGAATAAAGAATTATGTGAGTTATTAGGCATTATAGTTGTAATTCATGGAGGTGGAGATTTAAAGATAACTCTGGAGTATAAAATAATGTTGTGTTGCTTCACAAACGATGGGACACTTGGTACCAAATTTTGGGCTGAGTTTAAATTGTTATCGATACGCTAAGAAGAAGATGGTTGTGATGGTGAGGTTATAAATGGCTGATAAAGGACTGACTAATAACTACGGCGACCACTAATACAGACGTATCTTAGAAGACGTCTTTAATCATTTGGGAAGGATAGGAAAGTGCTGGGTTATGATAATGACTGATGTAGAAAACTAATAAGAACAAACAAAGTTAAAATCTATTTTCCTGAAAAGATATAATCCAAAAAATGGAGTTAATTGTAAAATTCTAAACCCGCATTTCTTCCAAAGCCTAACTTTACAAGAATCAAAATGAAACAGGCTGAAGTAATAGAAATCCAAGCAACCGGGATGACAAAAAGAAAATTCGATAAAGAATTCAACCAAAAATAACTAGGTACAAAGTGAAATAGATTGCTCCACAACTCATAGTTAAAGGAACATTCAATTAAGGCTTATGAAACTTCAAAGCATTCACAAAGAAACCATTCTATCTCTATATTGTAGTTTTTCAAAGCTAACAAATAAAATATCCTCGAAGGATGACAAAAGACATTCTCTAAGTAATCATGTCTTCACAAAACATCGAAAATTTGCTCAAAAGTTTTTAATTACAATTATTATTTAAGATTCCAGTTTATTACTCTTTGATGTATCAGTTGATGAGTGCTCCAGAGTTTTGAAAGTTTGCCTCTCAAGAGTTATGACTCGACTAGAATTATTTTTATTATGAAAAGCTTTATGATTCGGAACTTTATGTGGAGCCGTAGAAAAGTAATTGATAATAAGGAAGCTGAGGCAAAATTAATTTTAATAGAAAATTTTAATGACATTGGATTTTAGCAGCGGGGTTTTAGCTAAATAGGACGAACTAATTGTGAGTTAGTATAACGAGTCACATCATCAGCCTATAGCAATTCACTCCTGGATATAGGCCTCTTTATTTTTATGCCACTCAGCTCGATTTTCGGCAACTCTCATCCAGTACAAAACAATAAAATATATGAGTACATTATAACAATGAGACAACAGAAACTGGTATTGTTATTAATTTACCAGTGGTAAAAGAAAACGCACTACCCGTGAAACAGAGAGGTTTAAAAATTTTATAAAGCTATAAAGGACACTAAAAAAAACAAAGAAAACTTAATTTAATTATAGAATTACATTGTTTAGTTAGACAACTATTCTCTCTTAACATTATTATTTTGTTTAGCCAGTAGGATTAACTGATAGACATCCTGAGCTTCTCGAATTCAGCAGATTTTCATGACCTTCACCAGGACATTGATCCCTTCTGGCAGGTCTGGCTATTCGATAAATATTATTGAAACAAACTAATTTATTAATAAAGACAATATTACGAAAGTTATTTTCAGAAATACACACATCAAAAGTGTCTAGGGATCAAGCATTTTTATGCGGATTTCTTGAGATTGAGATGTGGCTTTGTAATAAATTTATGATTTTATAAATTTATATGGATCCTTTTTGGTGCATTTCATAATTTGAATCAGGAACTGTGAATCAAATTCGAGTAAAAGATGAAAATCAGCTGTCAATATTTTCCCTATAAAAACATACAACGCATTGAAGACATTATCAGTGCTACTGTTTCCCTACTACTGATTAAAACCAACGTTATTATGGAGCGGCGACGTCATTTAAGCAGGGAAGAAATACTCAGAGCCGTGGGAATGATAGAAGCTGGTTCCCGGCAACGTACTGTGGCTTTAGCTCTGAATACAAGTCAGAGTGTTATCAGTCGACTTTGGACACGTTACCGAAGCACTGGTACCGTGGCTGAGCGCCATGGAGGACGGTATCGCTGCACCACACGGAGACAAGACCGATACATTCAAATCTTAACTCGAAGAGCTCCAACAATAACCGCCATGATGTTAGCCGTGAGGCTTCATCACTCTTCAGGGAACTTAATTAGCGACCAAACAGTCAGAAACCGCTTGCATGAAGTGAACCTTCATTCCCGAAGACCGCTACGGGTACCACCTATAGCAATGCACAATCGTAGGATTCGATATCAATGGGCTCTTGAACACAAAAATTGGGCAGAAGAACAATGGCGTTTCGTGTGCTTTTCTGATGAGTCTCGTTTTGGTATGAGACCGGATACAAGACGTATACGACACTGGAGAACCCCTGGACGCCAACAGCGATTAAAATCCTGCCAGGAAGTCCATCCTTATAGTGGTGGAACCATCATGGTATGGGCGGGTATTTGGATCGGCGGAAGAACTGAGTTGATTTGGATCAGAGGCAACCTCAACGCTCAAATTTATGCTGAGACGATTGTATCAGACGTCATCGTTCCTCTACAAGTGCAAATCGGTCCCTTATTTTAGTTAATGCATGATAATGCACGACCGCACACCGCAAGAGTTGTAAGACAGACTCTCGCCGCAGCTAACATCAATGTCCTGCCCTGGCCTGCTCAGTCGCCAAACTTGAACCCGATTGAGCATGCATGGGATATGCTACAGAGAAGAGCTCTGCCGAATATGGAGGGTATCCAGCCGCAAGAAGACCTTTTTTTGTTGTTGCAACGAACATGGGCGGCCATTCCACAGCGTGATTTGGATGAACTCATTTTGAGTATGCCAAACCGATGTTCTTGTGTTGTTAGTGTTCGCGGTAGAAACACGGATTATTAATTGTTTAAGTTACCCAATAAAATTTTAAAGAAAACTGTTATTTCAGTCTTTTTTTCGAACTTTAATGTTAGTGGTTCAAATGTCAAAAATCCCTTTATTAGGAAAATGGCAAATTTCTTTATTAATGCAAAGGTGACTTGGTTTATCGTTACTGTGACAAACGAAAACACTTAATTTGATGAATCCTTAAAGAAAATTTTAATTAATATCAATCAGGAGAAAAGTTATTGCAAAAATATATGTTGATCCCTAGACACTTTTGATGTGTGTATATTGGGAACCGTAAACCGAGTTTTCAACAAAGATTTAATCAAAACAAAAACACGAGAAAACCACAGAACACTAACAATGGCAAAAACTTTGCCACAGACTATAAACAATTTGAAGCCTAGTCTCAATTATTTTGTTTCTGAAAATTAACATTTTTATCACTGGAATTCTATTTTTATAACATTTTCAACTGTGTTTTTCACATTAACGCTGTTATGTAGTATTATTATTAAAGACCTAATGTGTGTTTTGTAATATTATTTCAAAGTTAGAGTTAAAACACCCTGTAGACCATTGTTTTGTTAGGACGCCTATTTAATTATGTCATATTTCGCACAATTTTTTTTTATACTACGCAATTACTCACTACAATCCATACTCGAGATATACTCTCAACACCGTCCTTTTTATAATTTTTTAGTTTTAAGTGTTTAAATTGTAATTCAATTCTAGCATTAGTACGTGTAATTATTGCTATGTTATGGAAGAGCGGAGTCTCCTAACACAGACAATATTTGCTTAAATGGAGGCTCCAAACACTAAACTCAATTATGTAAACTGAAGCATTAATAAACTTATTATTATCATTGCCCAGTAAACCTAGAGCTGGTCTGTTTGGTATGATGTATCTTACATGGAATTAATGCGATACCTATATTTCGCCACTCGTATACTAATCAGTAGATCTTGATTTACAGAAACAATACAATTTTATCAGACATTTGTTTTGTAAACGTTACCCGATCCTAGTATTTTAACTGTATTGTTGGTGCGTTTACAAACATTGAAACTCCTAAACACAAACAGCCAGAATATTCACCTGTTAGGCCATACACGTATTTACTCCGTACTGTGATTGAACCCGCGACACATTGCGCACTAAGTTATTTTTTCTTTTTTAAGCCTTGCCCCGTACTAGGAATTTCTCCTGTATCGTGGGTGCGTCTACAAACATTTAAACTCACTTACACAAACACCCAGACTCGGAACAACTGTCTGTAGGCGATACAAATATATTGTTCTGTGCGGGGATCGAACCCGTGACACATGGCGCAGAAGTAAATTGCTCTGCTACTGCACCAACCATACCGACTTCTTATCTTCTAACCTGTGTATCAATTATCAGGTTCAAAACACAGGCTCAGCATGACGTCCAGAGGATACCGTCACACCGTCAGTCTGATGGTGGTGGAGATGTCCAGGGAAGACGCGGGGGCATACCGGTGTCATGTGGAGAACACCCAGGGAAGGGCACAGGCTGAACTGTTCTTACATTGTAAGTACTAGGCTGAGATCTATGTATAAAGCGTACGAAGTTTCTGATGATGATGATGACATAGACCTTACTGAAGTTAAACACACAGTGTCATGCAAAAATGAACCTTATTCCAATAAAGTTAAAGCGCATTTAATAAGCGACTATGACCAGTGGTATTTTTAAATAACTTGAGCTATGTCATTGTTTTTTTTAATACCTGAATCTTAACCTTAGTTTTACTAAGCAGTTATAAACTGTCTACATAATTATAATGTTGTACGGCAAACGCTTTTTCATTAAGCTGTCGTTATAGAAGAAACTAAGAATAATCTTCAAAACAATGTTATAAGTTTTGAAACCAAACTTAACAAAATGATTTAACTTTCGGTAGCTCCAGAACCTACTTTACTAAGCTCGATTTTACGAATACTAAGCAACACCTATAATGATACACTAAATAAGAGCATCCAAAGAAATTTTCAATTTCACCTGCACCTAGTTGAAATTCCAACAATAAAGAAAGAAAAAGTATTTATTGGTCTCACACTGGACAAGAAATCAATAATAAAAGATTAACAAAAAAAAAACAAGAGGAACACTTAAAAAAAAACAGTATTAAAAATAAGAACAATTATATCAACAATAAAACAAACAAACAACAATAATATCAAGATGCTCTCAGACATACACCGGTTAATAAAACCGAGCACAAAGCTCAGTTAACCCGCTTCATCTTCTCAATTCATCAGCGTCCTACTCCTTGAGCACTAGAAAGTGCAGACAGAGGTAAAGACGTAACGTCCTAACGGGATTTTAGTCTACTACAGTTACTAGCAGTTCGAATTTGTGCATCGTAAGCGGTTAGATTGAATTTAAAGTTTCTTGGTTCTGTTCGGATTTAAGAGCATCTTGCATTTGTTCGACAGAAGCTATTTTAGTCTCAAAGAATGTTAATGACTCAGTGCTTAATAGAAAAGAAATTTTGGAAATTCTGACGGCGATATTTAGTGACGAATATTTTATTGGTTTCTAATTTATGATTATTTTATATTAATGATGAATTTTACCACTAAAACTGAATGCGTTTACCGGATGTTCAAACTGCGTTCAAGAACTGACAAAGTCATCAATGCTATGGAAATATTATTGAAATATCGTGAAATTCGCATTTAATCATTTTTATATAATCTTTATTTTCAACAACACATAGATCTCCAAGTCAAATGCCAAAGTACATAGTTATGTTAATCTTAATTTCATGATTTCTGTTTGTTCAGTATTAACAACTACAACTACTACCACGACAACAACTACAACAACGACGACAACAACAACTACAACATTACCACCGCCGACAACAACGCTGTTACCATGTAAGTATCCATGTTTCTACCAACTTAGAGTAGGTAATTATAATACAATCGGGATGAATCTCTTCAAATGCCCTTCTTTAGTAGTTTGTACACAACGATACTTACCTACCAACGCGTTATTAACTAGTGTTTGATCATTTACGGACCGCCATTAAAGATCTTGTGATGTAACATTCAGACTACTCATGTGGTTTGACTTTGTAACACGATACATTGGTGGACGATTAGCGTAAGGTTTGGGTAACTTTAAATATTCTGATTGAACAGCCCACTTAAAGGATCTATTTAATTTTTCAGTGTTTTATTAATATTGCAATTCAAGTTATTAATAGTATAACTGAGACTGCTTAGTTTATCATGCGGATTAAATAAGACATCAAAGACTTTGAAAATATTAATGTACTTTACAAAGTCTAAATTCCTTAAGAGAATAAAGGCTTAGATGCCAATGCTTCTTGATAATGAGTTAAAAGCGTACAATACTCAATAGCTCAGTCTACATCCATTTATTTACTTGAAATCTAGAAAGATAAATAAATCAAATTACCATGATTCTGATACTAACGACGATATCGCTAAGATTTTAATGAATGAAATGGAAATCAAAGTCAAACTGTAATTGTTTGTTCATTTAGAACAGAATAAAGCACTTTTGAATAATTTGGAACTTAAGCATTTAGAACTTCTGATAAGCAGTGAGGCTGATGTTGGAAATAACTTTATTTGTGGAAGTTTATCGATCTGGCAAGAATTTGTTCGTATTTGGGGACAGTACTTTCGCCATTACACCACTTACCGACTTGACATCAATTTTGAATGAAACTTTTCTTGTAAGACTGTGGTAAAGTTAAAAGATTCTGTTTCATCTCTTAGATGACACAGAGCGACATCTGGAGCAGCTGCATCGAGGGGTGCTAGAAGACCCTGGCCTCGACAACCCATACATTGTTCTGAGCCAACACCAAATGCAGAACCTTGGTAAATATTTCTACCATCTTTGTTATTACCATCATTCATCTGAATAATAATAAAAAAAAACTAAATACTTTTGGAAATATAACTTACATTAAAATTTGTCCAGCATTTATACTCAAAAAACTTAAAGATTTTTTATAAGCCCTGGTAGACGAAAAGTATAATAATTTAAATAAAGTGGCAAGTTAAACTAAAAAGATTTTTGACATTATCGTAGCATTACTTAGGATAGTAAAACTTTTAGTTTTTACACTTCTTTTTACTGTTACATCAAGTTTTAAGAGCTTACTCGAATCACAGTCGAGAGTTTCATCTAAATGTTGGACATTGTAGTTGGAAAGATTTTTTAAAGTAATTTTTTTTTTACGCCTATTGACATTTTTTGTCCTGATTTCCTTTAGCCGTTATTTGATCTGGATAATTGTTGCATAGCAAACTTAGATGGTCAGTTTTGTGCTAAATGACTTAACTGTATTATATTCTTTATTAATCATAATAATAGTTCTTATAATTCTTCCACCGTCTACGTAAATCTTAGATATTGTCGAATTTTCGCTTAAGACACTGGCGACATCTCCTTCCCCACTAGTTCGTATTACATACTAACAAACAACTCGTTTCAAGTTATACATTTGTAGGCGGTGAGACAGGCGTTTATGATATGACTAGGCTTAAGCCAAAGATCCTCATTGCTTCCGTCTCCACAGAGATGGTGACGACGATGTGACCTCCGGCGGGGGCGCGCGGCCCCTGGAGCGAGGGCTGGCCGCCGCCGCACGACGCCGCGCCCCCCCCCGCCCCCGCGCCCGCACACGTCTTGCTGGCGCTGCTGCTGCTAGTGCTCCGAGCGTGACATTCAACCAATCAGTGATAAACAAACAGAGGTTGTTAACGGCTTGCACCATTCAACGTTCATTTAACACGTTACCGTGGAATAGATAGGCATAGAATGCCAGTTGCATGCACCGAGCAAAAACAGGTAAAGTCACTGTAAAACAAATGCCAATAGATACGTGTGCCGTTTTATTCAAAGTGCCATCAAACTGAGCTGGAAGGACTGCGGAATGTCTGCGGACTTTGACAGATATTTCAGCACATTATTAGTCAAAGTCTAATCTAGTCTGTAGTCAGTCTAGTGAAGACCGTTCAGTTTAACCTTCACTTACTTGATTGTGCTAATGAGTTACTCTACCAGCTGGTAAGTTACCCATTTTCGGAATTAGTGGTTTTACCTTTCTGGACCCACTTAGCAGAACATTTTCGTTCGTTACATGTGGCTAACCTTCTAGACCTATCTATTCTGTGACGTCAGTGACCCATGGAACTTTGACTTGTAAATTGTAATTGTAATCTAACTAAACAACGACTGCTGATCACAATTTTGTATTATTGAATGTATATATTTTAGGGTCGATTATAGACGTGGCTGTAAATAATTTTGCACGAAGATAGTCATATCAATTTATAGGACACGATTACGAATAAATTGTTAGTTAGTCTGATGTTATCATTGTGTGATGTTTGATTGATTTTGAACGCAATAGCGTCTTCGTCAAAGATATGTTTTGATTATTTCTCTTCGATTTATGTCTCACTATTAATTTTGTAAATTGAAAACTGAGGTAACTTTGACATGCGGAGTGGCAATCAGTAACTTACTAACTAGAGTAATGAAAGGCCAATATTGCTTTTAGGTTCTGAGTGATGTTTTATTTGTTTTAGGTTTGTTACCATAGTCAATATCTTTGAAGGCTTTATAAAGTAAGAGAATGTTGGCCTAAGTCCAAATTGTGGTTGTAAAGATACTGAATAAGTTAAAAATGTTTATGGTTTAGGTTATTGTTAAGAAATGTTTGGCACGTCTGCAATGAGTTTTGAAAACACAATTTGTACTCCGCCCTAAATATTTTATGATTATGTACAAAAAAACAATTTGCCTGCTACCCCTTGAGGACATTAAATAATATTCATTGACAAAAAACAGCAAGAATATTACAAATAGACAATTTGTTCTGCACCACTTCGCAGAATATTAGAACTAATACTTTTTTATCTTTTCGTCTATTATCCTACCAATCGACGATCGTCAGCCTGAGGCTAAGAGACAATAAATTCCCTTCAAAAGGATCATTTTGATTTTCCACAAAATGATTATCTTATTTTTTTGACGTCACTCCTTAATATCTTCAGTCGTGATTTGGCATGTTGTATGATGGATGGTGCCAAACCCTTCTAAGTTCCGAATAACATCTTTCGTTTCCTTATTTTAAGGAAATTACAGTGTCCAAGAGTAATACATCCATCAAGAAGAAACCCGAAAGAATTCTCGTTTATTTTTATGAATAGCCCGAACGGTTTAAGTACACCTATTTGTAAATTCCTATGTAAGTATAATGTAAAGAATTAAATTGTATTGAAATGTTCCGTTGTAAAATATAAAAGTTTGGGAATTGTGAACTTGTTTTATTTCTTTCGAGCCTGTTTTATCAAGAGTCTACAGGTTCCCACTACTTAATCGTGTATTCTTTCTGTGTAAGTTTGAGAGTCGCAATTCATCTCAGACCCATCGGGTTAGTGAATGCCAAAAAATGTTTAATCCTAGGATTTTTTTCACCTTTAATTCCTTGATTCGCCTATATTGTATCACGGTCAGATTAATTATTTAGTGGAGTTGATTTAAGTTACATATATAAATGAATAAATTAATAATACAGGTCAACCCTTCATATACCAATTTCAATGGTAACTGGGACTACGGAAAAATGCAGGCCTATGTAACGCGCTTGATCGAATCCGATGAGAGCTTTCAGCTGTACGCAGTCGAAACTGGAAAGCGTACTCAAAAATCTATTGGCTTTCTCTCTGTCCTGATTCAGAAACTAACATTGCGTTAGAAACAGAAAACCGACTTCCAAAAAACACTTCAACGTGAAATATTACTTGACTTTCGGAAGGTGGTTACTTTTGTTTGTTTCATTAAAAAAAAACAAAATTTTGTATTAATTTTACATTTAAATTAGAAAATATTAGCACACCATCAACATAGACGTAAAACGAAATTATAGAGAATAATTTATAAAGAACTTGGGCAAAGTAAATTAAAATAACACCACCGCACGATTGCGATAAAGGAGTACCAAAAGCAAAAGAATCACTTAAATCGGACTAGAAATCACGAAGAAATCGGTGAACATACCTACATGAAAAAAAATAAGCTGGTGGAATTCTTGACCTCCTTCTGTTTCAGAAGTCGGATATAAATGGCTAGTGTGTAAATAGCCATTGTCTATTGAAGTAGACCCCGTCCATGACTTCGGGTGATGTTACTTGCGTCGTCTCTTGTCTGTGACCTAGATGGCAGAGAACAAAACAGCATATATTATAAATTGAGTAAAACTCCATTTCATAAAATTCCACCTCTCTTTAAAAAAAAAAAAATTGGTTGCCTGTAAAGTCGGTATACGGGCGAAAGTTTTACGTGACAACGAAAATAGAAGCGCAAGACATGAACCGGTGTGTATGCCTATCTCTCTCACTCTCTCTCTCTCGCTCTGGACGCGTGCCTCTCACTCGCTCTCATTGTGAGCGCATAACGTGAGCGGAGCGTAACGCAGTTTCTTGAAGTGTCACCCGGCAAACCAATTTATAAGACGTTGTCACGTCAAAAACTAGCAATAGTAATAATAGTTTGTTCCCTTCGCTTGTGAAAACTAAGACACCGGAAAGCCAGAACACAAACATGATGGCCGTTGAGTAAATAATACTTTAACCACAGCGTAATAATGTTTTAATGAATTGTTCATTTTATTTGTTTAGTGGAATGAGAAGCTTCAGTGTAATGTGCAAGTTGTGCAATGCTGAGTTGTTCTTGTCTGTTTTCAAATGGTTAGTAGTATGAAACTTAATCAGAAGTTGTATTTTTATTTAGTTTGTTTTATTTCTTTGGTCTGCTGCTTTATTATTTTATTTCTATTGTCTGTGATTTTATCTGCCTTCATAATTACTAATGCATTATTTGAAAGTTATTCTCATGTGGTATTTAAATATTGCCAAATTTTTTATTTAATTTTTGACGACACGGTTGGCGCAGTGGCTCAAATAGTTGACTGCTGCGCTACGTGTTGCGGGTTCGATTCCCGCACGGAACAATTATTTGTATGGCCTACAGATAGTTGTTTCGGGTCTGGGTATTTGTGTATGTGAGTTTAAATGTCTGTGAACGCACCCACGATACAGGAGAAATTCCTAGTGTGGGGCAACGTTTTTTTAAAAAAAAAAAAAAAAAAAAAAAAAAAAAAAAAAAAAAAAAAAAATATTGCCAAATTTTCTCCTACTCACAACCATCTTCCACATTCTAACTTTCCTAAAATAACAGCTAACACAAACCAAATTTCGCAATATTTATCTTTAATTCATTATCATCGGCTCATTCACATCAAGGCTAATCACATTTTCATTGCCAATTTTTTTCCAAATAAAATACGGTTCTATTTGCTATATTATCAAGCATCCTAAAATCCATTATAGCATTACATTGATCCAATACTCCATTACTGACTACATCCTTAGGGTGCTTGCATAAGATGCAAGATTTCCGTTTCAGATTTTGTTGGTTTCGGTAAACTTGTACTTTGTCTGCTGTTCTTTTAATTCCCTGCATTTGTTTCTTTGCACAATTTTGCATAGAGAAAGTATGGAACAATTTCACCAATACGGATCTGTATTCATTCCTTTGAATTTGCCCGTAATAGTAGCCTGTATCTTTATATAAGCACCCTTAGGTCAGTCCGCCCCTCGCATCTCTCGCATAAAGAACTTCCAACAGTACAAATTACATCTCCTCAGTGATTCATTGCCCAGATTGGGAGCTTCCCTAATCTCCCTCTTTTACTTAGTCTACAGCCTCATTCTGAATTACAATACTAGAATTAGCAGTTTATAAATCTGCAGAGCTTGCGATGATTGCTTTTGAATTAGATTGTAGTTGGCTTTGAGATTCATTGTCTTTGTTCAAATCTGTTGGAAATGGGCCCATTTTGTTGCTTTTGGCTGGCGGTAATATTAAAGGCTTGTCTGGGCAAAGAGAAAATTCTAACATTGTTTTGAGTGCTTGAAAGCTCTGTGTATTTTTAACGTTGAGTGTGACAAGGAAAAACCGGCATCTTTATAGGATTACTTATGTGTGTATCTGTCCGTCTGTTAATATCATATTTATTTTTTCTCATATTTTACATTTAAGACGAGCTGCATTGTACTTTTCTGAATGGTAATGAGATAAAATGCATTATGACCTCATACATCTTTAACTTAAGCTCAGCATAATGAAGTAGTATTTATTACACCATTAAGTTGTTTTTGACTTTTCAATTTATATCCGTAATTATTCTCCCGGCTTCTAAACAGAACCTCAATTTTATCAAATCCCCGAGCTGAGACTTTAAATCTAAACTTGCTACAAGACTATTGCCTGTCCCATAACCGAATAAACCTGGAGCGCGTCTCCTAATTAATCTCCAGGGTGGTTTGCATTTTGTACGAAACTCTAGGTGGTAACACTCGCGCATAAAATTACAATAAAACAGAGTTATCTGCCGTAATGGCTGCCGCTCTTATTTATAGCACCTGCGTCGATAAATTCAAAGATGTTGGATTCATGGATGTGTTCCTTTTATAGCTTTATTTTCATGCTTGATTTGGTGAAGTGGAAGTAATGGTGTGGGTTTCGGTAAGAATGCTTAAGTGAAAACAGTACGTGTGTCAACATCTATGGTTTATGGGCATGGTTGGAGTTATTTCTTTCATCGTTGAGTGAATGTGTTTTTGGAATTGAGTTCAGCATCAATATCAAACATGCTCCGTTATTATGTACTAGACTATTCAATACTTAATTCGATTCGTTTTCTTCTATACTTCTGTAAACATATAACGAAATAATTATGTTTAACTCTACAGAATGCATGCCTTGTCCAAAATTACGGTTTTCTTTATCAGACGCTTGAACCGTCCATTACCTGCCGTTCGGCTATGTCACCATGAGGCGGCGCAACATATTTTCATCTTCCATTTTAAGCTACCATTCATTGCCTTGTCTTTCATATCATCGTTCAAAACCCCTGTATCGAGACTAACCTAATCAAAATCATTCCAAGTACTATGTAACTCCAGAGATAATTTCATAAGCTTTTCAGCTTTCAATTAAATGAATAAGTAAACATCTCGTAGCTACGGAGAACTCGTGAATGCAATTAGTAGATGAGTGTTGACATGATATGTTGGTAATATATCATGACGAGACGTTCGCGTTATTAACAGCACCTTCGTTGTTGAGTTATTATTCTAATCAAGGGTAGTACCTGGTCTCCGTTCTTAAAAATATTAGATAGGGAAGTTTGCTTATGAGTTTGAGGGTCTGTGTTTGTGTACGGGTGTAATATATCAGTAGATAAATTTTGTTGTGTTTCTTTTATCAATTTGCAAAAAGTTAGAGTGTGTGTTTTTTACGCAATATGGGGAAGATATTTTTACTAATACTACATTGTCTGTACGTTTGAACAGGACAGTATCTTTTGACCCGTTATAGATAGACAGTTGAAACTTTCACAGAGTGTGAAAATTGCCGCCATAACAACAAATAAATTACAAAAGATATATTTTTTCTTATTGTACGGAGCCTCGACTTGCACTATTTACTGCACGATTTTTATTGCATTAAATATGCACGATGAGCCTGGTAAAACGTATTCACAGGCATGGTGCGAGGATGTCACATGTCTTCAAATGTTTGGTTCTGGAACATGCCTGATTTCCCCGGTAATTTTCCTTCACCGCTTTATTATAGGTAATGTCTGAGTACTGAGCCATTAATAAAACTTACTATTCAGAGCTTAGATATCGACCACAGTTGCTACAAAACTTAAATAAGACAATTTCTAAAAGTTGGCTACTGCGTATTTCTAGGTAGTCAAAGTAAAACGAACTAATTAAATTATAAACAAGACTTTAAGACGTCATGTTGCTAGCCCAACTTACAAATTAAGGTACGACAAAATTCCTAAGTCACAGGGGAGGAAAACATTTTTTCACAAATAAAAGCGAAGTTGGACAGGTGTCGCGCATTTAAATTCGGTCAGCGGAATATCTTTACATAATGCATGAGACAACACGTCAAATGTTTCTCTTTCAGACGGAATTCAAAGAAATACATTATTTTGTATTAAACACTGAAAAACTTTAGCATAAAAAGGTAAGTAATTTTTATTTGATGAAATTAGATTAGCAGGTTGCTTGTTATTTTACAATTTTTTTCATATAACATAAACATGACATTATTCCTATTCCCCGAAGAATTCGGCAGTGATGTATCGATTAGTACACACACATTTCATCAGTTATGTTTATGTCCCATGTAATAGAGACGGAGCCTATTGCCATCAACCGGGTGGGTACAAATCCAGAATCCGCGTCTACTTCTGAGGAATTCCTGATTGAAAACCCCAATAACACTGTGCCCGACCTGGTAATTGAATCCAGGACCTCACTTACAACAGTAGCGTTAGCGACTACTGGATCAAAGAAGCTGTCATAAAAAATCATGAATATTGTAAAAGCAAAAGTAAGCATGTGTCTATTTTATTTTAAGGCTGAACAAATTAAAATTATATTTTGAAACCAGATATACTGCATATCTATTTTGGTACCATTAGCAATGTTCAGAAATGTAATAGGCACCGACTTTCATCCCTAAAGTAAAAGCGTAATACAAGCAATCAGTCTCGGCAACCCTTGTGTCCATTATCAACCACCAATGCGGATGGAGCTGCGGCCAAAACTAGCCTACAACGAACACTCAGACATAATTATGTTTTTTCGTCTAATAAATAATTACAGTTATTCTTTCCTAACCTAACACTCGTCTCTGTCCTTAAAAGGCTTACCAAACACAAGTTCTACTTAATTGCCTTTACCAGAATTACGTGCGAAATAAATTACATTTAGCTAAGTATAAAACGTCTGATAAAAGATAACACAGTTACGGCTTCCATTATCTTCCCTTTGTCTTGCCCTAAGTACCTGAGTAATTACTTGTTATAGCTGCTTAGTAAAATATTACTTTGTGTCTAGAGAAGTTATGTTTGTTTCTGGGTTTTAAAAGTACAAAGTATAAACTATTCAACAACATCATCTGTCTAACGTTTTCTTTACTTTGTGGTTGGTTTGTACCAGTATTTAAATGAAGTGCTTGTCAATTTGACAAGGTCAGAAAGACCTTGAGAGAATGGTTCTGGTTATTCCGAACGAACAAGTGTGTGGTACTCGCAACCGGCGTGCGTATATGACCAAATGTATGTATTGAATAAGATACCGAACGACCTAAAAATTCTAAATACAAGATTATTTAAAAGAAAATTGTATGATTGGCTGTCCACTAATAGTTTTTATAGTATTAATTTTTTGACAAGAAATTTAAGTGACTGTGAATGTAATGTTTTATTTAATTAAATTTAATGTATGCACGAAAAATTTTGCACGCTTATAATGTTAAGCAAAAACATGTATGCTCTGTATCTAATTTTTGTACCATCTTTTATACCATATTTTTATGCAATTAAATATTCTATATTCTATTCTATTCTATGTGGCCGAAGAAAAAGGAGTATGTAAGGATCTTAGCAGGTGGCGTTCTGTGGTTTCTGCCTACCCCCACGGGAAAAGGGCGTGAGTTTATTTATGTATGCAATCTGACAACAATAACCGAGACCGATTGCTTCAAGCTATTTCCGAGACATGGGTCTCAGTATCTTAGGAATCAAAATATTTTATTTTATATAGGCCTAAATAGGCACTTATAAAAGGTGCACAGGTGAATGGATTTGAACACCATCTGCGAACTGACTGCAAGCTATAATTAACCTTCAAGATCGACCCGACTGACTCCATTTAAAAAGTAACTATTTTATTGGACAATAAATAAACGTAATGTGAAACCAATTCGATTTCGATACAATATAAATTCGATAAACATTCCGATACGAACTCTCATCAGAATTCGATATAATTCTTCTGGAGCTCGATACAATTGAATCGATAAGTACCGCCGCGGTATCATTACACTGAATGCTCATTATTTTACATTTCATCGTTTCATTGGGCAAGTAAATTGCTTGGGACAATTACTTATCATTTGCAGATGGATAATTACAGGCTCGTTTATTAAGTACGAGTTAATTTACAATTGACTTGTTAGTACACCTTTTTTAATAATTATATTTTAAAGGGCTTGATCCAGAAAGCAGTACTTCTCTCAAGAGCCCTGACCACCGGTAGTTCGGACCCTGTTCCCAATGCCGGTGGGCTACTATTTTTTATATTTTTAAATGTTTTTTATATCTTTTTTTTAAGAAATATTTAAAAATGGATTTAGTATGTTAGGAAATAATATTTTAAATAATTATACCCCGTCATATCATAGCTTCATAATCACGTCTTTAATCGCTGAAATGTTAGGCAGCGGTGTACGTCTACTTGGTGCTCAATTTCGCCAGTTGCATTAGTGGGCGAGCTTTTGGCTATCAACCGGGCAGACCTCTGTACTCCGGGATACTGAAAAATCAGGATAACCTAAAGTATGTATGAAATGAAAATACACAAAAAAATCGCGTGTTCACCCTTCTCCACGCCACCCATAAAACTATCAACAAATATCTTCCTCTAGTATAAGTGATTCAAAAGGGGTTTTATTTTTCCAGTACAACGTTCAATTGACGTTTCACTTACCCGGCTACATCGAATACGGTGTTAGTATGACCCGGCATTCAACCCGGATAAACGCTATTTTATTTTGGGGAACTCACTTATTTTCTTATACAAGATCTGTTTTTCGTTAAAAGGTTTGCAACTTCTGATACCTATTGATACCGATTCGTTTTCTTTTTCATGGAACGGATATAGAATATACTTGTATGCGGAAAATGTTATGTTATGAATTGAGTTCGATAACATATAAGTAAAAGGTTAATACATCGAGTGGAGAGGAAAAAAGAAAATAAATGTAAATAGATTTATTGTAAATTGTGTGTTTTCATTAACTATAACATCACGCCTGTAATTCCTGAATGGTTAGGCAGAAGTATATCTAATTGCACACCCACATATTATTAATTATTAATTTATTTAAACTCAGACAACAATGATCCATAATTTTAATATAGTAAGTGTAAACTTAAAAATATTGTTAGTCAGCAAAATAATCAAATACATCATAACTAACTAACTATTTAGTAGATTTAAGTTAAGTTTTAAATTAGTAATAGTAAAAGTCACGATGGGGTTGGCATATCTGTTCAGACAAATACCCCAAAAAAAATAAAGAGAAAAAAAAAAAAATCATAACACACTACTATTAGATTTAACATTCAACAACAAAATAAAATTTAATTAATAAAATAACTACACATGTCAAAATAAAAAAAATTAAATGTCAAAAAGTAAAATTTAAAATATCCCCATATTGCAAGTTATTTTAAAAAAATGTTCCATTGTTTAAATGGTCAATTTATAAAAACTGCCACTCGGGTCGATCTTAAGAGAAAACTGTGCTTGCCTAGGTTGGTCTGTGGATGGGTGACCGCCCGACATACCGAGTTTCCTCCGTGCCTCGGAAAGTACGTTAAGCTGTTGGTCGTTACAGGTGACCTGAAATTCTGACATCCAGTCTTACCAAAGAGTATCGTATTACCTAGTATTAACTATGGGTTCTGGAGGTCAGATAGGCAGTCGCTCCATGTAAAATACTGGTATTCAGCTGCATCCGGTTAGACTGGAAGCCGACCCCAACATAGTTGGGAAAAGGCTAGGGAGATGATGTTTAAATGGTCAATTTGTCGCAGTGGACCTGCGGATAGAAACATTTTACCATTTTGTCTGGATTTGAACCGCCTTGGTCTTAGTTGGTCGATTCCCAGAATGATCCAAGTGACATTTGATTTTTTCATAAGAAATTCACAGTTAGACCTTGGAGTATAGAAATTGTATTGTGCCCAGTTGATGTCAATAGGCTCGCTCCCATATTACGTGGAACTTAATAGAACTGGCAAAATGTGGTTGTCACTTAAATACACCTACACACTACATTACCTCCACGTTATATTTACTCTGATTCAAAAGTCAAACAAAAGGTTTTAAAAATTATTCTATCTGAATTCCCAATTACTTCGAGCGTGGGATAAAAAACAACTGCCATTAGTCCCACTCGTCCTAAACCACAAAATAACAAGGAGTGATACGACATTCCGAATACTTGAGGGGCTTTGTTTAATATTAACATGTTCCTAAATCCTTGTGCGTTCTAGATTAGGGACCCACCGAACTGTCGCCCTACCTTTATTTATTAGATTAGTATTTACTTTTCACGTTTGTTTTTGCCCTTCACAAATATACGGGTATTTTGTGGTAACAAAACGACGTGTTGTTTCAACGCTTTCAACGGCCGCATTTTTTTTTCATACTATTCAATCTATTCAAAATTGATGATAGAATCCCAAATTGGATCAACGTTTTCTATGGTTATGTTCGCAGCCATTGGTCTTTTGCGCTAAAAACCGGTCTGAAATAATCGTTGCATACATGCTCTATTTGTACCAGGATGAATGGTGGCTCCATAAATTGCTCGGACCGAAGTTTTATAAAAACAAATTGCCCTAAAATAACGGGAAAAGAGTAATCCGCAATACCCTCTATTTATTCTTTGTTTAGGGTTAAATCAAATTCCCAAATGAACTGTTACATTTGAAATCTTTTATACAATTTCTGTTCCCGCTCCGCGAATATTGCTGCGTTTCTGCTTTCTTCCATTTTTATGAGAATTTTCCGAGTTCAGCGCTAGGAATTGCGTTTTTTAGATTTTGCTCGTCGTTTATATCCATCCAATTTTATCTAATATTTTATTTCATTATTGTTTTGCAATAAAGTGAAAAGCTACCGGATGAATCTTAGTATACGAAACAGGGAGTTTGATTTGAAATGAACGAATGTTTTTTTATTAAAACGATAGAGATATGTATTAAAAAATAATCAATTTAATAACGACGAGACAACATCATGTTGCAAAAAGCGTATTCGCAGTTGTACCTTTTCTAATAATTTTATTGTGGTTATTTTAATCATATACTTCTTTCTCTAAAAATATGAAACAAACACTTCCAAACGAAAGCTATATCGACTCACACGTAACAGATACCACAGAGTTAGTCCCAACAGTCGGAAAAACTCACAACAAGCTAGGTACCAACATGACCAACGTAATCAAACGGTGTCCTAATTAAGGGCCGTGTACCGCACCCGCGGCGTCGTGTTTAGCCGTACGGCAATGTGACAATTTTATCAAATGCCCCTTTTAACGTCCGAGTATCTAAAAACATTACGAACCAGTTTGCTGGCGGACAAATGAAGAGGTGAGATGACCTACAAAGTTTGGCCGACTTTTAATATTACTGTTGTATAGATTTTGAATGAATAAAAAAAAAGGGAGATGGGAGAATTTTTTTTTAGGAAGGTTATTGTTGAATAGGGATGTTTCCTGAGTAAAAAAAAATTGATTTGATTCTGTTTAGTCCGTCATTTAGATTATCGAAAAATATTGGAAACGTGTTTTTTGTTTTCGAAGCACTGTATCGTCTTCATGTTTTGTTAACGTGAAGAAAGAAAACACTATGTGTCCAATATTTTTGAAAATTTATTTGACGGGTTAATTAGATTTTTTTGTCAACTACCCTATTTGTTATGCGTGAAAGAGTTACGTTCAGTGGTTGGTACTTCGGTAGTCTCTTTATGCCTGAATTGAAAATCTTCTGTGCGAAATATCGCTGCGGAATCCAAGACATTTAAATTGTTTCCCTGGGACTACGTCGAGCTTCATTGTCTCGGCGCTATTCTGGTGGTCGCCACTGTTGATTCTGGCTTATAGGAGTTGCACTATAAATATAATATCGGTGACGTTTACCATAACAAAGATACCATCTAAAATGTACACCGCACAGGATCTAGTATGACAACACAAAAACATATTGAAATGAAGCTCCGAAAATCCCTTTATATAATATTAAAGGCAAGTCTGAAGATGACACACAATTATTAAGGGCTACGTAAGTATGTTTATATCATAGAAAAGGATTTAAGTTAACAAGGTCTGCTTGCGGCTTTCTACAGACAGATTAGTCTGAATAATCTGCCTGGAAAATTACTCGCATAGTAATTACCAGCGTGTCTGTACTGTAGTGCCGGGTAACGTATTATCAGTTTCGTAATTAGAACTTAAGTAGGAATATATTACTTGTTATAAGACTAAGTTCGCGATTCCTAGTAACTTGCTGATTAAAGCTAAGAGCACACACAAATGAAACATACTATAAACGAAATACAAATCGCAATACATGAGAAATGTTTTAAATTGAGCGCTAATCCCGCTGACAAAATGCGGAAATTGTTTGTTTCTGAATAAATGATTTATTTCTTTTATTTTTTCACTCTTTTGTATAGGCGGTGTACCGAATCAGCTTCACTTCATACATTTTTTAAGGATACGAACCTTAAAAGGAAAACAACGGAACCTTATTATAGGATCACTTCGTTGTTTATCTGTCCCCCAGTCTCTCAAGACCCTATTTAGGGTTCCGTAGCTGAATGGCAAAAAACGGAACCCTTATAGATTCGTCATGTCTGTCTGTCTGACCGTCTTTCAATCCGTATGTCACAGCCACTTTATTCAGAAACTACTAAGACTACACAGTTGAAACTTGGTTCGTACTTGTATTCTGTAAACCGCTTTACGATTTTTATACAAAAAATTGAAAAAATAATTATTAAGGGGGCCTCCCCATACATGGCACTGAAACTAAATAAGACACTTTCAAAGTGGTAAAATGAGCCCGGGGGAGGCTCACGAGAGTGAACAATCTAAAAAAATGTATGCTGTAGATCGCAATCAAATTTTTCACCACATCACAACCAAAATTGGTCTGAATGATATAATAATATAGTAAATAGATTTTGAGATATAGCACATTTAAAAAACCGCAAATATAACTTTGTCACTCATATAAACACTATGAAAAACAAGCTTATCACAAAATATGTTTTTCTGTTGCCGTTTTAAATTAAAAGAGGCTACCCCACTACGATGGTACGGATCCTTCATGTGCAAGTCCGACTTACACTTGACCAGTTTTGACTAGCTAATCTCGAACCATGGTGTTGAAGTTATGGTGTGTATAAGGGTGCGTTGCAGTATGGAGTTTCAAAGAAAATAAACCTGAACAACTGCAATTGAAACGTGGTTGATATCTGCTACAACTAAACGTTGATCTTTAGAAGATTAAATATTTGACTATCAAGTAGTTCCCCAAAGGAAGATAAAATTATTAATATTCTTCCAGGAAAGACTGCCTTTTCTTGACTGGCTTTGAAACTTACAGAAGCCACAGAATTTCTCCCCCATTATGTCCAAAAGTATTCCCTCAACAGACGAAACCTACAAGACAAGGAATAACAAACAAACTTTGATTAGATTCGTCTCGTTTCCCCGAATTCGCTTCGAACAACTTATTCCTACTACAGATTACAAATGGCAATCATTTCAGATGTTAGTTCGCCCCTATATTATTACGTTCTTACATACATACATACATAAACTCACGCCCTTTTCCAATGAGGGTAGGCGTACTACGTAGGTTACGAGTACTACGCACCTGTACTTTCTGAAGAACGTCACCGATTAGATTATTGTATGTCTTTCTGACCCAACGTCCTTAAACTGCGACCAGCATCGAGGGATGGGCAACAGCGTCCTTTAAACTTTCGGTGACCGCCTGCCAAGCGTAAGGGTTATGGTAACCCCCCCTTTAGGGGGAGGCCTTTGTTCAGCAGTGGACGTGTTCCGGCTGATGATGGTGTCTTTCTAGGGCAACGCCGAGAGGGGTTCCCCGACGTTGCCCTTGCATTTCTTTCATTAATCGACTTTCAATCATCCTCTCCACATGTCCAAACCACCTTATCTCTCTCTTTTCAATTTTTGTCACTACATCTTCTTTTAAATCGAAACGTTCTCGTATAACCTCATTCCTCAATTTATCATTTAGAGTTACACCGCACATGCTTCGCAAAAAAACCTTTTCTACAGCATTAATCCTACTTTCATATTATGTTTTAAGGTTTACTGTTAATTATGTTTTCTGGGTTATTGTTTTTATTTAACAAATTGGTGTTGTCCTGTGTGAGACCAATAAATACATTTTTTTTCTTTCTTTCAAGCTTCGATTGCTGCACCCAACATTCACTGCCATATATATTACGTTCTTATTGTATCGTATCACTGAAAACTTAATGTAAATTTAATTAAATAAAATGCAACTCTGAAGACTCAATACCTCAGGCGATGGTCAGACGATTCCCAGAAAACGTTTGAATGAGCTTTCCATTTAACAATTTCTCAATAGAGCCCGGAGTCTGTTGTCTCCCCGGTGTATGACAAAGGCTCGCCCTCTTTTGGACTTAAAATATTTATAGCTTACCTAGTTTTTCTGGCAACACCAGTGTGAATATAATATTATGCAATGTTTTAATAACACAGAATGTTTAAATAAATCAAATAAAAAATCTATTTAGGACAGACCTACAATACAAAGAGATAAATCCGTCAAAAACCAAACAACAATATCAAACCGAAACCGAATTGGTACCTTTTACAAAGCAATTATGAAACACAAGCGAACGAGCCAATTGCCGATGAAAGGAGAATAACATAATTCGATATTCGGTCGAATTGAACTCTTGAACGGAATTCTAATGCCTCACCTATGACCTTTTCAAGGAATTTGAGGGTTCAGTTGACCCTTTCTGTGACGCTTTAGTTCACTTTTGTTATTGAAATCGACATTTACATATCGATCTTGATTTGAATGCTTCCTTTATCTTGCTTGATTGGTATCAGACCAAAGAGATTTAACAAAGGGTATAGCTTTTTTTTTATAGTGACTGAGTTGAGGAGGTCACATAGGCAGCTCCCTGTAAAATACTGGTATTCAGGTGCTCCTGGTTAGACTGGAAGCCTACTACGACTTACATTGTCGGGAAAAGGTAAGGCAGATCATAATAACTGTGTTGTAAAACGGGCAAATGTTGGACAAATGTCACTACTTCCATCAAAATACTGCAATTCAACTGAATTCGGTTAGACTGGAAACCGAACGATCGTACCAAATAATTATAATGTTACAACTCTACTTATTTACCTTATCTATAATACAGCTTATTATTTTCATTTACTAAAAATAGAATATAACGGGAGTAATAACCAACACCGTGACGTTATTATTTTCATTAAATAACTCCACTAAGACTACAATAGGTGCTCTTAACTCCCCGACATGTACTTGTCTAGATGTCTTTCCCGAGGCACAACACAATGTCAACGAGTCCTTTCAGTGGGCGTACTATTTCATTCCTAAAAATAACTGTTATTTCTATACAATTGTTGGTATTTGTAAAGAAGTAATTCAGATCTGGTAAGTAGACTAATGCCTGCGATTGAAATGGAATCCTATTACTTACTTATGTAATCTTTATAAAGAATTTCGGCGTCTGAAAATGCTCGTTAGGTTTCTTCACCGATCGATACCTAATGAGATGTCGACATGTCAGATAGGTATTTGAAATATCTTGAATTTAGAAATCTGTTGCGCAATACTCTATATTTTTCCCACTGCTGGGACCTGAGCCTCCCTTTTATTAGAGGGAACAGGCTGTAATTAATTACGCAGGTCCAGTGCTAGTGAATCTTCAGTATGATTAAAAACAAAGAGCAATAAACTCTACAACTACTTTTCCAAAAAAAAAACTCGGGTGATTGAATCGTCAAAAATTTGGCGCTAATTTATTTTGGATCAGACCAATCACGCACCAAAAACAGAAATAGATCAAGACAAGTCCTTTATAGTCCCTCTGAGCTAAGGATCAAAGAAATAATTAAATCAAAAACAGTCCTTCAGAAATCACAAATAATCAAGACAGCGAGTGGCGCCACCTTGTCCTATATATAAGACAACAATGCCGACGGGGGAAGACACGCGTCCCACTGTCAGTGGTTAGCGATAAGCAGACAGAGTTGGCAACTACAAACGAGCATCAAGTTGCTTGGATGGTTTTCACGATGGACTATAATAATATGATTAAGTGACCAAGAATCGCTGTGGTGACTATTTACACCTTACCATATCTACCCCATACCTCTGGTTCCACCTCCGTTCCGAACCCGTTCCTGACTAAATGGCTGGAGAAATCAAAAGGAAGAGATTAGAACGGTGTGGGGGAGGTCTTTGTTCAGCAGTAAAACAAAAAGCATTAAAAAACGTGTGTAATCTGGTCTCAGCAATTATTGGCAATGAGGAAGTATTCTCATTGATAGCTGTTATCACTGCGGTAAATGAGAGTAAGTACCAACTGAGCGGTGTTCATAATTCATTGTGCCATGTGCGTAATAAAAACTCTGGCACCAGTTTAGGCACTATTAACACGAATTTAAAAGAAACGGGGTATGGACAATCATCTATAAATTATTCATAAACGTACACGACTTACAATCTTTTTTATATTTCATGAGCGAGGAAACATTCGCTAGCTACAGTCGCTTTCCGCTAGCAGAGGGACTGGTGCCTTCGGGTCCGAGATCCATCGAGCTGTTCCGTTAAGGTGTCTTTGATCTTAGTATTAGTTTAGGATCCAACACCCAATTACCAGTCGCAGTGCAGTTATAAATGTAACTAATCTGTTTCGGAATTTTATAATTGATGGTAGGAATATTGGTTTTATTTAAGTTAATGGTGGTTAAGATGTTGGGTGGCTATGTGACTAATAAAAGCATTATCATGTATGGGATTTTCAATTAAATAACATCATCATCATAATTACAGTTAAAATACGTGGAAATTGGATATATAGGTCTGCCCAAAATGTTGACAAAACAACGCAATGGTGCTGTAGCTGGTTGTCTATTTTTTTTTATTTAGAAATGATCTAGACATGGAGAAGTCTGTTTAGAATAATATTTTAATTTTTTTCTTGTAATACAATCCCAAAATATTAGTTTTCAAAAAATCTTTGGTTGGTCTCGAGTTGGAATGTGAAAATGTAAATAAAAAAACTTTGGCATTAATCAAATATTCTTGATAGAAGCTGATTGTTTTTCTTTCAACGACTTTTGACTTTCAAAACAAAGTTAGCTGGTTACTCTGACTATGTTGATGAATATCTGATTCATTTATTTCAAAGTCCTCAGAGACCTAATATTTTAATACAATATTCTGAATACGAAAGATAAAAAACAAACTTTAGGATTATTTTATTCGACCGAAAGTCGTAAAAAGCTCGGAGCAACAGAATAATAAAGTTGTACTATAAACGTGCAATAATCCTCTTTATTTCAATAGTACTACACTTTGGTGACACTCCACTCTACTTTAGTTTGCTACGAGTATATGCAAAGTCATCGATATTCAAATTGGAGAATCCTTTAAATAAAATCTTATAAAAGTTGAAAGAAACGTGTCTATATAAAAGACTGATTTATAAATTAGATTATGTGACAAGATTAGATATTACATAGAGTAATGCACTATGTTTTCTTCAAAATTTTGAACGATTTAGAAGTCCTAACGTCACTTAAGTACAAGGGCAAATAAAGTGAATTAACCCTTTAAAACATTGTATTACGAACGTTCGTTGTCCTATGTCATTAAATACCTTGTCATTGGTTTACTTTCTTCGCCAACTTTTATAGTTATGGAGGTCTATTGAAAACAGCGCTTTTAGAGCACTTTCCCAATTATATAGTGCGTATTACAAAGCTAATATAATTATGAGGGAGCATAGAAACAGACTTATATACACACAGGTCAAACACATAATCCTCCCTTTGGACTTCGCTGTAGTCGGGTAAAAATATCCAAGTACAAAACACTGTGTTCAAGCGGCTGTAATGTCGCTATCAAAAGGTAGTTAAATCAGTTTACACTCTCATAAACAATCGCTCATGTGTTCATGATTTCAAAGGCGACATCACTTTACACACAAAGTAAAATTCCGTACTCTCAACAACTACTTCAAATACACTGAAGCATAACGATTCCCAGTTCGGGAAAAATGTTGTTGGGATTTTGCATCAGGAATTTTTATTATTGAGAATCAAGAGATCGTTTTGGTTGATGGCAATATGCTTCCCCTAGTCCTCCCCCATCCCCCTACACTTGGGTCTGGCGACATATCAGTGTACTATAAGTGCACATCTGGCTAACCCTTCGGAAAAACAAGTGTATGTAGATGGAGTGGGTCGTAATCCACTACGTAGGCCCAATGTGGGTTGATAGCAGATAATTATCATAATTAAACCACCGATTTTCTAGTTCAAATGTTGGTTCCTTCACAATGTTACGACTAATAAATTTAAACCCGTAGAAGTGTTAAAAGCAAACGAATCTTAAGTTAATGATGTGAGAGACGTAGAACAATGTGTGGCACATAAACGCACGCCGTTTGTTCTAAAGCACCTCGTTTTAGTTTTGACTCCGTTTGTGCGTGGCGCGTGGGAAGCCGTAGATCAACTTTGTCCCGGTTGATGGAACTGCTTTGTTTCAGGATCTAAATGTTACTGAACTAGTAATATAGGGCGTTTGTTATAAACCACAAACGTTGAACAGGAATTACTGAGATGCTCTTGCCGAATAATTTAATAGTCAAAGGACGTTTCCAACAAAATCAGGTGAACATTATAACCATCCCTTAGATTCTAACAAACCATATTAATTCTCATTACTATCAACAAACTTAAAACATAATTTTCGACCCTTAATTACTTGACTTTCTGTAACCCTCGAACTATATCCTCGAATTTAATGTCTCCAATCCGTATGAGCTACGAGTCCCTAAAAAGGGACCGAAATATGTCGTTTACATTTATGTGGAGAATTTTGCGAGAGGATTTTAAAGACCCTTTAATATGTAGCCGAGACCAGGTGATAGTGGCTGTATCGGCGCTAATTTATAGGTGCGCCCATTAATTTTGTACGCATGAATATTTCTCGCCTGTTAAATCGGGTAGCGGTTAATGCGTTTTACGTCCTGTTAATTTGGTGGAGGGATTCTGTAGGCGTCTTCTTGAGTGTGAATGAGTTTGATATTCAACGAAGTGTTGCAATAAATATTTGTAATGTTTGTATGTCCTTAATGTAAGTATGTGTGGTGTGGTGTGTTTGGCATTTTGTAATAATTTGATTAATTTGAAACAGTATCACTTGCATAGTAATTTTCAACTATCTTTTGAGTTCTATGTTAACTATGTTCCTTGGTTAGTAGTTTAAATGCCGCGTTTGGCTTTTTTCTTCTAAGATGTTTGTTGTCTTTTTAAGAGTTTGACAAACTACGCTCGTGAGCATTGGCTCTGGTATGAGTATAGCACGGAATCACCATCATTGGGTTGTCATGATGCATAGGCGTCAATGGCGTTGTTAAACCAGTGCGGTATTTTTACCCTAATCTTATTTCCAAAAAAAGAATATTATAATCAATTCTCATAGTAGAAACCCAGTTACTAATCAAATTAGCTCACCAGTCAATCACAGGAGTTCAACATTAATCTCACTAACGAATTGGAACGACTAATTCGACTGATTCTATGAAATAACAATGTGCAGTGACGAGTACGATTTCAAATGAAAATCACACAACACAATACGGTTCACAATCGCCCGATTTATTGCCAGCTCTGACATTTGGCTAACCATAATCTATGCTAATTTAGAAATATGCTCTGATAGTTCAATTTTGTTATTAAATGTAACATTACGCTAGTGTTACCTTTAACCCTGTCGAGGCTGCGGGTTGTCCGCAAGGGATACCGAGGCCTCGACATGAAGGGCGAAGAAGGAACATGGGTGGTTTTTAGTCAGTAGAAGTCTGACACTCCCTTTCGCTCTGCCCAAGAGCGGGAGGGGTTATTTGATGATTTCCCACCCCCCAAAAAAAAAAAAAAAAAAAGTGTTACCTTTAACCCGCCTTAGACCAGTTAATATGTCGAAATTCAAATAGGATAACTTATTGCTATGAAACGGGCACACTTTCAGACCGGGCTTCTACTGGGAAATCTCTGATACAAAAATCTAATAACACGGCTTTGCAGGAACTAGGAAAAGATCCAAAGACCTCAGTAGCGCTTACGACCTTTAAAAAACAAGATACAAGTGCGGGAAGTTGGACTAAATTCTATCAACTGTTTTTATCATTTTAATAACATCAATTATTGTATTGAAAAACGTCGTTTGTACAAGTGCAATAACAAATTCCCCCGTGTATCAAACGACGTTTATCAATACAATAATTGATGTTATTAAAATAATAAAAACAGTTAAAAGAATTGAGTCCAACATCGGGTCTAGTATCTTAATATTTAATGACATCGTCGTCTTTAATATTATTACAACCTCCACGTGGTCTCAGAAAGGGTCCTCAGGGAGTGACGCCCTAATCTCTTGGCTTTACGCGAAGATTAGCGTTTGTTGGCAATATAAATGTTGTGTGTGAGTACATCATGCGAATTTATTTTTTGAAGAAACTCGTGTACGATATTTCATTCGCCAGGATGGAAATAAGAAAATTAAACGCCTTCTACATGTATGTAGGAGCATGGCCTTTACCTAGATAACAGCGAAAACGAGCCGACAGTGAAACAACACTGAAGCATAAGCATCTTTCCCGTCGGGACTGCGGGTTGTTCGAAAGAGATACCGCGCCCTCGACACAAAGGACTAAAAACGAACATGGGTGGATTTTAGTCACTAGGAGTCTGACACTCCCTTTGAGGGGTTGTTTGATAATTTTCCAACCACCAAAAAAAAAAAGTATTGGCATCTTCTGCACACGCTTGTTTTATCATAAACCTCATCCATCGCTTTTCATCAGGCCTGATTGAGGTCAAGACCAGGCCCATATTGGAGTATAAAAAAACTGAATTCAAGGCACACTACATACCTCACACATTGCTATTTTATACTTTGTTCTTATTACTTTAAGTAACTCCAATAATAAAGGTGTGCACGTTCTTCCAACAAAGTAGAATAGAAGCGCTTTAACAATGAAAAGACGTTAGATCCTGCACTCAATGTGCAGGAAACAGATAAATGGATCATTAGGTAGCCTGTGTGACCTAGATATACTTAGTGCTGCTAAAAGACAGCAGGCAGTTCGTAACACAATTCTACAACTAATATCCAACTGGGGCCAAGAAAATGCTGAAGATAGTAATTAATTTGATATTATTTTACGAACACGGTATGGAAATCGATAGTTCAAGGTAAAAAGGATTAGCTAAATTTAGTTTTTTTTTGGTTTTGTAGTAAGTAACTAAGAGTCGTAGGTTATTCTTCAAAATGCTCAGCCTCGCCATCCGTGTATGTGTATGGCTCCATGTATGAAAGTGGAGTATGTAAAAATCATAAAAGGTCATTTTCTGGGGGTTTCTGGCTATCCCCCTGAAAAAAAATTATGTATCATGTATAGTTTTAATTACATTTAAATCTGGCAGTGTTTACGTTTTGTAACTAGCAGCAAAAGTTAAATCCTATGAAAACCTAGGTGGGGTTAAAACGAACCTAAACTAAAAACTAAAACATAATCAGAAAACAAACCAATCTCTTAAACTACGTTCAAAATTACGAATGCAGCACATTTCCCCCACTCTCTAGAAATTAGAAGATTCCACCAAACTAGATAAAACAGAAACTGTAAACTACTAAGCACCGGCACACACATCACGACTAATCCAATACATTAAACGTCGCAGGTACCGTCTAAACACGAAGCGCGAACCGATACGTTCTCGGACATTAATTCTGAACGTGACTCGAATACCGACTCGATTTAATTGCTTCAGGATAACAAGTTGGCAAGTCGCGTTGTGTGCGCCCGATTGTGGGACTTTGACGTGTTTCGAGTCGCGTGCTAAATGTCGATGAACTGAGAACGTCAAATGGTTAAGTTTTCGGGTGAAACTGATGATGGGAATAGTTTTGAAATGAGGTGAATTTTATTGGTTTGTAGCAAGAATTAGGCAGTAATTCTATAAGACTATTGAACCGATTAAAGTTATTGACTGACGAAGCAAAGAGCTGCGACGTAAGAGAGATTTAGTTTTAACTTATGATTGGTGGTGGTGGTGTCCAATCCAGACAGGCATGTTACTTTGTATAAATATTATAACATTACCACTGCTCTAAAATGTCTTTCAACACATCTTGCACCTAAGCGAGGATTTTCAACCTTTGCGAGGCGAGAGTTGCCTCGCAAAGGTTGAAAATCCGAAACAGTATTTTAAAGTGTGTCATCCTACTCACTGGTGTCCGGTCTACCGAACGACTAAAGCAGTGGTGAGGTAGTGTAGGGATGGCCTGTGGACGGTGAGTAATGGGCTAGTACGTCGTCCGTCCGTCTTATGACGACGACAGGCCGTGTCGACGGCGCGTTCGTTTTCCACGCGCGCCTCAAAGAGATGTCAGCCCGTCGGGGCTGCGGGTTGTTCGCAAGAGATACCCCGGCTTCGGCACAAGGGCTAAGAAGGAACATGGGTGGTTTTTAGTCAGTAGAAGTCTTACACTCCCTTTCGCTCTGCCCAAGAGCTGGAGGGGTTATTTGATGATTTTCCACCCGCAAAAAAAAGGTGGTGCAGGGATGCTCTAACTCGCCACAGCTTTACAAGCAAATTTTCAGGGGCGGCGTAAGTCCTTGCAGTAGGAATACTACAGGCAGATGATCATGATATGCCAAATTGGATTACAGTAAGTATTACTAAATTCTAGTATAGGTAACATGGAGATAATTCTCCAAAGCATATCTAACGAACTTAAATAATGATTAATTCAAAACAGAATAAACAAGATAACACAACAAACAGGAAAATGATAGCTACAATTTAACACATAAAAGCACACACATTAATCCTTTCCCTAAACTCGTGCAAAATATTACACACTTCGAACCATAAAGTCTGTTTTTTCCTTAACCAACCAATTCAATGAAAAAAAAGGACTGTCATAACATAACACACATACCAAGTCAAAAACACGTCCGAACTATCCGAATAACATTGGCCCCATGACAATCCTTTTCCGAACTTTTTACGTGGGAACTTCAGAGCAATTTTCATTTAATGCCAGCTGCTATTCGGGACCACACAATAGCTGTGGTGGTTCTTCCGGTCCGTTTTTTGTTATAGCCTGAAATACACGCTACTTCCGGGGAATGACACAGGGTTCTGTCTCTGTAACAATTCCGCCCTTAATGACAATATTAGCTTCAGGACGCAACATGTTAATCATTTTGTTCTTTTATGAGGTTTGTTGTTTGTGACAATTTTTGTACCTGTGGAATAAAATTTAAACTTAACGACGCGACGCTGTGGCTCCCCCATCGTTAAGCAATATAAAATGTGAAAATTGTTGAGTTATGTCTAATTATGTTTTCTTGGTTTACCAATTAGGTTAATTTGACGGCACGGTTGGCGCAGTGCCTAAGCGATTGGACTGCTGCGCTGCGTGTCGCGGGTTTGATCCCTGCACGGAACAAATATTTGTATGGCCTGCAGATAGTTGTTTCGGGTCTGGGTATTTGTCTAGGTGACTTTATATGTTTGTGAACGCACCCACGAAACAGGAGAAATTCCTAGTGGGGGGCAACGTTTAAAAATATATATATATTTTACATTTGTGTCCGAAAGGCGCTGTCTTGAATGTCTGTCTAAAAAAATGTCTTTATTTTTCCAGCTAACTTTAAAGTATAGTCATACTCTTAACCAGAGTACAAAAAGTAACCTAAACTATTAAAATCGACGAAAAATTATATTTAACCATCAAATCTCCCTATATTATTATACTGTAATTGGCGCGATTTCAGATTTGGTCCCATAGTAAAAGTTGTTTGTTATCATGAGTTAATTCACGTGTTTAAGTCGTATTGTTCACTAATTAGTAAATATAATTAGTATAATATACTACTTCTGATAAAAGAACTTCCTACCTTTATCATTTAGCAGCGAATGTTTGAAAGCTCGCACTCGGTTTAAATGCCCTAATTGCGACACACGTTAAATCCATTCACCAATCGAATAATTAGTAGAATGCAATTCATTATGGTCTAATAACCCGCGATGCTATATTAATGCGTGGTCACTTGAACCCATCGGTGGTCGCGTTTCGTTCGGATCGAGCGAGTTATGTTCGGGTTTAGCGATTAGCGATAAATTGTGGGTAGTGTGGTCGCCAGTTATCTCATTCGGTTTTACCTTTGCGCTATTTTGTATGTAGTTTCTAGTCTACAATAATTGCTTAGGTGTGTTTGTGGAATGATTTGGTCTAGATTTTACTTTTTACTTCTGTGCATAGTCTGTTCTTCCCCGTGCCGTAAAACTGATGTTTGTGCACTACCCAAGGTTCTTCTCTTCAACCGATTTTCAGCCTTCCCGTTCTATTCAAAGCGCTTGAAGGCTGTGTACACAAGCAGTTCTTAAGTTTTGTAAATCGGAACTTACTCATTAGCTTCAGGCTCTGCTTAAAGTGACTGGCCATACAAAGGCAGGACTGGAAGACACCAAAGTTACTGTACAGTGCTGGTGAATGTCTCGAATGGCTTCCATACTATCATAGTAGTAATTAATAAGAATTTAAACGTAATTGATCGAATCAGAAATGAGGACATCCGCATGAGAACCAAGGTTACCGACATAGCCCGAAGAATTGCCAAACTTAAGCTGCAGTGGGCAGGGCACATTGCTCGCAGAACGGATGGCCGATGGAGCCGGAAAGGTCTGGAGTGGCGACCGCGAACCGGAAGCCTATGTCCAGCAGCTGACGTCTTTTGGCCGAAATGATGACAATGATAAACTTAATTTTAAGATTTACTCCCACCACTGCTTGTATCTGCATTACCCAAAGGTTGTTTGGTAGAAAATGCTTCTGACATTAAGTCTTAATTAACAATTAACTTGTAGTAGTGCAGTGTTAAATAAGTAGCATTTTTCTCAAGAGTATTTTGTGTACACATAAGTTTCATAAATCTTTGCTTGAGTAAGCCTACTCCATGGCATTCCATTAGGCCTCTATGAATTGGAACCACCGATAACGCGAGGACTACTTTAAGAAAGTTTGCCCTTATTCAAAACTACCAAAGTTCACCCTGTTAGGTGTCCCACAAAGAAATGTTTCCATTTCTTGAGCAAACAGATTCCATTCATGTCTATTTTGTCTTTTTTTCTTTCCATCATTTCGAAGTTTTCTCATCAAAAAAAGTTATTTGGTAACTCTCGCTTCATGAATATAGAATTACTCTATTCTAATTTTTAGTCGTGTTTAGATTTCTTGAAGTGGAAAATAAAAAAATGTGTTTTTGTGTGGATCTGACGTGAATACAAAAGTAGTTAGACAGTCATTATTCATATTCAATGACATTTGTTCGCCAATGTGACATGACATACCAGTAACATTTTTTTATGCTTACTTTTTGAATCGTACGCTATCAATAGTAATAACTGACATTTTTTAATGTGTCTCTTAATTTAATGAACATGTTTTTATGATTTTGTTATTTATTGAAATCTATAAGTATACTTATAGATTTCAAACACAATGTGAATTGTTACCTGAAAAAATTGAACTAACTAGTTAACTTAAAGTTTTACTTTTCAGAAGTGACAGTGTAATTTCTTTAAACCTATTCAAACTTACATTTTCCAAAATACCGTTACGACAGACATCCCAGAGTATTTAATAAGACTTCAATTAGTGGTTAACTAAAATTATTGTAATATCATCAAAATGTGCGACTATAATTATAAATAATTAATCATCAGACACAAGTTGTGATACAACACGCCAATGTTTCTAAATATTTTGTCCTATTTGTGTTCACTAATACTTTTGTATCAGTAAATGAGAGTTACAATAATTACAAGGCAATAATATGACATTCAATTATTTTATTTGATATAATAATAACCTAGCTTATCTTAGTCTTACAATCATAATTATCTAACTTATTAACACTAATCCGGAAGAAACATAAAATATTAATACACGAACACCACTCGAATCTCATATAATGATATTACGATCATTAATACGGAATTAATCCCCTGTTGATACAGCTCCTAATCCTTGGGGGGAGAACATTAGCGATAGAAAACCGAGATATTTATTGGATCATTATTGCGTGGCTGATCTCTTGCGCTTTGGGAACTGGTACACGTTACTGTGTGGAGATCGTTGTTTCGTAGTTCTTAAAGTACTTGTTTGTAGATAGTTTTTTTCATAATCTAACTAATAAACTATGGATGAACTTCTTTTTCTTAGCGTGTCAGTAATTATTCATAAAATTGAGTTGGCCTAAAACATGGCGACGAGTTTTGCGCTTCCAGTAGCTCTGTCATCATAAGAGGTGACGACATGAAAGCTGGAAGGTCACCCAAGAGATGACGATAAGAGGAGAAGTATAGAAGTCGAGATAACAGCAGGAGAATGACGATGATTACAATTAACCAACTTAGGTTAGATATCTGTACTGGCTAACTCAGACAGGCAGATGTGTTAAGAAGGACTGAACTTAGTCAAATAAGTAAGACTCGGTCCTGATGCTGAATAAAACCTGTGAAATTTTTGGCGGGTGGAAAATGATCAAATAACTCCTCGCGCTCTTGGGCAGAGCGAAAGGGAGTGTCAGACTTCTACTGGCTAAATACCACCCATGTTCCTTCTTAGCCCTTCATGTTGAGGCCACGGTATCTCTTACGAACAACCCGCAGCCCCGACGGGATCAGACGTAACGATCCCTGAGATGCCTTAAAAAATATAATTCCAAAAACTAGTTAAAATATCAAGCCCTAAATACATAAATTAACCCCAACGTAGTTTAAAGCCTATCTATATTTTGCTTTTCTTACAAAATAAAAATACTTTCTTCCTGAAAACAAAAAACTTTTATAACCATAAAATTATCCATCAGAATCCCTTTCACCACAAAAATTAATAAACCAACTCATCAACTTCCTAAAACAATTTATATTTTTACTTTAACTCATAATGACTTTCAAATGAAAAAGTATCAGGGGGCCTACCACCACGTTGAAAAGCTGTATTACTTCAATGTTAGGTCTTTCTCCTACGGTATCTAAATTAATACTGCCATTATATAATCCGACAGACGTTGTATTGTCCCAATTAATTTATTTTAACTGCCCCGTTTTTCTAATATTCATGCGTTTAAAGCTATCATACATTAGGCTGGCATACATAATTATGTGCCTTAAAATCATCAAGTTGCTAGCAATTTAATATCTTAAATCTTGACTTTATTGAGATTTTTTTTATTAAAAATTAGAACTAACTTGTTTTGAGTGTACAGTCACGAGCAATAATATGTATACACTTGGCCAAGTTTAAACGCGAATTTCTGGTGAAATAACGATTGCAACTTTGAAATATGAACTACTTTATGATGATATGGGTTCCAAAATATTAGTTTCGTTTCGTAATATGAAAATGAAATCGTTACAGTAGGCGAAAATTGCTTCTAAAGTTTGTAAAGTGTATCCATATTGGTGCTGCTGACTGTACATGAAACAATACAACTTATAAGGAAAGTAAATTTTGAACTATATTATTATCAATATACTTGCATAGAAAGTCATTTCGGTAACGCGTCCTAATATACGTTTTTCAACAACAGGGTCAAGGTATTATTGAACTATTTACGCTATTTAACATCGATCATTACTGAATATACCGTATGTTTTTGCTAAAACTGTGAAAAGGATGTTCCTACGTGTAGAACCGGATCCAACAAAAGAACAGCCAAGTGATCCCATTAGTAGAAAAACAAACACGAATATCGGTCAAGCCGTTCTTTTATAATATGAAGAAGTGGTGGTGTTAGGCCCCCAGGACTTTGACCCACTTCGCAGCCAACGGATGGTCGGTTTGAAGTAACGAGGCGTAGACGGAAATGTACGGGAGTCCCGACTCCGCCGTCATGACGTGAATGTTCATCAACGTTTAATAGTCTACAGCAGTTTATAAATATGAAGCATTTCAACCATGTTTTCTATTGTGAAACGAACCGTGCTATAAACTATGAAGGCTTTTTTTGCTTTCGCTGCTATTGATATATTTTGTTTTAATCTGGGGAAAGGATTTTGTTACAGAACGTCTAACTGCGGTACTCAGAGATATTTAATGATTACTTAAGCCGTCACTAAGTAGAGATTTAACATACTTTTGTTTGAAAAAACTGTCAGAACCTTTACTAAGTGATAGCCTAAGTAATCATTAAAGCTCTCTGAGTGCGGCAGTAAGTGTGTTTAAAGTTAGGTACGTGCCTAAGTACTTAGAGTTTTTTTTAGTAGACAATTTACGAAATATTCAAGATAATAAGTCAAAGTAATTTGACAATTCATACACGTAACTATAATAAGTACCTACAGTCAGACGAAAATAAACTTACTACTATAAAAATTTACTTTTAAAAGATGATTAATTAATTTCACTTCAAAGGATCTACTTTACAAACCAAGTTTTAAACATAAATACAGCACGTTTAATTAAGTCTATATTTGCAGAGCTTCACGTAAACAAAAGCTGGCTATCGGCGCAAAAAAGGTAATTAAACCTGCACCAATTAAACTCACCAATCCAGTTGCATCAAGTTTAAATAGTAACGCAACGTAAATCCCATACAAATAGCGGCTATTTGAAATGTTACGGCTTGGACACGGGCTACGCGTTCAACTGACACGCCTGTTGCGAGAATAAATGTAAAACTTGCGTAAGAATGAATTGAAAAATATTAATATTATTCAAAGATTGATGATTTGTATTCCCCTTCTTTGTCTTTAAAAACTGAGCCGATTAAATTATTTTGACAATAAAATTTTAAGAAAAAGTATGTATTGATCAGTTTAATTTATCTCAAAATAATCACAATTACCAACGTAAGCATGAGGTATTTTTCGTAATTTTTGGAGGGACAACTTTTTTTTACTTATTAGTAGCTAAAAATAATTAAATGACTGGAACGCATCTACAACGTAACAAAAACGATTGCTCTAGATTCATTATTTAGGTAAGAAAAGGAATACATTTATATGGAAAATCGCAGCCCTCTCATAAAGCATTCTACGAGTCACTGCGACGCAGTTTGCGTTGCGACAATCCTCAGATGAAAGCAGCAAGTTACTGATCGCAAGTCGCATCAGATCGTGGACCGAGTGTTATACATTTAGTTATTTTGAAGGATCGGGAACTACCTCGTGGATCCCAGTAATGAAGTTTGCCAAAGTGGTTTGAAAGTTTTTTAATTTCGCGGTGAGTGAGATTTCAAATCCCCGAGAGGAACGTTTTTCTTATTTGGATGTAGATCGTCAGGAATTTAAAGTAATTTCGCTTTTCTATTTAGATATTTCTTCGGTTAATTGGAATAGTTCCAATGATTAGGGGAGTTTTGGTAAAATATACAACATTGTAAATTTTGTAAGAGTTCAAGGTTTTAATGAATAATTAATAACGAAAAATAAATTTGGATACCGACGTAATTGCCTTTTTTTTGGGGTGGGAAATCATCAAATAATCCCTCCCGCTCTGGGCAGAGCGAAAGGGAGTGTCAGACTTCCACTGACTAAAAACCAGCCATACTCCTTCTTAGCCCTATGTGTCGAGGTCGCGGTATCTCTTTCGAACAATCCGCAGCCCCGACGGGCGTCGGTCCTTCCATGTTGCTGACATCTCTTTGAGGCGCGCATGGAACACGAACGCGCCGTGGACGCGGCCTGTCGTCGTCATAAGACGGACGGACGGCGAGCTAGCCCATTACTCACCGTCCACGGGCCCGCATCTACGGTGGCCGGAAGCCATCATGTGGCCTACGACACCCGTATCGTCTCACGCGGCGGCTGTGACGAGAAGTTCTCTCCCTCTCACATTCCGCCACCTCCTTCGCTAGCATCACTGACGATTACGTCAGTTTGCTTTATTTTAAATCAAAGGCAATTATGCCTTTGATTTAAAATAAAGCAAACTTCCTAATGGATAGTCGACCTAAAGGGTATGATACGGATGGTTTCTCACAGTCATGTCCTCTAATTTTTGATTCCAGACACAACCGGTTTTCTCTCACGATGTTTTCCTTGGTCGTCATTAGACACATTAGTCTTTTTGGAACTGTACTGGTCGCACATTTTTAAATGATTGTTAAGTAGGTAGGTAGGTTACCTATTTAAAAGTCCTTTTTGAAAACATAATGCTTTTTATAATTCCCCGTTCAATATAAAAATAGAACGACAAACAGCAGTAGTCATATTACAAAAGAGTTTAAAGTCAACTAAAGAAAAGGGGCTTATAGTTCACAAGTACTCCGTGAGAAAATTGCTTGTAACTAAATACAATAAACCATTGTTAACCTACGGTTATGCTGAGAAGATTGTTAAAGTATTATTATATTATGCTGCGTCATGAGCTTTATTAATGAGGATGACGTCACTACTTGAGAATACAAGTACCTACATTATAATTATGAGTTATTTTATGATCGAGTACAGGGTTCTTGTGTCGTTACATTTTTCGGTTCTAGATCAAGGATAGTCGTAATCATGTCAAGCGCAATACATTAGTTACCAAACCGAAACAGTCTAGTAAACTTAAAATCTTTTAAGCCTTTTAACCCTAATCCATTTAAGTCGTGAGTAAATAGGCTTCTTCTGGGTAAGCTCGTTCCATCGTCGACCTCATCTCTGCCCTTAGGGCAAGATTGAGGTCAAGAGCAAGCCCATTCCAAATAAAAAAAATAAAAAAAGACAATACATTTTTCAATTTTCACAACATTTTAATTTTACACGCATAATATTAAGCAAAAACTCGACATACCATAAATATGTTGTTTTATAACAACATATTAACCAGTTTTTACTAAACATTCGGTGCGCGAGTCCAGCTTGAGCTTGCCCGGTTTTGTCAGTTTCAAACGGCACAATTTTAAAGCACATCATCCCGGTCGAGTAAACTCATTAACACACTCAAACCTAAAACCGTGAATAACATAATATAGGCATGTATTGTGTGCTCATAAAATCCTTTATAAAAATACGTCGGTTTGTAATAACAGAGCGTTTCCATACATAAAAGTTAGAATAACAAAAGGAGGGGCCGACACAACACTGTATTTGTTCTCGCCTAGGGCGACCGAGGTGAAGCGAGGTCGCTGTGCGAGCGGTAAGCGAGGAACAATGAAAAAGTTAACCCAAACATTTCTGAAACAGGAATCCTGTAACGCAGAAACTATCGTTACTTAAGCTATCGTAAAGAATGTAAAAATGTAAGGATTGTTAAACTTATAGATTACATTTTTAGTATTTCTGAAATCAAGGGCTCTGTCTGAGCCCGTCAGGGCTGCGGGTTGTTCGCAAGAGATACCGCGGCCTTGACATAAAGGGCTAAGAAGGAACATGGGTGGTTTTTAGTTAGTAGAAGTCTGACACTCCCTTTCGCTCTGCTCAAGAGCGGGAGGGATTATTTCATGATTTTCCACCCGCCAAAAAAAAGGGCTCTGTCTGAATCTTTTGATTCACCAATCTCAGTTAGATAGAATACTATTTATTATGTACATCATATTATACGTTACAGGTACAATGTAGAACTTATAAATAAGGTGACACAATAAACGGTTTTATCGCTAACAGTGATCTGTACAAGATATCCTTTGGATGGCTTTACATTAGGAGGAACAACAATACCATTATTAACTACATAAATACATTTATAAAGCAATCTTGTCACTTCAAACAGAAATTATAAGGTTAATAAGGATCAGGAAAATGCGGAAAAGTCTATGAAGATTAATTCAAAAATAATTGAATATAATGTACAAGAAGAAGACAAAAATATTGGAGTCAACCTCTGATGCCAGAATTTGCTAGCTATTTGACAGAACGTCTAGTGATATTATTAATTTATTTGTTAAATTTTGCCTGCCAAAACTCAGGCAGAATATACCCGGCTCACTATATTTTTTAACAATATTATTGTAAACCTACATTCTATGCAAATAAATGATTTGATTTGATTCGAGTGAAAAGTACCGTCACAGTTTAGTCCTTATCCCAAACAATTAGGGGTACATAGGTACTTCTCTGTAGTCATCATCTCAGCATACACCTCCTTATTTGATATACCATAATTATTTCACACAGTCCATCCATCCATTACTTATTTAGTATACCTTTTCTCTTGTAGCCAACCATATAATCACTACATAATTATTATAATACAAAGTTGACGGCACGGTTGGCGCAGTGGCTCAAGCAGTTGACTGCTGTGCAACGTGTCGCGGGATTGATCCCGAATATTTTTATGGCCTACAGATAGTTATTTCGGGTCTGGGTATTTGTGTATATGAGTTTAAATGTTTGTGAACGCACCCACGACACAGGAGAAATTCCTAGTTTGAGACAACGCTTTTTAAAAAAAAAAGGCCTCCGCCGCGTCTGTCGGTCTGTTCGCGATAAATTGAAAAACTGCTGCACCGATTTTCATGCTGTTTTCACCAATGGATAGCGTGGTTCTTGAGAATGATTTGAATATATATTTTTCTCAAAATGTAACCCTTATGGGCGTTAAATATGGGGATGAAAAGTTTGTTAGGATATTTTTTGACATCCACGCGGGCGAAATATAAAAGCTAATTCAAACTAAAATAGAAGAAACAACTATGTAAAAAGCATTCCTGCTTTTATATTTAATTCTGAAAATAAACACTGTCCCCGCGCACATAGAGACCACATTCAACAATAATTATTATGATGGACTTAGGCCAAGATAAATGCACGCAACTTTGACTTCGTCACTGGCGCACATTTGCCAAACGATGCTCTCAAATAGGACATTGTTCCCCTCCACGACGTTCCGTTATTATGTTAGGATGAACCTCCTAAAATATTTGTAGGAGCTATGATTTTGCTTAAGTGAAATAGTTTTGGTTGGATGAAAACTGTTTGTGATGTGTAAAAGAAAAGAGAGATATCATGGTGAGTTAGTAGATAAGAGATTCATGATGTTCCACCGGGGCTACGGGTTGTTCGCAAGAGATACCGCGGCCTCGACATGAAAGGCTAAGAAGGAACATGGGTGGTTTTTAGTCAGTAGAAGTCTGACACTCCCTTTTGTTCTGTCAAAGAGCGGGAGGGGTTATTTGATGATTTTCCACCCACCGAAAAAAAAAAAGGCGTAAAGAGGTAAGACACAGTGACTTTCAGATTGTATTGTTAGTGAGTATAGTTAGTACATTATAATAACAGTACGCCTGGTATCCCCAAATTTGAAGTCCCATGTAATAGGGGAAGAGCCTATTGCCATCAACCGGGGACAAATCCAGACCCCGTTGCTGCTACTGAGAAACTCCAGATGGAAAAACCCAATAACACTTTGTCCGACCCAAGCAGTCGTGCTTCAGCCCGCTAGACCAACGAGGCAGTTAGTATGGCTGAATTAAAAATATACTGAATCCATTTAAACCTAGTGGTACAAAATAATTCAGCTGTATGAAAAAGTCTGGTAAATACAACGAAGCCGAGCAAATAGCTGGCAGCGTGTTGTAAAGTTAATTCATACAGTCGCTGTAAAGGACGTCGGACGCACGTACTGCGAAAATGACTCGAACACGTAAATGAAGGAAGTTTTGACACATTCGCCGTCCGTGTTATTTTCTACTAAGTTGGGAACCGACTCATTGGGTAGGCGCACAGTGGATTTTTTTGTCTAGATGTTTTTTCCTTTTATTGTTTTTGTTTTATATTGTGTGTACTGTGGCATATGCCAAATAAATGTTATTTCTTTCTAACGCTGTTGGATGTTTAACGAAAAATATTTTTGTGCAAAATATATATAACTTCTTAATAACAAACATCTGTTGGGTTTGGCGATTATCCATAATTTAGAAACAGTAGCAATGTTGTCCTACTTTTAGCGGTGAAAGTGAGGGTGCAATAATAATCCTTTATCCTTTTCCGTTCCTACACAACTGGGCCACAAGCCTTCACTTTATGGGAGAGACTGGGTCGTGTTCCACCTCACGGGACCCAGTCCAGTCCAGACCTCATCAACATCTTCCTGCCCTTATTCCATTCTATTTGGGGTCGGCGCAATACGTTTTCTTTTTCCATTATTCCCTGTTAGACGGGAAGATAGGAAAATTTTCATTTATTTACCATTTATAAAAAATAATTACATTTGTTTAAGCAGAATAACATTATTAAACCACTGAGGTTTGTACTTAATGCTACATGTAGTTCTACATCGAAGTAAAAAACAAAAACAAGGTACACAATAAACACAACATAATAATAATACCCTATTTCGAAACTTGGCAACTTCATCTTACGTGATATACTAACTAAACGTGAAACTTCATTTCACCTATTATTCATTCAATGTGTTGTATGTTGTGGGACTTAAGTTTTAATTTAATATTTCTTGGCGTAATGTCACTGCGCAAATCGGAAGGTAGGTTGTTAATTATAAATAAGGTAAAACATTCCATTGAAATTTTATCGTATCTAAAACACGCTGGGTTTCTCCAGATGTTTTCTTCACACCACTTTAGAGTGCAGTGGTGATGAAGTAAGTTACACAAAGTGAAGCGTCATCAACCTGTGACCTACAAACGCGTAAGACGAGGTCGTTGAGGTAAGGATAATATAAAATTCTAAGGTTAAACTTACTTAATGGGCTGTTTAGCACAGGCCAGCTAAAAATTATATCTCATCAAAACATTGAGCCCTAACATAATATTTCTATTTAGTTTTTTAGCAAATTAAACGTGGAACGCCTACTGGTTTCATCATAAATTTTTAATTTTAAAGTGTAGGCTTCGTCACAAAGGTCACAAGGCACTAATTAGTCATTAGGATTAATTTGTATATAATGTTCAGAATTGAAGAGCTCATTACAAAGAGTGGCCCTTGAAAAACAATCGTTAAAAATTCATGACTCTTGGGGACTGAATGACGGCGGAAATAAGTTTTATAACAATTATTTTACGTTCTAAAGTCCGAAAAAAATTGGGCCAGTTGCTTGACGCCTTGGGAAAATAAACCTTTAGGTGAAGCCTCAAGTTTAATAATATTTTGCTTAACTACGGGATCGGTGGGTTTAGAAGGTATCAGTCAAGAGTCTGAAGATGAGATCTGATTGGTTTTATTTTATTTTGTTAATTTGGCTCACCAACAATTAAATACACTAAATCAAAGATATGAGATACATACATTAGACTCAGAGAGAGAGAGAGAGAGAGAGAGAGATTAGACTTTCAGTTTGTGTAGAATATTCGTTTTACAATATTTCTATACATTATTTCATTATTTTTAACAAGTTTCTGATAGTATATAGGTACCTAAAAACGTAAGGTTTATTAAACAAAAAAAAACAGTAAAGCGCATGATTTCATCTGCTCTTTGTTTATTTTTGCAGAGTATTCCCGTTTTTTTATACAACCTCCGCTGATCATGATCAGAGGAAAATACTAAAAAACCGTTGCAGGTCCAGTACAAAATCACAAGACCTTTTGGAGAAGAAAACATGTCAACAATACAAGAACAAGAAATCACTCAACAGTGAACCAATAACAAATCACCGGATGTTTACGACACAACCCGAAACATTGAATGAAACTTTCAGCGACACTCTAGAAAATATTTATTTTCCATTCTCGACATTCCTAAAAAAGGTAATCTGTCGTTGTAAAAGATCTGAAGAAAGGAACTTTAATCTGGGCCAAGGCGGCAGGCTCACGTCCCGCTGTCAAATAAATAAGATTCCACGCCGGTAATTTAACGTGCTCTAACGTCAAACGTGAACGATTACGTTTCGGTTTTTGTTTGGGGTTGGTGCGAGTTAGAAGTTGCTAGAGACTTTCATGAACTCTGCTTATGTATGCCGTTTAAGTAGACCTAGCTTAAATAGACCCAAATGCATTGTACGTCGAGCTTTAAAAGACACGGCCACAGAGCATGACTCAATAAGATGCTTTGCTTAAATAATTGTTGCTAAATAATGAAACTACACGAATTTTCAAGGTGCGTTCTTCAGCAATCGTTTAAAGATTTTTGCCGGTTATTAAAAAAAGCATTAGGGTTATGACACGACGATCTTGCTTTCCAAAGTCAAAATGCCTTCTTTTAAAAAGTGCTGGGTCACTTTTCATTTGGATACCAGGTATGTAGATAATTTCTATAATCCCAGCACTAACTCTACCTATTTCTATTGGGTGTTAGAATCTTGTTGAATATAGGGAATATTCAAAGAATTTCTCACAAATTTAAAATCCATTGTTTAATTCGATCTCCCTTCGCCCTCTCTTATAACTTAAACCAACCCACTCCATGTCTCAGAACGGAAACCGTTGTCATTATTGTCAATCCGTCTGACCCACGTACGTCAGTGGGCACAGTTGTGACCAGTGACGATAATACGTGGCGTCCTTCCATCACACCAGCCTCTGGGTAGAACCTTCGTAATAAGGGTTTTTAGGTCTTTTTAACAAGTTTCAATAGAGTGACGTACATAATATATATTTATAGATCGCTAACTTTTCTTTGAATATTTCTTTACAAAACATTTTTATAATATAATATATTCTTCACTTCTGTTACTTTTGAAGTCGGCAAAATAAATAATTTGCTGTGATCTAATTCTTTTTATTTTGAAAGTTCTCGTTGTGCGTGTTGTCTAAGAATGTGATTAATTAGTATTCAAAAATCATATTAAGCGGACAAACACATTCTTGTTACCTATACGTCAAATCTCGATCAACGCACAATAATCTACTATTCTACGACATTCTCAAACAAAATAGCTTCGATAATATTTAATCAATCACTCCAAACCGAAGGGAAATTGATAAATCACACTTCTATAAACTTTTTTTCTGATGTTCTGTTTACATTGTGTTTGACAAACACCATGTGCCTAGCATTTTTTTCAATAATTGGGATCGTTTCCAAATACTAGACTAGTGTGTAGCAACTGGGAGTCTAAAATGGCCACTCTAGCAGATCATAATAGAATCATAATAAGAATTGCTTTAAAGTCGTAAAATGGACCATTCATAGAAGTGTCTGTGTCTGTGACCATTTTAAGAATTTTAACGCAATTCATATTTTGATTAGCTAAAGTGGTCATTTTAGACCCCCTGTACTCTGCAACCCAGATACTCGATAACACGATACCTTTTGATAAGACTGCTTGAAGACCTTTGGGTTCCTGACTACCAGTTACTACAGTCAAATATCGACTAGAACAACAGCATATGTACTACGAACCACGAGGTGTCTCAATTTAAAGCATGGATGGTCATCCATCCCCGGACTGACCTCGGCCAGCGTACCTTAACCTTCGATGAACTCGTACGCCTTTTATTATTGAACCATGACCCCGTTGGTCAAAGTTACAGCTATAATTTGTATGGAGGCAAGCTAGTAGAATATTAACGGGGAATGGGTACGGTTATACCCGTTATGGTCTGGCAACCTGACAATCTGTGCACTATATGAACCATAAACCCTACGAGTTAATGCCTTCAGTGGGTATAGAGAACGAAACATCATGATATTACATGGGGAAATAGATTCTTAGCTAGTAATTGCAATGCACACCTTGCATTAATATTGATGATGACACTTTCTAGAAGATATTATTAAGGTTGCAGTGTCCCTCTACCCCCCGTCGGGGCTGCGGGTTGTTCGAAAGAGATACCGCGGCCTCGGCGCAAGGGCTAAGAAGGAACATGGGTGGTTTTTAGTCCGTGATGGGTGGTCTTACACTCCCTGTCGCTCTGCCCAGAGCGGGAGGGGTTATTTGATGATTTCCCACCCCCCAAAAAAAAAAAAAAAGATTGTGTCTCTCTACCGAAATTACCTAAAAAAAAGTATTGTGGAGAATTATTTATAGTAAGCTGTCCACTTGATGAGATTTTCTGTACGAGAATACATAAATAAGTTAAAGACTTTTATAATTTATCTAATCATTGGTGGTAGCTTCACTATTTTCACGTTACGTAATTAGAAAACATACTAAGACATTATTGGATTTAGCTGTCACTGATAATTATCATCGCTGTGGTAAAATGCACGGAAATTTATTTAGGAACCTTTAGTTCCACGAAAACATTTTACCATACTATTGGTTAAGGGACAATTATTGTCCATAAATATAACAGGACAAAATGGACAAGTGGGCAATAACAGTAATTTTCACAGCGTAGTTTGTAGCCAGAAATAGTTGTACTGAAATTGCTTCTCAGGCAAACTTTCCCAAAGAGCTCTACTTTATTAACAGAACTCCTTGTTGGAACAAAAAACCATCCACAACTTTAGTGCACCTTCTTATTAAGTACCCAAGTCCACTTACTGTCAAGAATATTATTTATTTAATACAGTTTCCCAAGTTAAAAAAAATATACTAGAGGATTGCTTTTTGCCATCTGTACAGCCCAGCACTCTGGCACAATCAACAAAAAAAGATTTTTTAACCCTTCATAAATTAATTACGAGTACTACAATTTGCCCTCTCCATTTTGAGAGCCGCCATGATTTTATGGAAATGGAACAAAAGATATTTGAAGCGTATGAAAAACGGTATATCGACGCTTTGACGGACCTCCAGTGGTTCTGTTCAAAGGAATTTTTAATTCATTTTTTTCACAGTTAGTTACATAGCATAGCCGGCGGAATGGAGTTTGGTCGAGGTTTTTATTGAATTTTGTAACGTAATAGTGACCAGGGATAAAACTAGCGTCAGTTTCAAACAGTGATACAGTCACGGTCAACGTAGACAAAAATGTACCTACGACCGGTATGGAAAAAATATTTTTTATCAAAAACATTGTGTGTGTAAATATTGACGCTGATAGAACTTTTATTTTGGCAACAATTTGATTTCCAATGATCGGAAATAGCCTATGGAATTTTCAGCAAATGAATACAAAGTAAAGTGAGTTTTCCGAAAAGTCATTCGTTCTTTTATTTTCAAACTGAGAAGATAAAACTATTATGTATATTGTATACTCTTTTTACAGTGACGTCCTAAATTGTCTCTCCTATAATGTAGTCCTACCAATGGACAACTTTTACAGGCTTTTCTCAAAGATTTTCATGTGAGAGATGGCGTTCATTGTTCTCTAGTTTTAATTTTATGTTTGTCTTTTATATTTAATCTGATACCTTTAAACGAGAAATTCTTATATAATTTATATAATCCGAATCTCGGAAACGGCTCCAACGATTTTCATGAAATTTAGTATGCAGAGGGTTTCGGGGGCGATTAATCGATTTAGCTATGTTTAATTTAAAAAAAAAACAAGAGCAACCAAAAACTAATGAGCAAAGCTCGGTCGTCCAGGTACTGTAGAATAATGTGAAGAAAATGTTATATTTTAATGACTCTCTTCATATTAGTATATTATCTTCACTAATATTATACAGCTAAAGAGTTTGTTTGTTTGTATGAACGCGCTAATCTCAAGAATTATGTACAATATATATTTTTTCAATTTCAACCATGAAATTGAATAATTATATTTGTGATGGATAGTATTGTATAGTCACAGATAGTATTGTTTATCGAGGAAGGCTTTAGGCTATTTCCACGCGGGTGAAGTCGCGAGTATAAGTTAGTGTATCTATACTTTTATTCGTTTCGGTACGTATTTTCTATCACCTCAATATCTTACCACCTCGGACTTATACTTGGCGCCTGTAATATCACTACTACTCGTATTTCGATAGCTGTTACCACAAGCTCGGGTTATGAAAAATAATATAAGTGTGTGTAACGCGGGTTGTCCTCAGCCGAACGTATCACTGAACGAAGTGGTTAGTGTTTGGTCTTGGTAACGCGACTTTGGGGAACGCAGAAACTTATTTTTCTAACACAAATATACGTACAGAGGCGGGTTAAATACCACGGGCATTTTGTACCAGTGGTATTGTTGTTCAGAAAAACTATTTAACTGACCGTATAGCAATTGTGGTGAGAAAAAAAAGGCTTCTAAATTGAGAAGAATTGCTGGGAACATAATATTAAGATACCTGTACTTTTGTAAGAAACACTCAAAAATACTTGCCTAAAAGACAGTTGATCTTCTCATGCAGGGTTTTCATAATATGCAATCATAGCGGATATACGCAATTGTCGCTATCATTTGTCACCAAATCATTCGAAAGACACGATTGCGTATTTGCTTGATTATTGGACACGGTCCCACACCCAAGGTTTGTTGACATAGTTACACAGTTCCGAAAATAAAACAATACTTTTCTAAACAAATCGTGCGTCCGCGTTGTAGGAACTGTTCCTTAGCATTCCGCGGCGCAACCCGTGATTGCCGAGATCAAGAAAATTGCTTAGTAATTCCCTTGCAATATTCTGCTTTAATACCGCACAGTGGGGAGTGTAATATAAGGATTTTTTCCCTCGGCATACAGAAATCTTCTAGTGGGGGACAATTTAAGAAATAGTGTGTTTCTGTTTTGGTTTGAAATTGCATTGCTTGGCTTATGTAAGAATAAGCTTTCTGTTATTGTTTTGATATTGCGTAAAAGCAAGCTGTTTGCAAGGCACTTTTTGTGTGGAGTCAGACTCGGAATTAAGACTCCATCTTGTTCTATACGTTTCACGAATGTTCGCCACCAGCATTCACAACACCGTAAACTAAACTAAATAAGTTGATTCAACATTGGCAAAAAAAAATGTTAAATTGCACTTTAAATAATCGTTAAAAATAACATCTAAATCATCATAATAATCCAGCCCTTATCGTAATTTATTTGGGATCAGCGCAACTTGTCTTCTTTCATACTTCTTAATCCTACTAATATTATAAATGCGAAAGTTTGTGAGGATGTATGGATGGATAGATGAATGTTTGTTACTCTTTCACGCAAAAACTGCTGAACTGATGTGGATTAAATTTAGAACACAGATAATCTATAACCTGGATTAATAGAATACGTCTTATTCCGGTAGTATGATCCCGTGGGACAATTCCACTTCAACTCCACGCGGTCGAAGCCGCTGGCATAAGCTAGTTGCTTATAATCTCATCAAACATCGCCTTTCATGCCATTTCATCCTTCACACAGACCATCCATCGTTTTTTGATATTTCTATACTCTTATTAAATACTCACAAAAATAATATGAAAATGAGGCCAAAAAAACTTTCATTTCACGAACTACAAAGAGAGTGCTACGCAAAAAAAAATATGAGCCCATTCGTATTATAACTAATTTATTTTCGTCACATTTACACGAGCGTCAAAAATACATATTATTAGTCCTGAGAGTAATAAATATTATTTCTTAGTCCCTATAAAAATATTCCAATTTAGGTATGAACATGAACATCAAGGCTAATGTATTTGGCTGGTAGTAATGTGCTCATGAGTCATGACACAAATACCTTACACATAGGGGTAGATATTTCCTATAATATGTTACAATAATTTCTTTCTTTCTCTTTCTTTAAATAAAACGTTGCCCCACACAAGGAATTTCTCCTGTCTCGTGGGTGCATTTACAAACATTTAAATTCACATACACAAACACACCCAGACCCGAAACAACTATCTGTACGCCATACAAATATTTATTCCGTGCGGGGATCGAACCCGCGACACGCAGCGCAGCAGTCCAATCTCTCGGCCACAGCGCCAACCCTGCGTCATCTTTGTTAAGAGAGAATTATTTGAGAAGAAAGTTTTGAATCTCGCGTAAGTCTAAGGAGTTTCCCGTCGGGGCTGCGGGTTGTTCGCAAGAGATACCGCGGCCTCGACAAGGGCTACGAAGGAACATGGGTGGTTTTTAGTCGGTAGAAGTCTGATACTCCCTTTCGCTCTGCCCAAGAGCGGGAGGGGTTATTTGATGATTTCCCACTCCCCAAAAAAAAAAAAGTCTAAGGAGTTTATGGTCGTGTTGTGGCGAAATAGTTATGTATTACGTAGGTACCTATAGTTAAAACAATGGTTTTTTCTTAGAATAGGTATAGTTTCTCTTGAAGAAATATTACCCAATTTACAAAGGCATGTTTGCAATAATTCCACATACATAATAGTTTACTCATTATTTCAATATATTTATTACAGGAGAAAATCATTGTTGAGTTCAATAAGAGCGTGTGTATTTTTTTTACTATACATCTTTATATTAGGACGAAAAAAATATTTAGCCTTTTTTATGGTGGGTGGAAAATCATCAAATAACCCCTCCCGCTCTTGGGCAGAGCGAAAGGGAGTGTCAGACTTCTACTGACTAAAAACCACCCGTGTTCCTTCATGTCGAGGCCGCGGTATCTCTTGCGAACAACCCGCAGCCCCGACGGGAAGATATTTAGCCTTGAGAGGTAACTTTTAGCTAAAAACGTATGTGGTACTCCTGGGTCCAGTATTATGTGAAAACCTTTCACACCTTTGAAAAACTCTAGTAGGTAGGTAATGGTCTTTAGGGAATCTTAGGGTTTCGAATGAAGGTTAGTCAAGTGCAAATCATTGGTACAGATGCTGCTTATGGATCCAGTACACTACGCATCTTCTCTATAGAGAACTACGCTAGGGAATAGGCAACTAAAGTACATTCACAGTGGTTTTACCTTGTGACTGGGACTGTAGCTTTTTTTTTCTTTTTCGACCATTCAAATGTGCCTGTAACTGGTCTACTTGAAATAAAAGCTTAGATTTAGATTTTCTTATTCGATACCTATTTTTAGATTTACTAACATAACATCACACCTATAATTCCCGAAGGGTAAAGCAGAGGTATACATACTAGTACATGCACATTTTGTCAGTTATGTGTAATTCCCATTTTAAAGGGTATTAGCCTTTAGCTATCAATTGTTGTTGGTAACAGACTGTTAGAGTAAGGCATGAATAAAGACGTTGTGATTAACACGTGGGCTGATATTTAAATATCGACACATTATCACTACATACTAAATGGGTATATTACTTAATGGTAATAATTATATTTTATTCTTTATTTTATGAACTTAAATGACTTATTGAATAACGTTATCGTTGTTTTGTAACTATCTAAACATTCGATACAGGAATCCAATGGTTGCAAATTAACTGACTACTCTATACTAATGTAGGTTTTAAGCTGCCACGAGAGCTTACGTCCTTTTAACATTAGGTTTTTGTTGAATGCAGCTAAAACGACTTGTGAACGCCATAGCAACAATTTACTACTGAGAGGAATTTTCGTAAATACTCGGCTTTTTAAAAATCTAAAATTAAATGAAACTGATAATTACCAGTTATTTTTAGGAGAAATTCTTGGAAGTAGCCCAAGGCAGGCAGAATTGTTTAATAAAATGACTACGGGCACAATTGACCTTTTCAACAAAAGCAGGTGAGATTCTATAGAAATTGCCAGATTAGAGTATTCTATGAATAAGGGAAAAGTACCTAGGTACTTCCCTTCTAATTCTGTCGATGGGAATTTATAAATGTACAATGTTGTCTTAAGGTCCAAAAAAGTTAACCCATTTTCAAATAGATTGATTATTTTCCAATATAATTTAGGTTTTAATATGTGGGCATAGAATAATATTATACCTTACGAAATGGATATCTCGAAAAAAGTCTAGAACAAGCTCCATGGTACGTGACCAATGGCGCAATAAATTGGATCATTCAATAATAAAATCATTTTTCATTTAAAAAAGAAAACCGGCCAATGTGAGTTAGACTTATTTTATTATTAAACACCATATTGAATTGTGGTGTTGTCCTGTGTGAGACCAATAAATACATTTTCTTCCTTTCTTTCATATTAACAGTTTTCAGTTTTTTTTCAATACATGTGCTGTAAGATATTGATTCTTGCCAAAAAATTTATGATTCTTTTGTAAGATTCTTCAATGTTTTGTGTGGACTGTTGTAGGTCGGTTTTAATGAGAAGTTCAAGCTTAGCACTTTTATTATCAAATTTTGAATTTTATACACGGATTACGCGGACACAACACAACGTCTTCGTCTGCGCAGCGTCTAGGGAAGAGAGAATGAACGATACAGAGACAAAAAAAGCTCTACAATACAGACTATTAATATTCCACCATCATAGACAACTTGTGTTGCTAGCAACATCTTTGTCAACGGTATTTTGATTCCATTGTGAAATCGCAAAATATGCGACATAAACGTTCATTGTCTTTTGATCGCGTTGACTTACTAGTTTGACAATGTTCCAAGGGGCAGCAGAATTGAGTATTTGATATTAATTTCAGCTTGATACCTCCACGCATACCCGAGAAAAAGCGTCTTGATAGACGAACAGACAAACGGACAACGAAGTGATCCCATTAGTATTTCGTTTTTGCCAAATGAGATACGAAACCCTAACAATACCTTATAATTTGAAAACCAAAAATACGCAACGCTAAATCGTGCTTCAATTCAACATTTCCACATAAAACCAATATCGTAATAAATCACATATCACTTTTTATTTCAAGTCCTAAAAGTAAAATCTTGCAAGATATTTTCAAGACTTTTTCTCAGTAAATTCTAATAGCTTCCAGGCATTCAGCGGTATGTCGTCGCTTTTCAGGCGGGATTATGAAATGGTGGAGTGCTCATGAAACTTGTTTTGCGGGATGCGTCTCTTGAGTGTCTTACGTTTGAGTCAGCGTGGAGACGTTGGCTGCGTGTGCGATTTAGTGAACAATGCGCTGAGGTTGGGTAGGGCTTGCGTGCGGGTTTAGTTTTAAAGGTAGGATTTGTAAATAATGCGAAATAGTTAAGTATATCTGCCAATATACCTATGATTTTTAAAGTTTTTTTTTTTTTTTTTTTTTTTAAAGTTCTGTGTAAAGTACTTTCATCATCAGCCAGAAGACGTCCACTGCTGGACAAAGGTTTTCCACATAAATATCGCAATAACGTAAGGCAACCTCTCGCTTGCATCCACCGGTTGCCTGCGACTCTAACGAAAACGTATTATCAAAAAAGCAATTATGAATAATTTGTCATAATAACAAAGATATTGAAATAATTCACATAAAATTTTTAGTTATCCAATTTTATTTTAGAAGAAGCATGCAATATTAACTTTTGAGGTAATTATTTATTTAATTTATATTCAGCTACCAGCATCCAAAAATCCGCTACCATTGCACCTCTACCGCATTACGCAATAAATCCCGCAAACTTTCTGAACTAACTCGAGTGAATACTCAGAATTCAGTGTTTTATAAGAAAACTCGAACTCATTCCCAAACTTCTGACGTCTTTGTAATGAAAACTTAATTTGTAAGGCGATGACTAAGTGCGCTCTTAATGTTCGCGGGAAAAAAATGTTGGTTATGTCTGGAAGGTTTGTGTTTGAAAGATTTTATCTTTAAACTATGATTGTAGTAAGTACCTATTAATATTTAAAAGTTGAAATTGTAAAACACAGACGTATCTAATTAACTGTTAATTAAATTAGAGTAAAAGTTATCAGTCTCTTAACAACTTTTTACGACAAATTACACAGTTTTTTTTTTGTTGTTGATTAATCGAAAGTTAGCAGGTCCCTTAACATCATTTATTTTGCGAAAAAATTGCTGCATCATTAAAATTTGAATACTGCATTAAAACACAGTTTGAACTAATTACAATATTTTATTGTTTTGGTGAATTCTTGATTATTATGGAATTTTCTTTTATATATTAACGACATAGATACACACCTGGACGTAGGGTGCAAGCCTACCAGGCCGTGTCATGTCATAAAGTAACGCTTGATTCCTTCACCAACTTCTATTTTACTTTACGTATCACCGTATGAATTGTGCTGGCATAATAGCAGTAAAAATATGAATTTCAGAATTTTAGACGTAACTCTCGCTACGGTATATTATGGAGAAATGCAAATATGAAAATGACGCTAGTTGTCAAATGCAATATCTGGAGCTCAAAAAGTCGAGACAAAAGATAGACACCGAAATGAAAAAATATTTTAGCAAGCAAGCACATGAAACTTCATTTCATAAAATGCAGTACTCCAATTTGCGTAACATCTATACTTTGTCTTCTATTTTAATATTATAAAGCTGAAGAGTTTTGTTCGTTTGGTTGAATGCGCTAATCTCGGGAACTACTAGTTGGAAGTGAACAATATATTTATGTGTTGGATAGTCAATAAATCAATGAAGACTTTAGGCTATATTCCACGTCGACGAAGACGCAGGCAAAAGCTAGTACTTTATATTATATTCGAAAGATTTTGAAGGAATTACTTCATTTGTTAGAAGAATTCACTAACTCGTCAACCATTAATGAAATGAACGACTCAATTGTTAAATATGTCGAAAAATAAACTTAGAACCCTTTTTTTATTAGGTACATTATACACGCAGAAAATGTATGCCACTTTTATCTTATATGTACAGTCACGGGCAAAAATAAGTTTAAACTAAGTAAAATTCAAAAGCGATTTTCTCATATTATATATTAGCCCGCCCATGTGCTTTTGGACATGAAGTTTAAATAAATAAATTAGTTAATGCTATTTGTTTTCACAAACAAAATTTTTTTGATGTCAAACTATTACACATCTCACAGTAGAAACGTCATTTCACGAGAAAATCGCTTCTGAATTTGTTGAATTTAAACTATTCCTTGCTCGTGACAGTACACTAATTACAAAAACTTTAAAGTTTTTTTATTTTTCCATTTTTAGTTGTAATATCTTGTACAAATATTGATTACGCATATAACATACAACCAAGAAACCTTTAACCTTCAAGATTCCCTTTTTTTTGCTTTCAATTTCTAACCGTTGACGAGTAGTGCCTTCCATCATCAGCTCATCAACATGAAGTGATGACTGCTAGATGCGAATACTTGAATAGCGTCAGAAAAAGTACAAAACAAGTAATGCGTGCCTATGAAATTTGAGGGTTACCCTCGATTTCTCCGGGACCCCATCACCAGGTCCAAGTTTCCATATCATGGTGCCACCCTTGAAAACCACATCAAACACGCTTTCCAATAAAAAAAGAATCATCAAAATTGGTTCATAAACGACGTAGTTATTCGCGAACACACATAAACGAAAAATGTTCATAAATTAAAAAAAATGATACAAAGAAAAATGTTCATAAAAAACATACCAATCGAATTGAGAATCTCCTCCTTTTTGGGAAGTCGGTTAAAAAGCTTCAAGCTCATAATAATTAGTGATATCCAACGTCTAGAAGGCATTATTAGTAAAACAATAAAGGTAAACTTTTAGACCATCTCAGATAATAACTGTCTAGCACGAACGTAATAAAAAGCTTGAGTTTCAAATTATGTTCAACTCAAATTATTATAAAGGTTAAGTAATTAAATAAATTGCGGTTTAATTATGAGTAACAAGCAACCTGATTTTTATGTTCTTTTTCTCTGGGATTTTGAAATTTAATATGAAGGAATAAAATACTTTTTATAACGTAGCTGTCTGTCTTCTAATTACTGTTTTAACTTTTGTGTTCTGACAAACATAGGTACTACATGATTTTAATTTTTATATGCAGTTTTAAAACAAAAAACAAAACATACTCGAAGCAATTATGATAGGTATCTATACTAATGTTATAAAGCTGAAGAGTTTGTTTGTTTGTTTGTTTGAACGGGGTAAACTCTGGAACTACTGGTTGGAATTGAAAAACTCTTTTAGTGTTGGATAGTCCATTTATCGAGGAAGGCTTTAGGCTATATAACATCACGCTAAGTCCAATAGGAGCGGAGCATAAATGAAAAATGTTGCAAAAACGGGAAAAGGTATTCTTTTTTGAGAGCTTCCGTTGCGTGCGCTGCGAAAACGGTTTAAGTTAGGAAAATATCATGTATGAAAGAAATGTTCCTCTTTAAATGTTCTAAAAAAAAGTCCGCGACAGCATATATATATCTTTTAAGATTGACTCACTGTAACCATTTTTTACTATTAAAATGTTAGATTAAAAATAATGATATTTTGCGATGCTTATTTAACCCATATGATATTAATCTATATCTAAATAAATATGTTTGTTAGCACGGAAATTTAATATAGAATATTTGGGCCCTTTATTCTATACAGTTTAAACAATTATCTTAGAAGATATCGCAATATCAAAATATCCGCGCGACAAAATAATAACGCGCGCGGCTGTCATTCGGTCCGGTGCGGTAGGTAAGTGGGGGATTCTGGTCTCCGGGGGCTCCGGAGAAATTCAAATTCAAAATATTTACTGCACCATAATGTTTACAAGTACCTATAGTAATTGTCACTTTAATAATATAATCGAAGAAAATCTATACTAATAGGTATTATAAAGAGGAAAGGTAAAATTTTTTGTTTGATACGAGTACGATTTAATTCAAGTTAATATGTTGAATAGTCGGTTTATCGAGAAAGGCTAAAAGCTATATTATGTGATGCAGACGAAGTTGCGTGGGTCAGCTAGTTATGGATATAGGACAGATGTGTTCCGCCACTTCTTCTTCCCAGCTAAAACACTAGGTAGTGTCAAAGGGTGCGCGTTTTGGGGAACTGTCTCTTGTTAATCAATTTTGACGTTCGAAAAGTACCTACTGATTTATCAGCTTAGTTTGAATAAATGACTTTTGATTTTGATTTTATATTTGGCTTCCATTTGACTCACACCGGTCAATAGAATCTCTGTTTAGAACCTAAAAGTATAGCCGAACGAGTTCTTTCAATCCTTTATCTATAGTAGTACATTTCGATTTTACCGCTCGACTAGCCGAATCATATCGACCCAAGCGTGTTTGTAGCACACCTGAAAGTTTACCTCTTTCCTTACATTATCATTATCATGACAAGAGAATAAGGCATTTAATTCCAAGAAGTATGACGTGAACCAACTCTTCCATATCTCACAAACTTCAAAGCAATACTGTGAAGGTTCATATCTCCTTACATAGCTTCCTCTGAGATTCAACTTTCATTTACTTCACGGGCTCAGTGCAAAACTTATCGTGGAATCCACGACTTGTGCAAAGCATAAGTTGTGCAAGTATGCGACACTGACACCTCTGCAAAGTCCTCATATTGAGCTTCGCCAAAGAATTGGCGGAATTTCATTTTCTAGTTTTCCTGTTGCGGAAATTGTTTCAAAGTGTTCAGATTGGGTTTCTGAGAGTTGAGTAAGTGCATCTCGCCGGAGTTGTGAAAAGGGAAGATTTGTTTTTGCTGAAATCAAATTAAAGGTGGAGTTTCTTTGTTTTCGTTTAACGGTGCAATTTGTAAAATTTTGCGAATTTGTTTTCTAAGTATCTAAGGTTTTTACTACACGAAAGCTATTGAAGGAATCATACAGTACGACAAAGTTTGTACCTTAATAATAAAATAAATTTACGTAAATAAAATATTTTGAAACAGTTGTGTTTTGGTCACACCCTAATATTTACTTCAAAATCACAACTTATTTATTTAAACTAGGCTGAAAATCAACACTGTTTAACGGCAATTAAACAAGACAGTTCCCTAAAACAGCCTGCCTTTGCTACTTAAATAGTGATTTAGCTTAGAAGAAGATATGGCGGAAAATACTCCAAAGCGACCTAATAAAATCAATCATTAGTTTGGTGTTTCTTTCACTAAAAAAAAAAATTACCCTAACTTAGAAACTAATAAAGTTATAACCATAAACCGGCTGCTAGAAACATTTTCTTTTCCGAAAATGTAGAGATTCTACATCTTAGGAGCAGACGCCACATAACACAGTTAGTAAGCGTTGTCACCGATGTCACCCTCTGGGAAATCTTTTGTTCGGCCACAGGTTTAGAGGGTAAGAATTTAAACCTTCATGGGCAATATTATCACGTTGACTTGAAAAATATAAACATCCAAACAATTTCACGAGCTAGAACTTACTAACTTACTTACAATTTTTTTTTTCTTATCCTAGTGTTCATCAAAATGATGGACCCTAATAATATATTAGCCTAGTATTTAGACTAATAAGTAATTTAATCAAAACTTAAACTGCTAAAAATATCGTCTTTACGTACTAAGAATGTGTCCATTGGCACTTTTCTTATTGTCTCTATTAAGGCGAATACACTTTTTTTTTGTGTTTTTTGGTAACACTTGTGCTACTTTGCACTGTTCACTAACACGAGCACTAAACACTAACTCGAACAGTTTTGTTCTTTTTAGTCTTCTCACTATGTCCGTGTGATCATCTTGCTACATCGTTCTCACATAAACCATCTCAACATGAATGATATAATGTACCAAGATTTTGTAACAATATTCTGATTTAAAAGAGTGTCCATGGAGTTTCTTGCCCGTTCTTCTCCATAGAGATCTACGCTAGGGAATGGGCAACTACAGTACTTTCACAAGTTATTATGCCTTGTGACTGTGACCGTAGCTTAGGAGTGCAATGCGTCGTCCCGGGGGTTGCTGCGTCGAGTTGCGCGTCGCCGGATGTCTGCGGCGCGCGGCGGCGAGTGCTGTGGGTGCGGGGGCGCGCGGCGGCTCGTGCCGTGGCGGTGGGTGCGCGGGGCTCCGGGTCGCGGGGTGGCGGTTGCGCGTTACGGCGTGCATTCGTTGTTCCGTGATTTGGAGTCTCGTGCATTCGTTGTTGCGGTGTGCGTCGCTGCGTGCTTTCGTGCTCGCAGTGTTCGTTGTTGCGGGCATTCGGCGGCGTGTGGTTCGGCGTGGTGGCTTTCGGGATGACGTATTGCACTCGTAGTTTAGTTTTATGAATTGTTCTTCTGACATTCAAAAGTACCAGTAATGGTTTAATTGAAATAAATGCTTTGACTTTGACTTTGACTTTGACTTTGATCGAAAAGCTGGATCGCCTCGACGTTCACATGCTGATGAAGTCTCTTGTCGTGAGCTTCTGCAGATTTTTGAATCACTTTATCGATGAACTTAACGTTTAGGTCCCGATGGAGGTCATCATTGCGTACGTATCAGGTTTTATTTACAATTTCCCGCAGTACTTTGTTCTGGAATCGTTGAATGATTAATGCATTTTGTCTGTTTGGTGCAGCCCCACAGCTGAATACCATAAGTCCAAACTGGCATCAGGACTTGTCTATATAGTAACAGTTTGTTCTGCACGAACAGCACGTCACATCTTCGTATTTTTTTATTAATTTGATAAAACAAAATAAAAAAAAAATCAAAAGTCATTTATTCAAACTAGGCTGATAATCAGCAGTTTTCGAACGTCAAAATTTACTTTACTTTACTCATTTACAAGTGACAGTCCCCCAAAACGCCCACCCTTCGACACTTCCTAGTGTTTTTTGCTGGAAAGAAGAAGTGGCGGAACAAACTCCCCAGCAACACATCTGTCTGTTTGGTTAGAAGAACCAGACTCGATACAATAGAAAGGTGTGAATAAAAAAACCGGCCAAGTGCGAGTCAGACTCGCGCACCGAGGGTTCCGTACAAACCTGTAGGTATATAAGTAAAAGTTATGGTATTTTTATTGCTAAATGAAATCCATAAAATAACAATGTGGAAAGCTGACGGTACCTTGTCAATACATATATGAAAACATTATGTATGTTCGGATGTATGTTCAAGATTCCAGGTCGTCTGGAAGTATCCTTTAGGTTTTGATTCCCTTGCGAGTAGTTGCGAGTTTCAAAATATGCGGCTTTAATTGCTGTATCTTTTGATTGCGTTGACGTAGAAGTTTGATTTTGTTACAGCTTAAAGATATTATAGACTTGAGTATTTGTTAAGAATTTCAATATAATACCACTACGCGTTCATGAGTAAAGGGGTAATAAGTTTAAAATTATTAAAAATATTTTTATTATATGATGTAACTAAAAATTTATGCTTTTCGCAATTTTTCCTTTATCTGTGTTATAAGACGTTGCTTCGTACCAAATTTCAAGATTCTGAGTTCACGGGAAGTACCCTGTAGGTTTTGATTCCCTTGCGAGTAGTGGCGAGTTTCAAAATATGCGGTTTTAATTCCTGTTTCTTTTGATTGCGTTGACATAGAAGTTTGATTTTGTTACAGCTTAAAGGTATTATAGATTTGAGTATTTGATATGAATTTCAATATAATACCACTACGCGTTCATGAGGAAAGGGGTAGTAAGTTTAAAATTATTAAAAATATTTTTATTATATGATATAACTAAAAATGTATACTTTTCGCAATTTTTCCTATATTTCTGCTATAAGACGTTGCTTCATACCAAATTTCAAGATTCTGAGTTCACGGGAAGTACCCTGTAGGTTTTGATTCCCTTGCGAGTGTCGAAAATTTGCGGCATAAACGGGAGTATCTTTTGATCGCGTTGACTTAGAAGTTTGATTTTTTCACAGCTCCAAGAGACCATAGACTTGAGTATTTGATATGAATTTCAGCTTGATACCTCCACGCGTTCCTGAGAAAAAAGGTCTTGACAGACAGACAGACGGACAACAAAGTGATCCTATAAGGGTTCCGTTTTTACCTTTTGAGGTACGGAACCCTAAAAATGCGTAACCAATATTTTTCGATAATCTAACTGGCAGACTAAATAGAATCATACTTTTTGAGTCAGTCCTATCTCCCTTATTGAGATTTGATCAAGAAATTTAATACCATCAATCATTTAACACTAACTGAGAGATAAATAAAGCACTAATGTAATAAAGGAAAATCCTTAGAAATATATGACTGAAAATGAATGACGTACACGTTTGAAACTACGCCATTGTTATGCGGCATTAAAACAATCTGTGTGGGTTGAACAGCTAAGTTTAGGTAGAAATATAGTTCAATATTTCAGACAAGTTATATTCAGACTAGATTGTGCGGCCGACTTGCGAATATTTCTCATTCTTGTTATACAAACATTTGTATGACCTACAGATAGTTGTTTCGGGTATGGGTATTTGTGTATGTGAGTTTAAATGTTTGTAAACGCACTCACGATACAGGAGAAATTCCTAGTGTGGGGCAACATTTTTTTTTAAAGAAAAGAAAGAATACAAATGGTGACGACAAAAACGTGACGTAATACATCAATTGAGCGGCAACAAATTTGGAAAACCTTCATCATTTTTGGACGCTTGTACACATTGTATGGATATGGACAGGGGTTTTCACCAAATTCCCGGAACGAGTGAAATATCACAACAACGCTACTGACAGAGGTTAGCAATATTTTTCGCTCGCCGCCCGCGTGTCTGCGTCACCTATAAACTTAAGTTATCTCTTGTGAACAATTTTATTACATGTTTTGCTAAAAGTTTTGTGTGTGATTTATATCGTTGATCGTTCAGTTTAAGCTAAATTGGGATACTGATCGGTTCGTTGACTCGTCTCCGCAACTAGCCGAGCTAACTTTACAAGTGATCAATTGGAAAATGTTATTTCTTAGACTCCAATGTATCAGTTTTGGTGGAAAATTTTATCTGCATAGATGTCTTTACCCTGACAAAGTTACACTGCAGTTATTAAAATAATAATATAAATTCGAAGGCTTAAAATATTGACAACTAAGTATATAAACTGAAGAATATTTAATATTCACTGATTTGTCTCCGGCTAAGCTGTTCATCACTATTATTATCTGGTTAAGGTTCACTCCTAAACTGCGGGGGCTGCTGGTTGTTTGAGAGAGATACCGCGGTCCCGGACACAAAGGGCTAAGAAGGAACACTGTTGGTTTATAGTCAGTAGAAGTCTGACACTTGGCCTAGAGTGGGAGGAGTTGATGATTTCCCACTGTCCAAAAAAAAACACTCCTGAACGTATATTACCTAAATTTTCACAGCCACCATCAATATTATATCCTGTTCCCGATAGCAGCTAGTCTGCAAACTAGTATATCTTATCGCACCGCAGCTGAACAAACTGTTCGTCTAGAATTGAATCCGCAACAAGAAACTATACCCTGTATGTGAAGCGCTCAGCCACAGGATAGAAAATACAGTAGTCCCATTTATGACAGGGAACTACATCGATGCGAATGAAGAAGAATATAATGCTTCAAATAATTTAAGGAATCAACTTAAAATTACATCTTCTTAGTATACCTGAAATCGTGTTTAATAACTAGGATACAGAGCTGCAAGAATGACGGTTACATGAGACACGTGATACATACAAGATGGTGGATTTCATCACATTTTAGTAACATTTTTTTTTTAAAACGTTGCCCCACACTAGGAATTTCTCCTGTACCGTGGGTGCGTTCACAAACATTTAAACTCATATACAAAAAAAACAGCATTTCTATAATATTGTACACTATACGTAAGTAACTTACAAACAGTACCTAAGTCGTGGGTTCAAACCGAGACAGGCGCATTACTTTGTGTAATTAATTTCATCACCACTGCTCTCAAAGAAAAGGTGTAGGAAAATATGGTCAGGAACAAAAAATTCTAAAACGTGAGCTGGTCCGCGTGGTGGATTATACCCCATTCCCTCACATAAAGGATACCTGAGTACCAGAAGTGGGAACATTATAGGCTGATTATGCTATGCGAAAAATGTATAGATTTTAACAGACCAATGTATTTTTTTGTTCTATTTTATTGATTATCTCGAGTTGAATGAACCTTCTGATCTCTTGTGTTCAATGGCCGAGTCTAGGATCCAATCTCGTGGCGGATTTCCATCGCTGTTCGCAACATCCGCGCTCATTCGCGGATCTAACACGATTACTTGTGCGTACAACATGGACGATGTTTAACGAACTTTCAATATTTGTATACTTCATCTTGAAATTTATGTATAACAGTAAACTCTAAGATTGAATGTCATGTCGTCGGACTAATTATCAGAATTCGTATCTCTCCAAAATTGCAATTTTTCAGGGGCGTCTGTTTTAACGCCATTATTTTATTCCCTAGCAGTAAATTTAAAAAAAATATTACCTACTAGCTACTCCATTGTTTTATCGATTTTATTACTTCTTTTACATAATTATCATGTTATTTCTGTTAGTTCTTTGAAATAATACAACATTTTTTTGAATTTTGAACAGTAGTCAAATACCCTATTGTCAAATCTAGTAAAATAATTGCGAGGTCGACTACCATACATGTATTTACTTATCGAACATTGTTATAAACTAATTTGGGAGCAAACCTAACACCGCTCATGGTATAAATTGCAGTAACTTGCATAGCTTGTAACAGTTTTAATTGTTGACGTGACTCGAGAACTTTAAGTTAACAAACTGCAACCATTTTCTGTTTTGTATGAAGCTTTCATGACTGATTAAGTAACAACGATCTAAGTTCTATGTTAAATAGTGTTTCCTTTTCAAAATTGAAAGTTTTGACTGAAATTATTACATTACAGTCGAAACAAGTACTCAGTGGCGCTAGAGTTTAACAACTAGTTTTACCGAGGTATTTGTAAATCCGAAGCAGTAAGTGTGTAGATGGCACGTTTGGCGCAGTGACTGAGCGACTGGACTGCTTCTCTGAGTGTCGCGGGTTCGATCCCCGCACGGAACAAATATTTTATATGACCTACAGATAGTTGTCCAAGTCTGGGTGTTTGGTTTATGTATGTGATTTTAAATGTTTGTAAACGCACCCACGCTATAGGAGAAATTCCTAATGTAGGGCAAAGTTTAAAAAAACACTGGGTATGATATTGAATAAGCAGACGTTTCATGTTAAATACTGGTATGAATGTGAAGCTCTAAACTAATCTATACTAATATTATAAAGCTGAAGAGTTTGTTTGTTTGTTTGTTTGTTTGTTTGTTTGAACGCGGTAAACTCTGGGACTACTGGTTGGAATAGAAAAACTCTTTTTGTGTCGGATAGTCCATTTATCGAGGAAGGCTTTAGGCTATATAACATCACGCTACGACCAATAGGAGCGGAGCATAAATGAAAAATGTTGCAAAAACGGGAAAAGATATTCCTTTTTGAGAGCTTCCGTTGCGTGCGCTGCGAAAACGGTTTAAGTTACGCAAATACCATGTATGAAAGAATTGTTCCTCTTTAAAAGTTCTAACAAAAAGTCCGCGACAGCATATGTCTATCTTTTAAGATTGACTCACTGTAACCATTTTTTACTATTAAAATGTTAGGTTAAAAAGAATGATATTTTGCGAAGCTTATTTAACCCATATGGTATTAATCTATATCTAAATAAATGTGTTTGTTAGCACAGAAATTTAATATAGAATATTTGTACCCTTTACTCTATACAGTTTAAACAAATATCTTAGAAGATATCGCAATGTAAAAATATCCGCGCGACCAAATAATTAAGCGCGCGGCAGTCAGTCGGTCCGGTGCGGTAGGTTAGTGGGGATTCTGGCCTCCGGGGACTCCGGAGAAATTCATATTCAAAATATTTACTGCACCATAATGTTTACAAGGTGTTACTGTATATTTAACTGTAAGAGATACCAATAGTAATTCACACTTTAATATAATCTAAACTAATATTATAAAGAGGAAAGATACGATTTTTTGTTTGTTACGATTTAACTCAATTTATGTTGACATTATTTGTTATAAGCTATATTATGTGACGCAGACGAAGTTGCATGGGTCAGCTAGTGTAAATATAAGTTTTCTTGTCTTTTCACGTCTTTTCTTGTTGTGACTATAGGCATCGGACTTTGCAGAGCTGCTATTGATTGACAAGATACATAGAAAGAATAGAGCCAAACATATATTTTATTTTATCATTTACTTATGAAGTTACGTACGGTTACACTTGTAGGACCACCCTACAAACAAATGGTTTACTTTGTTTAATTTATAATAGCTGCGTTGATATTACTTAAGAAATGTCAGCAAAAAAACATAATTATTATAAAGATTTTATGGTAATACCTATTATGATACGTTGGATGTAATGGTATCTGGATATTCAAACAAAGTTTTCTCCGATACACTAATAGAAATGAAACAAGCTTCAATTAATTGTATAATTTTAAGAAGAAGGCAAAATTATTTAATCTTTATTTCAAGTGACAAGAAAAGTATATGAAAATGGTAGTGTTGCTAAATCTTCGGTTGTTTAATACGTTTCATTTAGTTCTTCTCTACTCAGGTCTCGTTTCGCTTCTTCTCTTTCTAGCTGACGATCTTCTTTTAATGCACAGCATACCCTGAAAAAGGCAAAAAACTTCTAACAACATAAAGTTTCAAAATTCGTAACGCTCTTTCCACTTCTTCTTTCCAATTGATGAGGAAGCCATCCAAGGCATCCCGCCATCTTATTCTAGATCTACCGTACCAGTCTCTAGGCCCCAGCGATATGTGGGTATATGGCTTCGCCGGTATACGGATAACATGAACTTAAATGTAATTATGATTTGTGTAGGCATTACAAAAGACTAAAGATTTTACAACGTCCGATCTCTGTTATTTATAATATAGGAATATAATAATTATGATCTACAATGTTCAACATTCACACTGCCAGAAGAATCTTTAATTATCCCATTTTGCCATATTGAGTTAACAGAGGTGTAATACAATTTTGTAAATCAAATTCAAAAACCAACTTACCGTAGTGTAGAAAAGTAAAATATTTCAGCAATACTTAGGAAAGAGAAGCCTAAGAACAGTCCCAGAAGACCACCACACGCTGCCAAGAAGTCAGGAATCCCATACAACGCTGACCGACGCATCGATATGAACCGCGGGGCTTTGTAAACTATTTGGAGTCTTGCAAACGTGGTCCTGAAACATAATATTTAACTTAAAATATACCTATTTATGAACATGGCCGAATAACCATAGTATCTGTGTGTGTGTCTATGTGTGTATATGGTGTCTGTCTGTATATATAAAAGGAAAGCTGACTGACTGAGGATCACCGCACAGGCCAAACTCTTAGGGCATGAAGGTTACAATTTCACACACGTATTCCTCTTATGACGTAGGCAGCCACTATGGAAGGATTTTCAAAATTCAACCCCCAGGGTAGTGAAATAGGGGATGAAAGTTTGTATGGAAAATTTCTGACATCCACGCAGATGAAGCCGTGGGTAAAGCTAGTAAAGAATAAAAATATAACATCACCTCTGTATTTTCAAGGATAAAACAAAAGTTTTCTCACACACATTTTTTCATTTTATCTATTTGACATCCACTGTTCAAGAATACCGGGCTACTACTGAATCACTAACAAAAAAAACCACTTCCACTTTGCCCGACAAGAGAATTGAACTCAGAACAACATGCTGAGCTGTAGCCGTTACGAACATCACACCGACTTAAGCACAGACCAGAAAGCAGAAACCAAATTAGTGGCGGCCCCGACTTACTAACAGTGAGTCGTGAGTTCTAACCCGGGTAGGCGCATCACGCTTTGGTTATTGTTATTTAATTCATCACCGCTACTCTCAAAACGGTGAAGGAAAACATCGTGAAGAACGTTAACGTTGTCTTAGAACCAAAAAAAATCGAAGACATGTGACATCTACCAACCCGCACTGAGCCCGAGTGGTGGGTTATGCCCCATCCCACTCCAGAGAGGAGGTCTGGGTCCCTGCAGTGGGAACATTATAGGCTGGTAGATGATGATGAGTAATACTTTACAACTTACTTAGAAAAGTTTGCCCCTTTTGCATACGTGCTGTCTAAAACTGTCATGGCTTTTCGGATGTCGATTGCATTTCTATGAAGGCTGCCTTCGTATTCGATTGAGTTGCAAGCTGGTAGGCACCGACATCGATCTTCAATGCTCTCATCTGATTCTCTGTATGCTAGACTATCTGGAAAATTGTACGAAAGTTGTAAGATACCCACTCTGTTTTTAATTGGGTATAATTTTTTTTTTTTTTTTTTTTTTTTAATAAAAACGTTGCCCCACACTAGGAATTCCTCCTGTATCGTGGGTGCGTTTACAAACATTTAAACTCACATACACAAACACACCCAGACCCGAAACAACTACCTGTAGGCCATACAAATATTTGTTCCGTGCGGGGATCGAACCCGCGACACGCAGCGCAGCCAGTCCAATCTCACAGCCACTGCGCCAACCGTGCCGTCAAAATTTAGACGGCCACCAAAAATATTTTTAAGACTCTAAGCCTAGGCACCAAATAAAATTTTTGGTTCCTAAAATGGATCAACGGTCACCAAATTCTATCCAACTCAAAGATTAATATTACTACCAATTTTTAGGGGCGGCATGGGCACCGGGCCGTAGGCCGACGAAGGAGGCCGGCGGAGGCCCGGCACTTCGGGGACAGAAGATATTAGTGTTATTTAATATGCGAGCGAAGCGAGCGCGCGTTGAAAAAGCTTTTGCTTTAGGCGACGTACGTTCGACGTATTTGGTGACCATTAATCCATTTTGGTAACCGTTTAGAATTTTTTTGGTTGCGAAATAGGTACTTTTTTGGGCGGTGTTTAAACACAAGCCTTTTTAATTTGTGCCCGATTTTACTAGCGACTTAAATTAAAAGTCGGACTATTTTTGTGTGAAGTCTGGCCTACGTTCCTTCTGGTTTAGTTAAGATTTTGTATCATACACATCAGTTTCTATTGATAGCAGTTATTGATTATTACAGGTTAAATAAATGGCTACAATTTTAACTCTCAATGCTAAGCTGAGTATTTAATTACGAATTACTGCCTATTAATTTATTATTAGCCATTAGGTTAAGAATAACATTACCATGCGCCTTTTTCACGCATCGGCGGTGTCTCAGCGTACATATTTTATCACTAGTGTGGTCTGAAAAACAAGAAAACATATAAACAAATATTATGATGTCTATTTGTAAGCTTCTATTAATCTAGTAGAAATTGAAATACTTGAAACATTTTATTTACTTACGAGGCATGTGATATGGGACACATTCACAGATGTCAAAAGTAAAGTTTGACAAACATTCAATCCTACAGTTCTTTGCTGTGTATATTTTAAAATACTGCAGTTGTTTGTCTTCAGGAAAATAACATTGTCGTCTGCAACAAAGAGCATAATATCATTTAAATATGAACATTTTAAAAACTTGATATTTTTTTCCTGTACGTATTCTCATCTTATTTAATCCCAGGACAAAGCTTTAGTCAGTGACACGAATGAATCTCTCAACAGCTCCGATTGTTGTCAAATTATTTCGTTCTTACTGCACAATAATTTAAATCCTTTTTTTTTTTTTTTTTAATTTTTGGGGGATTGGAAATCATAAATGACAAATGACTCCTCCCGCTCTGGGCGGAGTGGAAAGGAGTGTCATACTTCTTTCTACCGACTACTGACTACTGCCACCCATGTTCCTTCTTAACCCTTTGTGTCCGGGGCCGCGGTATCTCTATTGAACAACTCGCAGCTCCGGAGGCATAATTGAAAGCCTTAAGTGTCCCTAAATAAATGAAGAAAAAAAAAATAGAAAGCCTTAAGGTTAAGGTAGGTTTGTATAATGTAGGCACATTATACAAAAACTATTGTTGAGATAATGTGATGGTTGAGATAATCTAAACTATCTTTTTCATACTCAACTTGTCACCACCTCTGCGGAACAGGACCTGTTTGCTAGTAATATAAAGATTAATTCAATATATCATTAATTTACTCCTTATCTAAGTCAGATAGTTACGTACATTTCTGGGTCATAAGCCCTCAAGTTCTCCGCAGTCTTCATCTTACTGAAGCTGATTGCCAACAGCGAGTCATGATCGTTCATCAGCGAGTGAGTGTATAAGGATGCCTGAGGTAAGTCTGCTGGGTGGTGAATGTAAACCTAAAAAAATATTAAATCAATCAACTTCAGTTTATTGCGATCCAATACAGCTAGTGGTCACCAGGTCCTTCACTTTCCTCATCTAGTACTTCATCGGAACCTTTCAAAGGTCGTTCATCTATTTAAGAACATTGGTTCCTAAAACACAGAGTCTTGGCTTACTTTAGGAGGAAGAAGTTCGCAGTTTAATATTAATTATCTCTTGAATGTACTACTTTTTTCACCGTAAGTTAAGTAAAGAAGTTTTTTCTTTGTTTACAAATAAATTACTTATTATTACTTCGCTGGATGACGAAACAATCAGTGTACGACATACAGAAGACCGCGGGTAAGATTTGGTTGAGACAGGCAGGGAAGCACGCCATAAAGAGCAAGACACAAAATGATGATGATGGTGTTGAGGAAAAGATTGGCAATCAAATAGTGATTATAGATAAATATTTAGTTAGATAACACGTATCAATACGTGAGATGTAACTTACTTTGAAACCAGTAGCAAAACCATAGCAAAATTCATCATGCTCGTCCAACCTTTGAGCAAATAAAATAGACAGATTTGGTGCCTCGTCAGTTGACTGCAAAGAAAGAATATTCAAATTCATACAAAGTTTATAAATAATGAGGTGTCAACTGCTCCATACATTAAGCTTGATTTAAGTGAACACAAATGTATGAAGCAGCTAATGGTTTTCTAAGAGTTGGTCTTATAAAAGAAGTTGTTCATACAGATGAATACCAAGCGACAGGATCTTTTGATGATGCATCAACATTGACTGGCACGTTTTTGATAAACTCTTACTTTCAATGTTGGACAAAAGGTCACCAAAAGTTTCTAACTAACCCGTGGGTACAATGACACATTTTCAGGCCTTCAGTTATTTTAATTACACCAAGTATTTGGAAATCATAAAAAGGTTCCTCCCGCTCTAGGTGGAGCAAAAGGGAGCGTCATCTTACTGACCCATTCGTGTTCCTTCTAACGCCATTTGCATTCCAGGGCCCCGGTAACTTTTTCGAACAAATTCCGCAACCCTGGATTTTAATACCATCTAGAAATTTTAAGTCTAGCTTTCTTTGACTTCTATCTTTAAGATACCTACAAAAATACCAAATCTACTTACCAATCCGCGATCAGGATAAAACGTTGAATTTGACAACAAATCGTCATCATAGTCTCTTTCTATTGACCAACGTTCACTGCGCCTGGTCGTATTCAGATAAGGAAAGTCTTTCTGAAGGCTAAAGTAAGGACAATAAATATTTGAACATACCCAATTATATTACAAGGCAAATAAAATAATTTACTTTTCATACTTTAAAATGCGAGAGAGGAGAGCAATGGTGTTAGTGGCCCCAAATAAGTCAGTCGACTTCGACGTCGTTGGTTCAATCCCAACTTACTTTCTGTAATAATATATATTTAACCGCCAAACCTCTCATAACTATGAAGAAAATGATGTAACGATGTGAAAAGAAACCGTATGTTGTAGAACTAAGATGTGTAATAGAAAAACATAACATACATATCCAGACGAAAAATTTCTTCTGCTGCCAATGCATTCATAGTGTAACAGATTCCTGCTGCAGTCACTACTTTTTTAAATAATTCCGAACACTTTATACTTTTATTGCTAACTTCACATGATTTAAATACCGCACCTTTAAAGTAAAACCGTTACTAAACGAAAATTTTCTTGAATTGAGTTATCAATGCCATCTATGTAAAATATACGTAAACTGCAACATAAACTTGTAATTTTTTTTAAATATTGTATTTTACGCCATCTAGCGGTAAATCAAAGCGTTACTAAACCGAGTTATGATCGGCTCACGAAATACAATATTGTGTCTATACCAGTAAGAACGTGTTCGTGGAAGAGTGTTAACGGAAGTTTAAAGTAAAAGTGTTATTATTTGGATAAACACGGCTGTATGTCACAAAAAAGGTAAGATGTTAATTTGTTTTAATAGGAAAAGTGTTTCAATTTGTTTAAACACAGTTTTTGTGTTATGAAATTACGCAAATCATAATAAAAGTTCGTTGATAATATGTTACAGTTTGGATAGTCACAGTTTGCCTTTTATTTTTTTAGGTATTAATCCAATAACGTTTATCTATAAAGAGTAACAAGAACAAGCACTACCTCAGTCCGTTAGTCATACTATGGAAACTGAGTGTGATGTTCAACCAGTTGATGACGGAATACCAAATCCATCTTTGAGCGGTACGGGTTTTCTAGAATTAACTCCAGAAGAAGACCTTACCAGACCAGGTCCTAGCAGTAGAGCAAGATCCTATTCAACTAGCTCTTCAAGTTCATCATCATCATCTTCATCTAGTGCGTCTGAATCGGGTAAAGACTTTTCCCCTGATGAGGCAGAGTGCGATCCTGATTATGTACCAGCAACCCCACCTAGGCGTGTATCATTTAGCCCAACTCCTCAAAACAGTATTTCTGTACAACTAGTTGAAGAAAATAATTTGGGTCCTCCAGAAGATAACAGAACTCCGAACAAACGAAGGCGTAAAGGAAAAGTATCCGTGAGGCAAGATGCTAAAAGACTTCGTAACAGTGGGCAGCCAATTGTAATAATATAAAAAGAGATGTGGGAGAGGAGATGAATGAAATTAAAACTGTGTGGTGTGCACCAAATAAAAATAAGTAAAAGTGAAAATTCGGGCGCCTGGAGTACACACAAAACTATGCCAAGGATAGACTTACCTGCGGGAGCTTGAGACTTTTAATCTTCAAGCGGGAAGGTATCAATAAAAATCGATCATGAAAGGTAAGAACGACTTTATTACCCGAAGGCTGCTGGTTTGAAAATTCCTTTCTAAAATTAACAGCTCTAATGTGCGTAATTGTTCCTAGTCAAACTGATTGTTAAGTGACTGAGTGTTGTTGTTGTTTGTAGTAAGATACTTAATAAGTAGTTAATATAGTAAGATACGTACATGCTGTGATTTAAAGATACAAATTTCTCAAGACTGATTGATAAATTAATAACTATGCCAAATGATTGTATGGATCTCTCATTTAATTTTAATAAAACATTGTTAATTTCTAATGTATTTTTAGGGTTCCGTAGTCAACTAGGAACCCTTATAGTTTCGCCATGTCTGTCTGTCTGTCCGTCCTCGCTTAATCTCTGTGACCGTTAGCACTAGAAAGCTGAAATTTGGGACCAATATGTGTATCAATCACGCCGACAAAGTGCTAAAATAAAAATTGGAAAAAAATGTTTTATTAGGGTAGCCCCCCTATATGTAAAGTGGGAAGTGTTTTTTTTTTTAATTTTAACCCTAATGTGTGATATATTGTTGGAAAGGTATTTAAAAATGAATAGGGGTTTACTAAAATCATTTTTTGATAATGTCAATAATTTCGGAAATAATCGCTCCAAAAGTAAAAAACAAAGCGTCCCCCCCCCTCTAACTTTTGAACCATAAGTTTAGAAAATACGAAAAAAATCTGAAAAGTAGAACTTTATAAGGACTTTCTAGGAAAATTATTTTGAACTTGGATGGAAACAACAGATGGAAACTGCAGTTAACCAATATAATTTGGTCCCTGAATCGTATGAGCGCCTATACAATCCAGAGGTCAAGTTTCATTTGCCCGTATTTTTTTTTTAACTTCGTTTACATAATATTTTATTATCTACGGAACCCTACACTGAGCGTGGCCCGACACGCTCTTGGCCGGTTTTTTATTTGGTAATATTTTAACACCACAACAAATGCTAACTTTATAATTTTTAATTTAAATTTTGCATAATATTATTGTATCTATGAAATTTTAATAGTTTTGTATTTAGTAACATCAGTTGCATTGTAATTTTATAGTAATATACCATAATTAACAAATTATTAATGGTAAAGTGTTACTATAATAATATAAATCAAAATAAATAATACTGCAAATAAAAATAAAAAACTTTTCTAAATCACGTGTCATAATGTAAACAGAGATCTACAATAAGACCTCATTAAATGTCTTAAAGAACCCTGCATTCAGATTTTATTGACAAAAAATGGTGACTTTTTTCTAATATTGGCTCTCCTGTAAAATTTTATAATTTCGTTTAGTAACGGTTTTACTTTAAAGGTGCGAATACATCTTTATAGTCTAGAGCAACCTGAAAAAATAATAATTGTAAGTAATATTTGATGAATTGTTTATTTTTTTATATTGTCTATTTAAGTCGCGAGTAGATAGGCTTCTTCTGGGTTAGCTCGTTCCATCGTCGACCTCATCTCTGCCCGTAGGACAAGATTAAGGGGTAGAGTAGGCCCATCCCATATATAAAATTAAAAAAATTGTCAAGCGGATTATGGATTCCATTAATGAAACTTAAGGCTTTAGTCCGTCGGGGCTGCGGGTCCCGTCGGGGCTGCGGGTTGTTCGCAGATACCGCGGCCTCGACATGAAGGGCTAAGAAGGAACATGGGTGGTTTTTAGTCAGTAGAAGTCTGACACTCCCTTTCGCTCTGCCCAAGAGCGGGAGGGGTCATTTGATGATTTTCCACCCACCATAAAAAAAAGGCTTTAGTCCGAAAACGTTCGAAGGTTCCCGATAATGTTATAGTAGGCAGTATACCTACCAGGTGGACTAAGGTGGCTGTCACCGAATGACGTCCAAGAACAGGGAAAAGTTATGTGGGCCGTCCGGCGGCGAGGAACCATAATTATAATTATAGGGCTTCTTCCAAAATTAACTGAAACGTACCTCATTCATATATTTAACTGCAGTGGCGTTGTGATAGTAAAGTTGAGCGAATATTAAGTGTCGGAACGACTCTCTGCTATTCTTGTGATCTCCACACATCAAAGAGATTCCTTCAAACTTTTCATATTCTTCAAACGTACTGAAAATAATAATACCATCATCATTTATCTATTAATGGTTAGGCTAGGCAGATGATGATGTCCCACTGCTGGGACACAGGCCTCCTCTCTTTGAGAGGGAATGGGCTATAATCTACCTTCGAGTTTTTCAGTTATGTGCTGGTTTCCTAACGATGTTTTCCTTCACCGTTTTTGAGTGTCCATCACAGTGGTGATGAAATAAAATACACAAAATAATGCCTGTCTGCAAAAATATCATCAGCCTTGTGTTTTATGCTCATCATAAGTAACCTAAGCAAACTTTTTCCTAACTGTTTTAATTTCAAGGTAGGATTCCAGTCTGAAAAAATAAAACTGAATACCAATATTTTATCATAGCATCGCGCTAGTGGCCTCTAAAGGTTTTGGCAGAGGTACACCAATAGGTAGGCACACCCACGTTTTCGGTTATCTAAGTCCTATGTATTAGATATAGGGCCCTGTGCAATCAACCGGGCACAAGTCTAGACCTCATAATCTTCAAGCCCTTAGCCCATGTTACTTTCGGTCGGTGTTGCACGATTTTTTACTTCAAATCTTCTCTGTCAATTGTCACGTATTTATTTACTCCTTTTTTTTTCAACTCATTTCTCACATAATACATTCATCTTTTCTTTTATCTCCCTCTCTCTCTACATCCATCAACATTTATCACTCTTATAGCCACATTTGTGTTTTATCCTTATTCTTCACATGTCCATACCAAGACACACGACTTCGTTTAATATTTTCTGTATGTCTATTAAACTTTATATACGTACATTTTTTTATCTTTCACACTGGGTTTGTTTTCCTGAAGGATTCTTCTCTTCTCTGCAGTGTAATTGTATACCGTTGCCATACACTTCGCCTGCGGGCAGATTGTTATTGACGGTAAAGGAACCTGAAACATGAAAAGTGTATTACAAAAAAAGCTGAATATATGAAAGAATCCATTGGTAGTTGTGATTTTACCCTTTATAACAGAAAATTTAATCGTATTGTGGAGAAATAAAGGTCACTTCTAGGAACTGATCTTAAGATATAAGATCACATAGACCCTTTTTTTGGGGGGTGGGAAATCATCAAATAACCTCTCCCGCTCTGGACAGAGCGGAAAGGAGTGTCAGAATTCTACTGACTAAAAACCACCCATGTTTCTTCTTAGCCCTCTATGTCGAGGCCGCGGTATCTCTTGCGGACAACCCGCAGTCCCAACGGGATCACATAGACCCTTATCTCTTTTTTAACCTTACATAGCCTCCGTCTAGGTATCGAACTCCAACCGACAAAAACAGCGCAACTGAATCCAAACTGAGCAGTCTACCCGCGTATGCTGTGCCGTGTCCTCGGAGCAGTTCACACTTTGATGACCTATGCGATGGAGGTACCTCCCGAAGCGTGTTCGGTAAGCACCTCCGTCAACCGAAAGCTGAGGCTGCTACACTGCCTCAACAGCTATTCCTCTATAACTGGTCTTCACTCAACTATTTTGGCGAGCCAAGTTGAATTTACTGACTTTTGCAGCATTGAGTTCAGTAATTGTCCCACGGAATCGTAATACCGGAATAAAAAGTACTTTATGCATTAGTCCATGTTATAAACCATATTCATGCAGAATTTAGTTCTAATCCAGTAAGTCTTTTTCGCGTGAAAGAGTAATAATTTTTCGGCCACCCATTCATTCTCAGAAACTTTCGCATTTGTAATACTAACATAGTAAGTAAGTATCAAATTACGAGTATTAATACAAACCTTGATAACTGGCACAAGTTCCTCACTGACAGTAACTATGACGGGACTTGTCTGCCACTTTATCCATACGTCACGGATCAAGTAGCTGCACATACTTAGACTTACAACAAAAGTGATCATCCAAAATATTCTGAAAAGTCAACAAGTCAGGTCGATCAAGAAGCATTTCTATTGTTAGGGCGATATCTGAGTAATCATGAGTTTGGATTTGGAGATTGGACAGTTACTTGGTTTTATGAAATTTATTTTATAACCTCCATTATTACACTATTGTTCATATTTAATGAAGCTTTTAGGAATCAAAGTAAATCTAAACTTCAGTACTAATATTATAAAGTAAGTTTGTATGTGTATTGGGGGTAATTTCCGGAACTAATGATACCATTTTGCGATAGAAAAATACAGTTATCTTGGTTTCTATAAGCTATAAATTATATTTATATCATGCATAGTAGCCAAGCTATAATAAAATTTGAGAACGAAGTCGCGGGCAAAGTGTTAGTTCTAAATATTAAGGTAATTAACTTACTTCTCAATTGAAGTTAGCCCTCTTTTTGTGAAGTACGGAATGCCTTGAAGAGAAGTACTTTGCGAGTACTCATAACACATTTTTTTCAGTAAACTCTTCTGGCGTTTCCTTCTAACTTTACGAACGTTTGCACGATCAGGTGCGTTTGAAGGCATTGTGCTCATTTTTCTTCTAGAAATAATAAAAATAAAGGTACTGAGATTTGAAATGATTCCGATGTCGCTAGTCCCATCACCTGACGTTGTGAATGCAAAATCACTGCTGACTTTTTTTTCATCATCTGGCTAGTCTTTTCTCAACTACGTCGGGGTCGGCTTCCAGTCTAACGGGATGCAGCTGAATATCGGTATTTTTCATTCAACGACTGCCTATCTGACCTCCACTGAAACACTCTTAGGTAATACTGGTTGTCAAACTTTCAGGTCTGACGACTGCCAAATACATATTATGCTGACTTTCTTATGCAGATTCGAATTAGTGCACGTAAGATTGATAGTTAAAAAAATGCTGTTAAATAAATACTCACTTACTGAACAACAGAAGTCCAAACTCAAGATGCCAGCGAGCAATGGAGCGCAGCATAATAGGTGTTACGCGAACAGATCGCGTTAGAAACATCACCCTGCGCTCCATAACTCAAATAGCTGATGTTGGAGAAAACAGCCAGGCTGAAGTGGGAGTGGGCAGGCCACGTAGCACGGATGCACCCGGAGATCTCTCCGGGTGCATCCGTGCTACGTCGTCCCACACTGGACGCCTGAGGTAGAACAGCGCCTTCGAGGTCGACCGCGGCGAAGGTGGCATGACGATCTGATCATGTTTGCGGGGCTAACATGGCTAGAGATCGCACGTGATAGAAAGGTATGGAAGGAGAAAGGGGAGGCCTTTGCTCAGCAGTGGGACACAATGTAGGCTAGCAAAAAAAAAAATATATATATATAAAATTGTTCTTACTCCATTTGTTTGCCTATCCTTAGCGCGTCCTCCCAGTTTAAAACTACGTAAACTACTAATACTTTCACTTATTTACAGGAAACTTTTTGCAAACTAATGAAGGTTAGTTCCGTAATTATTGTCACGCATAGTCTCAATAATGTCTCTATCGAGAGTTCGCAGTCATTAATTAGTTCATAGGTAATTTTCATTATAAACATAGTATTGTTACTATGACGTACATAATTTACAACGGTAATTGAAGTATCACATGGAGCTGGTAAATACAGAAAGAAGGTTTCGTAATTAATATTCGCTTTTTTCTACAACAAAAGTTATAATTAGTTTTATTAAATTTTATTAAAATGTACAGTTTTTATGCTTTTCGGCTGTGCTACTCTCAAATTGAGAGCAGTGGCGGTTCAGTGTTAGCGGCTCTGATTTACGAACAGTGAGGCGTGGGTTCCAACCCAGTCTGTTGCATTACTTTGTGTAGTTTATTTCATCACCACTGCTCTCAAAACGGTGAAAAAAAACATCGTGAGGAAACCGCCATGTCTTAGAACCAAAAAATTCGAAGACATGTGACATCTACCGATCCGCACTGGGTTCGCGTGGTGGATTATAGCCCATCCCTCTCTTAGAGAGGAGTCCTGAGTCCCTGCAGTGGGAACATGATAGGCTGATGATGATGATGAGCCTAAAATAGTTTTTCATGTTTTTAACCGTGATACACACAACAATGTAAGTACCTACAATGCAACGTGCGTGTATGTACGAACGATGTATAGTTTCTTATCTCATATTTCATACTTTTTTTCTCTTCATTTTCATGGATATTTATTTTAGATACGGGGACTTATAACAAAATTGACCTAACAATACAGTTCAGTCAAAAACCGATTCTTAAATGTTTAACCCGTTGATTGAAATTCGTTTGTTTTCTTGTGGTTATTGGAAAACCTCAAGTTCTGTTAAGTAAACGGAGTCTAAATAGATCTTCAGTTCTAAACAAGCAAACCGACTTTATTTAAGGGCTATGTTTTATTTTCAGTAGGGACCACAATTTACTAATATTGATTTTATTGGGTTTTCTGTAAAATTTATCTTCAACACAGACATTGAATTCCAAATTAAATTATTCCATCTTTGTTCTTTTTTTCGTTCTTTTTTTGTCATCTCTTTTACAACTGTAGACAGCAACCGTGTTGTGGTGAACAGATAAACAGGCGCTCTGTGTTCGAGGATTGGCCGGAGGACACGGTGGAGCACACCGTGGAGGTCTGCCTTGCTTGGGCGGAGTCCCGCGTGTTCTCGTAGCGACAAGCGAGACGTCGCAGCCGTGCCGACAAGATGTCAGCGACATGGAAGGGGCCGAAAAGGCGCTCTGTGTTAAGTGCTAATATTCAGCATCTGGTTATACTGGGAGCCTCCATTTTGACCCCTAGTTGGGACAATGCCAGATGATATTAGGTCACTCATGGTAAAACGTTGACGGCACGATTGGCGCAGTGGCTAAGCGATTGGACTGCTGCGCTGCGTGTCGCGGGTTCGATCCCCCCACGGAACAAATATTTGTATGGCCTGCAGATAGTTGTTTTGGGTCTGGGTATTTGTGTATGTGACTTTATAATAATGTTTGTGAACGCACCCACGATGCAGGAGAAATTCCTAGTGTGGGGCAACGTTTTTTAAAAAAAACAAAACAAAAGGTCTCACACCATTCCTTACGCTTCTCTCATTGTTTTGGAATCAATAGGAAGCCATCCAAGGCATTCCACCATCTTATCCTCTCCTCTCCTCTACCACGAACCCATGCTCCCTAGCAGTCATAATTAATTTTCGACTAAGAAAACATAAAACCAACTTCATTAAATTCTCTAGCCTTCTCAAACATAATAAAGCTCTCAAATTCAACAAAGGGTATCAAAGTATTATCAGTAATTGATCGGCACACGTCGCCACTAATGCAACAATGACGTTATCTTAAGCTAATGGATCGAACCTTTTTCTTTTTCTTTTGAACTTGACATTGAAACTAAAGTTCTTAGTACTTTAGGGACAAAATTAAACGCAGTTATTACATACATTAAGGCTTAATTTAACGGGGTCCGTGGCTATTTCACAGTGTCCGAATAGTCACTAATTATCAAATAAATTAAAAAATAGAACAGAATTCAGTCCTAGTTCAGGTAGAATCCAATAAACTGTATACCTATAGTTTTTAAGGCCATATTGTAAATTAATATTTTTGTATTTCAATTATTTCAATAAACAATTCAATTTAATTCAAGTCAATGGGAACATAATTGGAACACAAAGGGCTAAGAAGGGACATGGGTGGTTTTTAGTCAGTAGAAATCTGTTACTCGTTTCCGCTCTGCCCAGAGCGGGAGGAGTCATTTGATGTTTTCACACCCACCGAAAATAAGGTAGTGGAACAGGCCCTAAATATAAAAACCGCAAAGATCGATCAATAATTATAAGGATTTGATGTCACAGTTGGCGCAATGGCTGAGCGATTGGACTGCTGCGCTGCGTGTCGCGGGTTCGATCCCCGCACGGAACAAATATTTGTATGGCCTACAGATAGTTGTTTCGGGTCTGGGTATTTGTATGTGAGTTTATATTCTATTCTATTCTATTATTGGGGGTTTGGGTTTCCGCACTTGGTCCTTAAAGTGGACCATTGTGCGTGAGCCATGTTGGCCGATCACTCTAACCAGCCTACTTCCCTCCAGAAGCATATCAGACTTCCCGGTCTCCTCAGGGCATCCACAAGGGATCTTGGTGTTCCTAGGGTTTCCTCACGAATCTTGGTAACGCCTGTGCACTCAAGGAGCACATGCGCCACCGTTTCCTCCGCCTCCATGCATGCTCTGCACAGGGGACTGTCTGTGATTCCTAGGGTGTGGAGGTGCTTATTCAGTGAACAGTGTCCAGTGATGGTCCCCGCCACCAGACGCAGGCTATCCCTGTCCAGGCGCAGAAGGCGCCTGGTCAGCTTTATATCCAGGGATGGCATAGCTTCCTTGGATTGCCTACATCCTGGTGTCGAGGTCCACCACCTCTCCGCTTGTATTAGAGTGTGGTCTTTTAGCCAGCTTCTTAGCTGCTTGAAAGGAATGGGCACAATGGGTTCGGGTCCGTAGGGTTTTGTGCTGGATCCTCTTCTGGCAAGTTCGTCAGCCGCATCGTTTCCGAGTGATCCGCTGTGACCTCTAATCCATTGTAGTGTTACCGTGTTGTGATTCAGTACCGTGATTCGTTCTAAGGCCTTGTGGCATTCTAGTATTAGTCTCGACGTGATCTGATTATTTTTTAGGGATTGAAGAACTGAGGCACTGTCGGAGAGTATTCGAATGTTAGTATCCGTAACCTCCCTGGCCTCTATAGCGTGTGCCGCTTGGATAATACCTACACATTCTGCTTGGTAAACAGAGTTTAGCATTCCAAGTGGTTTGGATATCTTAATGTTTAGGTCGTCGGAGAACACCCCGACGCCTGTCCCATCGTTGGTTTTTGATCCATCAGTGTAAATCCTTAGCTCTCTTGTACCTGAGTAGTCACACCACTCTTCAATGAGCTCTACGTTGTAGTGTTTTTGGAAGCAGTGGGTCTTCAGGATTCTGTCGATGGGTGATGTCATCATCGGCTGTTCTTTGATTGCATCTTCTTTGATGCGTGTGTGTTTGATTCTGGAATCATTTCTTAGGGTGCCGGATACTTCGAGTCTGAAAGTTGCTATGGCCGCCTCCTCTCTCACGACGAGGTGTAGGGGAGGTAGCCCCAGCATCACCTGTAAGGCAGCAGTGGGGGAAGTTCTCATGCTGCCGGTGATTGCTACGCAGGCAAATCTTTGTAGTTTCTCGAGATCCTTTTGGGTTGTACTTAAGTTGGTCCTGGGCCACCAGACTAAAGAGCCGTATGTAACGACTGGTCTAATAACTGTGGTGTATAGCCAGTAGGTGATTTTGGGGCTTATGCCCCAATTTCTCCCGAGGAGTCTCTTACATTGCCATAGGGCTATACTGACTTTTGTGATGATGTAATCAGTGTGTTTTGCCCAGTTCAGCTGTTTGTCCAAATAGATGCCCAGGTACTTGGTTTCAGTTGATAGGCTTAGGGTTGTCCCAAAGAAGCTTGGCAATTGTAACGTTGCCAGCTTCCTTTTCTTTGTGAAGAGGACGAGTTCGGTTTTGGTAGGGTTCACTGCTAGTTTGTATTCTTTGCACCAGTCTTCTACTATTCTTAGAGCTTGGCGCATAAGGTTGCATAGTGTGTTTTCGTGTGTGCCGTTTATTATTATGGTCAGATCATCAGCGTAACCCACCGTGTAGTAGCCTCTGCTATTGAGACGTTTGATGAGGCTGTCTACTACTAGGTTCCATAGAAGTGGCGAGAGGACACCACCCTGGGGGCAGCCCTTCGCCACTATGGCTCTAGTGGTGTCGTTTATCGTAACTTGTACGGCTCTCAGTCTGAGCATGTTTGTGATCCATCCTCGCAGGGTCGGGTCCACACCGTATTCCTCGAGGGCTGCGTTGATGCTATGGAAGATGGTTTTGTCAAAAGCGCCTTCTATGTCAATGAAGACTGCTAGTGAAGAGCATTTGTGGTCCACTGCACATTCGATCTTGGAGATCACACTATGCAGCGCAGTTTCTGTTGATTTTCCTGTGGAGTACGCGTGTTGTTGTTTGTGAAGTGGTTGCTCCCGAAGAGGTCCGTCCCGAATGTGTCGGTCACAGAGTCTCTCGAGGGTTTTCAGTAGGAAGGATGTTAGGCTTATTGGTCTGTACGCCTTGGGTTGTGTGTAGTCTGGTTTGCCTGGTTTAGGGATGAAAATGACTTTCACCTCTCGCCATGCAAGTGGTATATATTTCTGTAATATGCAGGCTTGGTAGATGACGGTCAGCCATGGCGTTAGAGCGTCTACTCCCCATTGTAGCAGGGCAGGGAGGATCTTGTCTAAGCCTGCGGATTTGTATGGTTTAAACGTATTTATTGCCCATTTTATTCTCTCTGCGGTAACCATGGTGCGGGCTCTGGCCCAGTCTTGGTCACTTGCTGTGTGGGTTGGCTCGTCTGCCCAGGTTCTGTCCTCGGAGAGATGGCAATCTGGGAAGTGGGTTTCCAAAAGAACTTTTCTTGTTTCGTGGTCCGACTTGGTGTATGTGTTGTCTGGGGTTTTCAGCGACCCGAGGGTGCGGTCTTGGTCGGTAGATAGGATCTTTCTCACACGCGCGGCTTCGCTGTTCGATTCAATTTCTTCACAGAATTTCCGCCAGGCTGCCTGCTGGCATTCCTGACTTGTTTTTTGAAGGTGTATTGTGTTTTTTTGTATGAGTCCCAGTCTTCTGGTAGTCTGGAGTTTTTGGCTCTGTTGAATTGTCTGCGCATGGTTTGCCTGAGCTTACTGAGTTCCGCATTCCACCAGGAGTTACCCTTGCTCTTGGTGTTTGGATCTTTTAGTTTGCAGCAGGCGTGATATGCTTCAATTATAAATCCCGAGAGTTTTGTTACGGTGTCTTCAAGTTGTTTGGGGTCTATTAGAATTTGGGGTGTTTGGTGCTGCGTTAGTAGGCAGGCCAACAGCCGTTTGTAGCCGGGTACATTGGTACGGCGTGGGTTGCGTCTAGGTTCGGGTTTTTTTATGTTGGCTACTAGTGAGAAGCGAATCCTTCTATGGTCAGAGCAGGAAGGTTCGTTGGATACGTGCCAGTCAGAGATAAGTTTTGCCGCGCTTTCCGAAGCCAGCGTTAGGTCAATGATCGTTTGTCCGCGCGATGTGACCCAAGTGGGTTCCGAGCCGCGGTTTGCGATGTTAAGGTTAGTTGTGAACAAATATGTGCATAGTACCTCACCTCTAGTGTTGGCTTTGTTGCAACCCCAAAGCGGGTGATGGGCGTTTGAGTCCGTGCAGATGACCAGGCCCAGGTTGTTGTCCTCACAATACGTTACCAGGTCGGCCATCCCTTTTGGTGGGCAGTCTTCATCCTCGCCAGGCATATATACCGAGGCTAGGACGATATCGGGTGCGTCGCCGTCGGTTTTGAGCCTGACGGCTGTTAGGTCTCTGGAACATAATTGCGTGAGTGTGGTGGTGGGTACATCTCTAGGTATGTAGACACATGTTCGTGGTTTATCTGTACCTTTTGTGTCGAGGATCAGCTTACCTCCGATGTTACCAAGGCCGCATACTCTGTTATTACGGATCCACGGCTCTTGGATGAGTGCGAAGCTTCGGGGTTCTGTCTCCAGTGCCCTGCGCAGGCAGGCGGTAGCCGTCTGGCTGTGCTGGAGGTTGGTCTGGATGATGTTTAAGGGACGGGATGGGGGCGGCAGTGGGGTGGAATTAGGAGGAGATTGATCCATCGGATGAGTCCCCCCCTTTTCCAGCCCATGCTGGTCTTCGCTGGGTGCCGGTGATGATGACGAGAGCAGCAGCTCATCTGTCCACCCTGGTGACGAGGTTGGCACCTTTTCGGCGTCGGCATCAGCCATCACCGTCCTGGCCATCTCCTCCTCCAGTTGCGTCATCGTCAGGTCAGGTTCAGTCGGAGCCGGTTTCGTCCGTTCAGCGTCGGTGTTGGTATCGGAGGTGTCGGAGGGTTGGGTGTTGGGGAAGAAACGCACGTATATCGACCCAAGTAGGTACGATATCCGCCGCTCCCTCCCCAAGACCTTTTCGACCTCGTCCGGTGGGATACCTAGGGTTAGGTAGGTCCCGTAGTTCTCACCACCGACCGATGTCGCCCTGTACAGGGACCACCTACCGATGTCGTACCAGGGGTTCTGGCAGGTCAGGACCGTCTGGAGCAGCGTTATCTCTCCATTGTACCGGGGTACGAAGAGCGCCGCTCGGGCCCGTGTCGGTACGTCGGACTGTCTCATGACTGTCAGTGTCGCGTCAGTGTTCGGCAGTCTAACCTTGGGCACATTCTGGGTCAGCCAAGTCAGGGCGTTGTCGTCCTCGCACCACATATGAACCGTGCCATCCGCTACCCTTGGGTAGCCACGGAAGGCCGGGACTTTGGAGGGGTCGGTTCGACACGTTTCCACGATGTGGTCCTCAAGGCTGAGCTTGATGTGCTCACCTTCGTCGGTTGTCAGGTCTCGGGATGGAGGCGAGAGGCAGATCGCTACGGCGAGTCGCGCAGGGATATCCTTTGTGGCCCGCGCGTAGGTTCTCTGCTCCCCTTGAGCGGCCTGGGTTCTGACACGCTTGGCATCCCCCTGGAGCGCACTTGGCGAGGCCGTGTCGTCCGGGCGCTCCCTCTTCGCCGCTCCCTGTCCACTTGGACCCGGTTGCGGTTCTGAGGCGCTTGGCACAATACTCTGTGCCAGGGATACCCGGCGTAGGAATCCAGACCGCTTGCCACGCTTCCTCTGTCGGTGTCGGTCTACGGTCGCCTCGTTGCGGTTCCGGTCGCTTCCTCCGGATGGTCCTGGCGCGGGCAGTGACTTCTCGCGCTGGGTTTCCCCTTCGCGAACTGTTCCTTGCCCGCTCGTTTCCGCGTCCGACTGCTTTTCGCGCTGGGTTTCCCCCTCGCGTGTCTGTAGCCGGTCGCGTACTCCCTTACAACTAACCGTTTGTGCTTCGCGCTGGCTATTGCCCTCGCGGAGTTTGCGCAAACGGTTGTTGAGTTCTCTTTCTCTGTTCCGGATCTTTCCGCGCTTTGTTCTCAAAGCGCGTACTTTGTCCACAGAGATAAAACCAGAACCACCAGATTCTGCTTCCTTTCCCGTCCCGAGAGAGTTCTTGTCTCTCAGCCTTGCCTCGATCTTCTCGCGCTGGAGTGCCAGCGCGCGGAGTTCGCTGCTAAGACTGGAGAGTCGGGCTTTGTCGTAGTCGTTGTCAGGGTTGTTTGTTACACTGTTCCGAACGATGCTCTGTTGCCAGGCCCTCGTGGAAGGTGTAGCAGTCGTCAGGGTAATTGGCGCAGGAGTCGCAGCCGTCTTAGGGTCAGTAGGCGCAGAAGTCGCAGCCATAGTCGTGTCGTGTGGCGCGTGAGCCGCAGCCGATGCTGTTGGCGCCGAAGCAGCCAGCTGCGCAGAAGGCGCAGCGCTATGCAGATTGGTGCCCCCCCCCAGATTACGGTGGAGGCAGACCGACGAGTCGGTGTGGGATTCCCCGGCATTGCCGGGACCCACCTGGGGAATATTATTTTTACCTTTCTGCGACATGGTTGTAGGCTGTGTGGGCTTTTTTGGAATTGAGGTTGCCCGTCCTCATGGACCGAAAGGAGAAAAGGGAAAAAGGAGGGAGGGACTGGGCGTAGGATCATGGGAGTGGGGTGTGGGATTACCCTAGGCCTGGTATTTGGCTTTCGGGGAAAGTGCGAGCGCCCGGGGGTTTTTGTTGCGTCTATTTCTTAAGGAATTAGACCAAGAACAGGGTGGCAACCTCGGGAAGGTAAATCCCCCAGACTTGCCTTGAGGATCTACGCGACCGTAGCGCTCCCCCTCAAGACCCCGCCACCCTACCGCCTCTGAGGGAGGCAGTAAGGTAGGCCTGCATCTATGCTACCAAGCAAAGCATAAGCATAGCGTGTCGTTGTGCAAACCGCGAAAGCATAAATACAAGCCCTCCCCATGTGAGTTTATATGTTTGTAAACGCATCCACGATACAGGAGATATCCTAGTGTGGGGCAACGTTTTCTTTTTTTTTAAAAAAAAGGATCGTTCGAAGGTTAAAAAACGCTTGCCGTGTCTGTCCATAGTTACGAGTATGAGATGATTTAAAAAATTTATATGGAAACCGCACCGTTTCTCAAAAAGCACGATAAGTACTTGGTACCGGCTGTCATTCGTTTGATCTCTAACCGTCATTACAATAGTTCAAAGATCAGAAGTCTGAAAACTACATTAACGTGGATGTATCGTGTTACTCATTTACTTAGTTCTGGAGGTCATAAATATGGAGGTCATAGTTAGTATCTTATGTTGTATTACACTGGGAAATCTTTTATAATTAATTAATTTATTATTACTAACACTAGTTTGTAAGCTTGCAATTCTACTAACAAATATGGATGTAACAATAATAGTTCTTTATTCGTAAAAAACAACATAACAACCTTTCAGATTTCGAGGTGTAAGTTACATATAAGAAGTACATAGATGTTACAGTTTTGATCGCTACTTACGTGTTGTTACCTAATAATTATAGATGTTAACATAGAAACTGATTCACTCTGTTCCCCGTACTAGTGTAGACTGTATTACGGTGGAACAGTTTTCCTCGTTCTGTGATTGTACATTACATGTAGCAAACTTGTAACAAAACTAGCATTTCACTATAACAAATAAAGAGTTTTAACAAATAATTGCAGAAAGCAAAGCAAAGTGTAATATAACTTAAACCAAGGGTAGGCAAACATAAAATAGCGACTTGATTTTTTAAAGTTGTAGGTAGACGTACAAGTTGCGAAGTATACGCAAAATATTTACATGTTTAGTTTGTTTACATTTTAGTTAGTCATACTTAAAAATGTTTGCCTATTATTAAAACTAGAGGTAAGTTATAATTAGATTAAAGATTAAAGTTAAAATTATTTAATTTAAAAATAGAAATAATCATTTTTTTTTTTTTTTTTTTACATAAATTTTTTATTTTTTATTAGTGATTATCTTAATATGTAGAAAGTGTACATTGTATGTAAAGTGACTTGAAATGTCTGAATGAATGTATGTGTATGATGCAATTTTGGTGATTCATTTACCTAGCAATTTAACTAGCAATTTTAAGTATATTTTCAGTATCATCATAGTTCAATGAGTTAAGAAACTTAAAAATTTCAAATGAAAGGTCCCAAGAAATTAAAAAATCGATTTGCAAATGAAGTTTTACAGTAAGGGACAGAATAAACAATATCTTGCCTTCTTCTTGTTGTGTAGTCTGGGGATTTTTTGTGCTGCGTTAATATTAAGTCCTTGACAAATAATTGCCTTACTGTTAGAGCTGATAGTTCCGAGTATAGCAAATAAGTAGGATATCTAAACTTCTTAAAACTCATCACCTTAAGAACAGAACGTTGGATGTAATCTTAGGATGAATCTAAAAGAAATGATTTATTATTATATTATTATTATTATATATGCAGAGGTTTAAAAAAAGTGTTGAGCTGCATCCAGAGAGGTGCTTGGACTGGAAGCTGGTCAAGAAAAAATCAGGCAGATGATGATTGAAACTATAAATTATACAATCATCATCATCATCATTTCAGCCAAAAGACGTCCACTGCTGGACATAGGTCTCAAAGTGTCACCTCATTGACCGGTCCCGTGCGTCACGCATCCAGCGGATCCCCGCAACCTTCACCAGGTCAAAGTCAAAGTCAAAGTCAAAGCATTTATTTCAATTAAACCATTACTGGTACTTTTGAATGTCAGAAGAACAATTCATAAAACTAAACTACGAGTGCAATACGTCATCCCGAAAGCCACCACGCCGAATCACACGCCGCCGAATGCCCGCAACAACGAACACTGCGAGCACGAAAGCACGCAGCGACGCACACCGCAACAACGAATGTACGAGACTCCAAATCACGGAACAACGAATGCACGCCGCAACGCGCAACCACCGCCCCGCGACCCGGAGCCCCGCGCACCCACCGCCACGGCACGCGCCGCCGCGCGCCCCCGCAACCACAGCTCTCGCCGCCGCAGACATCCGGCGACGCGCAACCCGACGCAGCAACCCCCGGGACGACGTATTGCACTCCTAAGCTACAGTCACAGTCACAAGGCATAATAACTTGTGAAAGTACTGTAGTTGCCCATTCCCTAGCGTAGATCTCTATGGAGAAGAACGGGCAAGAAACTCCATGGACACTCTTTTAAATCAGAATATTGTTACAAAATCTTGGTACATTATTATCATTCATGTTGAGATGGTATATTATGTGAGAACGATGTAGCAAGATGTGCACGATAAGTGTCCACAGTAAAGTCAAAAAACGACGATTCAAAGATAAAACAATAATTCAAACAAGCCGTGGCAGCCAAGAGGTGACCAGTCACAACTGACAGCACCCGTTCACGAGCATGACGCATGGATCAGCACCATTCCACTCAACCATTTTGAAGGGAACGAAATGATCCGACACACCCGCCACCATCAGCGAGACATTTAAGTGAGCATGACACACTCTCAATCGCCAGGGCATATCCAAGTCAAATCTATACATATAATAAATCTGTAGAGAAATCGTTTTTGTACATCGAAAATATTTAAAAAAAAAATTGTCAGGGTATTAAAGTATAACCAACAGAACACATTTCCAGCATTTTTGGAATTTTTGTCTGTTTGTCTGTTTCGATGACTAAGCATCACGTCAAATTTACGAAACGAATGTAGGTAACTTTTATACATAAATATTGTGCGTAACTTGGACTATTACTTAGTCTTTGTTTCATCGTAATCGGTGCTCTCTATCAAAAGATATATGAATTTATAGTTTTCAAGAAGAACTTATCGTTATGGTCAAGAATGAGATAAGCAACGACATCTATTGAACGAATATGGTACTTATTACTAAATGCCTTCACAAGATAACTTTAAAAAGTTATGATAGCAAAAGGTACGTAGATATAAGTCTAAATGACGCTGCTTCCAAAATCTAAACCTTATAGTGTTTGATAGCCTAAACCTTATAGTGTTTGATCGCTCTTTTTTAGCAGTTTATCTTCGTCTTCGACAGATGGCGTTATTCATTTGATGTCATTTTCTGAACCGCGGTGATAGTAAACATACACACATTATGTTTCGTGAATAGTCAACAAATAAAAATTTACCAATTACACAGTATTGAAATACTATTTTTTTTTAAACTAAATTAAAATTAGATAAAACCCAAGACATATTTTTTTTTGTACCGTGTGGGAATCGAATCTGCGACACGCAGTGCTACTGTTAATCGTCCAGCCATTGCGCCAACCATGTCGTCATATAGATGTGGTGTGTTGTTAGCCCTATGTGTCGAGGCCGCGGTATCTCTTTCGAACAACCCGCAGCCCCAACGGGGGTCGGTCCTTAGGGGTTCAATGTTGCTGACATCTCTTTGAGACGCGCGTGGAACACGAACGCGCCTCCATCGTCATAGAACGGACGAACGATTAACTTGCCCGTTACTCACCGTTCACAGGCCCGCGCCTACGGTGGCCGGAAGCCATCACGTGGCCCCCGATGCCCAGAGCGTCTCCAGCGGCGGCTGAGACGAGAGGTTGTCTCCCTCTCACGTTCCGCCACCTCTTTCGCTAGCATTACTGCTTCGTAGAAGGAGGTGGCGGCCATTTCAGATTCGATGTCCCAGATTCGGTACAGGTACCCCTCGAAACACCCTCTAATCCCCGCTTTTTTTTGTGGTTCGTAAATTATCAAATGACTCATCCCGCTCTGGGCGGAGCGGAAGAAAGTGTCAGACTTCTACTGACTAAAAACCACCCACGTTCCTTATTAGCCCTTTGTGTTTCGGGGCCATGGTATCTCTTGCGGACAACCCTCAGACGTCCCTTTGGGGCCCCTTAATTGTTGCTGACATATCTTTGAAGCGCGCGTGGAACACGAACGCGCCAACGACAATCTGTCTGCCTGTCGACTATAATGTACCTGTTTCAAATTTCTTCAAGATCCGTTCGGCCGTTCTGACGTGGTTGATTAACAAACACCCATCCATCTAAACTTTAGTATGAGACATAGTCAGTACTTTCCATTACTCTCTTCTTATTTTCTACAGCGTCAGTAAGTTAACGCAGGGCAATGATTAAATGTACTTTTATCTAAGCGACGCATTTTAGTTTCCGACAAGCACGCGAACGAAGTCGCGGGCACAGCTAGTAAATAATAAGTAGGTTTCCAGAGAATGATAGCTTTCTAGTACATAGTACTCACATAATATGTGCTATGCGACTATATAATACTAAAGAGATTGAATTTATACATTGCAAAGATAGTTGTACAATCTTCTTCTTCTTTCTTCCTCCTATTTAATGCTATCAATTTAAGCGCCCTGTCCTTGTGGAGCAGGACCGGCATTAAGCCAAGCATTTTTATCAGCGATATAATCGTCCAACTTGTAATATGCTTGCTTGCATAGTGTGCGTTTGATGCATGTTTTAAATTTCGTTTCATTCAGTTCAAGAATGTTTTGTGGAATTTTGTTATAGCATCTCAAACAGTACCCCATGAAAGATGAGTCTACTTTAGCGAGTCTGAAGCCTGGCTGAACTAACTGGTCCCTATTCCTAGTAACATAATTGTGTCTGTCCCCTCTTTTACTAAAAAGATGCAGATTTTTTCTCACGTACATTATGTTTTCGTAGATGTACTGACAATGCACCGTCATGATGTTAATGTTCTTAAACAGTTCCCTCAGAGAATCGCGCCTACGAAGACCATATATTGCTCTGATGGCTCTTTTTTGCAGAATAAAAATAGATTCAATGTCTGCAGCCCGTCCCCATAACAAAATGCCATAAGCCATTATACTATGAAAGTAACTAAAATATACCAGCCTAGCGGTATCTACATCAGTAAACTGACGGATTTTTCTAATGGCATATGCTGCTGAACTTAGCCGCCCTGCAAGAGATGTTAAATGAGCACCCCATTGTAGCCGTGAATCAAGCGTAATCCCCAGGAAAACCGTTTTATCTACGAATTCTAGTTTCTCGTTATTTAATAGTATATCACAATCACTACTTTTAACATTCGGTAAAGCAAATCTTATGCATTTAGTCTTTTTTTCATTTAATACTAAATTGTTTGCTGTGAACCAATTATGAACCTGAAGAAGGGCAATATTCACGTCATCTAGATTTTGAGCCCGTCTATTTATCTTAAAAATTAGGGAAGTGTCATCAGCAAATAACACCATATTCTGAGGTTGGTTTTTCAATAAATAGGGTAGATCATCAATATAGGTCAATTACACAATACACAATTAATATTGAACTGTAAGTAGTTAGTATTGGTATTATTTTGTTATAACAGCTTAGCAACAAAGACTTTTCCAGTGTAAGCTTCCTCTACAGCGTTAAGTATCTTACATGTTGTTACGTCACCTCAACGTACACGATCGCACACAGTGTGTGACCTTGCGGTACCCCAGGGCCACAGGTAGGTGCTTACCTGCCTATTCACTACCCATTTATCATCTATTCATCTAATTAGGACGGCCTCGGGCCACTTTCGCTAATTAGAGCTTGTTGGTTTTGTGTATCGGAGAATAGTAAACCTTTTACAAATATATTATTATATAATAGTCAAAACAAAATAGGGCCACCAGTTGCTAACATTGCGGGTTTATAATAGGGAAGTTTCCTGACTAAAAAAATATATAATGATATTCTAATTAGTCCGTCTTTTAGATTATCGATAAATATTGGATACGTATTTTTTGTCTTATCAAATCAATCTAAATTGACGAAGATAAAACGCATCAAAGATTTGAGTCGGGTTGTGACGTCACTCACTGGTAAAAAATGTCATACTTATGTCTTAGAATATGACATCATACGAGTTTTTAAAGCACTGTGTCGTCTTCATTGTTTGTACAAAAAAAAAAAAATTGAAAAAGATGTGTACAATATTTTTCGGAAATCTATCTGACAAATTCGATTTTTTTTGTTAACTACCCTAATTGATTGATTCATTATGAAAAAAAAACTTATGGGTACTATATAAGAACATATTTTTCGTACCACTTGCTCAAAAAAGTGACATTCTATGCCACAAAAAGCGAACATAACAATAGTCATTTTTAATCTGTTAAAAACAGGGAAAGAAAATTGTACTGAATTTCATTCATCCTCTAGGGGTAGAATGTGATTTAAATTTGGAATACTTACCGAAATTTATACTGAACTACATCTGTGTTTACACCATTGAGTTTGTATTTATAGCATTATACATCTTTTTGAATAAGGAATACGCATTTATTATGCAGTTGATTATTAAATTAAATTACGAAAACCGACGAGGCCGTATGAGCTTGATGACGCTTGCTTTTCCGACAAAAAATATTAGTCTAGGAATTTGCCGCGTTTTTGTTTTCTTCGAATACATAAACGTTAAGTTTATTTTAATTGATTTTTATAAATAAGTTAATGTTCTAAAAATACGTTACAATGTTAAATCAAAGCGACAGTGACAGTGAATTGTCGGATTCCATCAGTGCAAATGCTGCCGCAATTATAAATAATTAGCTTCCAACAAAATCCAAGGAAAATTATTTAAAAACTTATGAAGAATTTTCAACGTGGAGAAGTGCGAAAGGCCTATCAATTTCAGAATCAGTACTTCTTGTCTATTATGATTATTTATCCAAGACAAAGAATCCGAATACACTTTGGTGCATATACTCAAAACTGAAAGCTACAATAAGCATCAAACACAGCATTGAAATAAATAGATTCACGAAATTACTGGCTTTTTTAAAAAGAAAATCAGAAGGGCATTGCGCAAAGAAGTCTAAAATATTTACGACTCAAAATGTGGAAAAATTTCTTAATGAAGCTCCTGACGAGATTTTTCTTGCCACAAAAGTAAGTACCTATACATGATTTAACTATGAATATTTCGTATCTTAGTAATGGTAATTATTCTATATATTTACATGTTTTTTATCTTTGTTATAGGTGGCCTTAATTTTTGGACTCAATGGTACTTGCCGCGGATGTGAACTTGTAAACTTAAAGGTAGAGGACGTTGAAAATCATTCCAATGAGTTACTGCTGATTAATGTAAAGGAAACTAAGACAAAGAAAAATCGGTCATTCATTTTACTAGGACAATATACTAAAATCATTCATAAATACCAAGCATTACGTCCCACCAACATGGAAAACAATAGATTTTTTATAAACTTTATGGGAAATGTACTCGACAAGCCATCGGCAAAAATAAAATTAGCAATATGCCAAAGGAAATTGCTAAATATTTTAAACTTAAAGATGTTGAACTCTACACCGGTCACTGCTTTAGAAGAACTTCGGCGACTTTCTTGGCGGATTCAGGGGTGAATATTACGTCAATAAAAAGACACGGTGGTTGGAGCTCTGATAGAGTAGCTGAGGGTTATATCGAAAGCTCAATGGCGAATAAAACCATATTAAGCAGTCAAATTAACAAAAATATAAAACTTAATCCATCAGAGCCACAACCATCAACTTCCGGCATCTTATCTTCGTCCGTAACTCACGATGCACCACCACCACTATCTCCGACGTATACTATCTACAATGAAACGCAAGTTCCTCAGACGCAAGAACAGAGAAATACTCAAATCAACTCATCAACAATAAATGTACCAAACAAAAATATAACTCTCTCTATCAATAATTGGACCAATGTTTCGAATGTTAACTTTTACTTTTAATTGTTATTATTTTTAATAAATGCTTATCTCATATTATTATTGTGTCAATTTTTTCGCAAATGGTACGAAAAGTAGAGTATTTTCCACGGTGATAAAGCTGTCTTAGTCTTGGGTGAACTTAAATCCCTCGCTACACTCAGCACTCGTCTTAAATCCCTCGCTTCGCTCGTGGTTTAATTTTTTAACACCCTCGCTACGCTCGGGAGTAAACCTCGAGTCCTTCGTTACGCTCGCGATTTAAATCGTCATCCGCGACAGAAGACACTGCTTTATCCCCTTGGTTAATAATCTACTATTACTACACATTATCCAAAAATGTTCTGGTACATATCTTTGTTATTGTCTGTTAGCTATATTGTACTCTGGTTTCTTAATATGAGCTTATTCTACACTAGTGTGTATCAAAGCGTTTTCTATCCGTCTAACTCTTTCAGTGAAAACATAAATTCAAAATATGTATTGTAACTGAACTGCAACAATAAATTATGGTGGCCCTGGCCAGTCACATATACATTGTTGCGTGAAAAAAAATGTTATTCTATCGCACATATTTTTTCACTATACAGCACTGAAAAATTCCATTTTCCATTCCAAGCATGAACCATTAGAACGATTATTTTGCAACAAGTACACAGTTTTATATGGCAATGAAACGTTCCCTTAATGGAAATTAGAAAGCGTCTTCTTCAAATTACTTAGAGTAATTGGACCAGCGCAAAATAATATGAAACACAAATTAGGTGTACCGACATAATAACAAAATTATTCGTGTTTTACGAGCTGCCAGTTTTGTTATATTAATAAATTATTTTGCATTTCAATTAGTGAAGTAAGAAGGAAGAAATAGCAAGGAAAAACATGTTTATGTTTTAGAGTTCTTCGCCTAAATAAAAAAATCCCGGTCAATGGTACCAAACCTTCGCTTATTTTTGGCTAGCCGATGCCCGCAGCTTTGCCCGCGTGGCTACGGCTATCGCAAACAAAAACTTAACAAATTACATACTAAAACGTGCCTCGAGAACCACTCTGTCTCTTGGTGAGAATGTCATGAAAATCAGTGCAGTAGTTATTGAGTTTATCGCGTACAGACAGACAGACACGGCGATGGACTTTGTTTTATAATATACTAGCTGATGCCCGTGGCTTTGCCCGCGTGGATGTCGGTCCAATTATATACTAAAACCTTTCTCTTGAATCACTCTATCTATTAAAAAAAACCGCTTCAAAATCCGATTAAGATTTAAACATACGTAGGGACGGACAGACAGCGACAAGGACTTTGTTTTATATTATGTAGTGATGATGATAGCGATATGTCAGTCCATCTATCTTTCTGTTACACAGCTGTTGGTAACTACGTAATAATCGATAGATACTCGAATTATCAAAACACCTACGTATGACTATGACCAAATATTATGGAATGGCAAATCTATATCTATACATATAATAAATCTGTAGAAAAATCTTTTTTGTACATCGAAAATATTTAAAAAAAAAATTGTCAGGGTATTAAAGTATAACCAACAGAACACAATTCCAGCATTTTTGGAATTTTTGTCTGTTTGTCTGTTTATCTGTTTGTCTGTTTGTCTGTTTCGATGACTAAGCATCACGTCAAATTTACGAAACGAATGTAGATAACTTTTATACATAACTATTGTGCGTAACTTGGGCTATTACTTAGTCTTTGTTTCATCGTAATCGGTGCTCTCTATCAAAAGATATATGCATTTATAGTTTTCAAGAAGAACTTATCATTATGGTCAAGAATGAGACAAGCAACGACATCTATTGAACGAATATGGTACTTATTAATAAATGCCTTCACAAGATAACTTTAAATAAGTAATGATAGCAAAAGGTACGTAGATATTAGTCTAAATGACGCTGTTTTCAAAATCTACATAGCCTAAACCCTATAGTGTGTATGATCGCTCTATTTTAGCAGTTTATCTTCGTCTTCGACAGATGGCGTTATTCATTTGATGTCATTTTCTAAACCGCGGTGTTATTAAATAAACATAATTATGTTTCATGAATAGTCAACAAATAAAGATTTACCAATTACACAGTATAAAAATACTATTTTTTTGAAACTAAATTAAAATTGGATAAAACCCACGGCATACTTTGTTTGTACCGTGTGGGAATCGAACCTGCGACAAGCAGTGCTACTGTTAATCGTCCAGCCACTGCACCAAACATGTCTTTATATAGATGTGGTGTGTTGTTAGCCCTATGTGTCGAGGCCGCGGTATTTCTTTCGAACAACCCGCAGCCCCGACGGGCGTCGGTCCTTGGGAGCCCCTTCAATGTTGCTGACATCCCTTTGAGACGCGCGTGGAACACGAACGCGCCTCCATCGTCATAGGACTGACGAACGATTAACTAGCCCGTTACTCACCGTTCACAGGCCCGCGCCTACGGTGGCCGGAAGCCATCACGTGGCCCCCGATGCCCGGAGCGTCTCCCGCGGCGGCTAGGAAGAGGGGTTGTGTCCCTCTTACGTTCACCTCTTTCGCTAGCATTACTGCTTCGCAGAAGGAGGTGACGGCGTTCCATTTCAGATTCGATGTCCCAGACTCGGTACAGGTACCTCTCGAAACAGCCTCTAATCCCCCCTTTTTTGTGGTTCGTAAATTATCAAATGACTCATCCCGCTCTGGGCGGAGCGGAAGAAAGTGTCGGACTTCTACTGACTAAAAACCACCCACGTTTCTTCTTAGCTCTTTGTGTTTCGGGGCCATGGTATCTCTTGCGGACAACCGTCAGCCCCGGCAGACGACGGCAGCAACAATTAAGGGGCCCCAAAGGACCCCTTAATTGTTGCTGACATATCTTTGAGGCGCGCGTGGAACACGAACGCGCCAACGACAGTACCTGTCGACTATAATGTACCTGTTTCAAATTTCTTCAAGATCCGTTCGGCCATTCTGACGTGGTTGATTAACAAACACCCATCCATCTAAACTTTAGTATTAGACATAGTCAGTACTTTGCATTACCCTCTTCTTATTTTCTACAGCGGCAGTAAGTTAACGCAGGGCAATGATTTAACGTACTTTTATCTAAGCGATGCATTTTAGTTTCCGACAAGCACGCGAAAGAAGTCGCGGGCACAGCTAGTATCAAATAAAACTGTAGGCGTAGTGTAGTGGGGTGTAAAATTAACCCTAGAAAGATAATCTACGTCCGCGAGACGTATCGTGAAATTAAATTTCGTTGTACTTTTTTTATTATTAATCGCAGCGCGCTAGATGCGCGAGTCAACTCAGTCGGCGGCCGGAGCTCGCGCTAGGCAGCAGTGGCGCCACGGTAAGTACGTTCAAATAAAAGATATACCTATGTCGTACGTCCGCGAGACGTATGATTATCTTTAATGCAACTTTTGAAATCATTTGAACTGATTGTTTATTGTTATTTACACTTATTTATTATTATTTTCAGATATTAATTATTATTATATTATAATGGCAAACCGAAGGGTGTTGGATAGTTCTCAAATTGAGAACTTTTTATATTAAAATGAAGAGGAATCGTCATCAGAATCTGAAAGCGAATGCGAAGATAACCTCTTAGAAGACGATGTACAGAGATTGTTGAGATTGTTGCCTCATCCTAATGCAAACAGTAGCCAGGCTCAGCAAGAAGAGCCGCCTGTAAAAAAAAAGAGATATTGTTCGTACTGTACGTCTAAACTCCGTAGGATGTCTAAATTATCATGCGTTAAGTGCAAAAAACCCGTGTGTGGAGAACACAGCAGACTTGTGTGCCTTACGTGCATTTAATTACCGAAAGTAAAAGACTGATTATTGTAGTAGGTATTGTTTACGTTAATTTAAGTGTAAAAGTACAAAATATGAAAATATAAAGACTGAAAGTGGTTTTAAATGTTCCTATAGAAGACAAGTTAAGTTTTTGTTAATTTGTAAAGAAGTTTACGATTTTTGTTTGTAATTTGTCAATTAAACTTTATTATTGCTATTTTATCGTTTTATTTCCTTAAATAGAATACAAACAATTATTTCAACCTTTAAGGCATGATAATAAATCCATAAGCTTACTAAAAAATCTTAATTAACTAAGGTACGTCTGACAGACGTATGATTATCTTTTACGCTAGTCGCTATATGATTATCTTTCTAGGGTTAAGAAGAAAGTTACAGTCACAGTCACATAGCATAATATTTTATGAGAGCACTGTAACTACAATACTTTTTTTCTCACAATAAAAAGTGCCTGTAATGATTTAATTGAAATAAATGTCTTGAGTTTGAGTTTGAAAGGAAACTTACAGTTTTGAAAGTACGGAACCTACACGGTGCGGGTATTTAAATAATTATAACCTATCAGCTAAGTAAATCATTAAAGTTCCCTGTATCTCTCCCTATATATGGGGAGGGCTTGTATTTATGCTTTCGCGGTTTGCACAACGACACGCTATGCTTATGCTTTGCTTGGTAGCATGGATGCAGGCCTACCTTACTGCCTCCCTCAGAGGCGGTAGGGTGGCGGGGTCTTGAGGGGGAGCGCTACGGTCGCGTAGATCCTCAAGGCAAGTCTGGGGGATTCACCTTCCCGAGGTTGCCACCCTGTTCTTGGTCTAATTCCTTAAGAAATAGACGCAACAAAAACCCCCGGGCGCTCGTACTTTCCCCGAAAGCCAAATACCAGGCCTAGGGTAACCCCACATCCCACTCCCATGATCCTACGCCCAGTCCCTCCCTCCTTTTTCCCTTTTCTCCTTTCGGTCCATGAGGACGGGCAACCTCAATTCCAAAAAAGCCCACACAGCCTACAAACATGTCGCAGAAAGGAAAAAATAATATTCCCCAGGTGGGTCCCGGCAATGCCGGGGAATCCCACACCGACTCGTCGGTCTGCCTCCACCGTAATCTGGGGGGGGGCACCAATCTGCATCCTAGCGCTGCGCCTTCTGCGCAGCTGGCTGCTTCGGCGCCAACAGCATCGGCTGCGGCTCACGCGCCACACGACACGACTATGGCTGCGACTTCTGCGCCTACTGACCCTAAGACGGCTGCGACTCCTGCGCCAATTACCCTGACGACTGCTACACCTTCCACGAGGGCCTGGCAACAGAGCATCGTTCGGAACAGTGTAACAAACAACCCTGACAACGACTACGACAAAGCCCGACTCTCCAGTCTTAGCAGCGAACTCCGCGCGCTGGCACTCCAGCGCGAGAAGATCGAGGCAAGGCTGAGAGACATGAACTCTCTCGGGACGGGAAAGGAAGCAGAATCTGGTGGTTCTGGTTTTATCTCTGTGGACGAAGTACGCGCTTTGAGAACAAAGCGCGGAAAGATCCGGAACAGAGAAAGAGAACTCAACAACCGTTTGCGCAAACTCCGCGAGGGCAATAGCCAGCGCGAAGCACAAACGGTTAGTTGTAAGGGAGTACGCGACCGGCTACAGACACAGGCAAGCGGTCTGGTTTCCTACGCCGGGTATCCCTGGCACAGAGTATTGTGCCAAGCGCCTCAGAACCGCAACCGGGTCCAAGTGGACAGGGAGCGGCGAAGAGGGAGCGCCCGGACGACACGGCCTCGCCAAGTGCGCTCCAGGGGGATGCCAAGCGTGTCAGAACCCAGGCCGCTCAAGGGGAGCAGAGAACCTACGCGCGGGCCACAAAGGATATCCCTGCGCGACTCGCCGTAGCGATCTGCCTCTCGCCTCCATCCCGAGACCTGACAACCGACGAAGGTGAGCACATCAAGCTCAGCCTTGAGGACCACATCGTGGAAACGTGTCGAACCGACCCCTCCAAAGTCCCGGCCTTCCGTGGCTACCCAAGGGTAGCGGATGGCACGGTTCATATGTGGTGCGAGGACGACAACGCCCTGACTTGGCTGACCCAGAATGTGCCCAAGGTTAGACTGCCGAACACTGACGCGACACTGACAGTCATGAGACAGTCCGACGTACCGACACGGGCCCGAGCGGCGCTCTTCGTACCCCGGTACAATGGAGAGATAACGCTGCTCCAGACGGTCCTGACCTGCCAGAACCCCTGGTACGACATCGGTAGGTGGTCCCTGTACAGGGCGACATCGGTCGGTGGTGAGAACTACGGGACCTACCTAACCCTAGGTATCCCACCGGACGAGGTCGAAAAGGTCTTGGGGAGGGAGCGGCGGATATCGTACCTACTTGGGTCGATATACGTGCGTTTCTTCCCCAACACCCAACCCTCCGACACCTCCGATACCAACACCGACGCTGAACGGACGAAACCGGCTCCGACTGAACCTGACCTGACGATGACGCAACTGGAGGAGGAGATGGCCAGGACGGTGATGGCTGATGCCGACGCCGAAAAGGTGCCAACCTCGTCACCAGGGTGGACAGATGAGCTGCTGCTCTCGTCATCATCACCGGCACCCAGCGAAGACCAGCATGGGCTGGAAAAGGGGGGGACTCATCCGATGGATCAATCTCCTCCTAATTCCACCCCACTGCCGCCCCCATCCCGTCCCTTAAACATCATCCAGACCAACCTCCAGCACAGCCAGACGGCTACCGCCTGCCTGCGCAGGGCACTGGAGACAGAACCCCGAAGCTTCGCACTCATCCAAGAGCCGTGGATCCGTAATAACAGAGTATGCGGCCTTGGTAACATCGGAGGTAAGCTGATCCTCGACACAAAAGGTACAGATAAACCACGAACATGTGTCTACATACCTAGAGATGTACCCACCACCACACTCACGCAATTATGTTCCAGAGACCTAACAGCCGTCAGGCTCAAAACCGACGGCGACGCACCCGATATCGTCCTAGCCTCGGTATATATGCCTGGCGAGGATGAAGACTGCCCACCAAAAGGGATGGCCGACCTGGTAACGTATTGTGAGGACAACAACCTGGGCCTGGTCATCTGCACGGACTCAAACGCCCATCACCCGCTTTGGGGTTGCAACAAAGCCAACACTAGAGGTGAGGTACTATGCACATATTTGTTCACAACTAACCTTAACATCGCAAACCGCGGCTCGGAACCCACTTGGGTCACATCGCGCGGACAAACGATCATTGACCTAACGCTGGCTTCGGAAAGCGCGGCAAAACTTATCTCTGACTGGCACGTATCCAACGAACCTTCCTGCTCTGACCATAGAAGGATTCGCTTCTCACTAGTAGCCAACATAAAAAAACCCGAACCTAGACGCAACCCACGCCGTACCAATGTACCCGGCTACAAACGGCTGTTGGCCTGCCTACTAACGCAGCACCAAACACCCCAAATTCTAATAGACCCCAAACAACTTGAAGACACCGTAACAAAACTCTCGGGATTTATAATTGAAGCATATCACGCCTGCTGCAAACTAAAAGATCCAAACACCAAGAGCAAGGGTAACTCCTGGTGGAATGCGGAACTCAGTAAGCTCAGGCAAACCATGCGCAGACAATTCAACAGAGCCAAAAACTCCAGACTACCAGAAGACTGGGACTCATACAAAAAAACACAATACACCTTCAAAAAACAAGTCAGGAATGCCAGCAGGCAGCCTGGCGGAAATTCTGTGAAGAAATTGAATCGAACAGCGAAGCCGCGCGTGTGAGAAAGATCCTATCTACCGACCAAGACCGCACCCTCGGGTCGCTGAAAACCCCAGACAACACATACACCAAGTCGGACCACGAAACAAGAAAAGTTCTTTTGGAAACCCACTTCCCAGATTGCCATCTCTCCGAGGACAGAACCTGGGCAGACGAGCCAACCCACACAGCAAGTGACCAAGACTGGGCCAGAGCCCGCACCATGGTTACCGCAGAGAGAATAAAATGGGCAATAAATACGTTTAAACCATACAAATCCGCAGGCTTAGACAAGATCCTCCCTGCCCTGCTACAATGGGGAGTAGACGCTCTAACGCCATGGCTGACCGTCATCTACCAAGCCTGCATAGCACAGAAATATATACCACTTGCATGGCGAGAGGTGAAAGTCATTTTCATCCCTAAACCAGGCAAACCAGACTACACACAACCCAAGGCGTACAGACCAATAAGCCTAACATCCTTCCTACTGAAAACCCTCGAGAGACTCTGTGACCGACACATTCGGGACGGACCTCTTCGGGAGCAACCACTTCACAAACAACAACACGCGTACTCCACAGGAAAATCAACAGAAACTGCGCTGCATAGTGTGATCTCCAAGATCGAATGTGCAGTGGACCACAAATGCTCTTCACTAGCAGTCTTCATTGACATAGAAGGCGCTTTTAACAAAACCATCTTCCATAGCATCAACGCAGCCCTCGAGGAATACGGTGTGGACCCGACCCTGCGAGGATGGATCACAAACATGCTCAGACTGAGAGCCGTACAAGTTACGATAAACGACACCACTAGAGCCATAGTGGCGAAGGGCTGCCCCCAGGGTGGTGTCCTCTCGCCACTTCTATGGAACCTAGTAGTAGACAGCCTCATCAAACGTCTCAATAGCAGAGGCTACTACACAGTGGGTTACGCTGATGATCTGACCATAATAATAAACGGCACACACGAAAACACACTATGCAACCTTATGCGCCAAGCTCTAAGAATAGTAGAAGACTGGTGCAAAGAATACAAACTAGCAGTGAACCCTACCAAAACCGAACTCGTCCTCTTCACAAAGAAAAGGAAGCTGGCAACGTTACAATTGCCAAGCTTCTTTGGGACAACCCTAAGCCTATCAACTGAAACCAAGTACCTGGGCATCTATTTGGACAAACAGCTGAACTGGGCAAAACACACTGATTACATCATCACAAAAGCCAGTATAGCCCTATGGCAATGTAAGAGACTCCTCGGGAGAAATTGGGGCATAAGCCCCAAAATCACCTACTGGCTATACACCACAGTTATTAGACCAGTCGTTACATACGGCTCTTTAGTCTGGTGGCCCAGGACCAACTTAAGTACAACCCAAAAGGATCTCGAGAAACTACAAAGATTTGCCTGCGTAGCAATCACCGGCAGCATGAGAACTTCCCCCACTGCTGCCTTACAGGTGATGCTGGGGCTACCTCCCCTACACCTCGTCGTAAGAGAGGAGGCGGCCATAGCAACTTTCAGACTCGTAGTATCCGGCACCCTAAGAAATGATTCCAGAATCAAACACACACGCATCAAAGAAGATGCAATCAAAGAACAGCCGATGATGACATCACCCATCGACAGAATCCTGAAGACCCACTGCTTCCAAAAACACTACAACGTAGAGCTCATTGAAGAGTGGTGTGACTACTCAGGTACAAGAGAGCTAAGGATTTACACTGATGGATCAAAAACCAACGATGGGACAGGCGTCGGGGTGTTCTCCGACGACCTAAACATTAAGATATCCAAACCACTTGGAATGCTCAACTCTGTTTACCAAGCAGAATGTGTAGGTATTATCCAAGCGGCACACGCTATAGAGGCCAGGGAGGTTACGGATACTAACATTCGAATACTCTCCGACAGTGCCTCAGTTCTTCAATCCCTAAAAAATAATCAGATCACGTCGAGACTCGAGACTAATACTAGAATGCCACAAGGCCTTAGAACGAATCACGGTACTGAATCACAACACGGTGACACTACAATGGATTAGAGGTCACAGCGGATCACTCGGAAACGATGCGGCTGACGAACTTGCCAGAAGAGGATCCAGCACAAAACCCTACGGACCCGAACCCATTGTGCCCATTCCTTTCAAGCAGCTAAGAAGCTGGCTAAAAGACCACACTCTAATACAAGCGGAGAGGTGGTGGACCTCGACACCAGGATGTAGGCAATCCAAGGAAGCTATGCCATCCCTGGATATAAAGCTGACCAGGCGCCTTCTGCGCCTGGACAGGGATAGCCTGCGTCTGGTGGCGGGGACCATCACTGGACACTGTTCACTGAATAAGCACCTCCACACCCTAGGAATCACAGACAGTCCCCTGTGCAGAGCATGCATGGAGGCGGAGGAGACGGTGGCGCATGTGCTCCTTGAGTGCACAGGCGTTACCAAGATTCGTGAGGAAACCCTAGGAACACCAAGATCCCTTGTGGATGCCCTGAGGAGACCGGGAAGTCTGATCTGCTTCTGGAGGGAAGTAGGCTGGTTAGAGTGATCGGCCAACATGGCTCACGCACAATGGTCCACTTTAAGGACCAAGTGCGGAAACCCAAACCCCCAATAATAGAATAGAAATAGAATAATCTCTCCCTATTCCAACCCCCTCTGTTTGTGCAATAAAGAATTAAGAATTGTTGGTTTGGTAAATCGACTAATGATAATCATTTATTATTCGAAGAACAATTTTACATTAGCTTTCAGCGACAGTTAAGAATTATGCTAATAACTCAATTTCCATAATATTTATTTTGTAAGGTTAGTAGCTTTATTTGTTTACCTCACGACACCGGTATTAACTTGGTTAGTAATAATCGCGGGGAAATGCACGGTTATAGATTTTAAAAGAGCTACTAAAAATGATTTCAGAAAATTGCTTACATTTTTTGTTCGCGGCTTAACTATCGACCCGTGCGGCTCTTTACTAACATCCGCATGGCTCGCCAGCTTAGACGGCCGATTGACGGGATCAAGTTGGATAAGTTTACTAAGGTCGGTCAGTGGATGGGTGAGATCCATTACATATCGAGCTTCTTCGTTCCCCTGAAAGCACGTTAAGCCATTGGTCCCAGCAGCCATGTTTGGACGTTTAGGAGTTGCTACACTTATATTCCGTAAGACTTAAAACCAATCTTACCAATTCATCATAATCTCAGCCAAAAGACGTCCACTGCTGGACATAGGCCTCCCCCAGAAGGGGGGGATTTGCTATAATCGCCACGCTTGGCAGGCGGGTTGTCGATCGCAGTATGGTTGTTACAAAGGCACAGAGAACGCTGCTGCCCATTCTCTGGTAAATCCCTTAGTCGCCTCTTACGACACCCACGGGAAGATATGGGATGGTGCTATTCTTTACGTCTGACACCATACGGATCTTACCAATTATGGCTATCGTTTTACCCAGGGACTTGAAGGTTTTGAGGGCCAACGGCATGGATTAGTGACCCTATTATGTATTTACTAATTAAACAATTCAATTCGTAGTAGACATAATATATTTTTCAATATCAGTCACAGTGACAACCAGATCACAAGACAATGTAAAAAAGAAATATATAGAAGAATGAAGCAAAGAGGCCACATATATATAACACCTCCGTCCCAAATCGTCTAGTTGTTAAGTTTCGAAGTGTTCGGTGTTACTGTTCGTCTCTTGGTATTAATGTACCCAGCATCTGATCAACATGTCTTTTGCAAATCTGACCTGAATCAGTCTCTATTTGATAGTGCAATTGGCCTAATATCCTTAAAACGGTTCCGAATTCCCATTTAATTTGGTCGTTTGTGTAGCTGCGTATTTGCACTCTCTGCCCAACAGTGAATGAGCGTACTCTTGCCTCATCAGTCGGCGGACGTGTTTCGTCCCTCGCCCTCGCCTTGAAATGAACACTTAGGGTGTTTCTTACTTCCCTGCCAAACATAAGCTCATAATATGGGCTTTTATTCGTGTTGCTGCTCGGCGTCCTCCGCAGGCGTTCCTTAATACCCAGCAGTTTGTCTTGTAGACACCCTGGCTCTGCCCTGATGCTATGTATTGCCCTTTTAATTGTTTGTACGTATCGCTCTGCCTGTCCGTTCGTGGCTGGATGGTATGGAGCTGTGGTTTTGTGAACAACGCCGCTTTCTCTGAGGAATGATTCAAATTCATTTGAAACAAATTGTCGACCATTGTCTGATACTAAAGTAAGCGGAAATCCAAATGTCACGAAAAGTTCTTTAAGTTGGCGGATACACCATGAGCTTGTGGTTGTTTTCGTTTCTACAATTTCCACCCATTTTGTAAAAGCATCCACTATTATAAATAAGGAATAACCCTTAATCGGCCCAGCAAAATCGATATGGATCCTTTGCCATGGCCCTGATGGTGAGTCCCAATGATGTAGTACTGCGCATGGAGGTTGATTTTGCTTTAATCGACATTCTCGAAAACTTTTAACTATGTCTTCAATGTCTTTATCCAAATTTCTCCAGTATACGTATCCACGTGCCAGTAATTTCATTTTTACTATTCCAAGATGTCCCGTGTGTAGTTCTTCTAAAACCTGCTGTCTCAGGGTTACCGGAATCATTACTCGTGTTCCTTTAATAATGCAACCGTCTTGTAAGGTCAATTCGTTGTCATTGTAGCCGTATCTTTTCACTGAGGTACCATTTTTTAAAGCTTCCAATAAATGGTTGTATTCATCATCGCGTTGGGTATTTTCGGCAATTTTTGTACGGTCGACGGCAATTGTGTTCATTTGATTTAATTGAAATGCGCAATGTACGTCAATTAGGTTATTTGCTACTGTATCTACCGGAAATCTTGATAGATAATCTGCATTGCTATGATCATCCGATGTTCTGTATTCAATAGTGTAGTCAAAACCAGATAGAAAATGTGCATAGTGAAAGAGCCTCATTGTGCTCATCGCCGGTAAAGTTTTTTGTGGATTGAAAATCGTAGTTAGAGGTTATGATCTGTAATAAGTATGAATTTTCTTCCATAGCAGTAGTGAAAAAATTTCTTTAATCCCCAGAATAAGGACGTCGCTTCTTTGTCTATCTGACTGTATTTTTTTTCACTACTCGTCAATGAACGTGATGCAAAAGCAATAGGCCGATCCGATCCGTCCGATAATCGATGCGATAGAACTGCTCCAAGTCCAAAAGGTGAAGCATCTGTAGCGAGAACCAAGGGTTTCTCTTGGTCAAAATGCATTAAAACTCTGTCACTGAGGATTTCCTGTTTAATTTTCTTGAAACTCTCATTATATTTGTGCGTCCATTCGTATATAACGTCCTTCTTGAGTAAGTTATTAAGAGGGCTGGATATTGAAGCTAAATTCGGTATGAACTTATTGTAATAATTAGCCATTCCTAGAAATGTTCGCAGTTCGTTGATGTTGCTGGGACGTTTTGTATCCAGAATTGCGTTCACCTTATTTCTATTTTTGTGCAGTCCATTTTTATCAATGGTATGACCCAAGTATTCGATTCTCTCTTGAAAAAAATGACATTTATCCTTGTTGAGTTTCAAATTTTTATCTTGTAATTTTTGTAATACCAAGCGTAGTCTTGACAGAAGTTGTTCTTCTGAATGTCCTTGAATAATTATGTCATCGAAAAAGCATTTCACTCCAGCGACTCCTTGGAGCAAACGATCCATAAATTTTTGCCATAAATTCGGGGCAACCTTGACGCCAAACATAAGTCTATTTACTTTGAACGTGCCCTTGTGGGTACTTAATGTTTGCATCATAGCGCTCTCTTCGTCCATCATCATGTTTAGATAAGCTTGACTGATATCAAGTGTGCAAAATATTTGACCTCCGTTCATCTCTACCAGAATGTCCTCTATGATTGGAATAGGGTATTGTTCATCCCTTATAACTTTATTTAAGGTGACTTTATAATCCGCGCATAAGCGTATACTTCCATTTGGTTTGACAATAGGAACTACTGGTGTTCCCCACTCAGAGCTATCAACCTTTGTAATTACTCCTTGTTCGCAGAGTCGCACTATTTCATCATCAACTTTATTTTTAAGAGCAGGTATACGTCTTGGCTTAACAAAAATTGGTGACACTTCTTCCTTTAGGGTCAAATGAGCTTTGTAATCAGGTATGCACCCAAGGGACCCATCAAATACCGTCGAGTATTCAGAAAGTAGCTTATCCAGTTTTGGATGTTCTTTAGCCTTAACTGCGTTTATATTTGCCAGATCCAAATTGATTGCTCGTATCCATGCTCGACCGAAGATAGGGTCAACATCTTGTTTAATAATATATAATTTTCCCTCAAGTGTTTGGTCTTTGTATTTACACGTAACGTTGGCTACTCCAATGGGTGCAAAGATTTCTCCTGTATATGTTTTCATCGTGATATTAGTTTTAAAAATTTTGCATCCAGTGTTCAATGTTTTAAAATCTTTGTAAGATATAGATGACAGAGCAGCTCCTGTATCTACTTCCATTTTCAGTTTCGATTCATTGATGCGTACATTTATCATAAATTTGTCTGTGTTGTTAGATCGTATTAAATTCATACCCCAAGGGGTGGTGTCATCGACTGTATCTGAAGAGTTGTCCGTGTCCTGTACCTCCACGTACTCAGTCTCCAGTTGGTTGCTCCCAGGTGTTGATTGTAAGCAAACGCGAGCAAGGTGACCTACTCGTTTGCACTTGCTGCAAGTATCCTTGATGCTGCGACATTTACCAGCTAGATGTTCCTTGCTTCCACAACGAAAGCATTTCCCTCGTAAGTCTTTAATCGTTAAAGGTTTATTCTCTGGCCGTTGAATGCGGTGTTTGGGGTCAGCTTGAACAGTATGTACATGTCCTTGATTTGAAGAGTGAGCTGGTGACATATAGCTGCTGTCAGATTTTGCCAGTTCAATCGTGGTAGCTTTATTTATTAAGTCAGAAAAATCAGTTACCATTGTTTCCTGTAGTATTTTGGTTCGAATATCGGTGTCATTTAATCCTCTTATAAATTGTAAGGTAAGAAAATTATCACAGATCGACTTTTTACAGTTATTGCACGTGAACTCGCAATCTTGAGCTAAATGTTTCAAATGTGACGAGTATGACATGACTGTCTCATCAGAGCCTTGAAGTCGTGAAATAAATTTATGTTGACGAGCCCAAATGCTGGGTTTTGGATCTATATAGTGTTGTAATATTTGAACCAAGCTTCCGAATTCCAGTTCACAAGGTTCGTTTGGTGCGCACAAGTCGTAAGCTTTCTGGTGCAATTCTGGTGGCAATAAACTAAGCAGCGTGAGGGTCTGGATTTGTGAATTGTGACAATTATTTAGCTTCATGTAGGTTTTTAATCTCTGAACAAAATTATTGAAACTTTCTCGTTCCTGTAGCGGTTGAAAATTAATTCTTGGTGTCGTTTCCGGTGTGTTTACAAGTGAAGCCGTGACGTAAGTCGACGGTGCGTTTGGTGATGTAGGGCGTATGCCATGCAGCTTTAGCTTTAATTGTAAAATGTACTCTTCTGTAGAATGCCGCTGTTCAATTTCAGCTTCCACATCATGTGTTAATAATTCAATTTCATTTTGTACTTTTTCAAATTTTTGTTCATAATTTGTTAGACTTGTCAAACGTGAACTTACTTCGTAATCCGAAGGATTTTGTAAATGTGCGAGTGTATGTTCAAACTTGGTCAGCTGGCCGCGTATATTTGCGCGCAGGCGAGTAAGTCGCGCCAGTTCTGCCTCCATCGTCGCCAATATTATGTATTTACTAATTAAACAATTCAATTCGTAGTAGACATAATATATTTTTCAATATCAGTCACAGTGACAACCAGATCACAAGACAATGTAAAAAAGAAATATATAGAAGAATGAAGCAAAGAGGCCACATATATATAACAGACCCCATGTCAAATACTGGAATTCAGCTGCATCCGTTTAAACTTCAAACTGACGTTTTACAAATGTATTATTTCCATATGTTTTTAATCAGAAAAAAAACTCTCTTAAAATATTCAGAACCCAATTAAAAGTGTATATCTTTACGGAATTAATTAGGTATTCATTTATAATGCGATTTTTTACGGATGAAGTCGGACCAAATTAAGTTTAGGTGGAACTGTCTCCCTTAATTAAGATATTTCATCAGATAGACCTCTCCTGAGCTTTCCCGTGAATTTGCAGCAGTTTTAAAGTTACGACGTAAAAAAATACAAGATTTTTATCTTTTGAACCCTTTGGGTATACCTAGATGGTATCAGTTGTTAATAGGACGTGGTTCGCAATTCAGTACTTACTGGATATTTAAGTATAAAAGTTTCGCATCTTTACAGTTTTAGCTGTGCCTGGGATGGTCGAAGATCTCGTTATATTATATTTAAGTTACTACATAAGTTCACATTGTGGAATATAATACATGATTGAGTATTGCAAGTTTTCTTTGATAAATTTCACTCAAATGTATACTGAGCACAAATATAACAAGGCCTATGTGTCAAACTTTTTAGAACCGTTTAGCTCGTTTGTTAGATAGGCAGTCGCTGCATGTAAAATTCTGGTATTCAGCTGCATCTGGTTAGACTGGAAGACTGGAAGCCGACCACGACATACTTGGGAAAAGGTTAGGCAGATGATGATGGCTCGTTTGTTATCGAGATTATTGATCATTCTAAAAAAGACTAATCCGATGATTAGATCACTCACTACATTAATCCTAGACTTAGGTAAAAATGTATGAAAGAGCCTATAATCAATTTATTACTGAACTGCTGAAATATCAATTTCTATAATAACAATCTATCAATATCGTCATGAAAATAATGTAGATTGTTCACAAAATGTTTGTAAATTGCTATCTTTATAATAGCATTCACTAGTCTTCACGACGCCGCGCCGACGCCACGTCAAATTATATCGCCCTAATTATATGACGGGAGCTCAATTAAAGTCTTACATTTTCAAATAGCAATAAGTTATTATAATAGGCGTTTAATTTTGTTCGAGACCGATGTACTGTTGTGGTTAATAAAACTAGACTAAGACAAAAAAAAATCGAGTCTGATGAAATGTAACAAGCTTGATTTAAATCAGGCTTTGATTATAAATAACTTAAATTAATTAATTACTTCAGGTTATTTATGATAAAAACATAATGTTCTTTTTTTAAGCCTACACTGTCCCACTGCTAGGCAAAGGCTTCCCATGGCTTTCGAAGTTTGTTTACCATTTGCCTTATTCGTCCAATCGATTCAGAATGAGTCCAAATCGTCACGCCAGCGTTTCTATAATGATATATTTTCATAATACTAACTGGTATAGCTATTTTCATCTTTTTAATCAGCGTTATAACATAATTATATAACACATCAATAATAATATAAATATATTTTTAAAATAAATTAAAGTCAGATTATTTTTATCTGTATCTATTGAGCAAATAGCCTTTTTTTTGGGGCTGGGAAATCATCAAATGACTCTAGGCAGAGCGGTAGGGAGTGTCAGACTTCTACTGACTAAATACCACTCATGTTCCTTCTTAGCCCTTGTGCCGAGGCCGCGGTATCTCTTTCGGACAACCCGCAGCCCCGACGGGAGAGCAAATAGCCTTGCCTACCTATTGTAAAATGTCATAGAATACGTTATAAATAAACAGCTTATAGAACTATAAATAAAACAGACAAAATATACCAATACCATTGAAACCATTCTCTTTCATTTACAAATCCTGCTAGTGAATTCGGATTTGGAAAACCACAGCTAGATTCAGTGCTCCAAAATGCATGAGAATAAGTTCAATAGTAAAGCCGAGCTTCGTTTCGACAACGAACAATGGGGGACTGATGTATTAATGAGATAGTGATCCTACTGAAGCTAGTTCTCTTTGCGAGTAGGAAAATACTACACGACTTTTGGGTTTAGCGGATGTCGGGTAAAAGTAAGTAGAAATGATTATTTTTATGCTTTTTGCAATGACATACTAATACAGTTTTGTTAAATTTTGAGTCGTATTCCCGAAGGAATTGACAGATGAGAATTTAATTTTCTCGCTTTCATTTTATAGTTGGGGGCGCGTCTATTTCCGGTTTTTTTTGGAGAAGCTTTACTACTTGGTTTAGGCAGATTGTTCCAACCATGATCAATGCTGATGATCCCGGGCATTCGCCTGCAGATTCCTTTTGCGGACCACCATTTTGATGCATCCAAGACAGCAGAATTTGAGTTTGTAACACGTTGCCTTGAAACAGCTGCAGCGTTTTGAAAAAAGGACCTCATCGATTCATGTGCACGTATATAGTCAGACCAATAAGTTTCCTTTATTATAAACTAATACCAAGTGAACCCACATCGAAAACCTAGCTAGAACTATGAAGACGTTTGATTAATATGAAACTTGTTCGTTGCACATGGCTGCGTGTTATTAGGCCGTGATCACCGATACACATAACAACTTCGCTAACTTTAATTAAGTTTCTTCGTCGAACAACATAATGTTCTAAGGTCAGATACGCAGAGTTTAAGTGATGAGTAGGTAGGCATGGATGCAGAAGGTAAACTTTTTACAAATAATGAAAATATACGCTCACATAGACACGTTTACGTATAGTGAAAGTGCAAGCGCTCGCGACTTTCATTTGGTTGAGATCTGCGTACTTACGGTACTTTTGTTTCCTAACAGAGAGTATACGATGTCACAATGCACTATTTTGAATTATGAACTCATCGACGGTTTCTAAGGTAACGTAGAAGGAGCAGGTTAACACCTGAGTGGAGCGAGGGAGTTTAAAGAAAGAGTAAATTGGTTTAACGCCAGCCCTGGCATCCTTCGTCACGTTCTTGATTCAAAATAGCGCCCGCAATATACGAGTAGAACACCATTCATCCCCCTTTTTTTGGAGGGGTGGGGGTGGGAAATCATTAAATAAGTAACCCCTCTTGCTCTTAGGCAGAGCGGAAGGGATTGTCAGACTTCTAGTGACTAAAAACCACCCATGTTCCTTCTTAGGCCTTATGCTGAGGCCGCGGTATCTCTTTCGGACCACTCGCAGTCCCGACGGGACTATTCATCCCCTTGGTATATAATCTTCTCTTAAGGATCTACTAAAGAGGTTAATTTTCCACATTATTTACACATTCTGAAATCAAGATAATTTTCAAATATCTAAATAAAATAATATTTGTTTAAACTAGTACTAGACTAACCAATTGATACAAGGATTTAAATATACAAAAAATGGTTCATATATTTTTGTTTGTAGTATAGAGCAGTTCTTCTGAATCCCTATCTATTTGATGCAAGTTCAGAGATTGATAAGCTTTGATGCTTGAACGATGGATTTAATCTCCTGCAATGGGCTTTTGGAATTTTCGGTATTGTGTTCATTTAGAGTAATTTGAATTTTGATAGTAAGACGCTGTCATCCTTTAATGATGATAGTGTCAGAGTTAATGTACGCAATAGAAAAAGGTCAGTTCAAAGTTAATTAAATGACGGCATTAATGCGGATTCAATGTTTTAATTCAATGTTCAATGTTTCAATGTTTTGTTTGGCGGATTTAATGTTGACGGCACGGTTGGCGCAGTGGCTCAAGCAATGGACTGCTACACTGCGTGTCGCGGGTTCGATCCCCGCACGGAACAAATATTTGTATGACCTACAGATAGTTGTTCCGGGTCTGGGTATTTGTGTATGTGACTTTAAATGTTTGTGAACGCACCCACGATACAGGAGAAATTCCTAGTGTGGGGCAAAGTTTCTCAAAAAAATGCACAGCAAAGAAACGCCGGTTACAGAAAAGTTAAAAGTCTTGGTATGAATATGTTATATTAATAATTATGTAATGTTTTTTTTGCAAAAGTTTTAGTAATGGTGTATCTTTACAGCGTTAAGCATACTCTTGAGGTGTTAACGACATGCGGAGGCTTGACGATATGGCAATATTTGATGGTTTGACAGTGGTTTCTTTACAACTACATACAAACGATATTTTAGACTTGAACTAGATCTCATCACTTGTCTAGAGTTTTCTTTAATTTGTTGAGGTCGTTGACTGCCTATTCGATCTCCATAACCAAATAAGTAGGTAATATGATACCCTTTGGTAAGACTGATTGCCAGACTTTCAGGCCACTGACTACCTGTCACGAATGTCAAATTTACTAATTTGAATAAGTAAATTAATATACCTGTGACAATAAGTAAATTAACTCTTCATAAATTACATACATCGGTATCCACAGTACTCCAATATATCTCGTTCGTAAACGTCTAGCTACAGTATCATTTAATTTGGGAGTACTAATACATATTCAGTGTGGAGCCGTGGAAGCACCAGTAAGGCTAATTTATCACCTCGCAACAGAACAAGCGTGAAAAGGAAGGAATTCGAGGTAGTTCGTGAAATCAAAATGGTTTCATGGGGAAATTGGGTGTGGAAACTGAGTGCTTTGAATAGATAAGAGTTTTTGCGAAGGAATTTTAGTTTGTGGAATATGATTTGGGTCAGACTGAATATTAAATAAGTTAAACTTGACTCTGTGAAACTGGTTTTGTAAAATTAACTAGGTATTGGAAGCAGTGGCAGCCTCATTGAGCTGCCAGTGAAAACTGTTACCACTGCAAGGGTCTGAGTTACTAGTTGCAGGTCATAAATCAGTCTAAAATATTATTTAATTACCACTGAATTAAAAATTCAAACAAAAAGATCTTAAGGAAATTACTAGCACACTCGGTGTGCCGAATTTTATTAGTTTTCCAGTACCAAATACTCAGGGATCTCCGCATTAAGCACAACTTGTTTTTTATATTTCTATGAACACAACGATCTAGTCTCAAGATTGCAGCTTTCAGCAAAGCTAAGCACATTGGACAATTTCAAATTATGTTGTTGATTCGCTTTTTCTTCCACATAATCAAGTAACAGAAAATATTTAAAAAACTATTTATGTTAGAAGGTCAATTTGAAACCATAACAAACATGAAACGCAGCAAAGTAACAATGCGATCAGAAACATTAAGTTATTATAAGGTTTTTCTGGATCCGCATGGATCCGGAATAACTGTGAAGTATTCCTTCCGCATTCGGCAGTATTTGGTAAGCAACGGAGCCGACCCGAAGCTATTACTACACAGTAATATATTTCGGCTCTCTTTTAAAATTACATACTTGATTCGGCATCTACCATCGCTGAATAACGCTCGGGTAGACTCGGATTTGAACGAAACCGAACGATTTTTTATTGAATCTACATAATATTGTATTCAATTTTGCCGCCCAGCTGTACCGAATCATGCCGAGCCGAACATTGTATGTAGTATGTACCTTAAGGTACAAGATTTATTACAGAACTAATTTACATTTTGTTCTGAACCTAGATTACTTTACAGTAAACAATCGTTGGTCCAGACTTGTTATTTATACCTTAGGCACTAGGTATTTGTTTTTGTCTTCTAAAATTGTGATCTATTTGTTTACAAGTAAGTAAATTGAATTTCTACTTTTAAGTTTAGTTTACTTGATAAAGTTTTGTTTGCTGTTTTTATCTTTTAGTCGCTTTGATTAGGAATGTGTTTTATTGGAAACTTATATCTAATAATAAACAAGTAGCCTAACTACTTGCTCTCTCTTCTCATTATAGATAAAGAAGGAAAGTGTTCACAAACCAAGATAAAGACGATGAGATGTCACCTCAGTCAGGGTGTCTGTCCACACTGACAACAGCAAGTTCACACATTCCACAAAGAACGATATGTATGATCATTATTAATCAGATGTCAACGTCATTAATCAATTCAGTTGTCAATGTCAACCAGAGGCCCATGGGCGGCATTGTGGCTGCATCTATCGCAACATAATTATGCGAACTAATTAGCTAATCCTACATCGCGCTACAACTTTATCCGCGACATTAGCCTATAGAGAAAATCCCGACTAACATAATTGTCGGGCAGTTAGCCCACCAGACACAACACCCGTCTGGTCGGAGGATCCTCCCTTTTCTATGGGGGATGAGGAACTTTACAACCTGTTCCTTATATCCCCCAAAGCATAAACACTCTGATACCACGTTACAAACAAACCACATGATAAACAAACAACGTAAACCAAATACACACCTGACCATAAATAAATCATCATCGCGGCTTTAAAAATAAAAGCTACCTTCACCTTAAATCCTGCAAAACAACAAATTTATCCAGCAGCCAATTACAATACTGCCACATTAACCATAATAGCAATTACGGTCCCCAATCAACAGACTGACAGCTGCCAATCCAAAAGTTCCCAACTAGGTAGGGGTCCAAAAAATACCCCTGTATTTTTCATTTAATGGAATTACACCTGTAATCTTGGTGCCAATGTCGGCCGGCGTTACGCCAACTAATTTGGCAACTTTTATTTACCTGCCTGTTGTTGCCTACATAACGGGTAAAACACCGCCAAAAAAGTTTGTTTTTGTGCCAAAACATGGATAACTTGATGAAGCCTCGTTTTGTGGCAACGCGGTACATTAGTTAATTAATCGAAGTTTATATTGGTTCATTTTGGCTTGTCGGGGGAAGGGAAATTTTTCGGCTGTATTTAATGTAAGCAGATGGAATTGGATTGCGTTTTTGGACGGAAGTTGAGGAAATTAAGGGAGGGTTGTTTGGCGTTTGGGGTTGCAGTTTTTAATTCCTGGTTGTTTAATGTTTTTCGTAGTCCTGTTAATAGGAGATTTGAAGGAACAAGATTTAACAAAATTGTTGAGAAAAAACCTGTAGAAAATTAAATAAGATTAAGAAGAAAAATTGTCACTGATGAAATGTGACTAGAAAAACTGCAACAAAATAAAAACTACCAAAAGAAAGAAAACACCGGAGAAAGATTACCATAACTATTCCAAACATTTCAATGGAATGGTTAAATACGCTCTCATCGTGACGAGAACTGGTTCGAAAAGGCACGGGAAAAGAGCACATGAAAGGTATTGGGGAAAGCCTTTCCCCAGCAGTGGGACAGTACAGGCTCTTAAAAAAAACAAGTATCTATCATACTATCTCAAAATATTCCCAAACACTTAAAAAAACTGCATCGGAGCGGTACCACTTACCTCACAGCCGATTCCAAACCGTGGCGATACCAGCCGTTACATGTAGTAAGTATAGAGTTTCATAGAAATAATCCTTACTTATTCCTTACTTAATGTAAAGAAGTAAACGCTACCGTAACGTCTAACAGGGAAGAATGGAAACAGAAAACGTGTTGCGCCGACCCCAAATATAATGGGATAAGGGCAGGAAGATGATTCCTTACTTAATGTTATAAGTGTGAAAGTAACTCTGTCTCTCTGTCTGTCTGTCGCCGTTTTACGCCAAAACTACTGAACCGATTTAAATGAAACTTGGTACACGGATATTTTAGACCCTGGGAAATACGCTACTTTTCAATACGAAAAAGGGTTGTAAGGTGTTCAAAGGGGAGGATGACTAGATTACTTTTAGTCGCGATTACCGACATCCATGCGGGCGAAACCACGGACATCAGCTAGTTCAGTATATCTCGAAAAGACGATGTTAATCCCATGCAGGGCTGTGACCTTAGCCCAACCTCTTCTATCACCACATCTACGCCTACCGTACACAGTAAGGAAGCACTTCGCCATCCATAAAATAATGAATCCCGCCACCCCGCCCGATAGAGCAGGGTCGCCTGTTAATCTTCTTAACGCGGACCCGTATCCCGCACCATGCGCCAATATACATCTAATAGACGTCGCTAATAAAAGTCTGTGGACACCTCTTATTGGGCAAGTTGAATGGTTTTTAAAACAGGAAGATAATATTGAGGGTAGGGTAGGTGGAGGTATATTGCCATTGCGACTAGTAGCTTTTTTTTTGTAGGGTGGGAAATCATCAAATGATCCACCTGCTCGGGCGGAGTGGTAGGAAGTGTCAGACTTCTACTGACTAAAAATGGCCTATGCTCCTTTTTAGGCCTTTGTGTCCGAGAGGTCTAATTCATATTTTCTCTAAGAGAATAAAAGTGTAACTATGGGTAGTCCATGTATAAGTCGCCAATCTTACAGTGATGAGCGAGCCTGAAAAATTCTGAATCCAGGCTTCCTTTGAGAAATTCCTGAGGAAAAACTCAATGAATCAAAAAATTGCAACCATTGATGTAAAGATACCTTTTTGATATTTTCTTTTCCCGTCATACAGCTGGCACTTTTGGAACGAAGTTCCTTATCGCGCGTTGTGAAAGGGGGCTAGACGGAAAAAAATCTTACGAAAAGTTGTCACGACACTTTTTGCTATAGTAAGCTATTGTAAGCTGTGCGGCGTCGCATGTTTCTCTGTCTATCTCTCTCTCTTATAGAAAGCAAGCCAGATATTTTCATTTCTACATTTTTTTTTTTTTTTACATAATAAAAAATAATAACAATAACTTCGTTCCATCCGGGTGTTCCTTGACACCTCTCAAGTTTTTATTATTATAAATGTATCTCTCTGTGAAGCGACTTTTCCTCAGCTGGCCAAAACACACGCTTCATCGTTTGAGACTTCTTTAAAAATCTTTTTGTCATCCTTAATCTTCAAAAAAAATATTCTTGAACTTGAAAAAGATGCAACACAGAAAAATTTTAAGCATTTCTCTAATCCTTCTCTCATATATTTAGCGCTGAGCCTGAGACTAAGGAGATAATCCCCGTAAATCAACAAACTAATATAGCTCTGCGATAGCTATCAGCTGATTCAGATCTTTTAAAACCGAGACAGAAAATAAACCAATGTATAAACAGGGTGAGGTTCTGTGACGGCACTTTTATTTAAAACTTTAATATTGCTCCCAACGTCAAATGATAACATTCCAATATGGCTACCGCTGGAACTCGCCGGCTATTCCCTTAATATTACGGTTAAATAAAATTTTCTTCGCGTCACGTTTGGGATTTATAGCCTTTTTTGTGAAATGATTTATTTTTTGACCTTACTTTGTGAGGTAAGTTGGTATCTCGTTCAATTAAGCTGCGTATTGTTAGGCGACAGTGATAAACTGTGGGTACTAACCGGTCTAAAGAGATCGTAGTTATAGTATCACCGAAAAAAGGCGACCTAGTAGTGATGTATTTTGTGCCATCAGTGTGGACTATGAGTCAGCGTGTATTTGAAAAGCAAGTTAAATCTAATGTACAAAAAGATAATTCAGAAAATACTGATTTTTCACATTATTTCATACATATTTTTCTACATAATATATCCAAAGAGTCAATGACTAGATATACTTTGAATCAACACTGAAATATGACGAGTAATTTAGGAGTTACGAAGGAAAACACACACACATACGTAGCTAAACGAAACGTCATCACGATCATTACTGGTTGCCTTAAACCGACCCCGGTACAGATGCTGTATCCACTGGCAGGGATAGCGTCGCCTGAAGTTCGCAGAACAGTGGTAAGTTCTAGCGAATGAGCCAAAATGGCTTTAGACATACGACACCTTTAACACCTTAACAGCCTTGTATGGCAACGGCTGAAAAGCCGAAACAGCTTTCTGAAGTGTGTCACCCCACTCACTGGCGAGAGGTCTACGCAAAGATTAAAGCTGTGGCGAGGTGGTGCATTATTACTTTACTCATTTGTTCCACCTGCTGAACATCTCTCACCTGGACAAGAGTTGCCGTGGTTGACCTGAAAGTCATTAACCAGACTCCGGACCCAGGTTGGTCGCAGCAAAGAAAACCTGAGGTGGAGATACATGGACGGTGAGTGATGGGTAAGCTCGCCGTCCGTCCGTCTTATGACGACGACAGGTTGTGTCGACGGCGCGTTCGTGTTCCACGCGCGCCTCAAAGAGATGTCAGCAACATGGAAAGGGCCCGCAAGGGCCGACGCCTGTCGAGGCTGCGGGTTGTCCGCAAGGGATACCGCGGCCTCGACATGAAGGGCGAAGAAGGAACATGGGTGGTTTTTAGTCAGTAGAAGTCTGACACTCCCTTTCGCTCTGCCCAAGAGCGGGAGGGGTTATTTAATGATTTCCCACCCCCCAAAAAAAAAAAAGGTGGAGATACATAAATGACTCTGCACTAGAGTGCAAATGTGGTGCTGTTCCTCAAACAATGTGGCACTTAATATCATGCCCTGCATGTCCTACTGGTTGTTCACTACAGGAACTGATGGATGCTACCGAAAGCGCCAAACTAGTAGCCCAATTCTGGGCCAACACAATTTAGATTGCCATCGACACGCTAAGAAGAGTAAAATATAGTCAGTCAAAAATCAATCATCTTCGTCTTTGTCGTATTCGGTTTAAGTCCTTGGCTATTTTATGCTTTTACCAAGTGAATATTATGGATGAATTGGTCAAGTGCATATGTAGTGAATGGTCCAACTTCGGGAATTTCAACGTTTTAGTGCTTCCTTAACGGAAAATATTTGAATTTATTGATTCTTACTTCGAATTATTCAATTTATACGAAACAAACAAGCTTAAGAAACACTCTGAGTGCAAAGACCTAAACAAAACTCATTTCGTAAATTGCACTTTCCCAAAAACACTACACCCACGTAGAACCTAAACAAATCTGACAAAACAACGTTTTTCCGACCTCAACAAAGAACCACCGCTTAAATAAATCAACATCACACTAAATTAAAATATGACTGCTACACAAACAAACCCACAGATTTATACAAACTAAAAGCAACTTCGTTGAGTAAGCTGTAGCGAAAATATGAAACTGGACATTCATGAGAGTAACAAGAATTTATTGCGGCCGGCAAAGTCTCCGCGACTTGATGTTTATTTATACAGTTCAACCTGTCCGCGGTAATACGGAGTTTTATCTTTTTTATTTCAAGTAAAAAGTAGTGGGAAACTGGAAGGTAGAATGTGTATTTTTTTATCTTTAAAGTGTTTGGTTTTACACTGGGTTTTAATAAATTACTTTTCACGGACCCGTGTTAGACATTTATTAGAAATCAGAAGGTAATGGAAATTCATTATTATAGTAGCGATTTTGTTAATGTTTGCCTGCCTGAGCTAACTACAACTACAACATAATACAACGCAACAACATGTGCAACAAAAACAAAAAGTGCATAAAAGTAACAATTTAGAGTGAGCACTATTCGTATTGATTTATTATTTTTATTTTGTTTTATCAAATAGGAACAACAAACAGGTACATTATGGAACATAAACATGATAACATTTTTTTTTTTTTATCAGTCTATATTGTCCCACTGCTGGGCAAAAGCCTCCCCCATAGCCTTCCACTCTACCCTCTGTGTGGTTTTCTCCGTCCAATTTGTCATAAACGCCTCTAGGTCGTCACACCAGCGTTTTCTAGGCCTCCCTCGGCGACGACGCCCGTCTTCTGGCACTGATAACAAATAACTTAAATAATAATGTAACCTACAGCGCTGTTCACAGATTACCATTAATGACTAAAACTTAAATAGCTAGGAAGGAAGCAGTTCATGCAAGATAGTTAAAACATTAAAATACAAAAATAAATAACAATACCTACTAAATGATGAAATGCTAAATTATGATTAGTGATAGCACCAAACTAAAAGTTAAGTTGTAGGAAAGAAAGAAAGAAAGAAAGAAAAAATATTTATTTGTCACAGAAACATGACGAGCATACAATAAGACAATAAAAAGCAATGGGTACACATACAACACATAACAAATATAAGAAAATACAAGCAAGTAAAATAAAACGAAAGTTGCACGTCGTGACTGCGACAAGCAGGTTACCACTCAGCATGGTGCTGTGCTATGGGGACCCACAGCACAGCGCTGGTTTTCAGTGGTCACCCGTAAAAAAAAACGACTACTCACTACTTACTCAGTAGAGACAGCCATCGACACGATAATGATAAGAAGACTAGATATGGTTGTTACGGTAAAATACGACTTAACAGGGTACTATAGTTTAAAAACACGCCATAAAGGGCACTGTAGGTGAAAGTACAAACATTTTGGAAAACATTGGACTAGACATAACCGTTAAAATACTTCGTGATACACACAAATTGAATGTATATTATCTACAAAATATACCCTGCTGTGTCATTCAGGTCATATTACGTAAGGTACATACGTAAGGATAGACACAAATAAAAGAAACTGAACCCTAAACGATTAAACAATTGTATTTTATAGTCCATAAACTTCTATTTGTTTGTGTATAGGTTCCAAAGATTAAAATTGTTAGATTCCCTGCCACGGTGAAAAATGATTACACATTTATGATCCATTAACAATGTCACTAAAATAGGGTATATTTACAATATTTACAAACTACAATTTACAGAACTAAAATTATAATAAAATATATACAAGTATCAAAAAGAGAAGAATTACATGGCGTCAAAAAACTCATCCACACCGCTGTCAACAGGAAAAGTGCCCAGAAGGCTGGCAGCATTCCCACGTTGGATGGCAATGCTGATTCTTTGGCCAAAGAACAGACCAGCCCTCTGGTCACGTGAAGAGTCGACCAACCGCTTGGCAATTTCCTTAAATATTAGGTGAGCACTCGGACCCCAAGGCCTTAGTGTTTAAACCCAATTGTCACTTGAATTGTATTGTGTGGCTCTCACATATTGAGAATCGTACCTTTTGTTCGCTAGTTAATTTCTCATAATTTTCTTCTGCCTTGCTTTATCCCGAAAACGCTGGGGTCGACTCTAGTTAAACCAGATGCAATGAAATACAAGTAATTACTTAACATTGAGCTCACTACGAGCACTGTGTGTAGGTAAATTTTTTTCAAGACCAAAGTACGGTGAATAGATAATTATCTAACAATCAAATCTTCTGTAGGCGCACAGCTAAACATTGGACTCAACTTTCTGGCTTAATGCCAAAAATATCTGCTGCTAGGTATCTAAATATTGGAAGTAATAATAATATTACCATCGTTTCGTGAGAAAACCACAAAATCAGAGATTACAGTAAATCCACAAGGGTATTACGAGAATCTTTCGCAATTATGATTATGTCTGTAAAGCGACATTGGAATTGCTTTGATCTCTTCACTATGCCGTAAGTACATTATTCGAAATTCTTCAATCGTCTTTACTATTATAACTTATTCAGTTGCCTTTTGTTCTTTGTTCATCTTCATCTTGCCAATGAATCCCTTTATTACAGACAAATAAGTTTCGGCCAGAACTCTGCCTCCTCGTCGGCGTTATTGGTGGCTTTGGAAAGGCCTCTTAAAGTGTAGGTGGAATAACATATAAAGCAAGACAGTAGGTGAGCCATTGTTTGTCAGATAGTAGGTCAGATAGGCAGTCGCTTCATGTAAAATACTGATATTCAGTTGCATCCGGTTAGACTGGAAGCCGACCCCAATATAGTTGGGAAAAGGCTAGGAAGATGATGTGCAGAGGTATTGTAGTTTCGAAACTTTGTCAAAAGCTAGTCTTTTGCAACGATTTAACTAAAATCTGCCTCGTTAGTCTAGTGGTCGCAAGCTCTGCTTCTGAGCTCAAGGCCTTGCGTTCGATCCTGTCGGGCGGATCCTGCGGGCCCTGTCGCGGCTGCGGGTTGTTCGCAGATACCGCGGCCTCGACATGAAGGGCTAAAAAGGAACACGGGTGGTTTTTAGTCAGTAGAAGTCTGACACTCCCTCTCCTCTGAGCAGGAGGGGTTATTTGATGATTTCCCACTCCCCAAAAAAAAAAAAAAAGGCCTTGCGTTCGATTCCCAAGTCTGATAAAGTGATATTGAATATTTCTCCGTAGCATATTGTACTCTGGGTTTGTGCCCGGTGAGCGTAAACATAACTGGCGATATGTGGGCGTACATGTTTACCAGACGACCCTTCGGCAAATTTAAGTATAATATTATGTTATGTTTCAAAGAGCAAATATCAAAACGTTTAGGATAGGTAAACAACAACTGTCAACTTTGCAACCTTACCTATCTATATCAACTGGGTGTGTTTTAATAATACCCTAAGGTATAATAGGTCAAGCAAAATATTCGTTGGGCAGGTTAAAAACATACTGCAAAAATCCAATCCATCAACCACTTAACCAATCGAAAAATCTAAAAAAGCAATAAAAAGGGCGATACTAAGATGCCTTGAGGTCACAAAATAAAACACAAATTAAATTAGGTACGTGAATTTGCCTCAGAGTATTTTACCACGACAATCTTAAAATAAAGAAAAGCTTACTAAAACATTTATTTATTCAGGTATTTTGAGGAAGAAGAAGGCGGTTTTCTTCCTTAAAATACCTGACGACAATACCAGCGTAAAATTAAATATCATTCATGGTTTGGTTGGATATTTTTAGAGTAGACAACTTGACGTTTCCTATGTTATTCTTAATTTTATAAACAAAATTACACATAAATTACAATTGATGCTAGGTCTTATATACAAAGAACGGGAGAATTCTGATGATGATATAGATCTAGAATGTCGCAAAGATACACAACCTAGTAAAGAATAATCGCAGCACATACAAAAAAAAATCCAACGGAATTGAGAACCTCCGCCATTTTTAAGTCTCAAACAGAAGATCACACACAATCTCCGAAACCCATTAAAAGAAAACAAGCAACTCGATTCGAATGTAACACGCAAACAGAATAATCGAAAACAAGTGAAGCAACAAATCCACGTATGCTAATACCACGTATATAACCATCTATTCCGATAATGTATATCCATCTAATGTATTCGTATAATCGGATCGGCTCCCATTCTCTTCGCCCTGAGAATCGATAAGATTAGCTGAGGACAGGAAGAAAACAAACGCGGAAGGTATGAAAGTGTTTCTGTTTGTATGTGTGTGTGTACAGGCTTATTTGTATGGACGAGCTGGTTGACGGCTTGAGGCGTCAATCATTGGAATTCACGGAAGCACCTCACTATTTTGTTTTGTTTGCAAATTACTCTGTGTCATAATTTGACAAAGAGCATGTATACAAAACAGATTGTAGGGTAGGTAAGTCCCGTCGGGGCTGCGGGTTGTTTGCAAGAGATACCGCGGCCTCGACATGAAGGGTTAAGAAGGAACATGGGTGAATTTTAGTCAATAGAAGTCTGACACCATCGACTTATATATTACTGCGTAAGGACTGGGCGAACCGCATGTTACAATGATGCCTCGAACTTGGTCCTAAAACGGTCTTTCCTAAGCCGAAGTGAACTAGTCCACGATCTCTTGGACTCTCTTCGGGTGCGGTCGTAAATTTTATTAAAAGCTTTATTTATGTTCTTTATATCTCGAAAATACCACGCCGCTTTTACAAGGTTACGTTAACGAGCAGACTACACCGATTCTATGTATGGCGAACGCGTCGAGCAAATGTTCGGATGACCGTATCTTTAGTTTTTATATCAATGTCTGACACTCACTTTCGCTCTGCCCAAGAGTGAGCGGGTCGCCTTGATGATTTTCCACCCGCCAAAAAAAAAGGGTGGGTAAGTCATCATCTGGCTTGACTTTTCCCAAATAACCTAACAAGATACAGCTGATTATCATGCATATTTTACATGGAGCGACTGCCTATATGACCTCCACGACCGAGTTAGTACTCGGTAATACGATACCCTTGGTCAAAATAGTGGTTTGCAGTGTGCCTCTTAACATCAAATATAAATAAAAAGTTGACATGGACTTAATCAATGCATAATGTTAATTAAAAGTTCTTGACTTTAAACCAACACTAAATTAAGTTACAGATCTGTTCACCCATAATATACTGAGGATTAAAACGATTTATTTAAATAGAACTTTAGGGCAATTTTATAACTAACCAACTCAAAATAAATTCTGAAATTGCACAGCACACTATAAACCAACCAAACTTTGCACAATTATCTCAATATTGTGCGAAACTATTTCAGCAGGAGATCTAGATAGTCGACCTTTGCGAATAATTTGGATCGGCCATTCGGCATTAAGTCCATTCAAATAATCCCGAGCTATCTGATCTTTTAACTAATTAACTACTTATTTAAATACTCCGTCTGGCTCCCGTGAAGGTGACACGGGATTAATAAAGCTAACGTACGATACGATAAGGCAATATTCTGAAAACGATCGTTACCGCAAATCATAGTAGGTAGCATCATTCTCATCATCTGCCTACCTTTTTAACCGACTTCCGAAATGGAGGAGGTTATCAATTCGTCTGTATATATTTTTTTTTTGTATGTTTGTTATCGTATATCTCCGCCGTTAATGAACCGATTTTCAAAATTCTTTTTGTGTTCGAAAAGGTACACTCCCGAGGTGGTCCCATTGTCACCAAATCAGGATATGATGATGGGATCCCAGGGAAATCGAGGGCAAGCCATTTTTTTTTTATGGTGGGTGGAAAATCATCAAATAAAGGGGTTATTTGATGATTTTCCACCCACCACCCCCCCCGCTCTTGGGCAGAGCAAAAGGGAGTGTCAGACTTCTACTGACTAAAAACCACCCATGTTCCTTCTTAGCCCTTTGTGCCGAAGCCGCAGTATCACTTTCGAACAAACCGCAGCCCCGACGGCCTCGGCCCTTGCCTTCCATGTTGCTGACATCTTTTTGAGGCGCGCGTGGAACACGAACACGCCGTCGACACGGCCGGTCGTCGTCATAAGACGGACGGACGGCGAGCTAGATCATGATCATTACCTAACCGTTTGGGGATTACAAGCGCGATGTTATGCTATGAAAATGACATATTTGCCGCTCCGGTTTGCAGTTGCGGTCTATCTACGAGATTTTCCCTTTACTTATATTTTTATTTAGCTAGGGCTATAAATATTTGGGTCTAGTCTTAGATAGCAGTTGATTAAGTTGCATTAGTTTATCTTAATGATGCTTTGTAATTGAGTTTGTGGAATTTAAGGCCTCATTTGAACGCGTAAACAAGAAAATAGTCTATGAAAAGTGGTGTATTTTCTTGACTCAAAAAATAAATTAACTGTTCTATTACTGAGGTTAAAGGTTATTTGGTTAATTGATGACTTGCAAGTATTGTTCAGTAATTTTTAAACCCTTCAGAAGTCGCCTGGTTTATATTTTATACCCGCTTACATTCAACCGCTTTACCACATTGATATCTTATCTGAGAACTATTTTTAATCAGATCTTTTATTATTTGTCTGCCCATTTCAGATTAAAAATACTCTAAGTAGAGGATTCTGAAGCCTATATCCCGACTGAACTCTTAAGAATTTAATATAAAATGCCCGTAAAATCTTTCGTAACGGTTTTATTTCATTTTTGTCGGGGTTTTATATCATCTTTATAAAATAAACGTAGTAATGAAGAATGTTCTAGACGGACGGCTATAAAAATATTATTTAGTCATCCTGAAATGGAATGGAGGCTTTGCCATTAAATTATACTATTGTAGCAGTATTCTTTGTATTTAAACTTGAAGTTGACCATAATTATATAGTTAAGTATCATAAGTTCATAACTCATGAAAATAAAAGTTTCTTAAACACAATCATAAAACAATATTCCTATTTTAGAAAAATAACATCTTAATCTTTCTATTTAATATAGTTCCAAGTTTTTTTTAAAACCTCTTCCAATTATTTAATGTTGGCCTTAATTTATTTAAACTGCAGAAAAATAGAAAACAATGTTAAAATAATAACATAATATCGCACCTATATAATTATCTGAATACATCAATATTTTGGCAATTGACGACACGGTTGGCGCAGTGGCTGAGCAATTGGACTGCTGCGCTGCGTGTCGCGGGTTCGATCCCAGCACGGAACAAATATTTGTATGATCTACAGATAATTGTTTCGGGTCCAGACCCGTGTTTGGTTGTGTATGTGAGTTTAAATGTTTGTGAACGCACCCACGCGTCCACGATACAGGAGAAATTCCTAGTGTGGGGCAACTTTATTAAAAAAGAGAAAAAAAGAGAAGAGAGAGAGACAGAGCCTATCACCTTGACAATACTCTGGGCTACAACTCAGAAATTCCTAGTAAAAACCCAATATTAAAAACCAAATGAGAAATAATTAAACAAAACATCCAGTAAAGCTTTCCATTCGTAATCGTCGATTTCCCGCAGTCCACTCCAGGCAAAAATTATCGAAATAAACACAACGTAACATGGCGAATGACGCGACAATGGAGGCGGCAACAAAGCGTCCTTTGTTCCGTTCCATTGTCGCGCCGATGGAAACATGTTGCCAGCGTGTTTTCAACGTAACGTGTCTAACTTTTTTAAAAGGTAGAAAATTGGAAGCGCTCATCTGACGGCCATTGTTAGAGCTATTTATTGTCTAACAAGACTGTCTGTTGGGTTTTATTTTATTAAGTAATTTATGGGGATTTGTGGAGCAGGGAGTTAGACTTGCACTCAGTTCCTCATTTGTTAGTAAAGTTGGTAACTGCCTCCATGGTCGAGTGGTTTAGGCGTTTACCTTGTGACCGTGTAAAAGTTGTTTCCAATTTGGCTAGGCAGGCTTGAATCACGTGATTGTCTGTTAAAAAGATAATTCCGTGCTTCGGAAAGCACGTACAAGCCGGTGGTTACGCCACCAAATGCCGGTCCTCAAACCATGTCAGAGGCCCTTAAGGCGGTTTAGTAACTCAGACACTAGGGTGTATGGGGTCGTTAGACTTTAGTGCCTACACAATAGGAAGAAGTTGGTTGGTGTGTGATTAGAAATTCTATTTTCATAAATTAGGTAAACTGTAAATATCAACAGCCAACGAAAGCTTCGTAAGAAATGAGGAAACTTTATTATAGAGCAGGCTTTTTTTTAAAAACCAATGTTGAAGTTTGAAGCATAAATCGAAGATACTATTCAAATTAGTAAAATTACCTACTTAAAAATTGTGAGACTGTGTTCATGCTGCTGATATTTATGACCTTTTATTTACCGTGAACATTTATCATTTAACCTGTAATAATATCATAATACAGGTTTTTTGTTATGTTATTATTATACTTCGGTAAAATATGATTTACCCACAGAGTTTCCATTTCCTCCTTCCTAGAGTAACTTCAAAGCTGCCTTTTATACAAACAAATTGTTCTCAGAATAATTACTGTTATAACTTTTAGCGTAATCAGGCTATTATAATTATGATGTTCGGTGCTGCAATTCGCGTGCCACTCATCCACCGCGAGGGCTGAGGTTTGGTTGATGTCTCAAGTCTTGGTTCTAAGCGTGACATATCGGTTTCCTCAAGATTTCTTACACCTGTGTGGTTACCACGAGATCACAAAGCAGAATTATATTAATCGTACTCCAGTGTGTCTACTACACGAATGCACGAGGCAAGCAACAGTACGAGAGAAATGGCGACGAATTGTGAAGCTTGCCACCACCCCTGTCATGTTAAACATGACTACTGTGCCAAGAGTGTAACGACGGAGAAGATTTCCAGTATGGGAAAGCGACAGAGCTATACAGAGTGTATAGCGCCACCTCTTTTCCACACAGGAATAAGATTAAAACAATCCTGCTCTAAGACGTCATGATAAGCCACCAGGACCTGGACCAAACCATAATTCGGGGCCATTACCACTGGCCTACAATATATTATGTTTAAGTTCCATGTAATGGGGCGAACCTATTGTCACTAACCGGACAAAGCTATAATGGCAGTTACTGGGAAATTCGTGATGGAAAACCCAGTATCACTACCCGACTGGGGATTCTAACCTAGGGGTTTTGCTCCGCGGTTCTGTTTGCGCCTACTAGACAAAAATAGGTCAATATCGGACGACACGGTTGATGCAGTGGCTCAAGCAATGGACTGCTGCGCTGCGTGTCGCGAGAAATTCCTAGTGTGGGGCAACGTTTTTTTTTTTTTTTTTCAACGAAGTTCCTTATCGCGCGTTGTGAAAGGGGGCTAGACGGAAAAAATTCTTACGAAAAGTTGTCACGACACTTTTTGCTATTGTAAGCTGTGCGGCGTCGCATGTTTCTCTGTCTGTCTCTCTCTCTCTTGTAGAAAGCAAGCCAGATATTTTCATTTCTACATATTTTTTTTTTTTTTAACCAAAAAAAAATAATAACAATAACTTCGTTCCATCCGGGTGTTCCTTGACACCTCTCAAGTTTTTTTTTTTTTAATATATATAGGCTTTGTGCGCATGTAGCATCATTCGGGTGTCGACTTGAACATAACTTTGTGATGATATTTGACATCGCCAAGCGAAGATTGCGGATCGTCACGAGACCTTTCAAAACTGCACATAACATAAAGGCATCGTTGAATGGCTCCGTTGTTAAAAAATACAGCGAAATCGAATGTGCTGACTTAAAACAATAAGTAGTATTTTAAAAACAAAGGAAATAAAATAAACTATTCACTATTGAATGAGGCGACACGGTCGACACTGCTAATGGTGGGAAGTGGGTTGGTACTTAGACTTTTTGCTAAACCCGAGCGAAGCACTGCTATTAGTTAGTTCATTAATCTTTCCTTACATATTAATGAGGGTATTTTAATTTTAATTCCGTTAATGGAATTTGTGTTGAAAGTTTTCGAGTGAAAAGGTTTCAACGTAGACTCGACTAAAGATGATAGCAGACAAGCTGATTGCAACCTTAACTTCGTTGAGTAAAGTTTAGATTTGGGTAAATATCGTGGTGTCATTGAAGAAATTAAGTAGCATCCATAATAAATAGCCACAGATTCCATGTAGGGAAATGTTTGGATACTATAATAAACAAAAAAACAAGATTTGAAACAGTTGAATCTTTGTACCAGGATAGATGTGACATTTTTGAGGAAAGAAAGTAATGGATATGTTTTAACAAACACGAAATATTATGTGTCAGTCATAAATTATATTTTTAATTTTGCAAATAGATTTTTAAATGTCATAAAAAAATTGATGCGGCCAGCTGGTGTGTGCAATTTAATTTTTATTTTTTTTATTTTACTACAAAAATACCTAGAGATTACCAACCCGCTTTAGTAGGTTTCTTATCCGTGGTAAACCACCTCTATCCAAGAAAAAAGGATACTTTGTTAGACCCTTTTTATCTAGACCCGCAGACGATTTATATCACTGACACCGGCCTAAAGTTGCAAACAGTCTGTGAAAGTTAATAGTAGTACAATGAATAGTTTCAAAAATTTTTGACATCGGCAGACGTTCAAACCTTGAACCTTAGTTAACCTTTTTTTTAAGGGTGGGGAATTATGTGTCAGACTTCTACTGACTAAAAACCAGCTTGTTTAACAGCTTACTATTCCATTAACGACTTCTTAAATGATAAGAATAGCTGGTCGTTGACTTGAACACAAGACAATGTTGGTTATTTATGTTCTTTCTCCAAAATTCGTTTACTGAAATGTTCTTTTTTATGTTTTATTATTATATACTTTTTTTATTATTGATTGTAGTCAATCGTAATATTAACTTACACCTTACTATTGTATCAAGTCTGGTTCTTCTAACCAAACAGACAGATGTGTTGCTGGGGAGTATGTTCCGGCACTTCTTCTTTCCAGCACTAAACACTAGGAAGTGTCGAAGGGTGGGCGTTTTGGGGGACTGTCACTTGTAAATAAGTAAAGTAAAGTAAATTTTGACGTTCGAAAAGTGCTGATTATCAGCCTAGTTTGAATAAATGACTTTTGATTTTGATTTTGAACATGCTGATTCTGAAAAAGAAAATTAGTTTTATGTTATGAAATAATTATAACTTTTAAGATACATAAAAATGTTTAATATCCGTTACTGAAAATATTTATGGTTAGTAAACCTGACTACATCGTTGGTCGCAAGTGCCACTGTCCGGTCCTGGGTTTGATCATGTCAGACAAAGTGTAGCAACCACGGAGCCTGGATTTATATACGTTTGATGGCAGTAGGATTGCTCCCTGTCACATGAAACTTAAACATAACTGGCAAAAATTTGGGTGTTCTTACATTTCTGCTTAATCCTTCGTGGATTACAAGACGTGATGTTATGTGGTAAACTTGACCTTTTTAAACAGCAAAACTACATTAAAATAACTTTAAATGCATATTATCATTCGATGAATATTCCATAATTTCAATTTACCTTGTGATTTAAGATAATAATTATCTTTAGCAACTGAAACTGTAAGTAATCAACCGTCTCTAATGATTGTATTCGGATATCCAGCTGTTTACTTTGAAAACAATTGATTTGAATTAAAGCGTGTTCCGAATATTAACTAATGCATTGACATTACTCTCAGCAGTATTAGAATTATGCTTTCTCGAACTGTTATCCAAAGATCGAAATTAGATGTAAGCACGTGTGACCCTTTTTCAAGAAATATCATCTGCCTAGCCATTTCCTATCTATGTTGGGGTCTGCTTCCAGTCCAAACGGATGCAGCTGAATACCAGTATTTTAAACGGATCCACTGGCTATCTGACCTCAACAACCCAGTTACCACTGGGCAATATGACCCCCCCCCCTCCTTTAGAAAGACTGGTTGTCAGATTCTCAGGTCACTATACCTGGAACGACTGGCAAAGATGAACAAAATAAACCAACAGGCATGGAGGAAACTTGGTATATTCAGGGTGGTCTTTATTACACTGAAATGCGAGACAGTTATTAACTTTACACGATTGAGTTTTAGGGTCAATGACAAGATAAAGAAAAAAAAGAAGTCTTTATTGTCCTCTTTCACAGAACCTGTAAAAATTAAAATAATTTAATATGTCCTCTATTATTATTAGGTATCCCTTTTTCTCTTATTCAACTAGCAGGCGAGTCTGTTATTAAAGAAAAAGAGATCGTTTATAGTTTATTAGCAAATGCAATCATATCTTTTTATAATACCCGAGCTCATGAAACGTGCTCATCAATTTAAAAATAACAAAGTACACATAAATAGCAAATAAATGAGCAGTGACCCTCATGCTAGGTAAAACCTGTGTTATCCTGTGTTAGGGGTCAATTTCTAAGATTCCAAACAAACCGTTACAAAACTCTATTAATGTAACCGATACCTTTCATCAATCGTCTCACATAAAACTGTTTCCATTCTACAAGCGGAAAGATAGACACTTTTAAATTCCTCCAACTTCCACCGCTGCTCAGAATGATTTCGCAATTTTTCCCTCAGTGTTGCCTCACGAACTTTTCTAGCGTATGAACTCATTTTACCGCTGGCAACTCCACCGGCTTCAAAAGTGCTGTGTAGTTCTTTTCACAAAGAAAGTAATATAGTTGTTTAATTTTCTCAGTTTTATTGAATGTCTGGGTTGAGTTTTAAAATAGTTACGAGTAGAGTCTGAGATTTTAATGAAATGCTCGCAAAAAATTAAGTGTTCAGTTCTTTAGTGGAGATCTTTTAAAACTTTCTTGTTGAAGTAAAATACATGTATAAACGTTTAATAGTAACTGTTGTATAATTGTGAATTTGTAACGTGATGAGAAAATTACCTCGTGTCACTAATAAATGGAAATATAGTATCTTCAATTTAGTCATATTGACAAATGTACAATAATGAAAACAACGTCACTTCTGTCAGCTATTTACGTTGTCAATTTTCTATATGCGCGCTTTTCAAATATTTTGTTCCACTACTGGTCGTGTCTACTATTTTTTCACTTTTTGAATAAATAATTAATTAATAAACCGAGAAACTAAAGGTTATCCTTTCGTAGCTTCTAAAAAATATTTTATCGTGTTACAAGTTTTATTGATATGGGATTTTTTATTCGCCCCATTTGAAGAAAAAGAGAACCCCTTTCTTACCCGTACTAATGCAGGTATGGCCTTCTTCATACATTTCTTATGATCCCTCTCAAGAGTGAAAGACCTCTGAAAGCCGCTTACTTTTGAGGGTCTTTGATCTTCGCCATGAGTTAAAAAAAAAACGTGTATGTATGTAATTACTTATTTTGGTAACCGTTTATCCATTGTTAGTTTTAGTGTCAGTTTAGGCAAAAAGTATTACTTCCTTTTTATTAGTAGCTGAGTAAAACGAGCCTAAGGTGATTCTATAAACGAATAACACTACTGTGGCAAAGTCATTCCTGTGATTGTCCCTAATGTAAAGTAGTGCAAGATTGAGGCAGGAGAACATTAATATCTAAATCTTTGCTGTTGTATTGTAGCAACATTAATCTTAATCTATATCTCTCTCAAGTGTGTCCGAATTAATTAAATGCATAAAAGCGTAACAATGCAAATATAACAGGACAATACAACGTAAACCACCTTTCGTAACACTAAAAGCATTAAATAACGAAAAGCACATTTTATTTAAACTCCATCCCGAAACTATTCTGCTCGCTTTTAGTTCCAGTCTCATTACACATTCGGCCGATGAAATCGTCCACACACAACTCGCCAGAATTAGTAACAAACTAGTGTACAAAGTACGAAATTATTTCTCATCAGTATCGAAATATGGTTGTTGCAAATATACGATTGTTTTGCAACATTTCCATTATTAATTCCGCCAGGAGTTCGGAATTATTCCCAGTTTAAATATACGATAGGACAAAAGCAATAGTTTGTGTGTAAGTTTCAACTGTCATTTGGAGTTTGGTGTGCTGTGGTTACGTGTTCCCGATAAATAAATGTACGGGATTTAAATTCGTACGGAATCGTAGTATTTTGGAAACATTGGGTCTAGCACGAACGTGCAAAGTAAATGTCGTGTCGTTAATTTAAACGATTATGAAAAAATATTTGCTTTGAACATGAAGAAGAAGAAATTTAATTTTACAGAGTTGTCACGATTTAACTTAGTGTTTAGAGTTTATTCTAATAGTTATAATAATGAGTGATACGTTCATTGCTTATTCTTATCCAAATAATTATAGTTAATAAAAATGTAGAGTATAGTGTATAGTATTTTCTATTAAAAATCATTCCAAATTACAACATTACTTTATGTTTGTTTGTGCTAGGGCTTCAGGATTTAAACTCGTACGGCATCACGGTATTTTCGAAATAGATTACATGTAGGTTCAGTGAAATTGGCACGTTTTATCACGAGCGTATCTTGTTGTTTCAGAGCTTGTGTCGTCGAAATAGCTGCCATTGAAACCAATTCATCTTTCTTTTTCGGGCCTTGCTTAAATTGAACAAAAACAATATTTAACGGTTTACTGCAGTTTTTTTTTTTGTTTTCTGTACATCGTGTTATGAACTTACGTATCTGATCAAAAGAGCTTTTTAGGCCTAAAACTGGGTTTTCTTTTTCTCCGATGTTGCGTTTCGCAGCCTACGTCTTGAAAAGGTTTGATGGAGTCACCGCAAAAAATATTTAATTTATATTAAGACGAACAAAAAACAAACAAACAGTGACATTATGAGAATTAAGTAAGATCACGAAAAATATTTAAAACAATCGCTCTCAACAAATATCAGTTGGCTTTCGCAATCATCTTAAGACAAAGTGGATTTTAATTTATTAGAAAACTCAAATTCTTACTACCATGCTATTTTAAGCTAGAACGCTATTCACTAGTATACCGTGCACATAATTATATGTAAAGTATATGTAAATCTGTGAACTCGTAGACTGAAATGTAGGCAGGCATCAAATTGAATGTGAAAACCGCCCGAAGTGTACCTGCAGCCAATTTGAATTTTAGAATAACCGCCACTTTATATATTATATATTTTTAAAATATATAAACTGATATCTACTAGCATGGTTTAGTTTCGGGCAATTTAAATCTCTAGGTAAAAATACGAAGTTACTTTGAAAAATAGCCTATATACATCAATCCATACGTTTCCAGTATAAAACGGCCTCAGTTTTTATAGCAGGGACTGAAAGCGGTTACGGTTAAAGGTTAAGATATCTCAAAAATATACCGGTACCAGTTTAAAATAAAGGTTGGGCTTAACCTTTATTTAACCCTTACACGATTTCGGTACCGAAATGCGTGCAAGACGAGGCGCGGCGCGCGTGTGGAAAACGTTAGAAATTGTGTATTTTGTACATAATGTTTCTACTTTTTTTACTTATCTCTTTGTTGTGTGTGTGAGTGGCGAGGCGGGGCGTCAAAGAAAACCCTAATGCGAGTCGTAGATTCGGATCCAGACAGGCGCATTGTAACTGTTCTTAAAACAATGAAGAATCATCGCTAAAAGTCTCGAAGGCATGAAACATTCAAACCACCTATGTTCCTTCTTAGCTCTTGTGCCGAGGCCGCGGTATCACTTTTGAACAACCGCAGCCCCGACGGGAACAACCCGCACCCCCGACGGGGCCCCAAGGGCATGGTTTGACGACCGCCATTTGGCAGCCGGGACCACCGGCTTATACGTCATGCCTTCTGAAGCACGGAATCATCTTTTTATCAGACAATCAGGTGATTCAAGCCTGCAATGTTGTTGTTGCAAGCCTGTTTGTTGTTGTTGTGTTGGTTAGGACCAAACTGGAAGCAACTTTATAAAGTATGCTTCCCGTGGGAATCAAACCCACGACCACCGGGTCACAAGGCAAACGCCTAAACCACTCGACAACGGAGGCAGTTAACATTCTTATAAGGCATCGTTTTAATCTTTAAACTAATGCAATACATTCGTTGCCAGGCACTAAGATTATTATTATTGCAAAGTAATATTGATGGTGCATCTTGCAAACTCCGGCAAGTGATTGATTACACTCGAACAAGTCTCAAACGTCGAACAAACCTAGTTTAGACTGACGTAAGAATATCAATATTCCTCAGTAATTGGATTTAGGTTCGAGGTCAGCCTAGATGGCACTAACTATGTAGTTAGATCGATTCAGCCTAGTTAGAGAAAACAAGAATAGTCCGTCAGATAGATTTCCAAAAAATATTGGACACGTATTTTTTCTTTTTTCACGTAAACAAACAATGAAGCCGATACAGTGCTTTGAAAACTCGTGTGACGTCATATTCTAAGACATTTTTTACCGGTGAGTGACGTCAAAACCCCCCACTCAAATCTTTGACGCGTTTTATCTTCGTCAATTTTTAATGATTTGATAAAACAAAAAATACGTATCCAATATTTATTGATAATGTATCAGACGGACTAATTAGAATCATATTTTTTTTAGTCAGTAAATATCCCTATTGTAGAGGGAATTGATTGTGTTTTAAGATCTAACCAAAAATATGTCATCATAATCATCCACAGCCCTATTTCATCCTCTGCTGGGTAAGGCCTCTTTTTTCTGGTGCACGTTCCTCATCCAGGTTTTTCCCTCGATGGTAACTATATCGTCTGCCTATCTCGCCACCGAGCGGCCTACATTTCTTTTCCCCGTTCTCGGACGCCATTCGGCGATAGCCTTAGTCCACCTGCCACCACTGCACCATACCAGGTGTCCTGCCCAACTATAATAAATAAAATAAAATATATTCAACCTAATATTGTCTGTAACTCAAATGCGTTTAGGCAGAAGTGTACAGGTAGATATTATTATACTCTTTCATTTTGTCAGTTATGTTTAAGACCAACGGGAAATATTGCAATTAACTTAGTAAAATTCAAGCCCGGAATAAGAAATAATTATCATCATCATAACATCACGCCTGTAATCCCCGAAGTTTTAGACAGAGGTGTACCTAATAGTATACCCACATTTCACCAGTTATATTTTTAAGTTCCATGTAGTGGGGGGCAAGCCTATTGCCATCAACCGGGCACAAATAAAGACTTCGTGGTTGCTATTGATAAGAAAACCTACTAACACTTTGCCCGACCTGGGAATTGAACCCACGACCTCATGCTTAGAAGTTGCGGTTACAACCACTAAAGTACTAGACTAACGAGAAGAGAAGATCATGATTTCAGAAATTTCAAAGAACGCTATGTCAGATACCTTTGAAACGGGCTGCGGGTTGTTCGCAAGAGATACCGCGGCCTCGACATAAAGGGCTAAGAAGGAACATGGGTGGTTTTTAGTCCGTCGAAGTCTGACACTCCCTTTTTCTCTGCCCAAGAGCGGGAGGGATTATTTGATAATTTCGCACCCCCAAAAAAATATATAAAATCTTTGAAACCAACTCGGTACCTCATGCTCGACAGTAGCACAGGCTACCACTGAACTATCGAGGCAGTCCTCTGAAACCGTACCTACATTAAAATCAAACTTTACTAAAGTCAATTATACGAACACTATAACATTAAACGAATATCGGAATACCGTTTCGAATGTAAAGCAATTTGTTTAATTGTATAGTACACACGATTTAACAGATCACGCTAATTTATCAAATGTCTACTTCGAATGCAGCCAGATGATTACTAATGACTCATGGATTTACATGTATTGATGCTGAGTATATAGTATGAAGTTTACATGGAGAGATACAATATTTAGAAAAATAAATATTAGTACAGCCAGAAAGTCATTTAAAAAAATCTTAAGTTTCCACATCTATCCATATAATATCATCATCTGCCAAGTCTCTTATGAACTATATTGGGATCGGCTTCCAGTCTAACCGGATGCATCTGAATACCAGTATTTTACATGGAGCAACTGCCTATCTGATATTCATAACCCAATTAGTACCGGGTAATACGATACCCCTCGATAAGACTAGTTGGCAGCTTGAGGCCACTGACTTTAATGAACGTCATTGATCTGGACGAGATTTCCGTGCAAACTTTGCAGGGACGAGGTGTTCCTGCAAGAAGTAAGTTCAAAATTTAGAAAAATTGCGAAAAGCACAAATTTTTAGTTAAATTTATAATCATAAAATATGTAACTAAAAATTTGTGCTTTTCGCAATTTTTCTTCTTTTACATCGAGGCGCGATGGAAACTACGAACGACAATAAAACCTATTATTTTTCAATGCGACACTCAATTCTACAAAACTTTCCACTATTTTCAATTCATGGGCAACTATTATTGCAGCCCTACCTCTCTCCAAAGCCTCTATATTATACTTTAGATAAATCCGGTTCCACGCGTAAGCGGATTTCAATAACCTGGAACTCCGTCTTTTAAGAATACAATCTTTATTCAATCAATCCCTTGAACCCTTACCCACCTTTAGATTTTCCTTATATTTGCTTTCAGGAATCCTTTCTACACATTTCTGGTTTTACTCATCATAATCCGTATTCTTGGTTATATAATCTGGACCAATCTTTTTATTGGAACCAATTTTGTATAGTACACCCTGAAATCCATTGTTGCTATGAGCCGAAAAAGAAGATGCTTTTACTTTCTGGTATATTTCTGATTTTTAAACTCCCGGCGATATCATTGATTGATACAAATTGTAGTCAGTGCGATATTTTGCCAATACTTATGAGATTTATTGTCAATACTTGAATGTAAGAAGTTAAATTGTATTCGTATATCAACTACAGCAGTACTGGCCACAGCACAGTAGAAAATTCTTCGTCAAACAACAACAATATCATTTTAATTCATCAATAAATTTATTCCTGGAAGTGATACACTTCCGATAGTTTAGTTAACTTATCCTCTGGGCACTTAAAAGACGTCGCTAACATTTCCTAGTAACTGATGCTTCTCATGTCGTTAGCTCTAACCAGCACGAAAGCAGATTACTACAGAATTAATAATCTTCGCAAATAATGACATCATCAATATAGACTGCGGCCACAGAACAGATTTGTTCGCGTTATTGATGAACAATAAATTCAAGTACCTTCAATAATGATTGACAGTAGCGCCACGGTTCGCAACCATGTCGGGACTGAAGCTAGAAGAGGTTAGCGGTTTGAAAATGATAGTACTCTGATATTTGCATAGGTATATCCAGCAAGTCAATAATATTTTTTTAAAGTGCAATATCTTTAACAAGCAACGATATAATTATCAGTCTTAATTACTGAAAATGATTTTAGCGATTCATCTAAAAACAATTCACGTCATGTAAAAGAGTCGCATGGCTCGTCGTTATACCTAATATTCATTAAAGTCATCAAAAGTGGTTGAGCAAATATTTTCTCCAATAATATTTTAGATCTTAAAAATAATTATGATTTAATTCTAAAGACGTCAAACCGCAGCAGCGCCGCGGGTCTAATCGCAATGGCTAAGCACAGAGCCACATACTCACTACTAGTTCTATGAAACTCTTTAAAAACGTTGCAATTACAATCTAGACACTGAAAAGGGGAAATTCTGACTGTGCTATTAAAAAGCCATCGCTCTCCTAACTTGTGCCGCATCGCAAGCAAGCCCGGTAATCACATGGATCATTGCGTAGCTAACTCATCAGCCACGAATGACGAACTGGGGATCACGCCGCGTCATCTCCCAGATACACATGCTTTTGTTTTCGAAAATCCTTTTTTTCGCTTCTCTTGTATAGAAGTTACGAAGTTGGCCAATTTGTTGAATGGAAACTATTCTAGAAGTTTCTGGGCCTTATTTGTTTTTGGGATAGAGGGATCAGTGTTCCAAGATTTGATGTTGCGGGTGTCTTATTATTTCGTATTGTTTTCTTATTATTTTTGTCCACTGTCGTACGTATAATATTTTGATGAAATTCCCTTTACTTATAACAAATATTATTTTACAAGTTTCGTTAAAAATATAAAGCTTCTTGGATAATTTTAAATTATTTATTTCTAATTAGCATTATCCTCCGGTCAGTAGCCACAAACATTTGCTAAGACAAGTTTAATTCTATTTCTTAAATAAAATAAGTTCCCTTCTCCAGAGTCTGTCTAGAAATAAATTAATTTAAAAGAAACACTGTCTAACAAAGGTTTCTTTCATTTACAGACCATCTTAGACAAACACTTGGAATTTAATTTAAATACAAGATCTACGAAAAACAGAGTAGTAGTAACAATGAATGTACAAAGACGGTAAAACTCACAAGACAAGTGAATGACAGAGTAACAGGATAACATACCTCGAAAGGAGATAACAAAGACAAAAGTGCATATCCTGGAAGACGGCTTTGTTTCAAAACGAGGCAGCACACAAGTAAGGAACTACAGACTAGTTTGGAATATTTGTACAACTGTTCACTGACTTAATGTACTAGGATAACATAGGTGTGAACGTTGCATGTCTTTGCCTTGTTGCTGGCACAGGATAGAAATAGGTATTATTGTGAAGGTGATTTTAGAGCAGCGGTGGCCCAGTGGTGTCGGCCCCGACTTACGAATAGTATAGGTCGTGGGTTCGAACCCAGGCAGGCGCATTATATACATTAGATACCGCGGCCTCGACATGAAGGGCTAAGAAGGAACATGGGTAGTTTTTAGTCAGTAGAAGTCTGACACTCTCTTTCGCTCTGGCCGAGAGCGGGAGAAGTTATTTGATGATTTCCCAACCCCATAAAAAAAAAAAAAAAGGCAGGTATTTTGTGTAATTTATTTCAATATCGCCGCTCTCAAAACGGTAAAGGAAAACATCGTGAGGAAGAACCAAAAAATTCGAAGACATGTGACATCTACCAACCCGCACTGGGCTTGCGTGTTGGATTATATCCCATTCCTCTACTAGAGAGGAGGCCTGAGTCCCTGCAGTGGGAACATTATAGGCTGATGATGAAATGTCCCAGAAATTAAATTATGTCTTCTTCTTCATCGTGTGGTTAGTGTCTAACGTGGTGTTAGAGTATCTATGCCACCCAAGTGCCATTGACTTGGTTTTCAGTTTTCTAAAAATATTACATTCATATCGTTCAATACTTTTGACCTTTAAAACGATTATTAATACTTTTTATCCATAAAAGTTTATGACCTTTTTGTTCGACAATTTGATTCTGATGTTATAGTAAACGAGATTAACTTAAATCATTTGTTCTAACGTGATCTTAAAACATACAACCTTTTAGTAAATTGTTTTAACCTTTGATTAACCTTTGGAATCATTAGATTCTAAAAACATTAATAAAAAAGGGGCCTGAGAGTTCTGGAATAGCGACCGCGAAGATGTTGCGTTGGAAGGCCTCCCACTAGGTGGACCGATGACCTGGTGAAGGTTGCGGGGACTCGCTGGATGCGAGACGCACGGGACCGGTCAATGTGACGACACTTAGGGGAGGCCTATGTCCAGCAGTGGACGTCTTTCGGCTGAAATGATGGTGATTATGAATAAAAATAGTTCAAAGCTAGATTACAGACTAAGGTTTTTGTTATGTAGTTTTACTAACTCAACGAAAAAAGTTCGTAAAAGTTGTGAGTAAATAAATGCAAGGCTGACGTTGTAATGTGTGTTGACGATTCGAGTGATAGTGATAAAGTGTGACTGCAAACGTGACTTTGATAGTTTTTTTATGAGATAGCATCTTAGTAATGGCGAACCGGACAAACTGTGGGCCAAAATAGCAGGAAACTGGTGCCCTGACACAGTGAGACGTAGGTTGCGGCAGGCCACGGAGATGGCGGAACGAACTAGACAGGAAGGCAGTGGCGTGGGTTCGCGAGAAATGGAAGGGATGCCTTTGCGGCCCGTCGGGGCTGCGGGTTGTTCGAAAGAGATACTGCGACCTCGACACAAAGGGTTAAGAAAGAACATGTGGTGGTTTTTAGTCAGTAGAAGTCTGTCACTCCCCCCTACCGATCTACCCAAAGCGGGAAGAGTCATTTGATGATTTCACAAACCCAAAATAAAAAGGGATGCCTTTGCTGAGGAGCGAGACAGACCGGCTAGAAAAAAAACTTTTTGGCAAAAAATAAAACCGACTTCAAAAACACCAAAAATTGAAAAATAAACTTCTGAAGAAAAATCAGCTTCTGAAGTCGGTGACATTTGTTTGTTTGATTTCGTTTTTTTGCCACCGACTTCAGAAGCTGATTTTTCTTCAGAAGTTTATTTTTCACTTTTTGGTGTTTTTGAAGTCGGTTTTATTTTTTGCCAAAAAGTTTTTTATTTTTCCATTTTTAGTTGTTCCCAAACAAATAATAGGTTTTATTTATCCCCAATAAATGGAACATTACATAATATCTTACTGTCCAAATCTGGGTGTACACATCTGCGTACCCCCTCAGATCATACAGGCGTGATGTTACGTCATGATGTTGTATAAACATCCAAGCGATTGCAGCAATCACGACAGATTTGCCGTCTATTTTTGAAGAGTTCTATTGTATATCTCCGAAGATCAGGATCAGATCTTCACCAAATTTAAATGGGACCACCTCAGGAGTATACTCTTTCAAATAAAAAAAGAATTTTGAGAATCGGTTCACAAATGGAGGAGAAATCAGGTAACATACATAAAAAAAAAAAAAAAAAAAAATACATACACACGAACATATAACCTCCTCCTTTTTTGAAGTCGGTTAAAAATAGAACAAACACACATTTCCAGTATAACATAGCCTTGCTTTGTATACAGTTCCCGTACAATAAGAGATCCGCATACAGTTATCACTGTATTCACAGCTCGATTGGAAGTCATGCGTACCCACAGCAACTGGCTAGTTTTTTCAAGTAAATTACGGTTTTATTCGTACTGTCCCATCAATGATAGGTTTTATTTTATTGTTTTGGGTTAATATCAATAAAAAAAGATTACAGAGAAATAAACATTAACAATGAAAACACTAGAATGAGCAAGGCCACAGGATGTCCACCACAAAATCATTACCTCTTTAATAAAACAACAATTAAACAAGAACATCGCTCCATCGCATCTAAACAATTCTTTTTATATTCTAAAGGGTCCTTCACACGAGTGTCGTAGTACGTCGTCACAAAGAGCCGGAGCGGCCGCCTCCCTTTGTTGCGACCGTGTGACGCGGCTTTTGACTGACATAGCTCTGTGAAGTGCCGCGTTATGTCTTCATATAAAATATTCGGAACAATGCACTCTGTGTTGTGTTTTGTTTGTCTGTGTTGTGTTTGTAAGGAAGTACGGAGATTATTGTCTTGTGAATAATTATTTTGTAGTGAAAGTTGAAGGAGATTATCAACAAGAAAATCATGATCAACTGATACAAAACGTGCCTTAAATTTATAAAGCGAGGTCATGCTTTAATACTGGATATGTGTACCTTGCTGTGTCGGTATGTGTACATAGAAATTTCAGATGGTTAATTTTATTCGATCTTTTCTATTACAATAAACGCAAACATAATAATATGAAGACCTTTTTTTTTGGCGGGTTGCAAATCATCAAATAACCCCTCCCGCTGGGCTCTTGGGCAGAGCGAAACGGAGTGTCAGACTTCTACTGACTAAAAACCACCCATGTTCCTTCTTAGCCCTTCATGTCGAGGCCGCGGTATCTCTTGCGAACAACCCGCAGCCCCGACGGGACCCGCAGCCCCGACGGGAAGCTTTTAACCTTGACTCCAAGCCTCAGAAAGGGTTCTTCGGGACCTTCCGACACATCTCATAGTCACGATGATGACATAATAATGCAAAGACATAAAACTGTCAAAGTTATTGTTCATAGTACGATCCTCTCCCGTCTGTTACCAAGGACGTCCTACGTTCGGAAACCGTTTGAACTTCAATTAGCAAGAAGCCGCACAATTTTGAATGTGACTTTCTGAATCAATAGCAGTATAAGACTTTGTAAATGGGTAGGTTTTAGTCTAACGAATACCTAACTTTATTAAAATGTTTGCTAGTAGTGTTAATACAGGCGACCTGTAGGGCTATTGCGTATCTTTTTAAATGTCAGTGGCTATCACAGTGTCCATCGATTACCCGTCAAATGGTTCCATTTTGTACTAAAGTCCATTTCACGAAAGAAGTCCCGCAGACGCAGCGCTGTATGTCGCGCGACATAATGTTGTTTCACAACTTTTGGCATCATAAATAAACCTTATAACGCACTAATCCAATAATAAACTCACAAAATATCTACCACAACAAACGCACCTTGATAACATCGACAAACGACAACATGGCCGATCTGTTAAATTTAGTTCCACAATTGTCCGCGGGACTTCTTTCGTGAAATGGACTTTAAACCATAACCATTTGACAGTTAATCTATGGACACTAAGATAACCCTGCCGGGTAATGGCTTCCTTCCACTGTTGACTATAAACTACACCAAAGTACCCAATTATTTGAAATATTCTAGTTGAAAAGTAGTTTTTGAAAAATATTTATTCAAAAGGTAGTTGCAAGTGGTGACAGCGTTAATGAATAACGCAGTATACGAAAGTCTCTTACAAATTGAACCGACGACGATTTGGTAATGGTTGCATGTGCTATCGTTGTGGCGAATTTTGAGCCTTTTGCAGCAGTAGTCGTCTTTGAGCTAACATAATGATGATGTGACCTGGGAACTAAGCAATTTGTAGGTATATATATATACATTTTACAATTTAGACTCAGGTCAATATTTTTATTTACTCTTTTCTTCTGGAGGCTGGGAAATCATCAAATTTTAATGACTCCTACCGCTCTGGATGGAGCGGACGGAATGTGTTAGACTTCTACTGACTAAAATCCACCTATGATCCTTCTTGGCCTTTTGCGTCCTGGGCCACGGTATCTCTTTCAAACAGCCCGCATAATTTTATTTACCCCTTTCTTTTGACGGGTGGAAAATCATCGAAAAACCCCTCCCGCTCTTGGGCAGAGCGAAAGGGAGTGTCAGACTTCTACTGACTAAAAACCACCCATGTTCCTTCTTAGCCCTTTGTGTCGATGCCACGGTATCGCTTTCGAACAACCCGCAGCCCTGAGAGGCATTTTATAATTATACCCTTAGCTTCAATTTAATACATAGCCTAGCACAACATCAAACTATTACAAACACATGAGCTTAATCTGTTATACCACAACACTAATGTTGCATATTGTAGCATATACCCGTTAGTTGTAAGACGACCACGGCCACAGCACAAACCGATGTCTCAATCGCTTCCATACGCGTCAATATGAACAGCTCACACACAGACCGGTATTAATTAGAATAAGAATTTGTAGAAGCGACACTGTTAGCTGCTGTTCTATTTTATTTTGAGCGTGTAAACGGAATAAAAAGAAAACTAATATCATATTTTCTCTGATTCTGATATCGGCAGGTGAACCTCTTGGTTTACAATTTTTTTAACAACGTCAAAATAGGAAGAGATTCTCAATTCGACTGTGTTTTTAAAAGCTTTTATTTACTTCATAACTCCCTCATTTATGAACGGAGTTGAAAAAATATTTTAAAATGCTTACCAATTTATTGATCCCATAGAAATTTGTCAAAATAAAATTGGTCTCTATGTTGTTTGGAAGTAGGTCAATTTTATGCCATAAGTTTTTCTATTAGCTGGATAGAATAAAAGAGGAAAAAAAGCATTTAGTTTTTCTTAACTTGAACTTTTTACTCCTTCCCATCTAAATAGCAATCGACAGCATATTTAAGACAAAACAATACCAGAAAAGTTAGAAAGTAATATTTTAACTTGTAACGATTCTTTCGGTAACATAAGCGTAGTATATCGCTTCTACCCGATTAACATTTCTATGACCAACGAACGTTACGTTTGTCGACCGCAATACGGCAGGTAATATTAGGTAGATTTGCACTAAGCAGTGGACTGACTAAGTCAGTGTTGAGGCGGTGGTTTCCGTGAATTCGATATGTGTATGATTGGCTGTCCGCCTTGAGCTTGCATAGCTTGTAACAGGCTGGTCTTGGCTTACAAACATTGCTTTGAAATTTGAATGGTGAACATTCGAGTGATGTATGGAACGTGAGGGTTGATAAGTCTAGGCAAATACAGGGTGTAAATCAACCCATCACACAGCCGTCAACCAAGCATTCTGTACATCAAACTAAGTAGCCCTACGCAAAAATTTTTGCTGGGAAACGACTTTTTTTTTGGGTCAAAAATCACATTTTACGGTAAAACTCAATATAGGACTGTTAAAACATTGTGCTAGTGGATGCTTTAATAGTAAACGGGTCATGGAGGTAATTTAAGTAAAGTTAAAACCTGAAAAACTAGTATTCACAAAAACAGCTGTGAAAAATTTGAAATTTTGACCCCCAATATCTCCGTAACTAGGAGGTTTCCAGGTATGGTCTAGAACAAAAAAAATATCACAGTGGTGGGATGAACAAGTGCCCTTCGTTTGCGTTAAGGGTACTTTTACACCCTATATATGTGCTATTATTATCAGGTCCGGTTTTTTACTGTTGAGACCACGGGTTAGAATCCCTGGTCTCCCAAAGTGTTATCGGGTTTTTTCCATTACGACTTTTTCAATAGCATTCCGGAGTCTAGAATAGTGTTTGTTTCTTATTACAATAGGATTGCCCCTAATACAAGATACCAGTGGGTGTACTAAAGCTAGACATGGATTACCTATCTTGTGATAAACAAACCACCATCTTAGGTTTTCTTGATTTTTTAGTAGACGTATTTCCAAGAATATATCAATAAACGATTTTCCTATAATATTTCGCACCTAAAAATAAATAAAATCCCACTTTGAAAAGAGTTTTTGTCATGTGACCTCAATAGCCCCTCCCAAACCCAGTCTTCCGCAGTATATTGTAACAAATCTCTTGTCCATCTGCTGGATTTAATCCCTCGTTGTTCGTTGAACCAGAAAACTGTCAATTCAAAGAAAAAAATAACCTGTAACTTAAGTCGGAACAGAACTGTACCCAACGAACCTCAACCGACGCGCGGCCTACAAGGAAAACTCGAACATTTCAATATTGTACCAGAAACAATAATATAATATAACCTACAGGAGGGTTTACACGAAGACAGAATCTAGATGTTAGTTTTTTTTTGAGGGGTGGGAAATCATCAAATAACCTCTCCCGCTCTGGGCAGAGCGAAAGGGAGTGTCAGACTTCTACTGACAAGCTTTTACTCGTAAGCAAAAAACGTCAGGCGGATTATATCGCCGTGTCAATGGCGCGTTCGTTTTCTACTCGCGCCTCAAAGAGATGTCAACAACATTGCAGAAGCCCGCAACGGCCGATGCCTGCCGCGGCTGTGGGTTGTTCGAAAGAGATACCGGGCCCCGGAAACAAAAGGCTAAGAAGGAACAAGGGTGGTATTTAGTCAGTAGAAGTCTGACACTCCCTTTTGCTCCGCCCAGAGCGGGAGGAGTCATTTGAAGATTTCCCACCGTCCAAAAAAAAGGCGACTTATATCGCACTCACAAAATATTATTTTGTATATTCTTCTCATTGATACCTGGTAGTCCACCATGACGTCTTAAAGCAGTATTCTGTTAATTTTATTCCAGAGTGGGAGAGAGACGGCGCTAGACATCATCTATAGCTCCAGTTCTTTCCCACACTGTATTCACATTTAAACAATACTATAACAGGGTAGGTCGCGAAATTCAGAAGTTTTTTTGTAATTTTCCGATCAGTGTCAGGTTGGATTTTGAAATATGATTCGCGACCGTAAGAACGTATAATATGGCTTTACTGAATTTGCATGATTATAATCATCAATACAACCCTTTTTTTTTTTTTTTTGGGGGGTGGGAAATCATCAAATAACCCCTCCCGCTCTTGGGCAGAGCGAGAGGGAGTGTCAGACTTCTACTGACTAAAAACCACCCATGTTCCTTCTTCGCCCTTCATGTCGAGGCCTCGGTATCCCTTGCGGACATCCCGCAGCCTCGACAGGCGTCGGCCCTTGTGGGCCCCTTCCGTGTTGCTGACATCTCTTTGAGGCGCGCGTGGAACACGAACGCGCCGTCGACACGGCCTGTTGTCGTCATAAGACGGACGGACGGCGAGCTTACCCATCACTCACCGTCCACAGGCCCGCGTCTACGGTGGCCGGAAGCCATCACGTGGCCCCCGACGCCCGGAGCGCCTCCCGCGGCGGCTGGGACGAGAGGTTCTCTCCCTCTCACGTTCCGCCACCTCCTTCGCTAGCATCACTGCTTCGCAGAAGGAGGCGACGGCGTCCCATTCCTCCTCGCCCCGGACCATGGCTTGCACCAGGGCCGGACGCGAGAGGTCGCCGCCGCCGATCGCCGCTACGAGAACACGGCGGGGCTCCGCCCAAGCGGGACACACCTCCACGGTGTGCTCCACCGTGTCCTCCGGCCGATCCTCACAATGGTGACAACCGGGCGTTTCCTCCCGCCTGATTCGGTGCAGGTACCTCCCGAAACAACCGTGTCCGGTGAGTACCTGCGTCAGACGGAAGGTGAGGGCGCCGTGGCGCCTCTCCAGCCACTCCTCAAAGAGGGGACTTACCGCCACTATCGTGGCGTGCCCATCAATACAACCCTCTGAGTTCAATTAACTCTTTTGAATGACTTTTACATCAAATAGCTACTCAAAGGAGTTTAATGAACTCAAAAGGGATGATGTAAAGATTATAATTTGTGTAAATACGTATATACGTATTATGGCCGCGAATTGTATTTTGTTTAACAAACAACATGACTGTGATCGGCATATTGCCAAAAACTTCAGAATGTTTGAATTTCGCGGGCAACTCTGTAGCTTCCACCTTAAAATGTCACGGTATACCGTCTAGTATTCGAGTAGAAAGAGATACTTAGCAAACAATCGTGAATTCGCTTGACGATCATTTCTATTAGAACAACGCGTCATGACGTATCCGATACTTAAACAAATAAGGCCGACAATCGCCTGCGAAGTACCTATGTCCTTTGCATTCTCGTCTCTCGACATACGAGAAACACATCTCATGTAAACACGCCGCAATATTATGTACAACCGAACAACACTTAAGCTTTTTATATTCCAAATACTTCAGAAAATACTCTCCAATAAATATATAACAAAAGAAATGAGTCTTTCATGTTTCGGGAATAAAATTCGGCTGGTAGACAAAGGGTTGGTCCATATTGTAGTAATAGGAACCGATTGGGGTCAATTGAGTTATTTCTTGGATGTCATATTATATATGTAGTTCTTGTACCTATTGGACCGAACTGAATGAAGGCTCGATGACAATGGATGGCTCTGTTAGGTGCTATATGTTTTGGAGATTTAGACTTTGACGAACTTTATAGATCCGATTTGCTTAGTAACGCGTGGATGCTCGATCAATGTCAAGGAAATAAAGGAGGCTTTAAATAGTAAAGTTATAGAAAAGATTAAGCTCTTCTGTGTGTGTAACACTGTAAGGCCCATTTCCAGCGTAACTGTCTTCCACGACCCTGTAGCTGGGTAAAACTGGTTTCCAGATGAAATACAAGCTGTAATCGTTACATAATAATCGAAGGGTTAGGCAGAGGTGACACTAACTTGATTCTTGCTATGTGGAGTGAAATGACTTTAATAAAAGGTTGACTTTTTGTATTATAATATGTTAGTAGTTGAAAAGCAAGTATACTGAAATGAAACTGAGTTGGTTATATGTGTCGGAGGACCGATGGTCTATAAAGTAGCTGAGTCCTCGAGAGCAGACCGTAGAACACCTTATAGATAGATGGGCCGATGACTTTTATCTGAAATAGGTTAGGATGGCTGTGCAAGACCGAGGACAGGGTGTTGTATCGTAACTTTTGAGAGGCCAGTGTCCAGTAGACGATTGCAATAAGCTGAGTTGATTTAAATTGTGCTTTTCTTCTTTAGTTGATGATTATAGGCAGTCATAGCTACAGGCGAAGTATCACCAAGTAATATTCTGGTAAATAGAAGGTCAGAAGGTCAGAACTCATTCGGTTGTAAGTAGAAAGTATAATAACCGAATATGTTTGACATATCATATAAATTCTAGCTCAATTTTTAATTTTTTTTTGCTACTGTGTATGAATCAAAACCTTTTACGAAATAAAAGATAAATATATTCCTTCAAAAGAAACATTAAGTGGTATTACAGACTTAAAAGCTAGTTCAAAATACAGGCAGAAAATAAGTCAAATGTTTTTCCTAAATCAGATTACATTTAGGAAAAAGGTTCTGCTTTTAGCCTATTTCTTTTGCGCACCAGATGAACAAACGATGATTAAGGATCTAAATAAAGGACAAAATGAATTTAATGGAATGATAAATTCGAAAATTTTCATAATATGTACTAAAGGGTCTTTTTTCAGTGCTTCTATTTCGTGGTGTGTGAGCGTTTTTAAAATTGACAAAAACATTTTTTTAATTGTATCCGAGTACAAATCAACATATTTTAATTGTTTTAATTTTATTGTAATAATTTATGCATCGATGTCCCTTCATCATCATCATCATGATCACCCTATAAAGTTGCACTGCTGTTCCCACTGCTGGGACTCAGGTCTTCGCTCTATGAGAGGGAATGGGCTTTAATCTACCACGCGGGCCCAGTGCGGGTTGGTGGATGTCACATAATGTCTTCGATTTTTTTGGTTCTAAGACATACCGGTTTTCTTACGGTGTTTTGTTTCACCGTTTTGAGAGCAGTGGTGATGAAATAAATTGCACAAAGTAATGCATTTGCCTGAGTTCAAACCTACTACCTACATAATGCCGCCTACACTGGACCACCAACCCTCCTCTGCACCCTGTAAACTAAATCTAACAGATAAAACCATTGTTACAGTATTTAATACTTCATCCAGTAATAATTTACAACTTAGACTAACTACTAACTAATTAACAACTAAGCTATGTTTTTATGTATTCCGTTTCTAGTTCGTAAATATGTTAAATAATAGTAAGGTTTATGGATGGGTGACCGCCCGACATACCGAGATTCCTCCGTGCCTCGGAAAGCACGTTAAGCTGTTGGTCCCGGCTGCCATATATAGATCTTTGGCAGTCGTTACAGGTAGTCAGGGACCTGAAATTCTGACATCCAGTCTTACCAAAAAGTATCGTATTACCTGGTATTAACTGTGTTGTGGAGGTCAGATAGGCAGTCGCTCCATGTAAAATACTGGTATTCAGCTGCATCTGGTTAGACTGGAAGCTGACCACAACATAGTTGGGAAAAGGCTAGGCAGATGATGAATAGTAAGGTTTACATTGTTCAGTCAAGTCAACACCGAACTAACAGTTTATGTTTAGAATTTAATGTGCATTGCCAAAACCTACTCACTACTAGCAAATCACCCCCACGTTGTCTTGCAGACTGGCTAATGTTCCTAACAACAGCATCAGCTAAACTCAAAGACCAACAGCAAACCTAAGACCTTACACTAAAAATCCAACCTTACGATCACCTTCCCACGACAACATAAAGATATTAAGTATGTAAATACCACCCATTCAGAAATGAGCAGCATACCAAGTTCAAAATCAGTACGTGGGACTCCAAATGAGGGTCTGTTTACTGAGGACCTTGCGATGTCAGCGTCACCCATCACTCCCTTCTTTATTGAAACCTCTGACGACAATGTGGACGTGGGTGCACAAATCGTCGACCTTGCAAAACCTAAACATAATCTTGCAGAACTTAAATTGTAAATTCTTGGGAAAAATTACTAAAGTAAGCGAGGGAAAATTAGGGATAAGGTGTTTTGAGGTTTGTGTAAACCTTCGCGTTGATAATTTGAGGGTAAAGGTTCATTCAAGCCGAGTCAGGTGTTAACAAACGCATTGTCAAAAAAGCCAGTAAGTATTTAAGGCTCTTTAGTAGCTGACTAGGCAAACGAATGCCTGTGAATAATCTGCTAGGTCGTAGTGATGTTTTTATTTTATTGTAACAATGTCGTTGTTACAAAACGTGTATTGTGAAAAAAAAATATGATACTTATTAGGTTAAAAAAAGGTGCAATGTTCTGATGTGAATAGTGGAGGCCTATGTCCAGCTGTGATTATTTTTCGGCTTATGTGATGATGACGATTATATGGTTTAACCGATATTATAACTACTAAAATCAAAGTGCAAGAGGTAGCGTGGGGTAGATTAGGTCTACCAGTGTCACAAAAAATGTAATTATCAATATTGTCTATCGAATGGATTGAAACTTATGACTCCGCTATAAAAAAAACGCTGTCATATAAACTCTGTTAATAGCTTTTTTAATTTGTATTTTTTTCGACAATTCAAAACTGCCTGTACCTGTAATACTTGAAAGAAATGCTTCGATTAAAATTCAAGCTCAATCCAATAATTCAACAAAACAATTGAATAGCAAAAGTCGTAAATCATTACATCACTTGACGAGGCCGTCAACGTGAATAAGTTAACTGCCCGAAGGGTTGGTAATTAATCGGCAACCCGGCCGAATGACGGCGAATGACGGAGCCGAAGTGGGCACGAGTGGCCATCGCCTTGTCAAAGTAATGACGGCACGAGTGATTAATTTATGACGTTGCCATAAAATTATATTTTGGTTATGACTGATTTGTTTATTTTTATGTTATTAGGAAGTTAGATTTTGGGAGCGAAAATTAAACGGAGATTTTATTACACAAGTTCATGTTAGACTAACTTCGCCTATCTTAATGTTTGGTATTTTTTTATCGTTGATCTATAAGCCGGTGTTACAGTCCAACTGATCTATAAGCCGGTGGTGGCCACCTCCGGCTGCGCCGCACATTCCGTCACGTACAGCTGATAACAAAAGTGCTTAGCCAACGTCTGAGCTTATGGCTACACAATAACGTTAGGTATGGCACACTACGTCCTACACACTGAAAAAAAAATCTGTAAACATTTTTCACAATCTCATTTGGGTAAGCAATAATAAAAAGTCTTGGCTTAGCTACCTTATTTTGCTACAAAGTACTTACGAGGTAGTAGATATACACATACATACATAACATCACGCCTGTAATCCCCGAAGGGTTAGGCAGAGGTGTACCCATTAGTACAACCACATTTCACCGGTTAGATTTAAGTTCCATGTAATAGGGGGTGAGCTTATTTAAATAAATCCAGACTTCGTAGCTGCTACTGAGAAAATTTACTTTTTTTTTTTTTTTTTTTTAAAAACATTGCCCCACTCTAGGAATTTCTCCTGTATCGTGGGTGCGTTTACAAACATGCAAAGTCACATACACAAACACACCCAGACCCGAAACAACTATCTGTAGGCCGTACAAATATTTGTTCCGTGCTGGGATCGAACCCGCAACACGCAGCGCAGCAGTCCAATCGCTCAGCCACTGCGCCAACCGTGCCGTCAAAAAAAGTTCCTGAGAGACACCTCATAACACTTTGCTAGACTTGCGAACCCGGAACGTCATGTTCAGCTGTTGCGTTTCCAATCAGTAGACAAGCGAAGCAGTCTGAAAAACAACAAAAGGAAAAACCGTAATCGTTGATAGATATCTAAAAAAAAATATAATTCTTGCAAGAACCTCAAAGAAAGCATCATTATTTACATGCAAGAAAAACAAAATCTTGTAACTGCTGAGCTAAGGCAAGTTACACTAGTGGTTGTGCTAGTACGAGTACAGCCGCAGGCGGCATTGGATCGATTATCGTCGGATCACGTCTCGTCGGAGCTGCGGAGATCCGACTTGTACTGTACACCTGAACGTTATTGAGGGTTATGTGTCGAGCGTAAGCGAGAAAAGAGATTAATTATTTTGTAATTATTTTTCGAAGAAAAAGATAATCTTTGGATTATTTATGTGCCGCGTGATTGTGGGTGGCTGTCAATCTGATAATTTTGCGGTAGTAATGCCTAATTAAAAACATTAGGGTGAAAATATAATATTATGGGATCGATGATTTGGAAAAGTAAACAGAAAAGTTTTCTTCAAGTAGCCGTAACAATAATCATCATCATCATTTCAGCTGAAAGACATCAACAGCTGGACATAGGCCTCCCCCAGGTGTTGCCACATAGACCGGTACCCTGCGTCTCGCATCCAGCGGATTCCCGCAATCTTCACCAGGTCATCGAGTAACCAGCAAGTAAAATAATGATATCTTTCTTTTTTTAATAACGAAGGTTTCAATATAAGTTTTTAAACTGTCACTAACAAAACAACTAAACATGTACCTACGTAGGTTTCTTTTCCACATTATCTTCAAAACGTACATATTTTGTCCGACCTGGGAATCGAGCCCAGAACCTCATGCTCAGCAGTCGCGCTTGCTACCACAAGACCAGCGAGGCAGCTGGATGTTATACCAGGCCAAATATAATACCCACATATCTTGTTGTACATTTCAACTTATTTATAAAAATTATCATTCATTTTGTGTCTGCCTTTAAAGTAATCGATGTTTGAACAAATTCAAAAATCCATACAAAGCACCTAGGCGCTCGTCAAAGACAAAAACAACGCTACCCGCTTACCTTCTACAAACAGATCCAACACTATCAGAATACACTTCCAGCAATCTTAGACTAGCAACTTCTGAATCAATATCTCGTCGTCTAAGTCTGCTTAATTCATCACGCACCGAGTAGGCGACTCAGGAATACAAAACTAATCCCGTTTCGGGTTAGCCCTACATAATAATACCAGTTTATTGACGTTAACTTATAGGGTTTGGCGTGTGTCTCTAAGTTCGTTATCAAACGTCTACAGGCTGTCCTCGTTATTCAAATTAATTGCTAGTTTAAACGGTAGGTACATTGAAAGGGTTTAAGTTATTCGCTGGAGTTCACGTCTGTTAGGGTAGTTCGGTCGATCAAGTGTTAGGGAGTTTTTGGGGTGAAATAATGTTATACCTGTTCGTAGTTTTAAACTGGACGGTAAGTATGTCACAAAAATAAGGCTTTAAAAAAAACTTTGAAAGGTATAAATATACAAAAAATGAAAAATAAAAAAACTTTTTTGCAAAAAATAAAACCGACTTCAAAAACACAAAAAAGTGAAAAATAACTTTAGCTTCTGAAGTCGGTGACTTTTGTTTGTTTTATTCAGTTTTTTTGTCACCGACTTCAGAAGCTAAAGTTATTTTTCACTTTTTTGTGTTTTTGAAGTCGGTTTTATTTTTTGCAAAAAAGTTTTTTTATTTTTCATTTTTAGTTGTAATATCCTTTACAAATATTTGATATTCATTAATTTTACGTTGTTAACAATACATGTCACGTAATAGGCTTATCCGCAATAAAATGGAACTTAACATACCTAACTCTCGAAATCTGGGCGTCCTGTACACATCTGCGTACCCCGTCAGAGCATACAGGCGTGATGGTAAGTTAAGATGTTGCGTAAACAATAAACATCCAAGCGATTGCAGCAATCACGACAGATTTGCCGTCTATTTTTGAAGAGTTCTATTGTATATCTCCGAAGATCAGGATCAGATCTTCACCAAATTTAAATGGGACCACCTCAGGAGTATACTCTTTCAAAAAAAAAAAGAATTTTGAGAATCGGTTCACAAATGGAGGAGAAATCAGGTAACATACATAAAAAAAAAATACATACACACGAACATATATAACCTCCTCCTTTTTTGAAGTCGGTTAAAAAAGGGTTTATTTTTTCCTTAAATTCAATGTTGTTATTTCTTGCATGTGTGTGTATGAATGAGTAGGTATCAAAGAAAAAACATAATCACAATTTGGTCCAATACCAGATACACTTTTCCTGTCTACTTGAATCAAATGTCAACTAACAAGCCTCTTATTTGAAAATCTTCAACTATCGATATCAAACAATATGGAAAGTACATCACTATTCGTTCCAAGCCATCCCCGACTCTTCACGTCAACTTGTAAAGAATTCACAAAAAACAATAATAATAACAGCCTTTATTTTAATAACATGTTGGAGCAATATAGTATCAAAAGAAAGAAAAAATTGTCCTAGTAGAAATTTAATATCGACAAGTCCCTTTGACTGGGGAACTGTTAAGAAATTCGCTGATTTCCAAAACTTACTTCTTTTTATGTACAAATTGAAATATATTGTGTTCAAGAGGAAGATATCAAACCTTCTTTCGTGGAACAATAATATATGGAGACAAAGGAAATGAGGGGACTTATTATTTTTTCGAATGATATGAAAAAAAAATTGATATACTCTCATTGAAGAATGCCTAGATATTAAGAATGAGGAACGAGGTGCCCATACATTCCAGTTATTATACAGGGAAATTAAACAGTAAGCAACTTGATCGTTCCTGTCGAGGCTGCGGGTTGTTCGCAAGGGATACCGCGGCCTCGACATGAAGGGCTAGGAAGGAACATGGGTGGTTTTTAGTCAGTAGAAGTCTGACACTCCCTTCCGCTCTGCCCAAGAGCGGGAGGGGTTATTTGATGATTTTTCACCCACCAAAAAAAAAAGGGTAATTTAAAATAAATCTATATTTAAATTTAGTTACCTATGTTGCGAGATGAAGTAACCGATACCTTCCGTCTTGGACAAAATTAAGCAAGTAAAGTTTTTGGTAAAATAGGTATCCGAAACGAGTATGAATTGAGGAAACATTAGGGAATGATGATGTGAAGTAGTATTTTCTGTCATTAATACTTAAAACGGGATATATAATATTTACCATGTTAAGTTTTTGTTTTGAGTTCTCAATGTTTTGAAATTGCTGCAAGTGCCTTGATTATGGTTTATGCGTGAGTAGTTTACACATTATTAATTTATTGGCATTCTGTGGTTTCTGCCTACCCTCATGAGAAAAGGGCACCAATAAACTGCCAAATGCTTTCAAAATTATACAGTAAATCAACGAATAGATCAAAGCCTTACAGACTTATGGCTAGATTTATTTTATAACATGGTACATTTATTCGTACATAATGGTAAAAAAAATGTACAAACTCCGACACCCAAATATGCTAAGTAAAAATAATCCTAACAACTTAGAAGTAGTACCTAGTACTGATTTCAATCACTTAGCCAACCTACACCACCACCGTCTGCAGAAAAGTTTTTTCTTCCAAAAAAAAAATGGTTTATTGTAAATTCGTCACAAAGTAAATTGGCCACGAAAAAAAGTATGTGTAAACTCGCCACAGTTCTATTTTCATGAAGAAAAATCTGCCATATTGATTATTTCCGTACGGACAGCAGAAAAATCGTCGCCTGACCAACCTTCACACTGCTCTGTCACACTGGTGTGACGATGAGGATTTTTTGTCTGACCATCACACCAGTGTTATGGATAGGAAATAAGATTTACTAACCTTAACATCGGTATGATATTTTATACTCTATATAAATTTTGTGCAGATTGTCATTTGCACGAAATATAGGAGTTAACAGGAGTAATGTAATGTGTTATGTAGTACTAGGGTATCATAAGTTGATAGAAGATTAATCATTTATTTTGGGCTGTCACCAAATATAGGAGTTAACAGGAGTAATGTGATATGTTATGTAGTACTAGGGTATTATAAGTTGATAGAAGATTAATCATTTCTTTCGGGCTGTCAACAAATACAGGAGTTAACAGGAGTAATGTAATGTGTTATGTAGGACTAGGGTATCATAAGTTAATAGGAGATTAATCATTTCTTTTGGGCTGTCACCCCGGAGCTAATCTTCAACTGAATCATGACACTCTGGTACATACAAAATGAAAACAAAAAAAAACCAATAACTTTGTTTGTAACCAGTACTTTAAGCAAAAATTATGTACCTATAAAGACTTGTGACGAATTTACACATACTTTTTATACATGTGGCGAATACACTGTCAATGTATGGAGTTTTCAAAATGTGACGAATTTACTTTGTGGCGAATGTACAATAACCCAAAAAAATGACGCCGTAACTTCTAGTTACACAAAAACCAAGTATTTACTTATATTTTTTGTCCTTTTCTAGGTAATTGCAATTAAAATAATTTGCGGCTTCTAAAATTAGGAGAAAATGCAAACAAAAGCGTCTAATTGAATCTTTTGAAAGGCTATAGGAACCTTGCCATTCCGTAAAGATTTTATTTTTAAAGTTTTTAAATATGGTATGGAAATCCGGTCAAGAGCGAGTTGGACTCGCACACCACTGGTTCTTTAAAACTAAATTGCGTGGAACAAGCTGATTTTTTTTTTGTGGATGTAAAATCATCAAATGACTCCTCCTCTGGGCGGAGCAGATCGCAGTGTCACTATATTCCGGGGAAGTACGAGTGCAAAACTATAAAATTATAGTAAGGAAATAACTATACATGTTTCAGCTGTAATAAAGGTCATTAATGGCCTATGTAGTATGGAATAAAACAGCCCAATATTAAAGTAACATCAAAGGAAGATGTTTCCGTCAGATCTCTCTAATTCCTTATCCCAATACGCCAACATAATCAAAGTTGGTGTTAGGCCGCCCCCACGCGAGCATTCGTTCGGGGACGCGTTTATTGAATTAAAACTTTCCTCGTTACGCTAGTGTGTAGATAGATGACTGATTACACGGAACTACGGGAATCGTTTGTGAATACTAAGAAAGTTTTGTGTTGACTCGGCTTTATTTGTTTACTTTACTAGGAAATGCTTAGGTATGATAATTACTTATTTGTTTATGTTAATTGGTTTTGCGTTTATTTGTATAACGTAATGTTGTTTAGGAATTGGCAGGTGTAGGTAAGTTTGACTTTTCAAAGGTAAACTAACACCCCGTGGGGGCTGCGGGTTGTTCGAAAGAGATACCGCGGCCTCGACACAAAGGGCTAAGAAGAAACATGGGTGGTTTTTAGTCAGTAGAAGTCCCCCTCAAAAATAAAAGTTAAACTAACATAGGTAATTTTTAACATAGGTAGGTAATTCTTAAAAAAGATAGTCGCGAAAAACATAACCCTTTCCTTGCAGTCGGGTAAAAAGGCATTATTTCATCTGTCTTACCCTTCGGGTATTACTAGCGTGATGTTTTGTTATTAAAATGATTCCATAGTCCAGAAAATACACAGCCAATAACCTAGTAAAGAATAAAACTATTCCTCAGAGCATCTTTAATCTTCAAATACCGCACATATCCTAAAAACAAACTCGGGAACCTCCCGGGCGTACAATAAAGGTTTTCATGAAAAATGAACTTGCACAGAAGTTGAGAGTCACTATAGATATCATTAACGGTAACTACTGAGTCATGCTGGTTGTTACGTGAACCTAGGGTACTGGGCCCCGAGTCTGCCATTCAATAGTGTCAGAATGGTCTATCATTGATCTCATAATTGTTGATTTTGACAACACCAAACTTGTCAAAATCAACAATTATGAGATCAATGGGCCCTGGTCAGGTTTCACTTCGTAAGGTTAAGTAACGGTTCGGAAGTGGATGGGTAATGTGGTTTTCGGAACTGAAATTACAGGTCCAAAAACGCGGAGTTGCTAGCAGTACTTTTTATTTTGTGTTAAGAAATGGTGCGCCACACTAGGAACTTAGCTCCTGCATCGTGGGTGCGTTTACAAACAATAAAACTCACATACACAAACCAATCAGCCAGACCCGAAACAACTATCTTTAGGCCATAGAAATATTTGTTCCGTGTGGGGATCGAACCCGCGACACGCTGCGCAGCAGTCCAATCGCTCAGCCACTGCGCCAACCATGCCGTCATTTTACGCATTTTGGTAGATATTTTTAGCAATTCCCGTGTAATATGGGGCGACTAGTAACCGATTACAAATAAGGACTAAAAACTTTCATTAAAAACATTTTTAACCGACTTCTTTTATTTTTATTTTGGCATACATTCTGTCTGGCATCAGATTGTGATGTGACCTGAATTTGAAAGTTGTTAAGTGCCAGAATTGCCCTGCTATAAAAATCTAGAAGAGTAGGTACTTACGAGTACCTACATCAATAATTCGACGAATTTCAACAAAATGGAAATGGAAGTTCCATATTATAAGATTTCTCACGTTCACGCATTTATATCGGGTTATGCAAAAAAGGTTGGTAACACGTGTTTTTCGTATGTTTCTACCGAAAATGTAAGAACGACCTGATTTTGTAGATAACTAACTTTCGCCCCTGGTTTTGCTCGTGTGGATTTTTTCAATTGTCTCAAGAGAAATTCGTCATCATCTGCGTAGCCTTTTCCCAACAATGTTAAGTCGACTTCCAGTCAACCGGAGGCAGCTGAATACGGGTATTCAGCTATTTTACATGGAGCGAATGCCTATCTATCTATGTATGACATCGTCAAAGTCACGGGAAACACCTGGATGAGAGACACACAGGATCGGGACATATGGCGGAAGAAAAGGGAAGGCCTATACCCAGCAGTGGGTGATTCCGGGATGATATGATGATGATGATGATGAATCTGTGGCGACAGCGAAATCTATCGCAACACATGCGAACTAAATTGGCAATTTCTACATCGCGCTATCAACATTATCCGCGACATAAGCCTATATAGAAAATCCCGACTTACATAAATGTCGGGCAGTTAGCCCACCAGACACAACACCCGTCTGGTCGGAGGATCCTCCCTTTTCTATGGGGAATGAGGAACTTTACACCCTGTTCCTCATTCATCCCCCCAAACTGGTGACCCCGAGCATGATCGTCAGCGCAGCCTTCGTGCAGCTACTTCAAACGTCATCATCACTTCCTCAAGCCTTCGAGCAGCGAGTACGAGGTATCTGACCAGTTAGTACGAGGTAATACGATACCTCTTAGTAGGACTGGTTGGCAGACCTTTTGGGTCACTGACTACCTGTAACGACTGCCAAAGATGTACAAATGATAGCCGGGACTAACAGTTTAGCATGCTTTTCGAGCCACGGAGGAAACTCGGTATGTACCTGGTGGTTAACCATCCATATCTAAGGCAGTGGCCTTACGATCATCCACAGAGCAACTCAGGCAAGCACAGCTTAACCTAAAGATCGAAAGCGAACGACTGTTATTATTTAGCCACAAGCTCCTCCTGTCTCATAAGAACTTAAAACTGGGATAAAAAGCATCCTATGTTGTCCTCACTCAGATCGTCGTATATCTATATGTGTGGTAATTTCACTAATTCGATTAGGCGTTTAGATATGAATAGTTAGAAAGAAACAGACACACAGACAGGCAAGTAGAATTACTTAATGCATGTTAAATGTTAAGTATGGAACGTGTTACAGTTTGTAAATATATGTTTTTAGATTTGTATTACGAATTTATTTATTGATGGATTAGTATTGAAAGTTCAAGGTAAGGAAATTTTATATTGAAAGGGCTTAACCACAAATACTGTTTTTTATTATTACGTCTGCTCATAACAAAGTACTCGTAAGATCGTTCACATCACTTTTTTTATTTTATAACTACTATTAAAGATATCTAGTTGTTGCAAGTGATGATAAATGTTTTAATAAGAATATATTATTATTGAAAATGCGAAAGTTTGTGAGGATAGATGAAAGGAGACATTTTTTTTAGGCCCACTGATCGAGGGCGTCTGGTTAATGCATTTAAATGTAACCGGAATCTTGTTATCATCTACACTAATAATATTATATTATAAAGAGGAAAGATTTGTTTGTTTGTTTGTAACGAATAGGCTCCGAAACTACTGGACCGATTTCAAAAATTCTTTCATTGTTGGGAAGCTACACTATCCGCGGGTGACATAGGCTACTTTTTATCCCTGTATTCTCACGGGAACGGAAACTATGAAGTGAAACCGCGTGACGTCCGCTAGTAATTAATATGTTGATATATGTTTCGCGAGTCAAATCATGTCTGTTATCGGTCAATGTCATTTCACAATAAATAAGTAAATAGGGACGTTTAGTTTACAAAAAAAAAGGACGCCACCGAGTTGTAGGGTTTAATTAAAATATTATATTAAAACATCCGCTTTAACCGTATAAAAATAGATAGTATTGAACTATTTTTACGCTATTTTAAAGAATTTCGCTTAAATTTACCCGACACGACGGTTTAAAACATCATCGTGACACGGAACGTTGTAAATCCGTTTTTTTGGTGGTTGACACTTTGACAGTCAACTTCATTTGACATTATTTCTGTTTATTTCGATTTGGCGTCCCGTTTTCATTAGCATTTTTATCAATATTTTCGTTAGACAATATTACAAATGAAATCTAGAGATTATAAATATACTTCAACATTCGTCATTACTCGACGCCAAATTATGTGGCGGGACTATTCTCCGAAAAATAAAAATTGTCTCCTTTGGCACGATTACGATTACGCGAATGCGAACTTCTGTTATCTTTTCAATTGGATGTTGTTTGATCACATGCAAACCTGACCTAGAATTTAAAAGAATACTGTTCATACAAGTACCATGTTCAAGTGGGATAGTTTCCGAAAACAAGCTGTAGGCAAGAAACTGGTATGTATAACATACATTATGAAACCACTACAGACCAGTAAAAACATCCACGGATAGTTTTACCAACAAATAAAGTCTCGGTTCGTTTGGCACACTATTTTCGATTCCTACCCTTTTGCCCAAATGGGCCCATGGGGCGAATACGTTACTTATCATGTTATTGGCCAGTACTGTGCTAAGGCCGACATAATATCCTACAAACATGTTGTGCCCTTTGGGGAAACCGCTACTTTCTTATAGGTACCTGAATTACAATAGGTACAGGGGACCACTCGTCATTCTTGTAAATAACAAAAACTGGCCAAATGCAAGTCGGAGTTTATTTTATTTTATTTTATTTATTAGGTCTACCAACAATTGTTTACACTAATTCACAAGCAGAAATAAGACATGCGTTTATACTTTACGCAGTGCAACAATTACTTATAGGTAAACACCACATGGACAAAAAGAAAACAATAATAACTAAATTCTTAAGCTATACATTGTACAAGGTAAAAAAAAAATCTGTAAAAATATTAAAAGCATCAATTCTACACAGCCCAAAAACTATTACAATAAATCTGATAAATAGTTCAGAAATTTAATTTTTTGCTTATTAAGAGAATCAAAATGTAAATCAACCATATCACTGCAACTATTCAAAACCCTACAGAACCTAGCACATGGAGAGTTAGATCCCAACACCGTTCTTCTCATTGGAGGATAAAGTGGAGTAATAGGTTTGCGCGGAATCCTCGACGGAGCACGAAAACTAATGAGTGCGAGCAGCGGCGGCGAGTCGATATTTCCCTTCAGAATTTTGCTAGCAAATATTGCGTCATTAAGACATCTTCGTTCTTCCAAGGTATGCATGTTAAAGAATTTTAATCTCTTCTTGTAAGAACGCACCTTTTTGCTTATTCCCACAGAAAAGGCCAGATGCCAAACAAAGCGTTTTTGGACTCGTTCTAGACGCAAACTATTTGTTGCATAATGTGGCCGCCACACCACACTGCAATACTCCAATATGCTACGCACTAAACTCTGATAAAGTAAGTTAGTAGTAGTTAAGTAAGAGTTGCACATGAAGGTGTAGGAAACCCTTTCTAATTTGTATTATTTTTTGTTTTAGCGACAACAGAAATACACGTCTTGTGATAAGTTTGTTTTTCATAGTGTCTGTATGTTTTTTTTTTTTTTTTATTTATTATAAGAACGAAGTTCTTAATAACTAATTACAATCTAGCCTAAAAAGACTAATAAGTAATTTAAATCTGACTTATTATGTTACATTATAGATTATGTTAAAACTAAGAATAGTGTCCATAATGCACATATACACAAGTCCTTAGCACTTTCTTAGAGTCTGATATAATTATAAAAACACCATGTTCATGTGTTATATAATCTCTTGTTGCGGTTTGCGGACTCTGATACTAGAAGCAGGATTTGGAAAACCAAAACTAAACTCAAGGGATCTTCTTTTGTGGTTTCTGAATTCCTCACTCGTCAACGCCAGTCTGCGTTTACAACAGCTCGCAAGCTGTTCGACGTGACTAATGTGTGGACTATAGACGGTAACATTAAGATCAAGCTTCCTAATGGCAAGCGTCGCCGGGTCTTCAGTCTTGAGGAGGTCATCGCGCTGGGAGCGGAGTATGGCAAGTCGCTGGATCAAGTGGTTCCGCCTGACTCCAATCCTGGTTCGATTAACACAAGCCCGGCGCCGGCGCAGGCCACTAGGTCGAGGCGGATACCAAAGAAGAAGTAAATCGCTTGTTTGTTTACGCTGTAAGTGTTCGCTGTATATGTATTTGTTTGGTAAAGATTCCTGGAGCTATTTTTCTGTTCGACGATAGTAATACGTCACGGTAGCTTTTGTTTGTGTACCGACTCTTTTTAGATTTAATCTTGACACTTTGCAGCCATAAAAATAATTCATTATTTATGTCACTGGTCATCTGTTACCTGTCACTTGTCATAGTGTCTTGAATTGTTTTTTTTAATGTTTCGTTCGGAAACGCGCTTTAGTTTTACTGTACTCTTTAGTTTTTAGTACTCTTTTCTTCTTTTTGTTTGGTTTTGTGAACGGTCAGCCGGCAGGTTATGCAATTTAGATTGAGTGAATCTTATTTCACATTTATAATTTTATAATTATTTATTCTATTATTATTATTTTTTTTAGCTTATTTTATCTTATTACCATCATAATAATTATGTCTGACGACGACTCATTTTATTCTTGCCATAGTTCTTCCGCGTCTTTTTCTTCCCTTGACAATTCTATAACCGTGAATGATTTTCTAAACAGTGAATGTAAGCTATTTGGCAAATGCTTTAACGTGTGTCATGTTAACGCTCAGAGTATTCCTCAGCATCATTCCGAGATGTTGGATTTATTTTGTGACGTCCCGTTACAAGCTATATTAGTGTCCGAAAGTTGGCTCAAACCTGAACTTCCCTCAACTTCTTACTCTCTACCAGGCTTTGTCTTAATTCGCAATGATCGTACGGGCAAAAGAGCCGGCGGTGTTGCCATTTACCTGCGAAGTGACATCCCTTACAAAATTCTATTCTCTTCACCCCCCATCTATAATGGCAACCCGGAGTACTTGTTTCTGGAAATAGTTGTCAAAGGAGTTAAGGCCGTTCTAGGAGTTGTTTACTGCCCACCTACTGTAGACTACTTCTCCATTCTGGAGTCTCTATTTGAATCTGTATCTTCAGAGTACAAACATCACATAGTGATGGGCGATTTTAACACTGACCTTTTGAAGGACAACCTTAGGTCACGTAGGTTGAGGACGATCTTGGAGTCGTCGAGTCTGTCTCTCCTTACGCTTAGTCCGACACATCACAACTTAGACTCAAGCGACTCCTGGCTCGATCTCATGCTCACGTCTCTAACGAATCTCGTTGCTAATCATGGTCAGGTCGCTGCCCCTGGGTTGTCTAGACACGATTTGATTTATCTTTCCTACAAAATTAAACCCCCTAAGCAGCGGCCTGCTATTGTTTTTATACGGAATTTTTCTAGGTTAGATAAAGAAAAACTCAGCACTGATGCACAAGCTCTTGATTGGGACGATCTTGTTCAATCTACGACAGTAGAGGAGAAAGTTGAAATGTTTAATAGGTCTGTTCTCCAGCTCATTGACACGCATGCACCTCTGAGGTCCGTGCGTGTTAAGCGCCCTCCGGCTCCATGGATAACCCCAGGAGTTAGGATGGCAATGAGACGGCGGGACAAGGCCTTTAGGAGGTATAGACGAGATCGCAGTGAGGACAACTATAGCCTGTACAAGTTGGCTAGAAACCGCTGCAACCAGATGGTAAGGGCATCTAAACGCCGATACATTTGTGAAAATGTCCTAAATTCTTCACCGGCTGATATCTGGAAGTTTCTTAAATCACTTGGCATATCAAAGTCCTCCTCTAGTGTTTTACCTTCTACTCTGTCCTTGAATGCTCTTAATAAGCATTTCTCAACGTCCGCTACTCTTTCACTTGATGCTAAGAATAAAACTATTCAGGACATTACTTCCAAGCCCATATTGCCTCCTGACTCTTTTACTTTCTCTCCCGTGACTGGCCTTGAGGTCCTTAAATTTTTTACGTCTATTAAGTCTAGGGCTGTTGGCTGTGATGGAATCGGCAGAACTATGTTATCTTTCATGACTGAAAACTTAATTCCTATTATTACTCACATAATAAATTTTTCCCTTTATACTGGTGTGTTTCCCGCGGTGTGGCGTAAAGCATACATTATCCCTCTTCCAAAAATTTCCAGTCCCAGTTTGCCCAATCACTACAGACCGATCTCCATTCTCCCTTTCCTGTCTAAATTACTTGAAGCAGTTGCTCTTAGGCAATTATCCTCTCACGTCCTCAAAAATAGCCTGTTATCCGAATTTCAATCTGGTTTTCGGCCTGGTCACAGCACGGCCACAGCCCTACTTAAAGTTACAGAAGACATTAGGAATGGCTTGGAGAATTCGAGGGTTACGGTGTTGGTTTTAATAGATTTTTCCAACGCTTTTAACACCGTTGACCACGATATTCTCCTGGCCATACTGTCTCAAATTGGGGCCTCATCGTTGTCACGTGAATGGTTCTCATCATATCTTCGTGGTCGCCAGCAGGCGGTGCGTGCTGATCAGGTTTATTCCGACTGGTGCGACCTGGTAGCTGGCGTTCCACAAGGCGGTATACTCTCTCCTCTGTTATTTTCATTATTTATAAACTCAATTACTACTATCCTCAAGTGCTCTTATCATCTATACGCTGATGACCTGCAACTTTACGCTCAATCTGACATTGCCAACCTTGACCATTGTATCTCATTACTCAATGCTGATCTTCAAACTATCAGGGACTGGTCCGGTAAATTTGGGGTTGCTGTCAACGTCGAAAAATGCCAGGCCATTCTCATAGGTAGTTCTTACTACCTGAGAAATTTAGACACTAGCCAACTGATACCGCTTATGTTCGACAACTTTGTGATCCCTCTCTCACCACACGTTAAAGACTTGGGCTTGCACATTGACGACACACTTAGTTGGAACAAGCAAGTAGCTCAGGTTAGCCAGAAAGTCACATACTCACTGCGGTCTCTCTATAGATTCAAACATTTTCTACCATCTAGCACTAAAATCACTTTGGTCCAGTCACTGGTGATTCCCATTATAGACTATGCTGATGTTTGTTACCTGATCTTTCCCAAGAACTTTTAAACAAATTGGATCGTCTTCTCAACAATTGCATTAGGTTTGTTTTTGGCCTTCGTAAATACGATCACGTCTCTTCTTACCGTTCTCAGCTTGAATGGCTGCCTATTCGGCACAGGAGGTCTCTTAGAACTCTTTGCACGCTCTTTACTATTTTGAAGGATCCATGTGCTCCTAACTACCTAAAAAAATATTTCAAAGTGTTGGGCAGTTCGCACAGTCGTAACCTTCGAGCTTCTGATAATCTACTCCTTGAAATTCCCTCACACCGTACTGGTTTCATGTCATCTTCTTACGCTGTGTCAGCCATAAAACTCTGGAACGCGCTACCCCTTGGCATTAAAAGGGCGGAAAGCAAAATAGCTTTCAAAAGAACTGTGCGGAAGCACTTTTTAAAATCGGACTGAATCACTCTTAATGTGTGGTGGCCATGGTAATTATTGTTTGGTTTCTCGTTTTTGAATTATTTGTATGTATTATAATATATATTAGTTTATTTAATTCCATCTTAATATATATGTATTAGTATGTACCATTTATGTAGGTATATTGATTTATGTTAACAAATTAGTATTCTCCTAATTTATTTATATTTGTACTCTACCACAGTGCTGTCCTATTTGACCCTAAGGTTGACTGGTAGAGAATGCCTTGTGGCATTAAGTCCGCCTATGTACCACGTTTGTGCATGAAGTTTAAATAAATAAATAAATAAATATAATTATATCAGACTCTAAGAATCTGTATGAATGACAAAGTTATATTTGCGGTTTTTTAAATGTAGCTCAGTAACTGATGAATTATTAATTACTTTAAACGAGATTTATGTGGGGTTCAGAATAAATAATCTCGTTTAAACTAATTACTGCAGCTCCAACCCTCAAAATATATGAATAAATATTGGAAGTCGATCGCAATACCTTTAGTAATTGAAGAGATGGAAGAAGAAGACTTTGTGTCAATGATTCCCTTCATCATTATCATCACATCGGCCCAGAATCACCCACTGCTCGATATAGGCTTCCACTTTTTTTCTGCCACACTTTCCTGTTCTGGATGTCCATTCATTATCCAGGTCCAACGACCTGTAGAACGGCCCTGGTTTCTTTGGTCTAACCTTGGTCACCACTCGGTCAAAGCCTTGTTTCAATAACCATCTCCGCTACTAGCCAGATGTCCTGCCAAGGTCCACTTGTTGATGCCACTTCAACAACGTTAATGTTAGATAGGCTCGAACACGTCCCAGGAGTACCTACACAAGGAGCAGGAGTCATGCTTAATGTCAACGGAGCACCCACATCGACTCTGATGCAATCACCGCCATCAAGCCATCAAAGTGTTCCCACCATAGTGGAGCTGACTGTACGTATCTGCGATGTTTATGTGCGTACATTTCTTCTTCGGACCACGTGGGTCCTAGCATAGAACACTCCTTTCTTTCCCATGGGCACCATATAAAATGACTTATATAGATTCGGGGGAGGATGGGTTTACAGTCTTTGTACTTGTTTGCTTAGAATGTCCATTTAATTTGAAATGCAAGTGATGTTTTAAAAATCTTGTCTTGATTCAGAAATCGGGACAGAAGTTGGTAAAATGTTTTAACCTGTACCATATTACCACCACAGTTATTAAACATTTGCTTAAACATGGTATAGAAAACATTATGCCTGTAATCCCCAAAAGGTCAGACAGAGGAGTGTAATAATATTAATACACACCAACATTTTATCATATATGATTAAGTTCTTTGCATTAAGAGGCGAGCTTATTGCCATCAACCGGGCACAAATCCAGACTCTGCCTGCAACTGAGAAATTCCTTATGGCAAAACCCAATAAAACTTTGCCCGACCTGCAGAGCTATTGCGTATCTTTTTAAAAGTCAGTGGCTATCATAGTGTCCATCGATTAACTGTCAGTTTGGTACAAAATGGAACCATTTGACAGTTAATCGATGGACACTATGATAGCCACTGACATTTAAAAAGATACGCAATAGCCCTGCTGGACATCGAAACAAGGTCCTCATGCACAACAGTCGCATTTACGACCACTAAACCATCGAGGTTTATAGAATTTCATACATACTTACATACATAAACTCATACAAGCAGAAACCAGAGAACGCCACCTGCTACGATCCTTACATACTCCTTTTGCGTCGTCCACATTCATACATCTGGTCATACACGCACGCCGGTTGCGTGTACTACGCACCTGGTCTTTTTGAAGAACATCACCAATAAGGTCAGTGTATGACTTTCTAGAGCGTCCGGGGTCCCGGCGAAGCACTGATTATAATGAAAAAAACCCGTCAATTAATAAAAAGGCTTTCAGAACCCATCACTTCACAACTATTTAAAACCCACATCATGTATTTACATTAATCCAACAAAATTACAGTATACGTCCAGTAGTCTAGCAAATTATGTCCATTTTGAGCGCAATGCAACAATTTAGCGGCTATTTACGGCGTTTTAACGACCCTCGGCTTAACTAGGATTTCCAGTTTAGGAATAATTTCCTATCGAGATGATTTAACGCTTTATCTGTTGGTGCTGTTGTTTATTTGTTGTTTTAATTCAGTTGTTGTTCGTTGTTGTTTCAGATTTTGTTATGAGAGGCAGTGTTACTGAATAGACTGGATACATAACATGAAAACACGGTGACTGTGTCTTTTGGTTAGGCAGAATGCCAACAATTAAGTTTTAGTCTCATACAATTGGGAGTTAGCCTATTGCCATCAACCGGTTGGAATATTTATTTTTTCCTATTAAAAATCACTTGTTAAGCTATTTCTATAAGCTGTTCTATTTCCATTTTTGTATTCTTAGTAATATTTGCTTGAAGAAAAAATTGCTACTAGGATGTTTAACTAAAAAGTAGTTTTTGTAAATAGGTCAGATTGCTATTAATCAATGTTCTTTCATGATTTTTGATACGAACGGCAATTACTCAACAAAAACTCGTGTGGAGCAAATATTGATATCATGGCGTACAGGTTGTGGTTCCGGATGAGGCTATTAATTTGTGTATATGGGTTCAAATATTTGTAAATATACAGGACATAAAACAAATATGTAGAAAGTGTAAGGCTGCGGGTTGTTTGAAAGAGATATCGCGGCCTCGAAACAAAGGACTAAGAAGGAACATAGGTGGTTTTTAGACAGTAGAAGTCTGACACTCCCTTTCACTCTGCCCAGAGCGGGAGGAGTTATTTGATGATTTCCAAACTCCCCCAAAAAAAGGCAGTGCAATGTAAGAAATACGATAATGAATTCGATAGGTATTTAACTTAAGAATTAGTGAATTCACAACACAAACTTTCAAATAACACCTACCCTTATAGTACCTTTCATCATCTGCCTAGCCTTTTCCCAACTATGTTGGGGTCGGCTTCCAGTCTAACCGGATGCAGCTGAGTACCAGTATTTTACATGGAGCGACTGCCTATCTGACCTCCACAACCCAGTTAATACTAGGTAATACGATACTCTTTGGTAAGACTGGATGTCAGAATTTCAGGTCACTGACTACCTGTAACGACTGCCAAAGATCTATATATGGCAGCCGGGACCAACAGCTTAACGTGCTTTCCGAGGCACGGAGGAAACTCGGTATGTCGGGTGGTCACCCATCCACAGACCGACCTAGGCAAGCACAGCTTAACCTAAAGATCGACCTGAGTGGCAGTTCTTATTAAGCCACGAGCTCCTTACCTTACAGTACCTTTAACCCATAAAGTACCTTTACCCAATGATATTACAGCAAAGCCTTACCAACCCTCAACATCTCGAGGCTATGCCAAGACCAACAGTAAACATCAAACAATCCACGCTAACATTATTTACAGCGGCTCTAAAATAAACCTACCTAAATAACTGAGCAATTTGAACCTTCCAAATATCAAGAAATTATCACTCCACTCACTTCCGACCACGAACTTAATTTATTGTTCGTAGCCAGGAAGTCATCAATGTCAAAATCGAAATTAATAATTCACGGCAGGCTGAACAGTAAGTTTAGAATTCATCTGTTTGCTATATTGAAACTGTAGGTTTGTGCTGAATACAACACGAGACCTTACTATATTCGATAGTTTGAATTTTAAAGACTTTGCAAAAAAATATATTGATATACAGGGTGTAAATCAACCCATCACACAGCCGTCAACCAAGCATTCTGTACATCAAACTAAGTACCCCTACGCAAATTTTTTTTGCTGGGAAACGACTTTTTTTTTTGGATCAAAAATCACATTTTACGGTAAAACTCAATATAGGACTGTTAAAACATTGTGCTAGTGGATACTTTGAATAGTAAACGGGTCATGGAGGTAATTTAAGTAAAGTTATAACCTGAAAAACTAGTATTTACAAAAACAGTTGCGTAATATTTGGAACTTTGACCCCCAACATCTCCGTAACTAAGAGGTTCCCAGGTATGGTCTAGAACAAAAACATGATAGCAGTGGTGGGGAGAACAAGTGCCCTTTTTTTTTTTTTTTTTTTTTTTTTTTTTGGGGGTGGGAAATCATCAAATAACCCCTCCCGCTCTTGGGCAGAGCGAGAGGGAGTGTCAGACTTCTACTGACTAAAAACCACCCATGTTCCTTCTTCGCCCTTCATGTCGAGGCCTCGGTATCCCTTGCGGACATTCCGCAGCCTCGACAGGCGTCGGCCCTTGTGGGCCCCTTCCGTGTTGCTGACATCTCTTTGAGGCGCGCGTGGAACACGAACGCGCCGTCGACACGGCCTGTTGTCGTCATAAGACGGACGGACGGCGAGCTTACCCATCACTCACCGTCCACAGGCCCGCGTCTACGGTGGCCGGAAGCCATCACGTGGCCCCCGACGCCCGGAGCGCCTCCCGCGGCGGCTGGGACGAGAGGTTCTCTCCCTCTCACGTTCCGCCACCTCCTTCGCTAGCATCACTGCTTCGCAGAAGGAGGCGACGGCGTCCCATTCCTCCTCGCCCCGGACCATGGCTTGCACCAGGGCCGGACGCGAGAGGTCGCCGCCGCTGATCGCCGCTACGAGAACACGGCGGGGCTCCGCCCAAGCGGGACACACCTCCACGGTGTGCTCCACCGTGTCCTCCGGCCGATCCTCACAATGGTGACAACCGGGCGTTTCCTCCCGCCTGATTCGGTGCAGGTACCTCCCGAAACAACCGTGTCCGGTGAGTACCTGCGTCAGACGGAAGGTGAGGGCGCCGTGGCGCCTCTCCAGCCACTCCTCAAAGAGGGGACTTACCGCCACTATCGTGGCGTGCCCTAGAACAAGTGCCCTTCGTTTGCGTTAAGGGTACTTTTACACCCTATATAACAGAGAGCTACATATAAGTTTTTAAACTGACCTAGTCACTAACACTATCACTAATACTGAAAACCGAACATTTATCATGTTTACTTTTTTTTTGTAACTACAGTACTTTAGTAATAAAAATATTATGTCGACTAACTAATAAAAACATATAAAAAACAATTTCGATTGAAAGCAACACCTCTGCTAAACTGTATAAAGTAGATATCGCAAACCAAAGTTTAACTTACGAAACGCGTTTTACTTTTACGGGTGAGTGGTACGGTGTTGCATTATAAATCTAAGACTAAAAAAAACAGTTTTTTTGCAGAATCGAAACCAAACATTATTGCACAAAATACTATAGTTTTTATTTGACTTTCCTTGTCTAAACTTTTAAGCTTATAAACAAGCTATTTAAAATCCACCTTCAAGTGATTGTATAAACAAAAAATCTCAACCATAGGACAAACAACGCCGCAGGACACAGACAGTCCCGTCCTGAATAAATCGTGATTCAAAACGAGCTTTCAGTTTGCCGACTTGGAAGTGGCTTAGATAAGTGATGGGATTCGTCTCTGTGAGAGGGTAATTCGGGAATTTTTCATCTTGAAAGCCAAGTTTGTGGTAAGCCCTCGGCAGACAAAGTGAAATAAATAGCTAGGCAAAGGATTGACATTCGGGGCTTACTTTGGACGTTATTCTGTTTGGTTGTATAACTTGTTTATGTTTGTACTTACAGACTTGTTACGATATTGTATTTCTTTCTTCTTTAGGCTTTGGGGAACAATAGCCATGTATAAAAACTGACTTACAATTTATTATTTTGTCCCTAGTATGTATGTCGATTTTGAAGGATAGGATAAAATATATACTTTGTGAGACTGCAGTAGGTATAACACAAACAGAAACGAGTACACACTAATTTCAAAATTCCTTGCAAAAATTTCTTAAAACTGAACATTCTAAAAACCCTGCATGTTTAAATTCACACAAATCACACTCAAAATTGTTTCAAAAGAAATGAAAAATGGGTTACGTGTCAGCTCCATTTCGAGTCCTACTTAAACAGTAAGAAAAGAATTTGATAAGTGCATGATAAATTCAGCTGGCAACCGACCAAGTAAAACAACTACGGATGCCTGCCTTTTATATTTTAAATTCTGTTTTTATAAAGCGATGTACGGGTTCCACATGGTGCGACAGGAGCCAAGTTTACGTAAACGTTTACACTTAGGATTATCATAAGAATCCTGGTGGATATGCCTGTCATGGTGTGTGCAATGTTGCACATACCGACATGCTATAATATCGGTGAGTTAAGTTTTTTAAAATATTAGTAAAAAGGAGTTGAAATGGAGACCCAGAACTGGTTATATGAACGTAGTCAGGCCGCGAGTGTGAAGAATCAAGGACAGGGTACCGAGGTACAATAAACGGGAGAATATAATATCACTCTAATTACAAATTCATAATGCAGATTTGTGATTGCAGTGGATATTAAAGAGTATTAATTGAAATAGTACATTTAATTTTTGATGTTATTTATGATCTAGTAAATATTGAAAGTCTAAAAAAAATACTTTGAGCTCCTAGACCGTTGAGCATTGACCGTTTAAGACAGAACTGTCATTTTTAAGAAGTAGTATCTTTGTCGCTACTCCAAGTGAAGGTAAATACATTTTCTTACGAATATTTCTAGATCAATAGAAACATAGCAAACAGGCCATTGAAAACATCGCTCCATTAGATGACACTACAAAGAAACTCCAAGAAAGATCGATGTTCATAAATTAGCGTAATGTTACACATGATTGACATCTTTAAAAACCTTTGTATGTTATTCCTTCTTACGCTGATGAATTCTCGAGAATTTATAGGCACTTGTATTGGGAAAGAAATACTAAGAAATTTTCCTTTTGCTGTGAAGGGACTTAAAGAGGGATCGTGGGTAAATAATAACAGACTTGACCTTTAAGGTTAAGCAAAGCTTGCCTAGGTTGGTAAGTGGATCGGTGATAATTAATTTCATACCGAGCCATCTCCATGGCTCAGAAAGTTATGCATTTTGGCCCTGCTATTATTTAAAGATCCCTGGTAGTTGTTACGTGTAGTTAAAAGCCTTAAATTTTGACGACCAATCTTGTCAAGGGTGCATCATGTTGGAACGCAACTGCGTCTGGTCAGAATGGAAGCCCAACCCATCGAAATTGGAAAAAGGCCAATTACATGGTAGGTAAAGGTACGTGTAGATCAAAAGATGTTCTATCAATCAATCTATATCACATATCACAATAGGTTCTGGCTGTGATATGTGTCCCAAATAAGTATCGTAATATAAAAATTGTGAAACAACATTTATTTACTGGGATAAGGTTCCGCCAACATGTCACGAAAACTCTATTATCTTGTGTTTGTTATGATATCCATTGGCAGACGTTTATGTATGCCCGGTACTAATTTCAACTCTTAGCGCATAGCCCAACGTTGAAATTTCAACTCAATTTTTTTATTTAGGTGTATGTGTGTGTATTAAACACAAACTTCTGCCTATCCTCTTAAAAACCGCGTTTTATAATATTTTGGATTACAAAACCACAGACAACCTCACATACTCGTACACTAAATAACTTTAAACTGTACTAAACAATTACCGAAACTATCCAACAAAGCATCCACTTACGTTCATAACATTTTGTAAACTCATATAAAACAGTACCCAATTGCGTTGCCTGTATAGTTCTCCTTAATTTTGTATTCGCATTTCTCGCAACACGTTTGTCGGTGACTGTGTTCGGTATCACTCGTGCACACTCGCCCTCGCCCCGATTATCCGCTTTATCTCGCCCTTCTCGCCCCATCTCGGACCACTCGCCCTGATTACCCCGAATAATCGTATTAAACGCCTTTTAATTTAATGTTAATGTTGTTTACGTTCGTTCGTAACTGTTGTATGGTTGCTAACTGGGTAATATTGGAACAATGACGGTAATTATCGCGGGCAAGGGGTTTTATTAGCGAATGTCTGCCTACGTATATTCGTTGGGTTTGTAAGGAACTGTGACGCGTTTGTTGGTGCTGTTTCGTAGTTTGCGCTTGATTTAAACATCAATATTCAATTCCACAGTGTCTTAAGACGGAGGAAGAGGGTGTATAACCAGTGTATATTGCCAGTGATGACTTATGGCACAGAGACATGGTCCTTAACTGCTGGCCTCTTAGAGAAGCTCAGAGTCACGCAACAAGCCATGGAGAGAGCTGTGCTCGGAGTTTCTTTGTACGACAATATCCGAAACGAGGAAATTCGCCGAAGAACCAGGATCACCGACATAGCTCTCAAAATATGCAAGTTGAAGTGGCAATGGGCAGGCCACATCGCTCGAAGAATCGACAACCGATGGGGAAGAAAAGTTCTCGAGTGGCGACCACGAACCGGAAGACGCAGCGTTGGTAGGCCCACCAGGTGGACTGACAACGTCGTGAGAGTCGCGGGCAATCGGTGGATGCAAACGGCAGGCTGCCGTTCTTTATGGCGTTCTATGGGGGAGGCCTTTGTCCAGCAGTGGACGTCTTATGGCTGATGATGATGATGATAAACAAAGACTAGATTCGAAGACGTCTATTATCCACTAACCCGTGTCACTCGTTCTCGCAGATAGCAAACTTTAGTCCCAATAGTTAGATCTCTCAGTATTCACCAGTATTTCGTACGTGTTTGTGATACAAAAACAAAAAAACACACACATAAAAACATTCGCACCATCGAAACCCCAAAATCTTCCATGAACAATTAATTTGATAAATCATGGCAGCCTTCATGTTTACGTTTCAAACTTAAAAGCGATATAACCTGCTCGAAAATGGCGTCGGAACGAAGAGAATAAATATTTAAAGACCCTAATCAATCGTGACGTGAGTTCTCTTCGAAAATTAACGAGATAACTGAGTTTGCTTTTGTTATAACATTATGCAAAATTGTCCAAAGTAAACATAATACGTATGAGTGTATTTTGTTTCGGAATTTTGAGCGGCAATATATTATTATTTTTGGTGTTTACGATCGTTCATAACAAAGGATGCTATAAATCGTTAACAATGCCTGCTGTCTCATGGTTTTCTTTGGGATGATTTTTAAATACAACGTTTAAATAGTTAGAGGGCAGTTTTAAAGATAAACCCACTTACACAAAAGAAACCTAAAGATCGGACATAGCATCGTGCCTCTAATACCCGAAAGGTTAGACAGAGGCGTACTGTTTACTACCCACATTTAAAAAGTTATGCTTTAATCCCATGTATTAAAGGGCGAGCCTATAGCATCCACCGAATACAAATCCAAATACCGAGGAGCTATACGAAACTCTTGATGAAATAATCTAAAGATTGCACGACAAAAAGAGAAGTTTTACTTGCTATCCATAAAAACCCAATATATTCAGAACAACGTCAAAATACATAGTAGTTGTAAAGGCGTTCAATATGCATACTAGTAGGTACAGGCGAGTCAATAAAGTCACGTTGTGTGACGTTCGTGTCGCTAAATATGAAAATGTTCTGAAAGCGCCTTAACTGATGTTGAGTGTTTCTACCCCGACACATGGGGGAGAATGTAATATTACTTTACATATCATGACGGCTTTATTCTTAGAAGAAGAAATAGGTAGATAATATGTAACATTAATACAAAATGTACAACTGTACAGCACACCGAAATTGAAACTTCGTAATAAGCCTATATTCCCGGTAATCGAGCTTGTAACCAAACTCCACACTGCTTCTGGGAATTTTATACAAAACACTGTAGCTACTGAGCGCAAATTTCTCCTGTTCTTGTATATTACATAGCATTAATGACTTTGACAACTCGAACGTGGTGTAATAATGTGCTGATCGTGTTTAGTGTCATTGAGAAAATACGCTATAGCTGGAATTAGGCCCGGGGTATTTAAACCACCGACATTCTGAATTCTGGTAGCAACTGACAATCTATTTTTTCCCGATTCGATAATGGAACCCATGACCACATACTCAGCAGTCATACTTTCGTCAATAAAATGAACGAGACCGTCGAGGATTGCCACAAAAGTAAAGAAAGAAAAATACATATTATATTATATATTTTTATTTGGCACATGCCACAAGTGTACACGCAACAAATAAATTATAAAAAGAAAAATAAGATTATATTGTGTGTCTCACGTGTGGTCTCACGGCATCGCCAAATAGGGCCAAAACGACAAGTCTAATCCCCTTTTTTTCTCTTATCAGTGGATGAAAGCCCAATGGCCAGCTAGCTTGCATCCTCATCCTTAAAACACTTGGTTGTAAGGTGTATCGATGCCTTTCGATCCACAGCTAAACTTAAGCCGTGTTTTAGTGCCGATCTCTTCGCATATAGTCGTAAACTGTGCGAGTTGTGTTTTATGTTACAATACTTAGTAAACAGAGGGGAGCTCGTGGCTTAATAAGAACTGCCACTCGGGTCGATCTTTAGGTAAAGCTGTGCTTACCTAGGTCGGTCTGTGGATGGGTGACCGCCCGACATACCGAGTTTCCTCCGTGCCTCGGAAAGCACGTTAAGCTGTTGGTCCCGACTGCCATATATAGATCTTTGGCAGTCGTTACAGGTAGTCAGTGACCTGAAATTCTGACATCCAGTCTTACCAAAGAGTATCGTATTACCTAGAATTAACTGGGTTGTGGAGGTCAGATAGGCAGTCGCTCCATGTAAAATACTGGTACTCAGCTGCATCCGGTTAGACTGGAAGCCGACCCCAACATAGTTGGGAAAAGGCTAGGCAGATGATGACTTAGTAAACAGAGTTGCAGGCTTTGTTGTCGTGTTTGTGGTTCGTGTTTTATAATGTTGATGTGTTGTTGTGGTTTCTAATAAAAGCCAATATCGTTTTTGAGGCGCCTGTTTCGTCCAACAAGCGTCGGACGCTGCAGGACTAAAAATCACAGCCAGCAGAGAAATATGGCTATTCGTATCGCGTAAGGATACTGTTCTTTGAATGAGTGACGGCGGACATTCTGGTGAATAATGACACGAGGGTCTATAACCGAGTCATCTGTGCTTTTCCTCCTCATCACATGTCCACACCAAGACAGTCGATCATTCCCTACTTTATCATGCAATTTTTTTTCAATTTTATCAGAAGCAATTAAGTCATCAGCTGGTATCTCTTCTAGTCCAATCAAATGACACGTGCAATGGGCCTTATATATTACTAATGGGTCGAATATTCACCCTAAAAGAGAAACATCTAAAATAATAGCCCAACATATACGTCCTTAAATTAAAACGGTTGGGCAAACATGGAATTTGATCTTCGCGTGATTGAACACACCAAATGAAATGCTTGTATCAATAACTACTTTTATTTGATTTTTCTGATATTGTCGGGCTATACAATAGAAGGGTGGAATAAGGAGGTATGAAACGCTAGTGTCTAAAAAAAGTGATGGATTTCAATGATGACGAGAGGAAGAGAAGGCCATAGAAACGATGGTTGAATAGGCGATCGGACTGAGTCAAAAAAATATGATTCTTATTAGTCCGTCAGTTAGATTATCGAAAAATATTGGATACGTGTTTTTTGTTTTATCAAATTAATCAAAATTGACGAAGATAAAACGCGTCAAAGATCATGAGTGGGGGGTTGTGACGTCATTTGTAGTTAAAAAGGTACTGACATGTGACGTTTTCGAGAAGTTCACGAATTTTTGAAGCACTGTATCATCTTAATTTTTTGTTTATGTGAAAAAAGAAAAAATATGTGTTTAATATTTTTTGGAAATCTATTTGACGGACTAATTAGTTTTTTTTGTCCGATCCCCTATTGTGTGAGAAATGATGCCATGACGTATGACCGCGGAGAATGGATTTAGAAAATGTGTGTTGCGCTAACCCCAAATGGAATGGTACAAGGACAGAAAGATGATGACAATAAAGAGTGGCTTGTCCCTAAACTAACTGAATAAGCATTTTGAAAAATGTATGGTCGTATGAATGTTTCTTTAGTATAAATATCTCACACTTTACACTTACATGTAAAATCATTATGTCACTTCTTACGAGTAGATTGAAATTCTATTTTTTTTTCTGTGTATTACTTAACTGGCCAAGGTAAACGAATCTAGAGCTCAACGCAAACGTTCCGTAAAGTACAATATAAAATAACGCACGATACTTGTAATCAATTTATACTCCTGCCTACCTGCAATTCAAATAAACCACTGAGGAAAAACTTTCACTTAAACTTACAAAACCCCATATTTAAAATCTAAACGCACCTAACCTTTTAAACACAAAGAATAAAGTCTGAGGGATGTTCAAGACAACCCATTAAAAGCGCTTTTGAAAACATTATATAAAATTAATATCCTTTCTTGTTTATTCTGGTTAATTGGCAAAACAAAAATTCATTATCTTACCCTCATAATTGAGAAGAAACATGTACAAATTAATGGGTGAATTAATCCTGTGACAGTTTAGAGCCTGAAGATAAATTATAGCTCTGTGAAGTTGTTGTGAGGATTAACATATTTGTAGCGAAATTTCTGAAAGCATTCTGGTCTTGTGAGACCAACAGAAGACGTCGATAAACATAACATAGCTTGTAATCATAGGTATGACATAGGCTACGTTTAAGTCCCATGTGATAGGGAGCAAGCCATCCACCAGACACAAATCCAAACTCAGTCGCCGCTACTGAGAACATCCTGCTCAATATAGAAATCGATCCCAGCTCACCTCATGCTCAGCAGTAGCACTTGTTATCACTGCCAGAAGTTTGACATTCAGTCTCACTATAGGGTTATGTGTTTACCCAGTTACTCGGTTTCGTGGAGGTCAGATAGGCAGTCGCTTCATGTAAATTACTGGTTCTCAGCTATATACGGCTAGACTGGAAGCCGGCCCTAGCACAACGTTTGAAAATAGGCTAGGCAGATTATGATGATAAAATTGCCAGGATCATTCTTTATTTAAATACTAGCTGTGCCCGCGACTTCGTTCGCGTGCTTGTCGGAAACTAAAATGCGTCGCTTAGATAAAAGTACGTTAAATCATTGCCATGCGTCAACTTACTGACGCTGTAGAAAATAAGAAGAGGGTAATGCAAAGTACTGACTATGTCTAATACTAAAGTTTAGATGGATGGGTGTTTGTTAATCAACCACGTCAGAACGGCCGAACGGATCTTGAAGAAATTTGAAACAGGTACATTATAGGGTACATTACAGGTACATCATATATAACAATTAAGGGGTCCTTTGGGGCCCCTTAATTGTTGCTGACATATCTTTGAGGCACGCGTGGAACACGAACGCGCCAACGACAGTACCTGTCGACTGTCCTTGTCGTTGCCGTCGTCTGCCGGGGCTGACGATTGTCCGCAAGAGATACCACGGCCCCGAAACACAAAGAGCTAAGAAGAAACGTAGGTGGTTTTTAGTCAGTAGAAGTCTGACACTTTCTTCCGCTCCGCCCAGAGCGGGATGAGTCATTTGATAATTTACGAACCACAAAAAAGGGGGGATTAGAAGCTTTTCGAGAGGTACCTGTACCGAATCTGGGACATCGAATCTGAAATGGAACACCGTCACCTCCTTCTGCGAAGCAGTAATGCTAGCGAAAGAGGTGAACGTAAGAGGGACACAAACCCTCTTCCCAGCCGCCGCGGGAGACGCTCCGGGTATCGGCTACGTGATGGCTTCCGGCCACCGTAGGCGCGGGCCCTCTGTGCGCGGGCCTGTGAACGGTGAGTAACGGGCTAGTTAATCGTTTGTCCGTCCTATGACGATGGAGGCGCGTTCGTGTTCCACGCGCGCCTCAAAGGGATGTCAGCAACATTGAAGGGGCCCCCAAGGACCGACGCCCGGCGGGGCTGCGGGTTGTTCGAAAGAAATACCGCGGCCTCGACACATACTTAGGGCTAACAACACACCACATCTATATAAAGACATGTTTGGCGCAGTGTCTGGACGATTAACAGTAGCACTGCGTGTCAATGGTTCGATTCCCACACGGTACAAAAAAAATATGTCGTGGGTTTTATCTAATTTTAATTTAGTTAAAAAAAAAATAGTATTTTTATACTGTGTAATTGGTAAATCTTAGAGGAGCTCGTGGCTTAATAAGAACTGCCACTTGGGCCGATCTTTAGGTAAAGCTGCGCTTGCCTAGGTCGGTCTGTGGATGGGTGACCGCCCAACATACTGAGTTTCCTCCGTGCCTCGGAAAGCACGTTAAGCTGTTGGTCCCGGCTGCCATATATAGATCTTTGGCAGTCGTTACAGGTAGTCAGTGACCTGAAATTCTGACATCCAGTCTTACCAAAGAGTATCGTATTACCTAGTAGGTATTAACTGGGTTGTGGAGGTCAGATAGGCAGTCGCTCCATGTAAAATACTGGTATTCAGCTGCATCCGGTTAGACTGGAAGCCGACCCCAACATAGTTGGGAAAAGGCTAGGCAGATGATAATTGGTAAATCTTTATTTGTTGACTATTCACGAAACATATGTTTATTTAATAACACCGCGGTTCAGAAAATGACATCAAATGAATAACGCCATCTATCGAAGACGAAGATAAACTGCTAAAAAAGAGCGATCAAACACGCTATAGGGTTTAGGCTGTGTAGATTTTGAAAGCAGCGTCATTTTAGACTAATATCTACGTACCTTTTGCTATCATAACTTATTTAAAGTTATCTTGTGAAGGCACTTATTAATAAGTACCATGTTCGTTCAATAGATGTCGTTGGTTGTCTCATTCTTTACCATAATGATAAGTTCTTCTTGAAAACTATAAATGCGCATATCTTTTGATAGAGAGCACCGATTACGATGAAACAAAGCCTAAGTAATAGCCCAAGTTACGCACAATATTTATGTATAAAAGTTACCTATATTCGTTTCGTGAATTTGACGTGATGCTTAGTCATCGAAACAGACAAACAGACAAAAATTCCAAAAATGCTGGAAATGTGTTCTGTTGGTTATACTTTAATACCCTGTAAATTTTTTTTTTTAATATTTTCGATGTACAAAAAAGATTTTTCTACAGATTTATTATAATATGTATAGATATGTATAGATAGATAAGGTCTGGGCGCAGAACGTCTGAAACGCAAAATGACAGATTAGCAAATTGTCAGAAACGCATAATGCCAGGTGTCGCAAAATGACAAGATCTGATAATGACAGATTCGCGTAATGACAGATTCGCAGAATGTCAGATTCGCAGAATGACAGATTCGCAGAATGCCAGATTCGCAGAATAACAGATTCGCAGAATGACAGACCAATCTCGAATTAAATAAAAATCATCGAGTAATGAATATAATATATAAAAAAAATCTTTATTATCGGTGTGATTTAAACCCTAGTTTGACAAGTCTTGTCACTGAAGAGCACTGAAGAGCCAATAAATAATCCAATAACTGGCAACAAACAACAAAATCTCTCAAAATATTAAGATTATTATCAATAAACAAAAACATACGGACCAATAGCTCGAAAACGACCCTTACAAATTCAATTAAGTACCAATATCTAAACAAATAAAAAGTAATAGTAACAAAGGTATTACATCAAACGTTCCAGTCCCTTTCTATGGTTTATCGGGGCCAACGGTTGACCTCCGTCACAGTCTAGATCAAACGACTTAACATATTTACCAAAAATCCTTAAAATTCAACAGTCTGAAAATTGAAAACCAAGCTAAAATCAACCTTAAAGAAAAGTGTTAAGAGTTATGGCAAAATGGAAGATTGTAAGATGGAGTATGGGATATAAATCGAATTGCCAATGAAAGAGTGTTTCTCCCGCATTCAATAAGTTATTTTTGTTTGAGCGATCACAAGTCACTGTGGAAAATTTGGACGTCCGCTGTGATTTAGAGGACCATTGTCGAGTATCCATTCATGGTACTTGAATCTGTTTCAAGGAAATATTTCTGAAATATAACAAATAAAATGTCTACCGATTACGGATCTTTTAGAAATTATAGAATACTAGCTGATGCCCGCGTCTTCGTCCGCTTGAATGTCGATTATCACGACCTTAAGTAATCTATTCATCGGGTTTCAACACACACAAACCTTTTTGGCATTAAAAAGTAGCCTACGTCCTTTCTCAGGCTCTAGACTATCTGTGTACCAAATTTCATTTAAATCGGTTCAGTAGTTTTGGCGTGAAAGTGCGACAGACAGACAGAGTCACTTTCGCATTTGTAATATTAAGCAAGGATAAGGATTTGTGTTCAACAAAATTACATTATTACAAAAATATTTCAGCAACACGCAACATTACGCCTATAATTCCCGAAAGATTAGGCAGTGATATGCTCATAAATCATTTACATTGAGTCAGCAATATTTAATCATTCATCTCCAGTCTAACTTCACCTACTATTGGGTATAGGCCTCTCTTTGTTTGTGCCAAATTCTACGTTCTTGTGCCAGCTTCGTCCAGGATATACGAGTATATGTACTTGAATCTAGAGTAAAAATACAAATTAATCATCGTAACACAAATGCATCACATATTATATTATTACTAGCTTTTGCCCGCGACTTCGTCCGCGAAGAAGTCGAAAGTGGTTCTAATAAGATTTTGTAATTGGTTTTTTACGTTATTAATTTTTTTGTAACATATAAACTATTATGTTAAAATGTTTGAATACTAAGTAAACATAATAATAAAATAACATTTAGTTATATTTTATGAACACGAAGCCTTTGATCTGGTGAAAGTTACACACGGTATTATCTTTTCGAAATCGACATACTACACCTACCACAGTATTTCTTTGTAAACAATATTTTTTGTTTTTAACTCGAATGCTAGAATCACCAAGCTACTCTGTGCGCTTACTCTGCCACATACAACTGGTCGTGGGAGAAGCAGCTTTCCCTCAAGTCTATTCCCGCTACCCTAAGAGTTTGAACTTGAGCTTTGTTTATGGTTATTGCGAAGCAGACTTTGACGGGAAACTGCACTCTCTTAAATTCGAAGGGGTAATTTGATGGTGTTAGGGATTCCCCTAACACCATCAAATAGGAATGAATACAGACTCTCCTCGGGAACAACCGGTCAGTACCTATATTTGCCTCGATTACATTGCGATGCAATGTTTTCACTTTTAATCTGGTGCCATTGCATAATTTGGGTGGATTTATATTGCGTAGCAACATAATTGGCGCGCCAACTCTCAATTTTAATATGTGAGTTGGGAGACCGGGAGGCTTCAGTGTATTCAGGAACTCGACCGGATAATGAATGGCATCATCGGTGTTTATCACTGAGTCGACGGATTTTTATTGGTATTCGACCCCTTCGAATGATCTCAAAAGTAGGTATTTCATTTAAGACTGAGGCTTGTTCGTTTTTTGGAGCTAGGATGGCACGCTCGCATAACCATTCTGCAGGTTTATCGTGAATATTATTAATGTTTGGGTAAATTTGATTTAAAAGCTCTTCTACAGTGGAAACAATTGTACCTAACTCTGTAGGGAGAATGATATTATTATTCAGTTCCGGGAAATCACTATTTCCTATTTTAAGCAACAGGTCTGAGAACTGTCCGGCAGTAACATCTCCCCTCAGATGGACTCTCATATTCCGCTCGCGTTCCTCTGGGCACTACTGGTAATGTCTCCCGGATATCGCCTGCTAACAATACTGTAACTCCTCCCATTTGATAATTATTATTTCTAATCCTACTAATATTATAAATGTGAAAGTTTGTGAGAATGGATGTGTGGATGTTTGTTACTCTTTCACGCAAAAACTACTGAACGGATTTGGATAAAATTTGGTACACAGATAGTTTAAAACCTGGATTAACACATACGATAGTTTTTATCCCGATTTTATCTTCCCGTGGGATAATTTTCGAGTTATAGCGGGCGAAGCCGCTGGGAACAGCTAGTATCTTATAAAGATCAAATGAAAAATAAATTAAATTCACTACGCTCAAAATATTCTACTGAGATAGTGAAAATGAACTTCCAAACAAATTATACAGCAAGCAGAGATTTCCAAGGAATTTCTGAAGAAAAATCAAAGTAAATTTTTTATTCAAATATTTATTATAATTCTAATACGTAATATTCTTTTAAATTTGTATTTTACATGTTGTTTTGATTATGGAGTGATTCGCATATTAGTACCTATCGCCAAAATGTTCCAGTCCTTACCATTTCAAATTTCGAACTGAAAGTCTGAACGGACCAAAATAAATAAACCGAAAAGTGCATAACCTCTCGAAAGCTTAGAATCCTTCAAATGTGGTACTAATATAGTACGGTGATTTTCGAGACATTCCAATTTTAAAGAGTATTTGCACCAAGGTTTTAAGTGAGTTTAACCTGTTTTGAATAAGATCGGATTGAGTTTTCAAACATGTGTCAAAATAAAGTGTAATTTAAATCAAAAACACTAAGGAGTATTGACATCAACTTCGAAGCAAATCACCGCTAAAATCTACTTACGCTAATTCTACCCCTTTTTAACCCCGTTAAGGGATGAATTTCAATAAAATACGAAACACGTCTTCCATAAATTCTGTTAAAAAAGGTTAATGCAAAATTTGAAATAGATTGGACCAAGGAATCACGTTGTTCCATACAAACTTTGCCCCCCTTTTTCACCCCTTTAGGGGTAGAATTTCGGAAAATCCTTTCTTATCGGATGCCTACGCCATACAAAGAACACACCCTCCATGTTTCAGGTCTCTACGATCAGCGGTTTAGGCTGTGCGTTGATCCGTCAGTCATTCAGGTCAAAGCATTTTATAGGTATAGATGTCATATGCATCACATTGGCCATTGCGATGGCGATTACCAAATAGCCATTAAAATGGCATGTTTAACATTGGCGAATGCGATGCGATGGCCAAGTCAATGTATTTATTTGAATAAATTAACTGACTTGGTATTACATGTATCTTACTACTTTTTACGGTAGAAGAATTGAATTGCGCGACTTGGCTTTTTTTACAAGTTTTGTTTTTAGTGGAATTTAGCATTTACAGAAGTCTTAGATGTTTTTAAAACCATCACTAACGTACAAAAATCTTCCTGTTTTTAAAACATAATTGGAATAAAGTAAATAATTCCATACCACCAAAATAATCAACATCATTATTAATTTAGCCCCTTTCCTAATCCTTACCAACCAAAAGTTTCGAAACCTCCACGAAAAACGTTAAACCCGAATTGTATCTAATCATATTCCGGTCGCGTCCCTGGCTAAAGTCACGCACACCGATGAAAGGCAGCAATGTAGTGCTACGCAATCTACGTTGTGATAACCAGTAGGTTCGCACGTGTAGACACGGCACTTTCGTTCTGTCCTTGGTGTGGTATTAAGATAATTTTCTTCATGTTCTCCAAAAGGTAGGCTGAAATGTTTGTGATTATCAAAGGAACAGAAATTAAATGCAGCTATGAATTTATGAAATTAAATCCTTTTTGATTATCTTGAAAATTATTAAACACATAATTATCTACTTTATTCCTGACCTCAACGTGCTTCAGAAGAGTATTAAAGGATTCTGTCCACCATAACATTATCATGTTTGTGCGATGTAGTGCTATTGGGCATACTCCTCAAGCCATTAGTCCCGGTTATCATTTGCAGATCGATGAGTATTTACACAATCCGGAAAATCTGACACTTTTTTATAATACGTGTCGAATAACTCAAATTGTGTTAGACCAGTATGTACTCACCTGCAAAGCTCGAACATGCCAAGACCTCTCATGCCAGGGTGTTACAGTTGACAGAGTTTCATATTTCGAATAGACAGTCGCTCCATGTCAAATTCTGGTATTTAACTGCATCCGGTTCAACTGGATGTCAAACCCAGCATAGTTGTGTAAATGCTAGGCAGATGAGGAACGAAGTGTAGTTCAAATACTCACAACACGGACAGACAAACGGACTAAAGGATGAACGGACTACGTGTAGGTCTTAATTTATAAAAACCTAAACCTTTACCTGGCTTCAGGTTAAAGGTCATCATCTGCCTAGCCTTTTCCCAACTATGTTGGGGTTAGCTTCCAGTCTAACCGGATGCAGCTGAATACCAGTATTTTACATGGAGCGACCGCCTATCAGAGCTCCACAACCCAGTTATTATCCTTTGGCTTTTAACCCTTTGGTAAGACTGGATGTCAGACTTTCAGGTACTGACTACCCGTAACGACTGCCAAAGATCTAATATGGCAGCCAGGACCAACAGCTTTACGTGCTTTCCGAGGCACGGAGGAAACTCGGTATGTAATGGGTGGTCACCCATCCACAGACCAACCTAGGTAAGCGCGGCTTAACCTAAAGATCGACCCGAGTGGCCGTTATTATTAAGCCACGAGCTCCTCTTCAGGTTAAAGTTACCAGTAATAAATAAAGTAAGTAGCCTCCTTGATCCTTCAATATATTGTTTGAAGTCTCACAAGCAATAAAACCAGACTTAATAAAACTAACCTTCACCATTTATTTTTCAATAAAAAGCCACAAAAACAGGCAATCCCGTAAAGTCTTAGTGATTTATTCCTCCTTTGCTACCTGAGCGAAATAGGTTGTATCCCAAAATACTGGATACAAAGTTACTACCCGCGGATTTGCGCCTTAGGTCAGGATAAACACCTTCTTTACTGCTCAAATGTTTGTTAGGAAGTCTGAAAGGTTAAATGTTTACTAAAATAATGTTTTTATTATCTTTATTTTCCTGTAAAGCCTATTTCAGAGTGAGTCTTATATGATAACATTCACAGTTCAGCTTTGACTGGCACAAGTTGAACAGTGAAACTCTTCTAAAATAGGCCTAAATGTCGAACTATTATACATAGTTTCTTTCGGTCCTTTCTCTCTTAGGTCTTTGACTTACAATATTCAGTTCAAGGCTTCAGAAACCATTTAAGTAGTTAATTATTTGAAAAACAATGACTGGAAAAGCTATTCTTAGCTTAATTTCTTACGTTAAGTTTCTTTGTTCGTTGAACTCCAGGGGCCTAATAATTTTATCTGGCAATGTTACATATTTGTGAACAAACTAAAACATTTTCACGACAGGTGCTTTATTATAAATTTAAGTAGGTACTAAAACTATTAAACAAACTTAGGGAATTGTCGGATTGTGGCCTGTCACCTGTCCCTGGGGTTATATTAAATGTGTCTTCTACAAAATAATATTCATACATAACGTAACTTATGACAATTCATCATCATCATCAGCCTATTAATGTTCCGACTGTTGAGACACAGGCCTCGTCTCTTTTAGAGAGAATGGGCTGTAATCTACCACGCGGGCCCAGTTGCGGATTGGTAGATGTCACAAGTCTTAGAGCTTTTGGTTCAAGGACATGCTGGTTTCTTCACGATGTTTTATTAAACCAAGAAATCACGTGAAATAAGGGAATTAAATAATAATGCAGGTGAGCAAAAAATTAAATATCCTCAAATAAAATGGCCGAATTGTAGTGAAGTGATTATACGAAATATTCTGAAAACAAAAACGGTTATCAACAGGAATCTAAGGCTCCGCGCAAACGGGCCACCAACCACTGACATCTGTGGCTGTCGAGCAACACTTCCTTTGATATCGCGCAAACGAAGGTGGTCAGTGGCTGCCACAAGTAGTCGGTGGCCGCCACTACTAGTCGGTGGCCGCCACAAGTGAATAGGCGGGTGTGGTGAGGGTAACAGCGAATGTGTCGCGGACACTGAGTCGCGGTCGCGAGTGGACGCAACTGTGCGGCGATTCCATACAAAGCATTTAAAAAATATTGTAAACAGTTTGTCGCCAGCCACCGGTGACTGTGAATAGTTGCCCGTTTACGCGGGTCCTTAGGGAAACGGTCTTACGATACTGGTGAAGTAGAAAATTCTGTTAGTGATAAGTCCACTTCAGTTGAGGAGGCTAGTCAAGATCTCTGTTGAAAAGGTTAAAGGTTCTCTTAATTTAGATTTAAGATGGGATGTCTATATTGAAGCTGTTGTTAGACATAGGTCAAAACAATTGTTTGTTTGATAAAATGAATGATTACTTCAGAAACTTAGTTACTTACAACTTAATAGAGTTTGATTGATTACAGTATACTCGTACCGGCGAATACAAATTAACTCTTACTCAGGGACATTAGTGTAACACGATCCCTTTTCAAAATATTTGAGGCCTTGGATTAGTAATTTCCTTCAAAAAATATCGGCTAGCGAATTAAAGTGTGTAGGTAATACCATTGAATATGAAGGAAACTCTTAGAAGAACATATTATATTATATCGAAGTTGTACTCTCTCAAAATCCTTAGCTATGTCGGCCAAATGGCAACGCGCAAAACAATTTGGTAAACATCGCACCGTTTGAAATCAAAGGTACCAGGTAATACAAAGGTATTTGTTCCCAAATCCAAGTAAATCCACTAAGATTGCCCAGTAATCGCTGTATTGGCAAAAAATCTCCTGTCTAGATTCAAATCGGCGTGTCTGAAGCTTTTGTATTAAAGATAATAGGATTTTTTCTAACAAAATTATGTGTACTTTTATAGATATTGGATTGGCTCAAGAAATCTCTGCGATGGTATTGTACTTACAGACAAATAGGATTCGATTTGAACGCTTTCGGCTTGAGTAGTATTATGGATACAAATGTTTCAACATTTGTTTTAGTACGATATTCTTTAGATCTTTTATGATATTACTTTGGGAAATATTTTAAAGCTTATATAAATAATATTTTGCGTTTGAAAGTGAGAATGCATCCGCAGCTGCAATATTTTGTAAAGATGTGTGTGTTTTGTATTTTTTACTAACAAAATGGATTGTATTGTTGTCCGAAACTGATTAAAATAAATAAATAAATAATAAATAATACTTAATCCGAGATCAGCGGTGGCCAATTGCGAGCAGCAGTCACCCAGTGGTGGTAGCCTCGACTAAGAGCAGTGAGTCGTGGGTTTGAACACAGGCAGGCGCATTTCTTTGGGTAATTTATTTCATCACTACTGCTCGCTTTTAAAAACGGTGAAGGAAAACATCGTGAAGAATCCGGTAGGTCCTAGAACCAAAGAAATCGAAGACATATTGTAACATCTACCTTGCCGCACTGGGCTGGAACGGTGGCTTATTGCCCATTCCCTCTCTTAGAGAGCAGGCCTGGAGGCCCAGTAGTGGGAATATGTATATAATATGGCTGTTAATGCTTAAACAGGGATCTATAGACAATTCTCTGAAAGTCTCTGGTACTTGCAGTTTCATAGCAGTGTGACCGTAACTATAGTATTTCTATTCGCTTCGCCGAAGTACGTGTGCTAAGTAATGTTTATGGATCTCAATTATAGAAACTTGACTTCTCATAAAACAGTCTTATGAAGCCCAATTGGAGTCCCAAGAGACTAGCTATACAGGTTTAAGTAATTATTAACACTAAACTGTTGTTGGTCATTAAAGACGGATACTTACCCGCTGGAAAATAGGGTTGACAATTGACTGTAACTCTTAGCAGTGGTATTTTACTTTTAACCGCAGCGATGGGATATACTAACTAATAATCGTTAACTAGGAATTACTTATTTACTCTGACCACACTAATGAATATGACAAATTATATGAACACTAAACTGCTTCATGAGACATATACACGACGGTCAAACCTATCCAAAACCACTTTATGCGGATCTCTTAATGTAAAAAAAATCTATACAAAGCGAGGTCATGTTATGTTGGAAATGTATAGATTAATGTGTCGCCGTGGATATTTAAAACATTTTCTACCTGTTGAACGTCCGCTAACATTGCTTGAATGTCTTATGATCCACCGGGTGCTCATAAGGACGCTCGAGGACTTAATATGGCAAGTTTTAGCACACTCCTGTATGTGTGCTTGAGTCATGTATGTACGTACGAGACGCGCACGCACACTGTGGGTAGCAGGAGAAACAACAAAAGGCTTTTTTCAGGGTCACAAATATGTTCATGTGACTAACAGAAATAAACATAAGTACATACGCACACACACACACATTCCACACAAATTTCTGAAATAAGAATATCGTCCAAATGTTGGATCACTTTACTATTATTTCATGGCACATTAATAAAATAAAACAAAAAAACAAAACAAAAAACATCTTCTTAAACATCATTTTACCCTTGTCCCATGTAACTTGGGGTTGGCTCAACACGTTTTTTTCTTTGTTTTTCCCTTGTAAACTGTCATGCTTTCGTTCACTCCCGTCTATTTCACTCCTCACATTTATACATATTAAATCATCATCTGCCTAACCTTTTCCCAACTATGTTGAGGTCGGCTTCCAGTCTAACCAGATGCAGCTGAATACCAGTATTTTACAAGGAGTGACTGCCTATCTGACCTCCAAACGCAGTAATACGATACCCTTTGGTAAGACTGGTTGTCAGACTGTCAGGTCACTGACTACCTGTAACGACTGCCAAAGGTCTACATATAGCAGCCGCGACCAAGAGCTTAACGTGCTATCCGGGCCTAGGGGAAACTTAGTATGTAATGGGCGGTCACCCATCAAAATCAAAATCAAAATCAAAATCAAAAGTCATTTATTCAAACTAGGCTGATAATCAGCACTTTTCGAACGTCAAAATTTACTTTACTTTACTTTACTCATTTACAAGTGACAGTCCCCCAAAACGCCCACCCTTCGACACTTCCTAGTGTTTTTTGCATCATCTACAGACCAACCTAGGCAAGCGCGGCTTAACCTAAAGATCGACGCGAGTGGTAGTTATTATTAAGCCACGAATTCCTATTTATACATATTAAATCACGAAAGATAATATAATTTAGCTCGATCCCTTAAAAACACTAAAATAGACCTTGTAGCAATTAGCAATCAAAGTGAACGCAATGATAGCAAATTAATACAAATTATAACAAAATCCAGTGTAATTTGGCTCTGTGCGGCCGTTTGTCGTGTAATGTCTACGGTTATCGCTCGTTAGTGAGTCGCCATTGTCTGTAGACTTCATTAATGTACACCATTATAGCCTGAAATTGTAGGCGTAATTTAGAGGCCTTTAGGAGGCAAATGAAGTAAGCGTGGGTTTAGTTCAGCTTTGTTTCTTATGTATCGTCATGTCAATATTTAATTCTGCATGAATGTACTTCATCGTTTTCCATACTGCACGCATACTTACAGTAACTCACGCCCATATCCCACGTAAGTAGGCAACATCCACAGAAGGCCTTACGATATTCATAACATACTCCTTTTACCTCGACCACACTCATACATTTGGTCATACACGCACGCCGGTTGCGATTACTACGCACCTGTCCTTTTTGAAGAACGTCACCAATAAGGTCGGTGTATGTCTTTCTAGGGCGTCCCAGCTCCCACCCTCCCAGCGTTGCCAGTCACATTTGCCAAATACCTTTTGTTAGTCTACTTTCACTCATCTTCTCCACATGAACAGCATACTCTTTTAATTTTTTCTTATCCATACTAATTTTACTATTTTCACCACAACACTAAACATCAAACCACGCAGTACCTACACCAAAGCTTGTGACAAGCATTTTAAAAATACCATGGAATGCAGTCGCTATGGCCTGGATCGACTAGATGGAAAGCGATAGTTACTTAGTCAACCTTTACTACGCCTTTTTTTTTTTTTTTGGTGGTGGGAAATCATCAAATAACCCCTCCCGCTCTTGGGCAGAGCGACTTGGGAGTGTCAGACTTCTAGTGACTAAAAACCAGCCATGTTCCTTCTTCGCCCTTCATGTCGAGGCCGCGGTATCTGCGAACAACCCGCAGCCCCGACGGGCGTCGCCCTTGCGGGCCCCTTCCATACCTTTACTACGCCTTGATTGACGGCTATACTTAAACTGGCCAAAGGAGAAGGGAATGACTCCATACATTCCTGGGCCCAGGTGTTAACTGAATCAAACTAGCCTTATTTGTAAGAGGGTATAATAACAAGGCCTCACTAAAAATTTGGTGAAATTTGGCTATCCAGGAATCAAGTTATATGAAGTTTAGTAAAAGTAAGGTTAATTATAACATTGTAGTTTTTTTATGTTTTTCACGAAATACTCTTGAATGGCTTCGGTTGTGTTATGGTTTTATGCATGGAGCGTGTTTGTATCAAGATCCGTCAAAAGTCCTATGCAAAGCCGAGGTCGTGGGGTTCAACAATAGAACATGGAAAAAAATACTTGCGCACTCAAAACGAGAAAGACAACGAACGAGTGCCATCTGTCACTTCTGTCAGTCGGTGTCTGACTGATGTCAGGCAGAAGTATTGGCAGAAAAAAAATAAAAGGAATTCTATTCGCTATGAATCGATCCCACGAAAAAACACTTGTCACTCGATTTTTATGCATATTCTGAGATTTTAGCGATTTATTCATAATCGATTACCAGCAATTCAGGCATTACTTAATCCATTATTTAGTTTCATAACTTATTTAAAGTTTTCTCGCTTCCTAGATAGAAACATGGTACCACATTTTGTGATTTCCTTTAGAAAAATATAACGGTTTTTAGGGTTCCGTAGTCAACTAGGAACCCTTATAGTTTCGCCATGTCTGTCTGTCTGTCTGTCTGTCCGTCCTCGCTTAATCTCTGTGACCGTTAGCACTAGAAAGCTGAAATTTGGGACCAATATGTGTATCAATCACGCCGACAAAGTGCTAAAATAAAAATTGGAAAAAAATGTTTTATTAGGGTAGCCCCCCTATATGTAAAGTGGGAAGTGTTTTTTTTTTTAATTTTAACCCTAATGTGTGATATATTGTTGGAAAGGTATTTAAAAATGAATAGGGGTTTACTAAAATCATTTTTTGATAATGTCAATAATTTCGGAAATAATCGCTCCAAAAGTAAAAAACAAAGCGTCCCCCCCCCTCTAACTTTTGAACCATAAGTTTAGAAAATACGAAAAAAATCTGAAAAGTAGAACTTTATAAGGACTTTCTAGGAAAATTATTTTGAACTTGGATGGAAACAACAGATGGAAACTGCAGTTAACCAATATAATTTGGTCCCTGAATCGTATGAGCGCCTATACAATCCAGAGGTCAAGTTTCATTTGCCCGTATTTTTTTTTTAACTTCGTTTACATAATATTTTATTATCTACGGAACCCTACACTGAGCGTGGCCCGACACGCTCTTGGCCGGTTTTTTTAATACATATTTCAACTAGTTAACTGCTGGGCCCAGAAGTCCCCTTCTCCTTTATAAACCAAGAATATGTGACCACTTAGGCCGTGCTATGCACCAGAGTCGGCCGCTTCAGCGACAAAACGCTAGCCTAACTTACTTACGAGTATGGTTTGAAAGCCTATCTGACCTCAACAACCCAGTTAGTATTGGGTATATACGATATCAAAATCAAATACCGAACTATGTCGGACCGAGTCAAATAGAAGGTAATTCGTTTAACTCGTAAAGGTAGTCGAAATACGCTTTTTTTTGCACGGTGGGAAATCATCAAATGACTCCTCTTGCTCTGGGCGGAGCGGAAGAGAGTGACAGACTTCTACAGACTAAAAACCACTCATGTTCCTTCTTAGCCCTTTGTATCCGGGGCCGCGATATCTCTTTCGAAAAACCCGTAACCCCGGAAAAACCCGCAGCCCTTGGACAATAAACCATTGTCTTCAATAAATATTAGTTGAGACACGTGTAACCATCGCCATATTTAATTTCGTTTTGTGTATAATATATTCTCTGAGAGTAGGTAAATACGCCTCAAATATACCTAAGCTAAATTCTCTTCCTTTAAGTACAGACGAGGAAATTAAGTAAATATTTTATCATGTGTAATCAAGGAACATACAAAATATTTATTTCCATTAAAAATGTGGATGCTCTCTCTCTTCAAGTGTGTACGGTGCACGTACATGGTTTTTAAAATATATTTATTACAATAAGTTAGCCAGTAGGCTCGCGTATTTGCACTTTGGACGCGACCTACATTTGGCAGTGCATTGACACTGACATACTGCATTGTTCTATGCATTTCATGTATATTACATTTTTAGTGTTCAATTAGACGTGGTTTGAGTCGGACTACTTGCATTTTTATTTAGATTCATCCCGTTGAGCATTCACTGACATTTTCTGCATTTAAGTTTAAGTTTGACATTTTACATCTGCATTGACATTACTTATGTTAGGGAAGCACCCTACATAGTTTTTTGGTCCTTCGAGCCGGATAACGGCGATAAGCCTGCATCAAAACCACATTTTAAGACACCACATGCATTCGGGAAAAATTCTAGGTCACAACCCAATACAAGTTCAGCAAACTACTCTCGCAATTTCCATGCATCAAACGCTGGACAATTCAGCAAGATTATTTGTCCGTTGTGCAATACGAATCATGCATTATTTCAATGTTCTAAATTCGCGGACATGCTGAGTCTGGAAAAAATGGCATTTATAGAAAACAATAAAATATGCAAAAATTGTTTGTATGTGCATACTAAGGGTTACTGTGCATCACAGAAAAGATGCAGAGACTGCAACGAACAACATAACACACTTCTGCACAGCGATATTGTGAAGTCAGCGCAAACGCCCTCAGCAACACAAACAACACCTAAACCGTCGTCATCGACTTCAACTAGGTCAAATAAAAATCTGCAAAACAACTTCGCATCAAATAATGATGATGAAATATTATTACCAACAGCATTATTGCAAGTAGCCACAGATTTAGGTGACTACATTACACTAAGGGCTCTAGTTGACCAAGGCTCACAAATTACCTTGATAACAGAGAATGCAGCACAAAGATTGGGCATAAAGCGTCAACAGCTGAGTGCAAACATAAGCGGCATCGGTACTTTATCCAACAGGAGTAAAGGAAAGGTCCATCTATCCTGCAGGTCCTTATATAACGACTTCCAGTTTGCAACGGAAGCGTTAATCATGACACGGGTAGTAAACAGTCTGCCTAACGTTACATTTGCAAAGAAACCTTGGGCTCATGTGACAGACATCACACTAGCCGACCCAGATTACAACCTATCTAGGCCCATTGACATACTTCTGGATGCACACGTATTTTCCGAAATACTCATGAATGGCTTAGTCAAAGGGGAGGTTAATGAACCCATGGCTCAACAAACACGGTTGGGGTGGAAGGTTACGTAACTCAAACTTACCCGAAGACACTAAACATCCAATTCTACTACCACATGACAATAAACTGACAGAGTTATTAATTTGGCAAGCTCACAGAAGAACATTACACGGAGGTCCTAAGTTAACCCTGACATATCTACGACAAAGAGTTTGGATCGTAGGAGGACATCGCGCCGTCAAAAAGGTCTTACACAAATGTGTAACATGTCGCCGATTTAATGCTAAGCAAACAAACCAGATTATGGCTGATCTACCAGAGCCGAGAGTGACAGTATCTCGCCCGTTTACACATACAGGTGTCGATTTTACTGGACACATTGAAATCAAGGCAAGTAAAGGCCGAGGCGTCAGAACATTGCTGGCGTACGTTGCAGTATTTGTTTGTCTAGCAACAAAAGCCATTCATCTAGAACTGGTATCAGAACTATCCAGTACAGCATTCCTATCGGCTTTCAAGCGCTTCTGCGCACGTCGAGGTACGCCACGGGACATGTACAGTGACAATGGCACGAATTTTGTGGGTGCAAATCGGATCCTACTGCAACAATACAAATGCATTGTAGAAAACATTGACAACTTCTTCTTGGGCAAAATATCAGAGATGGGAGTTCAATGGCACTTCAATGCCCCGGTCTGGCCAAGCGCAGGCGGACTGTGGGAAGCCGCGGTGAAGAGCATGAAATATCATCTCAAACGGGTCATTGGAGACCAACGTCTGACATACGAAGAATTTACCACTCTGCTATGTCAGATAGAAGCTTGCTTGAACTCACGACCACTATGCACCGTGTCAGAGAACACCGAAGAGATAAACTGTTTAACTCCAGGACATTTCTTAACTGGCACATCACTCATGACAATTCCAGAACCCGACATGGACAATACTTACCGATTAAACACGAGATGGCAAATTGTACAACAACTTAGCAAGGATTTCTGGAAGAAGTGGTCGCAAGAGTACCTCCAACAACTACAAGCAAGACTAAAGTGGAAACGACAGAATACTGACATAAAGAAAAATGACATTGTATGCATTAAAGATGAAAGGTTACCTGCAGGAAAATGGGCACTGGGTCGTGTAGCGGAGTTACACCCTGGAAAGGACGGCCACACTAGAGTTGTGACATTACAAACTGCAAAAGGCGAAACTAAACGACCTATTACAAAACTGGTACCACTAGTGGAGGCTGAGGAACAAAACAACCGTGACACTGATAAATTACCCAAAACCAGGCGAAACCGAGCTAAAGGGCTTACCTGGAACAGCTTAGTATGTTATATGCTGATGCTAGTTATGACATTGATAACACCTACTGTCCAGCAAGATATGAAACTTACTCAACTGACAAAAAACCAAACACTTTACTTTGACAAGATTACAGATCTACAAGAAATTAGAGATGAATGGAAACTCGTATTCTATTACAACATGACAAATTATTGGCGCAATGTGGACACTCTGCAAGTATTCGTATCTCACATCAAGCAAGCTCGTTGCGAAGAGTGGTTGATGCAATTTCATGTTCTGATTAACCAACTTGAACAAAGCACGAATGAAATAAATTATTACAATGAACTACTGAGGTCCCAGCGGATAATTCAACACAGGTTCAAAAGAGGATTGATCGACGGAGTAGGATATGTTGCAAATTCGTTATTTGGAGTGCTAGACCAACATTTTGCAGAACAATATGAACAGGATATCGACACAATCCAACATAATGAAAATCACCTACTCCAACTGCTTAAAAACCAGACAAGTGTTCTGGAAACCGAGAACAACATTGTACAGCGTAACGAAGCAACAATGGTGAAGCAGTTCACTTTAATCAACGATCACCTCACGTCCCTAGAAAACAAGACCCTCAAAGATAAACTTGAGAGTTCACAAGCATTCTACATTATTACATCGGCCATAGCTGCAGAAAGAATGGCCCAAAACTTAAAAGATATTCAAGAATCACTCATCAACACCCTGACAAATATGTACCAAGGACATATGGACGTACATTTATTATCACCAACCCAACTGCAAAGCGAACTAGATAGAGTAGCTCGACTACTACCTCGCGATTCTACACTACCTGAAGTTCGAAATGACATAAGAGACATCTACAGGTTGTTCAGAATACATGCACGCATAACACAGCACTACCTGTTGATGGAAGTAAAAGTACCGATCTTAAGTGATGCCCTATACGAACTTAACAGACTTATCAGCATTCCCCAACGTATTGACATAAATCGGGTAATGTATGTCATCCCCAACTCTGAATTAATAGCATTTAACGTCAACCAATACTCATTTATACCCCTAGAACAGAATGACATTAAGGAATGCCAAAAATTACAAGACCAATCTTTACTATGCAAACTAAATCACCCTATATACAACACCGGTGATCGTCACAAATCTATTTGCGAAGTACAGCTGATTCGAGACAACGAAGAACACAGCGTTTATTGCCATACGGAAATAAAAATATGCACCGACAAATGGGTCAAATTACATAAACAAAACACCTGGTTTTATTATTGTTGTGACACGTGCGAAGTACAATTAGTGTGCGGCACTCAAATGACATCGGAGACGTTACGTCACTCGGGTCTGATAACGCTGAAACAAGGATGCAACTTGCAAGGCGACTCATTCACATTGCACGCATATATAGAACATACAAGTAACATTTTAGTCAATGAACCATATGCGATGATTGTGCCCACGATCTCTCCAATCAACAACATAATCAATACCTCGATTCGTAACTCATCATTACATGTCGAAACGCACGAAGAGACTTTCAAGAAGATTGACACGCAACTACGCTCTATAGAAGAACAGTCTAAGCTAGACACCTTATCCTCTCACGACGTTCATCACTACATTGCAATCTATGTGGTTGTTGCGATTAGCATTGCACTGTGTGTAACATCGGTGTACTTTTGGCAAAAGATGGCCACCCAAAGACACGGGGAGGGTCCGCAAGACGCGAGAAGCAGAAGCAGACGAGAAGAAGATAATGACAGCGAGGACAGGAACAGCAAGATCGACAAACGGGACTCAAAAGTGAATAAAGTGTCGTGTGCTAACCCTACCTCAAGTGAAGTGAAATTTGACACTGAAAAACATAGTGAAGTGTGCTAATTTATTATTATGGTGACATTCTATTTATAGACTTTAGTTATATTTCTTTATAGTAGTCGTAGGTCAAGCATATTTACATTAGAGTCCTGCATTTTTACATTGTTTACATTATTTTTTACATTCTTATTTTATTATTTTACATATTTGGGATTGTTTTATGTAGTTATTCTCTTTCTGTGTTGTGGCAATATGTACGGTGCACGTACATGGTTTTTAAAATATATTTATTACAATAAGTTAGCCAGTAGGCTCGCGTATTTGCACTTTGGACGCGACCTACATTTGGCAGTGCATTGACACTGACATACTGCATTGTTCTATGCATTTCATGTATATTACATTTTTAGTGTTCAATTAGACGTGGTTTGAGTCGGACTACTTGCATTTTTATTTAGATTCATCCCGTTGAGCATTCACTGACATTTTCTGCATTTAAGTTTAAGTTTGACATTTTACATCTGCATTGACATTACTTATGTTAGGGAAGCACCCTACAAAGTGCTTCTCCAACTAGTGAAGGTTGGCAGTCAGCTCCGCATATCCGATTCGGTCTTTTTACGTTGATGCTACAGGTAGATAAATATAATATTATTGTTGATTTTTTTTTTGACTAAAACATTTTCAATCAAGATAATCTGATCATCGCGGAACGTGGACCGAATAATAACTTATTTTCGATTATCACTGCTCCTATTATGATATTTTCTTCTGTCAACAGTTTCACTGTACTTAAATAAAAGAGTTAGCTACTTACCTAGTATGGAAAATATTTTTTATAACTTAAAATTAAGTAACAACAATTACTTCAAATATGTTTGGTTTCTGTCGAAAAACTCAAAAAGAAGACAATAAAGAGAAGCTAAAATTAAACAAGACTTCATTCACATCGAGCTCCAACTTCTGACTCTAACTATACCAGGTATCTTCAAAACTCTAGAAACAGCACTTTCACCAACTCCTATACCTACGGGTCTTAAATGAAAATTAAATGAATTTGAAGTAAAATCTAGGTCACCCAGATGTAGTTAACAGAGAACTTTTCCGCGAATAAACTCTAAGAAGCTTTAGACCAACTATTGTTAACAACTGTATGTGGCTTGTTTAGAGTTCATTATTATGAAATGTTTGTCTAGTTATACAGTATGTTAGTTTAAACGAGGGACATATTGAAACCCGGAATAGGGCATGCTTACATGACACTAATAAAAATATGAACATAAAAAAAATCACTGATAAAAATAACAGACAAAACCATAACAAATATTTCGGAAAAATCTCGCAACCAACTTGCGCTTATGACAATAAATGTGCGCGGGTCAATGACTTGTAGGTGTAATCCATTTTCTCTTCATATTTTAAAACTAGCGTTAAACAATGGCGTAAAAGAAACGTTTAATAAAGTGAGATCTAAAGAGTGTGCCATGGCACAATTACGTCACAAATAAGATTATAGTTTTTTTACATAATTTAGGACGAGAATCGAATACTTAATTCTTGCCTATATATGCTCTATAATATGGCAAGAATTCAGAAAGAAATAAACGAGGGTCTAGTGAGTGAATTGAATTTTTGATGGACGTAGCCCTTTTTCCGTCCGACAACATCACCACAAATATTAGTCTGTACACGCATAAGCCTCACTTGTTATTCTTCTATTTCAGAACGCCTTATAAAACCATCACACGAAAAGCTTATATTATTTCCTAGATAAAACAAAATACTCAAGTACACAGAGAATATGACAACAGAACCCTTGTTCTCAGAAACAAAATATCTAAGTACATACACCTACACAATCAGCCTAAGCTTTTCCCACCAACTTTGGGATTGGCTTCACTTTTTTGGGTTCCGTACCCAAAGGCTAAGAAGAAAGATGGGTGGTTTTTAGTCAGTGGAAGTCTGACACTCCCTTTCGCTCTGGTCAATATGGTCTGTATGTTTTGCATATCATTTCATTTTAACAGCATACTATAAGGTAGTTTCCTTTTATTTAAACGCAATGATCAGTATTTCAAACCTAATGAGTTCTCTAAATTACTAGCGACTTGCGAATCTAATTGATACTGAAGTGATAAATACGAGCATCGAGTTATTTGTTGTACTCATACTAATAATGCTGAATTTAGAGGAGGTTATCTGTGCCCCTAGGTAAGACTAATTGTTGGGCTATCGGGACACTGACTACCTACTGTCTGGTTGATAATATCGACCGTTACTACATCGACGGTCGCTGTGTCGAACACGATCCATCGACGGATTAATTAATCGACAGTACCGACATTGATGGTACATATACATATATATTATGTAGGTACATATACCGACATCGCTGTGACGTTGGTCAAAGATCTACACCAGGAGAGTCAGTGCAATGAATGGTCACCTATTCATGGGCCCACCTTGCTAAGGGCTACTTAAGTTTGAAGATTGAGGTCTGCGGCTGTGACTTTTTAGCCACGAGAACAAGAAACAATAATAACTTTTCTTCTCATCATCATAATCACCCACAGCCTGAATTCACCCACTGCTGGGTATAGGCCTCTCTTTTCTGGTGCGCAACGTTCTTGTGCCAGCCTCATCCAGGGTTTTCCCTCGATGGCAACTATATCGTCTGCCCATATTTCTCCTCAATACCTAATTATTTTGGTACACAAAGAACAAGACAACAATACATAACCCTTCTTCTTTGATAGATGTGCAATAGTTGTAAGTTCTCCCCGTGATGTTAGCAACACGCTCGGCTCGGACCAGCTATAAATTGAACACTCTCTGTTACGCAAGTCCAATGCCGATACGGCGACGGCTAACAGTTTTTATTTAACTTTTATCTGTTTTAGAATTGTCTCACACAGAAGGTTTGTAGACTGGGGTACTAATTATTTTGTTTCTAAGTATTATAGTGAAATGTTGTCATGAGACTTCTATAACTACACTTCATAACAGCTTTCATCATTTCTGCCATAAGACGTTCACTGCTGGACATTGGCCTCCCCCAAAAGCAGGGGATTTGCTATAATCGCCACGCTTGGCAAGCGGGTTGGCGATCGCAGTATGGTTCTTACGAAGGCACAGAGAATGCTGCTGCCCATTCTCTGGTAAGTCCCTTAGTCGCCTCTTACGACACCCACGGGAAGATATGGGATGGTGCTATTTTTTACGTCCGACACCATACGGAACATAACAGCTTTACAATCTGTTAAGTGTTGATCAGTTTTCTATCGCTACGTTGCGTTGATCGCTGATCTAGGCTATTTAAAGGAGCTGTGCTGATGAAGCTGTGAATTGATCCCAGGACCTCACCTTTAACTACGCTTTTCAATCAGGATCTTCAGTAGCAGTATTAGTACGCGGTTGATGCCAATAGACTCATCTTCTGTTACATAGAATTTAAACATAACTAAGGAAATGCACATATACTTTATTAGGCCCAATCTCACAATAATTCGTCAAGAATTATAATCAAAAAACTTAATTAAATAAAATTGAACCTGACAGGCCTTTTTTTTTGGCGGGTTGGAAATCATTAAATGACTCCTCCCGCTCTGGGCAGAGCGGTAGGGAGTGTCAGACTTCTACTGACTAAAAACCACCCATGTTCCTTCTTATTGCCGCGGTATCTCTTTCGAACAACCCGCAGCCCCGACGGGAATCTGACAGTCTTTATTTCTAAAATCACAAATAACTCAACGTATCAAGGAGTACAAATGATTTGTTACAAATCTATGACCTCTAGTTCCAACCCTAATTGATTAAAAATTCCACTACTAATATTGGTCTAAACCAAAACCAGATACAAATTCGGACCAGAAACAGCGCATGTGAGTGGTCCCGAACACCCGTACGAGAAAGTTCTACCCGTACGACACAGTCCGGTGAACGAGCGTCAATGTTTTATTGTTTTTTTTACGACAACTAGAAAAGTTGGCCTTCAGTTCTTTGTGTCATATTCTTAGGGCAAACTTAATAAAATATTTTTTTCTAGTTTATAGTTGGTACGTGCCTCCGACTTCAGTGTGTTACTTAACTTACGTCTTGAAAGTTCAGGATATTGAGGTTATTTGGTTCAGAATATATTATTATTATGGAATTTGCAGATAGAAGTAGTCAGATACAATTATATCCAGATTTTCAGGGATACTTCGAACAATTTTGTAGAATGTTTTATTACTGTGAAAAGGTATCACAAATGGCATTATAAATCATGAAGAATATAGATATTCTCGAATACCTAGCCTAATAATCCATCTCAAAACTCAATCGTATTCCGCTGACAGTATTTCAATGCAGCCCACGAATCCAGTATCACAGCAAAATTACCTGAAGATCAATATCTCCAGAATATAATCTTCTTAACCCCTACTCGGTCGCACTTTAAAAGTTACGTCGTAATAATATTCAGAAATTGCGTGAGGTTCGTCAATTAATAGCTAGAACGTATAAATAACACACGGAATCTATGTAAAATCACGATCACTTCTCGATACTTGACCATGAGGGACACGTGGTTTTATGAAGCCAACGGGAACTTCAACTAAATGAAAAAAAAAAATCTAAACCCAAGAAACAGATTTAAACCTCCAAAGAGGCTGTGAGGTGTGCAACATGGCTGCGGGTTGTTCGAAAGAGATACCGCGGCCTCGGCGCAAGGGCTAAGAAGGAACATGGGTGGTTTTTAGTCAGTAGAAGTCTGACACTCCCTTTCGCTCTGCCCAAGAGCGGGAGGGGTTATTTAATGATTTCCCACCCGCCAAAAAAAAAAAGGTATGCAACATGTGTGCAACCAATTAAAGGGTATATACAGCTGTTACAAAATTATTATTTCCAGTCGTAATAACACCTTTACCACAAAAAAAATACCCACCAAAAACTTCCTTTACAAAATCACAAAGCTCAAAATTGTTTCTAGACTTCTACCAGATATGATTCCAAGAATTTGAGAAATATTTCCGCCGTATAATCCGCCAGTCAAAGGGAGGTGCAGTCACAATGCATTATGCAGGAGGCTTTCGACGCGTTTGACTCCGCCCCATGCTGTGCCTCTTTTTGTTCCAGTGGTCCAATTCGTGAGATTAAAAGAAAGGGATCTGTGTATGGTTGAATTAGGAATGGAACAAGTAGGCCTTCTTGTTTGAGATAAAAAAAAATAGTTATCGGAGAACTTTTGATAGGCGCCTCACATACTACAGTTTTGCATCACGATATATTATAAAACAAAGTTCTACGCCGCGTCTGCCTGTTCGCGATAAATCTAAAAAGTACTGAAACGATTTTCATGCTGTTTTCACCAAGGAATAGAGGGGTTCTCGAGAAATGTTTGAGTATATAATTTGACCGACATCCACGCGGGTGAAGTCGCTGTCATCAATTAGTGTAACATAAAACTAGATGATGACCTGCTTATGAATATATTGAAAAAGAAGCATTAAATAAAACATCACACTTGTAATACTCGAAGGACCAGACACTATACGCAGAGGTGTAGAGTACATTTAAACAACATACCATGAAAGTAATTCCATTCGTAATGATAAAAAACTAATAGCAATTATCGGCAGAAATAACAGGAACTCGTAGAAAAGGATGTTCCAACATTTTATCCATGTCTTCATCATAACGATTCCCGCCTCTTTCTTCATCCTTAAACCGTTTCCAAACAGCAAAATGGCTATAGCCTCGCATAGCTTGTTATTGTCGTAAGTGCCTCTAACTTAAACTTGAAGTTCAAAGCTTCATTTTATTTTTAGATTTAAGCGTTATACACCGCCCCCGCCGTTTACACGTAATAAAAGAAGTTTTGCAGCCATAAAAGTAAAGTATGGCATTTTGATGAACTGTAAACCTTTGAATGGACCTCGGATTTTTAATAATGAATATTATATAGGTTAACTTTAACAAAAAAAGAAGAACAAAATACGCAAAGTCACACAGTAGCTAAAAGCATTATTGAGTTGAAGAAAGTTTTGGGTTTAGAAGTCAAGGTTGTATATGATTTGAATTTTGAATAAGACCTCAAGAAATCTCTGCAAATGGTGATAAAGTGAAACTAGGATATTGAACAAGTAAAATAACAATTTCCTGAGTGTAATAATAAAGCATTTGTTACACTATTCTAAAAACTTTTACAACCAAACCATCAACCATAGTCATTCAAACGAAAATCAATCATGGACCTTTAAGATAAAAATCAATATTGTAACGTCCGTAAAAGGCCAGAAAGGGCTCTAACAATAAAATCGAAAGCAATTACAGAAAGTAAATTTTGAAAAAGAATTCACGACTTTTCTACCGAAAATTATAATGAAGCCCTGCTCTTAGAAGGGTAGAGTGTCCAATTAAATTCGATTAATAAAACAGGGGTTCAACAGTCTGTGCCTTAAGTTTGATCAGATAAAAGACTCGGGAGCAATATTTGGACGCGAAAATGTGATTACTCAGCCATTGAAATGACTTAAATTAGATATTGATTCGTTGATTTGAATTGCGAATGGAAAGAGGTTCCGCTTTTTGCGGTAAGGGTTGAAATCAATTAGTACTTTTATGTTGGTCCAATTTTCGATAGAAGTACCTACTGATAAGATTCTTGGAACAGAAATTTTGCATTTTCTTAAACCTTAAAATCGATCTTAACCATCTCTGAGACATGACATTTGCCTTTTACAAAAATTTGGGAAATCTTCCAAAAAAAACCTTAAGAACAAAGAAATATAATTGTACATGGCCCTTGGCAACTGGGCCCATTGTCCCAGAGTAGTCTGTTACATCGAATCTTAATTAACGCAATATTCTGAACGGTATAAATCAAACGAACTTGGCCTGTTCTCACATTATTTTCACAAGGCCCCTTAAGCCCACAGCATTTTTTTTTCTCACAAGAGTGATAAATGGTTTACGTGAAAAGGCAGAATTCTGTTTAGAACGGTGAATTATTATGATGGCGCGATAGCAATGCAAGCGATTTCCTTGTGCTTACAGAGAGTGACCACTTTGTAGCAGATAACATCTTACTACGGAAATTGATTGGTATGGCGTTGTAGGTTTATGGACCCGATAGGACGGTCAAGTAATAGCACCAAGAGTAGATGTTTCATTCCCAAATTATTTAATATTATTATGATCGTGACGTGTCTCGTTGAAGGAGAAACGCGGGAGGCATTTCTCTTATTATCTTTGGCGGTTTGTGCCTTTTGACAAGAGTATAGCTTGTCAGTGGTCCGTCTGGGCGTACCGGGCCGCCCGGTCCTGTTGTTCGGAACCTAATCTGAATCCATTTTGGCCCAATTTTGATGCGACATATATACGGCTTATGTGGCCTGTCCTGCAAACGTCTGCGATTTGGGTCTATGATCAAAGTAAACTATTCCTGATACCGTCAGACGTTTTAAGTCCTTGTATACCTCGCGCCAGTGCAAATCATTCTACGTAAAACGAGTTGTGTTTGTAGCTTGTTAGAATTTTACTATGTTACTGTTGCGGGGTGGTTGACGTGGGTTGCTCGAAGAAAAATGCGCCTGTACCACTCGGGTTTCTTAAATGGCGTCACGAGAACTCGCAGAAAGCTCTAAGCAATTTTTTTTTGTTCCACTTGGAGTCGCTGACGAAACCTGCGAGTCGCTTAGGGTTATAGCGCGGGGCAAAGCATTTTAATTAATATACTTTATTTAATTTTATCAGATATCAATTTGATATAATTCTACGACGAAGTGAAGATCATTTATCTTAAGGCTTATTTTAATTATTGTAAAACCATATTTCTTATTTGAAGGTGCAAATAAACTATTTTTTTATTTTTTATTTTATTCAAAGGCCTAAAATAACTCTAATCAACCCAAACATCTACTGCGAACGAAAATATTCTCATTTTCAAGCAAGTTGTTTAAATATAGTTCAAATTAGCTTTCCAAGGATCTAGCTTTGTTTCCCTTTAAGGTCAAAGTGAAAGCTTTCAACGTAACAACCCTTCATTTATGTGTAATTAGTGCTTATTTAAATATACGTTTTGTGAACACACCCACGGATTCCTTGAATGATTTTACATTCTTGTTCAGTTAATACGTAGTGCAAAATAATGAATGAACGAATCAAATCAGCCTGAATGAAGCTAAAGAGTATGTCAAGATTGTAGTCGTCTGGTTCTGTTTGAATGTATTTAGCACAATAAATCAACTAATAATCTCTTCACTAATAAGTTTAAGTCGATTTTACGATTATGTAAGAGGGTCATTTCACAAGCCCAATGTAAGTTAGTGAGGTCACAAGTCACGTGTCCGCGCATGTCTGGTTCTAGGTTTAAATTTACTAGTGTCACGAGTAATTTTAAACTTAAAATCAAGTGCGTTAGTACCACAATTCACTTCACTCATCGTTGGTCAAGAACACACCCTACGTTAGCGAATCACAATCCATATTTCACCAACCTAAGCGGATCAAGGTTGTATATCAAAATGAATTGTTCTGTTTTCGCACTCAAAACATACTAAATAAACAACACCAGCGGACATAAGTACTAGGGCACTAAAATTTATAGGCCTGACTGCGTGGCCAGGCCGTAACTAAGGTCGGACCCGCAAGGCCTAATAACTGAGATGGAAGCATTGTTGTGTACTGAAATACGAGTCCCTTTACGGTTCTAAAATCTTCAAGAAAACTCGTAAAGTATATACTTGAATATTTTGCTGGTCATGTAGAAAAAAGGTAAACGTAGACGGTTAAAGTATTTGTTCAGAGAAAGAATTTTTGGCCCCGACTCTGTTATGAGTCATGACCTGTGTGAGGTCCATCTTGGAAAATAATCTTGAAAAAAAATGAGTTTATCATCATCTGCTTCCAGTCTAACCAGAATCAGCTGAATACATAGTAGGTACATGGAGCGACTGCCTATCTGATTTCCACAACCCAGTTAATACTGGGTAATACGATACCCTTTGGTAAGACTGGTTGTCAGACTTTCACGTCACTGACTACCTGTAACGACTGTGTGTGTGAGTTTATGTAACGCTTTATTGCAATTAAGTTTCGAAGCGGCAAAAAAGAAATGTAAACATGTGAATACATCAAAAATCTCATTCCTCTCGACTCGATTGAAGTTTCCTTAAATTATTAAACATTTATTAAATGAATATTGAGTTATTTATTACGACTATAACAATATTGTTTTGTTTGAGATTCAAACGTTATGCATTTACTGAATCAGAACTAATTACGAATACGTACCTAAATCAAAAATTATCGCACGCTGTCAGAATATTTCAATAAACGGAAAAATATCGCTCTGTTTAAAATACATACCAAGTCTTCAAAAGCAGCCGATCCTATTATATTCCGGCATTGTTTCAATCAGATATCAGAAGCGAAGACATTGTAATATCCTATTATGTTCTTATTACGAGAAATTATTTGCAATCAAGTATATTGATGGGTAAACGATGAAAAATGCTGATGATTCAGTATGGTGATAAATCGACCATTTTGATTCCTGAATTGATTTTGAAGAAAATTTTAATTGGAGTTGTTTGGTTTTAGATTAGGTATGAGTGTCTTAATGCATGGAAAAAGCTTTATAAAACGTGTTGTGTCGACTCCAAATTAATGATGATGATGTATGAGTATTTTATACAAGGTAATTATTTTTTATGAGGTTAAGTTTTCATGTTTTTATTCTGATCTTCGACACTCGTAACAAGTAGGTCATCATAGGGAACACAGGCCTCCTCTCGTCGAGAGGGAATGGGCTATGATTTAACACGCGGGCCCAGTGCCTGTTCAGTGTTTTTTTTGGTTCTAGGCCATGCCGGTTTCCTCACGATGTTTTCCTTAACCGTTTTTGAGAGCAGTGGTGATGAAATTAATTAGACAAAGTAATGCGCCTGCCGGGGTTTGAACCCACGACTTGCTGTTCGTAAGTCAGGGCCGCCACTATTGGGCCACCGCTACTCTCTGGTAACAGGTAGTCAGGGGCCCAAAAATCTGACAACCAGTCTTAAGAAGGAGTATTATTACCCAGTTCCAACTGGCTTGTGTTTCAAAATAATGATCAACCTACTGTTAAAGTTATAGAGATTTCAAAAACAAAGATAATTTTAGAATTTTTAACATCATTCAACTCAAAATTAATTGTTTCATTGTAAACCAGTGTGTTCCGCGAAGTCCTACATTATTTTCATGTCATATTATACTAGCTGTTGTTAGCGGCTTCACCCGCTCCAACTCAAAAATTATCCCACGGGAAGATAAAATCGGAATAAAAATTCAGGTTATTATAAACTATCTATGTACCAAATTTTGAAAGAGTAAAAAACATACACACTCACAAACTTTCTTCATTGAAACATTGGTTAAATAATTTTCTTGCACAGTACAGCAGGGCTATTGCGTATCTTTTTAAATGTCAGTGGGTATCATAGTGTCCATCGATTAACTGTCAAATGGTTCCATTTTGTACCAAACTGACAGTTAATCGATGGAAACTATGATAGCCCTGCTGATCAAATGGTTAAATAATAACGCCATCAGGTCGATCTTCAAGGATTGACAGGGTCGCTTCACGAATTATAGGTGACCACTCATTACTTCCTTCGTGCATCGGAAAGCACTCTAAGCCTTGGTCCCGGCTGTCATTTCTACATCTTTGACAGTCGTTACAGGTGTCAGTGGCCCGTAAGTCTGACATGACTACCTCACTAACACACTGACAGACTGGTTGGTTGTCATCAAGGGGTACCGTAGTACCCAGTAAAGTCCATTTCACGAAAGAAGTCCCGCAGACGCAGCGCTGTATGTCGCGCGACATAATGTTGTTTCACAACTTTTGGCATCGTAAATAAACCTTATAACGCACTAATCCAATAATAAACTCACAAAATATCTACCACAACAAACGCACCTTGATAACATAGACAAACGACAACATGGCCGATCTGTTAAATTTAGTTCCACAATTGTCCGCGGGACTTCTTTCGTGAAATGGACTTTACTTAATGTTTTGTGGAATTCAGAAAGGCAGTCTAACCAAACAGACAGATGTGTTGCTGGGGAGTTTGTTCCGCCACTTCTTCTGTCCAGCAAAAACACTAGGAATTGTCGAAGGGTGGGCGTTTTGGGGGACTGTCACTTTAGAATAAGTACTTAAAGTAAATTTTGACGTTCGGAAAGGGCTGATTATCAGCCTAGTTTGAATAAATGAGTTTTAATTTTGATTCTGATTTTGAGTCAAACAATGGTCATGCTAGCTGCATCTGGTTAGATTGGAAGCCGACCGGAAAACGGATGATGAGTAGGTACAGATGGGTAAGATTTATGGAAGTCTTTGCAACGGGATTTAAAAAAGCTTGTGGATTGAAATATAGCTGACGTCAGTTATCGCTGATAGAACATGGTTTAAATAGAGCTTTCAATAAAATATATTAAACATTTCATACAAGAGAAAAAAAACACCAATAAAACAACAATAGCATATTTCAAAGAATGCTTTACTGAATCAAATTGACAATAAATATCACATAACACCAATATCCTTAAAAATATCAACATCTATCACAACGTTGGTCGAAACATCTAAAAAACCAAGTCCAAAGTCAAATTAAATTTATCTTTGAATATTTCAAAAGATTAACTATTAAGGAGATGAAAATGTATTTCTTTCAAAATATCATTAGGTAAATGCATTTGAATTCAAAATATTAACAATATACTTAAATGCTTCTGCTTGAAAACTTAAATCAAGATTATGGTATTTCTCAGTACTGAGAAACAATTCAATCTTTCTAGAAGCAATCAGGAATTAGATAGAAGAAACTTGGTTCACCATTCTGAATACAAAACCTTTTACATTTAAGCGTTCAGTACAGAACTATGATGAACCAGATTTCATTAACACCTGGCTTAATTTACATGCTAATCTTACTGTTAAGGTGATAATTATAAACAAAAAAGAACGTGTCTTCTAACCCTTACTTACTTATTCTTCTTCTTTTCAGTCTTAGATTTATCTGCTTTGAATTTTTGGAGAATCTCAGGAATTTCCTCAAGCAATACTTTGCTGTCAATAAGATCGGGGTTCTCGGCTAGAATAGCTTTGCCTTCAGCAGAGTCGAGGGTTGGTGCTTCTCCGTGGTAAGTATCTTCAGTGTAGGCACGATATGTTTTCCTCATTGTGCCGTGTAACTGTTGGGGAAGATTAGGATTAAGTATTTCAATAAAATTAATAATATTCTTGAACAGTGCAATTGAAAATCAATTTTTTTGCAAAGTAAAATAATAAAGACAATTTTTCTTCACTTTAAACAAAATAAAGACGGAATTCTTGTAAAATTGGTTGATTTATGACTATCAGTTTGAAACTTATAATTCTAATGGCACAATGCCAAAATAAACTGCATTAGCATTGATTCACAAAATGGACGATAATTCAACGTGACTTTGACTATCATAAATAATGAGCCAATTGATTAGATTTGCTAAATCTAAAGCCATAAGTGTTGAAAAAAAACAAACTCTTTAAATATTAAAAGCAAATAGTAACGATGTAAAATTGTGGTTGAAAACACTTCTTTAAAAAGTAGTGGATCCCTAAACAGCTTTGATGTAGTTTTAATCATTAATAGGATACAATAGGAATCAACTCCAGTACAGTGCTGGACACAATCTTCTCACAATCTGAGCCACAACCTATCCTCAGGTTTCCGCATTCAGTTTGACCCGGCCACCTTTCAAATTTGAGGGCCTTTGCCAAACCGTGGTATTAACTCCAGAACTCATTTTCCATTTGTCTTTTAGCAATAAAGAAGAAGACTATAATCGTAAATCTTACTTTATCCCAAAGAGACATGTTGAAACCGAAGTTGCAGTGGAAGAACTCGTGATGCTGGTCATGGAACTCCGCATCAGGCTGCCACGGCTGCCACCACTGAGCCTTGAAGTTGATGCCGGAATGATCGATGATGCCGTGCACGTACACGTAGATAGCCACGGCGTAGAAAGGAACTGAAAATGTTACGCAAATAAATTATGAGATTTTATGAAAATAATATGTTAAGATTTGGGCATATAAGTTAAAAAAGAGAAAAAAGCAGCTATCTTTGAGATAATTAATCCCTAGTTATACATTTCAAATCAATAACGGAAGATAACGAAAAATAGGAATCGACATGATCATCATCATCAGCATTTCAGCCAAAAGACGTCCACCGCTGGAGGTTCCCGAAATCGTCATTCTAAGTAATCATTTTAACTTGTAACTATGAAACAGAAAAATGTTACAATATCGGTTCTACGTGTATTTAACAAATAAACACAATAGGGGATCGGACTGGGTCAAAAAATATGATTCTAATTAGTCCGTCAGTTAGATTATCGAAAAATATTGGATACGTGTTTTTTGTTTTATCAAATTAATAAAAATTGACGCAGATAAAACGCGTCAAAGATCATGAGTGGGGGGTTGTGACGTCATTTGTAGGTAAAAATGTACTGACATATGACGTTTTCGAGGAGTTCACGAGTTTTCAAAACACTGTATCGTCTTCATTTTTTGTTCATGTGAAAAAAGAAAAAATATGTGTGCTCAATATTTTTTGGAAATCTATCTGACGGACTAATTAGTTTTTTTTGTCCGATCCCCTACTATAGTAAAGTTAAGCACAGCTTAGCTTGCCATTTAATATAGCTTAAAACTTACGCCAGTGAACTGGGAAGAGGAAGAGAGGCAGGCACATGGTGAGCTGGACGTGCATTATCTCGAACGGATGGATGGCAGTCACGGAGAAGGCAGTAGGCTGCTTGTACTTGTGATGCAGCTTGTGGAAATGCTTGTAGAGCCATGGAGTGTGGTACAAACGATGTAGGATGTATGTCGTGTAATCCTGCAAAAAATCAAAATCAAAGAATTTATTTCAAGTAGGCCAGTTACAGACACTTTTGAATTGTTGAAACAAATACAACACTAAAATGTCGCAACAATCAGTACAGTGAATGATCACTAGGCATAAAAACTGCGATAGTACTGTTGTTGCCCATTCCAAAGCGTAGATATCTATGGAGAAGAACGGACAAGAAACTCTCTCTTTTAAATAAGAATATTATTACTAGAATATTACACAGCCTTGGTTACATCATTCATGTAAATAATGTGAGAACGCTGTAGTAAGATGTGCTCTCTAAATGTGTCCACAGTAAAAACAAAAAAGAAAATTTAAAAATAAAATAAATAATAATAAGCCGTGGCAATTGAGAGATAACACGAGTCACAACAAACAGCGCCCATCCATGAACATGACACATAGATCAGCACCATTCAACTCAACCATTTTGAAGGGAACGAAATGATCCGACACGCGCTATTCCATCAACGAGACATCATCACACTCAAATACTCAAGTATAGTCCTTACTGATACACGAGCAGAGTATTATTAAACAAAGTATTTCCATCAAATTATATTTGAGCAATATAAAATAAAAGGAAAATATGAGGTTTTTCCCGTTTCATAGACAGCGATCCTCTGTCAAAAATCTCTTCACACAATATTATAATTATGGAAATACTCATGATCAATTTATTCATGTAAAATTAAAATAAGGTCTCTAAAAATAATACCAACCGAATATAAAAAGATGACAGGGAACTGCAAGAAGAACCAGAGCCATCCATATTCATCGAACTGGTAGTAGACCGTGGAAGGGTTTTCGTTGTAGATGTAGCAGGCTAGGAAAGCGGAGAAGGTCCCAGTGATGACGAGTGAAAGAGTGCCGATCATGATCTCGTGGCGTTCTAGCTCCGGAGACAGCCACTTGTCCGGCTGAATCTTCCACTCTTTGGCAAGATGCCTTCTGTTCATGTAGAAGTACCACTGAAAGAAGTAAATAGAATTACGATTCAAGTGTTTTCCCAGTATGAAAAAAAAAGTAACATTAACGTGACATATTAAAGGGCCTATTTGAGGTGGTCACACTTCCACCTCCTTTTTTATTTTAATACTGGCCAACACTTTATCGTGTATTTAATTAAAATTTGTCTTTCGAAGAAATAACTTTGCATACTAACTAACTAGCATTTGTTATGCAAGGTGTTTGTGATAGAATTAGTTATGAAATAGTGTTCTTAGAAATAGTTTCTACTAGCAATCTAATAGATTTCAAGTCACATTATCTGTATACCGAAATCTAGGCTAGTAACTAGAAACCACGAAATATTGCTTGTACTATGTTGTGTAATTAATCATTATTCATTGTGTAATTTAAAGTAGGTATAGTATCAACGGCCAATCCTACGTCATTCTAATTATCAACGAAATATTACAATGATAGTAACTAATCTCACCGCGATTAAAATATTTCCAACATTATTGTGAGTGGCTATCAAAACACGAAGTCACGTTAAGACACAAATGCTCCGAACGTCTTAGTCATATCAACAGATGTTCACAACTTTGATAACTTCAAGTACGTATGTGATGAGAGTCAGGTCTACAAATACTTCAACAAACTTCTGATTAAAAGAACAGATAACGAGAGGATTGTTTCATATCTCAGTGACGTAAATATTAATAAGTCAAAATTATTAATTACCAAGGAAGCGAGGGATTACAAATTTTATTAGATTATTGCTTTTGAAAAGGGGAATCTTGAAGAGACATTCGAAAAGGCTATTAATATTGCAATCATGATGAATTGAGGATATTACTCGTAAAAAGAAATAAATCAGAAACAGGTTCGACTAATAAGAGCTTATTGAACCAACTCCGTCGATTGGCAGATTATTTATAAAATCCAATCAGTACGTTAAAAAACTTTATTGAATAGTTCTACTAACCCGTACCAAACAAATAAATCCTTTCATTTACGACCCCAATTTCAGTCGTTATAGCCAAATTAGAGCGAAATTCACGAAAGTTAAAGAGAAATATTTGTAACAAGTCCTTCCCGGAAAACCTTTTAATCACTGTCCACTTCTTAAGTCAATAAGAAATTTATTTCACTTAAAGGTTTATAAATGATGATGTTGGATTCAAACCCCATAATAATAAGGTACTAAGCAAATATATAAATTTCACCGGAAGTTTCCTAGACAAAACCAATTTGTGGTGGTCCATAATGTTTTCAAATTGAAAGTTTTCAGAGTAAACGTGTGTGAAATGTTAATGTAGCGATTTCCAAGTAGATTTTGTGGGAGTAAGTTTTGCGATGTTCAAATGTTTTTGTTATGCAGTCTGCAAAGTTTTGCTCCCACAGGTAAAAATAGAGAATTAACTGACTTAGCTCGCTTTAGAAAAAGGTCACAAGGTAATTTGAATTCGTGGTTACGGGCGTTTTTAGTGGATTATAGCTTAAAGCCTTATTCTACATTATCTGATAGGAAATTGACAATAGACCGACCATTTACCAAACAACGCACTTACTGCGGTACTCAGAGATATTTAATGATTACTTAAGCCATCACTTAGCATATTATACAAAACCTTCACTAAACTATCAAAATCTTTATTAAGTGATGGCTTAAGTAATCATTAAACGTCTCTGAATGCTGCAGAACTTTTATAGCATTGTTAAGTATGTGAAAAGCATGACGTAAAAATCCTTCTTTATAGAAATGGCAGGATGTTTCCCTTTAGACATTGTGTTGTGTCAGGTGACTATTTATCTTCTTCTATTTAGCTTCGATGTTTAAGTCAATCGTGCATAATTATTTATATAAGTAGATATCGGTGACTGAAAAGCTGTGTGGTAATCGGTTATTGTAGTATGGACATGTGATGCGAAGGAATGAGGAAAATGTTGAGTAAGTATGAATGTAGATGGCTTTATAGCCATGTACATTCTCTTTCCTATGAGTAGAGGAAGACCAAAGAAAAGATGGATGTACTCTGTGAAGAGTATGGCTAGAAAGGAGGTGACTACTGAAATGACGAGCAATACAGGAGAATGGAAGAAGAAAACATGCTTCGCCGACCCCAAACAATTGGGATAACGACAGGAGAATGATGATGATCTTCTTACTTACATGCAAGAATCCTCCGGATAAGAAGTATATGCTCATGGATACAGTATGCGCTCCGATGAAAATAGTGGTGAAGTTCTCCATCTTCAGGTTTCTTGAGGAGAACAGGTCCAGAATGTCAGACGTCGTGTTCGTGCTGTTGTTTGTGTGACCACTCCACTGTTTCATCGCTGTTACTAGGATCACCACCCATTCTCCTGAAATTCAAGAGATTTGTAACGTTAATACGTGCTGAGATATACAACTTAACTTAATATCACGCCTGTAATCCCCGAAGATTTAAGCAGAGGGCAACCAACTGTGGGTACTGTAATGGTTCGAATGACTCTAACGCACATTTCACAACATTTTGTAATAGGGAGCGAACAAGAAAGATGCCTGAAATGGCTTTGGGCTATTCGAAAGTCCTGGTAACTGTGAGCGCATACGGGCGAGCCAGGCAGTCTGTACTACAATGAAGTCAACCAATTTACTACACTATGGATTTTTTTTTCTAAGTAACAGAAAACTAGTCGATAGGTTATAATACTATTTGCTTTAAAACACTTTAACAAGTAAAATTCTCGTAGAAAAAATTCTACTTCAAAACTAAAGATTTTGATTTTGCTAAGTTTTCTGTAACCTTATTTTTTCGTAAGCTCTAATATAATACAGCAAAATAAAACATTTTTTCAACCACCTAAATACAAACAAGCAAAAAGCATTCAATAGTTTGCAGTTCATTTACCTATGGTATAACAAGTCTTGCCCTTTAGCAATAATTTACTCCTAAAATTAAAACAAATTAAAATTCATAATATTTTACACTCAAAGGCAATTGTAAACTTTGTTTAAAATTGAATGGATATTAATCCGATAGGCAATGTAAAACAATTTGGCTTGTAGGTATTAAACACAATCGTGATTTTATTAATTAATAATCTTTCAACGTATCAGTTGGTAACTACATTGTATTTGCGATAAGTATGTTCATCACTTGGGGGCCTAAGAAATATTAGAAACAATAGCGTGACAACTGACAAGTATGAAAACACAAGACACGAAATAACTAAGAACAGGGATGAGAAGAAGAAGGCAGAGTGAGACTAATAGAATGGAATAGAATAGAATACATTTATTTTCAGGTAACAAAGACCCATACATACAAATACCTTAACCTTAATATATACATACTAATAAAATTTGTGTTAGTATAAATAACTAAAAACTATGTTAGTATCACTTCACTTCACTTGCACGACACTTAGTGCGATCTTGTGGAATTTAACTAATTGAACTTCATGGAGAAGGAAACTCACGACCATTGATTCGCTCCTAAATACCATAAAGTCGAAGGCATTATCGACATTGCTGGCGGTCTGTACTATAATAGCTTGCTGAGGTGCTGAGCAAATCCCGATGAGCTTGAAACATGACATGGACCAAACATATCGTAAGTTTCACAATATTATGTACACATTTTGCACTGGTCTCTTCCCAAAACACATGACTTATGAATTCCTAGTAGGTAGGTTACTATGAATTTGTGACAAGCGTACCGTGCTGCCGCGCCATGCAATCTACCTTCGAGTAGAGATAGACTGTAAAGCAGTGGATATATGTGTTTATTGATATTTCACTTGTTTCAAGTTCATTGATTTATTGGCCCTTTGTGTCATTATCTTTCTGCCTTTGTCCCATTCTATTTGGGGTAGCCTCATCATTTACTCTTTTCTTTATCCATCTTAACCGTCGTATCTTTTCTCCATCCGTCAACATTAATATCCATCACTTTTGCACAAAAGTTTCATCCCTCACATTTCATTTCATTCATTACTTCCTTTCCATTTTCCTTGCAGACTTCCTCTAATTTACTCATTCCTTATTTTTGGTCCTTTGTGTGTTGTGTATAATTTCGAGACTCTATTATTTATTGTGTAATTTCGACAACTGAAATACCAATGTCAAAGATAGCTTATCGAATTGATCAATTATTTCCGTAGTCTTGATTACAACATTGTAAAGCATGATTGTATTGTTGTCAAGAGAATATGTGGAAAAATACTGTAAATATTGTTTAAGTTCTACAAAACTTATTATCAGAAGAAGGGGTTCTTCTGATCGTCGGGATGCGACTACTATCTAATAATGGGATGTAGCCGTCTATGATAGTCTGACCAATTGTTTCTTTCTGTACAATCTTTTTGCCGTTTTCCCATTCTAATTGGAGTTGGTGCAACACGTTTTCTTCTCTGTCAGACGTCATGGCATTATTTACTCCTTTCTCATTGGTAGAAAGATAGCTGCCGGGCAATTTGGCTAAAGTATCACAGCACTTCCTTAAAACAGCTATTCAAAACATTGGTCTTATTATGTGCATTAATATAAGTTTGGTGCTACATTGTAACCTATTACGTCTACCAAAAGATTATCTAATGCAATAGCTATGGGTAATAACCTGACGATCGTCAGATTAATCGTTGATTCATAATTTCTATCATAAAAATATCATTCATACAAATTCAATCTTATCATCATTATTTTAATACAGTAGACATGATTTACTAAAGTAGTTTATAGCTACAAGCTACGAGTATATCAAATTCGCTTGACCAACGACATTTAATTTAAGCGCTGCAGAATTAATCATTGTTAAAATTGGCGTACACCACTATGCAGAACCTGTGTGATTAGTGGTTTTGCACTATTCATTATTGTTATGAATATAAATTGATATTGTTACTAGTAATTAAAACTATGCTAATGGATACTGACTGATTTCTATACTAACATTATAATAAACAAATTGCTATTGGGTTTTTCCATGAACGTGTCAGTAGCATCCACAGAGTCTGGATTTATGTCTTAAGTTATAAGTTCAATAGTTTCAATAAAATTCAAAGATTGTATATTTGTATGGAGAGGGTTATCTTCGCTACTACTAATCGGATTCTCAAAAAAAATTTCATAAATGGGAAGCTATAATATCTGTTAGTTCTGTATCTGTATGTTCCCGTGGGAAAAATTCTGACCACACAAGAAAACCTTTCATCAAAAGCTAGTTTTAAATAAAACTAAAAAACGAGTGAACGATTGGAGGATTTTAAGATGTAGCTTAAAATCTTTCAATCGTTCACTCTTGTTGTGGAGTCCCAGGACAGTGAAGATCAAACTGATAAAAAACAGCACAATTATGTTGTCAATAAACATCCTCTCAAAAACAAAGATGCCGTTGGTGCAGTTATACCTACTGGAACTGATAAAACCTAATCTAAGCCTTATCAACATCGTGAATAGGTACTGAATAGAAAACATCGTGAGGAAACCGGCACGTGTATGACAAATTCGAAGACTTGTGACATCTACCAATTCGCACTGGGCCCGCGTGGTAGATTATAGCCCACTCCTTCTCTAAGAGAGGAGGCCTGTGTCCCAGCAGTAGGGACATTAATAGGCTGATGATGATGATGATGATGAGCAATTGAAAAATAAAACAATATACCTCTTAAAGTGGCTCCGAATGTGAATACAGCAAATGTGGCAATAAACGTAGTGATGAACTCTGGTAACCTTTCTAAGAAATTCTCCAAGTTGTCACCGTATTTTTCTATCCATTTCACTCCGTCTGTGAGGGGCTCCCATAACTTTGGCTTTTTCGCATCTTGTGTCACCTTTGCAACTCCATTTTGCTTGGCCCCCTTCTTCTTGGCTTGTGTACCTGTCATCCTGCAATTAGCATAGTAATGATTATTAGCAAGTTTTAATGTAATCCCAGATTGTGAAATAATAAGGATAGGTATGTAGATCTACAAATGATTTGTACAAAAGGATTAGTATTTTAATGTTATCAATCTAATGATACCTACTGCCAAATATTTTAAGTCGTTCGTTGAATAATGTATGATGAATTAATTTGATTGTCATATTTTCATCTTCCTGTCTTTGTCTCATGTTACTTGGGGTCGGTGCAATACGCTAATATTTACTCCCTTTTCTTTCTTATCATTCCTCACACAAGCCATCCATCATTTCCTTGATCTTCCTCTCCCTCCCCATCCATTTACATTTTATTCATAACTCTTTTAGTCATATGCGATTCGATTCACCAGAAGGCAAACAGAATATTTAGCAATCTTAAGATTTATCTTAAGATTGCTAAATATTGTGTTTGAGTCGGCCCAGTCCTTAATATGTTTGTGGTGTAATTTTCCCGGAATATTTAACATCTTTCTGAGTATTTTCGCTCATTTTATGGATACAAAGTCAAATGTAATTTGAAATATAAAAATAAAACGGTTAAAAACACCTCGCGAAAAATATTGTGGTTTCAACCAGTGTCTAAAAACGTGTTATATTTACAATGAAAAAGAGATAAATAAAATGTGAAATATTTTTTATGCCAGTAATGATGATTGGTAAATTAATGACCGATACTAAAACACGTAAAGAAGTCTTTAGGTCTGTTTTTGAAAAATCAAGATTGAGATTCAGATAATCGACGTAGGAAAGTCCTGGATGATAGATTATAGGACGTAGCGGTTCTTTCCGAAGTGGTGAAGCATTTGGCGAGACAAAGGGAAGTGCTAGTGGAAACAAGCAAGTGGAAGAGTCCTCACTAATTGTTTACCGAGAAACAGTTGGTGTTGGCAGAAGCCAGGTGGGATCGCTGCTTCTTAGCAGCGATCCAGGTCGACCAGGTCTTCCGGGTAGAGATTCGTGCAGACCAGGGAACATTTGCACATAAGGGACGAGGATTATACTCAGCATTTGGTAAAACAAGGTTGCCAATGATGATGATGAGTACTGATAGTATGTAGTCGAACGAAAGTTCAAATGTACGACTACCCAAAAGATTAATATTGCGCGTTCTACAAACTATCAAAACAGGTGACCCATTGAAATTACACAGAAGTATAATGCTAATAAGCCATAGCTACAAGGACATTTAATTGTACACAATTAGTAACAAATCAAAACAAAGGAAAACGGGTGCATCTGTACTGAAAACTGTATTGAGATGCACGCACTGATAAGATATAGGTACGCATAAAACTATTTATCAGTAAAAAGTTTGATTATTTACTATTAGGTACTATTTTAACAAAGAAAAAAATAAGAAAGATCATTTCACAAACAAATAAAACAAAGTCTTTCAAATTAAAAGAAGAAAATACCATTAATGTTTTGATATGTTTTAATCGTCACGCAGTGGGTGCCAGAAGACGGGCGTCGTCGCCTAGGGAGGCCTCATAACGCTGGAGTGACGACCTAGAAGCGTTTGTGATAAATTACGTGGAGAAAACCACACAGAGGGAAGAGTGGAAGGCTATGGGGGAGGCTTTTGCCCAGCAGTGGGACAATAATAGGCTGAGGAAAAGAAATAATGTTTGAATCATTTAATAAAGTCGTCAGCCCAATCAAGGAGTATTGGAGGGATAAAATCTCGAGGAGGCTAGCACAAGACCGTGGTTATTGGCACTAACCAAGAGATGCCTATAGCCATAAGTGGACCAAGTCGACCTAAGCATGATGATGATCATCAAATAGGTACTAGCCAGGTAATGAGAGAATCATCGCTACAAAGTTTGTAAACTTACCTGTATTCTTTATATCATCAGTACCATATGAAACACGTCGTTTTTGCACTAATTATTATCACCAAATGAACTTAAACAATCGGACTTTTTGCAAACTAGTGGCAGATAAACATTTAAGCCAATATATAAGTACGTGTGTATAATTAATAATACACTGATTATTATTTAAATAATCTGATTATTATTGGCTACTGATTAATTATTGAGAGATTTCTTGTTCCTATTGCGATTATCTTGTATATTTTGGTCAAGTAGAGGTTGTATTATTCATCCTACGGAATGCTTCAGAATTGATTTCCTTCTTAATTTGTATGAAAATTACATGAGTGACTAAAAAAGTGATGGATATAAATACTCATGGATGGACAGGGAGAGGAAGGCCAAAGAAAAGATGGATGGATTGTGTGAGGAATGAGAAAGGAGTAAATGCCACCGTGACGTCTAACAGGGAAGTATGGAAGAAGAAAACGTGTTGCGCCGACCCCAAATCGAATGGGATAAGGGCAGGAAGATGATGATGACATGTTATTGCAAATACTATGCAATGCAGTATTTGCAAGTGCTAGTCATGTTAAAACACTAGTTTTAACATGTTTTAACTTGGTACACGTACTGAATCATAGTACAAGTTTATTATATACCTTGAATTTAAATTTGACAGTTTTCATGAAAAAATAAGAACTATAAACAAACAATTCATGAGAAATATCCTATCGCACCGGATAACGCACGTAAAATGTTGCATGAATCGCTTTGTGTTGGCACAATATACATTACTAAAATTTTGCCTTACATCAATTTAGAACGTCAACATTCACTTAAAAAGTACCAAAAATATCGATTTCTTTATAGACGATTGATAGACGTAACGTAGCATGAACAATTGCGAAGCGATATTCTTGTAACTATCGCACAGCTGTCAAATTGCAAGTTCAAGAAAAAGACATGAACATGCCTACGGCAAATAGATCTCGGCCTGAGTCCACAAGTCTCATTCTGAATGTTTCCTAAGCCGTTAAATGGCCGCCGCGTCAACAGGCACGCGCGGGCACCAGCTAAACTTTCGGCCATTCGAGCGTGTGTCGACGTGACGGCCGGTACAGATATCTATAGACTTAGATATCAAAACGCACGGCGGGCACAAGTTGCGTGAACCGACTTCGCTCCAAAATAGCCCTTACGTCCAGTGTGACCAAAGGACATACATTCTCGGTAACTGAGTTGTGGACGTCAGACAGTCATTTACTCACATGAAATTTTGTCATGGATACGGGAAATCATCAGATTACTTCTCTCGCTCTGGGTGGAGAAGAAGGAGGTGACCGCTTCCCACACCTCCTCGCTCGTTGGCAACCACCTGCAGCTGGTTAGACTGAGAGGCGACAAAACACAGTTGAGAAAAGACTAGGCAGATGATACCTTACACTGCGTGTTTCACCCAACTTTTATGACAGACCAGCTTTGGCCCGCGGCATCGCTTTTTTCACCCGCTTGGGGGTTGAATTTTGAATAATCTTTCCTTAGTGGATGCCTACGTCATGTAAGGAATACATGTGTGAAATTTTAAGTTTCTAGCCCTAAGAGTTTGGCATGCGCTAGCTCGCCATCCGTCTGTCTTATGACGACGACAGGCCGTGTCGACGGCGCGTTCGTGTTTGAACCAACAAGGATCACGGCTTCTTCATCAACTTGCCTTGATAATATGTTCAGTGATTGTGTTGCCGAGGACAAATTAGTGTTAAGTGACTTATCGTCTGATCACTGTGGCTTAAAAGCTAGCTTCCCTATGCCATTAAAAAAAAAGCCGCGCACAATAGAATGCAGGCCTCATACAGCTAGTCGTTGCAATAAATTTAAAAATAATGTAGCACTTAAAGTAACACCGTCAATAGTAGAACACGAAACTCCTAATGAAATTTATAAAGCCCTTTTTGATGTTGTTCAAAATGAATACCTATCTATTTTTAAGTCGAAAACTGTTAACATTAAGGGACCTTCTGTGGGCTTCAACCAATGGGCCACACCAGGTATTTACAAAAGTCGAACCCGATTATACGAGTTGTATGGTCTTAAACAATACCGGTTTGATACAACTTTTCTAGACTATGTTAAAAATTATTCTAAATTATTTAAAAAGATTTGTATTATTGCAAAATCTAAATTCTTAAGCGAGACCATTAAAAATTCTAATAATAAAGTTAAAGCTACTTGGAAAATCATTAACAATGAAACGGGTAAATCAGTTAAACAAGATAATCACCTTGAGATCATGGTGGGTAACAAATTAGTTAATAAAGCAGCCGACGTAGCCGAGGCTTTTAATGAGTATTTTGCCAGCATACCTATAGCGACGACTCGTTCCCTAAGTTCGTCGCCGTCTAAAGCCGAAGATCTTTTGCATAGCAGCGTGTCTAAATGTGGTAACGTATTTAGTTTCGAACATGTAACACCTATTGATGTGGTTAACGTTTTTAATTCACTTAAGTCTAAAAACACAGGTGATTTTTGGGGCATTTCTATTAAACTATTAAGTAACATAATCGACATTGTAGCCCCCTGTCTTGCTGTCACTTTCAATAAATGCGTTGATTTGGGGACTTTCCCTGATCTTATGAAAAGCAGTAAAGTCATCCCTCTATTTAAATCTGGCAGCAAACATGATATTGGTAACTTTAGACCAATTTCTATATTACCCGCATTTAGCAAAATTTTTGAAAAATTAATTCTCAAACAGTTGTTAGTACATTTTAATTTAAATAATCTCCTTCACAATGATCAATATGGCTTTACAAAGGGTCGTTCGACTACGGATGCAGGTGTTGCTTTGCTAAAACACATATTTAACGCATGGGAGAACGCACAAAATGCAGTCGGTGTTTTCTGCGACCTCTCTAAAGCTTTTGATTGCGTACATCACGACACGCTTTTACGGAAACTGCGTCATTACGGTGTTCAAAATGAGGCCCTAAATGTGATAGATTCGTATTTACAAAATAGATTCCAATGTGTAGACGTAAATGGCGCCAAATCTTCCGGACTACCGGTTCGGCTTGGTGTACCTCAAGGTTCAATACTGGGTCCGTTTTTATTCTTGGTTTATATTAATGACCTACCATATTATTTAAAAGGTTTTTGTGACGTTGTGCTATTTGCAGATGATACCTCTCTTATCTTTAAAGTAGATAGGAATAGACACGATTTTGACGACGTAAACAGCACGCTGTCAATGGTCACGGATTGGTTCACAACAAATAACCTTGTTCTTAATGCTAAGAAAACTAAAATAATTAAGTTCGCTTTACCCAATGTTAGAAATCTAGGTCCCAATATTATCCTCGCCAATCAAGAGCTGGAAACTGCCGACTCTGCTGTATTTCTGGGCATAACAGTAGATTCAAAATTACAATGGGGTTTACACATATCAAGCCTAGCGGGAAGGCTAAGTTCGGCCGCATACGCCGTCAGAAAAGTAAGACAATTCACTGACGTTGATACAGCACGGTTAGTCTACTTTAGTTATTTTCACAGCGTTATGTCCTACGGTATTCTGCTGTGGGGCAAAGCTGCTGATATTCAAAATATATTTGTTCTGCAGAAGCGAGCGGTTCGTGCAATTTATCAGCTGGGTGCCCGAGTTTCTCTTAGAGATATTTTTAAAGAGATTGGTATTCTCACGGTTGCTTCTCAGTTCATCTTTGCCAACATTTTATATATTAGACAAAATATTCACCTGTACACTAAAAACAGTGATATTCACAATTTTAACACTAGAAATAAGCATAAACTACGCGCTCCTTTTCACCGGCTTCACAAAGTTCATAATTCATTCGTAGGGCTCGGTATAACATTTTATAACAAATTGCCATCTTCTTTTCTAGACTTGCCATTTAATGCATTTAAAGCCAAAGTAAAATCTAATCTTTGTTTCAAAGCTTACTATTCCATTAACGACTACTTAAATGATAGGAATAGTTGGTCGCTGAGTTGAACACAAGACAATGTTTGTTTGTTTGTTATTTATGTTCTTTCTCCAAAATTAGTTTACTGACATGTTATGTCTTTTTTATGTTTTTATTATTATATACATTTTTATTTTTGACTTGTGTCTGTAATCAATCGTAATATTAAGTTACACCTTTCTATTGTATCGAGTCTGGTTCTTCTAACCAAACAGACAGATGTGTTGCTGGGGAGTTTGTTCCGCCACTTCTTCTTTCCAGCAAAAAACACTAGGAAGTGTCGAAGGGTGGGCGTTTTGGGGGACTGTCACTTGTAAATGAGTAAAGTAAAGTAAAGTAAATTTTGACGTTCGAAAAGTGCTGATTATCAGCCTAGTTTGAATAAATGACTTTTGATTTTGATTTTTGATTTTTGTGTTCCACGCGCGCCTCAAAGAGATGTCAGCAACATGGAAGGTCCGCAAGGGCCGACGCCCGTCGGGGCTGCGGGTTGTGCGCAAGAGATACCGCGGCCTCGACATGAAGGGCTAAGAAGGAACATGGGTGGTTTTTAGTTAGTAGAAGTCTGACACTCCCTTTCGCTCAGCCCAAGAGCGGGAGGGGTTATTTGATGATTTTCCACCCCTCCAAAAAAAAAATAAGGGTTTGGCCTGTGCGTTGATCCTCAGTCAATCAGCTTTGCCTTTCATATAATATTATATGGACAAATGCATTAAAAAAACATTAATCTATACCTATGTTTTTAAATTGAACTTCTTCAAAGACGCTCTTGAACTGAAGAACTGAACTTATCATAGTTATCATCCATATTATAATTCCGTAAAGAATAATAACATAACATTAAAGATAAAGATGCATTTATTTGTATAAATAAATATGTGTGACTTGAAACATATGCACTTATTGGAAACAAGTTTGAGATTGTATTTGAAATGAATGTATTTTGACAAAAAAAAAATGTTTACGGCAGTTAATTACGCCTGTGATCCCCGATAGGTTAAGTCAAGGTGTTGTAATCTGCATTTCGCCAGTTCGTTTAAGTCCCTTGTTATAGGGGGCGGCGTACTGAAGCCAAGATGCGCTTCAACTACTCTTTTGATAAGTATGGCAAGGGCGGGTGGAAAATCATCAAAAACCCCTCCCGCTTTTGGGCAGAGCGAAAGGGAGTGTCAGACTTCTACTGACTAAAAACCACCCATGTTCCTTCTTAGCCCTTCATATCGAGGCCGCGGTATCTTTTGCGAACAACCCGCAGCCCCGACGGGCAAGGTAAGGACCTTCACAGGCGTTTCTACCGAGCTCTCATGGGCTCGATGTAGATTTTCAAGCGGCTACTTTTCGGTGACCTGACTTCCTCAGGACTTTTCCCTGCATCACATGCCCGTTCCACCTTACCATATAACCTTTGCAAGTCACCAGCGGCTGCGCCAATTTCAGTATTTTACTTTAGATGCTATATCTTGTTTTATCCATTCACGAAACTCCACAGACCCTTAAAATTCTCATCTCAGCCACATACAAATGTCTTTAATTCTTCTTTTGTGGTACAACAGTGTTATCCATATAAGACAGCAGGTTATCATTGTTTTATAAAACTTTCCCTAAGGTTTAATGGAATGCGAGAGTGGCAGGATTTTGCCGAGACCACCAGCCATTTCACCGATTCTGTGTTCAAATAAATAAAAATCCCAAGCCTACCACCTACATGGACACTTATAAAACGTCAATATGCGCACCGTTTATATTTATTATTTTTTCTTTTTATTTTTTTCACCGTATAGAAAATAATGGTTTTAAATAACTTATTAAATACCAGTCACTACATACCTACCGCTACTTACGCAACAAAAGAAAATTATATAACACTATTAATATTTATTAATAACACATAACTTATTGTTATACCAAGCTGTCACGGAATTCTTTTAATATACTCACGTATTGTTCATACAGAACTAATATATTGTTCTCATAAAATTAAAAATCAGTAGAAAATAATCGATAAATCGTGATCGTTAAATCTTCGTCGTTTTTAGTGAACGTAAACATTAAACGTTGTAGTTATAGTTAGTCTTTTAAGGAAAACATTAATGAAAAACTGAAAATGAAGACATTTTGACCAGATCTCCTACTAGATGCGCACGTCTGCAGGCATTAATGGCTTCACTGCGGTCGGCCACCTAGCCCCATCGTGAGCGCTGTAACACTTATGGCGGTTGTGTTGAGCTCGAACGACGAGTATTTCTCCCCGCCAGCTACACAGCACCACCTGCTTAATCAACGGAGAGGGCACAATTGTCGCCGTATACTTTGGCAACTCGGGGCCTTTCTGGCTTCTCTGGATCCAAAATTCTCTTGAATGCGAAAATTTTTAAGTCATCAGATTGGGACAGACCTTACTCGTAATCGGAAATGGACTTGTAGGTAAGTAGGTTCCAATCATTTGACTCTTGACTGTTTTAATCATCGCCGATACTCCTTGATCTCTAATTACGATAAAAATTATCACAAAGGAGACAGATAATTGTTATTATATCCCTTTATAAAACTGTCATTAACTGCAGGTGTTCCAAAAATGAAACGTAGGTAACGTACATTAATCGATCGATCATCATAATAAAATAAATCTATTATGAAATCTATACCTACAAACCAAGTAAACAATTAAGATTCGGCAATACAAGACAAATCCTTGAAGATCAGTGTTTAATAAAACGTTAAATAAATAAATGGTACCAGGTTGTTGCGGTACTGTCCCGCTCCAGGGCAAATGCCACGTAAATACAGAGAAGGCACTAACACAAAAAACAAAACTTGCTTCAGTCGGATTTACGATTTCAGTCTTGCATTACAGGTACCATAAGTAAAAGTAGAACAGGCTAGTGTCCGCCACTCCACCTCTAAAGCGCGTATTTTGCGTACGGGTCGGAACATCATTCGATCCACCCCAGCTCCCGGAGAAAATTCACCAACCCCTTGGTGTTACTGGCAATCTCGCGGAGGATTACAGGTACTAACTGGATGGTGGAGCTCTGTTAGGCAGTGGCTCCATGTAAAATACTGATATTCCAATGCCCGATGCATTAGACAGATACATTAGACAGTTAGACAGGAAGCCAATAAGCCAACAAGTATTCTTGGGAAAAGACTAGTGAAAATGTTTTCAGAATCGGACCAGTAGTTCCAGAGATTATCCCCTATATCGAAACTTGCGAATATAATAATCCTCGTTACAAATGTCGTGACGGACTTGCCTAACAACTGTTTTGTGTTCTATGATAGGTTTGTCCAGGACTCGCAGAGGACTTTACTAGTGGTCGTCTTTAATTAAGCTTTCCAAAGTTGCATCTAATTACACACAGTTGTTCGATTTACACATTATTTTAATGTGACCTTTCTGGTCACAAATATCGCACGAATAATTTTTAAACCGACACACTTCTGGACGATGGTTTCTGCCACACCTCCAACACGCACGCGTTGAGCGCGATGTTGCCGCGCTCCCCTCAGTAGACGATTTGCCGCTGCTCGCAGTTCCGCGATCGGGCGGTCGGCCCGCCCGCTTTGCTGTCGCCACTTGATGCACCGCCTCAAACGTTCGCGTTCCAACCGCCGACGCGTTCGCTGCGCCCGCAACGTTTGCACCGCTGGTCTGCGAGTGTCGCTCGGCCGCTTCCAACGCCAACGCCAATTCGACGGCTTTTTTGTATGTAATGGATGATTCCGCAAAAATGCGTGATCTCATTTCACCACTAGCCAAACCCGACACAAATTGGTCGCGTAGGTTTTCCTTCAGTGTAGTGTTGAAATTACACGTACTGGCTAGGTGTTTGAGTGTTTGTAGATATTCACTGAGAGATTCACCCGTGTTCTGACGTCTTTGTCTAAAAACATGGCGTTCAGCAATTTCGGAACGTTTTGGTTCAAGATGATCACCCACAATTTTGACTAAATCACGAAATGTTTTATTTTCTGGGTGATTAGGTGCACATAAATCACACATTAAGTCATATGTAGCCTTGGGACGCCGTCGCCTCCTTCTGCGAAGCAGTGATGCTAGCGAAGGAGGTGGCGGAACGTGAGAGGGAGAGAACCTCTCGTCCCAGCCGCCGCGGGAGGCGCTCCGGGCGTCGGGGGCCACGTGATGGCTTCCGGCCACCGTAGACGCGGGCCTGTGGACGGTGAGTGATGGGTAAGCTCGCCGTCCGTCCGTCTTATGACGACAACAGGCCGTGTCGACGGCGCGTTCGTGTTCCACGCGCGCCTCAAAGAGATGTCAGCAACATGGAAGGGGCCCGCAAGGGCCGACGCCTGTCGAGGCTGCGGGTTGTCCGCAAGGGATACCGAGGCCTCGACATGAAGGGCGAAGAAGGAACATGGGTGGTTTTTAGTCAGTAGAAGTCTGACACTCCCTTTCGCTCTGCCCAAGAGCGGGAGGGGTTATTTGATGATTTCCCACCCCCCAAAAAAAAAAAAAAAAAAAAGTCATATGTAGCCGCTCCCACCAACGTCACCAACGTTGCAACATGTAAATCTGGTTTTACTTCATTTAAGGTTATGAATTGTTCCACGCGTCTGATATACGCCAACCACTTTTTGCTTGTTAGGTCAAATTCTTCAATTTTCCCGATGGGCATCTTGAAGACTCACGAATTTGCTTGATTTCCTCGTCGCAGTTGTATTTATGGATTATTAAAGCGGGAAGCAATGAGTGAAACTTCAACTCCGAGTGACAACTGTTTTATTGACATACCCACAACTAATTTATCATAACATACCCTACACTAAAAACAGTGTATTTTGATGAACACACAAAGCCCTGGTCTCTCTTCGATTGTGCCAGATTACCATTCCATTTGCGTCTATGAAGGAAGTACAGTTACGAGCATATTTTTCACATCTCCTCACATACCATTATGTGAATTATTATTGTCACCGTCCTTGTCTGTCGATTTAATTGGGTGCCGTGACCAATATTCGATTAGGAGCTTTTCTCTACATTTTGTAGTCTTAAATTCACCATTGGCATCCTTGTTCTATCCGCCGCTGAGTGATGGGAACCTTATAAATGGTAAATAGCCTTTATAAATGGTTCCATTGAGCCACGAGCCAAGGCATATTGGGTTATTTTATCAAGAATACTATCTAAACACAACCAAACATATCATTGACCGTATCAACCGAATGAGAAGTATGGAGTGCCTACTATTTTTAAGGTTTGGCTCTGGGATTTGGTGACCGTCATTTTAAAAGCCAATTTTAGGGAAAATTGCAACCACTTAAATTGAAATGGCAAGTTATTTGGAATAATGGGTCTTATCTTATGCCTAACCTTTTCCCAACTATGTTGGGGTCGCGCGGACTATCGGTGTAGTCCAGGAACTTTGCGGAGCTCCTGTGACAAGTCCACAAGATACCCCCGTTTGCGCTTTGGTGCGTGCGTCTTTTAATTATTCATTTGAAAATACTTAGCGGCACAAGAAACTAACGCGTACAGTTTTAAAGATTTTTTAACAGAATTCTGTACCAGTGGATCACATTCCACGCGACCACTACCGTGCACTAACGTGCTTTTCGAGGCACAGAGGAATTTGAAATAATGGGTAATAGGAGCATTAAACGCTCTCTCCTTTAGAAGACCCTGTAATTATACTCCTGTATGATGTTACTACCCAACTCTTTGATTCGAATCCTGGTGACATTGCACAGTCTGGAACCATCAAGGTTTTGCATCAACAGAACTCGAAAGCCAACTTTTAGCTCCACCTTATGGGATGACACGCCCGTTACCTCCAGGGAGTTGAGAAATACAATGGGATAGGCAGTACTGTTGTCAATACCTATCACAGTGTCAACATTATTATTCTGTCTGTCTGGGTATCCGTATATTTTTTAATCGATCATAATTATTTTCTATATTTTTTTTGTTTATTGCGTTGACCCACTCGTTATTTAACTACAGCACTGCCTGCTCACACAACCGCTCTTCATATTAACCTACGAATTGAGAAAAAACGTGCATGATTTTAAGTTCATCCTCTGAAGGTACTGGACGGGAAAATTCTTCGTCTAGACAACACTCTCGCGTATTCGAAACGGTTCGTTCGATTTCGTTGAAATTGAAAAAGCCTCGGCCAAAACTTCGGCCCATTTTGGCCGGAGCCAAAGATGTGGCATAAGGTGGTTTCACCTAGGGCACGCCACGATAGTGGCGGTAAGTCCCCTCTTTGAGGAGTGGCTGGAGAAGCGCCACGGCGCCCTCACCTTCCGTCTGACGCAGGTACTCATCGGACACGGTTGTTTCGGGAGGTACCTGCACCGAATCAGGCGGGAGGAAACGCCCGGATGCCACCATTGTGTGGATCGGCCGGAGGACACGGTGGAGGTGTGTCCCGCTTGGGCGGAACCCCGCCGTGTTCTCGTAGCGGCGATCGGCGGCGGCGACCTCTCGCGTCCGGCCCTGGTGCAAGCCATGGTCCGGGGCGCGGGCGAGGAGGAATGGGACGCCAACGGCGCGTTCGTGTTCCACGCGCGCCTCCAAGAGATGTCAGCAACATGGAAGGCAGCCCCGACGCCCGTCGGGGCTGCGGGTTGTTCGCGAGAGATACCGCGGCCTCGACATGAAGGGCGAAGAAGGAACATGGGTGGTTTTTAGTCAGTAGAAGTCTGACACTCCCTTTCGCTCTGCCCAAGAGTGGGAGGGGTTATTTGATGATTTTCCACCCACCATAAAAAAGGTGGTTTCACCTTAGGCCCAAACATTGTCTGTAAATTGCCGAAGCGATTACAAAAAACATTAGAACAAAATAATTATCAGATTTTGCTTTTGTTTTCTAAGTTATCTCACATTTTGCTTTTTTTTTAAGTTATTTCCGTTAGGTGAAGTAACATTCACCTAACGGAATATAATTGATAGGCAATGATAACTCATTGCCTATCAATAAAAAATAAGCTAACACTATCATTTAAAAGAATAGGTACCTATTACGAAATTATATTTGGGTACCTACTTAGTTCTATCGTATCTAATATTATAATAATCCCGCAATCTGAATTCACATTCTATGTATAACACTATCGAAAGAGGAAACAATACCTAAAACTTAGTAGGTCTAGGTACCTAAACATGCCCTTCGGGGCTGCGGGCCCGTCGGGGCTGCGGGTTGTTCGCAAGAGATACCACGGCCTCGACATGAAGGGCTAAGAAGGAACATGGGTGGTTTTTAGTCAGTAGAAGTCTGACACTCCCTTTCGCTTTGCTTAAGAGCGGGAGGGGTTATTTGATGATTTTCCACCCGCCCAAAAAAAAAAAAAAAAAGGTACCCAAATATTTTAGAAATGACATTCAACAACGTTACGATTAGGTTGAAGATTAAAGATAATATTTTGCTATTTTATTTCGTGGTGATCTTCAAATAATTATTATTGACATAAAAAAACATGAAGGCGCATTGTCAAATTTAAAATCAGCGTAATGATTTAATTCATACAATTTTTTTTTTTGCAAGTGCAAGTTACGACAGAGTAACGGTCCATGAAAGTTTCGTGTTTTATCTTTTTACCCGACTGCAAGGGAAGGGTAACGTTTTTTCAAAACAAATGTTACGTTTAGCAACAATGGAAAATGACTAAAGCATATGTCACCGATATTATTTGTTTTCTTGGGGAACACTCACGACAAGTGTGATAAAACACATTACTGGAATTGTTTACAGTGCAAAATACAAACATGATTTGGTTGCTTTTATAGTGCAAATTTGTCACCATGAGAGCCTTTATATAATGTTTATACAATAAATCAGGTACAAAAATTGGGGCCTATTTAGGGATTTGTAAACGTTTACATAGTAGTAGTTAGTACACTCTAATACATTATCAGGACTTTTATAGTACCAAATTTCGTTACTTGGGTAATGTTCACAAATTGACATCCAGAATTATTTGTGTTTTAATTACTTATTAAATTATTGCAGCAAACTCTAAACATCTACCTATGTCAATAATAATTATTTGAAGATCACCACGAAATAAAATTGGGAATCAAACGAGCTTACCTGTTAAGCGAAGTCTTGATTCTAATTTTATGAGTGGTGATCTGAAAAATAATTATTACCCACCCACCACTAGCTAACAACCCCAAAGCTGCAATAATTAGTCTACCTAATTCAATGCTAACCTTTCAGGAAATCAAAATGAATGTAGGCATTTGGAACTACTCTGTATAGGAAACAGAGTTTGTTCCTAATGTTATGATCTCTAAAATAAGTGACGTTTCATATGCCAAAACGGGATAGGACGATGCAAATGTTGCAATTTTTAAAAAATATTCATTTTCTTTAATCTAAAATCGCGGTGTTAATACGTCGTAAGGGAATTACTACCTATATCAATAATAATTATTTTTCAGATCACCACTCATAAAATTAGAATCAAGACTTCGCTTAACAGGTAAGCTCGTTTGATTCCCAATTTGACAGGACTATTTCGAACAAAGGAATTCGCTTCAACAGTAGGTATCTATAGGTAATGTAACTCACGATTAAAGCACATTAGTTTTTTTTTTAAGTTTGACATCAATTAATGACTACCTAACAGGGCGTCAAAAAATTCGTCCACACCGCTGTCAACAGGAAAAGTGCCCAAAAGGCTGGCAGCATTCCCACGTTTGATGGCAATGCTGATACTTTGCCCAAAAAATCTTCAGCCCTCTGGTCACGTGAAGAGTCGACCAACCGCTTGGCAATTTCCTGAAATATTAAGTGGGCACTCGGACCCCATGGCCCCAGTGTTTCAACCCCAAACGGCTCAAACACATAAGAAACTACCAATTATGTTATTGTATTTGCGCCGTTTGAGGTTTTCAGCACCTGCAGCAGCCACTCCAGCACAGCACATCGTGCTAGAAAGATGGGATGGCGCAAGGAGAAGAAGAAGAGTTGTAGGTACTCGTACTTATTGGTTGTCAGTTGGTACTGATTTGATTCGAAAAATGAGCACACGCGTAATTCACTTTTTATTTCAATGTCTTTACTTTTTGACTATTTCAACAGCTAAAAAGTTTAGTTTACTTGGTTGTATGAAAACACTATCAAAAATAATCCTTATGCACAGTTTAGTACAGCGCCATCTTTGAATTAATTGAAGTACTACTTCCTTCAATGGGTAGGCAACGTTCTTGTGGTAGAAGTAGCTTCTCGTTCTGAAAGAAGGCGCTGTTCGAGAAATTTTAAAATAATTATGCAATGTACTTAAAGTATCCTGAAATGATATAAAATGCAAAAGCAGCACAACATTAATAAATAAATTGATGCAATGCAATAAAGTGAGTATTTTGTTCTGCAGTGACATCTATGAAGCAATATCGAAATCTCGACAAATGTTGCGTGGCATCGGTTTGTTGAAGTTGGTGTTTATATCGGTAGATGGCGCGTGTTTAAAATTAACAAAAGAGGAACAACTTTTCTATTGAAAAAACAATAAAAATTAAATTAGTACGAATACCTAATCTATACGAATAATATTACTATTTCAGGTTTTATGGCCAGACGTAGAACAAAGGAATAATGACTTAAGTCAACATCTACCTGCGTTGACAAAAAATATACCTTAGTAGGTAACTAGTATCCAATAATACTTGGTAAGAGTGTAAAAAATAATGCACCCATGGGAACCTCCATGAGTGCATTATTTTTTTAAGTTGGAATGAAGGAATTGTACAGCTGTTGCGGAGTTTATCTCTAACATTCAAACTTTACCTGTTCCTAATATTAAATAACAATTCATTAAATACATTTCTTGATTTCTATTCTTTTTTCCAAAACTCGAAGTTATAATAGTTGCCTCGTTGGTCTAGTAGTCGCAAATGCCTGCTGAGCATGAGGTCCCGGATTCGATTTCCAAGTCGGGCAAAGTGTTGTTGGATTTTTCCATTAGGAATTACTCAATAAATAAATATAAAATCATTTCATTCATTCATTTCACAGACTCATGTAATAATCGACATAAATTCAACAGTCACATTACATACACAAAGTTAAATTCAATACAATAAAAATTTCATTTTCAAATTAAATTATAATAAGTCATCAAAAATTTCATTCACTTAATCAAATTAAATTATAATAAGCAGCTATAATAGGACAATGGTAGTCTGAATTTGTGCCCGGCTTGCCTCATATTACATGTAACTTAAACATAACTGGTAAAATTTGTGTATTCTATTATTTACAACCCTGTCTTACCCTTCGGGCATTGCAGACGTGATGTGAATTAAGCATTTTTATCACAAACCAGTAAATAGATGTTTAGCACATAAATAAATTCAATTCCAACTCAGCACTTCAAACCATTTGTAAGCTATCAGCCGCGATTATAATTACATACTGATGAATGCGATCCCGCTGAGTATTCCGGCTCAGCGGCGCGACTGCTCACTGTGACACTGTGGGGATCTGGAGCAGTTGAATAGAAGGTTGGTACTTATAGTGTGCACCTGTGGTAGGTGGTAAATAAGGAGTGATATTTGGAGTAAATACTTATACAGGGTGGTGCCGACAATACGACAATAAAAGAAACCACTGGTAGTTCTAGTCCATAGGAACATTATTAAACTATCAAAAAAGTTTTAACACCAAAATAAAAAAATTGGAAATAAAACAATAAAACTAAGTAGCATAAAACTGTTAACGAAATACATTACAATTTACAAACAAATATTGGTTTACTAACCTTAAAATGTTCCTACGAACTACTCGTAGAACTACCAGTGTAGTTCTACGAGTAGTTCGTAGGAACATTTTTAAACTATCAAATAAATCCTAACACCTTCGTGGTGCCGACGATATGACAACAACCTACCTAAATGTCTTTGCCAAATTCTTTTGTTACATTTTATTTCCACTCGTTAATCGGTGCAAATTATTCCTAAGGTTAGAACCAATAGAACTACATACAACCCATCAGGTAAAGCTGTACCTACACAATCACTAACGTACTTGCCATCCAGGCCGTCCGCAGCCAGCGGCATCACATTCACAAAGGGTGCAACCGGAACGCGCCGGCGACCGCTAATCCGACCTGCCGGGATGCGGACACACCGGACACCCGAGGCTGTACACGTAGAGATGAGGACCTGTCGATAAGGCACTGATAAGATTAGAAATGGAATTTAATTTAAGCTGGTTAGATGATGTTTAACTAAATCTGACATGGATGCTGGTTGGTTCTATAAAGGTTAGCAATGCAATGAAACTAGTGGAGCATAGTGTTTTCAATAAAAGAACAAGTTTTCTACTCAACTACACCTTCCTGCAGATAATTTCTGAAACATCACGAAAAGTATCACCTATAAGGTGTTCATTATACCCGTCGGGGCTGCGGGTTGTTCGAAAGAGATACCGCGGCTTCGGCATTAAGGGCTAAGAAGGAACATGGGTGGTTTTTAGTCAGTAGAAGTCGGCGCTCCCATTCGCTCTGCCCAAGAGCGGAGGGGTTATTTGATGATTTTCCACTAGCCAAAAAAAAGGTGTTCATTACAGTCCATATAAAATAATGGCAGTGTAATACAACGAAGAGACAGTCAGTTATCAGATAATGAATCTTTATGACGGATACTTTAACTGAGAAATGAGTACATGAGAGGAAAACTTAAAAAGGCGCCGGTGACTGAAAAGTTGTGTGGTAATCGGTTGTCATGGTATGGGCATGTGATGCGGAGGAATGAAGAAAATGTCATGAGGAAAGTTTTGATTATGAATATGGATGGGTATAAAGAGCAGAGGAAGACCAATGAAACGATGGATGGTCAGTGTAAAGGATGATATGGCAAGAAAGTAGATGTCTGATGAGGTGACCCGTAATATAAAAGTACTAGCTGTTGCCAGCGGTTTCGCCCGCTACAACTCTAAAATTATCCCACGGGAAGATACAATCGGGATAAAAACTGTCCTATGTGTTAATCCAGGTTATAAACTATCTGTGTACCAAATTTTATCTTAGTCCGTTCAGTAGTTTTTGCGTGAAAGAGTAACATACATACACACTCACACACAAATTTTCACCTTTATAATATTGTTACGAGCTGGGTATGGGATAAATAAAAACACTACCAATTAAACACACGAAATAACTTTATTAAACACAAAACACTCAATACTACTGAACACTTTATCGCACTAGATAACTCTTCGAACCTTTCGTTGTCTCGCTTTAGAAGTAGACTGACTCGCTCCGACCTCTGTCTTCTGATTCTAGATGACCGACGTAACAATATTAGTGTGATGTGATAGAAGAGTATGAAAATTGACAAGTAAAATTGTTTCTATAATGTAACCAGACTTTTTATAACCTCCTTCGTAACAACACTCACCGCAGCTGTCAATCACACATCATCCACGTTGCCCAAAATGATCGACATCCAACACATCGTGACATCGACACGTGTTTGTCGATAGCTGCCCACCGAATTGTAGTGATTAGTTTTCTATTGGATCACCGCCACACGCGCTGTGAACAGATAGGGTTACTACTCAATGGGGAGATGGTTTATTTGGTACAGTTGGCCGAGGCAGGTGTATTTTATTGAATGGATATCCAATATTAAGAGAGTATGTGGACTTTGTGTAAAGGTAGGAAGGTATTTCGTTAAAAACTTTTAGTATTTTGCTTCGACCGAATTCGGTCATAAAAAATTCGAGATCCATCGACTGCTAGCTCCAACCAGAAGGCATTGAAAGTGGTTGTCTTGGCTAAGTCTTCAGGGCAGCTTTTCTTCGGATTGGATTACGATTTATATTTATTAGTAAAGTCCTTACTTAAAGTGCTCGTGGCTTAATAAGAACTGCCACTCGGGTCGATCTTTACGTAAAGCTGTGCTTGCCTAGGTCGGTCTGTGGATGGGTGACCGCCCGACATACCGAGTTTCCTCCGTGCCTCGGAAAGCACGTTAAGCTGTTGGTCCCGGCTGTCATATATAGATCTTTGGCAGTCGTTACAGGTAGTCAGTGACCTGAAAGTCTGACAACCAGTCTTGCCAAAGGGTATCGTATTACCTAGTATTAACTGGGTTGTGGAGGTCAGATAGGCAGTCGCTCCATGTAAAATACTGGTATTCAGCTGCATCCGGTTAGACTGGAAGCCGACCCCAACATAGTTGGGAAAAGGCTAGGCAGATGATGAGTAAAGTCCTTAAATTAAAATATCTTCGGTTGACGCAGTGGATGAGCTATTGGCTGATGCGCTGCATGTCGCAGTTTCGATTCCTGCATGGAAAAAAACATTTGTATGGCCTACAGGGCTACAGGTAGTTGTTGCGGTTCTGGCTGTTTGTATAAAAATGTATGAGTTCAAGATAAGGGAGATATTCAGAACGGGGCAAAATTAAAAGAAAAATTGTTGAAGATTTGCTTTAACTTTACTTATTATCCACAAGTTCCTAAACAAGAACCTCCCAAACCAGTACGAAACCGTCTACGACATCTCATTTCATTTTCTTGCACCGCCATTAATCATGACTGTCCAGGCGGTCTTTTGTGAACGAAATTATGGCACACCAAGAGTTATGGCGCGGAATTTAATGTACTAACTCACAATGGTTCATTGATTCGGTTAGACTAATGTTCTGTGGACACGCTATAAGAGTGATGTATGGCTTCGTTTGTATTGGGCTTGTTTGGTGGGCGGTTGGTGATAGGATTGAATTGGTAATGGGGTTAGTTGTTTTTAGGTGAATTTGATGGTGATTCGGAGCATATAATTTAACCCGTGATAGTTACACTACCTCTTCGCTGACCGAAACGTAAATTATCTGTATTCTAGATAAATATACAAGATAAAATAATTGTGTTATAATAATTCAGCATAAAAATATAATTATGTTTATTTTTGGGGATAATATTAATCATTTTGTTGGTCTGTACCATATCCTTACATATAACCATACCTCACTAAAACAGGCTGTATTGCATTAAAATGTAACCTAAAAACCCTTTACTAAAAATATTGGAAACTTCAGTTCAACTGGATGCATCCAGATGATCACGATCCGATCGAGCATGGATAACTGCGAATCTGACCTCCAAAATTCAGTAACTGGATAACCATGATACTGACAAGTTGTTACACTAACGAGATTCTGACTATTGTATCCACAACGACTGTCTGTAATCTACAAAATAATGACGTAAGATGTCATTTGAATTTTAAAGCTCCTGATAAAATTTAAAATGGGTAACTCAGCGGAATCCTGTTTTACTACTACAAAAGCATGAAACTAGTACATTTTGAAATAAACAAGTCATTAAGATACTCTAATATAAGTGTTTAATATATTATGCATCTAGTTTATTTTGCAAATAATCGTAACCAATGATCCAGCTCCTACACCGTCAAAACCTCACATAATCTTGCTGTAAGTCTCAAATAATAATACTCGTATACATTTAATTACACACATGAGTGAATTAAGCCATATCACCTTACCATTACTCAGTACAAAATCCAAAACTGATTCATAATTTATTATTCCCAAAAAAAAACTTAAATCCTCTTCGTCATTCAGTAAGTAATCAGTAATAGGAACCCGCTTCATCATTACGCCTAATATTGAGTGTAACGTCGGATTTAATATGGTGGGTAGCGAGTTCGAGTCCCGCGGGGGCCGTCCGGGGGTCCCGAGGTATTACGGTCATAGATTAAAGTTGGTAGAATGGATTTACACCACATGCTGGAATCCTTACATCCTGTTTTGCGTCGTCCACGTTCAAAGATTGTACGCGTACGTCGTCGGCTGCTTGTACTACGCACCTTTTAAGAAATTCATACATCAATTAGGACAGACTTTTAATCAAAATTGAGTGTTTTAAAAAGTTTAACCAGCAAATAGATTTTGGCCTTTTACTACTTATACAAGGGCCTATTTTATGGTAGCGGTAACATTTTATGCTGACATAAAAATAGTCTTCATTTCCCTTTTTAGGCAGATTAAGGTGACAAAATTATAGGATAGATCATCACATACTAGTAATTTGATGTCTTGATGCAAAGCAGAAAAAAGCTAGTAAAACAGTATTTTCAAACACGCTAGTGGCACATCTGCCCTTAATAACGTAATCTATGCACCACTTTCAGGGTTCAACAGAAAGGGGTCTCTCTCAACAGGAGGTCAAAAATAATCCCGCTATGATTTGAAACTGATACAAAATTTGGTTTCGTTCAATAGCCGTATTAAGTATTTGGACCCTTTGTTATTAAGATTGAATTGTATTCAATGGTTTTAGACAATCTTTTTATGCGGAATAAGTTCCTTTTTGAAACATAATGATTTTCTGATGATTATGAATTTTGTTGGCGGGCAACTGTGAGGGGAATGAGTTTTATACATGGGGGTCCTGGATGTATTTTAGCTATTGATTGAAATAAATTATTATTTTGAGAATATTTAAAAAGTAGAGAGACCACCAAGGATTCCCGTTTAGATATATTTTGGTTCTGCACTAGAAAATAATATAAACGTCACTTCACCAAAAGTTTTCTAAATTCGGAGAGGTACGGGGTCTGCATTTGTGCTCAGTTGATGGCAATAGGCTCGCCCCTTATTACATGGGACTTAAAACAAATCTAGCATTTAAGTGTACTATTAGGTACACCTCTGCCTATCCATTTGGGGATTACAGGAGTGATGTTACCGTTATATTTGTTTTCTAAATATTCTGTTAAACAGTTAAGAAATTTCAGTCCATAATTTTCTTTGAATTAAATGTGTATTACGTAGAAAAATGTGGTTCCGAGCACCTCCTCAAGTGCGCAATAAAAGCCTCCTCCCCACAATACATGTAATATGATATAATAAAATTGCCAACATAAAACACACTAGCGCACATTCCTCATATTTACGATGCCGATTCGCCCCAAGCTCGCTATTTTTACTATCCCGGGTCATCCCTTAAATTCTTTTTATTGCTGGCCTTGTAAATCATGGTGTAATGCTCCAGTGCATTATCCGTAGGGAAACTTCATTATGGCCGTTTTAATGGTTGGAAGGAGCGATAAAATCTAGCTGGTGGCGAGCGGGGCCGGCCGACGTAATGGTGGTAGTGACTGTTTGCTTTTGTGGGAACTCGGATATGTTTCGTTTTTTTTGATTGAAGAGTGAATTTTGTGGTTATAAATTGTTTCTTAGAGATGAATTCGGAAAATTGCTCTTAGAAAAATTGACTTGTCGTCGTCTCTAGATAGACACGTCTTAACACTTTTTTGAAGTATGTTTGTACAACGAAATACAACAGGATTGATATCAGCTGTTTAGTACCTAGTTGTTATGTCAAAACAAAACATTCTCGACTTTTTCATGATTATTATCGTTGTTACTATCTCTTAACTAAAACTACAGTACTTCACATAAAATAGTAAAACTATTAAAGTATACTTTAAAATAACTCCATGTGTCATATCGATTACTGCTGTACTAACTTGTACTTAATTTGGAATCCGTAGAGTACTTTTGTACTCGTTAATATGAGTCTTTAGCGCATAGATATATCTACAGTTAGTAAATAGAATTTTGAAACTATGTATATCAGAAACACTTCACTTGTGCACTATGTCACAGTGCGATCATGGGGCACTTGCCCGCGGACAAGAAGGTTTAATTATTTTAGGTTCATCAAGTTTCATTATAAACAATGACAGCGACATTGTTAGCACCTGGTAATCGACAAAATTATAATTGACAACACAAAGATGTGGTTGAAACTCACACAGACCAGGAATAAATGGCACAAAAGTGAGGGTCGGCAGTAGGTGGAACAAGGCTGCAATGATTAAACAAAAAATCACCACACATAATCTTTCTACTTTCAGGACTGTCCCTCTATTCTGAAAACAATGCTCCGCGCAATAATAGCGGGCGATACATCACGCGCAATTTGTTGCGATAGCTCTGCGATAGGTGGTCTGCGAATGGCGCTCTACCTACTTTATTGCTCTATAAAAATGTTAGTCCACACGTTTTCAGGTTTCGTTGGCTCTTTGGGCTTTTAAAGAAATATATTTTTAAAGGGGTGAATGAGAAGTAGTATGCTTTGAAGCTTCTGTTTCTTAAGTATGTAATCATCATAATTCTTCCATCACATCATTTCAGCCAAAAGACATCCACTGCTGGATATAGGCCTCCCCCAAATAGGGGGGTTTTGCCATAATCGCCACGCTTGGCAGGCGGGTTGGCGATCGCAGTATGGTTGTTAAGAAGGCACAGAGAACGCTGCTGCCCCCATTCTCTGGTAAGTCCCTTAGTCGCCTCTTACGACACCACGGGAAGATATGGGATGGTGCTATTCTTTACGTCCGACACCATACGGAACCCCATTTGGGGTCCATACTTCACTTTTATTCATAATTTTAGTAGTCACCTCCTTTCTAACTTTATCATCTTTCACACAGTCCGTCCATCGTTTCTTTGGTCTTCCCGTACTCTTATTGCCATGAACAGTCCTAAGTATGTAATAATCCAATTAATTTCTGGTCATCAATGCTTCATCTTCATCTTCCAAACTTATATATTACCTAGTCGTCATATGATTAGTCACCTTTTTTCTGGACACATCACGCATCGCCTTAAACTCATTCCATTGTTTCTTTGGTCTATTCCTATGCACCATCATTCTCTTCTTGCTCTTATCCCAATTAATTTGGGGTCGGCGCAGTATGTCTTCTTCTTCCACCACCTAACATTTTTGAAAATAAGTAAATACTAGCCTTTCGAATTACTCTCTCTATTTGGAACTTCCATGTCCAGCAGGAGCTCGTGGTATAATAATAACTGCCACTTGGGTCGATCTTTAGGTTAAGCCACGCTTGCCTAGGTTGGTCTGTGGATTGGTGACCGCCCATTACATACCGAGTTTCCCCTGCTTCCGCTGCCATATATAATATTTGGCAGTCGTTACAGGTAGTCAGTGACCTGAAAGTCCAGTCTTACCAAAGAGTATCGTATTATCCAGTGTTAACTGGGTTGTGAAGGTCAGATCAGCTCCATGTAAAATACTGGTACTCAGCTGCATCCGGTTAGACTGGAAGCCGACCCCAACATTGTTGGAAAAAGGCTACGCGATTATGTAATATCCAGCAGTAGACTGCAGTAAGCTGACAGCGACAGTTAACACGATTGGTTGCTTCAAAAAGTGCACTGAGCGTTGAAGTTGGTACTGATAAAATTGGGCTAAACATTATACATTCTGGATCTAAACACCTTAATCTCACGACATCTACAAAATCAGGATAAGTCCTCTCTCATCCTCACAAAATATCCATGTTCACATTAAGTGTTCATAATAACAAATTGAATTGATGCGGCCGGCTGATCGGGCCACAATTAAGGCGGGTGGCTATAAATCGGCGCGTATCTGATTCGGAACATGAAAGAGGCGTTGCGACTCGACGGCGAATAACCAGTCGCGTGGTACAACGAGAGGGTTTTTTAACGATATAATTCATAATGTTTATGTAAATTATGATTTAGGAGCTATGCTTGCTTTTGAGGAAAATTATGGTAACGATTTAAGGAATAAAAAGAAAAGAAAAAGTACTAAATTGTTATACGTAGGTTAGTTACGTGAATACAACACACGATCAGACAACAGTCAGCAAAATTCAGAATCATGAACTAAAAGTGTACAAAATATCTAACAAAACAAGAGAAAACTATGCAAAATCATATCACCAGGATAACCAATACATAATAACCTAACCATGGGAAACTTATAGATGATATTCCATTGACTGACACTGTTATTTAAGTCCAAAATAGTGAGTGATAGTGGGAGGAATAAACCCAAGGTAGCTCTGAAAATGCAAGGAATAGGACATACAGTATACATTTTCACAGACAGACACTTTTAATATCGCTTGAGTATAGCTCTCATTGTGCCTCTGTGCAGAAAATTATACAAATGTTTCGTTCACATATGTTAACATATCATTTGACGTTCGACGCACCCCTTTGTGTCCGATCCGACGTGCTGAAGAATATATCAGCACTGCAAAATATCCTGCCTATTGGTCCAAGTTAAAATCAAAGTTTCAATTTCTCCTTTTTCTCGTATTCTACTGATGGACGCAAAATTCTTGTTCAATTTGAACTGCCATCGGAAACTGACAACATGAAGTTATATTCTTCATGCAATTGAATATAGGAAAGAAGCAGGAAGAAAAATATACATGTTTATAGAGACGGTAAATCAACGACGCATGAAACTAGCCACGTTTACAGTTTTATTAAAAAAATATATCACAATAGACAAGCCCCACCGTAACCTAAAATTCTCCCTACAAAAAACATCAGAAACCTCCACCTTTTCCAAACAGAAGCCACTGTTAAAGATTCCACATTTGATATATTCGAGCACAATAAATATTGTTACAAAAATGGGGAAACAGAGACATAAATAATTTTCAGTATCGGCCGAACTCGTAAATATCGGGTCGTGAGAGCACCCTGCCCACAGCGCCTACTGCCTCTAGATACAGCGGAAGATGGAAATTTAATTTCGATTTTAGTTCTGTTCGAGTATGATTTAGTTCGGCTGCAAGGTGCTGTTCATTATTTTAGCTTTGAGAATGTTTAACGAAATATATGGCTGGTTGGTTAGATGAAATCATGTTAAATTGGGATTGTACTTTCTGAGTGGTACTTAATTCTGGTTAAATAAATCTAGCATCTGCGACTTTCCTTAACCTATACCTGTCAAGCAGGGCTATTGCGTATCTTTTTAAATGTAAGTGGCTATCATAGTGCCCATCGATTAACTGTCAGTTTGGTACAAAATGGAACCATTTGACAGTTAATCCATGGACACTATGATAGCCACTGACATTTAAAAAGATACGCAATAGCCCTGCTGAAAGTAGTACAATGAAAATGTTTTAATAGCTTTGCCTTTTACCCCTGTCTTTAATTTACTACAATTCATCATCTGCCTAGCCTTTTCCCAACTATGTTGGGGTTGGCTTCCAGTCTAACCGGATGCAGCTGAATACCAGTATTTTACATGGAGCGACTGCCTATCTGACCTCCACAACCCAGTTAATACTAGGTAATACGATACTCTTTGGTAAGACTGGATGTCAGAATTTCAGGTCACTGACTACCTGTAACGACTGCCAAAGATCTATATATGGCAGCCGGGACCAACAGCTTAACGTGCTTTCCGAGGCGCGGAGGAAACTCGGTATGTCGGGCGGTCACCCATCCACACACCGACCTAGGCAAGCACAGCATTACCTAAAGATCGACCCGAGTGGCAGTTCTTATTAAGCCACGAGCTCCTCTCCTTTAATTTACTACAATTGAAGGGGTCAATATAAACCTAGAGGTTACACCAAAACTCAATGAAAATCAAAATAATTTGAATAAAATCATCTACCGAGCAGTAGATACCGTAATTTGTTATAGAACTATCCACTCTAATGACCAGTCACGTAAAACAGAAATGCTCGCTGGTGCATCAAACAACACTCACACAGGTCACGCGAGCCAAAATGAAACCATCAACCATGCAATAATCATCAATTCAACACCTGAATCATGTCGCCGACGCCATTACACATAAATTACTAATAATATGTTTGCATAGCGGTCTCATATTGTCTGGCGGCTCTAAATCACTGTTGCAAATCAGTGTTACAAATCATTGTTGGTACGGCCGGTGATTTCGGTGCGACATAATGCATTCTGTGTTTGATAATGATGTCAAATACCTTTGTGTTATCGTAGATCAAATTGTGATTGTGTTTGGACTTTTGGTGATTATTGATGAGTTGATTCGATTGCTTTTGATTGTACTAAATATTTATTTTAGCTGTAAAAAATACAGTTGATTTTATTTGGTTCTACTCTTATGGGTTGTTAGCGGCACACAAGTGAATTGGGAATATGTTTTTCACCTGCGTCTTCACGAATCATTGTATTACATTTTAAAGTTCAATTCAACTTGTTGACAATTTTATCAAATCCTGTATCGGTCCTTTTCTTATCTTAACTTTTCTTGTTGAAATGGCTAGGACTACTTCAACTCTTTAGAGATGGATATCCTTTTTACCCATCACTTCACCGACGATCACGGTCACCCTGCTTACCCCAGCGTAGTATAAACAAACAGCATGTCTGTACCATTAGGTTAGTAACCGAACTATTCGCACAGCCGACACAGTTTGTTCAGCCGTTCGTTACCGCACTAAATCACGCACGATTGCATTCACACACAGATATACTCGTTCACAGTATACTCGTATATTGCGTGCATGTTGCTGTGAATGTGCAAAACTTTTGGAGGAAACGACACAAATTCGGTTGTGCAATTTCCTTAAAGTTTTGTGTGAACTTTAGATTCAAGGAAGCGAATACAATCTGGCTGTCTTAAAAGTGTGTTTTATAAATATAAAACTGCATCAAAACAGGCTACTGAAAAAATTATAACAAATCTATGGAAAGTCGATGTGAAAATATGAAAAGCTTTGTAAGTTATTGTCACTTGTCTACGCCCCAAAGTAAGTCATGCGTAAGTCTTAAATGAACGCTGTACACATGCCTCTACCAAAGTTGATAATCGCTAAAACTAAACTACTCACAAGTTTTGTTGTATACCTACACATGTAAGAAATTCAGAGGTGCAGCCTTCTTACTAGATAGAACTTTTATCTCGTCTCTTTCTATCGCAGTCCAGCTACTGGACATAGGCCTCTTCCAAGCGACACACTGTCCTCTGATGCAGCCATCTATGCTGCTAAGGCCTTTTAAATCATGCCTGATTCTTACAGTGATGCTACAAATATTAAAAGTTCTAGTTTCGAGCATGCACAGCAACATGACATACACATACGGTAGTGTTGGGACAATGCGAGCTCGATGTCTCGATATGAGCGAAATATGCTAAATTCAATAAAGCCCACGACCCGCAGGTGCGTAGGGTTGCTTCAAAAAGTTGGTTTTGTGTCATAGTGAACAACATGAAACTCCCTTTAATGTGAGAGGGTGTGGAAAAACATATCGATAACAAACTTGGATATGCCTGTATTATCTTCATCATTCCAGCCTGGAATCACCTACCTACCTTATCTTATCTTATCTTACAGATGGGTATACCCATTCCATTTTCTTCTTGATTCAGTACAACCCTCATCCAAAACATTACGCTTATTCGGTGTTTTTAATCTGTTTCTTCCATTAAGAATAGATTTTGGGCATTGTGAATTGCTACCAATTCAGTTTCGTTGAGGTTTTTATTTTATTTTCCATAAATAAAATAAAAAAAACAGAAACAGAGAACCTCCTTAATTTTTGGAAGTCAGTTAAAAACATCCCTGGCAAGCGCCAAACGGTCACTTGTATTTCCACAAATTCCGAGGCATCAGATGGGTCAAACTTCGCCTGAAACCCGTTACGTACTTTATCACTAGGTCATTTGCATATGCGCTAGACAAGTGCGTTTAACAATTCCTCCCCAGCCTAGCTTTCCCTAACTAATATTCCTGATGGTGATTACACACTATCACCACTATACAGTGGCAACCCTGACCACCGATGTGCGATAGTGGGGGTCACGCGGTGATTTACCGCGCCGTAGATTATCGGCGCACGCGCTGCCGGCCGCAGAGCCATTAACGTCGCAATGATATGCTTGTACAGGGGTAGGTAGTAGCTCAGGTTACCACGTGAAAGTGGAATGATTGTCTGGTAGATGTAGGAGGAACTTCATGTCCAGGGATTGGCTGTTGTTTATTTTTGGTACCACGCTGCATTTGTAAACGGGTTTAAAAATACCAATGATGGAGGTTTTAAACATAACCAATTTTGACCGGATATGTTTTTGGGGTCGGAATTAAAACTTTGTTGCAATTATGACCAATTGATGTTAATTAACATTAGTACCGTTAGTCTAAGTAACTCTAGAGATACCTAACCAAGAACTACAAAACATTTAAAAAAAATCCAATTCATTTATGGTCTTTGGAATCCAAGATCCCCTCTAAAATATTCAAAAACTTCAGTAACAATTTAGAGGCTCGTTAAAAAAATATTTTAATACCTCACTCCAAGCTTGCAAAGCCCACCTTAATTAAATTAATTTACTCGTGAATCTCCCCCCTCTTAAATCTTCCTAAAACCTACCTACATACATAATCTACATGCCGAACCATTTATTAAATCTTCGTACGTGATTAAGATGGCACAGTCTCCCCTCATTTCTGTTAATTTGACAAATAGGCGTCGAAATTGTCGCGTTGAGGTCTCAAGGATGCTTCGAATCTCCGCCCATCCCAGACGGGGATTTGTATGGGAAGTAGAGTGTGAATTTGATAGATAGGACATGGTTTTCGGCTATGAGAAACGGGGTATAGAACTATTTCACAACATTTTATTTAGTTTCTCCTTTCCCGTTGTCTGTTTTTCTGTACTTTCTTTAAGAGACGAGCCTCAGACCAGATAGATGCTGGTGTAGTTATGTTAGAAATCTGTACGAAGGTTAGTCGTATGGGTAACTCGACTGGCGCCATGCTATGCCATGCAGAAATTTGCGTTACGTGATGTATAAATCGTAGTTGACAATATGTGGTGATGTCACCAAAAGCTAATATTATTCTGAAACACATCAGAAGTCGTCATAGAAGGAGCTCGTGGCTTAATAAGAACTGCCACGTGGGTCGATCTTTAGGTAAAGCTGTGCTTGCCTAGGTCGGTCTGTGGATGGGTGACCGCCCGACATACCCAGTTTCCTCCGTGCCTCGGAAAGCACGTTAAGCTGTTGGTCCCGGCTGCCATATACAGATCTTTGGCAGTCGTTACAGGTAGTCAGTGACCTGAAATTCTGACATCCAGTCTTACCAAAGAGTATCGTATTACCTAGTATTAACTGGGTTGTGGAGGTCAGATAGGCAGTCGCTCCATGTAAAATACTGGTATTCAGCTGCATCCGGTAAGACTGGAAGCCGACCCTAACATAGTTGGGAAAAGGCTAGGCAGATGATGAAGACATCAGAAGTCATCATCATCCTCTTTTTCTGGTCTTATTTCGATTATTTTGGGTCCAATGCAAAATGTCCTTCGCTTTTAAATATTTTATTAAAACCTGCCTTTGATCGGTTATATTATAACTTCTTTTTTCTGCTTTTAAATAACCTACCTATGCGGGTGCAAAGAAAACTTTTTCTTTTTCTCCACTCTATATGCGAGTATCCTCTTAATCTTTAATTACGGGACCTCTTAAGAACAGGCGCCATATTATCGACCAAAACATTTATTCACTTCACATCACCTTTATTTCCAACTTCATAAGATTCAATCTCATTAAACAAAGATATTGATAAGTTGGTACTGATGAATCCTGAGTGGTGACTTGAAATAATGTTGAGTGCTACCTTAGTTAGTAGGGGGCGTGGTCATCTTATGTCACGTCGTCCTTATGTGAATTGGGCCATAATTAAATGTTACTGAAGTGACCAGAAATCAATTTAAAATAAAATAAATTGTGCCTTTTAGCATGATTTTCTATAAGTATCAGGTATACCAGGGGGTTTGTGCATCGTCCTAGTTTATGGGCTAATGCTCAGCAACAATGTTGAGATACAATGCCGTCATAAACTACCTAGGTATGATTCCATTAGATCTCATCATTCATTGTAGCTAATGCGAGTAAAATATCCATTGCGATAAAGTGATTACACACATTAGAACTGCTATAAACGACAGAGTAAAACATGACTGTATACGAACCATAATTTTATTACCACCAATAATGTAGAATAGATATACGAGACCGGCACGATGATAGTTAGCAGTAACACATAATTATCTTAGAACTTCTGGTACTAGAACGTGGTATACAGAGTGGTGCCGACAATACTACAATAAATGAAACCACTGGTAGTTCTAGTTCATGGGAACATTTTTAAATTATCAAATAAATCCTAACACCGTCGTGGTGCCGACGATACGACATTAACCTACCTAAATGTGTTTGCCAAATTCGTTTGTTACATTTTATTTCCATACGTTAATCGGTGCAAATTATTCAAGGTTAATAAACCAATATTTGTTTGTAAATTGTAATGTATTTCGTTTACAGTTTTATGCTACTTAGTTTTATTGTTTTTTTTTTCAATTTTTTATTTTGGTGTTAAGATTTATTTGATGGTTTAATAATGTTTCTGTATATGTTCTTCTTAGTCGAAACACTCTTGTCAGAATGGTCGTGGTTGCGCAGACGAGGTACACTGAAAGATGTTTGGTGGTTCATTGACTTCCCCGAGGATTGCTCTTTCAGCCATGTACCTTAATTTGTGTCAGTTGGAGACGATACAAGTACACTGGACCATGGTGGACTCAGTAGCTTTCTTGATCAGGTGAGTCCAGCGCGATTGGCCGAGTGATCTCTTGTTTTCCATCTGGCCTTGATCCGCCAGTCTCTCCATCGAGTTTTCATTTCTAGTGATGTGACCAAAGACCTATAAATTACTCATCTAAATCATCTACCTAGCCTTTTCCCAAGTATGTTGGTATTGGTTTCCAGTCTAATCGGATGCAGCTGAATAGCCGTATTTTACATGGAGCGACTACCTATCTGACCTCGACACCTTTGATACCTTTTGGTAAGACTGGTTGTCAGACTTTCAGGTCACTGACTACCTGCAACGACTGCCAAAGATCTATATATGGCAGCCGGGATCAACAGCTTAACGTGCTTTCCGAGACACGGAGGAAACTCGATATGCAACGGGTGGTCACCCATCCACAGAGCAAGCGCGGCTTAACCTAAAAATCGACCCGAGTAGCAGTTATTATTAAGCCACGAGCGCCAAAGAATTATTACTTCTAGTAAAATTTATTTTACCCACGCCAATATTATAATCCCATTTGAAGAAATGACGATGAACTATGTAGATTAAACCAAGTTACTATACTTATCCTGCAAGGCATAACAAAAGACTTCTCTATGTACTACCATAAATAAAGAAGTACATAATACTTGTTTGTTCCGCTATTAGTGAATTGTGAAGTGGAGTGCTGTTGTGACGAGGGGCTCGTTAGTGATGGGCGGAGCAGCGCAGCACTAGTGAGATTTATTTAAAGAGAATTGTATGCCTGAGTATTTGATTTAATTTGTTTGTTTATTTAAATAGAGAAGGCTCTAGCAATAATGTTGGATGTGGAACTGGTAAAGACACATTGTTGAATGACTATAGCAAACGGGTACTGACAAACTCTTCAGTAATTATTTGTGCGGAATTTGTAGTGTTGGTATCGGTTTAATTGGACCTCAAAATTCCAGGACTACCTACAAAATCTACAGAAGAAAAATCAGCAGATGGTAATCATAAAGTATAGGATGCGGAATGATGAATTCTATAAATGGCTTTTCGTGATGACGATGACGAACATTAACAAAAAACCCAAACTTTCTTTGACAGGGCATGACAAGTTAAAGGTCCTTTCATAATTTAGTTTCCTACTAAATTGTGGTTACCTTACTTCATATAGTTGCAACAACCTTCTTCTAAACAACCTACAATTTTCTCAGCTCTAACAAGAATACCAGGATCACATACATTACCAGAAGCCACCTCAATCACAGAGCAAAACATTTCCCTTAACAGGCCTCCCGTAGTGACAACGGGGCGTGTCATCCCGCCTTCTACGACAAATTATACACTGCCGCCCCAAACCGACGACAATGGAGCCGTCGCCTTTCACACGCTTCAATGTATAAGGATCAGCATTGTTTGTAACGGCAGGAGGTAGTATTTAAAGGAATGTTCTGAATAGATTCAACGGTGTTTGTTTGAAAATATTGGTGTTTATTCTTTTTACGGTTTGATGTGGTTTTATTGACAGCTGGGTTTCCTTGTTTTTGTTTAGAATTTAAGAGTATTTAAAGGTTGTTTTCTTGCCTCCTGATTTTGGTTGAATTGTTTTGTTGTATGACCATAGTTGAAAATAAGAATTCATCATTCTTCTGCACTTCTCTGAATTTATTAGGGGTCGTTTTGTAATAGGTAGTTTAAATAGGAACTATATTTTAATGAAAATCGTGTCTATTCGATGAGACTGTCTCCTCTTTCCTTTTCTAAAGATAAATTAGAGTTTATCTTGTCTATTGCCACTCACTTATTAAAAAAAAAAATTGATTGACTGGCAAAATCATCAAGACAAAATCTATGTAGTCATCATCATCATTCACTTGTCCTTGGGTCAGCAAAACATGTCTTGTTTTTCCATACTTCTCTGTTACACGCGTCTCAGCAATCGGTTTCTTTCGAGCCAATCGTCCTTCGTCTCAACAGTGCCTCCTATAATTACTTAAACCAATCCACAAAAAACTGTTACTTCAGTCTGTCCATTACCCGGTCCTACTGGAAGCAGTGGTGGCCCAGTGGTGGCGGCCCCGACTTACGAACAGTGATTCGTGGGTTCGAACGCATTACTTTGTGTAATTTATTTCATCACTACTGCTCTCAAAACGGTGAAGGAAAACATCGTGAGGAAACCGGCATGTCTTAGAACCAAACAATTCGAAGACTTGTGACATCTACCAACCTGCACTGGGCCCGTGTGGTGGATTTTAGCCCATCCTTCTCCTAGAGAAGAGGCCTGAGTCCCTGCAGTGGGAACATTATAGGCTGATGATGATGATGACTGGAAGTCCACATTTGAATTCAAGTAGTGTATCAAAAGAATTAAAATATTTTCAATAACTCGTTAATCCAAGACAAAAGATAACAACAGATGCATCTAGGCAGACTTATTCAAATATAGCCTGAAACACAAAGCAAAACTGAACCAGATCGTCAAACGTTCAAATAAGTTCTACAAAATGAAATAGCAAGAACTGACTGAAAGAAACGCATTACTTTATTCTCAGGAGAAACTCAAGCATACTTGGAATGTTATCACTGCAATGTTTTTGCTTTGTGCGATATTGCTATTACTGGGAAGTAGGGAAGATGTTTCTGTTGAGGATTGGAGATGAATTTATAATGTTTTTGTTTGTTTTCGAGATGTTTGCAATTCCGAGTTTATTTATGACGTGTGCAATAACAATCGGTCCAATCTTATTTACCTCACTGAGATGAGTTCAAACAGAGTGGACCCGACAGCTGCAGGCTGCAGACTACAGACTTACACTTAGAACCACTTGGTTTTTAATATAAGTAGTAATTTTTAATTTTTGTTAAATCTAGCTAGCACTGTACTTTCAGTCATGAATGGTGTCTTGGTACAGCAATTTCATAATCCAACTTATTGATAACTAGTTTTTGCCAGCGGCTTCGGTAGCCTTAAAGTCGGAAATTATTTTAAAAGTATGTCGTAAATTTCCTCACTATCCTCGAGTGTCATCGGCTATAATGACACTTGAGGATAATATAGCTTCCAATAAGTGAAAGAACCTTTCATAAAAATAACATTACATAACGCCTGTATATTTCTATGAATCTATGTATATTAAATGAGACGACACCTGGAGAGACCTATGTCCGGCAGTCCACTGCTGGTCTTCTAATCACCATTGATCTAAAGGATTAGGACACTCATTGGTACACCCACATTTCGCCAATTATGTTTAAGACCCTTGTAACAGGGGACGATCCTATTGCAATCAACTTTAGCAGCAACAGGCAGCAGTCAGCTTCCTCAAATAAACCATTAATCATACCTTCAAAATCAAAATACGAACACTGCAATTCACTGTTACACATAGTCTTTCCCATATCAATAAAATAACCATACATAACATAACATAACCATTATTAACATTGGCTACTTACCCAAGACCTCGATTCATGCCCAAATAAAATAGCCATACATTCCCATGTTCTCAAGATGAAGAGCAGACATAATTTGGAAGAAAACTGCTGGTACAGTGTGCCCAGTCTAAATAATAAAACGCTGGCGTTTGGCCTAGGTATGAATCTAGGATGTAACAAGACAGCCAAGCTGTTATGTCTTGAGATGCTGAGTATCAATGGTTTTAGATTCATTTTCACTTTCGAGTTTCTAAGGAACCTTTAACCCTAGGTTTGCTGCCCGTGGTACTGACAAGAAACGTTTTTCTAAGAGTGTGGATGGCAATATTATTAATTGCAACACCTAGATTTCGGCCACGAGTATAAGTTCGGTTCCTCAAGTTACAACCAGAAGTTATTAATTTTGCGCTATTGTATTGTATTGCATCATGCTTGTAATTTCGGAGGGTTAGGCAGACATGTACCTAATGGTACAACCCTTCAATGGTACACCCACATTCCTACATTTGTATTTTTTGGTGCCTGTTTGAGTTTACCTGATAAATAATCAAACAGCCGTAAATCCTCGCTTCTGCAGGGTAAGTCTAAATAAATGATTATATCATTGATATAGTTATTATAAGTAATTAAAACTCTGTGTTACTTGTATATTTCTGTAGTTTATCAAGGCATACGTTATTTCCACAATAGCATTATATTATTTCCTAAGCCCCATCGAGAAACCCATAGTACCCGCAATGTTTTTCATAACATCCAGCCCGGGTCGTACGGCCGCGTAATGGTCGAGTCACTGCCAAAATAAATGTTGCTTAATACGCTGAAACTTTTGAAATATGTCCTGTTTAAATGTGCCGCTGAAAGCCCCATAATTTTCCCCTTTATGTTACAACTTCTGGGGCCTTTTTGTTGGCGCGTGTATCTTTTTTATTGTTTAGCGTTTTCTGCGACCGTCTTTTGTTGTTGTTTAATGTTATTTCTAGATGTTGTGCTTGAGTTATAGCTCTGAGATTGTGTTGGGTGAAGGTTTTCTTAAGGTTGGGAATTGTGGTAAAAATTATTGTGGGAATCGTAATGTAGGCTTATCATACTGTTCATTTTATTACGCATATTATCCGCTAACTGTAATAGTTATATGACAGTTACAACAGACAACATTGGAGGCTCTTCCTGTGCTATTACAATTTGTTAATAAAAATACCGAATCATCATCATCGGATTTGTGTTGGATCTGTAAACAGTTATTTGGGGCCACTTAATCCCAAAAAAAACCCACATTGTGTAGAAACTGCTAATCAAAACATGAATATTCAATCATCGACACGAAAAACAAAACGTTGAAAGCCTCTCCAAGCAGGTTACCTCCCAACCAGTCCTCGTCACCATAACTTAAAACTATCAGCATCACAAACTTTCATCAACAAATAAAACCCGACCCGACTCCATTGAAAAACTTCCTCACGTCTATAAAATACACTGAATGTACCCATTCCAGCAATAGAGACATACAGATACGATATCTTCACGGCTCGCACTTAAGTGGCTATTACAGATAGGGAATAGCATATAACCGATACTGCATGTGCACCACTGATGGCCTATTTCCATACCTATTGAAGCCTCAATGGGTCCGCTTGATACCGTCATTTTATCTGCTGGGCTTGTTTTCCATTTTGATGACACTGTTCACCTTCATCCTAAGTTTGACTGTGTGGTTAGTGACACTGTGTCGCTCAGTGTTTTGCTGTGTCCAGGTTGTATTGCCTCCTACGTAATACTTTGGTTAGAGGTAACAATAGGAGGAAGATGCGTATGTTTTTCGTATCGAAGATAGTTGGATTGTCTGCAGATAGTGCCTACACGAAGGTGTAAATTTAAATTGGTCTGTGTTTATGTTTATGTTACGGTGGTAGAAGAGTCTGCTATCGTTTGCTCTGAAATATTTTAGACTCGTCTCGATTGTGTTTAATCTCTTTCCTTATTACTTATTGTGTGATAACTTGAGCTCTGTACAAGCTTTATAAAATGTTTTACAATGTTTGTTGAATCAGAAATTACTTCTAGATATTTTATTGTGGAGCCAGCGATCCTGACTTACATGGGTCTGCTCTGGACAAGATGTGGAAAGAAAATTGAAGGTATTGTGGTATATTCCGTGAAATGTGAAAGTAGGGTCTCGTTAAATCAACACTACGAGACTCTACTTTCCCTTGATATTTTATTTATTTCCCTTGATAGAAGATGATTTAGACATTTCTGAAACAATATTAATCACAGAAACCTCTGTCAGAGGTTTTACATTATTTATCTCGTCACCTATCGTGTACCTTATTGTCAAACTGCTATTCAAGTACATTCACACGCATGCCACTATCTACATCAGTCCTAATGTCTCCCCTATCACTTTCATCATCATCAAAAATCATCACCCAGATAAGGTCCCATCAAAGGCTCCTATTAACACGTCACCAGCGGCCATATCTGGACATAAACCACGGGAACATTATCGCCGACCCCCAAACGGCACAGGATAATATTATTGGATTTACGAGGGCGTGATCCGGCGTATGATTTACGTCTTCCTTTGCCGATAAATTATAACGTGATAGTGTTGCCGCTACTATTGCGACTCGATGTCGATTTCAATTTGGAATACTTTTGAAGGGTACCTATTGGTGGTTGAGTTTTGTTATTGAGTCCTTTGTATGTTTGATCTCTTTTAAAGATTCAGGAAATGGTGTTCAGGTTTTATTGGATATTGTATGTTCCATTTTTTGGTATTGCTCGATCTTTAAAGATCGCATGGTGTTTTTTTTTTTTTTAAATAGTGTGTGCGGTTCATATAATATTTTGCTAACGACGTGTTGTCTAACTACAATACACAACCGTTTTTTTCAATCATAATTTAAAAGGCATCATGTTTACAATTTTATTTTGTTCTTTGTAGATTTCGCAAAAGTTACTGTCGAACTAACATTCATACTTATTTCAGTGAAGAGTACCTCGTCAATTGTGAAACAGATGTTTGCAATACGTTGTAGTCAGTTTCAGTAGCAGCTGCAGTGAAGCTTGATTAATCATAAATAGAAAAAACCAACCGACACAATCAGTAAGACCATGCGCGACCTATCGCGATGATACATGCATTGAATTAAATGAATCTCAAAGCACCCCCAAATCCTCACGCTAATCACCTCACAAACAAACACACAAAAGTATCGAACGGTAGTATTTACGAGCGAATCTCAACCCGTACAATGCTATCGGGATCTGTTCACCCAGGGCCGAACAAAGACCATTCATCCGCCGATGCAGCAACAAGATTATCATATTTAATGGCTCCACACATTATTTATGCCACGCCGCCACGTAAATTTACATTCAGTTACGCCTTTAGATCTCAATATGGGTGGACTGATAGCGGGGTTGCTAGTTCCAATGTAGTGTCGGGGTTATTTGTTTTATGAAGGGCTTTGGATTTATGGGCTTGCCTTGGTCTTAGCTGAAAGTTGGTATCGTCGTCTCATCTGTTGGTAAGTTAACGAGAAGGCGATTCTTTTACTACGTTTAGTGCAGTAGTAATATACACTTTGCTATCATCACTATCAGTTCCATCTAGTTTTTATCATCTATGATTACGTCAGCTCTCTATGTCCTGTTATCTTGTAGAAAGGTATTAAAAGGTGTATATTTTCTTTCCTTTACTGCAACAGTCTCAAACGTATCACCATCATCACCTATAGCCAGCAAAGTTTAGAAATCAGCATCAATGTCTATGTCAACTTTCCGATGATTTTTATTTTCTTTTCGAACATTTTAATTCTCAATGTAGGAGGTCTATGTTTAACAAATCACAAAATACTACAGGCATGCGACTGTAACGTGTTAGGGCTGAATTTCAACAACATTTACAGCACATTCCTAAAACATGTTTACATTTGAAAGGACGCGAGCTTTCATTCAACTCCATCGAAGTGCAAACATTTATGTCTAGACATCGGCTTTAAATGTTTACAAGCGGTCCCGTATATTGGAGACAACCCTTCGGTTTAATATAAATTTAATGGTAAGGCTAGAATGTTGCTGTCTGCTTTATTGGATGTCAGCCTTATTTGGTGACATACACGACTTGACATTATATGATGAATGCATTTGAGAACATTGTCTACAAGGATGTTGTCATTACTGCCCTAGAAGAATCACCGAACTCTCACAAATAAATAGACGTGTGATGGTAGAATTGTTAACATCAAACAATTCACATCGTAGTATCAATTATTATACTGTAATCTGTTATTATATCCCTAACCAAAATATTGCACTCCATAAAACCGATATCTTTAAATTGTGCATGCAACATTACACATATTTATGATTCCAGCCGATATGATTGTATATTATTAGGTAGTCATTATTCTCTCCTGCTTTTCACCTTCATATATTTTCTTGTCTCAGAAGCAGAAGACCTTTCTAAAAACTTTCACAGCAACTTCGTTTTTCTTTGAAAATCTACTAAGTCAAAGTCTTTCAAAATTTTAACCAGAGGCTAAGTGTTGCCATACAACGTGGCAACGCTGCCAGTCTCTTAGGCACTTTAACTACCTGACAGCGTTGAGGAGGAGTTTTTCGATGCTCTTTTATAGTTTGTTTTTTAGTTTAGTTTATATATTCTGTTGTTATATTTAGTAAAGTCATATAATCAAGTAATTTAATATTTTAACCTGTACCTATTTGGTATTTTTCTTATCTCGCAGCCCTAGCAACTCTGCCTTAACATGCGTTGAGCATTCAGCCTCCGGCACATTGAAATTTAATTGTACCTGAGATATACGATTGAGATGTGCTAACGTATGGCTGTTCAGATTTATGGCACCGAATATTTATTTATACAACGTTGTTTATAGATGGATAAGGAAAATTAAGATAAATTGCTGATTGGCTACGGTGATCAACGGTTGTAATTATGGCTTTTGCTTTTTAATCTGCGATTTTAAATTGTGGTTTTTCTGCTATTTCTTGAATACTTAATAGTTGTATCTGTAGGTATCTCTAGATACAACTATTTAGGTAGTTGTCTCTGTTTTTAAAGTCATATTTTTGATATCAGCATTTAGGTACCTACTACTCTGCTCATATTATTTTTGGGGTCGGTGTGGAAAGTATTCTTCTTCCATACTTCTCTATTTGTCATCATCTCAATAATCATCTCTTTCCATGTTTCACCCAGTCCTAGTTTCTCTGGTTCTCCACTACTCTTATACCCAAAAGGTCATTCACACATGAGTGATTCTTCTGGGTTTACTATGTTCCTCAATCCGGTGCCTAAAATTCTACACTGAATTCCTAATTTAGAATACAGTTACAATTCTTCTAATTTCTGGCTGTCTCACACAGACTTAATGGGAAACTTTTAATTAAACATCATTTGTCAAGTAACGCCATTTGTAAAACCTGTAGGTACGTCATCTACCACTTATAAAGCAGCAATAACAACATACAAATTACTTCAAAGTTTCCTTCCTTTTCAACAAGCCAAGTTAATAGCAATACAAAAAACATAGTTATTAACAAGTCTAGGTACAATTTATTGCGTTATAACCGCCTGTTAACGTATCCAGTAATTACGATCGATATTATTTTAAAATTCATAAGTCGACACAGTATGAAGATAAGCAGTTAGTCAACTAGGTTTTGTGAGGTCAAACGTGGGTATTAGAGACGTCTTCTGTCGGGGGAGCATGAGGCGGGACGACTTGCATTAGCCCAGAAGTAGTTGTCAAATAACACTGTATGGTTATAGATAATCTGGCAGAGCCCTTCGCCAGCGGCAATGTCAAGTTGGAAGACTTATTGAAAAAAAATATCTCGGCTTTTGGTCATGCACTTCTTGCATAAGTATGCACTTTTCTCCATGTGCCAGCCCACACAAGTTACTTGTGCGTAAGTAAAATCACGAGACTACGAGAGTAACCTGAAGCATGCTTAGAATTTATGTAAATGCTTTGCATCCATGTGTGTGTGTGTGCAGAATCTGACCATTTGTTCTTAGTTGAAATACTGTATGTTAAAACGAATAATGTGTACTGTAGTCGTGTTCAAGCATGCTAATGTAAACGTATTAATTATAATATATTGTGTTGTAGGCGGGTTTGCGAGTTTTATCGCTTTTTTAGAAATAATTTTGTTGATGGCAGAGCTGTGGGCTGTAATTATGTGGTGCCAAAAAGTGAAATATGGGGCCAAGTGTGGTTATCAATTTCCATTATTTTCATTGATGATCCCCTTCTATAGTCGCCTGAACAAAGTCACTTGAGATACTTCAAAAAATAAAAATACAACGTAGATGTGTCAAACTACCCGTTAGTAAGTAATTGAGATGAAGTTGACTATTGATATAATTCTTTGGTATGCTAGTGTCAATCCCCTAATAATTATATAAGACTATTTTAATTAATTTTACAAGTGCGTGGAAATGTAATCGGTGACGAAATCAGCCGATAACTTTCCGAGTGGGACGTAATCCACCACGCTGCACGCGCTGGCTCAGCGCGGGTTAGTCAACAGTATAATATAAACAGTGCCTCACTCCGTGGCCTCACCCAATAATAGCATATTTTAAACTTATTTATTTTTAACATATTTTAACATATCAGGTATCCTGCCAGCCCTGTCGTCGAGGCTGCGGGTAGTTCGAAAGAGATACCGCGGTCTCGGACACGAATGCCTAAGAAGGAAAATGGGTGGTTTTAGTCAGTAGAAATCTGACCCTCCCTACCACTCTACCCAGAGCGGGAGGAATCATTTGATGATTTCCCACCCTTCAAAAAAAAAGGGATCATAATCCTTCGAATAAGTCTAGTGTTTGCAATCGCGACTATTGAGCATTAGACATAATAATTTGGAACTTAAACATTTTTATTTATTTATTTAAACACACACACACTATCATTACAGGCTAACCTAATACAACAGTGTAGTTATAGTTGAATTTTACAAAATGAGACGTACAATTAACAATCTAGACTAAATATTAACAACCTAAACATCAATAAACATAATACTTAACAATCTAGACTACATTTACAAAATACGGCCCATGTGAATTCACTCCGAGTGCAATTGAAGCAGTCAATTTGTTGTGACACCATATTGAGTACACACAGCACGCGCGTCAGCGGCGCGTGCTGCAGCAGGTTTGTGCGAGCGGGCGGCACCCACAGCAGTGGCACACGTACCCATCAGGTACACACAATCCAACCATGCTTAGAACGCCTGGGTTGTGTATTTTACCACGCAAAATCTTAAATAGGTAAGTGGCGAGAGCTACTTCCCTTCTTACTTCCAGTTTATAATATCCTACCATGCCCAGCACAAATAGAGTATGGTATAGCAGAGGATACCCTGGATACACCCCATATAGCCTTAAGTATAGGAATCTTACAAACTTGTTTTGGACACGTTCTAACATTAGTTTATACTTGGCTTCATGTGGCGACCAGATGACTGCATTGCACTCCAAATGACCTTTTTACCAGCGCTTCATACAACGATCTCAGAGCACTGATGTTCGTGAACTGGTTTCCTAGTCGTAAGACCAACCCTAAATTGCGGTATGCTTTTTTGCAAACATCCGTGGTATGCTTACGGAAATTCAAATCATTAGTAAAGCGCACGCCTAAGTCCTTAACCTCTGAGACACGTTGCATTCTGACTCCGTCCAAGCAATATTGAAAATGCCTTGGGTCGCGGGCACGGGAAAATGACAACACCGAACATTTGGCCACATTGAAATACAATTTATTGCTACGGCTCCACTCTACTACGCTATTTATATCCCGCTGCAGTATGTCATGATCAGCTTCCTGTCCTATTTTACGAATCAATTTTAAGTCATCCGCGAACAATTATGGTTTGGATTTACTGACTACTTTCGAAAGGTCGTTAGTAGTTACAATGAAGAGAAAGGGTCTTATGTTACTGTTACATAACATGGGTGTACTATAAAGTACTCCTCCACCTATCCCTTTAGATATTACAGGCGTGATTTAATGTTTTATAGAACTGCTCGTAACTGGTTAAAGGCAGAAACATTAAGCATTCAACCTTCGTAGAGCATTATTTGCGCAAACGCCACTTTTCTTATCAAAAACACATCCAAAAGCCAGATTTCTTAGGAAATCGATTAACATCTAGATCTTAGCGATTGACAACCGATGATTTACATCGCATAATGTCTGTTCAGTGTTATCGATAATACTATCGAGATAATCGACTATGGATCGGTTAGTTTCTTGTCACGTTCTGTGGTTTGAAGTTAACGCCATATTGATAGTTAGTCATGGTGTTTGTAAGGATTCGTGGTTTGAAACGCTATAAATTACTCTACGTGATGTTGTAGACATGTTAGTTAGAAGATCTTACTGTGCTTCTGTGAATATCAAAGTAGCGGTATGGTTGTGTCTAATAATGTTAATTTAACTCGACTAGCCGTATAGACATATATCGTTCACGGAACACTTTTAGATTAATTATAATCGAAATTTAATACAACTTACAAGAGAAACTTATTTAACAACACCTACACGTAAGAATATTATTGGTTCTTCCTTGGCTTGTACATTATTATTCACTCTTTCATATGCGAGAAAAGTTCAAAGATTATACTCTATTCAGTGTTTTTCTTCTTCTTCGTGTGGTTAGTGCTATGCCAGCCATAAGCCTCTGATTCAGTGTTAATATTTGTTAGTTGGAAGCACACTAACTGCTTTAAGGCAATAGGGTAATTAACTAAAAAATCTAATTGGTCCATCAGATAGATTTTCAAAAAATATTGAACACGTATTTTTTCTTTTTTCACGTTAACAAACAATGAAGACAATACAGTGCTTTGAAAACTCGTGTGACATCATATTCTAAGAAATTAGTATGACATTTTTTACCGGTGAATGACGTCACGACCTCCTTCAAATCTTTGACGCGTTTTAACTTTGTCAATTTTTATTGATTTGGTAAAACAAAAATACGTATCTTTAGCAGACGGGCTAATTGGAATCATATTTTCTTTAGTCAGTAAACATCCCTATTAAGGCACTTGAGTAGGTACCTACCAACCATGACACATTGGTCTATTTTCCCCATAATGGATGTTCCAACAGAGCAGTGGTGGCCCAGTGGTAGCGGCCCCGACTTACGAACAGTAAGTTGTGGGATCGAACCCAGGCAGGCGCATTACTTTGGGTAATTTATTTCATCACCACTGCTCTCAAAACGGTGAAGGAAAACATCGTGAGGAAACCGGCATGTCTTAGAACCAAACAATTCGAAGACAAGACTGGCCTGTTGGTCTAGTGGTTCACCCTAACTGCTATGCCGGAGGTCGTGGGTTCGATTCCCACCCAGGACAAATGTTTGTGTGATGAGCACGATCATTTGTTCTGTGTCTGGGTGTAATTTATCTATAATATGTATGTATTTAGAAATATATAAGTATGTTTATCAGTTGTCTAGTACCCAAAACACAAGCTCTGCTTAGCTTGGGACTAGATGGCGTTGTGTGATAGTTGTGGAATATTATTATTATTATTATTATATAAAAAAAAAAAAAATTATAAAAAAAAATAAAGTGATTATTTCATATGTGACATCTACCAAACCGCACTGGGCCCGCGTGGTGGATGGGCCCGCGTTGTGGATGGGCCCACCCCTCTCCTAGAGAGGAGGCCTGAGTCCCTGCAGTGGGAACATTGTAGGCTGATGATGATGATGGATGTTCCAACAATATAATTTTGCATAAACAATAAAACGTGCTACAAGGTTATATGCATAAGCACTATTATCGATCAATAAGCCAGGTGGTAACATTAATCGTTGTTCTCAAGAAAAACAAGGTATTTTATTAAAACCATAGGAATATTAACAACTGGTACGAGCATGTTTTAGTTCCCAGGTGTGAAGGAAAACACATTTATATTTTACAATGAAATGAATGGATTACGTGGCCCTTTGTGTGACTTCTTATTCTTCTTCAATTTAAAAATGGTGGGTGGTTGGTTTCTTCTATTGCACAGCACTGTAAATAATTATTAACTTCAATAAATAATTATTTACTATTTTGATATTTTAATTTTAAATTTTAATACCTGGTCTAGAGCCTCCAGAATGCAACTCTTGTCTGTTGCCCAATTGGATGCCTAATATTACTTGGACCCGTCGCACCACATTGTTTTCTTAAATTCTCATTAGATACTCCTATTCTTTCATATCTCTCACACAATGCATCCATCTCCTTAGATGTTCCTCTCCCTCATCATCCATCAATATTAATAGTCATCACTCTTTTTGTTCCACGTGATTCTTAGCGTTAGTGAAAACTGACATAATGGTAAAATTTTTGATGGTTTCGATATTTATTTAATCTTTGCAAATCATAACACATTTAAGTATAAAGGTAGAACCGCATTCGATCAATATTTGATAAAGTAACAAGATTATAAAACCCTGATATAAACTGAAAAGTAGGTCTTGTCAAACCAATCGATCTCTTTGCAAATTAAATAAACCGCCTATCCTACGTTTGCAATTTCCATTCCAAACGACTAAACAAAACATTTGTGTTTTTAATAAACCAACTTTAAAAAACACTCTCAAAGTTACATTTGTGCTACAACTTTAAACTTTACCAAAATTGCAAGTCATTCTAAAATAACTTAATTTTAACTTGCTTAAAGACGACATTCGCTAAAGGACAAAACAGAAATTGGAAACAGGGCTGTGAATGCGCAATAGATTAACTTCATAGATAACGAACGTGGACAGGATAATAAACAACGCCCATAATTCTAAAACTGCAACATAAAACAACTCGGAGCTAAACAAATTTAATGCTATTATCGATTATAACCGATTAATAATAATCAATCAATCAACCGAGCACCTGCACGCTTAGTAATCGATAATAATCGTTATACTATCAAGACATTCCCCTGGCATAATTTTGCAAAGTCTGACAACGAGTCTTACCCATGGGTATTGAATTACCCAGTAGTAACTGGGTCGTGGTGGTGAGATAAACAGTCGCTCCGTGTAAAATGCTGGTATTCAGCTGCATCTGGTTAAAATGGAAGTCAATCCGCACATAATTGGGAAAAGGGTATGCAGATGTCATCATCCGTGTAAAGGGAATCCAGATGTCATGTTTTGTATGGTGTCGGACGTAAAGAATAGCACCATCCTATACCTTCCCGTGGGTGTCGTAAGAGGCGACTAAGGGACTTACAAGAGAATGGGCAGCAGAGTTCTCTGTGCCTTCGTAGCAACCATACTGCGATCGCCAACCCGCCTGCCAAGTGTGGCGATTATGGCAAATCCCCCCTTCCTGGAGGAGGGATGTCTTATGGCTGAAATGATGATGATGAGATGTCATCATCTGCCTAGACTTTTAGAAGTTTATTATAGTATGTTGTAACACATGAGTGTTGCATAGTATAACAAACCTCTAATGTTTCCACGACTGGGACACAAGTTTCCTCTCGATGAGAAGGAGAAGGCTGTAATCTACAAAATAGGCCCTGTGTGGTTCTGGGATATGAAAAGGAAATATAAGTATTTATTGGCATTTTTGATATTTTCTACATCACTTGTGTCCATAGTTTTGATACAAGACAGTTTCTGCAATGTTTATAGACATGCTAATGACAGGGTTCTGGGGTCCAGTCGGGGCTGCGAGTTGTTCGCAAGAGATACCGCGGCCTCGATATAAAGGGCTAAGGAGGAACATGGGTGGTTTTTAGTCAGTAGAAGTCTAACACTCCCTTTCGCTCTGCCCTAGAGCGGGAGGGGTTATTTGATGATTTTCCACCCGCCAAAACAAAAAAAGCGTTCTGGGGTGATGCTGGCACATTGTTGGAAACCCTGTCACAATGGTATCCTGGTGAAGATTGTCAGAATCCGCTGTCTGCGAAAAGGGCTGGACTGATCGACGTGGTGACATTTGGTGGAAGTCTACATCCAGCAGTTGACGCTCTTCAGCTGATTTTCACAAAACGTTTTTATGATGATGAAATAAATTACACAAAGTAAATTTTAAAGCAAGGCGATACCAACAGACTGCTACTAGTTGCGATAATCGGCTTACGATCAAGACATTCCCCTAGCACACAGATGGTTGCAAGGTTTATGTAAGGGACTTGTAGTATCAATATGACGGAATTCACACGATACACGGGTTACGTAAATTGTAGCCGTGGTACCGTGGTGACAAATTAATAGGCTTACACTTACTTCCGACAGGTGTGAGAAAGTTTTATAATATACATGTTTTGGGTGTGAAAAAGAAGTCGTATAGCAAACTATGTTGCACTTTCTATCCTGCCCTCTGGGTACCAAAATGTGCAGTCACAGAGACATTCACACTGGCAACGTCGGAGAAACAGGTGAAGGTTTGGGGCAACAATGTATGAATTACAGTGAGGTCAGCGACACCATTAAAAATAGTCTGTGTACATAGAACTCAGGCTACTATAAAACCAAAAACTACTGCGGCAGAAGAAAGAAGAGTGAAGAAAGCATGGTGTTGTTTTCTCAAATTGGTTCTTATTTGATGCCATTAAGGTCTAGTTCTCATCCCTGTCACCCAAGTTCATTTTTAATTTCTATTCCATCACATTGTGGCACATAGTTGCAAAAACTAAGACCAAATCCATATGTTTTATACGAGTTCAGTCATCAATACTGCTCTTATAAACCGGCAATAAATCGGGTTCCGCGTGGGCTATGACTGCCCACGGAAAACTTTATTGAATTCACGTATCTACGCAAATGTTCACCCTAAGCTTTGTAAGTAAAGTTGCTTTTTCAGTGGGGTTTCTCATATGCAGTTTACAGACTCACTATTGTTTCTCGATTTGCGCCAAACATTACTTTTTATCGTTCCGAAGTATCGAGATATCCTTTTGAGTTTCGATTCGCTGTTTTTATTGAGTTTCAGTTATATTCCCGCGGTTATAAACTGCTCGGGTTATGATATTATGTCATAAAATGATTGTATTTTATAACTGCATTCAGTATCATGGCGCCTTCTTATTAGTTCTGGGAAGAAAGTTGTGTTTTTATGTTGCCGAACAAACTGAGAGGTGTTAAAACCTTCTTCGTAAATTGAATGCTGTCAGGGATTTCCAAGTTAGATTGAAAACTTAATAATGAACTAGTCGTAAAATTATCTCGTGTCTTGTCGTTGGGAAGATTATTATATTTTACAGATGGCACGAAGGCTAATTAATATCCTAACACTAACTTTTACGAACAACCTTTGATTATTATTGGCAAATTGCTAAATTAATCAACAGTTTTCTAAGAAAAACGAAGTGTTTTCGTAAATATCTGAACTTAACTAAAATGTAATTAATATATATATAAGCAGAAATAATTTTCTATAATATGTAGTTCCTTATTGGTAAGCAGGTTCACTGTACCGTGAGAAGTTTGATGAAAGAAGCAAAAGGATGATGATCGTATGTGGTTTCTGCTTAACCCTATAGGACAAAGGCGCGAGGTAAGTAAAACCTCTTTGAACCTGTGAACAAATATATATAGTATATAATATAGTATATAGTATATAATAATATAGTGTTAAGGCTCCTTTCTCGAAAAAGCTTAAAAACAGCGTGCAGATGAAGCAGTTTTTCACCGGCACTTACAGAGCAATTACATCTGAGAAAAATTGTTAGTAATCTACACGATATGACACGTAATTTGGTTTATCATTTATTTTGGCCATAATTTTTGTATCGGTATCACATAATAAGAAAAAAAATCCACAAATTCACCTCCAAATCGTTGAATGGAACCATTTCACTCCTTCATTATTTAACAAAATAATATTAAAAAAATATCTACTGCTTTGAAATACAAAGGAAAATAATTTGGTTTTGTTACTTTTTAAAAACATGTATTATTTTAATTATAATAAATGAAAAATGCGTCCGTTTAAAGTCCGTATCTACGACCGAGAGGGGTAGTTTGTATGCACAAGGTCATTGGCGTGAATACAAGCCTTAAAGAAAATAAATAGCGCTCGTGCAATGATGCAGTTGTTACAAGTCAATCAATGATGATGGTTACAGTCTTCTTCTTTTCGTAATAATATAACATTCATAATAAAGTTTGAGGTGGAGAGACGATCTGGGCCCCGAGTCTGCTATTCAATAGTGTCAGAATGGTCTATCATTGGTCTCGTAATTGTTGATTTCGACAAGTTTGGTGTTGTCAAAATCAACAATTATGAGATCAATGATAGACCATTCTGACACTATTGAATAGCAGACTCGGGGCCCAGGACGTGCACCACGATGGCTGGTTCAAGGTGGCTCAGGAAAAGAGAAAGTGGAAGGAATTGGGGGAGTCCTTTGCCGAGCAGTGGGACAGTACAGGCTAGAAAAAAAAAAAAAAAAGTTTGAGTTTACTGCAGCATCAGTAGCGTTGCCCAGGTCGTCAAGGGTGAAATCAAAATCAAATCAAATCAAATCAAATCGTTTATTTGTGATGCATGGGTTAAATACAGGTGTTCATTACATTAATTATAAGCTTATAATGTCCATTCCATGATCAGCCACTTGGGCATACAAATGATAAAATAATACAAAGTGAAAGTGCCTGTTATCCAATAAAGAATGCGTCTATGCGGTGACACAAAACATCGTTCATAAATCATCATCTGCCGAGCCTTTTCCTAACTATGTTTGGAACGGCATCCAGTCTAACTGGATGCAACCGAATACAACTATTATATTTGAAGTAAGTGCTTATACTACACCCCAGTTTAGTACTGGGTAATATGATTCCCCTTGTTGAGACAGGTTGTTAGAATTCCGGGCTACGGTTTCGGTCAAATATCTTGAAATGACAGCCGGACCAAAGGCTTAACGTGTTTTCCGGGGCACGGAGAGAACTCGGTATGTAATGGGTGGTCACCCGTCCACAGCCCAACCTAGGCAAGAACAGCTTAACCTGAAAATTGACCCAGGAGACTATTATTATCTAGACACGAGCTCCTCCTTCATAAATACAACTTTAAATACTCCTGATCATATCGAAGTACCCGTAATTCCCAAGTTTCCCCCATAAACATTCTCCAATTCATAAACCGATACGACCCGAAGTTAATTGACTCAACCCGTTATTGTTTGGTTGCTGGTTGCTGCACGATGTATTGCCGATAATTGCCGGTTGCTTGCCGACGGCAATGAAATATTAAATTATGAATTACGCGCGGTTACTGGATATTGAATGTTTTCCATTAATTGTGATGGTTTTATTGAGATATTGGAAGTGATGGATAGTGTAAGTGTAAAACGGTTTTGGCTACAGGCTTTGGTGGAGTTACAGCTTGTTTAAGTTGTTTTATGTCTAGTTATGACCGACAGATTAATTATTACAGTGCCAATTTACGTTTTATAGGTTATGGGTTCTTTGTGTTCCAGGGCCGCGGTATTTCTTCCGAAAAGCTGTTCAGCAGCCCCGGCAGGTGGTGGCCCTTGCAGATCCCTTCTATTTTGCTAACATCTCAGAGCGGCACTTCCTTTAATTAGTTTTACCACTAGTGATCACCATTACCTGCCAAGCCTGGGGTCGGCTTCCAGTCTCATCGGGTGTAGCAGCATAATATCTATATTTTACATGCAGCGACTGTAAGTATGTTTATTGCGAAATGTCAATGACATCCAAAAAATCTCTTGATGTATTAGATCGGTTCTTTATGATGTTTTTGTCACTCTCAAAAAGGGGAATAAAAACATCACGAAAAACCAGCCAAAAAAACGAAGAAATATCCACCATCCTGCACTCTCATAGGCAGAAGCTCTGTGTTCCAGCAATGGAATGATCACCACAATACACTCCGTATCGAGACGAATTTGACTTACCAGCATGTTTTATAATTTATAGCACCCGATTGATTATGTTCTTATTACATGATGCATTAAATGTAATTCTAGATTAAAATGAAGTAAAACGACTAGTGTTTTCACTACAGCACTTGAAGTCACTGTTAATTTGAATACCAATCGCGATAAATAACTTCGATAACTACTGATGCATTCTTCATTATGGATTCCGCCATAAAACCCGCAGCAATCATACCCAATAAATTGTGCCAGTAACACGATCTCACGTGCGAAATGGCTGTAACCTAAGTGACGCAACTCATCGTTCCATACATAACCAGGTACCGCCAGAAAACTCCTGAAACTAGCAATTTCCAAATCGTAAACAACGAGTACTGGGTACGGTCAGCAAAACAACCGATTGCGGACGCAGTGAAAGTACGGTCGTAAAATAAATCATTCGGGAACACAATGAGCAGTTAACCGCACAAGATTACCGCTTCATTTGACTTATTGATGGTTTTGTACGGTCGGAAAAATAATATGGGAATTAAAAGTAATATTTACAGGCATTGCATGTGATTGGTATATATTTAAAGGTGAAGTTAATCATGGCTCTGTTTATACTGCCAGCTCTTAAAAGATTCGTAATGAAATTGCTTGGCGCGTAAATACATTTTTCATTTTTATTTTTGACCACACCTTTTGTCTGAAATCACTCTGCTCCATAAAAATAGATTTTTGTAATTACCACGTTTATGATGACCCTCATTGATATGACAATATATATAATTTACGGTAATAGGGGCACGCCAATGAAAATGGGTGTATTTGTGGTTTGATCGTAAACGGTAGCCACTAGAATTGTTTAATTTTGACTCAAAAGTTCGAACGTAAAACAAAACCTTTGGTTTCCGTCACAGTATTCAGTTACAAATATGTACATCGAAAATCGCTTTGTTCGTAAAAAAAAATATAAAAAAAATATTGCTAGTCTAAGTCAGTTTTTTCTGATACAATTATCTTAAAGCCAGCTAAGTTTCCACACAGATTAAAATGTGTAATACCACCAGACCATATTATTTTATTATTAAATTAAAATATTAAACCCATACAAATTGCTACATAAATTAATACCTACCAATGCCTTTACAGGCTTAATGGCCGATACTTTTAAATCGTTTACAACTAGGTAATGTTACAAGAACATGTATTCCCATACTAAACCACTGGCTTTATACTTTGTAGGCATAATGGCTAGAAAATTAATAGTTGCCAATGATTTATGATAGTAATTAAATGCAGGAAATTGATTGCAGAAGTGTTACTACATACGATACTTGTAAACGTTTCTTGAAAATATCAGCTCAGAGTCAAATCGTTCCATTTTGTACCAAACCATAACCATTTGTCAGTTAATCGATGGACACTATGATAGCCACTGACATTTAATAAAACCGACTTCAAAAACACCAAAAAGTGAAAAATAAACTTCTGAAGAAAAATCAGCTTCTGAAGTCGGTGACATTTGTTTGTTTGATTTCGTTTTTTGCCACCGACTTCAGAAGCTGATTTTTCTTCAGAAGTTTATTTTTCACTTTTTGGTGTTTTTGAAGTCGGTTTTATTTTTTGCCAAAAAGTTTTTTATTTTTCCATTTTTAGTTGTTCCCAAACAAATAATAGGTTTTATTTATCCCCAATAAATGGAACATTACATAATATCTTACTGTCCAAATCTGGGTGTACACATCTGCGTACCCCCTCAGATCATACAGGCGTGATGTTACGTCATGATGTTGTATAAACAATAAACATCCAAGCGATTGCAGCAATCACGACAGATTTGCCGTCTATTTTTGAAGAGTTCTATTGTATATCTCCGAAGATCAGGATCAGATCTTCACCAAATTTAAATGGGACCACCTCAGGAGTATACTCTTTCAAATAAAAAAAGAATTTTGAGAATCGGTTCACAAATGGAGGAGAAATCAGGTAACATACATAAAAAAAAAAAAAAAAAAAAAATACATACACACGAACATATAACCTCCTCCTTTTTTGAAGTCGGTTAAAAAGATACGCCATAACCCTGCTGATGTCCACTTCCAGGCGTCCAGTGAGTGACGATCCATGCCCACCTTTGCGGGTGTATTCGTGCGACGTAGCTAGCCCACTCCCGTTTTATTTTATTTTTATTATACTTTATGAAAGGTATGAAAGAATCGTCATTATGATAAACAAGCACCCAATCATAGCGGTGAAATTATAAATTGTATTATGCAAAACTTTTGTACTCTACGTTTACAGTAATTACATAATATGAAGCAGTTACAATTAACATGTAAATTGCAGCTCGGAGTAATTAGCTCCCATGTAGTGCATGGCACGTTGCATGAGGTGGCAATGAGTAGGGACACGCAGAAGTGATGGAGAGTTTGCCATGGAATTGTGCCTACGAAATTCACTCTTCAGAGATACCTAAAACCTTTGGAAGCCCTCAAACCCTGGATATGAAGTACAGTGCAGACAAATACACAGACACATTCATGGATTTTTTTGCTTCGTGGTCTTATCATGGTTTTCAATATAATTTGCAGTCAGCTACCACACTAAATGACTAAAGTTAGTTTGAAAAACAATACTTATAATAGTGTCAGTGTAAAGATGTGAAAACGAATATAACTGCAAGCCCGGACTCCATCAAAACGAAGACATATGTGTAAAGTGAAGAACAGTGGCCCTTTTTAAGCTAGGGTGTATACAACGACGTAATGCGGAGTTGCGTACTGCCTAGACCAAAGCAGAGATGTGTGTACAGGCTACAGACGCCCAGTTTAGCGATTGCCACGTACCACTCACCTCTCTACTCGTTTCTGCTGTGCACCTCTGCCAAGTTCTGAGGCTAGCCTAAACAAAAAGACATCTCCTGTCCTCTCTGCTCAACCGTTTCCAATAAAACTAAGCGTAGACGAAAAGATGTATTGGTGGTTTACAACATTTTTCCTCTCTTCTCGTCTCGTATTTGCTTTAGTGGAGTCAGGGTTTGGTGGACCTGGTTCCAAGTTCAGTCTTATTGGTTAAAGTTATTCAAAAACTTCCTATTCATCTTTAATAGAAACCAACGATAGAATAATCATCATCATCATCATCAGCTTATGATGTTCCCACTGCAGGGACTCAGACCACCTCTCTAGGAGAGGGATGGGCTATAATCCACCACGCGGGCCCAGTGCGGGTTGGTAGATGTCACATGTCTTCGAATTTTTGGTTCTAAGACATGCCGGTTTCCTCACGATGTTTTCCTTCACCGTTTTGACAGCAGCGGTGATGAAATAAATTACACAAAGTAATGTGCCTGCCTGGGTTCGTACCCACGACTCGCTGTTCGTAAGTCGGGGCCGCAACCACTGGGCCACCACTGCTCTCGATATAATAATACGGCAATCAAATTAAACTGATGAAATACTAAATACTGTGGTGAAACAGCTATTCAGCAAATAAATTATAATCTTTGTGTCACAATTATTACGACCAAATAAATTATGCTACGTACTTAATCCATTAATCCTTGGGTTTTCCCAATTGTTAGCACGTTATAAATTACAGGGTTTTTCGAATAGACCGTGCTAACATCAGCCCATAAGAATTATGATACATAGTTCTTGATTTTATAATACTGATAAAATCGATAATAAATTATATTATTTGAATACTTAGATTATACTTATATTGTTTCGCACTGTCTGAATTGCTGATCAACTGCCAAAGAAAATTGAAACTTTATTTTTACGATCAGATGATTCAAAATTAGATGTTTATTTGCTAGACGAACTAAGGGTGTCCTATTGATAAAAGTAATCGTTTTAAAGAAAATTCTAGTCTAAGCTGTTTTAATACATTATTGATTTATTACTGTTTACTGATGTGAGAATTAATAGGGTATTAGTTGATTACGCTATCGCGTATTAATGTTAAGGATATCGCCCACTGCTTGTATCGAGTGACGGACGTTTAAATTAGCATTGCTTTTTGGTCGATGTGCACTTCAACTGGCATTTGCGTGATTATACGTATATAGTAAAGTGCAGCAAGGACTAATAACATTCCCGCTACTAAAATACATAGCTCCCATCTGTGAGCAGGAGCAAGGGTATCTTTTGTACCCGTCGGGGCTGCAGGTCCCGTCGGGGCTGCGGGTTGTTTGAAAGAGATACCGCAGCCGCAACACAAAAGGCTAAGAAGGAACATGGGTGATTATTAGTCAGTAGAAGTCTGACACTCCCTACCGCTCTGCGGGAGTAGTCATTTGACGATTTCCCAAGCCGCAAAAAAAAAGTGTATCTTTTGTATGAAATTCATCAGATTGTGTATGGGAGTTGTTTGCGATTCGCGCATTTATATGAGGTATGATGGTGTATGAAGATGATGATGATGACCTGTCATCGGACGTGTAGAGGTATCTACTCCCTAAGATACAAGGAAGTATCTACGTAAGGTCCAGCTACAATAATCCACGAAATTATTTATACTGTTACTGTTAGCTTGTGGCTTCCCACTGTTGGACAGAGACTTCCCCTCATGTCCTCCCAATATCGAATTAGGGCTAATGTGGACCACTGGTCGTTGGGTTTGCCTAACTCGTCCCGCCATCTTTTTTTTTTTCCTGGGTGGAAAATCATCAAATAACCCCTCCCGCTCTTGGGCAGAGTGAAAGGGAGTGTCAACTTCTACTGACTATAAACCACCCATGTTCCTTCTTAGCCCTTCATGTCTCTCTTGCGAGGTCTATCGCATCAACTTCTCAAACTATATCTGCCATATTCGTATAGGTGTAAGTATGATTGACTGAAGACTGGATTGCGCGATCGTCAACCGGTGCTGCAAGGTCTCTGCTGAACACGTATACTAGTAGCGGTGCATTCTTTTGTTGATTTCATGTTTTGTTCTGTTTAATTTAGTTTACTAACATAGATATACGAGAAATTGTTACTAACACTATATCACTTAAATAAATAATTGAATTATAATGCAAATTGTAACAAAATCACCAAAAGATCTTAAAAATCATGACTGTCAATTTTTCACTTTTAAATCCACAAAAAACCCAAAGGTAGTTCTGGCCTCATTCCCATGATTATAAGGTAAGTCATAAATTAAGATAACGACCTTCACACTTACTTACAACTTTCTCTTCAAAATCCGGAACAGCAGATACGTCTCTTCTCACTTGTAAATCAATCTTACCAACTGTTATTAAAATGTAACGTAACATCAAATTCAATTTTTTTTTTCAAATTCATTTATTGATTTTGTGAACACAGGGTACAAAATATGATGTTCAATAAGAAAAAAAATGTTTAGTGGAAAAAAAAATAGTGCTCTTAAAGTGTCGCTAAAGTCCACATTATCCAATTAATTCAAATCTATACTAATATTATAAAGCTGAAGAGTTTGTTTGTTTGTTTGTTTGTTTGTTTGTTTGTTTGATTGTTTGTTTGAACGCGGTAAACTCAGGGACTACTGGTTGGAATTGAAAAAATCATTTAGTGCTATATAGTCCATTTATCGAGGAAGGCTTTAGGCTACATAACATCACGCTACGATCAATAGGAGCGGAGCATAAATGAAAAATGTTGCAAAAACGGGAAAAGATATTCCTTTTTGAGAGCTTCCGTTGCGTGCGCTGCGAAAACGGTTTAAGTTACGTAAATATCGTGTATGACGGAATTGTTCCTCTTTAAAAGTTCTAAAAAAAAGTCCGCGATAGCATATGTTTATCTTTTAAGATTGACTCACTGTAACCATTTTTTTATCTTAAAATGTTAGGTTTAAAAGAATGATATTTTGCTAAGCTTATTTAACCCATATGGTATTAATCTATATCTAAATAAATGTGTTTGTTAGCACGGAAATTTAATATAAAATATTTGTGCCCTTTACTCTATACAGTTTAAACAAATATCTTAGAAGATATCGCAATGTAAAAATATACGGGCGACAAAATAATTAAGCGCGTGGCAGTCATTCGGTCCGGTGCGGTAGGTACGTGGGGATTCTGGCCTCTGGGGGCTCCGGAAAAATTCAAATTCAAAATATTTACTGCACCATAATGTTTACAAGTACAAGGTGTTACTGTATATTAAACAGTAAGAGATACCTATAGTAATTGTTACTTTAATCATATAATCGAAGCCAATCTAAACTAATAGGTATTATAAAGAGGAAAGGTAAGATTGTTTGTTTGTTACGAGTACGATACAGCTCAATTTAATAAGTTGGATAGTCGATTTATCTAGTAAGGTTATAAGCTATATTATGTGACGCAGACGAAGTTGTGTGGGTCAGCTAGTTAATTATAAAAATACAAAATCTCAACTACAACAACAACTACTACTACTACTACCACATCACGCCTGTGATCCCAAAAGGTTTAGACAGACGTGTACTAATAGTAGACTTTACACTAATATTCGCTAGTTATGTTTAAGTTCTACGAAAAAAGGGGCGAGCAAAGTGTCAGTCTAACCGGGTGCAGCAGAATACCTTTCCTCCATATTGCATGGAGTTACAGCCTGCTTGACCTCCACAACCCCGTTAGTACTAGGCAATACGATACCTGAAGGGCTATTGCGTATCTTTTTAATATGTGTGGCTATCATAGTGTCCATCGATTAACTGTCAGTTTGGTACAAAATGGAACCATTTGACAGTTAATCGATGGACACTATGATAGCTACTGACTTTTAAAAAGATACGCAATTACCCTGCTGGTCTAGTTCCAATAACCGGGTAGAAACACCCAATGATGCTACTCAACCTGGGAATCAAACTCGTAAACTCATGCTCAGCAGTAGCGTTTTGAGCATTGCTTAATAAAATATGCAGATTAAAATGTGGCATCCGACGTTTTAACTGAGAGATTAATTTATTATTAATCATGAATAATAACAAGTACGTATAATATTGATTTATAACGCGGATGTATCAGTAAACCTGTGATTTATTATGTTTGTGTCGTTCATAATTGATTATATTGCTTGTTTTATGTATTGAGTCATTTTTATTTCGTGCTTAATTATTAATCCTATATTATTTATGGTTGGTCCTACGTTATTATAGCGTTGTGTCCGGTTGGAACCTTCAGATAATCTTGCTGTGAGAAACTAGTCTCACAATATTCTTCTAATAGCTTGTTTGTACTGTTCCAATGTTCAGCAATGCCACATCATCTGCCTAGCCTTTTCCCACCTATGTTGGAGTTGGCTTCCAGTCTGACCGTATGCTTCTGAATATCAGTATTTTACATGGAGCAACTATCAGTCTATCTGATTTCCACAACCTAATTAGTATTGGGTGATATTATGTAGCCACGGACTCACCGAGCAAAAACCGCTTTCCATTAATTCCACTGGTCCTGATTCTGTGCCAATTTTTGCCGGTTCCTACGAAAGACAACCAAGTATTCGCGTCATTAAAATTGATATGATTTTGATTTGATTATGTGGTTATCCAAGCTCGTTTTTTTTCGTATTACGGAAAAAAGGTGGTAATTTTCAGCAGCTATTTCAGTTCTTAATTTCTGACTTCTTCAGTTTTCAGAGTTACGTTGTGTTTCAAACCAAATCAGATCAGCAAAGTGAAGTATTTTTGCCAAAACTAGGTTCACCGCTTGCATCCTGTATTTTATAGATTATCGTAGGCAGGTATTTATTCGGCCAATAGGTAGCACACACAAACATTCTGAAAATTATACCTCCATTTAAAATGACTATGAATATTTCAAAAGTGTACTTTAAAAATATGAAATATGCATTCACTTAATTCATTTCACGGTATAATATTTTCTCAATTTAAAGACCGCAGACCAAATACCACAATATTCCGCATAATCATCGTAAAATATCTCGTGAATAACGTACAGCATCCACATTAAAATTTCGCTCTTAATTTAATATTAAATAAATAATTAGCTTGTAAAATTAACTATTACTTCAGGCAATTATCATTGGCTTCAGTGACGGAAAACATCGTGTTGAAACCAGTATACCCGAGTGATATTCCTAAATGCATGTAAATTAAGCCAAGTCAAGGTCCATGTGTAGAATAAAAACTTTGGCATCAGCCACAAGACAGAAATAAAGTATCACTACATCATCACTATCACAATCACTTCATCACTACATAGTATAAAACAAAGTCGCTGTCGCTGTCTGTCCGTCCCTATGTATGCTTCATTATCAGCCTATAATGTTCCCACTGCAGGGACTCAGGCCTCCTCTCTAGGAGAGGGATGGGCTATTTAATCCACCACGTGGGCCCAGTGCGGGTTGGTATGTATGCTTAAATCTTTAAAACTACGCAACGGATTTTGAAGCGGTTTTTTTAGTAGATAGCGTGATTCAAGAATTTTAGTATATAATTTGCCGATATTCACGCGGGTGAAGCCGCGGGCATCAGCTAGTAAAAGTATATAATTAGAATAGTTCGACAGTTTATTTCTGATAACTTCACAACTGACCTTACCACGATGCGACGTACCTATAGTACATAACATAAACTCACGCCCTTTTCCCATGGGGGTAGGCAGAAACCACAGAACGCCACTTGCTACGATTCTTAAGCTGGGTATCCATTTGAGGCAGCCTCGGGCCGAGCGGCTGCCTCGACCCGAGGCACATCTAGTGGAGACCGTGCCGCGAGTCGAGGCTTGCCGCGACTTGAACCAAACGAGGCGGCCGCGCAGCGAGCCAAATCGTGTCGGTAAATGGCCATGCTCAAAGACGCCTCAGTGTGAGGCGTGCGTTCAGTGGAGACGGACGTACGTGTGCTCGGCACGCGGCAAAATGGATAATGAGAAATGTATCGAATTAATTAAGTTATATGAAAACCACCGACATTTGTGGGATCCTACTTCACCGCATCATTATAATAAACAATTGAAAGAAGATTCTTGGAAAATAATAAGCAAGGAAATGAAACTACCCATTTCCGAACTAAAAAAAAAAATTACTTCGCTTTGTGGATCTTTTCGGAGGGAAAAATCTCGGCATAAAAAAAGTCTCGTCACGGGATCAGGTAAAAATTCATTGGTTTTTGAAAATTAGTTGTATATTTCTTGTCATTTATTTTATACTCATTTTACTCACGTGTGTAGTGTACCTCTAAAAATTATTTTTATTCTAGGTCGTAATGAGGTGTATATATCGAAATGGTTCGCTTATGAGCACTTTTACTTCTTGGCTGACAAGTTCTCTCCCCGTGAGACTCAAAACTCAATGTCTATCGACACATCGTCGCCTTCTGCAGCAAGAGACACAACAAATTCAGAACCATCGCCTTCTTCTTCGGTAAGTATCTGGGGTCAGTAAGCTTTGGGCTAAAGGCGAAAACATATTTACGTGTCGTGGCGTGTCGTGGTGCTTACTGTCGTGACGGTGAGTGTGCACACTTATGTGTCGTGTCGTGGCGTTCTCTGGCGTTATTTCTTTCATTTCTGAACAGAACCTCGCAGTGTTTAAACGTACATAATGTTTTCTTCTGTTTCGGATAGTGATTAGTGCTAATTATATTTTATATTTAATATCTATGTTGCCATGTTATTTGTCCATTTGTAACGAAGTGTGTAGCCAAGTGTGACCGAATTGCTTTTGCGTCATTTGCAGACCTTCGAGGAATTGCACGTAAAGGCACAAAAGAAGTCGAATCTGGTTCATTCCTCCACGACCCTTGTACGAAATTTCCATCGATTTCAGAGTCCAAACTTCCTGGTGGTGTATAAATATTTGCCCTTGCTTTTCGTAAAAAGTTATGCAAATAAACAGTAGCCAGTACCACTTTCGTAGCAATTTCTGGTTCCAATAACATTGGTTTTCTTAACACTCTAAATACAGAACTCATGATGCCAAATGCATTTTCTACTACCCTTCGTGCTCTAGATAGACGGTAATTGAATATTCTTTCCGGAGAACCATTGTCTGGGGTTCCTTCAAACGGTTTCATAGTATAATTGTTTAAAGCAAATGCCTTGTCAGCTAATATAACATAGGGCACTTTAATCAAATATGGTGTCTGTAATATACAGGGTGCTGGTAACTTTAATTCATTATTTTCCAATGATTTGTACAATGCACTGTTTTTAAAGACTCCACCATCGGATATGCGTCCTTGACATCCAACGTCTACATACATAAAATTATAATTAGCATCCACCAAGCCAAGCAATACGATGCTGGGAAAATTTTTATAATTTATGTATTCTCCGTGACTATTAATTGGTGATTGAAGAATAATATGTTTGCCATCGAGGGCCCCCACACAATGAGGAAAATGCCACTGGTTTTCAAAATCTTGTGCTACTTTTAACCATTCTTCTTCTGATGATGGTATCTGAAAATTATGTCACATCATTATTTTACTATTAGGCTATCGTACTGCTAAAACATTATTTGATGATTTTATTTATTTTAATTTACAGAATGAAGAATTATTCGAAGAAAATAAATCGATGCGTGAAACTTCTTCTTCCGAGCGATCATCTTTGCCCCGCGATGATCAACAACAGACGCAGCCCGAAACTTCAAGATCAAATAAAAGAAAAATGACTGATGCTTGTGAAGATAATATAGATCTAGATAAAGCTATGGAAGTGTTAAATTATACAGATGATAGTTATGATACGTTTGGTAAACATATTACTGCAGAACTTAGAAAATATGATCCAATTACTTTAGCACACGTTAAAAAAGCTATAATGGATATCTTATTTCAAGCTGATACCGGGATGTTACCAGGTACACGACAACAAGGATACTACACGCAACAATACGGCCAAACTTCTGCGAACGTACAAAATTCCCAACAATATGGGCAAACTTCTGTGAACTCACAAGATTCTACTGGAAATACTGAACAATTTACTACTCTGTCATTATTGTAACTTTGTACTTTACTAAAATTTTGATTAATAAAGCATTTTTAACATACCTGAACATATTCTTTGAGCACTTTTACCAAGGCATCACATGTTTCGCGAACAATTTTTGAAATAGATTGCTTTGACACTCTAAACAGGTATTGCAAACTAACAAACGAATCACCACTTGCTAAAAACCTCAGGGTAATGGCCAGTCGTTCTTTTGTTGTAATTGCTTTGCGAAACGATGTATCTTTTTTTCCAATTATTGGTTCAAGCTTGATACATAGATCTTCAAAGGTTTCAGAGTTCATTCTGGTAAAATTTTTAATAGTTTCTTCTACGCCTTCAAAGGTCATATCTGACAACAACTGTTTTGCATGAACATTTCGCTGACGATATATTTCCTTAATCCACCATCGATGTTTCCGTTTCTTATGTTGCTTCCTTTTGTAGTAACTAATTACTACTAATGCTGCAGCGACTTTACGTGCGTCAACCATGGTGGTTAATGAGGAATTGAGAAAATCGTGGCTCGGGTTGAGGCTTGCCGCTCGATACGATATTATGTGTGCTCAAGTGGAGACGCATGTACTTTCCGCAGCTCGCGGCACGCTCAGGATGAGGCAGCTCGCCACGAGGCTGCGCAAATGGATACCCAGCTCATACTCCTTTTGCTTCGTCCACATTCATACATCTGGTCATACACGCACGCCGGTTACGAGTACTACGCACCTGTCCTTTCAGAAGAACGGCACCAATAAGATCAGTGTATGTCTTTCTAGGGCGTCCCCTCCCGGCATTACCACTCACATCTACCTCGTAAATACCTTTTGTTAATCGACTTTCATTCATCCTCTCCACATGACCGAACCACCTTAGCATACTCTTTTCAATTTTTGTCACTACATCTTCTTTTAAACCGCAACGTTCTCGTATAACCTCATTCCTCAATTTAACATTCAGAGTTACACCACATATGCTTTGCAAAGAACGCATTTCCACAGCATTAATCCTACTTTCATGCTTCGTTTGCCACACCCAACATTCACTGCCATACATAAGAGTAGGCACCAGCACACCATTGTGAACAGCCGGCCGAGCCTCTTTTGACATCGACTGGTTGGTCACCACCGCATGCAAATAAGCAAGCAGATTTGGCAGTGAATGTGGGAGGGCTATGTCTGTAATAGATAGGACCGACAGCCGATGGAGCAAACGTCTTGAGTCTTGAGCTGCATGGACGGACCACATTTAGAAGGTGGCCGGGTCAGACTGGATGTGGAAGATGGAGGACAGGGTGTTAGGGCTCAGCTTGTGAGAGGCCTACGTCCTACTCTGAACTGCGATAGGCTGAGTTGACTGATTGATGTAGTACCATAATTACGTACGTATAATTTATACTGGCACTTGCCCACTACCGTCTCAAATTATTACTAGGCTCAACATGGATTTGTTTTTATTTAAAAAGGTACCTATTTAATTTTCTTGTCCTCTTGGAAGAACTTGGTTGGTAGAACAAAGTAGGTGTTGCGATTGTGGTAAGGATATACCTAACAAGATATCGAGTAATATTTTTCTAAATACCTAACCAAAACAACATTTGAAATGCTGGCTGGTAGCTTTATCCTCGGGAACCATCAATTAGAGTTTCTTTAAATTTATAAAAAAATGTTAGCAGATGAACTATTCATAAAAAACTGGTCATTTCTAATACCACAAAGAAAGAGTATGATACAAGCCTTCTAACAAACTTAATTATAAATTACGTACTATTGCTTCAAGTTTACAACAATGTACACAGAGGTGCCAATACTCGGGTCGTGTATGTAATAAAACGATAATGAATGTGACATAATAATGGACAGAGATTGTCGTCCTGCGTAGAATAGGAAAGCTATGGAGTTGTGTGAGAAATATAAAATAAGATTGATCGTTTGGTAATCGATGATGACGCTAGAAAGGGGATGATTACTAATAAAACGGTAGGTAACAAAGAAGAAGAAAAAATTGCTGCACCGACCCTAATAAATTGAGATTGTGAAAGAATGCAAGAAACATGCTAAGTCTCCTTGGAACGGGAAAACAGGAGGAGAACGACAAGAAAGACTTACCGGTAATATTTATAGAAATAAAAGATAAATGTGATGGTAGAAAGTGGATAAATTGAAAATATGATACTACCTTCCAAGATTTTCACACTAATCCATAGTAAAAGCATCTGATCAACAGAAATCCATCCAGGCACCACAATCTCTTTGAAACGTTTTATGATCACGTAATAAAATACTAAACAAAACTTACAGGTTATAAATTAATTGGTTCCGTTAAGACGACCATTATACAAACAATAAATAAGGTGACAATCTAAGCATGAAGTCGTTAATTTTATCAAATATTTCACATGTCCCAATAAACATGGAAACTAAAATATAAATGCCAACATCCACTCCCTGCACGGTGGCTAACATTGATTTATCACGAATATTCATTTCAACAGGCTGCCTGTCAGATTGTGCGCGATTACAGTCTAGATTTATGTCGCGATGCCGCGTCTGCCCGTGTGGGAGCCCGCGTTATGTCGCGTCAGACGAACGCGCGGCTCTCGTAGGTTGTCGCACTAATGATAATTTTGAATTTTGTAGTGATTATTATGTTGAATGATAAAGTTATTATGAAAGTCTTAATCTAAATAATCGTAAGTAACAGACTAATTATGATGGAATAGGCTTGTCAAACTATAGACTGTATGATGGATGAAATTATAGCTAGAAAGCAGGTGACTGCTGAGATGGCGGGTTATAGAGAAATATGGGAGAAGAAGACATAACAAATACAAATTGGGATAAGGGCAAGAGAATGACGATGATGAGGTTCACGTCTTGTACGTCCTCATCCTAATTTAATTATCTTCAAAATATTTAGGTGTTTTCTAAAGCAAACGATATTTTTTTATTTCTTCTGTATTCTCCGTCTACGTATATTCTACTTTGAGACTGTTTAAAAAATATATTTTATATCTTCTACACTTCTACAGAGTCGTTGTTAGTGCAGACGTTGCTTTGACCGAATCTTTTGTAGTATAATGACTTCAATGTAAGTTTTGCTGACACCCTGTAACTAGACCAGTTTACTGTTTAACTTGTTACAAATCCAATTCTGCTTTGCTATAACCGACAACAAGTCTATAGCAAACATAAATTTGTAAAGACACGTAATTTCTACTTAATGTAATGTAAACTACGTTGTAGCAGACAGTTTTATTGACTGGACACTTTCATTTGATACCATTAAACTGCGTAAGCGATTGTCGTTGCAAGTTTTATTATCTTTCTGGTTTTGTTGACAATCTAATTCTAATAAAAATCGTGTGTATAATTTCATCTGTAGATGCTGTTATAACAGCAAAAGTAGTGGTGACAGTGTAATTTAGTGCGATAGTCGCCGTGTCAGAGGAGTCACTGATGTAATACATAATGTCAGAGCCATGCATGTTTGTTTCTCATACTATTATAATAAACGCGCGTCTAAAGCTGGTGTGAGGACGCTCTTATAGTAGCAATATAGTAGTGGTCTACTATAGCTTTACTGTCACCAGACAGTGTGATTTAGCGCGATAGTCGCCGTGTCAGAGGAGCCACTGATGTAATACATATGCCAGTGCCATGCATGTATAATTTTCATACTATTATAATAAACGCGCGTCTAAACTGGTGTGAGGAGGCTCTTATAGTAACAATATAGTAGTGGTGACAGTGTGATTTAGCGCGATAGTCGCCGTGTCAGAGAAGCCACTGATGTCATACACATGCCAGTGCCATGCATGTTTATTTCTGATACTCTTACAACAAACGCACGACTGAAATGGTGTGAGAACGCTCTTATAGTAGCAATATAGTAGTGGTGACAGTGTGATTTAGCGCAATACTCGCCGTGTCAGAGGAGCCACTGATGTAATACATATGCCAGTGCCATGCATGTATAATTTTCATACTATTATAATAAACGCACGTCTAAACTGGTGTGAGAAGGCTCTTATAGTAACAATATAGTAGTGGTGACAGTGTGATTTAGCGCGATAGTCGCCGTGTCAGAGGAGTCACTGATGTTATACATATGCCAGTGCCATGCATGTTTATATCTCCTGGTCTAATATGGGTATACTTTATAGGTAAGCATTATTTAAACATGAATATAATTATTGCTGTATTAATTCAATTAAACGTTTTATAACGTCATCATTACGCTTATTTATGACCAACACAAGAGGCTCATTAATATGGTTTGCTAGCTACCCCATCAGGACTTGACCACGGTGTCCGCGGCTTGACCTGCCATATCTTACTCATCATCATCTGCCTAGCCTTTTCCCAACTATGTTGGGGTCGGCTTCCAGTCTAACCGGATGCAGCTGTATACCAGAATTTTACATGGAGCGACTGCCTATCTGACCTCCACAACCCAGTTAATACTAGGTAATACGATACTCTTTGGTAAGACTGGATGTCAGAATTTCAGGTCACTTACTACCTGTAACGACTGCCATAGATCTATATATGGCAGCCGGGACCAACAGCTTAACGTGCTTTCCGAGGCACGGAGGAAACTCGGTATGTCGGGCGGTCACCCATCCACAGACCGACCTAGGCAGTCACAGCTTTACCTAAAGATCGACCCGAGTGGCAGTTCTTATTTAGCCACGAGCTCCTCTCTGCCATATCTTACTATTTATATATTTTCTATTAAGCCTCAAGCTCCTCCTCCCTATATCTTGGATCTAAGGAAAAAACCAATGAATGAACGTGTTTAGACTATAAAAACACACGAAGAGAAATCGCGTCAGAAGTTGTGTTCCAAGTCGTGTCGCAAGTCGCGTCGGAAGTAATGTTGCAAATCGTGTCACGCGACTTTGGACACGACTTGTCCAAAGTCGCGTTATATATCGCGTTGATAGTCGTGTCGCAAGTCGCAACACAAGTGTCGCAAGTCGCGTCACAAGTCGTGTCGCAGGTTGTGTCGCAAGTCCCGTCTCAAGTCGTTTCGCAGGTTGTGTTGTAAGTCGGGTCGCAAGTCGTGTCGCAGGTTGTGTCACAAGTCGCGTCACAAGTCGTGTCGCAGGTTGTGTCACAAGTCGGGTCGCAAGCCGTGGCGCAGGTTGTGTCGCAAGTCGTGTCGCAGGTTGTGTCGCAAGTCGCGTCGCAAGGCATTATAACGTCACAAATCACAATCAACCATAAATAATAAGGTTCTATACACACTACACTATACGTTGCAAAATACTGCTTACCAGGTAATTTACTGTTTATTGATTTTACACACTGATTACTTGATGTTTTATGCATGTTTAAGTTTATGACCGGTAAATACGTAAGTGGTAAATTATTTTGAATGTTATTTTAGTACTTGACTTAGGTAGTGCCGTCCGGCTGAATATATAGGATATTTAGTAACAGCAACTTACAATTAAGTAAACCTGGACATAACAATACGCCTGCAATTTTCGAAGGGTTAAGACAAAACTGTACCTAATAGTACATAATATTTTACCAGTTACGTTTATACCCCCCCCCCCTCCTATTATACCCCCTATTATATTTCTATGTAATAGAGGGCGAGCGCGAGCCTATTGCCATCAACTGGACACGAATGAGGAACAAATCCCAACAACACTTTGCCCGACCCGGGTATCGAAGCCAGGATCTCATGCGCAGCAATCTGACTACACTGCACCAACAAGGCAGTGATAAGAAGACGAAGGCTGACGGAAATTCACTTGTTTTTAACCGACTTCAAAAAAGAAGAGGTTCTAATTTCGTCCGCAACTTTTTTTATATGTTTGTTCCCCGATTACTCGAAGATGGCTGGACCGATTTGGATTTTTTTTACAGCACAATCATCGTTTCACACAACTCACCCACACAACGACATCACATTGTCATTCACCCACCACAAAGCTTAAATCTCGTCAGATTGTCATCAGCAGAACACATTAAAATGCGAACCCAGTCAGTACTATATTATGACCATATTAAAATGGTAATCAGTCGTTATTATGTCTTGTGTTAGCCTCGTAAAACTTAATTGCTTATTACTATTCTATAGGTGTAGAGGAAGAGTATAAAATTAAATTTATTAGCTGGTCTCATGCAGGGGTATGACGTTTGTGAGATGTGCAGTTTTATTTTGAAATTAATGCGGTAGCAGTCTTAAATGTTTATATTATTTTTAATGTTCGTTTTAAATGTATTATAAGAAATAGAGTAAGACTTTAGGATGTATAGTACTGCCAAAATGCAGCTGATGATACACATCAGCAAAGTCAACAAAAACACAGTCGCAAAGACACATCATACAAATAATAATAATAGATATACTTTTGACCTCTTCAATGAGAGAATTTCTTATCCAGCAGAAAATAATATATTTATTCGTTTTTAACTTTTAGGTTGCTTTAAATTATCTTAAAACTTACTCTGAAAGCATGACAATAAAGTCTCTTACATCGAATTCCGATATCAAATAATTCAACCCATTTTTTTCTTAAAAGCTCATGGCATTTTGCCAACGATTAATATCCTAGTGTGTAGTCACCCTAACATAATAATAAAATGCAAAACGAAATTAATTCCGGAGTTAATTTGACGTGACAAACGGCAAAATACATTAGCTTGAATTTCAAATAAAGAATTCATATTCATTCACTCGATTCTAATAAGCGGGATATGAAAGTGATCATTCACTCGTTCCGTTCATTTGAAAGCGTTCACTGTGGTGTTGAATGAATTCTAAAGAACTTAATTGATTCTTTGATGCGTTAAGGTATAGGTACACGGTTCTACTAAATGGTCTTTTAACTTTTAAATTATTACCGTTGAGTTGCAGTTTAGACTAATGAATTAATGTATCGTTGATCGTCAACACGGGTTGTTACTTTGAGTCATAGAATGTGGTTGCTTCATTCATTATGTATTCTTCGTGTTTGCAGTGAGAAAAATATGATGACATTATAGCGGTAATAAATATTGTGGATTTCTCATTGACTCATTGCGTATTAGCATCTTACTTTGTTGATGTTGACGTGTTTATCCCTGGAGTACAGTGTCTTTAAGAGTTTAGTATAATCCTTTAGAGATAACATCGAAAAACTGCCTTGTAAGTCTAGTAACAGCCACCCGCCCGTGCTGTGCCCGTTTGATGGAAATAGGCTCGCACCCTATGTGAGTGTACTATTAGGTACACGCCTACCTAACTCTTCAGGAATTACAAGGCGTAATGATGTTATGTTTCGGAGTTGACAAACGGTGCAAGTTTTGTGAAGAGAGCGAAACGATGCAAGATGCATTTTTGAGCCTATATAAATAAAAAGTAAACGCGTATTTTAAAATAAAATACTCTAACGATTAGAGCACCATCCCACAACTCTATTAACTGTAACCCACAAATAAAACCTCAACAAAATCCATACTTACAGACAACCCAAACCTTCAACAAATCAGCCTTCACGTGGGTATATAATTGATGAGCTTTAGGACCTGAAGATTAATGCTCCTGTTTTTAAGAGGGCCGCTGATGTGTGCGGCTTGAGACAATATAGTGACGCCCACATTCAGCCGGGTTATCGTGATTGATACGTCGTTATGGCTGTGTGATGGCGGAAGATCGAAGTTATCTCAATTTTACCAGTTTCTAGGTATTAGCTAGATGATTGTAGGAGTCCTTCTGTCTCATGATAACCAAAATCAAAAGTTGTTTATTCAAATTAGGCTGATAATCAGCACTTATTGAACGTCAACTTTTAAAAGAGACAGTCCGCCAAAACGCCCACCCTTCGAAACTTCCTAGTGTTTTAGCTGGGAAGAAGAAGTGGCGGAACAAACTCCCCAGTAACACATCTATTGAACTTGATACAAATGGTGGCGTTCCTTGGCATACGCTAACCCGTGGTGAACTTAAGCTTTATGGTGGAACTCCTCTTCTAAACCTCGACATGGTGCTTCGAGCCATGAGCAAAAGCTTATTATATGTCTTTTATCTTTCTGGATTGAAAAAAATGTTTCTTTCACGTACAGTAATACTCCTGATCGTATTAGATCACGTCGACCAATTTCAGTGGCGTAGGACATATTTTAGTGCACAAGTGTGTACGTAGGCACAGGTGCACTCTCTGTTCCTTTACTCTCATAATCCGATGAAACAGCAGTCCCACACAAATGGAGAGAGATGATGCGCAGGACCTTCGTCCTTTCCGAGGCACTTGTGTATCATACATAGTGTGTGAGTAAGAAGGTACTCAATAGAATATTCGTACTAACAACATAATCTAAAAGAAAGAATGAGTTCACGAGCGAAGTTAGTCGCACACACAGCCATGTGCATGCTTCTGTCATTATGCGCCTGTACGTGTGTGTGTGAAAACTGCGAATGATTGATTGCCTTCAGAGCTTCGTCGAGTTAATGAAGGTATGTTTGTAAGATTTTAATATTCTATTGTGTAGCTGTCATTAGGAGGACTTGAGTTAATGATGACGTATGCTGTCTGGGGCCTTTCTATGTTCTGCTGTGATTATAGAACTTTTTGTTCGGTATGCAATAGTGTATTAATCTTTGGAGCATACATTACTTCAGTTTCAAAAGTAGAACATTGACAATATTCTTCTTTCTTTCTCGTGTGGTTAGTGTCTATAATTGTGTTGAGAGTTTTGCTTCATTGGTTTGGTTTTCACGATAAGCCGATAAGGAAAGCTTAAAAGTTGTTTTAACAAGATAGAATGTTATAGTCATCATAATCAACGTTGGCAGGATTGTTTCCCCTACTACCGAGTATAGGCTTCCTTCCTCTCGTGCCATCGCTGGTCTACAGTGGTTTCAACCAGGTCTTACCCACGATCTCCAAATGTCAACCACCCTTTTGGCTGTTGGTCTGCCGACTCTTCGACTACCATCAGCAAAGCTGCGTTCTTACTATCCACACCAACGAGGCAGTTAAAAGTTATTTACTCTTACATTTCTCTTGTAATATCCACCATTACGTACTTAGGTATTAAGTTGAAATAGCTTGAGGTTCCCATGTAGGCTAGTATTGCAATCATCAGTCATAGACCGTTAAAGTCCACTTAGGTGGAACACGTCGTAACGCTAACTCTGGTGGCGATTAACATAAAGTTTTCAGTTAAAGCACTAACATTATGAAACAATTCATCGGCTCGAGGGCCGGGCGGGGTCGCAGTGCTCGCGAGAAGCAAAAAAGTACGATGCTTTAGTAATATTTTTTTAATTGCTGGTTAGTTTCGAGTGTCGTGAATAGTGTGTTCGTTTGTGCTATTTTACCCTTTACTCGGAATATCATATGACACAAACTTTTCTATACTGTGGTGTATATCATCATGATTCTCTTGACTTTATCTCAATTTATTTGGAGTCGGCGCAGCATGTCTTCTTCCATACTTCTTTATTACTTTCATCTCATTAGACATCTCCTTTTTTGCCATATTATTCTTTACAGAGTCTATCCATCGTTTCTATGGTCTTCCTCTATTCCAATATCCTTCCACATTCACACTCAAACTTTCCACACGACATTTTTCTCTTTCCTCCGCAACACAAGCCGCATCACATTGTAGTTTATATACAATAAAAATTAAAACTCATAATTTTGCTTAGAAATAATTTTAACAAATGATAACAGCTTATTTCTATCACTTCTAATCGTCGTCAAGAAGATACAGTGATATTTTTAATGGTTTACATGCGACACTACTTAATAATAGGTATCTACGCACTTAATTATAGTGCCGTTAATTATAGTGCCATTAATCATCACTCAAACCTATCAGGTGTCATAAATAATCTATTAATTATTATAATGATTGTTGCTTTACAAATAGAAGATTATGACCAATTAATCATAATTTTTATTATCAATATTTCAATCAGACGTGATCAGTTTTAAGATATTGATGGAAGATAACTGTTAATGTGTCTGCCTACATTTTTTCTACATTCGTTGGAAAAAACGAAATGCATAATCATTGTGGACCTTCATTGCGAGTGGTAATCGGATATGGATATCAAGGTTATTACACCTAGTAACTGGTAACATGAATCCATTCTAGTTTATAGTTTGCACATTGTTATTAGTGCAAAACAATAATAATTGATGTTTCTCAAAGAGGCATTCCTGTCGTGAATAAAATACCTCTTTCGATTTCTTGTCTATATCTCTGTAAGTTTATTCGTTTAATTCACGTTCACACATCAAAAACGGATCGTGTTTTTGTTTTGTTGACAATGTTTTGAATTCAATTGTTTGGTTCACTCATGATACTAAAATTTGTATCCATAGTTCCATGGGTATGCGATAAGTCAAACTTTTCCTAATTTACGGTGAGAATATAATTTATATAAGAATTTTAACCTAAGTTTCCTTCAACTGAAGTTATTTTACGATACTTAATAATATGATTGTATTATCGTATTTAGTATAAGTGGCTTAAGCTGTACTAAATGTAATAATAATAATAAATAAATCGTGCACCTAGAAATTTATAAGGACGCCTTCAGGCGACAGTCTTACAAATCGCCATTATTGAACAAAGTTGCAGACCATAAATCAGATTCATAGAACGTGGTGTGTCTATGATTTGTATAGATACTGCTTTTTTTTGACACTACTAGGGATACGTACGATTTATAACTATTGGGAAAATCTTAGTACGGGGAAAAACATAGGTATTAATTTCAAGATATTTTGCATTGATAGGTATCGCAGATAGGCATCGAGCCAATTTTTATCGATGAATTTTAATTTCTTTTATTTAAAAACTGCAATTAGTTGTTGACAAATTAAAGCTAGACCATTGTCGCTTTCAAGATATTCTCTCTTTTATAACTTTCTTTCTTTATGCAAAGATCGCATATTCTAAGACTTTGAGCAACTTTATAATATATGGAAATAAAAATTCCTTTCACCTACCGCTCAAAGAGCCACCCCACCCAACCGCACCTCAGGCGTGCAAAGTAATTTCCTCGGCTCAATATTTCACAGTGCCCACACTAGCGGCATAAATATGAATAATCGACACCGTTCGCTTCGACAATACACATAAATTATTCGAAGCGAAAGCGATAGGGCCCGGTCGGCCCCGCTCGGTTGAGTTAAAGCGTACTCAAAGAGTAGCTATTATGTGCACGATTTATAACTAAATGTATTTGTTTATGAGGCCTGTTTATCTGTTCGACGAGTTTAATTGTGGTGTAGAATAAAAGATAGGTGCAGCTCGTATATTTATTTCTTTAATCTTCACGTATAGTAGTGGTGTTCAGGCGCACTAAATGCCACGAGGCATTATCGATCAATCAACCTTTGGGATCATATCAGTTGAATGGCAACATCCAGCTGTATATTTACATCATCATAAAGATATCGGCAAGGCTGTGTAGATATATTTTATGGTACTTTTGATATATGCACCTTCTTCTTCATCGTGTGGTCGCCTTAACTGGTGTTACAGTTTTCATGTCGCCTGTTGGCTTCTGACTTGGCTAAACATGCATATTTGCACCGATGCGTTAACTTAACGATGATAAGACTATCCCATCTCTAGCTGTATTGTTTGAAGTAAAAAATACTGCGGTTGTCTAACTACCAGAGAATGTGTTTCAAAACAAAACTAAGATGGACAAAGTGAAAGAGTAGGTTGGCCTTATAGAATTTTCTGTAAAAGATATAGACGGTGCTGTCGTTCAAACTTCGAAAGGACTAGAGAACCTAGGCATCACAGAACAAATAAAAGAGCTAGGAATAGTTAAATTCTATCTACCATGAGGAATTAACATAAGGTAGCAAATAGCTAACGTTAATCTTGTTGAAGGTCGCTGTAGAAGCGAACGCATTGAAAGCGATTGCCTTAGACCCTCCATATGTGATGATAATAAACAACATGAAAACGTGTGGAATTCCACGCATACGACACTTTTCGTCAATTGAACACACAAAACACCTGCATCACACGACACACAAATTAGACTCACGAACACACGACGAATTCACAACTCCGACCAATTACAGAGCAACACAAACGTCTTTATGACAGCAATTTGTTGTATTCCTAATGTCGGTGACTGTCATTACTTTGTGTATAATTTTGTGTCATTATTACTGCCTATTGACACGATTCCTGTAATCAGTGATCGTTAGGTCTAAGCGAATGAAATTATCCTTCAAACACAGTTTGCCCTCTGGTTGTGTTATTAGTAGTGTGCTTAATTTTGATTTCTGTTACCTGCCTATGTCGTCGTTGTAATTTCTGGGTTATTATGTCTATTATTAAAACAAGGAGACAAATGATTAAAATTAAAATATTCATCGATACAATAATTTGATACGTTCAAGTCGTTTTCTCGTGTCTGTTTTAGGTCTGGTTAGGATTTGAAAATAAACCAGTAACAGGCACTTTAGATTTATCATAAAAACAATTAGGTCGTCGAAACCTAAACTTACACATTACTCGTGTGCTTTGGCTTAAGACATCTTCTCGTCTGACATTTTGTACCTTGACACTTGATTGGCAGGAATAATACTCTGCCAATGTTCACGCACAGAAAGGTATAAGATTTATCAGGCTTCGGGCACACTTTTCGTATACATAGAAAAGTCGTAGGTCAAAGTAGAATCATTTATCTAACAAACAGGTTTACAGATAAGTTGACAATCACGGTACGAAGCCATAAGTATTCAAGACCCTGCTCCTCACACCACCCATGAAACTTAATGAAACGAAAAGACCACCTCAATCCCCCAAAAGACAACACCAAAATAATCGACGTACTCCACAATTTAGTCAGACCAACATAATGCAATTAATCATGAAGGATATCAATAAGGAACTTAGCATTGTAGCAACAGCAGAGTAGGACAACTGTCAATGTCAACGTTAACTTCAGCTCCGTAATTAAATTTGTTTTTAAATTATCTAAATCGTCTTTAGGTGTGAATAATTAGTGAAGTAGCATCAGTGTATTCCGATAAATAAGTGACATTGTTGGCAAACAATTCTGTCAATGAATAATAGTAATCTAAGTGAAACTATAAAACAGTGTAAAGACAACAAACATAGTGAAAACAAGAGTTAAAACACAATAATCTTTGTATAAATAAAGATTTTAAACAAACAGTGCTAAAACCTGCTGACTATTTTATCGTTGTGCATTATAAAAACTTAAAAAACGCAACAATAACAACTTTTTTAAATCGCGGTCACTGTGACTTCATCAAGAAAAAAAACGGTCAATTTAAAATTCAAAACTTTCGAAAATAAAAACAGAACATTATTTTCGTCATTGGTATCAATGAACGTTTGGCTAAGCTGGCAAAACGTGGGTCTTGTCTAAAGAGACGTTGTGATTCCTTGAGATCGCTCGAGGCCCGAGTTCGATCCCCACCGAAGCAAAGTTCTTTTTTCTATTATTTCTCGACCTTTATCAACAACAAATATGGAATTCTTAGAAAATATTACGTTTCGCCTGAGGAAACGTGCCACATCACTGTCAAACGACACTTTAAATGAAAGTACGCTTAATTCTGCAAACTCACCGCTAGATGGCACATCCAGTAGCTTACCTCCTAATATATCCGATGATGAAATCATTCTCCTGCCCTTATCCCAATTTATTTGGGGTCGGCGCAACATGTCTTCTTCTTCCATACTTCTCTATTTCTCGTCATGTCAGCAGTCACCTCCTTTCTAGCCATATCATCCTTCACACAGTCCATCCATCGTTTCTTAGGTCTTCCTCTACTCTTATAGCCATCTACATTCATACTCAACATTTTTCTCACAACATTTTCTTCATTCCTTCGCATCACATGTCCATACCACGACAATCGATTACCACACAACTTTTCATTTACCGGCGCCACTTTCAGACTTCCTCTTATGTACTCATTCCTTATTTTATCCATTCGCGTCACACCACACATCCCCCTTAGCATTCTCATCTCAGCCACATGCAATTGCCTTTCATTTATCCCTTTTGGTTATCCGATGATGAAAGCGACGAGGAAATCATGCAACTTAAAAATGAACTACAAAAAGTTAATTTACAACTAAGCGCAGCTCACGACGAAATAAATAACTTGTCATTAGAAAACATGAAGTTAAAAGAAGAAATTAAAAATTTAGATGTAAAGCACAAGATTATGAAACAAGTAACAAGTAAATTAACATCTGAGATAACTGTTACCCCAAAGAAAAAGGCAAAAAGCTTACTGGCAAAATCAAGTGCAAATGTTCTCACTACTCCTCGAGAGAATGACACTCCTTCACAGTCACCAGCAATCAAGGAAAAGCTCTCTGTACAAAATAGACACACTGAGACACTACAATCCCAAGAAGTTGAACTGTCTATCAAGCCTAAAAACACCAAACATAGGCTATGTATTGTGAGTACAAATAAAAATAACAAGATTTTGTCTATAGCCGAGAGTACATTCCAAAACTACGAATTCTGTCAATAAGTTTATCCGAACTGTGGCACGGAGGAACTTACCAACAATTTGGAGAAGAAATTAATAGGATATACAGTGGATGATTTCTGCATTATTTTAATTGGAGAAAATGACTTCCATAAAACTGAAAACTATGTGAACATAATTGTAAAACTGAGAGAAAATTTGCAGAAAATACAGCACACAAATATTATAATATGTGTCCCAACTTTCAAATTATATGACCACTCGACATTATTTAACTGGCGCATAGAGACCTTTAATAATCTACTTAATTTAGATTTGCAGACATACAACTATGCAACGGCGTTTGACTCTAATTTAAACTTGAGTTACGATTTCACAATGTTCTCTAAGTTCAGTAGGAAAATCAACGATCGTGGTATACGAAATGTGTTTCATAATCTGTCAGTAACTATTGCTGATTATAATTCATTTTCTCAACAAGAATATATAGCTGACTACCAAACAAGCACATCGTCTCCACGATGCGATTTTTTTCTTTAATCATATAAATATAATGCATCAAAATATTGCCGGTCTTTTAAGCAAATCCGACTTACTGGTTATTAATATACAGGAATTGTTAAGTAAACAAATTAATTTAGATATAATATGTATAACCGAGCATTTCATAATGTCTGGCCAGGAGAAACTTTTACATATACCAAATTATAAGCTGGCGGCATGTTATGCTAGACAAAATATTAAGCGCGGTGGAGCCTGCATCTTGGTTAAAAAAGGCATTGAATATAAAGACCTACCTGACATTATGAGCCATTCGGTAAGGGGAATTTTAGAATGTTGCGCAATCGAACTACCTTCACAAAAACTTACAATCCTATGTGTGTATAGACCACCAAAAATCACGAACCTACATCAATTCTATGAAAACCTAGAAATTATACTTAAAAAGATAGGCAAACCAAACAAAAAAATAATTATGTGCGGAGATTTTAATATAGATATTTTGAAAAAGAACAGAATTAGCATGGAGTTTGAATATTTTCTGATGAATTACGATTTGAAACTAGAAATAAATAAACCGACCAGACCTCGTAGTAAAAGTTGCTTAGATAATTTTGCGCACAACTCGAAACAAAGTTGCCAAAGTGAAATAATAGACTTTGGATTATCCGATCATACGGCTCAAATATTTAAAATGAAAGTTAATAAGTTTAGTCAAATAAAAACATGGAAAACATCAAGACGAGACATATCTGAAGAAAATTTAATTATCTTCAGAAATCATCTCCAAAACTTATCGTTTTCAGATATATATAGCACAGAGGATCCAAATGAAGCCTATGATAACTTTTTAGAAATATTTCAACTCTTATATGATCTATGTTTCCCATTCAAAACAGTAATATTAAGATCTGAAAAAAAAATCAAATGGGTATCTAGAGGTATTAAAATCTGCAGCAAAAAACAACGCCAATTACTCTGGAAACAAAGACTTAATCCTACTACTGAAAATAAAACTACATTTAAACTGTACTCAAAAAAATTTAAAAAAATTATCAAACTGACCCAGAAAGCGCAGAACAACTTTCTAATTAAAAATTCCAAAAACAAATCAAAGACATCTTGGCAAATAATAAATAGAACAAAATCTATAAGTGAACCCATAACAAGAATAAAAAACAATAATTTAATATTAACTGACCCTAATGAAATAGCGCAATCATTCAACGATTTCTTTATTGATCATATCTCAGATCCACCCCTGAGCACAACTAAAAATACTGTAAGAATAGCGAATAACCCTCATTCTATTTTTATTGCCCCTGTTGTCCCGCAAGACATTACAAGAGTGATAAAATCTTTGAAAAACAAGAAGAGTTATGGATATGACGGTATTTCGACAAACGTTATAAAATTTGTCAGTTCTGTTATTGCTAACCCCCTAAGCCACATTATTAACGCAACTACATTCGCCGGAACATTCCCAGATAGCCTTAAAACCACAGTAGTAAAACCACAGTAGTAAAACCACTCCATAAGAAGAACAACAAAGAAGAAATAACAAATTATAGGCCAATAGCATTAATCCCCGTATTCTCAAAAATCTTTGAAAAAGTTATTTACGAGTCATTTCTTTCATTTCTGACAAAATTTAATATACTGTGTGATGAACAAAAAGGTTTTCGTAAGAATAAAAATATAAATATGGCCATTTACGACCTAATTAATAAAATCATGGTTAATGTCGATAAAAAAATACCAATCTGTACCATCTTTACCGACATGACCAAAGCTTTTGACTACGTGCACCATCAAACGCTTTTGGCCAAACTTGAAGCTTACGGTATACGAGGGAATGCTCTGCGTCTAATAAAATCGTATCTAAGTGGTCGTCTCCAATATACAGAAATCTCTAAAATATGCGTCAAATCAAAACGTGAGGTTCAATATTTATTTAGTCCTAGGAAAATTAAATATGGCATTCCGCAGGGCAGCGTTCTAGGGCCATTACTATTCCTGCTATATATAAATGATCTGCCCCGACACATCCCACACCCTTGTGTGTTATTTGCAGATGACAGCACGATCCTAATAGACTGTCTCAACAAAGAGCTCTATGAAGGCGAAATAAATAATTCTCTAAAATTAATAATAAACTGGCTCCACGAAAATAACCTTATCATAAACCTCAACAAAACAAATATAATGAATTTCTATCAAAAAATTCTTCCTTTAAACCTAAAAATTAATTATAATGGTCAAACTATTGATAGAGTTAACGTGGCTAAATTCCTGGGTATATTAATAGACAGTCAGTTAACTTGGAAACCGCAGGCTGAAGAAGTTTGCAAAAGATTAAGCACGTCTGCGTATGCTCTCTTCAATCTGTCCAAGAAAGTTAACGTTGATACATTAATGGTTGCATATCATGGTTTGGTGGTCTCTATTCTAAGGTTTGGTGTAGTGTTCTGGGGTAATTGTTCCGAAAGGGAGTCTATATTTAAAGCCCAAAAACGATGCATAAGATCCATTTTCAATGTCAAGGTTACAGATAGTTGCATTCCTTTTTTCAAGAAACACAAAATACTAACTTTTCCTAGTATATATATTCTCGAAGTAGCTATCTTCGTTAAATCTAACAAGCATCTATTTCCTGCATTAAATGACACGAGGATGCGAACTACTGCCATGAGATCCAAATATCAGAGTCTATTGTGTACTGGTAGATATAACACTGCTTTGCTTAAAAAAAACATAATTGGTGTGGCACCTGTTATATTTAATAAATTGCCAAATTGTATTAAGGATAAGCCTTTAATAACATTTAAGAAACTCCTGTCGTCGTTGCTAACAGAGAAATGTTATTACTCTGTTACTGATTTTTTAAATGATGAATTTTATTATTTGTTTCACTTATCATGTAAATAATTTTTAGTCTTAGTTTTCTCTATGATCTCATCTTAAATTTAAGTAAGTACATAGTTTCTAAGTTATCTGTAAGTCACCCACTGTATTTTTGTATGCCAACAGGCAGAATGTACTGGGACTATATCTAAAGCTAACATCATTATTGTAACACCTGCATTCTATACAAATAAAGAAATTATTATTATTATCATTTCAGTAGTGGGCATAATAAGATACCCCGCAGAGCAACCGGCGCGTTTAACATGTTGGTAACTTTAATGGTGGTCGTAAATTATTGTGGCCCACTCGTTATAATAGACTAGATATTATAATAGAAGCGTGTGACGTGAAGAATGGGTTGGATGGGAGTTTACGCTCTTTTCCGGTCATCAGGAGGAATTATGTGAGAATGTAATTATTTTATACTAGTTTGTGCCAGCGGCTTCACCCGTGTGGAGTTCGATAATTGTCCCACTGGATCATACTACCGGGATAAAAAGCATATTTTGTGTTAATCCAGGTTATAATCTATCTGTGTTCTAAATTTCATCCACATCCGTTCAGTAGTTTTTGCGTGAAAGAGTAACAAACATCCATCCATCCATACATCCTCACAAACTTTCGTATTTATAATGTTAGTAGGATCTCACATTTTCCTATTAATTGTAAATTCATATTAATATGTAGCCACGTTTGATTAGACTGGATTAAATCATAATTTTGTAAAGATCTACACTTGGTTGACTTCCCGAAGGGTTGTACACAGTGCTGGTCCTCCACGTTTATTATGTAGGTACACAGCCAAAGTGTGGAACTCTCTGCCGCAGCCGGCGGCATCAGTACTATCTAAGCAAGAGTAAAGAGGCGTCTTCTGGCCCCGCTCATTCCATCACACACCTCATCCACCACTTTTCACCAAGCGTGATTAAAGTCAAGAGCTCGCCCATTTCGCATTTTTTTTTAACCTGAACCATTCGATCCACAAATTATAACCACAGAAAACTAACATTTTACTTAGGAAATTACATAGGCACCTTTTCAGAATTGATAAGATTTATATCGAATACAAAGACCACAAAACATAACAAAATAATCATTATTTCAAAATCAGTTTCCTTGTAATTGATATGAACCCGTAATCCGGTCGCGAACTAGACTAAAGCCAACAGGTTTGAACTTTAGTAAAACAACAAATTAATCTCAATAAACGTAAATAAACGACACCTGGTTTACAGCTGACCCCAATGTTGGTAAGCTGCTTTTATGAAGTCAATAACTTGGTTGTTACAGTGTTATTAACAATGTTTTGCTAATAATATTTGTAAATTCGGTCGTGGAATGTTTGTTCATAACATTTTATTATACACCACATAGTGTTTAGGTAACTTTGGACTGTAATTATCGTTTTTTTTTGTTGTTGAGTGCTGATCATGTATATTGCTTGGATTGTGATAATACATTTTTTTTAAAGCGTTGCCCCACTCTAGGAATTTCTCCTGTATCGTGGGTGCGTTTACAAACATTTAAACTCACATACACAAATACTCAGACCCGAAACAACTATCTGTAGGTCATACAAATATTTTATTTGAACAAGAATTGAACACACGACACGCAGCGCAGCAGTCCAAACGTTCAGCCACTGCGCCAACCGTGCTGTCAAATAAGCAAACAAACAAAACATTAACCATACTATAACTACAATGAAAGAAGACATCATCTGTCGAGCTTTATCTCAATATGTTGGGGTCCAGCCTTATCGGATGTAGTTGAATACTAGTATTCTACACAGAGCGACTGCCTGTCTGACCTGGAACAGAGTAAGAAAAAAATTAGGAAATTGGGACAAGCCCGCCACACTATTCCTGTTGATGATCGTGTGGACTGTAATTAAGGAAATGAATCAAACGTTGTGATGGTGGTTATGGAAATCCATATTTAATTAAATTAGAAAAAATAGGTAGAAAATACAGCGAACACAAACGATAGCAAGTGACAAATACGTCAAATTCAGCAACCAAAGAACCAAATCAAGTTAATAAAAAATATATTTAAAAAAAAGGCTGTAGCTTTTCCAGCCAGTCGCCAACAATTCCCGAACCACTGTAACTCCTGTTAGCCAGAATCAACAGTGGCAACCACAAGAAAAGCGCCGAGACAATGAAGCTCGACGAAGTCCCAGGGAAACGATTTAACTGTCTTGGATCCCGCAACGAAATTAATCAGAAAAGAATAGCGGAGGAGTAGGAAAAACATAATTTCCACTTCCCTCCATATCAGCAGGAGACAGAACAGAACAAGGCCAATAGGCACACAGGGGCGTACACAACTGGGATAGGCCCAGTTTTCCTAGCAACTACGTGCTGGAACTGAGTAAAACGATACTTCTTGATACAACTGGTTGTCAGGCATTCAGGCTTCTGTCATTTAGTAACGATTAGTGAAGATCTAAATGACGGGTCCCCAATTCTGCAGACAGATTTCCAAGGCTCGGAGTTGTCTTGATTTGAAATGAATGGTCACCCATCTGCAAACTGACCTCGGCAAGCACTACTTAACCTATGATAGAGTCAGACAGGAGTAGTTATAATGATTTTGATGTTAGTTCTTCATTTGTGGCATAGATGGCGCTACGTAGTACTTTTTGCAGTGCCGCTTTATCCTAAAAGAAACAAAAAATCTAAAATATTCCACTGTATTCTACTTTTAAACACACATTTTGTCACCACACGCTAAATCATTTCTAAAAATATTTTCACCTAGTTTAATTACAACGAAACTATGCATCTTTCACACCTAGTTGGCATGGGCAGAGGTGTTTAATAGATTGTCAATCGTCGGCACATTGTTGGCAGTTGACGGGCATTGCGCCGGAGTAAATGCCGAAATGCCGAAAGACAGGTGACAAGTACAGTTCAAGATGATGTATGGACAGGTTTATTGTTTTAACTGGCTGGTAGTGCAGCTCGAAGCAGTTGTTATTTTTTAGAATATTCTGTCATGTTGCGGTTATTAGGTAACAGTCTGAATGTGTTAAAGAATATCTGAATATGATTTGGTACTCTAATATAAGAAACTTTAACACAACAGCAAACGATATTTCCTCAATTGTTTTATTTCTAACTAGCGGACGTCACGCGGTTTCACCCGCGTAGTTCCCGTTTCCGTGGAAATACAGGGATAAAAAGTAGCCTATGTCAATCGGGGATAGTGTAGCTTCCCAACGGTGAAAGAATTTGAAATCGGTCCAGTAGTTTCGGAGACTATTCGTTACAAACAAACAAACAAATCTTTCCTCTTTAGAATATTAGTGTAGATTCATAATCACCGTTTCATTCATTCAATTCAATCATATACATTTTTCTTTTGTACAAGGTTATTTTAGACGATTGGAACAAATTTTTTTGATCCTCCATAAATCCAAACTCTGTAAATTCAAAAAAATTGCTAATATTTTCTGACAAATATGACAGTTCATGATTTTATCCATCTGATTACTTTCATCTTATCTTTTCATTATCTATCTAAAAAAAAAAACAGGTTTATTTCAGAAACTTGCACAACTCTTACAGTTAATCTCACATAGGAATAGAGATGGGCAGTGGGAAAAAACCCAACGGGAAAATACCCAGGTTTTTACCCGTTTGGGTAAAAACCGGGTATTTATGTAGGTAAATACCCAATAGACGGGTATTTTCATTATTTAACGTAATTATCACGATCTTAAAAAAAAAATACATTTTTAATTTATTTTAAGAACAAATGCTGCGAAAAATAGGTACTTTGCGATGCGCACATACTTTGCGTCAGCGTATATAGGGCACTAGCTGTTGCCTGTTGTTCGAAACGTCGAAATGTGTAGGCTGATTCAGGAACTAAAATAAAACCAGCAGTTTATTATAACAGGAAAAAGTCGTCTTCTTGTTTCTAACCGACTTCCAAAAAGGTGGAGGTTCTCAATTCGTCTGTTTGTGTTTTTTTTTTTGTATTTTTGTTATCGCGTATCTCCGTCATTAATCAACCGATTTACAAAATTCTTTTTGTGTTCGAAAAGGTATACTCCCGAGGTGGTCCCATTGTCACCAAATCAGGATCTGATGATGGGATCCCAGGGAAATCGAGGGCAACCCTCAAATTGTATAGGCATGTATTACGTGTTTCGTGCTTTTTTAAAAGTTTTTTTAAGTATTTGCATCTAGCAGTCATCACTTCATGTTGATAAGTTGAAGATCGAAGGTATAACTCCTCAATGGTTAGGAGTTGAAAGCGAATCTTGAAGGTTAAGGGTTGGGGTTCTTGGTTGAATGTTAAATGCATAGTAAATATTTGTATATGATATTACAACTAAAAATTGTAAATAAAAAAAGTTTTTGAAGTCGGTTTTTTTTCCAAAAAAGTGCAAAAAAAAACCGACTTCAAAAACACAAAAAAACGAAAAACAGAAAAAAGTGAAAAATAAAGATCACAGGAAAAAGCAGCTTCTGAAGTCGGTGGCAAAAAAAAACGATATCAAACAAACAAAATGTCACAGACTTCGGAAGCTGCTTTTTCTTGTGAACTTTATTTTTCACTTTTTTCTGTTTTTCGTTTTTTTGTGTTTTTCACTTTTTTAATCATAAGTTTTTTTTAGTGATGGAATGTTACTTATTTGCAGAAAGAACGTCTTTTAAAACTTTTGAGAATCTTTGACCAAAAAAAAATAAAACAACGAGAGATACTTACCAACAATTATTTATTTCACTTTATAAGTCTCGAGCGTCGCGTCACCGTGCGCGAACGTTAGCAATGGCGGATGCGAGCGGGTCAACGACCTCTAAAATGTTAAAGTGCGCGAACTGTAATATAGTTATAAACGAGGTTTTGGCCTTTATTCAGAACAAATGTGATGTGATGGACGAGGACTCAATGATCAGACTGTGTGCCACGGGGTTTAAGTCGGAAGAAATTAGTGCAGCAAAAAATCTTTTATTTTCCTCAGTCAAGACAACGGGAAGAAAGATCACCCGAAAAAGAGAGGGAAAAACGCAAAAGGAATTAGAAGACATAATCACATTAATAAAACAAAAAGATCCCGAAGAAATGCCGATTTTTGTCGCCCGTGACCTGCAAAAACTACCCCCGGTCACTTTTGATCATTTGGACGCGACGCGAATATTAAAGGATCTTATTATACTCAAAAATGAGATTGAGTCAATTAAAGAAAAATACACACCACTGGATCAGTTCTCAAGACTACAAAATGAAGTCATTAATCTGCAGCGAACATCGATAGTTAATCATTTCCAACAGGACGATTTCGTCAACAAAAAACGAGGGACGAATCGATTGTTGGACAGCTCTGAATTCAACTGCGAAAGTGGCCCTTCAGGGATTATTCACATTGCGCAGGAGTCGATGAGTGAAAATAAACATTCCACCATTATTGATAAGGAGGTAGATCAGCGCGCTCAGGCGCGGCACGCACTGTCTTGCTCGCGCGCGCCGCTACCTTGCGACGATCTCTCGGTCGCACACACCCCGGTATGTGCGCGCGCAGAGGTGCTCACAGAGAAACAAACACTGTATGATGCCTCGACTAACGCGGTGACTAATAATGACTTGTTATGTGAAGGCGCAACGGATAATCAGCTGTTTCGAGCGCTCCAGCCGCAGAGCGTTTTACATAAACAGAATGCAGATGAAGATTGGCAGGTTGTACAAAGGAAAAGGTATAGGAATCGTTTTATGGGTAACAGAGGAACGTGCACCGAAATAGTTGATGGTTTTAGGGCTGCAAATATCAGTGTCCCTCTATTTATAAATAATGTGCATAAGGAAACGTGCGAGAATCACATAGTTGCCTACATAAGGAACAAAACAAACGTTGACATCTCATTACATAAGATCGAACCCAAGCAACAGAAACAATACAACTCATATAAAATGTATGTTCCTAAGGAGAAGCTAGGGTTGTTTTTGGACTGCAGTTTATGGCCTGATGGAATAACTTTCCGCCGTTTCGTGGATTTCAGCAGACGAGATTTAGACAGACGTAAGAAATCTGATACTAGTGCAAGAATAAACCTAAATGGATAGTACAACAAACAATGAAAGTTTAAAACTCATGAGTTTCAACTGTAAGTCTTTTAAAAGATCCTCTGACTGCGTAAGACGGCTTTGCCTAACTGCTGATATTATTGCACTGCAAGAGACCTGGCTCTTGCCCCACGAGATACCCGAACTTGGTAAGATAAGCAACGACTTTGGTTTCTTTGGCAAATCAGCGGTAGACCTAACAAGCGGTATATTGCGCGGGCGGCCGTACGGCGGCGTAGCGCTTCTATGGAGAAACAGTAAGTGTAACTGTGTGTCTGTGATTCCGTGTGACAGTAAACGAATAAGTGCAATTAAGGTGTGTGTGTCGGAACGGTCGATACTCGTTTTCTCTGTCTATATGCCTACTGACTCTTCTGACAATCTCATAGAATTTGTTCAATGTTTAAGTGAAATTACGTCAATAGTTGAGAGTAACAATATTGAAAATGTATTTATCATGGGGGACTTTAATGCTCATCCGGGGGAATTGTTTGGCAATGAACTCCAACATTTTTGTAAGGAGCAAAACTGGACGTGTGTTGACCTAAAGATGTTGGGTTTGAATTCAAATACCTATACTTTTGTGAGTGACGCGCACGGTAGCCGTAGGTGGCTCGATCACTGTGTTGTTACCGATGCTGCATTAAATACAGTTTCTTCAGTAAAGGTATTCTACGACATTTTCTGGTCTGATCACTATCCAGTAGAAATTCAATGTAACTTAAAATCAGTGTGTCGATCCATTAAGCCACCGCTCACCAAAACAAATAAAGTTCTATGGGGAGACAGGGATTTAAGTCAAACAGAAAAATATACTAAATGTTGTAACGATAAACTAAAGGAACTTGGCTTCCCTCATGAATTCCAACAGTGTTGTGATAGCATGTGTAGTGATAGTGGCAAGGATCACTTGGCAGCGATAGACGCGCTTTATGGTGACATTGTAACAGCGTTACAGGAGGCTGCTGTTGATAGCTACGTGGGTCGTGGGGGTAGTAGCGGACGGCACCGCGGTCGTCATATTGTCGGCTGGAACAAGTATGTTCGTGATGCTCACAGGGAGGCTAGGCAGAAGTTTTTAACCTGGGTGTGTTTTGGTCGACCTAGCAGTGGTAACATTTATAATGAAATGTATAACTCTAGAAAGAAGTTCAAAAGCAAACTACAATATTGTCAGAATAACCAAGAACTAATAAAAATGAATATTTTGGCTACCAAACATAAAAATAAAGATTTTAAAGGATTTTGGCAACAAACAAAAAAGTTAAACCCAAAACCTAGCGTCCCTGTGAGTATCAACGGCATCAGCGAACCAAAAGACATTGTGAATGTGTTTAGATCTCACTTTCAAGTGGAGTCTCAGCTAAAAGGTGAGCAGAGCAGGGATGTGGAGGTCGTCGTGTCAGCGGTGCCTGAGCGTGTCACAGCAAAACAAGTTGCTCTCATAATAAAGGGTATGACTCGAGGGAAGTCGCCCGGACACGACGGCCTCAGCATCGAACATTTTCAGCATGCGGGGCCACACCTCTCGAGACTACTGGGTCTATTATTTACGCTCTGTATTAGGCATTCGTACCTGCCAAGTGAGCTGATGAAGACGGTGGTAGTGCCCATAATTAAAAACAAGACCGGAGATACCTCCGACAAGTGCAACTACCGCCCGATATCATTGGCTACGACCACAGCTAAGGTGCTTGATGGCCTGCTTGAGAGACAGCTTAAAGAACACCTAAATTTAAACGACGCACAGTTCGGTTTTAGGCCAGGACTTTCGACAGAGTGTGCGGTAATGTCTCTCAAGCAGACTGTCAGGTATTATACAGATAGGAGCACGCACGTATACGCTGCCTTTCTTGATCTCTCCAAGGCTTTTGACCTGGTTAGGTATGATATACTCTGGCGTAAATTGAAGGATACAGGTGTGCCGGGTGAAATAATTAATATTTTTAAATATTGGTATGACCATCAAACTAACCAGGTCAAATGGCTTGGCGAGCTTTCTGACGAGTACAGGTTGGGGTGTGGAGTGAGGCAGGGGGGGTTAACATCCCCTTCACTCTTCAACTTGTACGTAAATGGGCTTATTCTTGGGCTGAGGGACACCGGAGTAGGATGCTCAATTGATGGTCACTGTATCAACAGTATTAGTTATGCAGACGATATGGTGTTGCTTAGCCCATCATTGGCCGCGCTCGGAAAGCTTATAAGAGTGTGTGAGGAGTATGCGAGGATACACGGTCTCCTATATAATGTTGGGAAAAGTGAGCTCCTGGTATTTAAAGCTAGGGGTCGTAGGCTGGGAGATGTGGCACCCGTGCTGCTTAACGCTGTCGCTCTTCGAAGAGTGACTGAGTTTAAATACCTCGGCCATGTGGTCAATGAGGATTTAAAAGATGACGGGGACATAGAAAGGGAGAGGAGGGCGATGGCGGTCCGCTGTAACATGTTGGCACGCAGATTTGCGAGGTGTAGTTTAGAGGTAAAGATAACTTTGTTTAAAGCTTTCTGCCAAAATCTCTACACCTGCAATCTGTGGGTCAGCTATACGCAGCGGGCCATCAACGCCCTCCGAGTTCAATATAACAACGCGTTCAGGGTGCTGGTGGGGCTCCCACGCTACTGTAGTGCATCTGCGATGTTTGCACACGCGCATACCGACGGTTTTCACACTGTGTTACGGCGTCGCATTGCTTCACTGATGTTCTGTACGCGTGGGAGCCCCAACACCATCCTGAACGTGCTTAGTCACAAGCTGGACAGCCCCCTTCTGGGGCATTGGGTTCAAGCACAAGTGCGTGTGCCCGGAGTCCCAGCGCAGGGCAAATACTTAAATTAAACGTAATTTTAATTTTATTTTTAATTTAATTTTAATCTAATTTTAATTTAATTTTGATTTTATTTTAATTTAATTTTGATTTCATTTTTATTTATTTTTGATTTATTTTGAATTAATTTTGATTTAATTTTAATTTTATTTTGATGGAATTTTAATTTTAATAATTTTTTTAATGTAATTATTTTAAAGTAAAGTATTAAGTGTTTTTGAATCTAATTATTTAATGTAAAGTTTTTAATTTTGTAATGTAATGTCCTAATTTTTAAATGTAACTGATAAATTGTTATGGACGAAAATGTCTGAAATAAAAAGATTTTATTTTATTTATTTATTTTATAATAGTTGCAAAAGTGTTTTTTTACAATTGAATATTTTTAGGGATAGAATTTCCATTAAGAACCGAAGATTAGGAAGTTTATATTTTTTTTGTACTTAGATAGTACCTACTCATAAATAGAAAGTTTTTTGCAAATTGTCAAGTCACAAAAATTCACGGTTTACAAGATATAATTGTTTAAAGTTTCCAACTTTCCATACAAATTGGACAATAACACGCCATTTGTAAATTTGTAGGTTGGACGAATTGACATTGTAGACGTCAACGTTGACATTTCACGTTTGGTTATTGGAAAAAGTGAAGTTTAGTAATTTTTTGTCGTGTTTTTTAATAAAATCTAATTTTATTTTTATTATATATTTTTGAATGTATTAAGAGTGTGAATAATAATTGTTGCTGTATTATGCAATTATATTGCCATTCTTACACTAAAAATAACGAACGGGGTGGTTAGGTTCGTAGGTCGGGGTCCAGTGAGCGAGCGAAGCGAGCGATCTGAGACCCCGACATACCCTGCGAACCCGCTACTAAGAAAACTTGGATGCAAGAGCGAGCGAAGCGAGCTCGGGACTTCGGGGCACCCCGACACGGACAGGTTAGGTTAGAAGGGGATGGCGGGGTCGAGTGAACGAGTGAAGCGAGCGAATAGACCCCGCCATCCCTGCACGGGTTAGTTTCCAATCATTTGTTTTTCTCAAGAACGGTGCGTCCCCTTTACGTGGGAGTGATGTCAGGGCACAGAGGGCACCCCCCTCACCCTTCCGCTGTCAAACGATACAAAATTTTTACCCGGTTCGCGTTTTAGCGCTATTCTAACCTCAAAACTTTAACCATAGATATCTCCATAACCATGGGGTTTCGGTAGGTGGGGGTGGTACTGGGGGTTTTAGCCCTCCCCCCCATTCCCGCCCCCGCCCCTCCGCCTTATTAAACTACGGTTCATAATGGAATTTTAACCATTTTTAGTCACTGTCACTACTGTCATGATCATTAAATATATTATTAGTTGTCTATCCAAAGTAAATCACGTATTTAATCACTAGGCAATCAAAAGTCCACAAAACAAAATCCAAGTCGTCAATTAAACCAACAAATTAACACAAGTGCGCACAGTACGAAGCCAAAACAACGTTTGAGATAGATAGATCACCAACGCGTACGCCACTACCACTACCTGCTTCCCCGCCCCCCTACCCGCGTACGTACCCGGGTTACATGTCGCTAAGAGCGGATGAACACACACAAATAGACAGGTTTTTTTAAATTTCATTTTATTTAATTAGATAGCATGGAGTATATATAACGTATTGATGAATTACGAAAATAAACAAAGTTAGATTAGCTCGAACTAGTAGTAATAGTACTTAAATAGTACGTACTACTTGATATATACATGTATCTACACATTACTTAGATGTTACATATGCTAAAAATGAAAATACCCGAATATTTACCCATTCGGGTATTTTCCCCGGGTTTTTACCCTATTTTTACCCACATTTGGGTATTTTCCGGGTAAAATCCCATCTCTACATAGGAACCTCCTTTTAAGTAAAAGATATACCTGTGCTAGGAGATTCTATCTTATTCTTGTTCATAATTATCAATTTCTGATACCTTACATACATCGCACGCTATAGTCCTGATCTTTACAAAGAACCAAATGCTACCTGCCTAAAGTTACTGTGCTAGGTGAGCGTGAAGGTAGCACCATCACCTACACTGCTAAGTACATCAACATCACAAAATCAAGTAATCACGCAACATCTAATCTTATAAGCGCGATGACTTACAGTTCGTAACATAAGGAGTCATTAGGAGGAGTGCCTGATCCATCATCCTGTCAGGATCGCGCTCCCGTGTGACTGGGAGCCATTAGTGTCTTCATTCTGCGGCCGCTTTAATTACTTGTTTAGTAAGAGGATGAGCTGAAAAATTTAAGTGCTTTGCTGATTGTTTTAACTTTTGTTAGCGTGACTTTTTGAACATAACAACACGGCAGGTTTTTCCAAATGGTTTAGCAAATGTAGTTGGGGTTATGTTTGAGTCTTATTGTATAGGGATCGAGCCTATTGCCAGGCCTTGGGACCAATCCACAATACAAACTGCTACAGATTATGTTCCGGTAAAAAAAACTGAACATTTGAAACGTAGTGTTAGTCTTTAACAATTTTGCGACCAAAAAACCTGCAATAAAATATTTCTGGCGATCACAAAATATCCTGCCTGATATCATATTAGTAGTGTAAGCGCCACCTATTGTCCCACAACAAATTCATTAAAATATATTTCCCACCAAAACCGAAGGACCAAACATTTCAAATTAACAAGCACGCCATTCGTGTAAATAATCTACATTGCCATCTATACCCTGACATGGAAACCCAAGATATCAATCTACCAATATTGCTGATTTAAAACCACGAATCGATCGATCGATCATGATCTAGGTAAGCTTCTATAGAGTATATTATCGAACTGCGAGGTAAACTTGCTAATAAATAATTCTATATCTTATTCCAGTCAATATAAATCACATATTAATACCAGATAATAAGATTAGTATGATTTCTCTGACAGATATTGATTGCCTAGCAAATAGATGCGGGTGACGATTAGATGTTGTTAATGCACTTAATATGGCTAATGATTGCGTGAGTCATTGTGATGATGATCTCAAACCTTTTGGTGTAAAGGGTGAAGTAGGAGTGTTGAATGATGATGAGGGCGAGTGATACGAATTAATGAAAGGCCCAGTATTTTTTATCATTAAAATTCTATACATTACATAATATCTTGTTTCATTCGTAATGGTGTCAAAAACAGCTTTGACATTATAGAATATAGAAAACATTAATTGTTCATGTAAATTTTTAACCCAGAATAATTGGTAATACAAATTGTCTTATCTCCTGATTTGTTTCTTTATTGCATCCTGCCTTAAATGGCGTCTTATCCTGTAATAACCGTAACTACATAATTATCTGCACTTACATTTCCTTCCAAATTGTTCGAAGTACCCAATTTAGTATCGGATAAACTGCAGACAAAAAAATATCAGAGACAGATCTGATCAAAGTGACCTCCCGTAATTTTGCAACACAATATTATCCTTAAAGGTTATCAAAACCTCTATAAAAGTTATCTCGGTAAAAAATTAAGTAATTTAAAATTTACTTTCTCGCTCGACTCAAAAGACCAAAATTACACGTTGGCTGTCATTAAGCAAATGTCACGAACGATTGTCTTAAAGTGACATTAAAGAAAGCTACTTGGTAACGTGTCATTATAAAGATATAAGGGGCCAAGTTGACAACTTGGTTACAATAAAAATGAGTTTTGACGTTGACAAATTGCTGGCAGAGGGCGCCCCGGGCGGGCTTGTTAATGTCGTTGGGCCGACTACAGAGAGTGTGGTGTTGGGAAATTGTGGAAAAATTTTCTGCTTCGAAATTTTTTGTGGTCTCATCAAATATTTTATTTAGAAGACTCAAACTTGTATCCAGTTTAATATTTTATGGTCCATTTCATATTTTAATTAAATTACAAAATTAAATGTAAACCCGAAAGTAATCAAAATACCGTAAGGTAAAAAAGAGAAAAGTCTTTTTTTTATATTACATTATTATTTAGTGACTGTAAGTACAAGAAGCCATATAATTGTGATCAGACGGCAATATATTACATATGACTTCAGTGTAGAAACTTGAGACATTATTTAAAACTTTCATTATTATTAAATTTTACTAAAAAGACTACTTTTATTCATAATTCACCACTTTAATATTGATGTTCAAAAATTAATATGGTGACCTTAATGTATGAAGTCATTAATTCATGTTTTATGATGTCAATTTATTATTTTAATGTTGGAACGTAAAATGTGTACATTATTAATTATTTAAATTCACGTTTTAATGAGCATATTATTTGATGTTATCAGCTTTGAACTTTGCTCGCAAAATAAATCGCTCGATCGCTTTGTGAGTTGTTGTTTTGTTTAAAAATCACATGAAATACGACAACTGGATAAATTATTAGGTTTTTCCATCAAGAATTTCTCGATAACATCCACGGAGACTGGACTTGGGCCCAGCTGGTGGCAATAGGCTCGCCCCTATTACGTGGAACTTAAACATAACTGGCAAAATATGGGTGTACTAATGGGTATACCTCTGCCTAACCCTTCGGGGATTACAGGCGTGATGTTATGTTACAAAAGTTTCGGAACATACACTAGTTCTACTCATTTCGCTCATCTCTCGCTTCTCGCTCATCTCAATACAAAGGCATCGCAGCCATTAGTAGCGTTCATCAATACAAGCGCGCATCGGTCATGCCGTGACTAGATAATGATTGAAAGAAGCTTCCAAAGAGTTTCATCTACTTGGATCTAATGAGTAAGTGTTGTATTTTTTATGATTGTATGTTATGTTGATAAAAATGATGTCGAGAGAATTTCTTAGTAATAATTTTAGTTTTTCAGTAAAATTTGAGTTTATATGGAAATAGCTAGTTATTTCTTCTTTTTTAAGACCTCAAACAATCCAAACAGAATTCAAACTCAAAGCATTTATTTCAATTAGACCATAACAGGTACTTTTGTATGTCAGAAAATAAATTGTTGTTGACACATTTATCTTAAGTATAAAATCAGACAACATAATCAAGTTTGAATCTACAAACAAACGACAGAACGTAATTGTTAATATCTCAAAAATGTCACATTTCTGTCATTCATGCCAAAGAGCATAAACCACATTCCGTCCTTATCAGTCCTTCCGAAAGGCCTCTAAATTTAACTCTAAAGCAATAAATTTTATGTTAAACCGACGCTGATAATACTCATATAAATGCCTAGTAGGGATTACACGTAAATATACACAAGGATAATAATATATCTCAATGCCATTGAGTTCAAGGAAATTTTACTTACACACCATAAAATAAACAGTTTCTTGGGGCATGGTAGAGATTTCTCATAATTTCCATAAATAATCCTGCTGATTCGTTAAATTGCAAAGTATTCACCATCCATGAGCCATTAAGACTTATATCATGGGCAGTAAAAAGTTCTGAGTTATCTGATAATAAAATCTAAGAATTACCCAACTTTTTAAAACCCAAACGAAATTAACACAAATCGTAGCGCCAACGAAAGGTACAATCCCCAAGACACCAAGTGCAACCACCTCTCAAATCTGACAAGAGCATGAATAAATCATAACCGTTCTCTGTAATAAAGTAGCCATGTTTATCCGAACATTCATTTATCACCGTTTTGCCAGTCTACTATAACATGACCCCTTCAGAATTTGGTCCTTCGAGCCGGATACAGGTCTTTCTCACTGGTCCTTTGGCATTCATGATTGCAGCAGTCATCAATCAAGCGAGTCGGTTAGAATGATGGTCGGTATATTGCGTAATGTGTTTGAAGAATGTTTATTTGTAAGCTTTTTGTGGGGTTTTTCAAGTTGTTTTTGTTGATTAATAGCTTGATGGATGGACCTCAAGGATGGGATTGCGTTTTAATTGCTGAAGGAATTTTGTTGTTTGGGAAGATAAGTGGGGTTTTAGTTTGGTATGTTGAGATTAACAGTAGAACAACAATAACAAAACCATTCATGTTCATCAAAAAGAAACAAGAATACTGGTAACTGGTCAGCCGCTTTCCTAAAATAATCTTCATCTTAGGAAGTAAATAAAACTTATGTATATGGATGAGGTTGCTAATGAATAAAGAAGCAGGTCCAATAAAAAAAGGCGGTCTAAGGAATCGTCTAAGAAAATGCAAGGCCCATTTAAGAAGTTTAAGTCAATAGATATATTGAGGGTGACACTTAAATTTCAACACACATAAATTAAAATGTGCCTGACGTAATAAAATTGATACCTTTCGCAGATGCCAAGAAACTTGAATATTTCATCGCTTCTGTGAACAAATGTGTCGATGTGCATTTGATAAACGTTGACAGTAATATAATTCGAAATGACACAGTGACAGAATACCAATGTGTTGCTTCGGATTGAGGGTGCTTAATTTGTGAAGATTTTGGTGAGGTAACGTTTAATTTAATTAGTAGTGTTGAAACTAGAAATACGTATGACTTGTACCCATACGATTTTCACTATAACGTATCTTTTCTGGTATTTATAACCTCTTGAAATACTTATAATGAGTGCAATTTATAAAACGGAAATCTTTATTAAAACCCATTCAAGATATACATTATGCTAATAACAAAACTAAAATGGACGTGATGGATATTACCCACATCAATTCTTAACTTTCGTGCCAAAAATCAGAAATTGCGACTCATTTTCAAAGAACAGCATAAAAATAAAATTAAAGACACGTTTCATATCAATGGCATTGACAAACGTTGAGAGTTGGACAATAAAACAATCATCAATCCAATTTATGCTTAACGTCATCACTTGAAATTGGATCATTTTAGTCAATTTATCATAATGATTCATTATCATTGGTTATGTCGATAATGACTGACCTGAATGCATTATCTAGATTAGCTTTTATTAGTGCATAGATATATATGTGGATGATATCATTTGTGAGTGATTTATGAGACTAATTTTTGAATGTCTGCGGCTAAAGATAATTCTATATCCGGGGCAGCGATGTGTTATGGTGAAAGTGAGTATTTCAATTATAATTTTGAGCTACATTTATTATGTTTTCTACAATATTGACTTGAAAGATAAGATTTATGACATGTGTGTTCTGTTCTGATAATAAACTTCTTTTTTTGGTTTGATTGTTCTCAGGTACGTAAATGTGGGTCTCTAGAATTTACGCCTTTGCCCATCATCATTCAAGCCTTTTTCCAACTGTTTTAGGGTCGGCCCCTAGTCTAACCAGATACAGCTTTCCGATTTAGATCCATCTTTATTTCACATGAAGCGACTGTCCATCTGACCTTCACAACACTGAACTTCTACAGTAACTGGGTTTATGGAGCAAGGAAATTATATGGAAGTATGTTTTATTTTAAGTATATTTCTACGACGTCATTTATAATAAACAAAATCATTGCATGTCATACACCAAATTAACATATTTTTTATTAAGAGGATTAATTGATTTACTTTCCTTAAAATAGCAAGCATGTCATTGTTGCGTCGTAAATTCGTACTATCATAGATGTAATAAAAAAATATTGGTAATAAATCAAGATACTTTCGAAAACATATCTCTAATTATCTGGTAAGCTTTCCTCTTTAATTAGAAAACAATTTTTATCATTGTTTACAAATTGGTGTTTATTTTGGTTTTGGGGTTTCCCTAAACGATTTCCTGTTTTGTGTTTTTTCGTAGAGCAAACGCACAATTTACCTCCGATTCATTTTCCTTAGAGAGAGTAGACCAGTTTAATGGCCTAAATCCAAAACCAAAACGTATTGCGGTTTTAGAGTAGACCTATTAAAACTAAGAGTATAAATAAATAAATATTTGTTGTAACATTTCTATCTTCACGGTACCTTATAATTTTCCGTCTATCGGATTCAGAAGTAACCTTTTTAGAATCACGACTTTTGAGTGCGTGGGAAGTTCTATAGCTTTACATAATTTGAATGAAATCACCATAAAAGTTGTTGGCAGGAGCACCTTGTAAGCATTCACGACTTCACTATTAATGTCAGAATGAGTTTCTTATCGAAATACGTCGCTGCAACAAAGTAGTACAACGTTATTACTACAACTATTTATTTACACGCCCTAGAAAGACATACACTGATCATATTGGTGCCGTTCTTCTGAAAGGACAGGTGCGTAGTACTCGTAACCGGCGTGCGTGTATGACCAGATGTATGAATGTGGACGAGGCAAAAGGAGTATGTAAGGATCGTAGCAAGTGGCGTTCTGTGGTTTCTGCCTACCCCCATGGGAAAAGGGCGTGAGTTTATGTATTTAATAATAATAATAAAGTTTATTGGTTCATAAAAGGTTTACAATATGAAGTAGTGACACTGAATCCCGCACTAGGATACCCTGTGTTGCAGGATCCAGTCTCTTTCGACAGATAATATGAATTATAATAAAAAGGAAGGAACAAATGCAACGGTTACAATATAATATATATTATTTATGTATTTATTAACACGAAAATTATAGAATATACTTAAAATGTGGCATTTATCGGATCCTTCGTCGTCTGCACTTATTTTATTATAATATTACAAAACAGTATTTATAGCTATCAATTTAGCACTCATGGCGTATTTTATAAAAATAAACTCCTTCCTTTGAAGAAGAAAACCTCTTCATTTTATGACCACAATTATGTGGTCAATCATGTTAATTCACGAAAAAACTGTCTGAAAAATAAAACCCTGTAATTTAGCGATCTCTTTGAATTTCATAATTGACTGGTCTGACTTCAAAATTTTCTAAAACACACTCTTCCATCCGAGCTATCAAAAGCCCAACACTAAAAAGATGAAGACAGAAAAAGACAGACAACACTATCTTTTGAGAGTTAGAACCAATTCAAACCTTATGGAGAATAGAATAGAGTATGTATTAGATTATCAAAGGAAGAAGTATCAAGTAATTACTCACGGCCGGCGGCGTGATACCGATTGACTTTGATAAAACGCCCCAACCTACTTGTTTAACACGATTTATTACCTGCAAGCCACGAGAGAGGGCCTGGACGGCCGTCACAGAGAATCTAGAATTTTTGTTAGATGTTGGAGGCGATAATGCCGTGAGGTGATAATTTGAAGACTTGAGAGAAATATCTGAAGGTTTATTAGTTATCGTCGTTATAGGAGTGGATCGTTGTCAGTTGTTGGATGTGTCGGGGATACTTGATGGTATAGCTGATATGGTAGTCAATATTATAGTACTAGTCAATGTTTCTGCTGAATCACAAGAAGTTAAATTATAAAGTAGGACTTTAGAGTGAAGAAATCCAGGAGACAGAGTGAGAAAAGAAGTGATTTATAGATCAGTCAATCATAAAAAATCAATATCACATTTACCTTTGAAGTATCGAACTCTTTACGCAACTAGCGCGCAAAAACGCCGTGACATAATAAATATTCTCACAATCAGAATCTTTCATCGACGCTCGCGCATGTCACGGTACAAGAACCACATTTATTAACCCCACAATTAACCCTAGAAATCTATTTCCAGTTTAACGTCAATTGATATTGATTCCTCTTGACATATCGATCGACTCGGTGAAACGTAACATTTCAATTGCAAATCGAACATAATTTGGATAGGTACCTATGGTGTTCATTTTAATAAAGCATAAAACTTGAATTTCAAACTAAAACTAAAAAATTAATTTGATTGGTATGTCTTAGCCAAACCTGAAGAAGGAGAATGAGGATGATGATGAGGACCTAAGCCAATCCTGTTAAAAACCTTAACAATTAATACGAAACCATTTAAAAGTTTGTCAGTTCTCTAGGAACCACTGACGTAAATGATAAATATCATCATTCATTTCATTTCATTTATTTATTCATCAAACAATTTTCATTGTGTTAGAATTTTACAAAACAATTAGGTACATATAAAATCATAAAAGTAGCAATAGGATCAAATATAAAGCATACAAAAAACATCATTATAAGCCGGGTGGTCTCACACAGTTATGATGGTGAATAATATCAGAAGTGCATAGCAATTAAAATGTAACGCTTCATTAATTTGGGAAAACATTAAAGGTCAGTTGATACAGATGTTTTGTGCGTCAGAAATGGTTAATAGAATGTAATCAATGGCTAATTGTGTTTGTGGGATGGCTAAAAAGTTGTATTGGTTATTGAAGTTTTTGCTGCAGGTGAGGTTCGTATGTTGAGAGTGTGAAACGATAATCGTAATGGTATTTTAATTATACACTACGTGTGCATAATTTAAATCTATCGTCTGGTAAAGCCGTGCTTACGGTTGGTGGATGAGTGACCACCCATTGCATACCAAGTTTCCTCCGTACCTTGGAAAGTACGTTAAACCGTTGCTCTCGGTTGTCATTTGTAGATCTGTGACAGTCGTTACAGGTGGTCAGTGAGTTCAGTGACCCAAAATTCTGACAACCAGGTCAACACAAGTGACAAGGGATATCATAATTTATCCGGTAATAACTAGGTTGTGGAGGCCCGATAAGCAGCCGCTCTGTGTAAAGTACAAGTGTTCAACTGCATCTAGTTTAACTGATAAATGAAAAATAAAAACCTAAAGTTTTTCCTGCAAAAGCTCTGCATATCATCTGCGATCTTGAATTCTTTCAATGTTGCAATCACATCGTTAGTTATTTTTTTATCAATATCACTTACTACAGACTGTCATCCGAATCTTTCTTTCCACAAAACTAAACTGCCGCATCCACCACACATTCTATCTAAATTGTTTCCTACTCCTCGGGCCTCACAGCGCGATGATCTATCAACTTGTCTTCACAAGATTAATGCGTGCAGATGATTGACGATTCGCGTTGTCGGCGTGCCTCTAATGGTACGTATGGCCAATGTTTGCTGCTTGGCAGTTGGTGACAGATGTTGGCTCACCAACACTCTCTTGTATTTTCACACCCGTTTTCTTTTCGACGTGTGTAGAATTTTTAGTAGCTTGGGAACTATCGTTTGGGTGGTCTTTCTCCAACCCCGAGACCGATGTGAAAGTAAGTGAAAGTCTGTCTGGATAAGGACACAGCAAGTCATATCCGCAGTAAAGGTTTATTAGACCTATAAAGTACTTGCCTACAATGTTATGACCGACCAATGAAATGCCTCTAGAATTGCAGATGGTGAACACAAAACAAATGTTTATTGTCGTCGAATAATTGTCTTTGAATACATAAGTTATCAAGCTGCCTGTGTGTAAAATTATTACGAGTTGAGACTGACAAACAGTGCATTCAAACTTCTGTTGACATTTTGTGTAAGTCTCTTATAAAATCTGTCTGGGTGGTCTTCATTACGACGTCAGTAAACATTATTATCTTGTTGTTCTTGACTAAATCGATTCCGATTTCATTTTTAGCACCAGAAACAATCTCGATATTATCTCCTTATGTGGGCAGCAAAACCAATTCATTGCAAAATATCCGAATTGGAGCAAATCTTTATTCGCCTTAAAAAATCTCGAGAGAAAACTGTATTTTTGAACATGTCAGCTTGACACAAACATTGGTCAGTAACAACCAAGCAAAAAGTTGGCACACAGTTAAAAACGAGGCATGAAAGCTTATTTATAAGACGTCTTGGCGGATGTCTAGTAGACAATAACGTGTGTTAAACTTAAATCAACTTGTCTCGCGATCAAACAAGAATGTTAGACCACTTTATTCCTTTTGATTTTTCTACGAAATATTTGCTTTGTTGACTCAGCGTAGATGATGTATTGAGGATTCCATTAGCATAGTAAACATGGTTTTCACGTGAATTATTTGAGTGTTTGTGTTCGCTTAGTTTTGACTTGTCTTGTGCTCTAGTGCAATGTGTTCCTAGCATTATTGGTACAGATGTTGATCTGGCAACTCAACATGTGTAGGTCTTCTAGATTCGTGTTTCTAGTTGGGATTTTCCCAGTAAACAATTTTGTTTGGTTAAAATTGCAAATACTTACATAGAATTGCACTCATTGTGCAAAAACTAATGAGTCTCAAAGAAAAGTTGTGAAAACCACACAATGATCGCCCATTAGCTACTGAACACCACTGAACATAGCGTCATTATCATCATTGTCCCCACTAATGACACCACTTAACGAGTGCTCGTTAAACTGGCTATCACCATACAATTGTCAAAGAACAGCAAACAAAGAAACATATAAAACAACGCCGTCATTTTCCTCAATCCGTCATTACCTCCCATTACATCATTTACCTGAATCCCGTTAGTAAAACACGTAATTTGACTTGTTCTTTGTGTAAGTAATAAAATCTAGATTACTGTGAATCTAATTATGAACACAACAGCTCGGTGTAATTATTTCAAATCTGATAGACATGAATCTTGGAAACCATCGCGTGACCGTCGGTTTGGAGCGGGCCGTCAATCATAATGTGTCAAAGCATAAATACTTGTACTGGAAAAGTAGACACGACTGCTTTTTCTGTTTTAATTTTTCATGCTCCTTTTGCTTTTGCACACAAAGGAAATTGATATTCATGATTGTAATGGGTACACCTATTACTATTTCTATTGGTTTCTCTTTCATTATATTTTTCGACCCAGTCTTCGTCAAGTGTATCCTTGGCAGACGATTATGTGTTTAAAGCAACAGCAACTGGTCGTCGTTCACATTTGTTTCTGTCTTTGAAGCGTTAATGCATGTAATTAGTTACTGTGTCTGCCATACCAGTAGTTAGTAAGGCAGCTATTTTAAATGCAGTTGGCGCATTTGCTCTTTAAACAGTCAGTATTCTTCTCATCTAAATATTCATTACCCTAATTACATACACTTCAAGCTTTACAAAGAATATATTATCTGTCGAATCTGTTTAACTTCTTAACCTAATCTTTTTTCTTTTAGCATTGAAAATCCGCACCCGTGTTGAAGTCTGTCATCACTGTGAAACAATAATGAACGAGAGAATGTTCGCGTTCATTACAAGAGACTTCATTAATGGTAATAATTTGCATCAGTGTTGCAGATATAATTTATTGTTTCTGAGATTCTGTTTTGTGTAAAAACAGATTATCAACATGCCATCCAGTCATTGTTGATTATAAAGTAGAAGCTGTTACTGATTTATCAATTTCGACATGAAAAAAGTAACAATGTCGATACAATTGTAGGTAACTCAGAAAAGAAGACCATCAATATAGACAAGAATATAATTCACACTGAAGGTAGAAGTACTAATAATAACAAAGTACTACTAACTTATCTTGTCGAAGGTAAAATAAAATATAATTGTAATGCTCATCTTAAAGCCATCAAACAAATGAGACATCATCAGACGTGTCGTGTTAGTGTCAACGTTGCAACGATTGCGTGCACTCGCAGCTACAGCGTTGAGATATTAGCTCAGGAGTCAGAGCGTGAAATTAATTCTTAGAACGTAACATAATGCGTTTTTGTCTCGATCGATTTGAATTTTTATCTCGTAGGATTAATGGTAATTGGAATTTTAATCTTGAATGTTTTGAATGGTTGAAAGGTTTGCGTTTTTTTGATTGGACTGGATGACTAATGAGCAAACTTCTTGTCACTTGATATAGTGTTTGCTGTAAAAAGTTAGATATTTGTTACAAAAAAAATCGCGTCTTATTTATAAGCGTGTACGTGTTTAAATTTTTCAAGTCCTTATTTTTCAAAATTACTGAACTGATTTTAATAAAATACACAAGCAGGATACATAGGTCAAAAAAAAATGCAGTTTTGAAAAATATTTTTTTCTACTAACGTGTAGACAAAGCGATGTTTCATTTAAATCGGTCGCCCGTAATTTAGTCGGTTAAACTCAACAGATGAGAGTACATTATTTGAAAGACAATCAAATGAAACAGATTTTGAGTTGAACTGTACCCTGCTACTTACGCACAAAATATGAAACGTAATTACACCTGCACCCACAGAGATATTAGAACTTATAGATAACCATCTATCATACTAATAGTAATAATTATTCACCTTTTCATCCAAAAGGAAAGTGATAGTAAAACCCGCTTATATTTCAATTTAAAGTTGGCACGACTACCAATTTGTATTTACGTCTGGGCAACGGCCGATCCAATTAAACTGATTGATTCGACTGATTGAATAATATTGATTGGTTAAGGCTGAAGAAACGATTGGGATAGGAACCTCGGATTTTGTAAAGGATATTGTATGAAAGGACTGTTTGGGAATCCTTGCTGAGGTCGTGAACATTTGGGTCGAAGTTGGAATTTAATTATTAGGCTAAATGACTTCCACACTAAGGAATAAAGGTCATATTTAAATTAGACATAATTTTTTTGAATAGGTTTATACAAGAGGAAGTCTGAAAGTGGCGCTGGTGACTGAAAAGTTTTGCAGTAATAATTGGTTGTCATGATATGGATACGTGATGCGGAGAAATGAAGAATATTTCGTGAAAAAGTATTAATGAGGTTAACCTCATTACCTCAACCTTTACGTTTAACATCCATAGTTTTCATAACAGGTTTACCTATTAACCAAACATAACGACAACCACAGGAAGACGTCTTTGGAATACAAGCTCTCGGCCTACGTATATTCGATAAATCAGCTGCAGACAGCGTCGCATGTCTCTTGACATCCGATTCTTAATAAAACGCTCCGAACGTTTTACTTGGCACGATATTAATGGGGGGAAAACAGCTTCCGACTTTCCACATCATCATGTCATCATATATCTGGCCTATCATGCATGTAAGACGTCAATTCATTAAAGATACACAGTTTTCTTGCATCGGGAAGACAAGCTTTGTTATACAATCATAGGCTTTGTGTTTTTATGTTTGTTTGCTCACATCATGGCCACCTACATTGAAAAAGTTTGAAAATGGCCACAGCCAAAAAATGGATGGGCTGTGTACGAAGTGATATGAAAGAAAGGTATTGAATGACAATACTAGGGTCGACAGGAGAGATGGAAGAAGAAAACATATTAAGCTGACCTCAAATAATGTGTGGCAAGGAAAAGAAGATGATGATGAAAATAAGCATACAGAAAGTATCCTAGTTACAGGTCAATAGGATAATATAAAAACTTAGATTAATAAAGCAGTTATACTAACCCTACAACAAATCCAGGCTCCCAGTCTACAAATCAGCAATAAATCAGTTGCGGGCAACGTCGCGTGTAGAACTCGAGATTATAAATAAACCGAACGTAACACAACGACGACTGGACACGACACCTCGTTTAATAGTACACAACATTCTGACGCGGACGAAGTCGCGATGATAGGCAAACTGCCATCTCTTGCGGATTAATTTATTGAGCGAGTATTTGTCGCTATTGTTCAGTGGTAGATGCTTGGAGAGGTGTGAATTGAATAGCAGAATAACTATGTTGAATTTGTAGACGTCAGAATACTTTGTGAGCGAGTTTTGTGGTTGATGTCATGTCAGGTTCTGTGATGACTAAAATTGAATCATGGTTTCAAATAATGGAGGACACTGAATTTATGAAAGTTGAAAACTGTGCAAGAAAGATGCACTCAGTCAGATACCGAACAGATAAAAAAGAACAAAAGTGTTAGGGTATGGAGCCCTAGGGCTGAAAAAGACTTGAGGTTTCGCATTATTACTTTTACGTGACAGAGTTGTGTGTGTATCGTGAATTTTCTTCTAAGAAATATCACCGCAAAGGCCAAAATAACAAAGAGGCCAAAAGCTTAGACTACCCAACAAGTAGCTCCACATAAACGTTTTATCTCTTTGTTCCATTTGCAACAATTTATGTCCACTATCCGAGCCCTTATTTATATCAACGAACATATAAATATCGGCCAAAAAACACAACGAAACTGGGCAATAAATCCTCCACTTTCCACAAATCAGTGACCGGCAACAGACGGGCGTCGAAAAGTTGTGTCACTCTCATGTCCGCGTGTCACGTCATGACGTCCAACACGCCGCGAACGTGACGGCTGTCACGCTGACGGCCGCCGGTAATTAGCTAATTGCGACATAACTTTCTCTGCGGTCACACACACTTTTATTACAACGGGATATGGTTGTGTTTTGGGTGTTGGAGTGAACAGTAAAAATGTGCTTCATAATTTTCGCCTCATTAAAACAGCGCGTGAATCACAAATGATTGATGCTTATTGCGTTGCAATAAAGTTTATTTTGGTATGTTTTACCACGACGTTGATCGCTTGTTGTGATGTGTAGACAATGGTAACTGACGTGGTTATGACTGCGTCAGTAAATCCCTTAATGAGCTAATCTGACGGATATTGATTGACGGTCTGCACCTACTCATAGATTAATGGATTTGTTTGTCGGATTTTTTGTGTCACATGTCTGTGTCAGTGTCAGTGTTCGCGGACGTCACAAAAAGATAATTATTAAAATTAAATAAGAGTTAAAAAAGTACTTAGTATAAAAGTTCAAGGAAACGAGTTTTGTCTGTTTTAAGGACACTTTTTTATCAGCACTACGTTATAATTTTATTTATAAAGTTCCGCTAATGATTGCTTATAGATAGAATAAGCAAACATTATTATGTCTGAAATGTAGCATCTGTTGGAGACACACTTAGGCGTCATATTACTTTTCTTTAGATATATCGAGCCAATCTGGTTGGTCCTGGCTTCGGGCATATTGGACCAGCTTGATTGGTCCAGCGCAGGGCTATTGCGTATCTTTTTAATGTCAGTGGCTATCATAGCCGCTTACATTTAAAAAGATACGCAATATAGTGTCGGTTGTTATTTTCAGATTTTGACAGTTTAGTTACAAGTAGTAAAAAACGGGCTGTGTATGATGATGGTGAACTGGGTTGTGGAAGTCAGATAGGTGACAGCCTGCTCCATGAAAATATTGGTATTAAGCTGCATCCAGATAGACTGGAAGGCGACCCCAACATAGTTCGGAACAGGCTAGACAGATGATGATGATGACGAAGATAGGAGTAGCATAAGAAATTAATTAAGAATTTACAGAAAATTGGCAATAAATCAAATGATATTTAATTACTCGATAAATCGTTCATTTTCACACGGAAAACCAGTAACAAGAAAACAATAAGCATGGGAAATCCTTTAACCACCATACAAAAAAGCATTACTGTTACAAGATTTTTCCATTCTCATCTCGACGCATAGAACAATAATTACTCAAATTGATTGACCGTTGACAATGATCGCTGTCAACGAATGTCAATTAATTGCCGATTGTCACGCGGCTATCGATACGGCCATACTGCCTATTATGTATAGAGTGGCGGCCATTTTTTATTGTTTTAATAATCAAAGTTTATTGGGGTTCTAATTTTAATAGGTTGATTGACAGATGTTATGGTTTTGAGTGATGTGAATGGTTCAATGGTTCTATTTTATTTTTAAAACTTTAGGTTTATTCTAGTTTCGGGGCTGCTAGACTGTTCGAAAGAGATACCGCGGCCCCGGAATACAAAGAGGAAAGAAGAAACATGCGTGGTTTTTAGTCAGAAGAAGTCCGATACTCATTTCCACTCCGCCCAGTCATTTGTTGATTTACCACCAACCAAAAAAAAAATGTTATTTTAGTCATAGACACGACTAAAATAACATTTTTTTTAGATCATAGATAACGTTTAATCACGATGATGAACTTAGGATTTGATCGTCTTGGACTATTCTTCTAAGATCCAAAATTTTAAATATTTGTGTTTACGTTAAAGTTTCTTGTAAAGTTAGATTCTTCAATAATCCTATACATTAACACGTCTCTCACATTTGTCAAGTGAAATCTAGTTCAAAATTCTCTGTGAAATAGCGCCGACATTGCAGCGTGAAAGCTTGCATTATGTCAAATGCCAAACGTGTCAACTGATGAGATACTGTCACGCTATCTTAAATAAATTTGTGAACTATAATTTGAATTACTTATTTCCCATCAGCGAGAAGTGATATTGAGATATTTAAGTGTGTCATGAATTTATCTCATCTAGAACTTTCACGCTTACCTATTAATAATTTTGGTCAGCGTGAAAATTACTTATGTAACAAAAACACAACTGACATGTTTCAATTGCAAATCCCTGTTGCATTTTACAATGTGTATGACGCACTGTGTAAAAATGCAACAGGGATATTCCTTTAATGGCGGTACAGCGTGTTAGGTAACAACGTGACAGATTGTCCGCGTGACACGTTGACGTGATTGCTGACGTCAGGCGTGATTTATTATTACGTAACTTCTAACATGGTACAGTAAAATGATTCATGTACACCTGATTCTTGGCCAAGAACGATCAAATTCACATACGCAAACGTCAAGTGTTCGTATTGCTCATAATTACTACAATAGGCTACTGAATTTCAGAATTGAATGTGGAGCGTTGTCCACCGCAGCGTGTCAGGTGACAGCGTGACAGATCGGTCGCATGACACGCCGGCGTGACGGCTGACGTCCGGCGTGATTTATTGTTGCATTCGTCTGCGTGTTTGTAATTTTGAGTAAAGGGAATGCTTGGTTCATTTGGTATTAGAAGGAGAATGCGCAGATATGGTTTGGGTCGTATTTTATTTATTTATATCTGACATGTGATTTATCTAGAATTTATCTTCTCTCCCCTCCTAATATTTTGGTTTGCCTCTATAAAAAAATATAACAAAAACGTTGTAGTCCAAAAAAATAACGCTAATTACTGACTTTGCTCAGAAAACCGCTCTGGTGGCAATGTCTGCCGTATGTTCAATGACCTGTGGGGTAAAATAGTCTCCACGTGAACCTTTGTCTCAGCTAGAAGGTGTCACGCCACACGACCGACCTGGAACTCATAGGAGTCGACAGAACGACAGATGTCGACAGAACTGGAAATCATAGGAGAGGCCTCTACCCTGCAATGCAATAACGCAGACTCAAAGTAACCACATAATTATTTGTTTACCAATTTAGTCACACATGACCTTATGGCAGGATATAACAACACACGGGACATCATCAATTTCAGTAATTATGACGCTTTAATTACACTAAAACCTTGAACGAAATAGTTAAACTAAATGAAGATATCATCCGTCTGTCTGCGTATAATCAATCTTGTGCTTATTTTGTTTGCTGTTTAAAGTATCATTAAAGTAACCTTGAGATTGTCAAAACTGAAGGCTATGATGATACACAAAGTTTTTTTGATTGGTATGCTCTGCTCTTGGCTTAAATTATGCGTGATGGAAAGCAATGAATAAAATCGACAATCGATTTCGAACGAGTGTGTCCAAAAGAAGCATATATGCATGATAGCATTTGATTTGAAGACTGACGGATTACACCAATGAGGCTGTTGTGTTTATAGAAGGCGATATTTTATATCTAGTATGATTAAAGTAGAGATATCAAAGTTGATCATGATTCATGATGATTTGTAGCTAGGTATTAGCTACGTTGCAAGATCTAAACACCTTGAGTTATGAGTTGGTCTACATGATAACTGATAATTGCTTGCACTGGCTGGACATATCCACTCAAATCTGTGTACTTGTTACTTCAAAACACCTTTTCAGACAACGCCTACATAGTCATCATGTTAGTTTACCAAGATTATGTCTGAACCTTAAAAGAGACTATGACCTCTGACTTTGTTTGGGCTGTTGCTTCAGAGTAGTCAGGTGCGAAACACTAACCTCTCCAAGTTTTTAAAAAACACGACATGTACAAGTGTTTGACAAAACCACATCAATATACAAACATGTATACGTCATACAACCTATAAACCACATATATACGCACATTCGTATTCTAAAATGCAATAGCAGTTCCAAGTACCTACTTTGTTTCAAATAAGTATCATAAAAAATATGTCATAAATATAATTTCCTTCAAAAACTAAGAAGAATCCACCTCATTACAACCAACACCTGTAGCGGAGTTCGCTGCAAGTGATTCATGGAGCGTTTCAGACGCGAACGTTTAAGCGCTGGCCGTGACAAGATACAGCGGCGGCCGCGATTCTAATTGACACGTCTGCCGGGAGCGGAAGCAGGGACGGTGGGATGCTAGGCACGGGAGTATCGATAGGTAGAATACTGGGTGTTATGTACAGAATTAAGTGATTATTTAAGGAAGGCATCGATCTTGTTCTACGTTTACCGTACGTGGATTTACCAAACGCATAAACCTTAACAACCTAATGGATAGGTAATAGGCTTGTTCCATCGTTGACCACATCTCTGTCTTCAAGACAAGATTGAGGGTAAAAGTAGGCCAGCTCGCCGTCTGTCCGTCTTATAACGACGACAGGCCGTGTCGACGGCGTGTTTGTGTTCCACGCGCGCCTCAACGAGATGTCAGCAACGTGGAAGGGGCCCGCAAGGGCCGACGCCCGTCGGGTCTGCGGGTTGTTCGCAAGAGATACCGCGGCCTCGACATAAAGGGCTAAGAAGGAACATGGGTGGTTTTTAGTCAGTAGAATTCTGACACTCCCTTTCGCTCTGCCCAAGAGCGGGAGTGGTTATTCGATGATTTTCCACCCGCCAGAAAAAAAAAAAAAAAAGGCTAAAAGTAGGCCCACTAAGTGACTAGTCCTGGTTAGGTTTTCTGAATACTCAAGTTTGCAATATGGGAGTAAGTTGTTCTTGAAAGTATTGTACTTTAACATAAAGAAAATTCTTTTAACTATACTCAATGAATGATCCCTTATTCTCAAGGTGATTGAGAACTTCCCATAACATCACATTTTCATCATCAGCATTACCATTTCCCATCTACTTTGGGGTTGACTTGTAGTCCTGATGTATTTGAATATCAGGTTTTTACTTGGAGTGACTACCTCGTTGGTCTAGTGGTCGGAAGCGCGACTGCTGAGCATGAGGTCCTGGGTTCGATTCCCGGGTCGGGTAAAGTGTTATTGGCTTTTTCCATCAGGAATTTATCAGTAACAGCCACGGAGTCTGGATTTGTGCTCGGTTGATGGCAATAGACTCGCCCCCTATTAAATGGGACTTAAACATAACTGGCGAAATCTGGGTGTACTATTAGATACACCTCTGCCTAACCCTTCGGGAATTACAGGCGTGATGTTATGTATGACGCTCCCACAACCCAGTTAGTACCTACTAGGTAATACTTGCTGCAATAACCCCTGTAATGACTGTCAAAGACTGTCTACAATTAATGACAGGCCGGGACCAAGAAGTTAACGTGCTTTTCAAGGCATGGAGGAAACCCTCTATGTAACGGGTGATCACCCATCCACGGATCGACCTTTACAAGCGTGGTTTAACCTTTCGATCGACCCGTGCGAAATATTATTTTTAGAATAAAAAAAGAAGCTTAAGCAGTACAATAAAGTCTTACTGCCGCACTCAGAGAGCTTTAATGATTACTTAAGCCATCACTTACTGCGGTACTCAGAGATATTTAATGATTACTTAAGCCGTCACTTAGTAAAGATTTGACATACCTTTGTATGACAAAACTGTCAAAACTGTCTAAGTGATGGCCTAAGTAATCATTAAATATCTCTGAGTACAACAAAAAGACTGTCTACAATTAATGACAGGCCGGGACCAAAGGGTTAACGTGCTTTTCAAGGCATGGAGGAAACCCTGTATGTAACGGATGATCACCCATCCACGGATCGACCTTTATAAGCGTGGTTTAACCTTTCGATGCGTGCGAAATATTATTTTTAGAATAAAAAAAGAAGCTTTAGCAGTACAGTAAAGTCTTCCTGTCTCACTCAGAGACGTTTAATGATTACTTAAACCATAACTTACTGCGATACTCAGAGATATTTAATGATTAGGTACTTAAACGGTCACTTAGTAAAGGTTTGACATAATTTTGTATGACAAAACTGTCAAAACCTTTACTAAGTGATGGCCTAAGTAATTATTAAAGCTCTCTGAGTGCGGCTGTTAGTAAAGATTTTGACACTTTAGTAAAGGTTTTTTATGACAAATTTTTACTAAGTGACGGCTTACGTTATCATTAAATATCTTAAAATACAGCTAGTTGCCCAAAATGGCGATATTGCCATAGCCAGCTACAAACTAAAAAAATGCGACAATATTGTATCAAACAGAAACCTATTACATTATTTAAATGGCTCGTCAATTTCCTCGATATCGACCCTCAGCCATCACTATCGATCATCAGGAGACAGGCGGAAGGCGGCGACGGAAGTAATGGCGCGTACTGTCACTAGTTGTCGTGGATGTCGCCGCGACATGCGACTGCGACTTGCTTTGTTACAGACACGGGTTTGTACGACTTGTCGGAGTGTGAATATGTCCTGGACTGTTTGTAGTTCAATGCTACTGGTAAGACCGTTTTGTTTGTTAGAAAATAATTTACATAGGAGATGGCGGGATGACCTGGACAGATTCTGGCAGAACTAGAAGTATCTGGCGCGAAATTATGAAAAACGGGAGAATTGGAGACCACAGGAGTGTGACAAATCTGACTAAGTATACAACAACCTTTGTTCCCTCTGCTTACCAGTTTGGAATATCTATCGAACCACATTCCCGTACGATAGTATCGTACGGGCAAGTACAAGGTTATTACAGAATGTATTCGAATGAAACAATTCAGCAACGTCTTCCTGTCTCCTTCTATTATTCCTACCACGAACTGATTTCAACATTCTCAAGGAAGAACAAAATGTGGAAATTCAAACTGCAACCTTGGCAATCCAGCGACAAAATATTTCTTTCAGCATTTTCGACCTGGTGCCAAAAACACGGCAGTACACAAAATTATTGTTAAGCCAGACTTATGCAATTTATAGCTGGTCTGTCAGTATTATAATTTTAATTTCATTTTCCAATATTTGTATGATGTTATGCAAATGCATTCTGTAACGTTGACTGACAGTTGTTTTGTGTCAAAAACAATAGGTACAGTGTGGTTGTCAGGTTAACATGTCATTGAGAGGTGAGAAGTCAAGACCATCTGCTGATTTTACTTTTAAATGTGTGTGATTGTCAATTATTTGTGTCGGAACATTGTTCTAGAAGAGACGGCATAATATTTACTTCTTAATGTAAGACAGAGGATCTGTAGTGTGAGGAGACGTAAAAGGGGACGTAGTAAGACCATTTTTTTTGCGACATAATGGTCTATGCCCAGCAGTGGGTTAATACGGGCATGCAATAACGAAGTATTTTAACACCACATCTGAATTGATTCGGTCCTTTGGTGCAGTTTAATTCACTGCATGACCCTGATACCGTCGATGCGAAAAGATGCGTATGGCATCCCAAATAAAGCGCACATTTTGGATGGACACCCCGTTGGATCTGTCGACCAATGGGTCTGTGACCTTAAACCAAACATCCATTACTGATATTTTTTTAGTTATTTTGCATACTCAAACAGTTTAGTAAATTCCATCACGTTTACAAAGTAACAAACCCGACATCATCCACAGTAATTATTACGCAAAAGCAACGTGCAATAAATTAATGTAATAACCTCCTCCTTTTTTGAAGTCGGTTAAAAATATAGCGAATTATGCAAATAAACCGTGTGCAATTTACTCGGAAAACCTTATCAGTTAAAAAATATGAGTTCTAAGTGCGTTGTGATTATATTGATACTAATCAATGTGTAGTTAATTATGATTTATGGACGCTTCAATCCGACGTGGTTTGTCGAAGCCGGGGTCTGTGGGAGGATATTGCCAACTGGTCTATGGAATTTAAGTTTGATTTACATACATACGTCTTAAAGCTTATGTTCTTAAAGGGTTAGGCAGAGGTGTCGTCGGTTATGTTTAAGTCATAGAAAGTGAGCCTATTGTCACCAACAATGTGCATATCTAGGCTCCATGGCTGCAACAAAGAGATTCCTGATGGCAAAAGTCAATTTAATATTGCACGACCTAGAAATCCGAACCAGGACCTTACTCGAGCCCAGCAAAATAAAGGTTTTTATTTCAAAATTGCTCTGCGAAAATCTATAAAAATAATTTCGTTTCGAAGCTCTCTATAATGCCATATTGATGTAGACAATGAGCCTTTATTTTACTTAAGAATTTGGTAAGTTAAGTTAACGTATAATGTACTCGTAGACACAACATGAGTGCATGCTCAAAAAATATGTTGCAATAATGAAAACCATTACTATTTTTAGATATCTATCTCTGAAATAATAATTCGCGGAATTTTCATAAAAATACTTATCTGTAACAATCGCGGCAATTTTCATAAATCAAATTCAATCAATCGTGTTTATTACTCATGTTAATTTTTAATCGATTTGTTACATCTGTCGCAGGATCATTAGAAATTAAGTCTTCTTGTAAACTTACTAGTATTACTGTAAAAGATTGGATTGGATTGTTTTTGATTGGATTTGGTTTGATTTTTTTTTGTGTTGGTATTATTGTCATAGGTAAATTGCGAGCAACAAGATATTAAAACTGATTACCCCATGACTTCCAGGTCTTCTAATACAAGCCTAGACAAAACCAATGACCAATTAAAGGTTTTGTTCAGTCCTGTCATCGTCTTCAACGTCAACCTCTTCGCTTTCTGGCTGTATCAGGATGCACACCACAGATATACCTAGATAGACAATATATGTGGTGCACACATAGTGGCTAATTTAGCTGACTACTTATTGGACATAGGCCAGACGTGTGTCATTCATTCTAACAGAATTTATTTGTTTGTACAAAGTCTAGAATTTTGACAAAAAGACTAATTTTCAATCATCCTTCGACAGATCGATTAATTAAGATCGTTATCATGAAACATTGAAGTAGTTTTAGTATAACGATGTTGTTCCATTTTTCTAAGCCTCGTTCGATTGATCGGAATCTCGCCGATGATTGATCGATTGATTATATAATAGCTTGTTAGACAATAGGTAATTATTGTTTGTGCCAGTGGGCGTTACCTAGTGACAGTCTTGAGCTTAAACAATGACATGATTGAGAGATTCTAACGTTAAAAGTGAAAGGTAATCTGTTTTATTTGTGTAACTGATTTTAATTATACAGATTTTTGAATGTAATTACTTTGCAACACGCTATTTTAATAAGGACTCCGCAGTTATAACAGAAAACGGTACATAATTATTGTTTTGTTGTTAGGTAGGTACTAAAGGCCACATGATGGCTTCCGGCCACCGTAGACACGGGCCTGTGGACGGTGAGTAATGGGCTAGCTCACCGTCTGTCCGTACTATGACGATGACAGGCCGTGTTGACGGCGCTTTTGTGTTCCACGCGCGCTTCAAAGAGATGTCAGCAACATTGCAGGGGCCCGCAAGGGCTGACGCTTTTTGTTTCGCGATGAGGTCCGTAATACTGTGATAATAATATCTTAAACCCAACCCACCTGTGTACCAAATATCGAAATCCATGCAGCCGTTTAGGTGTGAAAGGAAACAGACACACTTCTTCCCCATTTGTATTGAGTCATAATTATGGAAGTTGGGATAGATTTTGTAAGCCTATTCATCCTGCATCAAAATCCTACTTAATAAGAACCATAAGAACTTGGGTTCTTCTAAGAAAAAGAGTACTAGGCCCAAATACGATTCTTTCTTTCTATATTTCATTCTTTAAACAATCTCTACTGAAAATATCTATGACTTAACAACAGTCCTCTATTTCACGACACATTTCAAACACATCCCACACCTACCTCCCTCGAACTATATTGATGTTGCAGCATCTGTGATTAACGACTTCGGAGCAAATTCATCATGACTCCAGACGTCCACCGACGTTTGATTGGCTTCAGATACGGAACCAATTGAGATGGAAAGGGTACTGGAGTCCTTTGTTAAATGGAAGCAATGAGAAAAAGGTACAATGAATGAGAACGTAGCATCACGTTTGTAAACGCTGATAAGTTAGGTAGAGAAGTGTATGTGTAAACGTACACATTTCGCTGGTAATTGAATACAGTGCGAGCTTAATACGATCAAGATTATCTAGGTCCGGGCTGCTACTGAGAAATTCTATCCGACTGATTTATTACTACAATAAATAAAATAAAATAAATCTTTAAAATAATATAAATGTTAATAATCTACTTACATTTCGTTACCCGGGTTGTAGAGCTGCAACCAGTAAAATAGGAAGCCAACCCCAACATAAATGGGAAAAGACTAGGCAGATGATGTTGATGCTGACGACTTTTACATTGATGTTGTATCCCATTTTGATGTCGCTTAGCCCTGAGCTTCACGGTCAAGCGACACGCATGTTGCGACGACTGCCAATTAAGAGAACTACTGGAAAAATTGTCACTTGAAAAACAATTGACACATGCACGTGTCACTTGACGAAAATCACGTCAATAGTCGAATCATTTGCAATCCTGATTGACTGTAATACTCCAAATAAACCACTGAACTATAGCTCATTTGACACTGACAACACACCAATGTATGACCAATCCATACATCCACATTTCAATTAACACGTCACCTCAAAACCCGACATCAGCAACATATTAAACACGTCAATCAAATGAGTTCTGTTAGTACCGTGAGGCGTCGACGGGCTCCGGGGGTAGGTAGTGGCGGCACCTACAGGGCGCTATGATGGATGGTGCGTCGTTAATCACTGCGGCACGCTCATCATTCATCGTCACCACACGACGGGTGCCACAGGCTGGGGGATGCCAGTAGGTTTATGTGGGTCAGCTGGAAAATACCTTCTCAGAACCTTGTCTTTTCAGACTATCTCATATTGATGAGATAGTCTGAAAAGACAAGGTTCTTTTAAATTAAATTGATATTTTCATGTTAAGCAATAAAACTGCTGAAACTGTAACAATAACATAAGTCACTTTCAAAAAGATGCTGTAAAGGAAACACTGATTTGTGAAACTATTACCTTTAACAAACCTGTTCTTCAATCAGTGGTGCTTCAGAGAGTAGGCTCTAAATAAGTCGCAAAAGTAATGCAAGCGTATCACTATCATTGACATTTACATAAGCTCTTTAGTAAATAGTATTAGCCACATACTTTAGTGTCGTTTCCTTTACCATAATCGCAGATATATTAATCCTACAATGCTCTACACTTTATCTATGTAAATTTATCAATCCAGGTCCAGTTGATGGCCTTCAAAAATAGCGTTGCGTACGATAGTTGCCCGATTTTCCTTCACAGGGCCTTGGATTTGGCAAAGCCCTAACGCATACGATGTTACCTTTTTTTTATTAAAGTTTCTTTTAGTGCACCTGTATAATTGTAATAATTTATTTTCTTTCTGCTTTATTAGCCTCAAAAACACACAAACAAGAAATTAATAGGTTGTTCTTGAAATACTGTTTCAGTTACTCTGTGAACCAGGAGGGGAACTCTAAAAGTGAATTGTGTATCGTTCAAAATTGATCACTTTAATTTCTGTGTTAATAGAACAAATTGTTTTTAGATATCAGAAAATGTATTTCGTGAGTGAAATATTACAGGCTGACAGACATTGAACAAGATTTTTAGAAAATGATTTAATACTTGTTTTGGTGATTAAAAATCTGTAGTGACTACTGTACGATGAAAAATGTTATTTATACATACGAGTTCTGATTGAAATATATTCCTGGTGATTGATGGTAGAAATAAAAGTACTTTTTCTTTTTTTATTTACCTCAAAGACTCCATACCACTTCTTTTTGGCTTTTATACAAAAATAATTTGGTAAAGTACCTAGTAAATTAATACAGATCATATTCTTTGTATTTAAACATTTAAGCTGAATCATACAAATATTTTGGGCAAAAGGCAGTTTTCTAAGCAAGATTGCTTATCAAGTCTACATTTATTTATATTACTTAGAAAAAAACACTCGGTCGGCTAATATTCTTTACTTCTTATAATACCCACTTTGTCGGTGACTACAAAAGCAGCCTTATCAATTTCAGCAGAATTTTCACTGACCCTAATCGATTTAAATTACAATGAATATTTATACCGATTAAGGTCACAAAAATTCCTTGAAGAAAGACGAAGCGTGATCGTAGTAACTTAATCATCAATAATTTAAGCCCATTTTCGTAAACTCTAGAAACACCTAAATATTAATGTAATCTCAGAATTTCTACTCTCGGCTCATTCCAACCGGCCAATTATATTTAAAATGTTATTTAATTGTTGCTTAATGTAAGCAAAATCGTATAAGTCTAATACTAGATTATAGGTTTATCCTTAACCACACCCAAAAATTCAGCAAACAATTTCACAGAAAAAATAATACTAACATACTGCAAACAGATACCTACTCCAAAAAAAAAACTTTTAGTAGATAACAATCTATCAACCTACTACCAAAACTACTTCCAATAATAAGGTAATAAATTGATAACTAAATATATGTTTGTATGTTTGTACAAACATGGGCGAAGCTTGTTTGCTTACGATCCTATGTTTGCGAACTTGACAGGTGGGCGATTAGACGACACGACGTTGCGAACGACATTGAAATATGATTTTTAATGATAAATGTATGTGTACTTGTGTCGATGGGTTTAGTTATTAAGGCCTAAGCATTATGTTTTATATTCTCTATTTCAGGTCTCAGTGTTTACTTGGTCGAAACCCAGGTTATATTCAACAAACACATCACCCTAGTTGTCAATGATAGTCCTCTCGACGTTAATTGAAAATATAATTACCTCGGGCAATATTTGCAGTCTGATAAGAACACCTTTGAGCATTTGGGAAGCTTCGTGGCGTATTCCACAGAGCCTGACGGATTTTCAATCAATGCATCCTGCTGATAAGTTATGACATGTAGGGCCGAAACGTGGAGACTCAGTCACTCACGGTATGATTGGTCCATAAATTTTGCTTTCGTAAATTAGGCTATGCCTGGAGTCTCTCTGGGGAATTGCACCCAGGACAAGATGATCCGACAAAGAACCAAAGTTGGCAACATCGCTCAGACTACAGTTCAACTTTGAGGTGGCCATAATTGCCGCACAACTGATGACTGCAGGGGTAGACGTGTTCTTGAGTGGAGACTGCGAATCGGCAAGTGGAAGGTGGGACCTGGACGCCTTTAGGTTCGGTGGAGCGACAATTTTCGGACAGACTGGCGGTTTTAGGATGAGACTTGCCGGGAATTGAGTGATGAAGTGACTACCTATGTTCAGAAGTGGCCTGTTGTAGGCTGATGATGGTTTCTATACCGTGTACTGTTATACTTACTTGTTGTGATAATTTAACAGGAAACCCCATAGCCCAGATTATAATTCTTACCATTTTGTTTTCGTTTATGCTGTAACTGTATTATTCCTCTTAGTAACTCTATGTTGCGAATTGTATTTCCGTATGCATTACAATTCCCCCTCCTGACCCATACAATATCCTATTTATCTTCCTCCTCCCACCGATCAGTATCAAACTCCGACAACGTATTACAACATACGATTAATCAAACATTATGAATTATATCTTGAGGGAGAGATATACGAGGGAATTAAAGGCAAGTTAGAATTTACGATGCAAATCATTTGTTATGATCGCTGATGTTAATTGACCGGCTCCGGTGCGTGGGCTTTGACGGGTTATTTAGTTTAACGCCCTTTCCTTTTGTATGGAATGTTAGCGTTGAGAGTTGTGTTTGATTTGAGGTTGTCAATACCTGTATGGATTAGTGAATGGGCGATTCTATTACTTAAAAAACTCATAAAAAAGCACTCGTGACAATCGTGACTGTTGGAGAAACCTTTTTTTTTTTTTTGGGGGAGTGGGAAATCATCAAATAACTCCCGCTCTTGGGCAGAGCGAAAAGGAGTGTCAGACTTCTACTGACTAAAAACCACCCATGTTCTTTCTTAGCCCTTCATGTCGAAGCCGCGGTATCTCTTGCGAACACCCCGCCGCCTCGACGGGCGTCGGCCCTTGCAGGCCCCTTCCTTGTTGCTGACGTCTCTTTGAGCACGAACTCGCCGTGTCGTCGTCATAAGACGAACGGACGGCGAGCTAGCCCATCACTCACCGTCCACAGGCCCGCGTCTACGGTGGCCGGAAGCCATCAGGTGGCCCGCGACGCCCGGAGCGCCTCCCGCGTGTTGGAGAAACCTGGAAAAAGTACCTGGTAGTACATTAATATCGCTAACACATAATTTTATTAAGTAACACAATATCGTACACAAACACACATAAAAATACTATCTGGGAGAGGCCACTGGTTCCTGGTGCATAGGTCTATCTACATATATAATTTTATAACTACTTTCTTGTGTAATAAACTAATAAAGGTATTTAAATTCTTATTTTCAAGCCTGTAATCTCAGAAGGTTAGTACACCCACATTTCGTTAGTTATGTTTCAATCTTAATCAATAGTCGGCGAGTCTATTTCATTAGGTAATTACAGCTAAGTAACATTGAAGTAGTAATTATCGCCAAAGAGTAATATTACCTAATTATTTACCGACTAGCATTTTGTTATTATTAGTTTCACTAGATATTATAAACAAGATTCTCCACCGCATCTGTCTAGCTGTCTGTTTGTTCGCGATAAACTCAAAACCTACTGCACCGATTTTCACGCTGTTTTCACCAATGGATAGAGTGGTTCTCGATGAAGGTTTTAGTGTATACATTGACTGACATTTATGCGGGTAAAGCTGCGGGCATAAGCTAGTTTGCTATAAAAAAAATGTTGCTTTAACAAAATTATAATTTTAAACAAGTCTTAGTTCAAATACTTACACGTCTTCTGACAATTTTCATATTTAATGTAAATACATATTTATATTGGCAATATTTTCTTATACTACATATTGTGTCATTAAAATAATTTATGCAAATTTAATTTGCATGGAAAGTGGTTATGGTATTAAATTCTATTGAAATGATTGTATTATTGGACATGGTATTGTAAGTGTAGTAAATAACATTTACATAACTTAACATACACTAACTAGCTACTCTTTGTATAGAATTGCTTATTTTATATGCTTGCAAGAAATATGGGAATAAATAAATGGCAATGCAAATGGCTACCTATTCTGTTTTTAAAGACCTTGGATGTTCTCAAGATTTTTCTGTTTATTCGCAATGCAACTAGCATAAAGCAGATTTCCGCGAACAGTTTCTTGAAAGAAAAAACATTATGTAGCTCTAAAATGTTTTGAAATGATGTATGTTATGTAGGTAGATTGTTGTGTCTTGTTAAGTTACCGTAAAATAATAATAACTACATAATTATGTCTGGAGTATGACGAATTGTATGGCATAATAAGTCTATCTAGTCCCATCTACTGAGACAAAAATAAATCTGTGTGACACACAGATTTCCTTTTGGTCAGAGTGTGGCCTAGGTAAGCCAATATTATAAATAATTTTTATTATGATTTTTACAACCTGAAAAAGCATTCCAAAATCTCAAGAAACCAATTTATCATCAAAACACATTTAATAAACCAACCAACCAATATTCTACATTCCAAGAACACCAAACCTTAAAAAATAACTCAGAAAAATATTCGATATAATAAATAAAAATATAATTCTAACACAGTGGCAAGTGACTGTAGTCGCTCCTGTACTCTCGTATCAAATAATTCAAATATTTGGGCAGCCCTCATCGATCACTTACTGATGATGGATGGACTTGTTTCTACCAAACGCCACCGGGAAAAATGAATTAAGCGACAATCATACTACAAGCGAGTTTGAACTTAAGGATGGATTAAATAGAGTTGGAAAATGCATGGCGGTTGTTGTGAAGTAACATAGGATTTATTATACTTAGTTGGCCCTAATACAACCAGTAGGTCAGTGTTTGTACAAATGTAAAGGGGACGAATGTTTACACAATTGACATTATCGTTTATGTTTCACTTAGCTATAATTTATTGATGCCGCGTTTGTAGGGATTAGATAAATGGCTTGAAGATTAGTGGTAAGGCTAAAATATTGGTTTATTTTTAGTATTAAGTTTGATGTATTAATGTTTATGTGTTGAGTAAAACATGTTGGTAAAAATGAGGAAAATACTCTTTGGGTATCCTGCAACTGATTTATGAGTAAGATTGTGCGTATCGCGATCTGCTACAAAAATGTTTGTGTCTTGTACTTGTTTTTATTACGTGTAAGGTAATCTTTTATTTATTTGTTATTGGTAGGCAGGTACTGCCCACATCGACCGTAATAATTCAATGATTTAAAGTTAAAAAGAGTACAGAGAAAAACAAAAAATATGTATTATTTCGTGTAATACCAAAACAACTAGGCAAGTGACTTAGTAAGTTATGATACTATCAGTTTACACGGAAACGGCGCTTATCACCCGATGTTTAATTGCTGAAACCGTTAGAAGAAAAGCCTTGAGCTAATTTAAGATAAGAACCGCACTCACTTAAAAGAAATAGGGAACTTAAAAAATAATGCTTAAGTTATACAAACTGCCAACAGGGCTTTTTGTGAGAGCATAAAATGTCAACGAAACGACAGAGCAACTAAGTACAGAAGTCTATTTTATCACAGTTTCTTACATAACATCTAAAAGCACCATTTCAAACCGTAACTATGACATTTAACACCTCAATTTACCACTCATAAAAGATAAAGTCGGCGCTTCTTGTTAGAATACATTAAAAAAAGTGAAATAAAAAAAATAAACATTGAATTACGACGGCAGATAGCGCCGTGACAGCTGGGTAGCGGCCGCCATATTTTTTTGTTAATCTCCACACATAAAAATTGTCGCGTCCGTCGTGTATCAGCATATTGGGATATTAGTGTAATGTACACCTTTTTGTCTTGATAAATGTTTTACGAAACATAAATAACTTTTGTTTTTATAGCCGTTGTTTTTTTCACATAAATTATATTGGCACGATTTTTTCCCTAAGTTTTAACAGAATTTACGATGCAGTTTGGTAGTTTATTTTTTGTAAATGATATCTTCTAGTGATGTGTGGTGTGTATTATTAATGTTAATTTTAACCCCCTGCCAGTAAGTGGCGTGTTAGAAGTGAATTCGCGTTAACCAAGCTTGTAGAATTTGAACTTATGGTATCTCCATCGTGAATCAACGTTTTAGACATGAAGCTGTTATCACTTTGATTGATTGTGGAGTAGCAGGTAATATTTACACACACTAAACTTAGTATTTGACATTTAAAAAACTTGTCGCACCTCTAACATTAAAACTGACATAGAAAAGTCCATCGGTCACAAAAAACGTTCGAGTTGGTGCCAACATTTTTATTTGTCACACATTAATGTTCAAACACTGACTTAAGGCGCTGCTCGGTAATGATAAGAAAATTTTATTTTTTACTACCGTGACAGTCAGCGGCGCGGTAATGACGCAAGCGACTATAACTCAGCCCCTTAATTGGTGATATTACACGTAAATGCAGTGAATATGGAGTAATGCTGACACTTTAATGTGTATTTAAAGTGTATTATATATAAATTTTATGTGGCTCCTTGGCTCATTACTTTAATAACAGGTTTTATTCAAACCGTCAGCAGTTAGATTTTATTGTTGTGTATTGCGACATGATACAGATATCCACTTTTATATTCGGTTTATAGTATTTCTTTGAATTTACTTGGTTGTTTATTTGTTATTTTTGTTTTGTAACCGATACTGGTTAACGGATACTTAATGTTACAGATAAAACTGTATTTCGTACTAGTTTTAACATTAATGTCGACATGATTGTCATGATTTAATTAATGAAGTATGCCGCATTATCATCATTTTAAAACACTTCTTCGAACTTCAAATCAAATATCCGTCCTCAATATATTAAGTATTTAAACTTCACAACGCACGTTACAATAAAAACAACGTACATTACGAGCGTTCATTTAATATTCGCCCTTTGTGTTCTTTTCAAACGATGATGTAAAGCTGCCGACGTGAAATGACCACCCACCGCCACTCGACCGACGGCCGACAATCGGCCAATCCATTACCCGCACACATTTCTACTGTTCACTGAAAAACAACCTCATTTCCAAATGACAAACAATGAAAAATCAACCTTATCCTTTTAAAAATAGACTACATTTTGGATTGGCAACGTTGTGGCGCTTGTGATAAAATATTGACAGAAAAATGCACTTACAATATAGTGGTGTTTACACAATTCCGCCGTTTTGAAAGCGCAGGAAGCTTGGACGGTACATTCTGTTTGTCCGTCACGATTGTGGACGACAAAGGGACAGTGACGGGACACGTTGGCATTGTTGACGCGAATGACAGGCGGTGCGCGGTGTGAGGTTCACTGTTTGTGGCGCGATTTACTCTGAACAATGTCGTTTGGAACAATTTATTAACGCCATGACGGCTGACTAGATAAGTGTTGCTTGTTTTTTTTGTCTGTTATTGTTTGCTTTAGAAAGTGAGGTGGAATTGCATGGAGTTTTGATGCCACCCATGTCATAATTTTTATTTACAATTTTTGGTACAGTATGAAAAATACACGATCATGAAAATTTGTAATTATTAGACGTTTGCTTGTATGTTCTGTGTATACGTCTAGAGATGACTGCAAAACACTCAAGTACTAAAACCCATTTTGAGTAAACTGCATTCAAGTACTAATTAAATACTCAATTTCTAAGCGACACTGAATGATTGCCTAATAATATTATTGCACTGTTGAAATTTAACCTTCAGCACTAAGCCGATGGTTGACCGTTCAATATTACGCTTTAAGTGTCACCTACTGTTAAAAAAACCGGCCAAGTGCATTTCGAACCACGCACAATGTAGGGTTCCGTAGTTGCCTATCAAAATATGTGAACTTACTAAACTGATTAACCACCCTGCCTTCCTGCCTCCGAACGATGATTTTTATTGTAAAAATAAATCAAACTTACATTTGCAGTTTTGAGACCTGCGCATTATGTATAGGAAAATATTTCATACAAGTACATTTTATAAGTTGGTCGACTATTACTCGTAAACTTGCAAAGCCTACTTAGCTGTGATAGTTTTCCTTTTATTTTCGTTATATATGCTACTACCATGTTTTTTTTCACACGATCAAACACAACCCGTATAGGTGGTTTAGGTTGGCACACTTGAGTCTAACAGAAATTTGCACTTTAATGCTTAATATTTCACAAACGAATCCCTTCATCGAAAAACTGTTTGAGCAAACTCGCAATATTTGTAAAGACCTATTCAACAACATCCCACACAACTGACTTCGCGAGAAAAAAAAATCATCCCCACTTGTTATATACTGGCCACCAAGAATCTAGACCTGTCATGTTGACGACGTGTGACATCATTCTTTGTCTAACTTAAGAAATTATATTTTACTACATTAATGAAAATGTGTATTTAATAATTGGCGACGAGGATGTCGACTAATGATATTAAAAAAAATAAGAGAACCCGCGCGTCATTGCGAGGTTTAATCACAAAACTTGAAAACTACGTTAACACCCAAGAAACTTTACCATACGAAGAAACAGAGTCAAGACTACAATCGCTTCAAGAAACGTTACACAAATTACAAGAAATACAGCATGAAATAGAATTAGAAACTCCAGACGAACAACTAGACCAAGAGATAGAAACCAGGTACGATTTTGAAGAAAAATGTGTCATCATAAAGACGAAACTTCTCATATTACAAAATAGAGAAAATCGACATAACACACAGCTACAAACATCAGCATCACCCATGAGTACGAATAAACAACAAGAACGAGGGCCAAAAATGAATTTCCAGCCTTTTCAAGAAAAAGAGACCTTCGCAAACTTTACGAAACGACTAACTGTATTTTTCTTGCTCAATAAAATCGAAGATCCTCAAATAAAAGTGTACACCTTTCTTGCTGCATTATCACCCGAATTACATGAGAAGTTACATGATTTATGTTCTCCGGAGGATCCAATTGATATGAACTTTATAGAACTCACACAGATTCTAGACGACTACATAGATCCTAAGCCTAGTACATGGGCGTTACAACACAGATTTATTACGCACACACAACGTGAAGATGAAACAGTAGCAACATACGCCTCAGAATTAAAAAAAAATTCCTTGAACTGCGAATTCAAGTGCCTTAACTGTCAAAAGTCTACCTCAGAAAGTTTCCTAGTCCTGCAATTTATTCGCGGACTAAAAGACAGTGAAATACGAACAAAAATTCTTCAAGAAAGAGATACACCACCTTTTACTAAACTGGTTCAAATTGCTACATTCATGGAAATGGGAAAATCAGAAAACATGAAAATATCCGCAGACATGCACAAACATTTGGACAAAGTAAACAAGATTACAAAATCTACAAGTAGAGATATCGAATCACGACCATCATCCTCACGACAGAATATAAAGTTAACTTCTTCCTCATCATCTCCGTTAACTATAAGAGATTTAAAAGGAAAATGCTTCAGATGCGGTAAAGACGACCACAGATCTAATGATTGCGGTGCCATCAAGTCTACTTGCCTGAAATGCAAGAAAATTGGACATCTGGCAAGAGTTTGTTTACAACGGAACCTAAAAACCAATCAACTAGATGACACTCTTAACACGAGTTGCGATAGTATTGGAGATATCAATTTAATAAAAAGTGAAATAACTGACAAATATATGATCACAGTTAAAATTGAGAACAAACAAGTACGCATGGAATTTGACACGGGAGCGACCTTGTCAACAATGTCACTCAAGCAATATAAAAGCCTACAAATACCAAATAAAATTTTCAAAACTGATACGAAATTGAGAACTTACACTGGTGAAATTATCAAGCCTACAGGGGTAACATACATCAAAGGGACGTATAAAGATCAGATTTTCAACGGGAAACTTTACATAATCGATCAAAACGTCGACCCAATTTTCGGTAGGAGCTGGATTAAAGAAATTAATATGAAAATTGCAGATTTAAAAATTGTACGAACTTCAAAACAATCCGACAAACTTGATAAAATATTAGAAGAATTTTCATCAACTGTTTTTAGATCAGACCTAGGAAAAATACCCAACTACGAAGCTCATATAAATCTCAAAGAAAATACACGACCAATATTTATAAAACCACGACGTATACCGTACGCTTTAAAGGAAAAAGTCGATAAAGAAATTGAACGACTGTGTGCAGAAGGGGTGATTACCAAAGTAGACCAATCAGACTGGGGCACACCAATAGTACCGATTGTGAAACCAAACGGGAGCATTCGACTATGCGCAGACTACAAGGTCACCTTGAACAAAGTCATCAGAGATGAACAATACCCAATTCCTATAATTGAGGATATATTTGCGGAAATGAACGGAGGCAAATACTTCTGTACTTTAGACATTACCCAAGCCTATCTTAATATGGTCATGGATGAAGAAAGCGCCCTTTTACAAACATTAAGTACACACAAAGGCACTTACAAAGTCAATCGCTTGATGTTTGGAGTCAAAGTGGCACCAAGCCTTTGGCAGAAATTTATGGATCAGTTACTTCAAGGACTAGACGGAATTAAATGCTTTTTTGATGACATTATAATTCAAGGAGCATCAGAAGACCAACTTTTAACACGTCTAAGACAAGTTTTGCAAAAACTAAAAGATAGTAACCTCCGCGTGAACAGAGAAAAATGTATTTTTTTTAAACGTAATATTAACTACCTAGGACACACAATAGATAAAGAGGGTTTACATAAGAACAAAGACAAAGTCAAGGCCATCACGAATACAGCAAGACCAAGAAACATTAACGAACTACGAACCTTCCTTGGTATGGCTAACTACTACAACAAGTTTATACCGAACCTTGCCTCTTTAACGAGCCCTTTAAATGAATTACTAAAGAAAGAGAATGATTTTCACTGGACTTCTAAATGTGAAGAAAGCTTTAACAACATAAAGAAGGAAATTTTGAGCGACAGAGTTCTAATCCATTTTGACCCAGGTAAACCGCTGATACTAGCTACTGACGCCTCACCGACAGGCTTAGGAGCTGTTCTGTCACACAAACTACCAGATGGCTCAGAAAGGCCAATCGCTTTCGCCTCAAGGTCACTCTCAACTAGCGAAAAGAAATATAGTCAAATCGACAAAGAAGCTACGGCAATCTACTGGGGCATTAAAAAGTTTTTCCACTATTGTTACGGCAGGAAATTCGTATTAGTGACTGATCATAAGCCGCTTACCTCGATTTTTCATCCACACCAGACATTACCTGCACTAAGCACAATGAGATTATTCCATTACGCACATTTTTTATCGGGATTTGACTACGACGTGGAATACAGAGCTTCGGTAAAACATTCAAACGCTGACTACCTATCGAGATTTCCAGTTGAAATAGCAAAAGAAACATCAATAGACCAACATTGTGCGTATCAATTGCAACAGATCAACATCTTAGAAATCCGACCAGAAGTTATAGCCAGTGAAACGAGAAAAGACAACGACTTAAATACATTACTACAAGCACTACAGACAGGTCACTCATTAAGACAATATGGTTATGGTGATAATGAATTGACACTCCAGGATAACTGCATATTGAAAGGAACCAGAGTGGTAATACCCAAAAGTTTACGTGCTTGTGTTCTTGATGAATTACATGCGGGACATATCGGTATACTGAAAATGAAATTGCTAGCACGCAGCTACATATACTGGAAAAATATAGACATGGACATCGAGAACAAGGTAAAGTCTTGTAGAGCGTGCCGATTGGAACAGAATGAGCCACCAAAAGCTCCTCTACACCACTGGGAACAACCTAACGGCCCCTGGCAACGAATTCATATAGATTTTGCAGGACCTGTTCTAGGACACCAACTTCTAATAGTCGTAGATGCATTCACAAAATGGGTTGAAGTTTTCCCCACAAAGACCACAACGAGTGCATGGTGCATTGCTAAGTTTAAGGAGTTATTTTGCACATTTGGCACACCTTACACACTGGTATCAGACAACGCACGCCAGTTTGTATCACAAGAATTTAAATCGTACCTTGCCAGCTGTGGAGTAACACATTTGACGTCAGCTCCGTACCACCCAGCAACTAACGGTCAGGCTGAACGTTACGTGCAAACTATAAAGAAAGCACTACGTGCAATGGAGGGGGAGAGAGGCAACCTTACGGATAAGCTCCTTGTGCTAAAAACTCGGCTCAGACGCACACCAAACCAGGATGGACATACTCCCTATGGACTGATGTTCAGTCGGGACGTTAGAACAAAGCTGCACGTGATGTTCAGAGACTCAACTGCTCCGACAGCGTTCAGATCAGAGAACACACCGTCTCTCGTCAGAACTTATTCCGTAGGTGATCGAGTGCAGGCCAGAGCCTACTCCGACCAGAGACGAAGATGGGAGTTCGGCACGATAATGCGTCGTGTTGGCAATCTGCACTATGAAGTGCGAACTGACGATGGCGTTATATGGCGCAGACACTTGGAGCAGCTGCTGCCAGCCCCGGGAGTGCGGCAGTTAGGAATCGCGGCGGAGGACTGTTATATACTGGCCACCAAGAATCTAGACCTGTCATGTTGACGACGTGTGACATCATTCTTTGTCTAACTTAAGAAATTATATTTTACTACATTAATGAAAATGTGTATTTAATACCACTTTAATGTGTTTTTTTTCAATATTTTACATTAGCACTCTGTCGACGTAACTCATTTGTACATTCGTGCGAATGATAGCTTTCTAGTACTAAGAGCCTTTGAGATATAGTGCGGACGGACGGACAGACAGACAGACGGACATAGCAAAACTATAAGGGTTCCATATTGACTACGGAACTATGAAAACGAGCTTTAAAAATGTTATGTATACGATGTACCTTTTCTACTTCTAGTTTTTTTATTTCTATCGCCATAAAATAGACACTAATGGTTATGACCATGACATGTCAAATAATATTCATTGAACATTAATTATTATAAAAAAAAAGTATAAATCATCCCTTCTTTAATAATACAGATGGACAGGTTGTTCCCATGGGTTTTAAATTTCTCATTATTGCTCATCATGCTTCAATAGACTTAAAGTTTTTATTCCATCATCCGTGAAATTATGAATGATAGTGCTGGTAAAATTTTCATTGTTATTTACTTTTAGTACTAATTTCGACCTAGCGTAGTGACATTTTAATTATACCCATTTTATATTAAATTTAAAGAATGGAAGGCGTAATTTGGTTGTCAATTTGGTTTGTAGTTAATTACCATGACTTTGTTTCATTCCATTAAAATAGCAAATTTAGTACAGACATAAATCCTGAACAACGATTTAGCGATTTATCAGGAGAAGACAAACCTCAAAACTTTTTTGAAATGCATAGTCGATACTTCGTCCTATATTTGTGTGTATGTACAATTACACAATACATTGTACTTCACAATCCAGTATATAAACAAATACTTTCAATACATTCGACACCCATATCAAATTAACTACAACTAACGCAAGCAAATCCCCGACCATGAAATGTGTGTTTGTTATAACGATCTTCATGGCTTTTACCCTATTTATTTCCCTTTTAAATCACTACCTTTGTCGATTTACCACGGCTGTCTATCCGTTTCACACTACCAACGATTACCGTCACCTCCGCCCCGAGGTAGATACACAGAGTACAAAAAGCCACCATCAACACATGTTACAGAAATCAGTGAGTCAATGCGAATGTAGGGAGTTTTGTTAGTCTGTGGCGCCTTGTGTAGGGTAGGCACCCCAATGAGCGGCATTGTCGTCGATGTGATGAATCGATATCGCTCGTATTGTCGTGCTCCCCGCAGCTGTCGTCTGTCACAAGAAAGATGACACTTGGAGCGGTTTTTTCTGACGCGTCCCTTTGTGTCAACTCGGTGTGGTGCCCGAAATGAGCTGATATCGATCGCTCAATATTATGCTTGTAGAAGAGGGTTTTGAGCCTGAATTGAACTCATAAATAAATAAGCGGTGTCGTGGTGTGTACGGTTTTTTTGTATGTCGATGATCTAGTGCTTCTCTTTGTTATGTGATTCCGGGGGATCCGATACGCCGGAGGTAGAATTTATTACTTGAAATTGTTATTAACAATAGAATTGTCGGGATAAAAGTATTATAAATGATTTCGCATTAACTGAGAATTCGAGGTTCGACGATTAGCACGCTCACCTTGATTTATTGTGGTGTTTATTTTTTTGGATTTATATTCACAATGGGTCATAAATTAAAATTATAATATTTGTAGCGATTTATGGCTACATATTACCTCATATATCATCGTGTTTACTGCTGAACATTTGGGAGCTAGGGCAATTTTAGTCATTGGTGTCAATTTTAGGACACAAACACACATCGTGTTCTGCAACAGCTTGACTGCATGGAGTGTTGTTTATTTGGCTTACATTTTCAGACCCCTATTACAGTCTTCAACAACCATGAACTATGATGAGCCCCGACATAAAATTAGCCATACAATTCCCAAAACTGCTGTTTAAATTCAGTCTCCCCTAGCAAAACCAGCAAGATTTTATCACCAGCCTAATAACCGTAAGACAGTCCCCCCCTCTCCCACTTTCGGACATTTCACTTAAGGTTTGTATTAACGCCAATGACCTTGTGCATTTGGGCGGAGCTAACTACCCCTCTCCGCGCCACTCCGCTACCCGCATGCAACAGAACGATGCGCCGAGGCCCGCGCCGAGCCGGCCGCCGCTCCGCGCGTTGTTCCGTCACAGAGTAACGAAATCACAGAAGGTCAAATCATTTTATTTATATAAAATTCATTTTTACGTGTACCGCAAAAGTGATCCAATTTTATTTTTATTTACTAACTATTGATCTGGATGTAACGTACGTAGGGTAGGTAGGGTAGGTAGGTAGTACTTAAGTAATTAGCACTAGTGTATGTCATACTTGTTATATTTTATAAACCAATAGATTAAAAAAAACGACTTCCTTTCACAGAGTATTTTAATTTTTTTCGCTGGTTGAACTTCTTCATCCCCACTTATTTCTCCGTATTCAAATACATTGACTTTTGGATATTTCGTTAGAAAGACAAAGTCTTGTTCTATGTTTTCTTTTACTTCTTCTTCGTTCTCGTTTTGTTCATTTTTAGGGTTCCGTACCTCAAAAGGTAAAAACGGAACCCTTATAGGATCACTTTGTTGTCCGTCTGTCTGTCTGTCTGTCAAGACCTTTTTATTCAGGAACGCGTGGAGGTATCAAGCTGAAATTCATATCAAATACTCAAGTCTATGGTCTCTTGGAGCTGTGAAAAAATCAAACTTCTAAGTCAACGCGATCAAAAGATACTTCCGTTTATGCCGCAAATTTTCGACACTCGCAAGGGAATCAAAACCTACAGGGTACTTCCCGTGAACTCAGAATCTTGAAATTTGGTATGAAGCAACGTCTTATAGCAGAGATATAGGAAAAATTGCGAAAAGTATACATTTTTAGTTATACCGAGATTGATCCAAATTGTGCCTATTTCTAGTATTAAAATTATGTCTATCACTTCTCTTCTTAAAGAGATGAAGATTTTTCCGAACATACATAATGTTTTCATATATGTATTGACAAGGTACCGTCAGCTTTCCACATTGTTATGTTATGGATTTCATTTAGCAATAAAAATACCATAACTTTTACTTATATACCTACAGGTTTGTACGGAACCCTCGGTGCGCGAGTCTGACTCGCACTTGGCCGGTTTTTTCTCTTCAACCTCTTTTTCTTTCCTTTGTTCTATTTCCGTCTCTTTGACATTTTCTTCTTTCTCTTGTGCATCGTCTTCTAGTAACTAATTTTTTTGTTGGTTTAAATCATTTTGTTTCCTTTTTTGGGTAATTTATTTTTATTAGCGCTTTCTTCCAACGCTTTTTCTATATAAATGGGATCTCTAATTTTCATTTTTCTCGGGTATCTTGGATCAATAAGTTCCGGTAATATGCAATCCAAATAAAACCTAATTTATTTATTTTCCATAACGTCTTTCCAGAACTTGTCATCTTTTTCTATAATATCGATTTTCATAGGAATATTTTCACCTAGCCATATTCCATAAAGGCATTTTGTTCTTTTGGTTATGTGAAGCTGACCCTGAATTTGGTAATACCAATTATGATTGGTATTAATAATAATCTTACCAGTTCTATAAAAAACTGTTTTTTTAGTAACTGCTTCGGTAAAACTCATTTGGTGAGCTGCAACAAGGCATTTAGTTTCTACCACCGTGTTCTCCTCGACACATATACCGTCAGGAGTAGAGTGACGTAGAGCTCTTTAAGTTACAAGTCGAGCTACACGATAAATGACAAATGCTTGCACTGACTTGACGGGTCTACTCAAATCAGTGTGGTGCTTTCTTCAAAAGACCATTTCAGACACTAGTCTGCATAGTCTTCATGTGTGTATAACAAGTCTGGACCTTAAAAGAGACTATGACCTCTGAGTTTGTTTCGGATGTTTCTTCTCGGAGTAGTCAGGTACGAAACACCGACCCCATCTAGTTTAAAAAAAAGTGACTTGTAAAAGTGTTTGTGAAAACCCATTTGCAAAATAAACATCATTTATCATTTACGCCAGTAGTCGATAAATTAACAAATAACCAGCAAGTACCTAACTTATAATCATAATAATACCTACTTCAGAAGCATTTTCAGTTTTGTCAAAATTTTCGTCGGTAGATGGAGCTAAATCAGACCTGCAAAAAAAAACACAAATTATCAAGACGAATCTTATGACATCTCTCAAGCTAAAATCCAGCAAGGCGTTTAGGGTACAGAGCGTGCCAAAGAAATATACATGTCATACATACATACACTCGAAAAACATAACCCTCCTCCTGGCGCAGTCGGTGAGGTACCGAAAAGGAAAATTTATAATATTAACTAAGTCATTGCTTGGGCATGGTCCTTCTGTGATCATTCACTACTCTATGACACAGAAGCATTATACCTATGATATCTAGGTACGACTTTGTTTGAATATAGGTCTTATAAAAACAGTATCTATCTACTTTTATGAAAGGTAATAAAGCTATAATGAATATGTAGATAAAACTTACCTTGATGAATGTTTACCCTTTTGTTTGTAATATTTTATTAGACCTTTCTTCATTAATTTCTGCTTATTCCCCATGTTTTACAAACTAAACTTAAACACTAATAAAACTATACCTAACTCTAAAACACTCCTTATACAAGACTAAAAAAAACCCACTCTACTATTAACAAAATTCAAAAGTAATATTTTATTTTACGATATGATTTCGTACTGCTGAGCTCTCGCAACGCAACGCACGTCCACCTAGCAACACGAGGCGCCCCGCACTGAATTCGTGGACGAATGCGGGGGTGATATAGACACGGACTTTAAACGGACGCATTTTTAATTTATTATAATAAAAATTAGACAAATTTTAAAAAAGTAACTAAACCAAGTTATTGTCCTTTGTATTGCAAAGCAGTAGATATTTTTTTTAAAGTCTTTTGATAAAAAATGAAGGAGTAAAATGGTTTCATCTCAACGATTTGGAGGTGACTTTGTGGATTTTTTTCTTATTATGTGATACCGATAGAAAAATTATGGCTAAACCAAATTACGTATCATATCATGTAGATTACTGACAATTTTTTTCAGATGTAATTTCTCTGTAATTGTCGACGAAAAGTGGCTTCATCTGCACGCTGTTTTTAAGCTTTTTTCGAGAGAGTAGCCTTAAACATCCGCAGTGGAACACGATTTAAAACTCGTGTAGCATCGTCTGACGTCGGCCAAAGTCGTAAAGCGGGCTATAATTTTGAATTATTACTCGGTTACGGCGCGTACGAGCGTAATGAAACACCCTGTATATCACAATTCCAACCTCGCTTCGAGGCTAAATGGTCCCGCTAAATTAGCCTTTCTTGCAATGTATGGCTTAGTATGATATAATGTCGTTATAGATGCGGATAATTGAGTTTTTAGACTGAAAATTTGTGGGTAGTCAGTGATGGAAAAAATCCAGGCCAACTCTTTTAGGGTTATAATATCAGGGGTTAAATGCGACAGTGTGTAAATTGGTGCTTTTGAAGTAATCAGAGGTGACATATTCATGGATTAAAAATATTAGTTTTCATTAGGAAGTGCAATAATCCAGCTTTTGTATTTTGCTAATACGGTGAAAGACTGCTTGAATTATAGTCAAACTTTTGAGGTTAAATCAACTCCGGATCCTTAACAAAATCTACCACTCAACGCAACATAACCTTTAATTAAGTATTTTACCAAGAAATATTACCTTGATCTTTTTACTTGGGCAACAAGCAGATCAAAATGATATTTTACCCCAAGAAGGACAGCTCCTACTCATACAGAGACACCTCTAAACCACCAGCTCCAAACAGAGCAATGAATACATAATTAGCACCTTAATTAAACATACACATAGCACCCCTTCTAAAATTTTCAAAAAGGCGACTGCCCAAAAAGCGTGAGCTCGTAAAAACGTAACACATTGCTCACAGTTGCCGCCCAAATTGAAATATACAGTCGACCATATTCATTACGGGGGCTCAGTGCGACGATAATTCAAACTTATGGCGCGCCTTTTACGAGTTTTAAGAGTGGTACTCACGGGACCTAGGGGGTGAAGAGGGGTGGAGCGGGGTAAAGGGGAATGACAGCGAGGTGATGATTTGTTTGAGGTGAGCCGTTTTTTGGCAGTGATGCGGTTATGTTTTTGATAATGTCATGTGCGCATTTTAGGGGTTTTGGTGGAAAATTACTCTCTTTTATTTCTTCTTGTTGTTTTCGGTAAACTGGATTAACTGTGCTTTATATGGACTTTCTGCGCAACATTAATATTATTTAAAATTGTCAATAAACTTATCAATGTGAAGCCGCAAAAAAATATGAACTTTTGAAGCGTACCCAAATTTTAGGTAGATTTAGAATTTTAAACCTCAGAATATTTTCTCCTCAAATAATGCACATACATTAAATGCATCATTTTATCCTTCACAGGTGCTGAACTTAAATTCCAGATGGTTCAAACATAACCTCAAGCAAGTCGTCCATTTATCACTCAACATAAAGGCAAATGACAATCGAGTCCCCATTCCCTGCCCTTTCACACTAAATCTGCGATTGTTGAAAAACTTCTCCACAGTCACTAAATGAAAGAACACGCGTCACAGAATTGATACAAGTGTGAAAGACCTTATTATTGAAGCAAGAAATTATTCGAAAATGGTATTTAGTGGGAAGAAAATAAGGGTGATATGGAAGGAATTTTTTTTAGGTGAAAGAAAAACATGACAAATGCTCGAATGAGTCGTTCATTATGTTCTAATGTTCCAATATATTATACGTCTCAAAGACGTGACGTGATAAATTGGTGGCTGCCATCTTTGTTGGCAAAAACTGGCAGGTGGTAAGTTGGCACGCTGGTTTGTAGGGATTAATGGCATTTTGATATAAAATGTGTGAAAATCTGATTGTTGATGGTTTTTCGAGTAATTAAGAGCGATTAGTTCACTTTATTGTCGAGTATAGCATGAATTACTATAATGCTTGTTTTTTAATGAGACAATTATTTTGTCTTTATAAACGAGTGATAGACTCACAATAGAATTAACATTTGATGTCACAAACCCTAATTCTGGTGTAAACTCGCCGTACTACAATAATAAGCTATATTGCAATTTGTGAATATGTCTATGTCTTTAATTTTGTGTGCAATTACTACATAATAATTATATTATCAAACAAAGGGCGTCTCGTCCTCTGCCGCGACTGTCTTTCTGTTCGCGATAAACTCAAAAACTACTGTACTGATTTTCATGCTGTTTTCACCAATAGATAGAGTGGTTCTTGAGTAAGGTTTTAGTATACTTTCTGACATACCTACACGCGGGCGAAGCCGTAAGCTTCAATTAGTAAATCATTAAACATTGGCAAAACACAAAAGGTTTAGATAAGAGAGTGATTAAAATTGAGTTTCTATTTCATCACCATCCTATTTCATCATCATCATTTCAGCCGAAAGACGTCCACTACTGGAGATAGGCGTCCCCCAAGTGTCGCCACATTGATAGTCTTGCATTCAGCGGATCCCCACAACCTTCACCAGGTCATCGGTCCACCTAGTGGGAGGTCATCGGTCCACCTAGTGGGAGGTCTTCCAACCCAACATCTTCTGGTTTGCAATCCCCACTCCAGAACTTTGCAGCCCCATCGGCCATGCGTTTTGCAAGCAGTGTGCGTTATTTAACAAAGGAATTTTTATAAAGTCCAGTAGGTGGTCTTCGATTCTGGTAGCTTGATGTAAATTCCATATATCTATGCCAGGTTTATTACAAAACTTGATGAAGTGCTCATTAGCTAACACGTTGGTAACTATTTATCTTGTAGTAGTTTTGTGGTCTAATGTTACCCAACCTGCGGCGGTGTAGTTTATTGGAGCTATTAATCATTACCTACTACGTTTACTACTACAGAACTGTACAGATATTAGGTTCTAGATATTTGTATGTGCTGGAAATTCTGGTATTAATCATCAATGTGGTTCTACAGAGGAAATATCTCAAAAATTGAAATACAGTAAAATATAGTAAAATGACATCATTACCAAGTTTGACATGTGACACTTATACCGAACACCAATCAGCTGGTTAGTGCAATTATATTACGATGTTTTTTGCTATAATCGCTATGTAACATCAATGGTAACATGCATTTAAATGTATTTGTTTATTATCAAAGGAATTTCATCGTAGTGGCAAATCATGTTTCCTCAATATCACATCTATTTTTACATATTTCATCTAACAAAACAAGGAAAACTCCTGATAAATCCGTAACCCAACCAATCAACACAACAGCAAGATAAAACAAAGTCGAAACATCACTGACACTTCCTAGTACAATATATCGTTTCGTAGCGCTACGAAGCTCCGGCCTACGCTCGTAGCGCTACGCCTGAAATATGGCCCATGTATTATTCAAAGAAATTGCCACATATTTCATCCAAGGGAAATAACTTTGAGATATGTGCTGCATGGTACGCGAAACGGCGACTTGTTACTGAAAATTTACGGTCTTATATTCAAAATGTTGAAACGTGGCGATGACGTATTTGAGTTGAAAAAAATTGTTGTCTTTTCAGATTAATTTCTCCTGCTCTGCTGAAATATTATTATGTATTGTACACTCGTACTGTAATTTGAACGTGTTCTCTAATATTAATGTCTTGTATTCTGCTATTTATTGCCGTGTTTATAATATTTTTAGTTTATTTACTGCTACAATATTATTTAAATAAAAAATAAGGTTAATCACTGTCGTTCATAACGGTTATTTGAAAATTATAGTTCAATGAATATTTACCTACCTACTACTGTGCTTAGTAATATAATTATTATAGATTTTTACTACTACAATAAATATTATTTTTAAAGAAATATTTAAGCTTTTTCGCTGTCATTCATGATTTTATCTAATTAAGTTGCAAATCTTAGATATATATATAATTAAAGTAAGGATTAACATAACAATAAAATATGAAGAGTGTAGTATCACGTCAATAAAAAAAACAGATTTCACAACTCCCCCTATCATAACATGAATCCTCTAACAAAACGGACCCCGACTGACTTCACCTTATCTCGTTCAAAGTGATTCGGCGGCGTCCCGCGATATTTATGCGTTCTGCCGGATTTATGACCTGCCCGTACTCGCGATACTTGTCATAGTCTGCCCGCATTAATGCCAACACGAGTATACGAGAAACATGAGTTACTTTTAGTGTTGATAAGATTAATAAATAAATTCGTTATTTCACCAAAGTCATATAGCCATTAAGTTAGAGAACATGAAAGGCTAAAAAAGTACTCAGACTTCTAGATTAGATGTAGGTGCATATGACTTAAGAGCCAGTAATTCTGATGCTGTCACGTGATAATACAGAAAGAAAGAAAAAAAAATGTCGCAGAAACATGACGAGCATACAAGACACAAAAAAAAGAAATCGACAGACAGTCGACAGATGTCAAAGATTGGAGATGGGCCTACTTCAAGCATTACCACGTCGTGGTCAACAGGTCCTGAGTTTCTTCCATCCAGCGGAGTCCTGTGGTCTTCACTAGGTCGTTGGTTGACCTTGTTCAGATATTTTTTAACGCTACATCTTTTGGTACGTGGTCACCACTTCAGTCTCAACCCTATTGATAGGCCCAAACGATTCTATGAATTTCTAATATAGAAGAATAGGTGAGCATTCCATTATTTCATCTTTTCCACTTATTTTATCGCGTGATATTTTAGAGAAATCTCATCTAAACCAAGCCATTATAATCCCCCAGTTCTCAAATAAACATACAGCTGACTTCAGCATTATAAATAAGACTTATCATCCTCGCCTAAATAAACGAAGCACCCTGTACCTACAAAAAATACATTTCCTTACGATGCATAATATTTTAAACCACCCCCTTGCTTTATACAAAATGGCTGTCGGCACTCGCTACTATTTTTCCAACAAGGGTTGGTGCAAGTTAGAAAAAGGAATGAAAAAACTGTTTAATTTGTAAAGTTTTAAATATTCTGAGTACAAAACAAGGACAATGCCCCTACTTTTTTTTCTAGGACTGGCTCTGTTCTGTTCTCTTGATCTTGCAATTTATTTTCTTTCTTTAAAAAAAAATACTAAGACGTGATAGTTATTTTCTATCAATAAACAAATGACTATCAAGCTACGCAGCATTGAAAATCAAAAAATATGCACGTAGATTCAAAGTATAGTCTGTCTGTCTCAATCTTACTTCTGCCATGAATATGACTTTGCCCGAAAATAACTGCTTTTCCTTATTTCACAATCTGCACAGAGAGTGGAAAATAGCAGTGTGTATAAGCATCGGTTTTGGAATCAACACATAGAAAACACCGAGAACGCTGCCTGCTGGAAAAATCTCCATTTTCCCATAACCCGCAACCGCTTTTTCTTTACACCGAGACACGCGTGATAAATTCCCTAGGAGTTCCTTACACTTGGCGAAGCAGACAAAATAATTTATGTACCTAGTTTAGTGGGTACTTTCCTGGATAAATGGCATCTGCGAGGTGAATGACATCTTTGTTAGCGCGGTGTTACAATTGATGGTAGAGATAAAAATGGCTTAAAAAGTATGTGTAGGTGGGGTGAGACTATTTTGACGTGTAGTGAGAATATAGTGAGTTCCCGGTTTGAAGTAGGGCCTTTGATCGTGTTACTGTCAACAGCACATCTGTAGTAACTCTTGGAGTACAAAAATTACCCTTATTGTTTCGACCTAAAGGAGCTGGCAAATGTGCGGTGGATTGTTTAATTAAAAGCGATCTAAGGATTAATAGTACCTAATCTAATATAGATGACATGTCCGAATCCATGTAAAAGGATGCAAAAAGGTGATAGCCGAAAAACCATGATTTGACATAATTTTGATGACGTTGTTCAGATGAATGACCAATTTTTAGGTAGCATAAGTGCAAAACGCAGAAAACATTTGATTCTTATTAAACAAAAATGAATGTGCAGGTGGCGTTCTGTGGTTTCTGCCTACCCCCATTGGAAAAGGGTGTGAGTTATTGTATATATGGACAAAAATATAAATTAGGTCTTAAAAACTAGACAAATACACAAGTAGTACCAATTGCATCTCTATTTACGCGTATCTTATTTTCTAAATGTTATGTTATATAGAAAACTAAAAATAAAACAATAGCCTTTAGTGAAACTTGGCACTAATGACTAAACCACCGATCTACAAGCAATCACTTTCCCAACTAAATAATGCCGATACAAACTACACAATAAACTGAAAGCAACAGTTTAAAACATGTTGACAACTAATTAACGCGGTACACTTGCGGACATCAACGAGACCGCCCCATTGCTCGTACAGTCGCGCACAACAAATAGATTTACTAATAGTGTGGCCGTTGTTCGTGAGTGTACGCGGAATTAGGAGGTTTCTTGATAGAGGAATATGTTTTATTGATAGTGTTAGTTTTGAAGGTAGATTTGTGTGGATGTGTATGAACTATGTGAATGAAATATTGTTATTTCTAATAAATCAATAAGACTATGGTACTAAATTACCGACTAACACGCTACGTAAATTGAAAATTTATGTTAAAAACTCATACAACGTTACGCCGGTCTTCCCTGAAGTTTATGCAGACTTGTTAAGTATAGGACACCCACTTTTCGCAGTAACAGAATAGAATAGAATAGAATACATTTATAAAAAAACACATTACATACACACACACACACATTAAAAAAGTCCACTATGATTTAGTCTATTGCTTAGACCGGACAAAAAAATTTGATGTTAAAATCCAATAAGACTTTGGTCGATATGAGAATCGAACCTTCAGGCTCAGCAGTTCTACTTGTCACCACTTACGAGACGTTCTTAAGTAAGAAAGTATTTCTTCATATTTTTGCAGATTTATTTATAATCTATTTTGGAAAAAAATTGCTCTCACGCGTCAGAAATTCGAACGTAGATGGTACTTCCCCAATCAAGATTAACGCACACTATGAGTGAAAAAAAATGCGTCACACCAATCGAACCTTCGACCACCTGACGCAACATATCTTTTTATATTCCTATTCCATAAAAAAAGATAAACATAACAATAAACAACGCCCACGGCTAATCTTTAAAGATAAAGGCAATATTATAAAGTGTCCTTCGTATATCTTTATTAGCGCTATATCCCGTTGTAAATGCAACGGCGATATATTGCCGACACTGTGATGATGATAATTATTACTTATATTTTATGGGTGTGTTTTATTGTTCTTATTGATAACGTCACTTGATTTTGATAAAGGTTTCTTGTACTATAATTTTTGACGTCATGATTAGTTGCAGATTGAATGAGAGTCGCAAAGTCCAGAGGAACGTGGTCACCAAAGAGAGGAGACATAATCATCAGCCTTGTTCCAGGGTTTTATCATCACCATTTTCATCATTTACATCAAGTCTACAATTTAATATTCACTGATCTGGGGGCATGGGGCATTTATTTTAAATAAATAGATTGACTTGGCCATCGTATCGAATTCGCCAATATTAAACAGCCAATTCTAATGGCTAATCGCCATCGCATTGGCTAACGTGATGCGGTGGCCAAGTCAATATATTTATTTAAAACATCAAAGGTTTTCATTATTGATCACTATAAGTTAGGTTAGCTTATTAGGTAATAACTTAAGATAGAAGGTCCCTTAAGTAGGGACTGAATAAATTAACTGACTTGGTATTACACGGATCTCACTACTTTTTTCGATGGAAGAATTGAGTTGTGCGACTTGGCTTTTTTTACAAGTTTTGTTTTTAGTGGTACGTTTATTCTAATTTAATATTGTAATAAAGTTTTTAAATTATATTAAAAGTTCAATTAAAGATGAATTAAATACCGAAAAGATTAAGTTGTAAACCATATTACCATAGCCTGACACAGATTCAAACTCAGTGACTGTTACAGAGAAATTTTTGATAGAGTAACTCAGTAACGCTTTACCAGTCCTGAAAGCGAACCCAGCAACCTCTTGCTCAGCAGTAGCGCTTGCGACCACCAGACCAACGAAACGGCAGTCAGCCAGGCAGACTACTGTATACCGAAAGGTAAAAATAAAGCCGTAATAGGGTAGTTAACTGAAAAAAATCTAATTAGTCCGTTAGATAGATATCCAAAAAATATTGGACACGTAATTTTTCTTTTTTTACGTAAACAAACAATGAAGACGATACAGTGCTTTGAAACGCACGCACGCACGTCATATTCTAAGACATTAGTATGACATTTTTTACCGGTGAGTGACGTCACGACCCCCCACTCAAATCTGTGACGCGTTTTATCTTCGTCGAATTTCTATTGATTTGATAAAACAAAAAATACGTATCCAATATTTTTCGATAATCTAACAGACGGACTAATTAGAATCATATTTTTTTTAGTCAGTAAACATCCCTGTTCAGCAATAACAATTCAGTCATAATGAAACTATACTAGTCAAGACTCTAGGAAGTTAGGAGTAAATACTACGTACTCGTATTAATAAAACTTATGTATATGTCCATAAGTATATAATTAAAATAGTAGAAAAACTATTACTAGAAACAACACAGAAAAGAAACAAACGAATAACAAGAAATACCAGTAAAATAAAATTCAAAAGCCACTATTCAATAAACACGAGAAAGTATAGGTTTGTATGTAAACTAATAATCATTACATCTACTGAATATTCAAACGTCTGTGGACAAAGGTAAAACCTGTGTTTGGCACTGGGTACAGCGTGCATGCAAAGTTATGCTAATAACATCTTAGTCTAGCCTTAGCCAGACAGCACAATATTGTGTAACATGTGTACAAGTACATTGTACGGTTACTTCAGAGAGTAATATTTACTAATATTTGTATTGAGATGAATGTTTTCCTGCATAGCGCTGTTTGTCAAAGGATAGTGGGCATTTTGTGGCCAGTGTTGTGATATTATGTTAGTTGAAACAAACCGTGAATGATGATAAAGCCGGTAGAATGACAACAAAGATGGTGTAAAGCAATGCCTAATCAATCTTATATAAAGTCACAATATCTGACCATTGGTAAACTATTCTTCTGACCTTTCAAGTGACTGAAGAAGAGAACGACAACCATTAACTCGTACCAGGCACCCGCGGTTTATTATGGCTCATTCCCCTGTATCAGAAAGGAGACCCTTGTCCTTCTAGCAGTAGGAGCATTATAAATAGATAAGACCATACACCACAAATTGAAACAACACTGAGCAGAGAGCCCATACCAACATACCCACGCTCCTTTTTATTGCTGGAGGAATAAAATTAATGTTTCCTCCAAGTTGTGTTAAGCTAAGAGAAATTTGTTTCTGTACTTAATGCCTCTAAGTGATGGATGGCCAACTTGTCGGTACTCATGCAATGCCTTGACCTTTGCATTAATTTTATACTTATTTATTGGCAGATCGTTTGCATGATAAAGGATCGTAAGTTTCTTTTAAGTAGGCATCATTGCTCATTTCAGATTAATCATGTTTTAAATGGCTGGAAAGGACGATGGCTAACTTTTTATTTCTTTAAGTGAAGAATTATTGTCGCACTTGTGAAACTTCTAACCTCATGAGCAGTCGATAGTTGATTTTGCTTACCTTTCACTTATGTTTATAAAAAAAAACGAACCACTAAAAATTCGGGTCGTAAGTGACACATATGGACAGTCACATGTAGGCTTAAAACGTTTAAACAAATGTTTCCACTATTCGAAACATTTACGGCATTCGTTTCCGACTATTTTAGACTCACAGAAGGTGACATGAACATGAACCACGGAGACGCTCCGGGCGTCAGGGACCACGTGATGGCTTCCGGCCACCGTAGACGCGGGCCTGTGGATGGTGAGTAATGGGCTAGCTCGCCGTCCGTCCGTCTTATGACGACGACAGGCCGTGTCGACGGCGCGTTCGTGTTCCACGCGCGCCTCAAAGAGATGTCAGCAACATGGAAGGGGCCCGCAAGGGCCGACGCCCGTCGGGGCTGCGGGTTGTTCGAAAGAGATACCGCGGCCTCGACACAAAGGGCTAAGAAGGAACATGAGTGGTTTTTAGTAAGTAGAAATCTGACACTCTCTACCGCTCTGCCCAGAGCGGTAGGAGTCATTTGATGATTTCCCACGCTACAAAAATAAAAAGGCTCAGATATTTGAAACCAAGCCATGACCAGAAAATGAGAGCCTATTACTGTCAATCGAGCACTGAATCTGACTCCGGGTTATTAATTGATGAGATTTAAGATAAGAAAGCTGTTGGAAAACAGATGCAATATACAAGACACTTAATCCTTTAACCACAACTGAGTGACCATCAACTATCAACGTTGATCCACAATCCCATCAAATATTCAAGAGATCCGGGACCCATTCACAAATGCTGCAATTACAGCATCTACACGCCGTTCCGGAGTTACGAGCGCCTTAGATTTATTGTTATTACCTCACATTTCCTTCGGGTAACGTTTTAATTACACAGATCGGCGATAAAGCATCGCTGGAGCGCACTTTTCTTCATTACAAGATGGATGGTCTGCATCTTGCGTGTTATTTATTGTGGTTCCGTTTAATTGTGTAATGGTTATAGGTTTGTGGTTAGGGTGGTGAGGTAAGCGATTTGCGGATTAGAGTGTAAGTATATTGCTTGTATAGTTTTTCATTAGATAGTTGTAGGAAAATAAACTACCTAAACATTTTCTATATGGAAGACATTTGTTGTAATAGAGCCAAAGAACATAAAATGCACAGAAAATAAGTTTTATGCAGTCTAAAGCTAAGCAAATATTCTTGAAGGATAAAATATGCATTATAATGGTAGGTAAACTAATCTCAACTCAACATTAATAGATCAAACAACATAACAAAAGATAATAATTCACTTTAACAACAAATACAATACCCTAAAAGCAACATAGTACTACCCACAAAAGATAACAATACATCCGCACTTACGGACAAACCTATAAATAATTCCCGAAACTAATATCGTAGCGGTTGCGTCATCACTAAACCGTACGTCAAAACTGTTAGAAATGATATTGGCGAACCCAAAGCAACATTGGAAGCAATACCAGCCATAAATCAAGTGGTTCATAAGAGATCTCCCCCTACGGAACTGACACTACATGAACTAGCAAAAGGGAAATCGCCATTCAAAAAACATTCAACATTTCCTCTAAATGTGCTCTTTAAGAGTGTTTTTCGCGGGTTCGCACTGGATAAGACCTTTGATCGGTATCAGAGGGCGAACTGAGAAAGCTATCGACACTTTCCGTATTCACTTATCATTTATCGCCAACGTAGGTGTATTTACAAGCAATTTTGAACCTTCGGAACACGCATTAAATTATTCATCACATTGATTGATCGAATTGTTTTACTCATCGTTTAAATTACCACTCGACTCAACTAAGATGGATAGTAATTATTTATCTATTCTTGTATCTGCTTGATTAAGTTCTATAAAACAATCTACAATCAGTCTACAATCTTTGTTGCAATCTAAAATATCCAAAATCAAAGCAATACGTACTATATTGGCTTGTATGTTACTTGAACTTACGACACAGCATTCGACACGGGGTCTTCCGCAGGCCATTTGTCACAGAGGCCATTTGTACTTGTCGAATCACGGCCATTAGACGAGAGTGTGTGACCGCGTGGGGTTAGCCTCGTCCAAACTGTGCGACGTCACTCCACCAAACTGACGCAGACTACTGAAATGCCATACGCCAGAAATTCGAAACGACCGGTTGACAAAAATAAGAATGCACAAATATTTCACATGTGGTGCCAGACAATTGTGAAGTGTCGCCCAATGTGAACGTGAGTTAAGGGAATACCGCGCTTGTCAATATCGACTTGTATGAGCCAAGCTGTCCTGTCGATTTATCTTACTTTGCGGCTATTGTTACAGACGGCCGAGGTTACAGCTGATTTATAAGTAGCCTAGTTAATTACGGCGGGCGTCGACGCATCGTTAATTTCTCTTCGGCTCCCATTTATCTCTCGGCTGTCATTCGTGCCGGCTTCCTATTTCCACCTGACGTCCGTTTCTGAGTAAAGGCGTAACTTTAAAAGCTCGCCAATAAATACATTCGCATAAAACTCGAGTTTATCTCCGTACCCTTTGAAGTACGGCCCGAGAAAACAAACAAAGCAATAAAGAAGGCCTTTATCGGAGCCACGAGTCGACACGCGAGCTAATTTACAACACAGCCGCGGGTTTTATCTTCATTAACCCATCGATTCACAATTAAGACGCGGAATAAATCTCCGGTAATGCGCTCCCCGTCCGCGCCGGTAGATTCAACTTCAAACAGATGTTATGTATAAATAAAGCCGAACGGAGGCAACCACTCGATATATTCCTGTCCGCGGCAAACTTTACAGATCTATCAGCGCTCGCTCGGCAGGGACAAGCGACGCGCGCGCGCGAACCAAAACCGACCTTAGTTGCGCAGCGACATACAGCTATCTGTTACTATCCGTGGAACGACTCTAGACCAAATTAATGTGCCACAAGCCAAACAGCTGCACTCCATAATGCCTATAGTCCGTTAAAATCGTGGTCGAGTTACGTCGTTACCGCTGACATGGAGTCACAAACCTCATCTTATTTCCAGCGTAACGAGTCGATGCTCACATTCGATTATCTGGCTGCGGTATCCGAGGCATTACAGTTGATGTATCGACGGCGACTGCGCGAGATTGTCGGCCGACGGTTGATTTACTGTGCCCATTTCTTCCTGACACTCCATACGGAATAGATCCCCATCTGTCGCGAGCGGTGTGACGGATCGCGGCAATCGGAAAGCGTCGAGGGGCTCTCTAATGAATTGTCCCAAATAATTGGGATAGTATTTTATATCGGCGTCATTTGTTCTTTTATCGGTACATTTGTTGCGTTGATTTGTTAGGCGCTTTAACCTCGCGGTATTAGAGTATTAATCTGGCTTGTTTTGTTTTTCTTGTTTCGCTAACAAAATATACAGTGGATATTGCTTTGTTGGGTGTTTAAAATTTATTTCTCCGCGAGTAGAAATGCGGTTATCTGTGTATCTGTCTGAGCGAGTCGTGAAGTCTTTGAAAGTTTTATTCGACTGGATAGTTTTTATGTGTCGTGTTGGATGTGAGTGCGGTGGCATCTGATCGGTAGTCATGAGCTCAGACAATGCTCGCATCACGTTATATCGCATTCCTCATCTCTGCTTCTGTAGCTGCTGAACGTGCATTTACTACAGAACCGAGCATTGGAACGTAGTAAAAAATATCTTCGTAAATTATTTTGTATTGTTGGGTTTAATTGCATTCCTGTATCAAATACTCATTTATATATTGGTATTTTCAAATAGCTGGCATGGCTTTTGTAGTTCCAAATTATTGCTTTATTTTCAGGTTTATTGCCAGTCTCATAGTGTTTATGTCTTTGTAAATTTGCGAGCTCATAAAGATAAGATATATAACGCAAACGTTCAAACTTCTAACCTAACCTCTAAAAAACTACTTAACTAAAGCAGACCAGATCCACAACAAGTCATAAAGCCAACACTTTAGATCAAAGAGGAACATTTGCCCGTCTCTGTGTGAATGCGTTCAACATTCAAGATAAGACTCCTGACTTTGATGTATGCGCCGCATCTTGATATACGTCTGCAGCCGTTTCAATAAGCGTATAGCGTCTGTCTGTCGCTACCGAAGTAGTTTGAGTTGCGAGGGAGTCCTTTTTATGTAGTTTACTGTTTTATGTGTACCTGCATAGGTAGATACGTATGTAGCAGACAAGTCTGCTAAGATTGGAAAAGGAACTAAGTCTTGGAGGATTTCAAACCCTATTCTTTCGGCTGTGCTACTAAAAATATTTTCCTTAACAATATACGACTTAATACCAAGATTAAAAGTATGTTCAAAACAAGTGTCGGCCGTTTATTGAGAAACAAGATCGCACTATGAAGTAATTAGGTGATTAATGGATGTTACGATATCATAGACAACCTCATCAGTTTTACAAGACCCACCTCCTCAATCAGACCACACACAAGAAACGAAATTCAATTAAAAACCATTCATTTCCAACACAATCAGTAGAAGACTAACAACATTTCATAATGAATCACCATCACGAACATTGCCTATCAAGTTTAACGGACGGACAGACAATGTTATTACACTGACGTGACGTGTCACGCCTCTTGGCGCAACGTCAAACAAATGCCGTGACTTTTGACTTCAACAATGTAAAGAAGAATGTTTTTGTGAAGGAAATGTAAATTTTCATAGCGATGAAGTAGGGAACTAAATTATTAACAAAGTTGATAGTAGGGTAGCTCCGAATTGCTAAGCAGGAACATATTTTGATAGACTTAATAATATAATTTACAATTTACTTTTCAATTAACTTGAAGCTGGTGTACCACAATATAGTTTAACGGATAAGATCTAAACCTTGTCAGAAGTTGAGAGTGAAGTCAATATTGAAGTTGTTGAATCGTGATCGTTTGAAGTTTCATCCAATACAAATTACGAGAGACATGATGCAAAGGTTAAGTGATGGTAAAAATTATAAACTGTTTCGTAGGTAATTAAAACTAAGAATTAAAAAGAATACTGACGATATACAAAATTTATTGTTTATATGATATGAAAATAGAGATGATTTCACTACACTTAAAGATATTATTCATTTAATTTTGTGTAGTATTAAAGCTTACGTTAAGCTCACATTAAAAGATATTCGCAGTCGTTAAAATTGCAAATCTATTTCTTATAATAACATCATTAGTAATAATGTCAGTGCATCTCAAGTAGATAAAGATTATCAATAAATTCTTCATTTTTTACTCCATAGAATTACAGATCTGTATGATTAATACGTAATTCCTATTTGATAAATATACCATATTAGCTGGACATTGCCATCTTAATACGCTCAATAAAAAATGTCGGGTATACAGAGATTCTTACTCACCCCACTCCGATAAGGCTTAATCGCAATGATGTATACGAACAATAAAGATTTTATACCGATCTCAGAGTAAAAATAAAGAATGGTGTCGATTCAGCGTAGAGCGTATGAATTAATTCACGAAAGGAGGTATTTATTTGTGATTGGAGGCGATTACTCTTACTTGTTATGAACATTAATCACTAAGCATTACGCTTTCCTTACCACCTAACGAAGATCAGCGTGTGTACACGTATCAGCATTTTTATCAAACACACAGAACTGACCTCATAAACCCAATCTATCGCTCATGAGTAATAGCATTTTCATTTCACTTAGTTCTTAATAACAAACTCAAGATTGATACTAAACAATTTTCGAAATTGATGATCTCACAATCGACAGTTCGAAAATTGATGATCGTGTAAAGGAAATAAACGACCACCTTTCTGTATTTACAGTCCATGAATTTGAGTACGATTTATCATTCGAACCGTTACGGTGATAAATCATGCTCATTCACAAATACTTAGAGCTACATACACACGTCAGACGAGTTTGCCTTCCGCCATGTCCCTCCATAAAACAGTCTGAAAGCCTTTAAATATAGAAGTTGTAATTACGTAAACAGACATATTGACGTACGTCTGAAAGGTAATCATAAGCTAAAATTTATCACGGAGTGAATCATTCATGCGCTAAGACAGCTGACAGCCAGGCACATATATTATAATGATCGACAGCCTGACGTTGCTTGTCACAGAGGGATAATGTTGTTGCCACACTAAATATCGCAACACATTTCAAACTCAACTCTGATCCTTCCAAATAAAGTTACATTTACATTAGAAAGGTCCATGTTGCTAACGACATTCTTGTTTCAAGCGACGAGAATTCTAACGAAAAGAACAAAGTACTACAATATCTTGCACAATTGGAATAGAACCTTATTGCGTCAGCTATCGCTTCAAAATTCTTTGAAAGCTCTAACTTTGTCGAGTTATTCGTGTTGGGAAATGTGACTTAGTTCCAGGTAGAGACTACAAAGGAGGAATGAACTTTATTGGGGATGGTTAAGGTTGGAAATGGTGTGATGGATGTGAGGTGTTGTAAGCTGTTCGTATAGTGGTGTCTGTCGGTAGCGCGGTAGCAGAGAGACGTGTCGTGGCGTGTCATCGCGACGCAATGAAGATTTATGAACAACCCGGTACTACGGTTCAGTCGAAGCCACATACAGTTTTCTACTTTGTTAATAATTTTATGGCAAAGTTTAAAACACGAGTTTATCTTTCCTGTGTTTATTTCTTATGCACGTTTATGTAATTCTGGTAACAAAACAATTTTGTTTATGTTGCGCCAACATGCAGGATTTTCGTGAGTTACTGATGCTAACCTAATTTCTGACTCAAGTGCATTTTACGACTTTTAGTTATTTATACTAACAGCTTTAGTCCATGTTTAAATTTTTACATACCCAAGATCAAATGTTTCGTCGAAATACTTAAAACTTCAATCATAGTTAGAATAATCATTATTAACTGGCTCCCACTCATTTCTTCTTCAGTGCTCTAACAAAATATCATTCACCTTCGCAATCCTTATAAACATTCTAATTAACAATTGTACTAATCTCTATGATAATTTTACCTACTTCATTATCTCGTTCTACTAGATTCTCGTTACCATAAATCTTTATCAGCTAGTATCCATCTTTTTATACTCCTTTCCACTTGACATTGACATCTAGAGATGGACAAAACATGCATTGAAAAGGAAACTCGTCTACAACCTTATTATGAAAGCTAAGCCTGGAATATTCCATAGCAATCAGTTTTCTCTTAGATTCTCTTTATATGTTTTTTCATAGTTATTTATTAGTTTAAAGATTTCAACTTACCTTTCAGTTTAATCATTTTTGTTCCAATGCTAATACTAGGTAGTACATTAATGTAAGTAAGTGTCGAGTATGATAGGAAATTCTATTTACCGATGTATTCGTCGTTTCAATTTTGCCGTTCATTTTTACTGAAATACGATAGCGTAGTTCCTTGGTAAAGCTCCTCAGCTGCTCACACACAAGGCTATCAATTTCATTTTATGTTTCGTTGGTAGTCATTTGGATAGTGGCATCGTAAAACGTTGAGAGATTGGGTAATGTTTTTAAGTCTTTTGACAAATAAATAAGAATATTGATTGATGCAGCAAAAACAGATATTTTAGAAATATATAACAAAATCTAATATAATAAATAACAACAATCTTGATCGACAAAACAAGAATTTACTCGTTAATGATAGTGTAATGGATTACTTTGTATTTGTGTTATTTGTTGTTTTGATGATGATTTCTTACCAGATCTGCGAGCAATTCAATAAATTGCCAGAAAAAAACAAAACTGCAACTGTAAATACAAAACAGAAGAACATCAACTCCCAAATGAGAAATCCCTCGTTACAAATGTTGAACGATCCTGCGTTAATGTTGAAGTATGTCAGCATCCCGTAGTAGCGGGCGTCAGATCCTCTCATTACGTATTTATGTGTGACGGGCGGGATAAGCCGCGTCATGTCGAGGCGAGGACTGGCTGAGCTGGGTTGTCAGTGTTGCCACCCTTGAAGGTGAATACTTGGACTGTTCTGACGCTGCTGAAAGGAGGACTGCCGTAACCGATTTATGGAATTGAAGTTTGAGTTTTAGAATTTATCGCGTTAGACTAGAAATATACTATTAGGAATATAAGAGTTCGCATATAATCCTTAAAGGTTAGACAGAGGTGGCCCTATTAGTGCACTCACATTTTCACCTTTTGATTATTCTCAAGTGTCATGTAATAAGGGTGTCTATTGCCATTAGCTGGGCACGAAACCAGACTCCGCTGTACTGTGAAATTTTTAATGTATAAAACCCAATAAAACTTTGTCGGACCTGGGCATGGAACCAATGACCAATAGTATGTATGGTCAACCTTTTGCGACCACTAGAGCATCCAAACAAGGAATTATAAGTGGGTACATACAAATTTCGAATTGCATGACAAACAATGTCAGTACCACATCAAATACATTCCAATGAAATCATCAAGTCAATTACTCACAGAAATCAAATTCTCTGCCAAGAGTCAAAGCAATTCCGTCTACGGTATTGGCATACTTTGAATGTGAATATCAATTAATTGTCTCAAGTAATTCATACCAATATAAATCAATACTCAAGAGTAACTACGTTAACTTATTCTTCACTTTAGTTTTCATATCGTGTCTCCCTTTGTCTCATTCTCTTTCATAAATTCACCATTATCACTCTCCTTGTTTATCCAAATCACATCTTCAAGTCCTACAGGTGAACAATTGCATTCCCCTTAAAATTCGCACTCCTTGTCTGTTCCTAAGCATACTGAACCAAGTCGTTTGCCGTCGGATGTGTATTGTTTTATTCACAATCCGATGCTCGGATAAGCATTCATGCATTTTTATTTCAATTTGCATTCGTAGGGGATGCTTTTTGAATGTTTATTTTATTTGTCACGGCTTCTTTTGCTTCCTTGTTGATGTCTTCCGCATTATGATTGAATTATTTAGAATAAGTCTAGTTTATTGAACTTTTTGTGACTTTATGTACAGTGAATTTCATTTTGTTTTTTCTTGGAGTTATATGTTTGAGTAGTTTAGTAAAGAAAGGTCTATATCCAAGTAACTTTACACGTCGTATTTCAAGTAGAAATAGTTTCTTAAATTGTTTTCATTACAATTCTAGTGCTTTCGTAGACGGGCTTTACCAAATTTGCAAATACTTTCTCTATTCCAAGCATTGAAATATTTCAATACATTTCCATAAATATCAATAAGAATCATTCATTGTTCTATAAGAATATCAATCACACAAACTCTATTTATAGTTGTACCGACATCTAATGAAAGAAAGCCTCGCCAGCCGCCAGATTCAACATCCATTAATAAAACCATACAGATAATAATCACGCTCGTTTATAAAAAATATTTTATACTAATTCAAAACTACCGACCTTCATTATAAACGTCATCGTTCAAAAGGAAAATTGATTTACAACACTGCATTACGCTATTATTTTATGACGCGAGAACGCCCCGAAATAAAATACTAACAAACATTCAACCGGCATCCACGACCATTACTATAAAGCCACAAACGATTTTGCTATTAAAGAACACTATACACAACTGTATCCACTGAAACATAGAGTTGAAATTGGAATGAAGAATATTTTTAGGGTTGAAGATGACAAGGTTGTCAGGGACCGTCATAAAGCGAATAAAATACGGGGCACAAAGAATAAGCGGTCGTATAAGCGCTGTTATGTCTGTCAACATAAAATATTGTATCCTGCGCGCGGGAGCCGGGTTCAAATTGTGCTGCCTCTATTGCCCCATTAATCTTTGTAATGCACCGTGTGAAACGGCAGATGAAGATATTGCAATGCTCTGTCTTTGTCGTTGTTTCGGACTCTGCGCTTTGTCCGTCGGGAAATTAATAGGCGTTGAAGGTGTGGGCAGATTTTATGGATTCTGCTAAAAGAGATTTAGTGTTCAGTGATAAAATTAAGTAAGATCATGTTTCGCTGTCTGGTAAAAGGACACCAAGATAAAGCGGCGGTGCCACTTAAAGCTAAATCTGCAGTTTAAGAGCTGAACGGATGCAATTATATTCGTATTTACTGCTTTTCTGTAAAACCGTTAACCCGAGACGTTTTATTTTTTGCATTAATATTATCTTCTCGGCTATTAACATTACTACTATTTCGCAAGGGCATTATAATTAGAACAGCAGTCATGTCGTTTGTCTAGTGCGACTGTGTGTCATCCGTGAGTGATGTCTCCGGGAGTACTTTGTCCGGATTAGTCGCGAGGAGCGATGTTTTCTAGGCTTATTGGTGACATATGACTGAGAGTGAGGATACGCGCCAATGTTGGCGGTATCCTGGTGAGAAGATTATATGGCTATAAAACCTGTAGGTTATATAAAATGATAAATGATGAAGACGATTTGGCTTATCGTTGAGTTAAACGTACATAATTATTATGGCGAAACATATTGTTGGAGAAGAAGATAGCGTAACGTTCTTAGGGTTTCGGTGACAAAAATATGTCTCTTTTTAACTACAGTGCCTAAGTCTGTAACAATTTTCTTTCACATAATTCTAGTCAAACTTTAGTAATCCCAAGATTACAAATTAGAAAGTTTATTTTAATTGTTCGTGATAATTAAACACATGGCGTATGCTGCCAGACTCAAAACATTTTAATAGATACAATTACATGCAAAAAAGCTTTGCGACGAATTGTCAAAATTAATCAGTCTAGAAGATCTAATTGTTATTTTAAAATAAAAAGAGCATCTATTAAGTTCTGTCCACATAATAAAATTATAAGATCCATTGTCTTCTCTTCTCATAATATTAATACTAATTGCATTGTATTCTGGCTCTGTTTTAGCAAACGTCTCGAACAGCTGCCACTCCACATTTAATAAACAAAAACTAATTGTTGATTCTTTGCCTTGGACAGAAACTTTCGCAACACAATGCTTTTATCATTCCCAAAGTAATTACAAACACAATGTGTTGTCAAAACGTTATAATTACTTATTTAACAACAAATGTAAGTAGGACACTTATTAATTCGACAATGGCTTGCATGTGAACGGTTATTATGGCTGACGATAAAACTATTCAGAATATACCTTTTGTGTTTTAAGTTAATTAAAATGACAAATGTGGTATTCTTGTCATTTTCAGAATTTCATGATTTGTGAATGAAAGAATTGTGTCAGGTGTTCTCTACTGTTTAAAAATGTTAATAAAGGAAATTGCTCATGATGTGTATAATTAGGCGTAATTTGCCTCATGTTAGTATAATACCATATTGTGTTATTCCCACAACAATGTTTGCATGCAAATGTGTGCTTACTGTTACGTGAAGGCAAACTTCTAAATCTACACGTGGATCTCATTCATTATGTTTTCCTAAAAAAACTTTAGGTGACAGTGTCGCATTTATGTCGTCAGTCATTAAATTCTGGATTTGCATAACTATGATCAACACTACCATTACTAGTGTAAGTCTTATTATTACCACTCAGTCTACTAATTTTAAAGCCTTCTACAAAAGCTACTAACATACTTTCTGTATTGAAATGAGTAGCTACATGAAAATAATTAAGAACATGTTTTAAAACATTTTTCACTCACTACCGCTCATAGTTCAGATAAATATTCAATTAACATTGGATGGATAGGCGCAGTGACTGGTGATACGGTACTGATAGTGTCAGAGTTAATAACTGGTGCTGTTTCATATTCTGTTTCGTCATTATCATTACGTTTAGTTGCTGGTATTTCATTAGGATGATTATTTATCAGATTATTAATAGTAAACTAACTTACAGTACATTTTTTTCCTAATTGAAATATAATTAGTTTTTCACAGTATCTCAGGAACATCATTCTGTTAAAGTTATTGCCATCTTTATTTTTAGGGGAATGATGCTGTACTAGACTTTGCATTCTTACGTATAAAATCCCCAAGAGCCATAAATGCATATTGTTGAAACTCTCATCATTTTAGTCAAGTTCACCTGTTCCATTGGGTATTCTGGTCAAGTGCCCCAAGTTCGTGCATTTGTAATAAGTAGTGGTGGAGTGCATACCCCCAAGAAAACCGAACCTATCCAAGGCAAGATGCTGAAAAATTGATCACCTACGAGAGATCTATTAAGATCTCGAATTCATTAAAGAAGGGCCTAATTTCAGTTGGAAAATCTGTCCTTGGTTTTGCTTTTGAAAAGATAAAAAATAAATTAAAAATAATACTACCACAGAAGCCACATTTTGTGATTGACAGTTTCACCGTCACATTAACTACTTGATTGGCACCAGCTGCTAAATTCCATAATTTATTTCATTCCCTCATCAATTCAAAGCATTAATTGGCCACTATTTAAAGAGTAATTAGAGAAATGAACGGTTCGACAGGGCCGCGGGGCGAGCCTAGTGAACCATACAATTTTCTTTATAATTACATTTTGTAAACCTTCGTTTGTGACAGCTTGGCGACCAATTAAACTATAGCGATTGCTGTGGTACAAGTGACCAATGGTAGCGACTGTGAAATAACGCTGAAGCTTTCTAGAGCAATATCAACTGTTTGTAGTAAGTGGCATATGCTTTCCATAATATATCTACATTTCTGTCTAAGTTATAACCGTAAAAAATGTTTTAGTTATATTATTAACTGGCCTACCATTGTTTCTATTTCACGACCGACAGGATTGTGCCTTACCAAAATAATAAACCTTTATTTACACTAAACTGACAAAGATTTATTTATTTAAACTTCATGTACAAAAGTGGTACATAGGCGGACTTAATGCCACAAGGCATTCTCTACCCGTCAACCTTTGAGTCAAATAGGACAGCACTGTGGTAGAGTACAAAAAAATAAATAATAATAAGGATAAAGCCATTTTGCAAACATAATACATAAACAGGTACATACCAGTACATATATATACAGTACATTTATCTCTTCTTTATGTTGTTTTCACGTCTCTTCAATTAAATCAACTTTATTTCCATTTTAAATTTCCCATTTACCTGCATTCTCTTCTGACTTACACCACTTCCGACCTAACCTTGTAATTTGTCCCACTATCCGTGTCACATGTCGTGTAATTAAGTTTCTCTTATTATATCAGAAACAACAATCTGCGCCACCAATACATTTACATTATACATATCAGCAAAATATTATTGTATTAATTATTGTATTGTATTACTATTGCTTTGGTGAATTGATTTAGTGTTTTTTGCTGATAGTCAGTTGTTGATTGGTATTTTTAAATTGTATCGTGATTTTTGAAGTGATGTTTTTTTGTTTCAAAATAATGTTTTGATATTATGAATATTATTTTGAAAAACGACATTTTTAAAATGCTCGAAAAATTTTGAAAGATAATCTTTAATGAGTTAGAAAAATAAAAACTTTTAAAAATTATTAACATTTGATACGATAATTTAAAAGGAATAGAAAAAATGCATTAAGCAAGTTACCTACATTTTTCTGTGAAATAGTCTAGTTTTATTATTTGCACCAAACAGGACGTCTTAATAAAGATTTTATAATATCTACTGATACTATCACAACTTTAATGTGCATAAGAAAAATCTTCAAACCGCACTAATGAGCTAATCAAATATTTTACGACTAAATCTAAACTATGTTATATTATAAATATTATAATTTATTTTAAATAAAGTAATTTGAATTCGCACATTATAATAAACAAGCGATATTTATTTAAATATGTTATGCACTAAGATAAATAGCAAAATTTAAATAAAGCCATTTATATGCATCATTATAATAAACAACTGCATTATTTTAAATACGTATTAATTTTACAATGTATTGTTGATTATGTAATAAATACTTATTTAAATCTCAGGTTAATTTAATGTTAATTCTAGTCAACAACAGATGTGCCTGGTTAAAAATATGCCACAACTTTACTGCTTATTGAGCATAAAAATGACCAAATAAGGGCAACAGATGTAGACTTCAAAATAAATTAAAAATATTAAATACCAGACCAGATAAATAGTTATTTAGTTTTAAAGTGCATAAAATAAACCTACCTAACCTATTTGTACCACTTGCAGAAAACCTCCTATCTGGACTCGAATTATCATGGCTGACCTGGAAGTCTTTGAACAGTCTATGGACACAGGTAGGCCGAAGAAGGAAAAACCAGTCCCAGTGGAAATTCATAGATGACTGTCCTGGAGTGTAAGTGTAGTGTTACCCGACAAACGATGGAACACTTGGTATCGTGTTCTGTCTATATTGTGGATTGCACATCACAGGAGTTGATGAACGCTACTGCAAGTGACAAACAGGTCGCCAAATGTTTGACTGATTCAAATTAGATTGTCATCGACACGCTAATGAGGAGAAGTGCACAAATGGAAAGGCAAACAAAGCGAAAATGAGAACAGCAACTTGGCCCAATTTATAACTTTGATATAAGTTGAACCGGTACCTATGAAAGAATGATTGTTATATTAAAAAATAAAACATAATCGTAAACCTAATAATTTATGATAATTATTCAATTTATAATACGTTCACAATTTATGGTTTGCATGAAATACAGAATTTATGCACTTTTAATTACTTTGCGAGGACTTTTATTTATTGTATGGCATCACGCGACGGACAGCCATTATAACCCGTTTGCTGTTGCATTATTACACTTTTTAATTATTATGTTGTTGCAAAATTAAATTGCAAACTTGATTGTAAAATTTTATTTTTAATGTTTGTAATTAATTCTAGAATTTAAGCATTGAATGTGAACGTTTGAATTTGAATGCTCGGGTTAATTGCGTAAGTTTAGTTTAGGTTATGATTTTAATTAAATTGTGGTTATTTAAAATGAGGTTACCTAGCAAAGCGTGGTGATGGTAGGTAGGAGTCAAGCTGTGACCGTGTGGCGTCCAAAGAATGTAAAGAGAAGTGTCGGTCGTCCGGTGGCGAGATGGGCAGACGACATTTTTTGCCATTACGGGAATATCCTGGTTTGAGGTTGGCACAAGAGCCCGTCGGGGCTGCGGGTTGTTCGCAAGAGATACCGCGGCCTCGACATGAAGGGCTACGAAGGAACATGGGTGGTTTTTAGTCAGTAGAAGTCTGACACTCCCTTTCGCTCTGCCCAAGCACGGGAGGGGTTATTTGATGATTTTTTACACCCGCAAAAAAAAAAAAAGGTTGGCACAAGAAAATAGGGGTCTATATTTACCATTGGGTGAAGTTGGTCGATCATCATAGATAATGATGATGCATTTGAGCAGCTCTTGCCAGATTTTACTTTTAATTCGACTGATTTTCATTGTTTTACATACCGTACAGTCTGTTAGTGTCTTTTTGTCATCATTAAATTCTTCAGATAGAATGAATGTTTAATCGGAATACAAACTAAAAGAACTAAAAGACATTTTCATGTTACAAATGCTAAATCAAAAATGTTAAACCAAAGTTTTATTATAATTTGATAATAACTCAGTCGTTGCTCTAGTGGCCACAGGCGCGACTACTAAGCATACAGTCCTGTTTTGTTTCTCGTGTAGGACAAGGTTCTTCCATCAAAAATTTCCCTGTGTAAGCTACAGAGTTTGTGTTTGTGCCAGTTTGGCGCCCCGAATTACATTCACTTAAACATAGATGACAAAATGTGGGTGTACTGTTCATCATCATCATTATTTCAGCCATAAGACGTCCACTGCTGGACATAGGCCTCCCCCAGAAGTGGTTTTGCCATAATCGCCACGCTTGGCAGGCGGGTTGGCGATCGCAGTAAGGTTGTTACGAAGGCACAGAGAACGCTGCTGCCCATTCTCTGGTAAGTCCCTTAGTCGCCTCTTACGACACCCACGGGAAGATATGGGATGGTGCTATTCTTCACGTCCGACACCATACGGAACCGTCACGTGTACTGTTATGTACAAACTTTGCACAGTAACCCTACGTACTAACCCACTAACAACTTACCCGACACCAGTTCGTTATCAAGTCTAGTCGAGCAATAAATTATAGCCTGGATGTGTTCCATCACTCCCATCTGACTCCCGCCTGATGGATCGACGATGTTTGCTTATAGCTTGTGTTGTTCTACTGTTTTCTATTTTACAACTGTGTTTGTTGGAGTTTGTAGTGTTCATGGTTTATCCTAGGCAGCTCCAGTAAATTATAAAATAAGTGGCATCAGTTATGTTATGTATCCTGAAAGTAAGACTGGAATTTGTAATAAGGCACAAACTGTTTTTAGCTATATAATGTGATATTGTGCGGAGACAAATGAAAAGAACTTGCATGAGAGAGAACGACCACAATGTTCGCACTTTAGTCTCTCAGTTTGAACGAGCAATTATTTAAAAATAAATACAGCCATAAGAGCATTTATACTTGGTTTGTGAGGTTATCAATGAACTAGAAACTCCAAGGTACTCCACTATAAAACTTTTCTCATCATTTATGGTGTGGCTCATCGATTTGTCTACCAACCTTTGTTATAAAAACCTACGTATCGCACAAAGAACGCCAACACGATATAAATACATAAAAAAATATACGATCGTGTAATTTCGCAGCACAATACCCCAACTCATAAAGTAATAAGGTTGCGAAATTCGCAAACTTCTTTGATCTTGTGAAAATCATAAAAAATGTATTTCGTAACATCGTCTTTATTCATGCGAGTAATCGCTTTCGGCGTTCATGCAGACTCTACAATGAGAAGTTATTAAAATCCGGATAGTCCGCATCCTATTACATTACTAACAAGTAGTTCTCACAACAAAAAATAACCCCAGCGTTGTCACGACTCGCGTCACAATAAAATATCGTTTAAGCTTTTTATATTCTAAACGCGAACTTATATTATCAAATGAACCGATCGCTCACTCGGTCACGCATTGTCAAATTTCCTGTCATTGACGCGTCGTCATCAAATACCCTTACATTCGAGGGTTACAAAACATTTAACAAAAAAAAACGAACCAATAAAATCGCTTGTATTGACATTAGGTTTTCAAAATAGAGAACCGATGTTTAATTCATGAATACACTAAATCCAGGTACAAAAACATGAAATTAACATAATAACGAGGATCGTCGGAACCAATTTTGACAATACATCGCGTTGAAGGGTAACATAACCCTCTAATTTGATGTGCGGGTACATAATACCCGGGCATGCATTATTCATCCTTTGATAATATGTTAATTTACTCCACCTTATGTTTATGCTAATCGTAATTGGTTATTTCACTGCACGGATTACAGCGCTGTAAGGCATCAATCTTCGCTACGCATCTGTCAAACTTAATCCCGCCGTGAGAGGTCATTTATACAGAAACACGTTGTGATATTTCAAGGCGTGCCCTGGCGGCATTCATAAAATCTACATTATTATCTCAATTAATATCTTAAGATTTATACGTCCCCTTTTAAAACTTTTTAATGTGATAATTAATCAAGCTGAATGTGTAAAAACAGATATCGCAGGGTATTAATTTTATGCGGTTTTTTGGCAGATTGACATTTTCAGATACACCTATCGGTTGGAGGGTTAATTGCTGAATGACATTATAATGAAATTGTCATAGACTAATCGTTTTGTCTGTTTGACTTTGTGTTCAATAAATCCTGTATAGATATTGATAATGACTAAATACAACGACTATTCAATTTGTTCATTCAAAAATCTAATGTTATTTGACACCTGTGATTAAATTTCGCAAAAATGATTGATGAAACGATGGTAGATAATATCGAATTTACAAACCTCAGGCATCGGAAATGCATAATAAAGAACTTGAAAATGGCAAGAACCGCCGCGGGTGCAACGTGTATTCTTCTTTAAAACACAGATTAACATACAAGCTGTCTTTACGACCATAATAAACAATAAAGAATTAAGAAAATGTGATTAAATAAGCCATCTTATCTCATAACGATATCCACGATACATTAGTATTACTTTATTAACCTTTAACATAATAATAATGTACCATAATGTTGTAATAATAACTTGTAGTAATAATGTCAATTACATTCAATTGCTATTGTGCCATTGCTATGACTTTGGACTTGTAGATTATCGCGCAAAAAGTTTATTTTATATAGAGGAGTTGCGTTTTTAATAATAACCTCCTCTTTTTTAAAGTCTGATAAAAATTACTGCCCAATGGCTCACTGTTATAGTAAACAAGAGTTACTGTAGGTAAGTAGTATCCAGCGTAAGTATTACTAGTCTAGGACAAAAGCTCTATTCTCTGACTTTCAAACCAATCGGACTCTCAATATTGAATTTCCCAAAGTTGTTGAAGGAAAAGTGCTCTAAAATCCTTGAATGACCCTACAGAACCAATGGACCATCGACAAAGAGTGTCGAACATCAACCTAAAAGTAAAAGATTAATCCTTAAGGCCGAACCCGACAACACCAAGATTAATCACAAAGAAACCGCGACAAAAACTTTTGCTTCCAAACGAAAAGTTCGTCGTCTCACCCAGAGATGGCGCTACTAGTACCAAACTAAACTATGACAAGACAAAACTATGTCAAAGTCGTGTCATATCTAAACGACATATTTTACAATATCAATGATTTATTGAATCAAATCAGAACGGATATAAACGTCGCTATCAATCAACTCCAATAGTTGGAGTTAATTATGAAACTGGTATCTAATGCAATAGCTGATTTATATTCATGGACTGTGTCAATACGGCTCTAGGTTTAATTTATTTGATTTATGTTATTCACACTGTCTTTGCTTAATTGGGTGAGCAGAATGTTTAATGGCTATAAACTGTGGCTGATAGAAATTGATGAATATTCAAAAAAAATATTATAAAAGAGCGGAGTCTTCCAAATGGGTAAAGCGATTTCGGATATTTTATATTTAACTGTATACAAAAAAAAAACATAAATCTGTTCTTAAAAAATCTCTCGCAATTGTTGAATATGTTAATAAAAAAGCCATGTTGATTGTAGGCTTTAAAGACAAATAGACACTCCAAAGTCCCTTAACTTTTTTAATTCCGTTTTTGTCTCCTAGATAATCCCTTAAAGAAAAAAGTCAGGCCAGATTATGTAAAAAACGGCATAACTATATTTAAAGCAACTCTCAAAGTACTAAAGTAAAACATGTCAGCTTATAGATGTTAATCTCGTAATAAACGAGTCTTAATTAAAATTCGTATTCAATCTGATTCAGGAAAGTATTAAAAATTGCTACATATTTATATGCAAAACCCGAGATATATGAATTTTATTGCCACGGCCAAAAGTATAAAAACGCGGTCGTAAAAACGAAAGTGTAACATCATTCGAAGGATTATTATAACATAAAAACATCTAATTTACATTAACATAACAAAAGGATGTTTTAATAACACATTCGATTAGAAAGTGAAAATAATTAATATTTATAAAAATATGATTACCTACGTTAACCTGTTCGCTGTTTGCTAGTTATTTTTTAGTTGCCCCGTCGCCTCTGTTTCATGTTACCCGTCCCGTCCGACCAATTACGCCTTTTGACAGTTGAATTTCCAACATGACGTGAGCCTAATCAAAATAGCATTTATTAAAAAAAAACTTGACATTAAAGCTGACAGCTCACGGTTTCATTATTAATGACGGTGTGCGCCGCCGACCTCTTTGGTATACATTTTCAATGTAATAAATTATTTTGTTGGTCTTTTTTCGCTATGGGAGGTGTGTTCGCGTGATTGCAGTCTTGTTTTACTCCATAGATTGACGGCTTTAATGTTTGTTTGAACATTAATTAACCAATGGACTTAGTTTATTGCGTCGTAAGATCATATAGCAGCTCTCTCACGACGTTGATTGGTTATAAAATTTATTACTTTGAAATTTATCGTTATTTACTTTCTATTTGCCAATAAATCGTGTGATATACCTATTATGTGTGTTTGAAGTATGAAATCTGACTTGAGTCTGATATATTCGGCAATTTTCAGTGTGTATGAGAAAAATAAAGAAAAAACGTTTTATGATTGGTAGGTAGATATTATATTTGAAATAATTCATTTAATATTAAACATAGAGATTATTTACACAAAACATTTGGCTGTACAGTCCGTTATCAACGTCACTCGACTCAACGCCGTCGGCGTGTCCACTTATTATAAATTACTATACTTAAATTGCACTAATCACTAAATTTGTCATGGCGGCATGCGCCTTAGAACATGAATAGTCTATCGATATCACAGAAGAAAATTGGACAATACAACATAGACGGTTAGTCCAGGTTTGCACTTCACTTTGTTTACTGGTGAACGGCGGCGCCGAGCCTTTGGCCGTACATCGCGTACGGCGAGTAGAAAGGGCCCAGCGCGGGGTTGAAGGCGCCGTACGGAGAACCTCCAAGGCTCGCTGGGAGACCAGCCTTGGAGTACGGGTGATACCGGCTGGCAGACAGAGGGCTGAGCGGTGCCGTCGGGTACGCGCTGCGCAGACCCGCCGTCGTAAACAACGGGTTCAGTGGGTTCAACAGTGAAGCCTGCGTGGAAGCAACAGATGCAGGTGTAGAACCGTCCGTCGTGTGGCTTCTCAAATGCTGCAGAAGCTCTTCCGAGTTGCCAAATCTCTTGCCGCAATAAGATTCACCCACAATCCAGTTGCACACATAAGGGCGGCTGAGCTGAGCGTATGGCATGCCGCCGGCTGCGGCCCCTTGCTGGGAGAGGGCCATAGCCATCGCAAGGTTGTACTTTTGGTGTTCGCATTGTGTACAACCAGCGGGGCATGAGCCGTTGCTCATTAGCAGATGGTGGTTGTTAACTGAGAACTGGCATCCAGTGCAGTAGGGGTCCTTGCACACTGGCACGAGAGTTTCACCACCGGCGGGTGTCTTCACTCGCGCATATCCAAGGTATGGGTTTGGAGAAGATCCGGGGAAACCAGCGGCAGCCGCCAGCATTGCAGCGTGGTGAGCACTGAACGGAGCACCCGCATAAGGTGGTCTGAATGCCGGGTTAGCGTGTTGTTCCATTCCCGGCGGGCAGCAGAGACTAGCTAGCGGATTAAATCCAGATAAACCAGCCATATTCTTGAAAGCTCCTAGATGATCCTTGCCGTGTCCCAAAACTTCCAACCCGGAGCGGATGATTGGGCTAGTTCCGGAAGAACCAGCAGGGGAAGATTTAGGTGCAGGGCTGCTCTTGCCATGTTCTGCTGACGGCGGCGTGGATTTGCGACCAGGTGTGCTTTTTCCAGATTTCTTTTCATCAGAGCTGTCCGAGCTAGCTTTAGACGAAGGCCTTTCTTCTGGTTTCTTAGTAACAACATTTGTTTCATATGGCTTGAATGCCAAATGTTTGTTGTGTTCCGGCGTGGAGCGCGGCTTGTCGACTTTGATCACGGTATTAGTGGGAGACGAACGACTCATTGTATCACTGTTAACACTATTCACTTTCTTCTTATCTAGCGGAGGAAGCAGCGGCTTGCTGGGCGCTGAGTCAACACCGATCTGGCTGCAAGTTTGCGCTAAAAGCGCAAGGGGGCTTTTCTTCGAATCCAACTGCAACAATAGAAATCGGAAATAAGTACGATTGCATAGAAAAATATTTAGATTTGAAAATATTTAACACAAGAAAATAAAATATTTTTGAAAATTTTCTAAAGTTAAAATTTAAAAAAATATTTATACTTACAGAGGACGGAAGAGGAGCCAAATAATCAGGTTGTAAATATTGGTTAGGATTAGTAGTCATCATTCCACCGTCTTCAAGCACCACCATTTGGGAGATAACTTTTACGATCACTTATAAACTTCACAGTGCGGTCACGAAACGGTTCTGGCAATATCTACTCTTTGCCACCGGTACGCGGAAACAAGGGAGATACGCGTGCGTTAGTGGCGGCGGTCGAGTCTACTCTGAGAGACCGGACCCCACCAGCCGCCGACGAGCCGCGGCCCCCTCACCCCGCGCCGCGCCAGACAGGGACAGCGATATCTCAAGTCAACATTAGAGGGAGAGCGCTATGTCTCACCGCTGCAGCGCTCGGCCATAAAAAATAAAGCGGAAACGACACATAGCTGCATTGCGGTAGGGGAAAAAGGAAAGGCGGTATGGTCGGCAGCCGGGTGCGGATTGAGACGTGCGATGGTGTTGGTGGCTCGCCACCCATGACGGGCGCGCTTTGAGCCGCCGCCGCGAGCGGCCGTACCTGAGCCGAGCGCTCCAGAGCCGCGCTGCTCGCTGCTCAGCTTTTTGTTTCACGCCACTTTTATTACGCCCCCGACGACGGCGCAGCTTCATTCTTTCGCCGTCATCGCACTTTACTGCTGACACATTCGAAACTACTTACTCTTTTACGAGCTCGCTTTGTTCTGGGATGCATCGGAGCCGGTTCAAAAGGGAAAATTGATCTGTTCCCCGAGACGGGGGCTTTCCGTGAAACCGTTTGATGTGATGACACGCGCTAACTTTAGCCGTTTACATGTAAATCGATAAACATTGAGCGCAACAAAAGGCGATATTTCAGTTTATCGACATCACTAAGTCCATAACGTTAATGTTAATCCGACACTAAAACCTGTCAAGCGGGCGAGTTCGGACCCTCCGTTGCGATCAAATTAAATATGTCAATTTGGGAACCCATATCAACAGCTGCGAGAGACGTCGGCGGGGCCCTTTAGAAATATTGCTTATTGTGTCCAAACAAAGATACTAAGTATAACGTATGGGCGGGCGACAGAGGTCGTAAATAACCCGGCGGGCTGTAATATATTTGACAGTGCGCGGACATGCGAAACAAAAAACATGTTTATTGCGAGATCGGGCCGGTGTCGGCCGATGTTGTTCTATAAATTAGGCACGCGGCCGTTTGAGTGTTTGTTTAGGAGAGTTGTACGAGAACAAGTTACGGCTAGGCTTAGCTGCCTCGTAGTCATGGCACGCCCGCTAATGGCCTGTTGACATGTGTATAGACGACGTAAGACTAAGACGTGCTTAGGTAACGCCGACGAATTATATTTTGACATATTTCAATTATATGTATGACATTTTTAAAATATGCGTTATATTTTTTTTCTTGTGAATATTTGAAATTACAAAATCGACATGTGTAAAAATGAATTTTAAAGTATAATAGTGCCTCATCCCCTTTTAACATTTAAACGGACATCCTAACGTTTTGTATTCAGACACACATTGGCATGTAATAGACCATTATGTTGAAGATAGCACAAGAAAACAAAATCGCATCACAAAGGAATTCACTGGAAAAAATCTTTCAACATAACGTACCACAAATCGTCAAACAACCATTGTAAAATTTCAAATAAAACGTGAACAGAAAACATTGAACGCACGATCAGCCACTAAAGAGATTTTGAAAACAATTTCCTGGCCCAATTATAGCTACGTGGAAATCCAACGGAGTGTAAACAGCCACAATTATGACGACAGAGGTTCAAGCATGACGGAAAAAGTTCGGTTAACTAGACGAGAATCGAACATAGTACAGTATGAGAAGAAAGAACTCCAATTTGGTTTCTCTCCTGGTTTTGTAACTGGAGTCTTTAGAGATGAATCCTATGATTTGAGGGGAAAAGAAGTTACAAATGACTTTAAGCACATTTCACCTCATTTTAAACTTTTGATCAGACTTAAATGTAAAAACGCCTCAGATCTTTTAATTGTATAGATCTTTACACACTGCATAAGTTTCAAGCAGTCAGGAATAATTTATTATGGATGTGTTGGTCTGCAATGAATAAGAAGTAAATTATAGTTAATTTATTTTCCAGTGATAGATGTAGGAACTTATTGAGAGATATTGCCCAGGAGTCTGCAATCAATATTTAAATACATTACCAATATTCAAAGCATCTCGTAGAATTTGTTAGTATAGTATTTGTTAGTGAAGACTTCCATAGAATAATTATCTTCAATTGAATCAAATTCTGTGTAGCTATGATAATTTTAACTCATTGTATTGAGGCGACTTTGCAGAATGTTACCACTATAATTTTCTTTATAAACTGATTGTTCAGAAACTAGTAACTGTCAATCAAAATGTTTTGCACGACTGATTACGAAAAAATCTTGATTGATCGCATAATTATACGTAATAGAACAAATTACATCATCAATTTGAAGTATTTTATCAATCATGTGACAGTTTTTTATACTTTATGGTCTAGACCATGAAAGTATTTAAATAGGTATACGGTTGTAATATAACTTTTATTAAAAGTGTAAATATGGTACTCAAAGCTTACTCATTTTTATGGTTCGGATTTTACTTGCATTATGAAATAGCGTTGTGAGTCAAAGTATATAGCTTTAATTTATGATTATGAGGGAATTTAGTTTCATTACTACTGTTATAAAGAAGTTTATCAAAAAGCTTATGATGACTAACGTTGAATAACGATGACAAGAAGGTGGTAATACCTGAAGTTATTAGAAATATTCTAAATAAATTACACCAGAATAGAAACACCAATGGCCATCTTCACAATTAAGTACATCTACCCAACCCTGAAACATACAAAAATGAAATTGCACATAAATCCGCTTAACTAACAAAGTACTCTAAAACTTGTTCTACTGTGAAATAACCGACTGTGCCCCCAGATAGACAGTCATTGTGCGCAGCGGATGCGGCGAGATCAAAGCGTTGCCGCTCAGAACCGTCAGTACCAAATTGCTGTTTACAAACGGTGTAAAAAGCTTGACGGGTCCCACACCGACTTGCTTCGGTTTCAATCTCTTTGATGTTCTGTTATGATCACGAACCTGTTAATGAGTCATCGATATACACTAGAGTGCTTTTAAATTATTGTAAGGGACGTGGATAATTCTGTATTGTGTATGTTGATGATGTGATGGGAGGTGGGCCAGATGGGAATTAGATTTCAGTTCGCTGTTGTTAAGAGTTAACTGGGTTTGGACGGGTTGCTATGTGGAGTATTTCATCTTTAGAGAGGATTTTAATAAATAAAGATTACAAGCACAGTCCAATTCTGGAATATACCACGTTGTATTCATATTTTTTAAGTTTTTCAACATTGTCGGTTACTACAAGCGTCTAAAACAATAAACAGCGGCAGATACTTCTTCTATTCTTCCATTATTATGTAAATGCAGTAATACACCAAATTTTACGCCAAAAACAAGCCGGGACCTCCCACTGGCAAGTCGTTAAGAACTATGGCGCTCATAAAACAATTCGTTCTCCAACCCCTAATTGCGATATTTATTGCCGCAGTAAACGCTTATCTGTGCATTAAAACGAACTAAAGATAAAGATTTCAAACGTCTGCTTTTGCCCTTATCTGAACAATAAACTACGACTGGTTACCTACATTCTAGTTTAGAGTGTCAGATAGTAAACAATGACTAAATGCAGACAAATGCTAAAGGTATCGATTTTCTTGAGAATGGTACAGAATTACAGATATATCAATGTTATTTACAATAATTATCTTCGACGCCTTCAGATTTGTTGCTAATCTAGATATTTAGATTGGTATATTTTGTGAGACTGATATAGAGATCATAAAGTTGAATGTTATCTTAATGGAAAACACTACAGCTGAAGGATTGTTGCTAATGTAGGTGAGTCATTTGTTAGAACTGACTAGAAGAACACGTTTCGTTTTCTTGTGGTCTAATAACAATGTACTACAGTATTATTCACAGCAAAACACAGAGAGTACAGACTTATGCGTGTAAGTTTAACAATCTAAGAAAGCTGAAGTTTGCTTGCAGATCTACGGCAACAAATATAAAACTTCAGTAACTACGTCATCAGTGCAAAAGTTTCTAGAGCTGTCATGAAAAGACAAGAAGCAAAAGAACCCAACAGCGAAAGATAACCAACATTCTAGAACAGAAACAAAAGATAAAATAGTCACAATATTATGACACGTCAACAACAACCCACCCATTCATACATTCATTGTTAAGTAACAGATCCTTGATTACAGAATCGAAAAAAAACTGGCGCAAGGAAAAACCGGGCCACTGCACTATAGTTATAAATAAAAGGTGAGCTAAAATAAATTTTCGCCGAGTTGTATTAGTATTTATGGTGGCAATAAACAGGCAAGCTTTTGTGAAACGCCGCGTGTTGTAAATAATTTCGTTGTGCGCCAGTCGCCTTGTAACACTTGTTAAGTAGGGGTGTTAAAGTAGCGGAGAAGGAGCTCAGGGTCTGGCGGAAGCGATTTTCGTATGAGGTTTATGTTTGAATTTCTATGGTCTATATTTCTTCTTTTTAGTGAATCAGAGGCGTGTTTATGCTTCGATGATATAAGTTTTGAGATCACTTCTTAAATATAATGCTTCATTTTCATCATCATCATCATTCACTGTTTGACTTCATTTATTGAAATAGTTCTATCGATTCTTAGATATTGTCTCCTCTAACCTACGGCATTGTCATCCAATGAAGTTATAATCATTTTACTGTTTAGGACTTTTAATTTTTCCACTTTCTGTTCAACTCTATTGACTTTCCTGTTTTTAATCGACTTCCCAAAAAGGAGGAGGTTCTCAATTCGATCGGTATGTTTTTTTTTTTTTTCTATGTATGTTCACCGATTACGCCGAGATTTATGATCCGATTTACGTGATTCTTTTTTAGTTTGATGCGTAATAGTTGGGATTTGGTCCCATAAAAATTTGACATTGTTTGACCCAGTTCTTTTCATTATATGAACATTTTTTTGAATTTCTGAACATTTTTTTGCAAGCTTTAGTTGTATGATTTACACGTGTCTATTTTAAGATAAAACCCCACTGCATAACAATTAAACTGATAATAAATATTTTATCACGTGAAGATAAAAAAGATTTTCTTTTTTATGACGCTCTGAGTGAAAATATCATCATAAACATCAAATCAAATTCTTAATTATAACGTTGAAGGATATTTTAGTCTACATTAAATAAAGTATTATTTGTTTGAGATAGCGGCATGATCTTTATTATACAGCATCTGTTACTGTTTGACATAAAGATTATGATATTATAAATGGAAATGACACATTTACGTTCTACATTAAATCTGTCCGCACGTAGTTTACCTAATAATCAAAACGATTGTGACTTCTTGACGTTACGTTATTTACTTTTCCATCAAAAACATGTGAGATTTACGTCAAGAAGAACCTCCAAGCAATCTCGTAAAGATAAAATTGTCATGTTCAAAGTCCTAACCTAACCTAACATTGAAACGTGAGTTTCAATCGCTGACTTCGGAGCCTTAACAACGTCGGCAAATCTCAAACGGCGACAAGACAATACTTTAACTACAGTATAATGATTACGTATTGTAAGATTTGGGCTGTTAGCAAGTTTGTCCTGCCCGCCTGGCGCTACGGTACCCACTGGTTTATGGTCTTGAAGAATGGACGGAATGGTTTAATTGTTGCCAATTTTTGTTTCAAGGTTATTTTCTTTTGCTAATTTAGGTACCTACATTTAGCTTTGTTGGAGAAAGTGAGCATTTGTATGATGACAGTTATTCAGAGACAGGTAAAAAGTGTAGAACATTCTTCGCTTTGATCTCTCCGACAAGTAGGTGACAAACCAAACTAACGGAGATCAATAATGTAAATGTGAAAAATATCTGTAGAATATGGTAAAATCACAATTGTCTCAAGTTAGAATCCTGTTAAAGCCATGGATGTACTTAAAAATAATTTAAACAGCACGACTTCGTAAATGGTCAAAACATAAAACCCAAAGCACACACAGGACCTCACAGACCGATAAATATAAAACGAAATCGTTTACTGAATAAATATTTCACTATTATAACAGAAACACCAGTAGCGGACGCGTAACAAAACATTAAAATATGTAAACACGACCGAACGGACCGTATGCGCATAATAAATAACTACTTTTAACCTTTCCGAGAAATGCATTGACAAACTTATATGTGCTACCAACAATATAACAATCCGTGTTATTTCTAAAGAACTAGACGATAAAACGCATGTTCCAAGCGCACAACAAACTTTGTTGGACCGCGATGAAGTTCACGATTTTCGTAATAAAATTTATATTACTTCTAAAACGTAAGGAAGGGGTGACAAAAAACTAAATTGTCGTGACGTTAAAAGGGTTGTTTATGCTGATGGGGTTAAAGGGAATGTTATTAGTGACTTTATTTTCAAAGTAAATGGTAAAAAGCAAAAATGATAAGCAATATTTGAACTTTTAAAGTAATGAATTTCGATTCTCAGAATAACACAGTGAAACTAGAAACTATTCAGTAAATCCGAGACTTAAGGAATGAAACTCTTTAGAAATCTTGGTCTTCATTAATCCAGAAGTTTTAAGAAACAAAGATGATCTCACGAACGGCCCCAAAGTTTTGAAGAAACTAAATCTGCTAAACCAAATTAACTGATAAAACGTTAATTCATAATCTATAATCCTAGATAAGTAAAACGAGTCTGTGTTAATCCAGATTCTTTGTCCTACTGTTTTCTTATCTAATCCTTGTTATTTGGAAGGAAAATTGAGCTCGGATTTAATGTGAATCTTATCTGTTTCGAAGGATGACAAAACTTAATCGGTTGTCTCAGCGATTAAAACAATGGACGAAAGGATTTTATCTAATTTCGATCTAACAATTCGGATTATTCAATCTGGACATTTCTATGGCTTAAGATTGCGAATGAACCAACAAGCTGTTCATACTAAATTTCATATTCATTAAGAAAGTCTCTTACTATGTACATTCGTGTTTAAGAATCCTATTTTTTATCCAAAACCTCATAATAATAGGTACTTAAGGTCTATTTATATGGAAAGGTAAACCAGTAAAAACTCCCAGGAGAATCAAATTCTATTGATATTTGTGTCTGTAATAATTTAATATAAATAACAACACTGAACAATATAATTACCATGACAATCCTTAATACTGTCAGCATTTCAAAAACGTCAACTCATGAAAGCATTATGAGAACATATTATTAGCAAATAGGGACCCAGTTCCCAAAGACGAAAATCTATTCTATTCAAAGAATTGAAGACTTGAACCTTACACATCAATACCCGAAAATAACTGGCCCTTAACTCTTCGTTTATTCCAAAACGTATTATATTACATGTCGTACACGCATGACTACAGTATAAATAAACTGTGCCCACCATAAAGATAGCGATAAACAAAATTCAGCCCTGTGGTTCATTCCCCTTTTTTATTGGCAGGGGGCAATTTGAGACGATGTATTCTACCAGTTTTACCCATTTGTATTTACACTTCAGAAACACCGAGCCACCCTATCGACAACCTTTATGAAACGAAGGATAAGGTTCGGAATAAAACGGCAGGATATTTGAGCAAAAGCAAAAGCGAACTGGTATCGATGTAATTTATATTCCAGCTACGGTTTAGTGAGAGTTTACGAAATTGTTAAAGACAGATAAAAGAGCGATATTTAGATTAAGGGGGTGGTTTATGGGAGGTCTCAGATAGACGGTAACACTAAAATGACAGACATTACGACTAACGCTAATAATAACGAATGGGTTCTAAAAAATGGTCGGCTCTGTAATGTTCTTGCAGCGTGACAGGTTTATGTGTTAAATGTGTTACTAGCTTTAGCTGGCAGGTTCACACTCACACGTGACTATCGAGATGCAATAAAATTGTAATGCTACTATAAGTTATGAATATTTTTGAGTAAACATATATTTCATAGAGTAAATAAATTACCATCAAAAATTGAGTACATTATAATATTCCTCGTCATCATTAGTTCATCAAACAAATTACATGTAATTTATATTATTCGCTTTCTCACATAAAATATTATGAAATCTCTGTAATATCTTGTGTAATTATGTGAGAGCTTATTGAAGTTTCACATCGTAATAAATACTTTTTGGGATGAAACTGTCGGCGTAATGACTGGTCATTTGTTTATATTCATGTAATCATCATCATACATTATGAATTCAGAAATTACAGAATTTCAAGTACGAAAACACGGAAGAATTGTAAACTTGTTCCTTATTTCTGTCCCGAATAAAACCCCTCTTATCAAAGACAAACACGAACGCTATCAAGTTAAACAAATACCCGAACTCCATTAGCTTTAAACAAATAATTTAATCGCACCGCATATAATTAAATTAAACAACGCTATCGAAATAAAACACCACAAATTTGTTCAGTGACAACTCTGTTTGTCGTGAAATAATGTTAGCAAATATTATGTGTCGGGTGTCAACAGGCTCGTCGAAATTTATTGCTGTGAATCCATTGCCGGAGACCTAGACAAATTGTTGTTTGCCGTTGAACATTTCGTCGTAGCTCCCACTGAGAGTTTTGAAGATAGCGTTGAAAATAAGAATGATAAAGACAGAGCAATGGATGACGAACAAAACAAAAGAATCAGATTTATAGTAGAAGAAACATTCTCCAAGTTAGATGATGATAAGTAGAGGTGCGGCATGACGTGGCATAAGAAAGTACTTTTGGCAGGATGATTAATGACGGATCAGCGTATCATCAAGGCCCAGCAAACAGTGGGATAACAGAGGAATTAGAGGCTAGTGAGGCTGCAGTTGGATTAGAAAATGTTTTAGGTAATAACGACTGCGGTGGCTTTGCTACGTGTGATAACGTTGATGAGTTTGTCTTCTTGAACCTTGGTGTTGTGTAAATTGACAGGATTTATAGTATTTTATTTGTGACACATGTCAGGTATTAGTTAGATAATAACTAGGTAACAGTGCCTAGAGCTCAATTTTACATACGTCAAGAAGAGATAGTTCGGTACATTTGAACGAGGTTTGATTCAGAATAAGAAATTGCAGAAAAGTTTCTACATATTTTACCTAACTACGGTGAAGTTCAAAAGGAGGAGGAGAACTTTTCTATTTTGGAATTGAATAAATTACCAATTATTGCTTATAAATTCCCAATTTTATGCCTGCTGAAACTTTGATTTATTTAAGTTTCAGTAGGTACTAGATAATTAATCAGCTTTTGACGACAGGATGTGATGTTAAATGTTAAAAATTCAAATAAATAATCGGTTAATATTTTTTGATCAGTCATTTGTAATAGTATCATCCCTATTAAAGATCCTTACGACAGAACAGGAAACGAATGATTATCTTATTGCAACAATAATACAATGTTTAACTTCCCAAAATCTTCCTTAACTTCCTAAAACAAAAGCATATATTTTATAAACTCGTAAAAATCAACGCTGAAGGCAAAATGTATTTTATAAACAAATTATCGTGGTTAAATATTTACACGTCCAACATCTCGAAGGCTGCGGCGCAACGCCCAATGTCATTAAACCGTAGACGTGTTGGAAAAAAAATATCAACATAAATAAACTCATTTTCGTTGGCGTGGAGCAAACTCAAAGTGAAATTACCGAGGCTCGGGGCGACGTGTGCATGAAAAATTCATTCGGAACATAACAAGAGGGCGACGAGGAATAATAATTTGAATAAATATCAAGGAGACTCCCATACGTGTGACGTGACAAAAAGCGGGCTCAGCCACGCGTGCTCATGTGTTGTGATGGTGTAATTTGGCAGTTACAGTTGGCACAGATCGCGTAACTCGAGCCGACGTCTTCGTACACAAAAATGTTATTAACTTTTTAAGGGCACGTCGGTGAATATACGAAATGTGATTTCCCAGCCCTTTTTTACAAGCACGCTTTCGTATTTCTTATCATCATTCTTTAAGCGCTGCGAGATAATAAGAGATTACGCATTGTTTTCGTGGACTGCTTAACCGATGCGTTATTACTATTCCATTCACATGAAGCTCTTTCATGGAAAGATTGGAGTTACGAGGCGAAGTTTATAGCTCACACATCCCCTCTTCCGAGAAGGTCTGCGCAACACAAAAGGGTGCTAAGTGTGCTCGCAAACACAAAAATAATAACAAAATCCCCGTGTATTTTGACAACATAATACTCGACGGTCACAAAGGCCGTCACGTCACGAGCAATCGGTTTCGCTTCCTCGCCGCCCTTTGAGAAGGGTTCCAAACAAGTTTTGCAAATAATTTATTAAAAAGTTTTTTTGGCCAGCGTTCCGTGGCAGTTGGCTCACCGTGCGCTACCGTTTGACGGCTCGGCGATGAAAGATTTCGTGGGGATTATAATTGACAAGATCTTTGTTGGCGGTGACAATGGGGTTTAGTATAAATCGGGCTATTGTTGGTTGGAAGATTAGCTGGAGTGCGCCCCGACGCCGTGGGTTTAATTCAAGTCGTAATTGAATACAGAGTCTATTCGACAACACAATGTGCGGTTCTCGCTAAACTTAATTCCTGATTGTCCCTTCGACGTGTCAGATTATGTGTAAGTATAATGCAGTTTAACTGGTTCCTTCACCGTTTGTGCGTATATTGTAAACGTTCTCGGAATATTCTTTGATAGAGTTACTGCAGGACTTCGTTAATATGTTAAGTAGCTATTCATTCCGTTGACAATATCGTACAAAGATAATATTCATCTTGACTTCCTATGAATTCGTCTACTTCATGTTAAGTAAATACATCCTGTTTGCTTTAGAAACGATTAATACTCGTATCTATTTTATCACTTAAACCTCCAAGATCAGTATTTTTTCTTCTTCGGAAACGAACTAAGTAACTTAAGGTAAAGTTAATTAAAAAGACAAGGAGAGGGAGGGATGAGTATTCCGCCTTAATTATGACAAAATTGCTCAACTTCGTGAAACCAATAAATTGACTCCTAACCAACATAAATAACCCATAACTAATAACCAAAATCAATTGTCTGTCCATAACACCGCGACATAAAGCCATCAGCCAACACCTGACAATAGACCACCCACTGCGACCAACCCAGTGCTTCGTAGAAACAAAAGCATAGAACATAAATTCGCGTACGCTGCAACGATATGTGTTGCATACAAATATGTCACCAGCAGCGACAGGGTTACCGAATTAGATGCGGCTTATACCGCGAAAAGATTTATTTTGATAACATCTGACAGTTTTTTTAAACATGGTGAATGATTAATGGACGTGATTATTATGGAACGTTTTTGTTGTGATTATGTGTTTTTTGAGAAGGAATGTGGAAAAAATGTTTATTGCTTAACTTAAATACATACATTATTTTTGTTACAATGAAATCCTTTGGAAGAATTCATAGATAACGTAATTACTTAATTAAGGTATAGTGAGATATGGAAGTTAACAACTTTTAGTAGTTATCATGTTTGTAGCACGTAGTAGTTTTATAACTGTTAAGAGTATTTAGTTAAAATACATACGAACTCGCGTTTTATTAAGTTTTCTTACTTCCCCTTTTGAGGATAATTAAGTTTATTTGTTCAATTAAGAAATAATACAAATCGTCTAAAATGGTTTCAATATGTTGTATTGAATACGTGACAACTGTTTTGGCCTTTTTTTTTTTTTTTTTTGGGGTTGGGAAATCATCAAATAACCCCTCCCGCTCTTAGGCAGAGCGAAAGGGAGTGTCAGACTTCTACTGACTAAAAACCACCCATGTTCCTTCTTCGCCCTTCATGTCGAGGCCGCGGTATCCCTTGCGGACAACCCGCAGCCTCAACAGAACTGTTTTGGCCTTGGTGTCCCTTCGACCCTGTTTATTAAAATAACGGTTTTTACACATCGGTTACGGTATTTTCTAGTCATTTAAAAAAATAAAGTTTACAATTCAAAATAACAAAGCAGATCCTTATCGGAGATTAGTTCAAACAAAATAATAGAAATAATTTTAAATAAACAAAACCCAAACTGGAACAGCAACCTAATTTACTCACCCTCCGAAAAAAAGAGCAATACAATAAACTGTATACTTAATGGTAATCATAGAATAACATTCAAAGCTCTATAATACTCGATAAAATCGAAATCCGACGTGTGTGTGACAGTGTTATGACAGCCGTCAAATGTCAAACAGTATTCTGACAACACAACCCTATGTTACCGTACGTACTGTGCGACTCAAACACTTGATATACGCGATCGCACACGGCAACAGCATAAATTTAATATTTTTTTTGGACAATTTTTTTTGCCCGTGGAACACTGTGCACGTGTGAATTGCTAAACGATTTTGTTGGTGGCTGTACTAGTTTTTACGATGCATATTTATGGTGTTGTGTTGAAAAATGAATAGTGTTATTTGATGAATTTTGAACGATTTAAAAACAGCCCTGAATGTTAATCTTTCCTTACAAGTTGTCTTTTTATTGTTTCCATTTTTTTTTGGTCTAAATCATTTGTCTACTTCATTGTGTTTAAGCATAAAAATTATCCATTGTCCACTCTAAATCTGTCTCAGTTCAGTTAATAATATAATAGTAATAAGGGAATCAAAACCTACAGGGTACTTCCCGTGAACTCAGAATCTTGAAATTTGGTATGAAGCAACGTCTTATAGCAGAGATATAGGAAAAATTGCGAAAAGTATACATTTTTAGTTATATCATATAATAAAAATATTTTTAATAATTTTAAACTTACTACCCCTTTCCTCATGAACGCGTAGTGGTATTATATTGAAATTCATATCAAATACTCAAATCTATAATATCTTTAAGCTGTAACAAAATCAAACTTCTATGTCAACGCAATCAAAAGAAACAGGAATTAAAACCGCATATTTTGAAACTCGCCACTACTCGCAAGGGAATCAAAACCTACAGGGTACTTCCCGTGAACTCAGAATCTTGAAATTTGGTACGAAGCAACGTCTTATAACACAGATAAAGGAAAAATTGCGAAAAGCATAAATTTTTAGTTACATCATATAATAAAAATATTTTTAATAATTTTAAACTTATTACCCCTTTACTCATGAACGCGTAGTGGTATTATATTGAAATTCTTAACAAATACTCAAGTCTATAATATCTTTAAGCTGTAACAAAATCAAACTTCTACGTCAACGCAATCAAAAGATGTACTTTTACTTATATACCTACAGGTTTGTACGGAACCCTCGGTGCGCGAGTCTGACTCGCACTTGGCCGGTTTTTTCTAAATGAATTGCTAAAACTGGAGGTGATTGATTATAGTCGAACAGATCAAACTATATTTAAGTTTTTATTTTCAAACTAGCTGTGCCCGCGACTTCGTTCGCGTGCTTGTCGGAAACTAAAATGCGTCGCTTAGATAAAAGTACGTTAAATCATTGCCCTGCGTTAACTTACTGCCGCTGTAGAAAATAAGAAGAGGGTAATGCAAAGTACTGACTATGTCTAATACTAAAGTTTGGATGGATGGGTGTTTGTTAATCAACCACGTCTGAACGGCCGAACGGATCTTGAAGAAATTTGAAACAGGTACATTATAGTCGACAGGTACTGTCGTTGGCGCGTTCGTGTTCCACGCGCGCCTCAAAGATATGTCAGCAACAATTAAGGGGTTCTTTGGGGCCCCTTAATTGTTGCTGCCGTCGTCTGCCGGGGCTGACGGTTGTCCGCAAGAGATACCACGGCCCCGAAACACAAAGAGCTAAGAAGAAACGTGGGTGGTTTTTAGTCAGTAGAAGTCTAACACTTTCTTCCGCTCCGCCCAGAGCGGGATGAATCATTTGATAATTTACGAACCACAAAAAAGGGGAGATTAGAGGCTGTTTTGAGAGGTACCTGTACCGAGTCTGGGACATCGAATCTGAAATGGAACGCCGTCACCTCCTTCTGCGAAGCAGTAATGCTAGCGAAAGAGGTGAACGTAAGAGGGACACAACCCCTCTTCCCAGCCGCCGCGGGAGACGCTCCGGGCATCGGGGGCCACGTGATGGCTTCCGGCCACCGTAGGCGCGGGCCTGTGAACGGTGAGTAACGGGCTAGTTAATCGTTCGTCAGTCCTATGACGATGGAGGCGCGTTCGTGTTCCACGCGCGTCTCAAAGGGATATCAGCAACATTGAAGGGGCTCCCAAGGACCGACGCCCGTCGGGTCTGCGGGTTGTTCGAAAGAAATACCGCGGCCTCGACACATAGGGCTAACAACACACCACATCTATATAAAGACATGTTTGGTGCAGTGGCTGGACGATTAACAGTAGCATGTCGCAGGTTCGATTCCCACACGGTACAAACAAAATATGCCGTGGGTTTTATCCAATTTTTATTTAGTTTAAAAAAAATTGTATTTTCATACTTTGTAATTGGTAAATCTTTATTTGTTGACTATTCATGAAACATATGTTTATTTAATTACACCGCGGTTTAGAAAATGACATCAAATGAATAACGCCATCTGTCGAAGACGAAGATAAACTGCTAAAAAAGAGCGATCAAACACACTATAGGGTTTAGGCTAAGATTCGTATGTGATTAAGATAATTAAATAAAATCTTGCCACAGTAAAAATTGTGAAGATAGTTAAATACTGCTACATTTAATCATCCTTGACATTTTATAAAAGATCTATAACTAAAAATTAAAACAATAAATACTGTAGCAATATTAATTAGATTCACTCGATAAGTGTTATTTTCCGGACTGCATGATTGTGGCAAACAAAGCTTAATGTAACGGTATAAAATACTGAAATCAGCACGATGAGGTAATTTCGTGCGAATCCATTGTTTTTTTGTCTGTAATAATTGCCTATAATAACTACAAATTCTACAAACATAATAATGAATGATAATTATGACAGCGTTGAAACATTGTATCCACTTTGATTAAGTAAATTACATACACATGCCCTTAATTATAACTTACAAACGTAATTACCCATAGCCTAATAATTTAGCTACTGTTTCCTTTGTTACAGCAAATAATACAACCACTATTTGTACAAGATAATTACAGTACACCCCAACACAGTGGCTCAAATTATTCCACCCCTGGAAAAATATAATCGTCTATTATTAAAAACAAGTTTCATTATTTGACCAAAGCACGTCCGCATCTAATATTACCTTTGAAACTATTTACATCACAAACCCTTACATTTATGATAATTAATACCTTTTACATCGGGTTTCTTTGAGAAAAAACGAAGTTATTGTCTCTCATCAACAAAAGCTATTGAATGCAGCTGCCGTTTATGGACAGACAAAGCTCCGAAGGGATAACATCGGGATAGTAGATCGTGGGATGTCGGCAAATGTCGGGCGTCGTCGGCTGAAGTCGGCGGCGACGCGATTGAGTGACGTTGATCGACAGCCGTCGGCGACAGGTATGCAGTGCAGCGAGACATGCTAATGGCACTGTTTACCATATAATAAGTCGCGTATTAACAAAGTGGAATGGCGGTTTCGGTTTGAATTCGGAATGTTGATTTTATTCAAATAAATTCTATTTCGGTTTTTGTTCGACTCTGATTTTTGAAATTCGGATTTGTCGGGTCATTAAAGTGTCTGAGATAGACTTATTTTCTCAAAGAAGATTAAAGAGAAGAAACATTTTTATTTATGCACTGTAATCACCTGCTTTTTATTTACATGTTTTCAATATTTAATTTTGCTGTATAAACTTATGGTACCTGAGTATATAAAATAGGAATGTGTTAATTTACATTATTTACAGGCAGTTGTAGTAAAAATAAATAATTGTACACGTATCAAGGGAAAATAATTTAACCAAAAACATTAACTGTTTAAAATAAACCTATAAATTACTAAGCGCCGAAAAAAGGGGGAAGTTCTTAAGGAGACGCGTATAATTATTGCTTTTTAGTCATCAATGCAAATGCAATTTATCAAAAGTCTTGAATTTTTTTTCGTTTTATAATAAACTGCCGAGTGCCTAAAAAATCCCGTGCTGAAGATTGAGAGTAGTATTTTCATGACATCATACAACATCCGATATGGTCTAGTGGCTAGGATACCTGGCTCTCACCCAGGAGGCTCGGGTTCGATTCCCGGTATCGGAATATCTTTTTGGTTTTTCTGGCACTTCGCAAAAATAAATAATACCGGAAAAATATTAAATTAACAGTTTTTGAGTCATACCGTAGAAAGGATGCAATAATATTTTATGAACGTTTGTTGCAAAACCATATTAAAATAAGTTAACTAATGAATGCAATTAAAATGCTAATTTACGAATCTAATTAACATTATTTTAATAACTAAAACTAAGCTAATGAACAATATGTTATTTATGTTAATACTTAAATTTATTTACATAAATAACTACTAGACAGCATCTAAATTGTTTAAAAAAATGAGGACAACGCTGTTTTGCAGAACATTATTATTTTATCGTTTATTTATTGTATTTTTTATAAATTAATCCGTACATTGTAATTAACCTTTTTGTTTTAGATCTTTATTTTTTTTTTATCTGCCAAACCTAATTTACAGCGCACGCTTGGTGCAATCTCTAAAAATATAGTTCTTTAGTGAAACTTAAGTAAAGCTTTTGATGAAAATATTTTACAGGTTTTGTCTGAACAAAAAATGCTTTAAACATAATTATATAACCCCTAAAATCTAACCTCATCAACAAAGCAGTATTGCAAACAAACAGAAATTATACCGTTGTTATAAATCTTTCGGTCTCCGTACCAAGTTTGAACGAGTCTATCAAACAAATCTAAACTTTCAACTAGAGCTTTAAAGTTTATTTTTCCCTAGAGACGGGTAGTTTCGGAATTTGCATCTGAACCCAGATGGACGCTTGTCAGATATCAATTAACTATCTGAACAGACTCAGACTAGAATTTAAATGATACCTGATATGCTTGAGACACGAGATCTGACCGACGATGGATTCTAGACTCTAGTACCTAGTTCTTGGGATTTCTTTTGATGGAAATTGTTTTATTGTCTGCTCGAATTGGTTTAGGATTTTGATTTCAGAGGATGTTGTGTTTTATTGAAGGCATTTGGGATCTAAAGCAATAATGTTAAATAAAGACTCAAAAGCTTACCAAGACTCAAACACAGTAAACTTATGAGATTATGATTTGAAGGCACATGGATAACAAAGAATAAGGTGAGATAAAAATACGACAGTAACGTAAAAATACCGTAAGATAAAAAATTATGTTCACATTAAACGCAACATTACCTTAGCTTGAATATTTCGATGCAAACGAAACTGACAAAACCTCCCTGAAACCTACAAAACTCAAATTAAGATAAACTCTTAAACAGCTTATTGTATTCCAATTATGTTATTGAGATCCTACTATAGTAACTCATTCATATTCGATCCGTAAGACATGATACGTCAAATCTCGACGTAGATTTATAAGCTCTATTCAAGGGTTATCCATTATTTCACTATGTCTGGTCTTTCATTTCTTGTTCAAGCCCATTAGGTCGTATAAGAAACATTGTAATAATATTATAATGCGATAGAAATGAGATCAGCAAACCTAAGTTTCGGGGAGATGAAACCAATAAAAAGTAAGAAAATATTGATGTAATTGTTGATCTTGGCATTTCCTTTATGATTCATATTTCTTCAGTCGTCGCTAAAACAAACAAAAAGAATCAAAATAAAGCTATCAGATTTAAACGATATCATTACATCCGCTCGACAAGTATGGCTGGCAGACACTGTCATCCGAGTATCCTTCAGATCACAATCATATTTACATAAGATTCAACAAAAATAATTATGAGACACACACTTCTGTCAGATTTTTTGCACCATTCTTATATGGCGCATAAATAAACATCGCAATCAATAATAAAAATGTAAATTTCGACATTGAACCAACGAGCATTATTAAATAAAAACAAATTGTTATAAATCACGAGGCGGCTAAGTTCCGACCTTCCATGTCAGTGTGCATTAATCACTTATTGTGCAGCCAACACTTTATTGAAACTAATTGATTTGTGATGTAATAGGTTTTGATGATTTAGGTTCTTTGGAAAAAAATGGGTTTTAGCCACAATGATGGTCGCTCACAATGGGCCTCATCAGAAGGCTTAAAGTCACCCAATTGGCAGTTGAGAGGGCCATGTACCGCTGGAGGCGAGACGCCAATGTGTCAACATTTGGGGGAGGCCTATATCCAGCAGTGGACGTCTTTCGGCAGAAATGATGATGATGAGCCACAATGAGGATTTTAAATATTTTAAAACCGAGGCCTATGTTGCAGCAAAAACATCGAGCGACGATTGTAATCAGAATCAGTTGTAATTGATGGCTTCTCTATCAGTAAATGTCAATTGGAATCTTTTCAATCGAGTCTCCGATTACAATCAAAGTTCAACTGCGCCGCCTGACGCCGTTGGCAAGGCTAGTAAACTATAATAAGTACAGATTGTTAACTAATTATATTTGTACGTTATTCACTTTTTTTTCCGATTATTTATCCGTATATTATATTTACTTGTGAAGATATTAAGCTAGAAGATAATAATTTCAAAGCCTTCGTCCATTACTGTCTAACAAGAAGCTAAGTATAAGCCCCGTATCCAACGCTTACGCTACTCAAATTTCATCTTGATCCTTTTGTATTATTTTCATAATATCAAAGCCTATCTGTGTTATTGTTATTCTATCTTCATGATCTTTTTTGTTTGCCCTCTACAGTAATTTATTTGGGAACTTTTTTTGTTCTTGCGGTGCGTTGTATAATCCTCGTGCTGTCAAGTCGCCGGTTGCGGCGGGATAAAAATGTTCGACTACCGCCGTGTGGAGAGTGGTGTCAGCTACTGTTTCTGTTGTATCATCATTTTTAACCTTGTCTTCATCTTTCTCTTTATTTTTATCTGGCTTTTTTATCATAGACATGGTTGATCTTGGATTTTGCAATCTCATAATTGCGTGTCATAATAAGATTAACATTAAGATTGTTTTATTGCTATCGTGTTTCTATTACGTTCTCTTATCGTGTTATGCGAATATTATACTCGATTAAATATTCATATCTTGACCTTACTATATCTGTCATGCAAATCTAATTCTTGGATAACTGTCACTAACAACGGAAGCAATCAAAAGCGAGCCATACAGAATCAATCACTATCTCTAAATCACGTCGCATTACGGAAATAATATACCGACGTAATAACCACTCCGCGCCATTTGTTAGCCCGTAATGTCTGACTCGACGGCTACCGGTTTTTACCGTCTGATTGACGGCTGTCGGCTTCGCTTACACACCAACAAACTTATCGATTCCTTCTTCAAAATCTTTATTACTTAGAGCTACAGTATACTTTTGCTTGCTGCGATCTTTACATTAATTTTGTCCATCAACATTTACTGCGGCGCCGGTCTTGGGCCAGATCTTGAATATCATCTACTTATTCATTATGGGCCCCTATTCGGTGTTAATCATAATCGGTAGTCTCATTACTTTCGTGTAAGAAGATTTCTATAGTCATCGTGTTGATTATAAGTTGTTTGTGAGTATGCTGTGTCATTGAGTGGTGGCAATCACTTATAATATTTTATGGTCAGTTTTTTAGTTATCTGTAATGAAAGAGCTGGGCGTCTTTCCATGAAATTAATTTTAGACGTTCTTATAATGGTTGAGAATTTGGCTTGTAATAAATTATCTTGCTGTTATGAATCCGGCAGGGTCTTTGAGTGGTTCTATATTGCTAAAGCTTTTATGCTCGTGTGTTTGTGCTATACACAATCACAAAGATTTTCATTTTATGCTTATATTGTCAAAGTCTGCCCAATCTGATCAATCGATTAATCTAAACACATTATTAGAACTTATACAAAATCAAGAACTCATATAATTTTAATTTAAACCTCAACATTACATGATTGAAGTAAATTAACATCTGACTTCCAAAGCATATGCCCCAAACAGATAGACACCACAAAATAGTTTCCACATATCAATAAACATTTCCAAATATGTGTAGATGTTATTGTTAATAATATTAGTTTACATAATTTATGCTAAGTTTATTAGTTCCTACTTAGCGTGACCGTTCTCATATTATAAATTAATAAATTTTATATGATAGGTGACTTTAAAAGCTCGTCTTAATCTTTTACCATGTCAAGAATCCCTGGGATTACGTCGATACAATATTAAAAATATGATAAATGGATAATTTAAAAGCTGTAGTATAATACCATTCTGTTTTGTTAATAACTAATGATCAAGAGTTGAGTTTTTTGAATAAATGTTTTAAATAAATTAGAGAGACGCCTAGATAAATTTTTAATTAGCATTTTATCTTTTGGTATTGCTTTAGAAATGAACGATTACAATAACCACACACATAAACCTACGTCGTATATCAGTCTTATGGACACGTGCAAAATTAATTTAATATCCTGATGAAAATAATAAAAAACATAATCTTAAAGGACTGCTCTAAGTCTTAATCACCGAAATAATAAAAAACAACTAAAAGGATCCGAAAGCGCGATCGATCCAATCACCTGTCAGATTAAAATCTACATAAAATAAAACGTACGATTCTTAACACAGCAAAAACGTCCAGATATAAAACGTAATAAAACACCAATTCTCTATATACGTATAATATTTATTTGCATTAAACAGGGCAATAATTTACAGAGATTTATTAATTAATACACGTCAAAGTCTAGATGTTGATATAAAAAGAACGGAGGCACATAAATCATTCCGTCTCAGGGTATTCGATAAACAAAAGAAAATTGCTCAAGAAACGCTTGAGGGTTTTGACTGGTAAAATTTATTAACAAAATTACTCAAAGACAATGAGGGATATTTAGAAACGGCGAAGACAAATTGTCGGAGGTATTGTGTAGATAAACAATCTGAGGCTAGATTGAAGGGAGAGGAAAAATGAGAGGGAAACAGGCGTACGCGACGAGTTGTAGCGGGTGGCGTAAAATATTATTATAATGATTAGTGTCAAATGAGGGATTTATAGTAAGCACAGTGTGTCTGCAGATACAAACATTGTCCCACGTACTGTCTAGGTCTTCGTGTAACTCCACTTTTACTTTGAAGAATCCGTCTGGACCCAATTATTTTTCTTTCTCACGAGATAGAGTCCAGGTTACAACCACTTGTGGTTGGTGCCTAACCTGGAGTTTTATGCCACCCATGGGCATGTGACTTGGCTATAAATGCCATCGAGAAATATATCTCAAGCGCACGCTTGCAAAACTACCACTGGTTTCCTGACGATGTTTTATTTTATTAGCAAGGGATAAATACAACATATGCCGGAGCCAATGATAACGTCATTGAAGTTGTGGAGTTTTTATGAAAGTGTATCTAGTTCGAACCTCGATAAAACGTAGAAACTCGTTCAGAGAAGACAGTCATAAGCGTGGCACAAGGTGGATTTAGCTTTTTTAAACTTACGACAATCTATCTAAGTACGTATCATCCATCAAAATAACTCCAAGGCTAATCATTCTGATAGAGATCAACGATTATAAAACATCACTAATTAATGACAAAGATTGACGTGATAATGTTAAAATTAATCTTGGTATTCCCAACCATAATGTGTAAACAGATTATAATAATATATGTAGAAAATACTCCTTAATCTTTGTCATTAATTATGTTTTGACAGATGCGTTATCTATTTATCAATGGACGTTGCCATGGACATAAATAGCTTCGTCGTGGACAAGATATAGTAATCAGAATATGAATAGGATTCATTCACACATGATGGTTTTTTGTCAGTAAAAGTCTGGCACTTCCTTCTGCTCCGCCCGGAGCGGGAATCATTTGATGATATCCCGTTCTAAAAAAAAGGTGGTTCTGGTAGGAAGGGGTAAACTAGCAAATTGCTACGTTGCTATTTCTCGAAACATGCCTCAGTTAACTGGAACTTCAAACCCAGAACACAGCATCACATCTTTAAAAAAACTCAAGCTAAAAGATGTGAAGACTGTCAGAAATGTGGACCACTTATAAAATATTCCTCTCAGACGACTAATTGCTCACAGCCGAGCGAATTGCTCATAAGTCTCATAACTTACACCAGAAGTCCACAAGGCATTCAGTGGCCGTTCGTCATAGTTGATGGATGATAATGAATAGCACTTTTATGCGCTGCTGAGGTGAACAGCGTTTATTGTCCACGATTGATTGTGAAACCGCTTCTTGTTTGTTGCCGACGTTTCAACTCCATTGCCTTTGAATGGATTATAAAGTATATTTACGATTCGTTTGAAATGTAACCAGAGATGGATGGATATTGTTACCGATTTGAAGGGAAATTAAATGTTGGGTTTGCGTTTGTGGGTTTAGGGTTGGCAGATAGAGATATATGCGAGTCTTGGCATTTATGGGTTGATGAAGTTATAAAAGGCAGTCTCTTTCTTCTTATCGTTTCCATGTTACTTCTATTTTACACATTTTGGGCAAAGTGTGTGGCCACGTTAATTGCAGCAACAGAGGCGCTATTCAGGTCGTCAAGAGTGCAGGTAAACGGACACCTGGAACACTCTAGTGCGTGGTCTAATAGTTATGGGTCCAATCTTAGTTCGTTCCTTCAATCCCAGTTCAGGCAAAGAGTATTGAATGAGTTTTTTATCACCAATTTATCAGTAGCAGACCGATATCAGGACTTGTACCAGTTGATAGCAACAACCTTGCCCTATATAAAATGGGGCTTAAATATAACTGCCTAAATATGGGATGTTGTATTATTTATGTAGACCCATAAAGAGACAAAACTAAAACTACATTAAAAAGTCAATAACACCAACTAAAACAGAAATTATTTTAAAACCTACTATGTAACCACTCTATTTCTTTCTGCAGTAAAGTCGAACTTGCAAGATTTATGTACTTGTCTTGGAACCGCAAGCAATAAATTACCGCTGAACTTAAGGCTAAGTAGCGACAACTTGCTAAGCGATAGCCTACGAGAGGGAAACCAGATTCCACTGAGTGACGTTATCCGTGGTCTTGTTGATGTTGTTAATCCACCTGATTTAACACCTTTACCATCTCTAGAGACACATTAAGGAGATGCTGATAATGAAGGACTGATGGTCAATTCCACTAATGTAATAATTGTCTAAACCGCGCATAAGAGCTGTCCGTGTCAAGACTCAGAAGACACTGATAGCTTTTGATGTTTTAGTTTTTTACCTTTATCATTACAAAGGTAAAGAGGATAATGATGAAATTGTTAGTGACATATGTAACGCACTAGATGAAATTCCTCCGAAACCAGTGCAACAGAGCTAAGATATTAATGTCACTGTAACACAATAACTGGTAGACGTCAGAGGAGCCATTGTGGCTACACAAAGGGAGTGTGGTGAGACAAACGGTGCTAATTATTCATCATTAGTGGCAATCGCGGCCGGGATGATGTATGGCGGGCAAGAACCATTCATCATGCAGCCTTTGTTTCTTTAGCCGAGGAATATTTGTGGAAGTGAGACGCTGTTTGCTTGTGGATATTGCTGTTTTTAAGGTCGTTTTTCAAGTTGGTAAAAAGGCTTGTAACTTAATCTTTCTGCAATACGTGAAATGAAGGTTTTTTGTTGTAAATCGTAAAGAAAACCGCAAAAAGTATTTCCGCAAAGTTGAGTCGACTTTGTTCAGAATGTTGACTTCTGAATAAGAAACCTAAAAAACTAAAGTTTCCGAATAAAATAATCGTAGCTAAAAATGTTATGCCGAGTAACGTTGCGTCACTCGAGTCACTCGACTAACGGAAAACAATTTTATCAAAAGATTTATTAGCGGCACACAAATCTTTGAACATTTTTATTATTTCGTTACATAACAAATTAGGCACAAAAAAATTACTAAAATAAACATTCGCACTTTATACCTGTCAACTTATCCTTTAAAAGCAAGACAACTAGTTTTAATGACTAACCACAAAAAAGCGGAGCTTACAAAACACCTCGTTATGGGTTACCTTCATCAAGAACTGTCAAATTAATTGACAGCTCATACAGCTGACACGTATCTCTTGGCGTTTTGAATTTAAAACAAAATTAATTATACAATCAATCAGACGACATGTCATGGCCGCAAAGGTGTTGCTTTTCGCGCGGCAAAATGCCAATCAACGTACAAAATGCTCACCCAAGCGGCACGACAGCCTCAAATTTGAAAAGACATTACACAGCTTGGTGTTATTCAGTAATTTGAATTTTATTTTTAGAACGTTAAAGTTCATTGTTGGAAGGATAGAAAATGTCCCATAAGTCATTGCTATCGTCAATCACGTCACTAGTTTAACAGCCCGATTCGCCACACTTAAATCGAGTCGCTCAATAAAGTGAACCTGCTCAAGGTGAGAACGGTCTCAAAAGCCGCATTTTAAAAGGAGAAATTTTTATGTTTCGCCTGTCATTTCACGCGCATTTAATGTTAATTCGCACATTTCTTGTCTTTGGCTGAATGCGTTTTAATTTTCTCGATCGGAAATCAGCCGCGAATTTATGTGAACGCATGTACAGTGTCGGCCGTAAATTTTACGACGGAGAAACAGAAAGGAATGAAAAGACGGAATTGAGAAATAAAACTGTTTTCACATTCAAAATAGCGCAATATATTTTACTGAACGTTTATGATGTTGAGATTTATGTGGCGATTCATTTGGTATGGTATAAAAATAATAAATCTTGATGGGTAACCGGGGTTCACGCTAGTTGAGATTATGGTTTCCTGTGCAACGAATGATCTTGTTAGAATTAAAACTGGAGGAAACGGGATGATCGATTCAACCCACATATTAACTTTAACTTTTTTATATGCCGGAAACATGAGGTACTTGAAATTAAAGATTGCAAAAAGTTTAAAAAGACAAATATACTCAGTAATACATCAAACAGTAATTCCTCAGTCACAGCATTACTTTCAAATTTTGTGTTCAGAATCTTCGCTCCTGTTTAAAATATTTGCCGACCCAAAGGCAAGGCATTAATTTGTAAAATCATCTCTCTGCTTGCAAGGACCGCCAGCAAAAAATCCTTTATTTGCCTTTCGAATCCCAGTGTCGGGTGACAAGCAAGTATTGACTCTTTATATTTTGCTTTCATCCATAATTGCCAGGGTGCCGCTCTTGGCTTCGGTACACAAAGACAGACGGTAGCTGTGTTTAAATAACCATGAATTGGTGTATTTTAAGCCAGTTTCATTGAATTCTTGAAAGTCTGTTGGGGATTATGGATGTTACCGAATCGACTGTCATTATTTGGAAACATGTCTGCCAATTTCTTTATTTTCATTTCAGCTGTATCATCATGTTCAAAGATTTGGTGTTATTTCTCTGAGTTTTTTTTATGACTTGGTCTTATTATTAATGTTTTCTTTCCTCCATTTTAAAAATTCGGTCAGTAAATCAGCGGGTGGTCTGTCAGACACTCGAACGTTGTTAGCTTAACTTATGAGGCCTTTTGTAAACAAATCACCACATTCAAGACAGGAATGACGTTTTACATTCAGTAGTAGAACCAAAGACAACATTAGACTTATTGCTACCGGTTTCATAAGCATAAGTAAAAACTCGTTACACTCTGCAGCCCAAACTACCATTCGACTACACCCTGTCGACACTTACGCAGAGATACTCATCTCGTAACAAACAGGGGTCAGTTGGCCATCCAGTAGACAAGACTACTGATTATCTCATTAGAATTAATGACTTGAATAAATTAACTGCTCAACGAACGCTATTTTAGCGCGTATTAAAATGTAAATAAGACAATTTAGATCCTTTCAGTGGCCCACGCTTGTGAATTTTTAAACTTCAACGCCTAGTCCGTACTTTCAAAACGGTGTCATAAAATTTTATGCGCTCGTATGTATGCATACGACAATATTGTAAATTGATAGTTTGCAGAGAATGTTTGAGTATAGAGAATAAAGTAGACCAGTAAAGGTGGACGGGTATCGAGACAGTCTGAAGGGCAATTATTACAATGTATGAAACGTTTTAGCGAAATTAATTCAATTATTCAGATGGTATGATAATAAGTGTGCTAAGGTAAAATTATGGCAGAATATTAAGCTCCATAGTGTAATAAAGTGTGAGCGGTCATATAAAACTGTCTGTAGTGTATACTAGCAGTAAATTACCAACATAATTGTATAGAAAGCGATGTTGAGTACCTAGATAAAATTGAATATTGTAGATAATCAGCATTTTATTTATTACCATTTCAAGGATGGGGTATAGTTATAATATTATTATTCTAATATTAACGATTAATGCGTAATGTCATCTTTCCAATAACACCTGCATATTCTTCGTGTACAGAGACTCCAAACGCCAGATCTATTTTTAATTCAACTGGTGTTACTACCCCAGTTGGATCAAAAATTATATTTATCTTCAAACCAGGCCGGATTCCAGTGCAGTCTAGCTTCATCCATAATTGATTGATACCGCTTTCTTATACACTCGTGGTACATGAGTTGCATACACCTGTGCAGAGTTACTTTACACCTCATTACTAACTCGGTTACCTCCTTGATCTTGTGGTCGTAAGTGCAGCTGATAAAGTTCTGGGTTCAATTCACAGGTGATATTGAAGTTTGAGGTTTACAATCAGGCGCTTTTTAGTAGCAGCTTGGAGTCTGGAATCTTGGCTGCTTGATGGCAATAGACTATTACATGGGATTGTAGGTAAGTAAGTATAATAATAATAGAAGTTGTTTAGTATGTATGTATAATTGTATACCAACTTGTTTTGCACTTGGGCTTGCTTCAGAAATATACCAAGTTTATGATGAACCCGTATATTATGTAAATTATTAGGATTTAACAGCTATAACAGCCTATTAATATGACTGACTATTTATTTGCTAGAATTAACTAACTATGTACATTAATTAAAAACTAATAAATAAACTAACAATAAACTATAAAAGGGCATCAAAAAACTGCTCCTAAACAGCCTATTTAATTTTCGGTTGTGGAACACAAAGCATTTCCTAGGTTACAATAAATTGTATTCAAATAAACATGCATTGTAATACTAATGCCTGTTTGTTTGTTTAAACTATTTTGTTTTAACACAATCCTTTATTTATTTCAATATTTTAAGGTTTCAACTTTCATGTTCCTTGAATGTTTACATAGGATAGTGCCAAAAACTAATGTTTACGCTGGTTAGTCTACAATATTTATTATTTTAGGATACAGTCTGAATATTTTGAAAGCTACTGGATATGTAAATAATATTTTTTGCCCATTTACTTTGTATGAAATTATAATAAACAAAGTTTTATTGAAAAGCTTTTAAAGTGCTGCAGCTTGTGAGGTCGGGTTGAAACCATGTCAGTTATACAGCCATGCTGAATTCATTAAAAAATAAAGACAGTAATATATAGACATACCATCACGCCTATATTTACAGAAGTATTAGCCAGAAGTGAACATTCGCATAAAAAATATTCGGTTTGAACATAGAGTCTATATAGTCTTTGGGTTTGAATTTGAGCCAGTCTATTGCTATCAACAGGTCACAAATACAAACTTCGGCATGCTACTGGGAATTCGTTGAAATATAAACTTTATAACGCAGGACCTCTTAGTCCACAATGATGCAAAACACAAGTTGGTTCAACTTCAACCGTATGATCGATAACAGTAAACATAACGGAAAACATAATGCATAATAAGAAACAAAAAAAAAAGTTCCAATATCACAGCAAGGCAACAGTGCGTTCTATTCGATTCGTCTCGGTATCGATGCATCAGAATCGATTTACACTAGTTACCCATCGGTAAAGGCACCGCCGCCCGTCTCGGAGTGTCAACCAATTTGTTGCGATAGTCACGGTAACAATCGATTCGGAATATCGGTAGTTGAGTGGCCGGTGTGAATGTCTCTTTGAAGTAAATTGTTTGTTGTAAACAAAGAGAGAACAGAACAAATGGTAAAAAAGATTTTTGATTGAAAATTATGGTATTTTTTGTTTTGTTTAAGAGTTATACCTCATCGAACACTTGAATGGCCAGGGTTTAGACAAAGAGAAAAAGAGGAAGTCTGAAAATGGCAGCGGTAACTGAAAAATTGTGTAGTAATCAGCGGTTTTAGCTTATCTCGTGATTAGTGCATAGCCCGGTGTCAGATGTCTGTGCCACCCCCCATGGGTGACTTTTATTTTTCTCGGGCGTCGGCCCTTACGCGCGTCTCAAAGAGATGTCAGCAACATGGAAGGGGCCCCCTTCCATGTTGCTGACATCTCTTTGAGACGCGCGTGGAACACGAACGCGCTGGCGACACGGCCTGTCGTCGTCATAAGAAGGACGGACGGCGAGCTAGCCCATTACTCACCGTTCACAGGTCCGCGTCTACGGTGGCCGGAAGCCATCACGTGGCCCCCGACGCCCGGAGCGCCTCCCGCGGCGGCTGGGACGAGAGGTTCTCTCCCTCTCACGTTCCGCCACCTCCTTTGCTAGCATCACTGCATCGCAGAAGGAGGCGACGGCGTCCCATTCCTTCTCGCCCCGGACCATGGCTTGCACCAGGGCCGGATGCGAGAGGTCGCCGCCGCCACCCATGGGCATTAACATGCTGTCGAGAAATATTTCCCACGTATGCTGGTTTCCCCACGATGTTTTCTTTCACCGAAGTTAGTGATAATTATAAAATACGCACATGATTAAGAATCAGAGGACTCGAAACCTGTGACTAGGTAGTCCTGTTAGTAATCAGTAATGATGGTTATGTTCATATTGTGATCTAAAAGTATGTTAAGGTAAGTCATGAGTCCAGTCGGGGCTGCGGGTTGTTCGAAAGAGATAGCGCGGCCTCGACACAAAGGGCTAAGAAGGAACATGGGTGGTATTTAGTCAGTAGAAGTCTGGCAGTCCCTTTCGTTCCTACCCCCCAAAAAAGGTAAGTTATGAGAAGGGAAAGACAAAGAAAATCAAAAGAAATGGAGGATGAACTGCATGAAAGATGATACTAATTGAAACGGAATAATTCATTGACATTGAAATAAAAAAGTTTAGTTACATAAAATATTGATCATTTGTGTAAGCGTTATAACTGCTGAAAAGGTAGTATCTCTATATACAAATTCACATTTCAATGAACTCTGACTTTACGCAAAAAAAAAAAATGAAAAAACCATTAAAATCTTCAAGCATTTGATAAATTAAACCATTACCTGCTTTATTACGTGTGTATTCATCCGGACAAGTTATAACAATCAGTCTTTATCATTATGAACTGACAAGCATAAAATTGGAGTTTAAAAATTAAACGGTTGATGCGAAATTGGAAACTTTTGTGCTCATTGTAGGCACAAAAGGTTTATTGTGGCGGGTTACCGAACATTTTGTTAGACATGAATTATTGTGATGTTTTGCGTGGGCAAAGGAACCGTAACAGAACAGTATGTTTTGTATATTGTTAATGCCAATAGCAATTCTGTATGCTAATGACATGTAATAATGAATACAAATAGACGCTAAGTTTTAGACTAATGTCTGTGTCTGAATGTAGGACATGTTTTGTTTGTCTTTTATTTTTGGTAAATGAGAATGTATGTTTTTTTAACGATGGTAATTAATGGCTTCTGTTTATTAATATGTCTGCTCTAGATACTCGTAAAAGTATGCGTAATTACATTAAAAAAAAATACAATGCGTATGTGAGTACCAATACAAACCATCTATGGTTTAATGGTACGAAATGAATATGAAACTGTGTTAAGACTGTATGTTTAAATAAATAAATAAAAAAATAAAAAAAATTACATAGCAATGCTTTTGTACAAAATTTTACAAAAGCTGCCACATTGGAGATAGGTAATGGGTTCGATTCCCGGGTCGGGTATAATGTTATTGGGTTTTTCATCAGGAATTTCTCAGCAGTAGCCACGAAGCCTGGATTTGTACCGGGTTGATGGTGATAGGCTCAACCCAAAAAAACATGGGACTTAAACATAACTGAAACAATATGAGTGGACTATTCAGTACACCTTCGATTACTTCGGCGTGATGTTATGGTGTGTTATGTTATGTCCTTACATAACCGTAAATCTTAATAATTATATTTAAGCCAAAAATGAAATGTGAATTTATCTTTCTATGCCATCACAATCTAAATCTACCAATTTCCGTAACTCCAGCCCACATTAAAATAGAAAAAATAATTAACCGATCAATACCTTTAATTACACGATAAAAAATAATTACAATTCTATAATTAATTCGTTGTAATTTCTTTCGCAGTCATTAAAATAGTGTTGTAACGTAGCCATAAATCAGCGGTAATCAAGAAGGCTGTTAATGCGAACGCTTCGAGCATTAATTGGCGAATTTCATAAGCCGTCGACTCTAAATTAATCAGTTACGACACTTGCGAGTATTTATGTTAGTGCCGTAGAACTGTGGGGTTCCCATGACGTCTTAAAGCTGGATTGTTTTACACTAGTATCGTTAGTAGTGGTCTGAACTTGATTCGGACTTGATACGCCCACATTCCACCCCGTTAGATATATTGACAGTTAATAATTTGTCATAATTACCCACTTTTCAAAATATTATAATAGACATCTATCGCATTGATTACAATGACATCTTTAGCTATAAATTAAGCAGAATGCAACTATGGGTTAGACAAGGATGGTTGGTGTAGGAGGTAATGTACTTTATACCGAGGAATTGCCTTTTTCCTTTTTATTAAGTAGTATTTGGCGGGCGATGTCGCCCTGTTGTCTTGACAACGTAAGTCGAATAAAGTTCAAAAATGGAGTTGACTCGTCACTATAAATGTGGGAAAAGAGACAGAGCTATACAGGATGTCTAGCGCCATCTCTTTTCCACACGACGAGAAGATTAAAACAATCCTGCTTGAAGACATCATGGTAGGCCACCTAAGCGGATAGTGTAGTAATTGAAGTTGATTACTCCGATGGGTTAATAGCACTGATAGCGAGATAAGTGATGTCATATTTGATGGAGTAGGATTTAGGAAGTCACTGATAATCTTCTCTTGTTTTGTTTTGTGGTACGTCAGTTCCGGCTAATCATGATTATCTATATAGCCTTTTTAGAACTATATTGGGGTCGCGTTCCATTGTAACTTATTGCAGCTGAATACCAAGGTCAGGAAGGGAACCTCGTCCCACTTCTAAACTGGGACCAGAGGCCAATTTTTTATAATTTTTCATTGAGTTTTTCCACTATTGAATCTCCTCAACCCATGTTCCCCACTGATCCAGATCAGACTCACCAAAATCGTTCGAGGGAATCTTTCCTGTAAACTAAACGTATTTAGTTCAATCTCATATTAGGTAATAGTTGGCCCAACTAAGGCCTCGCCATGACATTAGACCTCAACTTGACACTTGGGATCTTTTTTTATACGCCTATGCTATACTGTATAATCATGCATACAGTGACCATTATAATTCGTATCAAATCTCGAAGAAAAACTAAAAGATCGAGATAGAGCTACGATTTTTTGATGAGGAAGTTATCAAAAACATTACTATTTTATTATATAGATAGACAAACCGTAAGCTAATGATAGGAAATGGCTCAATAAACTCCGCATAAAACATGATAGGAATTCGCTGTCTGTTTGCCAACACGCGGGTCTATAAGAGGATATTAGGCAAAATAGCTCATTACTTATAAGCACCTAATTATGTTAAATTATGTCTGATACTGCTAATTCTGTAATGACAGCCGGAATAAGTTAGGAACCTTTAATATGTAGTTTAAAGCCTATAAGCTTGTCAATTAGTTTGTATAAACTGTTGGAAATTATGTATGTAGGTGGAACTTAAGTAGCGATTTAGAAATGTGTAAGTGCTGGTTAGTAAAGGGTATTATGGTAAACGGTAGTGTGGTGGTTTAGGTGTTTACATCACCATGCCTATTTTCCAGATGGGCAAGGCAGAGGAGTAGGACCTTTTTTTTTTTTTTGGGGGGTGGAAAATCATCAAATAACCCCTCCCGCTCTTGGGCAGAGCGAAAGGGAGTGTCAGAATTCTACTGACTAAAAACCACCCATGTTCCTTCTTAGCCCTTCATGCCGAGGCCGCTGTATCTCTTGAGAACAACCCGCAGCCCCGACGGGGAGGAGTAGGACCTTAGTTATACACTCACATTCCTCCAGCTATGTTTCAGAAACGCTGTCACAACGCTGAAACACTTCGCCCAACCTATTTACAGTAGTCTGGACACGTCATTCATAATTAATTATTATCTTTTTCTTTAATTTGAACGCATAAGGTCCATTCAAATATCTTGAAGAAATCTTAAACTGTCTGAAATTTTAAGCGTGCACAAGCATGGTGGTCAGAAGTTCTTCCTTCTGTGTATAAGTGATAAAGGAGCCTTTACTGCCAACTAAAGGTATTAACATAAACAACATTTTACAGCCTATCAATTACATTACACGAACAGTTAGAAATTATACCTCCTTAACACTCATTTAGTAACATAACCTCCCACGTTCAGACATTAAAACTATAGGGTTACCTTATTATATTTTGATTACGATCTGAGCACCAAAGTGAATACAGATTGTACTCAAATTAATCCATCAAGCTTCATAATCCGCTGGAGCGTTAGCGTGGCACCGTGGCCTGTCAGGCGGCTTGTCAAGCTAGCTGGAAACTGACGTCAAGCTGTCAGAATCATGACGCATGACTGCGCCTACCGCGGTGCGGCGGCTTCGAAAAGGATTTTTTCTCATTTTTTTTTCCTTTTTCGTACTCGAATGACAGTGTAATCCGTGAAACTGGGAACGAACGGTGGATTATTATCGCTTTTTTGGGACTGTTTTTGGGTTTGACCTTTTGTAGTCTTGTGTTAGGGAAGCTTTGATGATTTTAGGTTTTTATTGGCGGTCTGTCGTTGATGGTGAAGTGATAAGGGTGTTTTGTGATGACATTTGTGGACTGATCTAGTTCAAAACATCTATGAGGTGTGTCAGTGTAAGCGTTTAAGTTGCTGTTAACCTGCATGACAGATAATTTTGTACGGTAACTGTTGGTTTCTGCCAAAGTAGTGACTGCACTGTAATATCTACTTGACAGGCACTACACAATTTAAAATGACTCTGTAAGTCGAATTAATCATAATTATTGAAAATCATAATTTAGGTCACATTAAAACCTTACATTCCCACAATCCAAAATTCTGAGATCGCAATCAAAATAACATTCGCATTTTAAATGCAACACCAATTAAAACAAAAACATTACGTCAACATCCGTCGGATATCGTGTAGACGGCCTAAAGCCCCACCTTTGTAATCAGTTAATTAGCGTTCACAACACGATGAGCCCTCCACACACGATACGGATTAACTTTTTATCATCTCATTTGTGACGTGACATAATCTACGCTCGGCCGCAATCTGTCATAAGTGTCAAGCTTGTCTAATGTCATGGTGAGGCCTAGTTTGGCCAACTTTGGCTCCAATATGTGGAGTATTATTGTATACTAGCATGCCTACGGCTTTACTCGCCTATGGTTGCAAATTATCCCACAGGCACGTCCTGTATAATTAATTATGAGCTAATGACGCTCGGGAGTAACGCAGTTTCCTATTAATTAAAGAATATTAAAGAAACAGATTACATCCAAACTTACAGATATTTCCCTCTATAATATCAGCAGAGTATATTGCACGAGTGAACCGAGGTAGCCAGAGTAGTAGGTAAGTCAGAGTAGATAGGAAGAACCGCACCACCTAGGGTTCTGAAAAATTCGTCCACACTTTTGTCACTTGAAAAAGTGCCGAGAAGGCTAGCAGCATTCCCACGTTGGACGGCAATGCTGCTTCTTTGGCCAAAAAAAGCTAGCCCTCTGGTCACGTGAAGAGTCGACCAATTTGGCGATATCTAGGTGGACACTGGGGTACAAGTGTTGCCCTAGTGTTTCAACCACAAACGGCTCAAACACAAACGAGTACCAATGCAGTTATTGTATATGCGCTGGTTGAGGTTTTCAGTTTCTTTTATAAAAAAAACTAATAACATCCAGCTCAATAAGTCCATCAGAATTTCCTATCTTCTTGATTTATTTAATGCTTTCTCTTCACAAAAGAAAACTATCCACATATCATCAAAAACATATCGTCTGTCAGTTTCAACAATATTTCAAACCTGCAATAACAACGCTCGGACACGTTAATTACATTTTCTAACAAAATTCACGTTTCTTAGAGCTGTAACAAGTTGCATGTCATAATTAGTAATAGATAGCATGTCTTCATAACTAAATTAATACACGAACACGTTCAATGTGATTGCTATTTTAATTTATTGGCTGTGATTGTCTGTAATTGGTGAGGACTGGTGAAAAAGTCTGTCCAACTTAATTAAAATAGATATTATTATTGGTGTAACGTGTTTTGTATGACATTGTTGTGTGACATAAATTATCATAATTACGAAGTTCTATGTCGTTGAATTAAGCTCAACGCACACGTACGAGTAGTTCAATCAGTATCACCTCAACTTGAGCCGTTTACCACGTTGTCTATTAAGGGACTAACGAGTCCCTGGGACCACGGGTAACGACCCGTGGTCCCAGTGGGTCGACTCATTTGTAATTTTAATCCTTCTTTTTCGATAGATAATGAAAACTATCAGTTACCTTGTTTATTGATTGATAAGCAAATGAAATGATTCCACCCTTGGGAACAAAATCATACTCATACCGGAACTATAATGAAAATGATTCATTTCATAACCGATAGATTTAGTCACCTATGTTTACCTGGGTGATATCACCCAGATGAAATGACAAGAACAAATAGGAGATAAGAAACAAGGACAGTAAAGTCTCACCAACTACCAGGAGGCCAGAAACATAAAGGAGATATTGTATATTGTTAATATTAATCTCTTAATTAAATCTAACACCAAGCAGTATTGTAATGATGATGCTACTACTTCACCATTCTGACCTCCTGGTAGCTTGAAAGACTATAGTCTATTAAGGACAATACTGCCTGCATCGTGATACTTATGAACGCGGTTGCTGTGCGCTTTGTCGTTTGAAAGAGACAGATTTCAACAACCCGATGCAGATGAGAAATATCTCAGACGTCTCTTGGGAAGTGTCGTCGGTTCAAACATGAGACATATGACTTCAAAGTTCAATGATCCCACCACACCAATAGGCTATCACTGCCATGATAATATAAGTCTGATTTACCTATACAGTTTTTTTTTAAGATTTTATAATGTAATTCAGTTCCTAATCATCATCAGCCTATAATGTTCCCACTGCAGGGACTCAGGCCTCCTCTCTAGGAGAGTCATTACTCTCCCGCACTGGGTCCGCGTGGTGGATTATAGCCCATTGGCTATAATCCACCACGCGGACCCAGTGCGGGTAGGTAGATGTCACATTGTCATGTCCATGTGTTCTAAGACATGCCGGTTTCCTCACGATGTTTTCTTTCACTTTTTTGAGAGCAGTGGTGATGAAATAAATTACGCGAAGTAATGCACTTGCCTGGGTTCAAACCCAAGACTTACTGTTCGTAAGTTGGGTTTCAGTCCCTAGAAGAATATAATCAAAACAAGATTATAACAGCTTCACCATCGTCTGCCTAGTCTTTTCCCAACTATGTTGAGGTTGGCATCCAGTCTAACCGGCCTATTTAACCTCCACAACCCAGTTAATACTGGGTAATACGATACCCTTAGTAAGACTGGTTGTCAGACTTTCGGGCCATAGACTACTTTACGACGGTTAGAACAACATTTTAATATTATTATAACACGAAACATAAATTATTTTATTATAGAGTTGCATCATGCATGCTACGACATTTAAATAAACATTTGGATGTAGTGTGGGAGTCGCATTCGATTTATTTTTTTGCATTTTCACAATGGCACTTCTGAGTTATAAAACCAATTAATTATTTTATTGTTTCAAATATAAATTATTTTTATTGTTCATCGCACCTGTAATTAAAATGGAGGTTAAAACGTAAACTTTATTTTCATAATTAAAGATTTATTGTGGCAATAAAAAGTTAACACTTAAAATAATTATGACTAAGGACCTCGGAAAACCCAAGGTTACTTAATAAATGTGGTAAAACCAACATCATAATTTAAATTTATTGCACACAATTTTTTTTTTAATATTTGTGTCAATTCTCATTATTCATGCCAATATAACTGTCTTTACTGGTGCAAAAAATAGCAATGTAGTTTTAAATTCTGCGAATCTTTAATTGTTTTGGTGTATTTAATTAATCATGTCTAACCTTTTAATATGCGTGTTTAGAGCACTTGTCTCAATTCACAAATTATTGAGACGACAACTTTTAACCTCCTACATTATTTTTGCCGCCAAAAATCTAGATTTCTCGTTTTTCCGTGAATTCTTCACAATCTTTGAATCATATCCAAAGAAGTAAGATATGTTCTGGAGTTGACTCTACATTACGATTTAAAAAAAAACATCAAAATAAGTATCAACTGACAAAAAAGCACCACTCTGTATCACCACATACACTACCCAATAAACAAGATAATTACTGCCACAAAAAATAAACGAGTACATCCCTAGTTATTAATGTGACCAATTAGTTGGTCGGCGGACGGATAAATAATTTAACGTGTCACGCGACGTGTTGCCGTGTCACGCTGTCACGCCGTCACGTGATCTCGTGACGTGGACTGACGGCGTGACAAAAATTAGGGTTATTGTATTTTAGAACGTTCATATTTTTGTTTGTTGTTTCCTTTTGATGTTTGCTTTTTACTGTTTAAGTGTTTACGTACCTGAAGGGTTTTGTGGTGACCTGAATAAAATAAACGGTAATTGTAAACTTAGTTGAAGACATGGAAATAAAAAGTTTCTCAAGTCGGTTTTAATTCCAGATCCTGTATTTTTCAGCCAAAGATATAATATGTATGAATATCATCTACTTCTTCTTCTTCAACCTTTGGTCACCCAATGCTGAGTGTAGGTCTCTTCTAATTCTCTCCATTTTTGGTGTTTTGTGTGAAGGGTAGCTAAGAGAAAGCCATTGTAATGCGATGGAAATAAATTTCCACATTTTCTCATCTTCAAGCATTACACCAAGAAAATTCAGGAAAAAACCCCACGTACGTCGTACATGTAGCTCCTCACTCCTTAAGGAAATAAGATCAGCTGGACAAGAATTTCTAATGCACATTCTTTCTCCTAGTACAGTACCAATTCATCCTAGTACAGGCCAAATCAGAAAGTTATCTAGACATGGATACCACGAGAGTAAATAGACAACAGAGTCCAAACTTCATACATGTGCTTTTATATTTTGTGAGAAAGATGTCAAGCTTTACTAACCTTACTGTGTCATGCTCATTTATAGTCGTCATCATCATATCTGCATCCTGTTACTCTGTAAGAGTTACGAGTATCATCCCTTTAACGCAACTCTTCTCTTCTCGCTCAAGCTTTACCATTGACCCAACGCGCAGTGCGATTTGTGTATACAAAATTAACTTCTTTGATTGATGATACTTACGTACGTTCATTACACCATAGCCAGTTAGCTCTGATATCTACTTTATTGACTGACTGACTTTGACAGTCCAGCAAAAGCATAAATCAGCTATTAACGTTTTCAGCGCTAGGACACATGCCTCTTTTGTGACAGTGGGAGCGGGCCGTGATCCACCATGCCGGCCCTATGCACCTTGGTGAATGTCACATGTTTTCGAATGATTGGTTCTAGAACATTTCAGTTTCCCCCTTTCTATATCGACGTGTGCATTCCTCCTCTCTGTGATACAACACCAACAAACCAAGGCAACATTTTATTTACCTAAGTAAATACTCTGTAACAAAATCTACTCTAGGCCCGTATACTATTACTAACATCCCATGGCTACCAGCTCACCAATTAGTACCTGATGTTTATGTATCATTTCTTCAAGCCAGCTAATTAAACATGAATGTACAGACAAGTCGTGTCGTCGGCTGTCCTATCAAAGGCGAGTCCACTCCTTTTTTGAGTTCATGATTCACACTAGTTACAGCATTAGGGTTGGCAGGTCTTCAAGTGGTTTTATTTGAATTTCTATATGGATTTTTCTGGTTTTCTGATTTAATTATGCGTGTTTGTTAAACAACGATTTGTTCAGCTTTTTTGCTTGCTTAGGGTTCAGAGTACTTGTCGAAACAACTTGAGTGTCTTCTTTTTCTTTCAGAGTCACCAAGTATACTAGTAGCAGGACGTTTACAACATAAAAGGTTAGCCAACATCTGTTTGGAGATTCCGCATGTGTACGACTTCGTACCCATCATCATTGACAGTCCGAGCTCACCCACTGCTGGGCATAGGCCTCTCTTTGCTTGAGGCAAGCTGTACATTCATGATATTCCCGTGATGGCAACAACGCCCTGTCCATCTTGCTTCCAGTCCTTGTATTTAGGGCCAAAAATTACCAAATTCGCAAATCCTAAATTTTCTCCACCACATATTCTATATTAAAACTTCACACGGCAACCCTATCCAGGTACCGTTGTATGACGTGACCGAACGGTTGTCAGCAGTATGAGTGATGGCGTGCTGCGTCGACGTTACCACCTGATTTATTACTTCCGAGCCCCTCCCCCGCGCCCGCGACCCTCACCCCGCCACCACCTGACGGTACAGACAGCAGTACTGTCGACATTATTGAGCAATGGTATAGATTCCTTTTGCAGTGTTTTTTTAAGTATAGTTTTTCTTTTCTAGTCTTTATTATAAGACGTATTGAAAGAAACACATGAATGCCTATTTTAAAAAGTTCCCGATGCTGGTCACGAGGACTAGTCTGGAGAGACCACAGTACCAGAAAATAAATGAACTTAACAAAATTAAGAAAAAGTGGACATTTTCAGATGTTTGTTTGACTTGTATCGGAGTTCCCTAATACAGTCGTTTATTTTGACATAATTAGTGAGTCATAAATAGAGAAAAGTTTTCTGGAAGAGACACCAGTGGACATTAATAATAATGATGATAAAGAAGCACGTAATGATCCATAACTACACTTTAAATATTTGATAGTCCACCATCTCTTCTTATACTCTCAGCTATTACTCCAAGTAGTTGATATAGGTTTTTTACGTTCCCACGTCGACGCCACATAGAAATAATTACATACATATACAACACATATTTTCACGCCACGTTCCAAACAAGGAACGGTAATTACGTTGAAATAATTATGTGGTTGAACTTATAACTGTTACAACGCAACCAATAAGGTAAGGAAAGGCTAATGCAGATAATCAATTTCCTTGTTTTACTGTAATAATGGAACAACTATCTTTTATAACACCGTTTAAGAATAATCAAGTGTAGAAATGATCGTAAAATTGCCAGGTAATTTAGTTTTATGGTGGCATTTCCCAGTTTCAAATAAAAGGCTCTATCTATTCTGTACTGGTGAAAGCAATTATTTTATCTGGTGTTTAAAGGCTTCGATAATAAATACCTCCAAATAATATTATAACATTCTCGTATCGGTAACAATGCCCAAGTGCAACAATTTTGGCGTAAGAAACAAAGAATACTATTTCAAAATTCACCGTTGCATATATTATTTATTATAATTAATAACTTTAACTCCAAAAATTTAAATTTACCTAGTATCAGACAACAGAACAAACAAAACAGACAAACAGACAAAAACAAACAAACAAATAGCACACAGATACAAACACACACACACCAAAACACACACACAAAACAAATATACACACACACATTACAAATCAGATTATGACAGTAAAGTTATGTAAATTGCTTAAGTCTCCGATTGTACCACTGACACCCAAGCTAAGATTAAAGATATTTACAGGCTTTTCCTATTATTTTGGGATCGTCTTCCATTCAAACCGGATGCCGCTGAATACCTGTATTTAACATGGAGCCTGCCTATCTGACCTCCACAACCCAGTTAGCGCTAAGTAATACGAAACCCTTGCTAAAGCTAGTTATCAGAATTTCAGACCACTGAACCGGTAACGACTATCAAAGATCCACAATTGACAGCCAGAACCAATGGCTTAGTAATAATAATATTGGGTTATACGATACCTCTTCGTTAAACCAACACAAAATAATTTATTTTGATACAACATTATTTTCTCCTTGACGTCCTTGTTTGCAGTCAGTACTAGTCACATCTGATGCAGGTGTAAGAACGCCTCCAATGTCGTCTGTCGCGGTACAGCGTGTCGCATCGTTAGTTTTCCTTGATTTCAGACGGCCTGCATTTCATTAGATGTCGCCGTTTCAATCTAGATTAAAAGATCGTGTCTGTCTACTTTGTATGTTGGACTTGTGTCTGGTTTGTTGATTAAATGTCAGTTTTTGTTTGTACGTGGGTCTTTTGCAAATGTTATGTTTTCTCTTTCTTTGTTGGCCTTTTTTAGTCACCTTTTTTTTAGTCGTACAAGGTCTTTAATATGCCTGGATGACGTTATGTTCAAGGCTTCCTACACTTAATCAAAATAAAAATAGTTCACCTAATGGTAATTACAGGAGTTGGTGTATCCAGTATTGTCAATGATTATATTTTGTCTGTCTTATAGCTTATCTGTCTTCTTCTTTAGCTTTGTGTATTTCTATTACTGCTTGGGTCCCTTCCATTCTAATCCTAATCATACAATGATCTTAAAAATCGAATTACTTTCCAAACAGCAGGACATTCAGACAACTCTCCTTATTTTAAAACTTTCAATACAAATAACCTCACAGTAACGCAGTAAGTTTATCAACACTGGAATAGTCGGCGTTAACTAAGGCCTGTAAACTTCAGTACAAGCCATCCTCCACCGCATATATCATTCTGTTTTATGAATTGTAAATTTTACGTTATATAGTCTTTAGTGGGCCATATTTCAACTTGTATTAATGTCTCGCCGCCGGCGGTAGGGTTGAACGGAGTCGTAGGGCGTGTTTGATATTTGTTCGGTTTTCGTATTGAAATGATAGGGATGGTTATATTTCCCGTCGGGGCTGCGGGTTGTTCGCAAGAGATACCGCGGCCTCGACATAAAGGGCTAAGAAGGAACATGGGTGGTTTTTAGTCAGTAGAAGTCTGAGACTCCCTTTCGGTCTGCCCAAGAACGGGAGGGGTGATTTGATAAATTATAACCCGCCAAAAAAAAAAGGGCTGTGTTTGATATTTGTTTGGATTTCGTATTGAAATGATATGGATGTGTGAAGAGGCATATGACTATGTTGCACAGATGTATTAAAGTAAAATGGTTTATCGATTTTGTTTGTGTGAACGTATAGATCTTCTGAACTACACGAAAGACTTTGGTGCGATTTTTCAGCTGTATTTTAAGTTTTTATTACAGGAAGTTTATTTGTTAAATCCGAATATTTTTACTTACACATGGTGGTGAAATAACGACATTTTGGTCGTGACACATCATTATTAGGACAGAGGCAAAGTTTTTCCAAAAAGACATTCCTAATCTGTTAGTGACTTAATTTATTTTTGACACTACTTAAATTCTCATTGTTGATTAGATTCTCTTCATTATTAATGTGTCATTAGAAATGCAAATAGAGTAATTTCTTTGACATGTCTTATTTTATTTTATATATTCTAATTTTAATTAATGTTCATAGCATATATTCTAAATTATCTTTGTAGTGTTCATTAGACAAATATGTTAATAATAAATAATTGTATGTAGATTTTGTAATTTTTAGATAAAGAGGATATCATTCTTATACATCTTTGTATAATATTGATTAAAATTTTACTTCAATAATTTAATAATCGAGGTGACCTTCAATAGGTAATGAAAAATACAAAAAAGGTAATTTTATTTTGATTTATGTAGGAGAACTAAAATAACAAAAAAAACGAAAATAATTATTATTGAAAGTAGTAGTACATCATTCTCTTTACCTTATCCCAATTCATTTGGGGTCGGCGCAGTATGTCTTCCTCTTCCATACTTCTCTGTTTCTCGTCTTCTCATGAGACACCTCCTTTTTTAACGTATCATTTTTAACACAGTCCATCCATCGTTTCTTTGGTCTTCCTCTACTCGTATATCCTTCCACATTCATATTTAACACCATTGAATATACATACATGTACATCATTGAACATCAGAAGTAAAATATAAATATAAAAATAGAAGGAAACTCTCTAAAAAATATAATTATTTTGCCATTTTAAAACTCCAAATTATAATCAATCGTCAATTATTCAAAGCAGATAGACAAAACAAATTCTCACGACATTTTCCCTAAACGATGATGACAACATTTCTATATTTATACAAAATCTTTTAGTGGAGATTTATAATTATCTAGCGAAGAAATATAGCCAGAAGATAAGATAATAAGTATTTCTTAATGAGTTGAAACGAGCGATTAGAAAGCTTTCATAATTATTAATTTGAATAGATCGTGGATAATTTATTAAAAATATTGCTGTTAAGATTAACATACTGATGACACCCACTTGTACTAGAATTTAGCGTGGGTTTGCGTGGCTTGTATTTTCTTTAGTGTGCTTAAAAGCTTTATCAACATCATCATCTGCCAAGTATTTTTCCCAACTGTCTTGGAGTACCAGATACAGCTGAATAACGGTATGTTTACGCCGAAAGACTACTGAAAGGCTTTCTGTTTTGTCAATATTATATTTGTTTTCACTTGAGTGATATAGGTTCATCGTTTAACCAATTTTCATCTTAGTCTTCAATTTTCTGACCGGGGAAGTGTGCCAAGTCTTGTTTTTCTTTCCAATATTATTAGAAATATGCGTATAATACAAGCATTTTTGTTTTATTGTTATGTCCTATAAATTATTTTGTCTAAAAGTATTGCCTTAGAAAAATATATTCTTAATGAGACACTCTTACGATCCAATTTGTTTATCAATCCCAATAATCTTTAGTACATCATGTGTGTCGTGCATGTATGCATGATTTATCATGATTACTGTCATTTGATTAAGAAACTACACAGAAGCTTACCTCGATAGACGTAAGAAGGATGATGATATTTTATCTTTATTAATCTGACGTCAAAAATATTGAGAAAATAATATTCACTCGTTATGTTTCTTGTTGCATTGAGAAAGATTTCGGAGGCTACTGCTTTTGACAATCAAATTAATAAAATCCACTGATTTAATGATAAAGAGATATTAAAAGCTTTTATTTATCAGTTTATGAGTTCTGGTTTTTCTACTATTTCGCCTTCTGTCTGTAGTAGTTTATGTCTCAAATTCTGTAATTACTATATTATTATTTTATTTGCTTTCAAGTAGGTAAAATTCTTGAGAAAACAGCAATTTCTATTGTGTTTCTCTTTAAATAAAAACAGCAATCTTTTCATGAATTTGAATAAAATAAGTAAATTATCATAATAAAATGCAATTTATTAGGTACTGTATCTGAGTGTGTAACCTAATACTCTGCCCACCCTGCAGGAACACCAACCCACACTCCGTAGGTGGGATACATTGATAAATCAACAAACGAACACATCTTATAAATAAATTAAACACAAATCACGTCCGAACAAAAAATAATGCTGCCAACAAACTTACGATGATCGATACAAAGCTTAACACATGACAGTTATCATTAATTATATTTAGTTATGATCGATCGATATAACTCGAATATCAATCGATAAAAATCGTTACAACTAGTCACGATAACACATTCAAATTTTTCAAAGATCACGAACAAAATTAACAGAAATATCAATTAATCATCCCTGAGCGATGAAGATTTTATATCGATGTTGCGTTTAGTCGATTTAAATCGATTGTATGGGTAAACGATATAAATAATAGCGATTAAATGGACCGCCGTCGCTACGGGGTACTTTTTTCCATATAATTCATAACGCCATTAAGGCTGCTCTAATAATATAAAGTAAATTATGATGTCCGTTGTGTTGTGGAGTACCAATAAACTAATAGCTAGGGGTATGAGATGAAATTGCATGTCACATTGAAAATCATTATTATCACGTACTAGGTTACTTAGGTATCCATTTATATTTTATGGGATTTTGCAGTACCTACGTCTCTTTGCCTCTAAAACAAAATGTTCTACTGATGTATAAAGTAAGTTAATATGTGAGTCTCGACTGTCATTTAATTTTGTAGACCTTAGCCAATCTTTACGGGTAATCAGCGAACCGAAAGTTTAATATCTCACCAAAGGATGTTGTATTACTCAGAAACTGGGTTTGGAGGTCAGATACGCAGTCGCTTTATCCAAAACTAGATATTTAACTTCATCTAGTTAGACGGAGAGCCAACCCAAGAATAGTTAAGAAAACACACGGTGATGATGATGGATGAAGTAACCGCAAAAACTAGATATTTTTTGTTAGCCTGTACTGTCCCAATGCTGGGCAAGGGAATTCCCCAATTCCTTTCAAGAGCTCTTTTCTTGTGCGTCCTCGAACCAGCCCTCGTGATATTAAATTACATTATGTAATTTAAAATAACCCTTTTTTAATTCTTTTAACCCTTCAAACCTTGAATAAATAAAACAAAACAATTGCGATCAGCCCTAGCTAGTAATAAACAACTTTTGTGTGGAAGGCAGCTCCGGCCGATTCATAAATTTAGCGTCGCGCCATTTTGTTTTATGTACGATATTATCTATGTGCACGCACCGGAGTTGTCACGCTCGTCGCTAACACGTGTTCTGTAACACGTTGCAGGACAATGGGAGAAAATTATGTTTCTGGGATTATTGCTAGATTTATGGCAATGTTAGAGGTGCGGTCCCACATAAGTGATATCGTTTTTAGGATTCCGTACCCAAAAGGTAAAAACGGGACCCTATTACTAAGACTTCACTGTCTGTCCGTCAGTCTGTCTGTCACCAGGCTGTAACTCAAGAACCACGATAGCTTGACTAGCATAGACAATTGTAATTTTCACAAATTATCTATTTCTGTTGCTGCTATAACAACAAATACTAAAAACAAAATAAAATAAATATTTAAGGAAGGCTCATATAGAACAAATGTAGGTAATTCTTCGTTTTGGTACGGAACTCTTCATGTGCGAGTCCGACTCGCACTTGGCCAGTTTTTGTATATTTTCTACAACGAGTTTTAATAGTATTGACAAGATTATAAGCTTTTTGATAGCTAAATTGATACCTATATAATATTTACATGTTCATTTTTCACTTTGCTTCACCGCATTCCCTGCCTTTGTGTTCCAAAACATGTAACCAAAATGATATCCGCACTGCCATCAACAACACCTTGAAAATACAGAAGTTTTAGGTTAACATAATTTAAAATGCCGACGTATCAGAACAAGAACACGATTGATACAAGTTTTTCAAAAGTCAATCAAATACATAATATATTTTGTTATTTTCCTACTATCATCTTGATTTAGATTTTTTTTTTCTTTGACGATGCCAGGGATAAAAAGTTGAGTCTGACACGGGAGAATGGAAGACGAAGACGTGTTGCGCCGACCCCAAATAGAATGGGACAAGAGCAGGAAGATGATGATGATGGGTAGAAGTTCCAGTACTGCAAGGGACCAACAATCGTGAGAGAAATACTGTGAAAATTTTTATTGACCACCACAAGTTGGTGTGCTTGAAGAATTTTGTCTTGCTGCTCAACTTCTTAAAAGAGTTGCGAGCTACAATGGACTAACTTTACTATCCTTGTTTTTACTAAATGATAGCATTATGCAGTAAAAGTGCTGATTATTATCGATATGATTTATTATTAATCACCCCATCACTAGAAGCTACCGCACCGTAGGTGCTCAAAAGAGAATGAAGTTGAATATTTTTATTGTTCTATTGATTGGTGCTCTAAAAATAGGTGCTCAAATGGGAATGCTCCACTTTTTCATGAAATATTTCTAATAATAAGACATCTGCGTAGCTATACCCATTCTGCATCTTGTTACATTTACCGTAACAGGCGTTATGCAACACGTTACAAGAAACAAGAACAAACAATGGAAGGAAGTCATAATCGCGTTTTCATTTCATCACTTCACTACCACTTACCCCTTTTAAGATAGTAAGTCTTAGTCAACATGAGCACTTGCACTCGTAAATGCCGTGTCACGTACAAACAAAAGGAAAAACGTAAGTGCAACATATCCATTGCAAGTTGGATGTAAGCAGGGAAACGTATTGTCATGTCTGACGTGCACGTAATACAAACGGCTAGTACGCTGTCTAACAAACACGTTACTGTCACGTGGTCTCATGCATTGCAGCAATGGTTTACTTGCTACTCATTATTTTTAAGACCTTACTTACCCTTAGCCACCAAACTATACTGGGGTCGGCTTCTAGTGTATCGGAGTGTCATGCCACAACAATTGTTTTACGTTCTTTTGAAGACACAGAGGTGTTCTTGTGAGGTGGTGATGTGAAGGGGTGAAAGGTTTTTGCTCATTGGTAATTGGCTGACCAATCTTGTCAACTATAGCTTGCCCTTCGAAGTAAGAAAGGTACTTACTATACCAAATAAAATATAAACAGGTATACGTAATTACACAAAAACCAAACAATTCATTACAAGAAACCGACCAAAAGAAGGCATTAAAAAAGAAGGCATTAACATAATCAGACACATTCGTCGAAATAATGTACGTAAAGGGTTTTAATGAAACGTCCCCGAGCGAGCTTGGCGAGTCATGAAATAACTATCATTAAGACCGACACGATACGAACGATAATCATCGGCTTCAGAGCAAAAAGCTATACCATCGAGTCTGATGCAAATTGCATATGCCATAAATCAAGTGGGTAATCACCGTGGAGTAGTACGTAATAATGAGATTACTTGAAAAAATTACAGTGAGCGCTAGTCGACTGGCGAATGATAGGCTACGCGTTTACAATGCTGATGATACTTTTATTGTCAGTAATTGTTAGGAGTTGCATTCAAATCTAATTGTTTGTTTCTATGTTTGGAGTGCGAAGTTGGTTTTTCTAAGAATTATTATGATTTAATTGAGGATATGGTCATGCTTAATAATGACTGTGTTAATAAAAAGAATGGAACTGTTGTTTGTGAAATCAAAACAAATAAAAGAGAAATATTTAATTGACGCCGACACACAAAAGACAATTAAATAATATCACAAAAAGCAACACAATCGAAAAACAATTATGCAAATTGACTCATAACAACTTTCAAGATGAAGACTATCCAAATCACCTCTACCTGTTTCGCAATCAAAAACAAATAAAAGATAAAAGACACGAACTATTAAGAAGTAACAATCGTAAAACATGAACTTAACGCTATTGAAGTGAAACAAAACGCCAATCGTAAAGACGGTGAAGATGTAAGAGGCGATAATAAGATATCGAATGCGGCCAAAGAATTTATAGTCGAAGCTAAAAGAACCGTCGATGACGATAATTCACCGCATACAATAAAGAGCGCTATTGATCTTTCAGAAAGCGAATCGGCTCGTAACAGAACAAAACACGCTACCGCCGAATGTCGCATAAATCTTTATTATTGCGGCAACAAGCTTATAGTCAGTCGTTTCAGGTACTCAAACCGGATCCCAGCCAGTATAAACTCACGACTCCCAAGCATTTTTTCGCTCAATGAAATATGCCACATCGCCCCCGGCCCAGAGGAAGGAAGGCCATAAATAAATAATAATACAACCATTTATATTACCAAAGGGTTTCGCCCGACGTGTCTATTATCATCTGAATTGTTTAAATATGATAATGTATCAAAATAACAGGCAGCCCGTTCGCGGCCGCGACTTCTGTTCCGACATTATCATAAAGATTCACTTAATAGACTGTTTCTAAATTATTATAGTGCTCTGACACTGCTTTATGGTTGGCAAGATTACGGTGTTGACTTTTTGCTCGAATACATTAATTTGTGTATTGGACGGAAATTCCATGGGTTTAAATTACACAGATTTAGTTTCACGCGTTTAGATCGGCGATATCGCTCGTTAGATGTTTCTAACTACGCAACCGATAAAAAATTCTAATCGAGAACCATTAAGAAAATAATCAGCGATCAACATTCATGATTCGGTCGTAACTCTTTTAGTAGTAAAAAAAGGCTTTAGAGACTGCAACGTAATAACGGAACATGTAATCATATTCGCAGATCAGAATCAAATTTAATTATCACCATCCGGCCGCTCAGACGGTTTAAAGCTCACAGGCTATGTTTCTGTATTAAAGACGGAGTATAAAAGGGTAATAAAGTAACCCTAATAAACCCCGAAACGCACTGAGCTGCCTCGCAATAACCGTACGTAGACTAAACAAATGATTTTCTCGATAATAAAAACTTCACAATAAAAGCGTTCACGAAATGTCGGTCATTAAGTGTATTTACGCAGCGAAACGGATATAGGGGCCGTAAAAATGTAGAGCGGCTTATTGAGTCGTTGGCAACGGTCTCGTCGAGATCCGACTTAATCTATGGCCTACACGCCTCGGCGGGCTAATTCGGGACATCGGACGGCACCCCGACGTAAGAAGATTAAACTTGGCTTAAAATTTTCTGACAAATTAAAATTTCAACTCGAGGAACCGAGAACAATATTATCAAGATCGCATAAAGAACGTGCGTCCTTTGTATTCCATATTTACGAGCGTTGCGAAGGAAAAATCGTTTAGGTAAACACGAGGGCAATAAAAACAAGCGGGCGTGCAATTCGCATTCGTGAGCAACGAACGTGAACAGTATTTAAAACCACAATTTATTCAGTTACTTTATCGTTAACACATGAGTTTACACTAGCCAGTAGCGGCCAATTAAGTCGGTTGAAAGGCGAGGCAATAATAACTTTATATGGATTAACTGTGTCAGATGCATTTATAGATATAACGCGGAGCGGTCTATCGCTGCCTGGCGGCGTGCCTGAGTCCGCTTCAAATGCATAAATTATTGCTCTCGGTGAAATTTCACTCAGGGTTGTACCGCCTTAGACAGCAATGGCAATTAATATATTTCTCGATAACAATGAAGATAAAAACGTCGTTGAGCCGTATCGAGCGGAAGGCGAACCGAGCTTAAAGCACAACGCAACAGAAACCCATATTTATAGTTCTATTGTTGTACACACAAGCGCTTTTTGTTGTTCAACTCCAAACACGAACTGATGCTATTGAAATCTGAATTGTTATTTCATTCATAATTTATCACTCTATCGACCTTTGTATTTAAATGTCTAGAAACGAATTTCATGTGGACAAGCTGAGATTAATGCGGTTGGAACCCTCGACGAATTCATATTTTTCATTATGCGATGATTTGACACAAAACATGCTCGTCATCGCACTGTTTTCTATTAGGGTGTCGGTACAGAATTTGGAAGCCTTAGAGCAGATTTGGGCACCATGTCTACTAAATCTTATTTGATGTAATTTAGAACTTTCGAAGTTGACCAAGTTCTATAAATCATGTATTTAATTAATGTTTATTTTAAAACACGAGTAATCATCGTGTTAATCAAGATTATGATCTAGCCGTCCCTCACGTTCAGCGGTCGTAACTAAACGCATGGTACCAACAAGGCAATAAATTCGAAGCCAATCGCCTTATGATTTCCTGCGGCCAACAATGCGATAGTTTGTCAGTTCTAGGCGGTTGTTAGGGCGCGTGGGCGTGGAGGGCCCGTCATCAATCACGCTCCGTGACTCTTTCAACCTGCCGGCGAGGGGAGGAGGGAAGGAGGGGGAAAGCAGGGCTGCTACACACATAAATTATGACCCGTTTTTGTCCGACTGTCGACTGGAGACAAAATTTGTTAGCGACACTGTTAATTAATTACACGTTTCCATCCTATTAAAGAATCAACAGACATTATTTAAATTTCATTTCATTATAATTTATTTGATGCATTTATCATTTGGATTTTGAGAAATTTTGTTAATATTCAGTTGTAAAGTTGTGTTTTTATAGATTGTGGTAATGATGTTGTGTTATTTATCGTTTTGCGAAATTACTTTTGTAAATTAAAATGTTTTAATTTATAGTTATGTTAGTAAAAGAGAATTTTATAAATATATTCGAACGTTAGTATAATCGAATAAATTAAATACTATTACTTTCTGAATTTCATAAACACACTCATAATCTTTCCTTTTATCTTTATCAACATAAGGTCTACTATTTTCTAGATTGCTTTTGCAATAAATAAAATTCTCCGGCTAACCCTAGCAGAAAACAGACATACTTGATCATAGTCAGTGTCGGCACTGGCTGACGTTTTTATACAGCCTCTGTACGATGGATCGACACTGTCAGGTGCTTTGGAAAAATTGCTTGCGTTCGGAGCCCTTCGCTATATTTGTTGAACTAGATTACTTCTGATGTTAGAGAGACAAGGATGAGCTAGACTATCGTTTTTGTAGATCTTAGTTTCCATTCCTGTAGTTATTGTATTGGTTAGTTCTGATTGATCTCTATTGAATTGGTCTGCATTATTCAAAATTATTTTTTTCATTTTTTTTTTTTTTTTTAGAAAAACGTTGCCCCACACTAGGAATTTCTCCTGTATCGTATTAAATCGTTTTAACGTGTTTTTTTAATCAATATTGGTTAACTTTATAACAACAGGCTTATCAGTTACAATTACAACCAGTACTTTTTAGGTAACTTCATCGAGCCCTAGTATCGTATTATAAAATCTTTCATCAGCTTTCAAAGCGATTAACTATTTTATTACCTACCACTAACTTATTACCAAGGTAAGCGTAACAAAAGGATCGTCTTCCCCATCAATATAAACGCGCAACTCACACAATACCATTAAAAGGAAAGCTTTAAAAAAATTCAATACAAAACACGTTTAAGCTTCTTTTTATCCAAACACAATGAAAGATTAACAGGCACGTCAAGGTGAGAGTAATGAAGTAAGTAATGCGTTTGACAGCGAAGCAGCATCCACAGTACATCCTATTGAATATTTTAAAAGAGAGCACCCGTTTTGGGAATTAAGGGCTAGGATTGGCGATATGGAAGCGGCTGCTTTACTCAATAGAGTTTTTAGTAATGAAAATAATGGTACTGATTTGGATGTCTGATTTGATGATTTTGTAAATCAATTTTAGTTTTGTAAAGATGGGGCTATGCCATATACGATAATCCGATTATTATGGGTATTGGGAAATGATAAAACGCAGACGGATGCAACATAAGGCAGACAGACTTCTTAAGAATAAATAATTTGCAGCAAAAACCAAGCAGTGTCTACTTACAAATTCAAAAGATCAACGATAAATTTTGGTTAAGCAAGGGTAATAAAAATTTTCGCCGCAATGTATAAAACGGAAAGACTAAACACATGAACCGGCGAACATCCTTTTAAAAAGGGGTGAACCGCACAATGCTCGTTGTTTCACTGTGGAAATTAAACATTTGATTTACTAGACACATCCGTAGACGACGTGACGTCCCGTGGGAACGACCCTAAATTTATTCACATACATTTGCCTTTAAAAATGTTCAACAAGCATTTTGCATTACGAAACTGTCTGAGTTATTGGCCACTGAATCTCGCAAGGCTTGTCAAAACATTTTACGCCACCTTTAACACTATATTTAAAATCTTAATTGGTATTTTACGCGAGAATGTTTACTGCAAGCGTGGGTCGAGGAGCAAGCCATAAAACCTCAGAATGTTTTCGACAACAAATTAAAACGATCCTTAATGATTCAGACGTTAATGATTCAGTCAAAATTCCAAATATGTCTTCTTAAAGCAACGATCCTATCGAGATCTCTGTCCGGCTATAAAATATTTTTATTTATTTCAATGGCGCTTTGTAAGATGTCAGATATAATGAATATATTACCAGTAGCACGGACGGGATATACTTTTTAAAAGGTAATTATTTAAAGAAACGATCTTCGTATAGCGATAAACAAGGCAGATAACAATACATCTCCGACAGCGTTCACGCATTCCGTATCCCCATCCATTACTGTTTCATCTTCAATAACACGTTTCTCTGAGGCAGGGACTACTCCTTGATTGTTTTTAGGAAAATCAACCTTATCTACCTGAACCTAAAGTTCAACAGCCGATACAATTTCATCGGCTTTGTGTGTGCGCTAACTCTTTCATCTATCATAATCGTTCATGCTGAAAACAATCAAGATTGATTTTTTCTCAGACTAAATCGGACCCTAGTACCGTAGTTTTAGATGAAATTTTCGCTTGTCAGGGTTGAACTATATCTGTTGGTAGCTAACCACTGTCGGAGGCGGCGGCGGCGTAACGAAGGGACCCACGGATCGTGGAAAATGACAAATGACATCTGCCTACCGCCTGTCAAATAACGGACAGATAATAAATGACCCTGATTGTTTATCATCAAATATCGCATATATCATTATCGTGTACGCTAGGAGTGGGGGGAGGGGGAATATGATTAATACTGTTTGGTTTATTTTGAGACGGGGCCGTAATGTGAACACTTCGGGGGTGAGTTTTAGCGTTGTCATTGCGGGTTGATTACTTTAATGGCTACTGTGGTTATTAGATTTTTGTTGTGCTTTTAATAGGGATTGATCATGATTAATATGCTTAAAGCTTCATTTAGTCCTGGTTCGTTGATATGATGGGGTCTTGAAATTAAATAGTTTGTTGAACTTTACGAAGTATGCATTAAAACTTCTTATATTTTTTTTCATTACCCGTTTTCATCTCTTCTCGTTCAACAAGCATTCTAAACTTAAGTATGCTTGAAAGAAAACGACATTGCATGGGGCACTCATCCTGATTTTTCATTAATACGATAAACAAATTTCCATATACGTACACCATATCAATCAAGCGGAACTGTCTCATACAATTGTTTACTAACATGCTACCCAACATTTCCGTGACAGGACACATTGAGAACAACCAGCTCCTGGCTTAAAAGCCAACGTAAAATCATTCTTAGTTCTATAGCATCAAGGTTTCTATCAACTGTGTGGTTGTGTCGTTGGTCTGGACAGGCGGTTGTCAAGTGACACGGAGCAAGCGTGAGTTGATTAATTCAGGCCTGACCTGCCTTCGATGTTTCTCGTGCCTTGGGAGTCGAGCGGTAATGAATGGACGCATATTCTGATAGACTTTAGTTCGAAGTACGGTAGACGTTTCGATGTGTGGTTTGCAAACACGCCAAGACTGTAGAAGCAATTAATAACGCAGGTATTGGAAGGAAATTGTGGGAGATTCTAAAGATACCTACTGCACAGCAGGCCGTAGGTACACTTTGTATTTAAAAACATAGGTATGAATTATTATTTGTGATAGCATTAGGTAAAGTAATCAAAAATACTGATGAGGATGCAACCAATGATTAATAGATAAATAATCAAAATATGATGACGTGAGGTCAAATCCAATGAATTGTAGCTTTGTACGTTAGTATTATAACATGCATTAATAAATTAGATTATAATTATTTATAGTCTATTAGAAATCTGTAATTAAAAAGTCTCAAGCCGAGATCATATAAATCAACTTAAGATTTTGAACACGAGAAAAAACTAAAAATCTTATTTAAATAACTCTTGTGAAAATAATCTGTGATAATTGCAAAAACATTTAAAAATCTCTTTCAAAAAATCAAGAACAGAGTTCTCTCTGGCACCGGTAAATCATTTTTCACGAAAACCACCCCATAAGGCGATACGTCAAAATCAGTGTTCGCGTAAATTTCGCTCGACACCGCACACCATTCAAGGTAGCTTCAAGTTATCAACTCATGGCTGTGGAAGACGCGATTTTGAGATGAAGAATAATTGAATTTTTGAATAAGATAAGTTATTGAGTATGACGGTATGGATGTATGTTGGTATTGGTATTTAGGTATTGACCATATCAGTGAACGATGAAAAGAGACTAATTAGAGCAAAGAGAACAACAACTACAATAAAGTGACAACAACATAGTTCAAGGGCAGAAATGTGGTGGTGTGAATGAGGTTTTTATAATTTAATTTAGCATCACTTGCTACGTAGGACAAGCAAAATAACTATTCCTATGACTTTTTCGGGAAGTTACACCCTCAGGGGTCTGCTTTTGGCTTTTGATTTTGGAGGACCTACTGTTTTTCCAATACATTTTTATTCGTTATTAGCTTGTGTGTTACACCTCAGTAGGCGTGCATCACAATCACCTTCCTGCCATTGTACCATTTTACTCAGGATCGACACAAAACGTTATCTTCATCCCGAAAAGTCATAGTGAGAACTTGTAAAGTTCAAAGCACAGTAGTCACATCACATAAAACTAGAAATGCACCAAACCGTGAACGAACAACACCACTTTATAGTTCATTAACCCCTACACAAAACAAAAGGAATAACTCCATCAAACTTAGTTAACACCCCAAAAACAAACGGTAATTACTGTCAGTTTAATCTACCTGTAAATAATGAACTGAGGTCAAAAGTCATGAGTCTAGTGCATGAGTATACATATGCATACAGGGCGACAACAGCTATAATTTACCTTAATAACCACATTAAAGGTGGTAACCTCAATTGCCTTAATCGTATGTGAGTAAGATTGTTTTGTTAATGACAAACGGTTACTATAGTATGAGGAAGTCGAGTCAGTTGTTTGTCATTGGTTTTTAATCTGGTAGGTCGAGATTTCAATCTTTATCTTCACTTTCATAATATTTTTGCAATCCTTGTATCAACTTATTTATGTCTTCTTGCCTCATACTTAGACATCATCTCAGTAGTCACGCCGTTTTGAGCCTTAACATCGTAATACACCATCCATTCATATTATAGTTTTTCTGGTCTTACTCTATCATACCGAAAACTTTATTATCACTCGTTGCGCATAAATGGTTCTGACTGCAACCTTCAAAATATTGTGGGAAATATTTAATATCTTCAAATATTTGTCAACTGCGCAATAGATTCACCAAGCTATTATAATCATGCGTGCACACGTAAAGCAAATAGGCAATCCAACCGTTTGCCAAGTCTTAATCAAATACTTGCTCCATAAAACTTTATATTTCGCTTAGGTGATTGATATATCCACAAATATTAATATAAAAGTCATGTTCTACATCAAGAGTCTATAAATTGTACCAGCACATTAATTTTCAGAACGAACAGTAAGCTTGATAAATGAGTGTCGGAATTTCAAAGGGGCACAATGGAGATCTGACCCGGGACGCGTCGTTAATCAAAAAATGTCTATGACGTCAAGGTGAAAGATCGAGGAAATTTGGAGGTGGTAAGGCTGATGTTTTATTTAAAAGGTTATTAAGAAAGTGTGGCGGTGATGTAGCTAAATTTAAGGTCAATGAAAAGCAAAATGGGTGAGCTGTCAAAATTTAATCTAACGAAGTAGTGGTCAAAATTAGAAGGGAACCAAACGGCACGACTGCACGTTACAATACATAATAACTAGCAAAGTAAACATTTAACGAAGTTTTAATTTACAATCACATTAACTATGTCGCTGACTACGTTTTGTACTTAAAGTACATAGGGTCTTACTTTATCTATGTCTTTCACCAAATTCGTCTTCTATTGAATATGTTTCAAATCATCATGCTCTACATTGATTATTACCTTTTGTACACTAGTTTTCCTTACTAACCCTTATCCATCTTCTCCACATGCATTCTCACTCTTCTTACTATAATAGGATCAGTTTCTACCTCTGTCCTACCCTCCATGTCGAACCGATCACTGTCAGGTCTAATGCGATTAGCGCTTGCAAGCAAAGTTCGGTGCCACGTGATAATGACTCGAGAGTTTCTTTGAATGATGTGTCAAAATAAGATGTCTTGGTTGATGTATGATGTGTGGGGTTTATGAAGTTATTGGTTTGGATTAAATCTGGGTGTTATTTGAAGTGACAGTGATGTGTAAGTGGTAGAGACAGAAATGAATCTCTCTAAAAAAAGGATAAATTAATTTATTTTTGAAAGTTACAACAAACTATCGATTTATTGTAGGAATTTAGTAAAGTACACCAGCTAAGATGCTTTAAATGCATCGTATTATAGACATTATCTAAAAGGAAGCTTTAGTACCGTACTTAATGATATATGAACACGTATATTTTAAGTTGATACTCATACTAACTGTTAATCCAGAATGCATTCCAAAAACGATCTCATTTGTTCTCAACACCAGCGTATTTGATCGCTTAACTACAAAACTCATTTCGTACAGATACTCAAATGCAAATTCAACCCATCAAACACAGAGCATCAATCCTCAAAGGCAATGCGATACACTCGAAACCAACTCCAATATCGATCATTTGAATCGTGAAACTTCAATTGATAGTATTGACTTTTTACGATCGAAATAGAGTTCTGTTTTATTTATCGATGCCGAAGTTTCCTAGAAAATCGTTGTTACCCAGCAAACGGGATGCGGGGCGAATAAAGTCGGACCGGATACGAAAATCTCTCCATCGACAAATTTATGCAGTTGTAAAGGCAGATTTATACTTGAAGAGGCGACGTGTGAAGTCATAGAGACTCACGGACTCGTTGGACGGTGAACCGACTTCAAACGCATCGTGAATTTCATGACAAATTGTTGTCTGCGTGACGTTTATGTTTTGTTTTATTAAGCGAAATGTTTGTCTAACTGGACTTGGATTTATGGTGTAACTTCTTGGAAGAGTATTGTTTTTACTGTTGTGTTCCTAGTTTTCTTTCTGTTGTAGTAGAATTATTATGACAGTTGTTGTCTTTTCATGTGCAGTTGTATTTTATTATAGTTTATTATGTACTATGTCATCGTTTTCATTAACAACTACGTGAAAATGTTTTGCAGGTGTGTTTAGGAAACATATTTTATTTGAGTGCTGTTTGCTAATGTTAGAAAAGAGACTGTATTTCGAAAAAAAATTACATGTATCCTAAACTTTGCCACCCGTGTGTCCCAAAACGATTTTCATGTCTAATAACGCGTGGAGCTCTTTATGTTTCGTTGAAAAATTTATTGCAAAGAAAAAAGTGACATCAAAGAAACACTGTTATGTTCACTATAAATGTAAAGTCGGGTAATAGTTTATTCTGGCTTATTTACAAATCATCAGAACTGTTCATCTGTATAATAAATTCATGGAATTAAAACTATCTGATGAAATTATCAAGGAAATGGTTGACGGAGAAGTGATTTCGATGGTAATTTACTATGTTTCCATCTGGGAGGTAATTGTGGGTAGGTAGACGATGTTTCATGCTTGAAGATGAAGAGTAATATTATGGATATTTATGATGTTGGTTTTTTTTTATTATTGTGCAACGTATTCGAGCAGAAAATCGATTTTATTTTTGAAAAGATTGCTCTTGCCACCCAGAAACTTGACTTCAAAGCCACGGTGTGATTGAGTTGCTATTACAGAAACACATTTTTTGTCTAGCTTACTGCAATGGCTTAGCATCCTGGCATCTTTATTCAAAATATTTTATTTCAAACACTTTATAGTTGTGTGTTTTGTCATAGATTAAGCGGTATTTGTTATTGGGTTAGTTTTGAAGGACACGGAAATTTCTGTTGTTGTTAGGCTTTTCCTCTTCAAACTTGCCTTCTATTGGTCGACTTTTTCTTGAAGACAACTTATTCATTAATAAAATTGAAGTAGGTTACTACTTCCTGCCTAGTGGCTTAGCTTTCATAGTCTCAACCTCCTTTGGATCCTATTAATACTCCTGGGCACGCGTGGTGGGAGCCCATCCCTCTGCTAAAGAGGAAGCCTGTGTCCCTGCAGTGGGAACATTATAGGATGATGTAGATGATGAGTCCTCCATCTGATGATTTTTGTTAGCAAGATGCACCATATACACACATACACACACAGCGGCACCTACCATTTCTTTTAAAACACTACGAGTATATTTTAAATTTCGCTTTGTTTTCAGCCTTCATACAATATTTACCTCTGCGAAAAAACACTGCAATCAAAAATAAAAAACTCAAGCACAGACTGCAAATTGATAAAAGTAAAAAAAAACAACAAAAAAGTACGGAAACTCCTGACAGACGATTCACTTGTTTGTTTCATTCGACATCCCTTTGAAGAGTTTCAGCTGAATTATGAAACGAATAATTCAGTACATTTTTCAGTGATTCACGGTATTTCGCATAAAATTCGCGTTCGAATAAAATAAATATCAAAGTGAGGAGCACTTTGTTGTTTTTTTATTCGAGTCATGACTTTGTGGAGTTGATTAAATTAATAAATGTATGTATTTTTGTGAAGTGGCTAGTTATAATATTTGTGAAGCAAATGAGTTGGGTTTTACAATTATGTGTTAATTTCTCACTAAAGTGTTAGAATACTTTCGGTTGGTTCTAAATGAGACGCAATTTTTTTATTGAATCCTTTGTTTGATTTACTAAGACATTTGAGGATATTATTTACACTAAAATTGTTAGGAAGAGCTCGTAGCTCAACAATAACAGCCGTTGAGGTCGAACGTCTATATAAGTCATGCTTGCCATTACATACTAAGTTTCCTCGGAAAGAAGGTTAAGCTGTTGACATTTGTAGCTCTTTGAAAGTCGTTACAGGTCAGGAGTAGCCGAAAATTTCGTATAACCCAGTACTGGGTTGTAGAGATCAGATAAGCAGTCGCTCCATGAAAGTCAGGTATTCAACTGCATCCGTGTAGACTGGAAGCCGACTCAAACATGGTTAGGAAAAGGCTAAGCAGATGATGATGATAATTGATTTTCTAAGACTGTACTGCAAAATATTGACGATTTTAAACTAAGTCTAGTTTATTACACAAATCATTTAGCAGGTTAGATTAATTTAACACCCAAAATAACATCGAATTTAAATTAAATAAAAACATGGAAATGCATTCAAGTTTCATTTTGCATATTTAAGCCATTACGAATAAACAAACAATAAAATGTTCTAGAATGTCCATTTACATTGTCAAAACTAACTCTAAAGTCTTGCTAAATATCTGGTAACAGCAGAATTGGTTCTCTTACCAATTTAATATACATAATGACTTCATCTTTGATTTCTATCGTTTAAATTAAATGTATACTTTCGTCCATATATTACAGCTTTCTCTAAATTTAGGGTGAGCCAACCATTACTCGGCTTTTGAATTAATGTTATGAGTACCTATTAATTTTTAATTAATCCTCTTAATTTGTTTTTGACGTGAATGATTACGGATTTGTGCTTGTTCAACATTTCCTGTTATAATAATATCTATGGCTACTGGTATTTATTAATTTATTACACTTTCTACACTCCTTCATTTTATATAATCTTGCCTCATTTTGTACCCTTTAAGAACTTTCTGATTCCATTAAATTTATTACTAAAGAAAAAGGATTACTTCTTTGACCTACAATTTAAAATCCGCTGTTACTGTTGTTATTTTATTTTTGAACGTGTGCTCATTCAATCATTCTTTAAAATCAAACTTTAGACAAATCAACATAATATAAAAAAAAACAAACAAAAGCCAATCACAGGTGATCTCACTTTACAAATAAAAATGAACGTTCACAGAAACAAAACAATTATTAAAATGTATGGTAAACACACGGATGCAATTTACACTCCATTAATAACGAAGAAAAATAAATATTTTGATTTCAAACAAAACCTCCATCAAATATTTAGAATAGACTTGAATTCGACAAGTCATTAAATTCTTCTGTTCCGATGGAGTCGCTTTGCATTCGTTTTGTTTTGACAAAACAATGGAGTCGTTTGAATAAATGTTTGCAGGCAGTCTTATTGAGTGCGCTCGAAAGGGGTCTATCGATATTTCTGTAGTTCTGTGTGTACTCTTGTTTGCTTTGAAGGATTAAACCTATGCAGGGGGTATGGATGTATTGGCACAACTCAAATTGCATTTCATCACGTTTGTTTATTTGTTTGAATCAAGAACCCTGCAATCTTTGTTTACTCAAGGGATTTCTAGTTTATTAATCTGATAGGGGATCAAATGATAAGGTACCGAGTATTCATATAAAACAATGGGTAGTCCTACGGATCATTATTATTATTCATCAAAAAGATTTATCACTATTTAGTAAGTTAAGTGTACAGAGTCAGTCGCGATTGTAGTTTCATTCATTAACCAAGTACAACATTAGCAAACCCAGGACCAATAATGTGATTAATCTTTTTGTTTGAGTTACCTGATGAGCCGACCGTGTACCGATGACCTGGTGAAGGTTGCGGGTACCCGCTGGATGCGAGACGCACGGGACCGGTCAATGTGGCAACACCTGGGGGAGACCTATGTCCAGCAGTGGACGTCTTTTGGCTGAAATGAAGATGAATAATGACCTGATGAACCCACTCTTGACCTCGATCTGGCCTATCGGAAAATTATCAAGGAGTCCCACGAACATAGAACCTCCTCCTTTTCTGAAGTCGGTTAAAAATAACCCCTCCCGCTCTTGGGCAGAGCAAAAAGGAGTGTCAGAATTCTACTGACTAAAAACCACCGATGTTCCTTCTTTGCTCTTTATGTCCAGGCCGCGGTATCTCTTGCGAACAACCCGCAGCCCCGACGGGATCGATGAGTCCTCAATAAAATAAATGAACCTAGAACCGCTCCTTCTCTGTTATTTATTTTAAGACTAGACATAGGTAGAAAAGACACATAATAAAAGGGATATCAATCAAGTGCGGATGCTAGTGTCTATACTAATCGTGCAAAGGAGATAGTTGATGGAAACGTGTTCTGGAGCTCCTGTTGTCACTCCCCTATTATATGTAGACATTTTTATGGGACAAGCCCGCCACACTATTCCCAAACCACTGTAACTCCTGTTAGCCAGAATCAACAGTGGCGACCACAAGAAAAGCGCCGAGACAATGAAGCTCGACGAAGTCCCAGAGAAATCATTAAACTGTCTTGGATCCCGCAACGAGATTAATCAGAAAATAATTTATATGTAGACAGTTGTAACCAGACAGGTAGGCAGCTACTCTATGTAAATTACTGGTATTCAGCTAAATCGGATAAAACTGGTAGCCGACCCCAACATAGTAGGTAAAAAGCTAGGCAGCTGATGAGACCACCAACGTTACAACGACGAGATAGACAATGAAAATTAGTCACCAGCACCTCTTCACCTACTGCATTTTAAACGACTGTAGTGCAGCTAGTTATAATCTTGCTCAGCCGTCTCATAAACAGCTATCATTATCAGGTTGCACAAAGGGAACCTCATGACCTTGGCTTATGCTAAGCCTGATGCTTCAAGCTATAGATAGTGTTTCTTTGAATTCAAGCTTACCTGCTAATATTGCTTAAGCTTTAATATTATATTACTGCCGACTCTGTAATTTAGTCTGAACCTAACTATACTCTATAATCAAAGGTTAGTGGAACATATTCATTTATTATTTAGCAACTTCTTGTACGTCATCGGTAGGGTTGTGATTAGTTATTACTGCTCACGACTTTGCTTGTAGGTAGCTTATACTTTATTGTATACTAAAATTGTTAGGTAGTTCCTCGGGTCAATCTTCGGGTTAAACTGCGCTTGGCTAGGTTGTTTCGTAGATGGGTAACCACCTAAAACATACCGAGTTTTCTCCGTGCCAAAGGGTATCATATTACGCTGGAAGCCGACCGCAACCTTGTTGGGAAAAGGCTAAGCAGATTATGATTTAATAGTATTTAGTATCAACCTACTCAAACTCAAACCACTTATTTCAATTAGACCATTAGAGGCACTTTTGAAGTTCAGTAAAACAAAGGAAACCAAGTTGCAGTCACAAGGCATAATAACTTTTGAAAGTATTGAAGTTCTCTCAAAATTTCTGCATGTCCACTTCTTACACTTTTTTCACTAATCTTAGAAATGTTCTAGAATCTTCGATTTTCTGCATCAGTTGCCCCCACCTCACTCAAATGTCTGTAAACCCCACACCTCAGCCAGCGAGATACACAAAATTGATCCCCAGCCACTCTTGAACATAATGTGCACTAACCACACATAATGCTAGGGTTCTGCCAACACTAATCACGATTATAATGAAACATGATTGTACCTCAGAAGGTATTAACAGAACACATATAATTTTTGTGATGATGCCTTGCGGTTAGGGTCTGATAATGGGGACCAGTGTCATCTGGTGTGCTTTTGTTTTTATTAACCTGGGATGCAAAAAGAGGAGTAATGTAAGTTTGACCGCTATGTGTAGGTCTGTCTGTTGCATCGTAGCTCTTAAACGGGTTCATCCGTTTAAACCCCCAATTTGGATGTGGGTTTTTTATGAGTGATCTTGATGATTCTACAAGTATTAGAAATATTTATTTTTGTTTACTCGTTTTACGAATAGAATTCTTGACTTTGACGTCACAAGTGAAAAACAGCTATTGTAAATTAAAATGGACCGATGACCTGGTGAAGGTTGCGGGGATCCGCTGGATGCGAGACACATGGGACCGGTTAACGTGGTGACAGTCGGGGAAGTCTATTGCCAGCAGTGAACGTCTTTCGGCTGAAATGATAATTAAATTAAATTATGTAGATATAAGTGTTAACTGCTGATTTTAATATTGAGTTTCTACAACATTCTTTAATAATAGGATTATTGTAATTTTTCTAAATTATCCCCATCTTGACCTACGGTGCACAAACTTGGTCTTTGAGTTACATCCAAAAGTACAAGCTCAAGGTTTGCCAACGCGCTACGGAGCGCAGTATCTTAGGTGTAAAATTAACCGATCGTGTTCGAAACAGTACTGCGCTCCAAAACGCAAATAGTTGACGTGACTTTTTGAGCCATGTCAACTATTTGCACAAGCTGCCGGGAAGGACATGTATGTCGCATGCCGAATGAACTATGGGTCCATAAAGCTGAGGATTGGTGCCCTGAAACAGTGGCACGGGGTCGCGGCAGACCACGAAGTGGATGGTGGGACGAACTGGATGTTTTCCTTGAGAATCGGAAAGCAGTTACAGGGAATCGTGATCGTTGGAAGGAATAGAAGGAGCCCTTTGCCCTATAGTGGGACAATGTGAGCTAGCTATAATAATAATAACCAAATAATAATAATAATTTTATTTCAGGCAACTAAGGCCCATAAGTAAAATACACACAATTAGATAATACAATAATAACAAACTAATACACATATTAAACAGTAAATAAAAATTTAACTGAACACGTAACGTCGGCGTCGTGTTTCGCTGCGAGGTGTCGCGTAACCGTCCTCGGAAACGCCGGAAAACGACACCTTTCGGCGAAAAGTCCTCCTTCAAAAAGGTCTGGAGATGTTGGGTTGGAACACGTACCACAAATGACTTAAAGATTAATTAGTACCTGAACATAGCTAGTTGCTTGTTCCATCCATACTGATTAACTATTCCTTATCTGTAGGACAAATATCTTGTACAGACGCCTGCATGTCAATCTATTACAATCGGTCTTTCTGTAAAAGATTTTCAACTTTATATCCAAAGCTTCGTTCAAGGTTGATTAAGACAATTTGACAGTCTCACGTAGCTATGTGCTGGCGTACCTATATACTTAAAAACGTGTTAAAGTCAATAATAAATAAGTGGGAAATGGATAACGTACTCGTCATTAAACATAATAGGTACGTATGTAAGTGTTTTTATTAGTGATCATTAATTTATTTGTTATTGAACTCAAGTCAATTAATTTCAGTTTTTGTGGTTATTAATCAAACGTTTTATTTTTAGTTCCTTATTTCTGATTTATAATTTAATAACATGTTTTTTTTTCACTGGTTCATTTAGTTTGTATCTGTAAATGATTTTATTATTTTTAATCATGCAAAAACTATCAGACATAAAATATCGATGGGTCCTATGTATATGGGCCAAAATGCAAAATTACAACTTTACAGGAGAGGCTTCCAAAGTTTAAATTTACTATAACTTCAGATTGATAAAACTGAACTTTACGATTATTTGCTTGTTTGCTAAGACAACTAGCCTCCTCATTTATACTATAGTATTTTATATATACATATATAGGTTTTTTTTTACGTCACATTGACCCTTCTACGTTATTTTTTGTTTAAATTATTTTTCTTTAAAAACACCCTAAAAGGGCCAATGTGTCATATTGGCCATTATACACGTATTATGCTAATTAGCATAAAGTATATATTTTTTACATTTTTACCCATAAAATCAAGTAACAATTGAAGTAGTTGATAATTAATTAATAAGAATATAAGCTATTTAGATATTTAGTTATATAAGTCACATTGACACTTATACGTTTTACAATCTGCTAACCTACGAACTGAGATTTCATTTAGATCATTTGATTAATAAAAAAACACGCAGTAGTTTTATTCATTTATTGAAATAAAAATTGAATTAGCCTTAAAACTTCACTCATGGACACGTATTCAGTCTTTTTGGTATTTTCATGATAAAAAAACTAACAAAAAAAAAAGTAATAAGGAAACTGTAACTGGAGATCTTAGTTTGATTAACAAAATAATGTACTTCACATTATTTTTTTCTTAATAAAATTACAAAAAAATAACAAAATTTTAAACCTATCTGGTGAAAAACAAAATTAAAAAAATCTCCGTAGTATAATCAAGTAAGTTATAAAATTACCAAAATCAACAGTACTAGAAATTCTTAATAAGTCTTCATTCATTTTCTTCATTATTGCTTTCATATAATAATGTACTTCACATTATTATTTTCTTAATAAAATTACAAAAAAATAACAAAATTAAAAACGTATCTGGTGTAAACAAAATAAAAAAAATCCCTGAAGTATAATCAAGTAATAAAATTACCAAAATCAACATTACTATAAATTGTTAATAAGTCTTCATTAATTTTCTTCATTATCGCTTTCATTTATTGACACAATGTCATTTGTTGCTACTAAATTTTCATAATAACTGTGGTATGCAGGTGGGATAATATTTTTTCGACATAAATCAAGCAAGTCTTTCTTTTTGGAAGGTTGTATTGGTAACAGCTGATTGTAACATAGTTGCAAAGGAATATCTGTAGGTCTATCGGCAATTTGCCTTCTTGTTCGTACTGGCTGATCTAAGATTTTAATATGATTTTTAATAGCATCTTCACTTAAATCAATAATAATAATAAAAAATAAATAATATAAGTGTCAAATCAGCTGATTGGTCCAAACTACGAAACAAACGCGCGGGAACTCCCCACGTATAAGTCTCTAACTACTCTTAGGACCTTGTACGTTTAAATTCATGTTACTTATATATGCCGTTATACTGTAATAAAAAATCGTGTTTCTATGCAGTTTTTTTTTTTTAATAGCTCACCTAATTCATTACATCTATAAGATGCGTTTACCATAAAAAAGTCAAAATGCCCAAATTGTTAGTTTGGCCCATATACATAGGACCCATCGATATGTCAGTATAGCGTTGGTTTAAATTGCAAAACCTTTTTTTTTTGGGTGGAAAGTCGTCAAATGACTCCACCCGCTCCTGGTGGAGCGGAGCGGTAGGGAGTTGTTATGTGGGTACCTACTTATTTATCATTATCAAATAAGTAGGGTAGAATAGTGAACTTAGTTTTAAGCAAACGACTGCTGCGACAGTCCAATATATGAGCTTGTACGTAACGGTTGACTTATTTAAATCCTCACCCACCTTCGTATATAACAGTTGGCGACGAGGTCAAAGTACAATTTACGCGTATATCGTAAAATGGCAAAAGTATCCGCTACAGTTTCGGTCGGCACATTAACAGTATTCAACCATGAGCATCAAGAATGGCAACTGTATAAAGAAAGACTCGAACAGTGGTTTCTTGCAAACGAAATTGGGGCAGACGTGGATAAAGCCGGTTGTAAACGTCGAGCTATTCTGCTAAGCAACTGCTCGGAATCAAGTTACAAATTGATTCGTGATCTAGCTTTACCGCGGCAGGTCGGTACCTTGAGCTATGATGAAGTAGTAGCTTTATTGGATGGACATTTCAAGTTGAAAAAGTGCACGTTCGCGGAAAGATATAAATTCCACAGTGCCACGCAACATGTCGGCGAAGGATTGCCAGAATGGGCGGCACGAGTACGTGGTTTAGCAATACACTGCGGGTTCGTGGCGTTATCTCTTGATGAGCAGCTTCGCGACCGTTTTGTGCTGGGTATGGCACCTGGACCTGAGAGAGATAAGTTATTCACCAAGGCGATGTCGGAGTTGTCGCTCAGCAAGGCCTTGGAAATAGCTGAAGCAGTACGCAGTGCGCGTATGGGGGCACAAGAAACAACTCGACAAGCAGACATGGGTGCACCACTTCAAGTGATGAGGATGGACACGGCAGCACAGCCAGGTACAGCACGCGGCAGAAGCGCGCCGCGCCCGCGCCACGTGCAAGGAGCAGCAACACCCACGGTTAGCGGCGAGCGCGCTCAAGGGGGCGCGGGCGGCAGCGGCGGCGGGTGCACAGCCTGCGGCTACGCAGGTCACGAGGCATCGACGTGTCGGTTTGTGAGATATAAGTGCAAAAAGTGCGGCGTTCAAGGACATCTTAAGCGAATGTGTAAACAAACTATAAGTAAACAACACTATGTCGAGTGCTGTGGGGATGAAGACGATGATGGTAAGCATGTGTGCTATAATATCCGCACTATTCGCGGAGAACCGATGCGGGAATCTGTTTGTGTTAATGGAGTTGAGCAAATTTTTGAAATAGATACGGGTTCACCAGTAACCGTCATTTCTGAGCAATTGTATCATAAACACTTTTTAAATATAACGTTGGAAACCAGTGACCTTATTTTGCATAGTTACAATGGCGATAAGTTACACATTGTAGGTAAAATAAATCTCATGTTCACATATAATAACAAAACATTCAAAATAGGGGTATATGTCGTGCGGAACGGAGGTCCACCCCTATTAGGCAGAGATTTCTTTTCTCGTTTTAACTTGCAAATATGCTCATTGAATAACTGCAACGATTTTTTAACAATTAATTCTTCTAAGTACCCACAGTTGTTTGGAAATAAATTAGGTTGTTTCAAGGGCGTCAAGGTGGATTTAGCTTTAAAACCAGACGCAAAGCCGATTTTTTTTAAGGCTAGGCCGTTACCTTTTGCTGTCCGGGAAAGCGTGGAAAAGGAACTTAACCGTCTTGTAGATTTAGGTGTATTAGTACCAGTGAAATACGCGGAGTATGCAAGTCCAGTAGTGCCGGTTTTAAAGAGAGATGGTTCCATACGTCTCTGTGCCGACTACTCTGTGACTATAAATAAACAGTTACTTGTAGATAAATACCCATTACCTAGGTATGACGAGCTGTTTACTAAACTACATGGCGGAAAGTTTTTCAGTAAATTAGACCTTTCACATGCATATAATCAGTTATGTCTAAATGAGAAGTCACAAATGCTCACATGCATAAACACTCATAAAGGGTTATATAAGTTTACTCGCTTAGTGTTTGGTCTGGCTAGTGCGCCAGCCATTTTTCAGCGTAACATGGAAGCGCTTCTATCAGGACTAGATGGTACTCTTTTATTTCTTGATGATATTTTAGTGTGCGGGACGGACAAAAATCAGATGATGAGTAGGTTGAATGAAGTTTTCCGTAGGTTACAGGAAGCAGGTTTAGTTTTAAACATAGAAAAATGCACTTTCTTTCAAGAGTCCGTATCCTACTTGGGTTTTGTCATTGACCGTAATGGTATACACAAATCTCCGGAGAAAATAAAGGCAATTCTGCAAAGTCGAACTCCAACCAATACAACAGAATTAAAATCATTTTTAGGCATGGTCAACTATTACCGAAATTTTATTAAAAACGCATCATCGATTTTAAGTCCACTACATGATTTGCTTAAAAAAAAAGAACCTTGGTTATGGACTAAGAAACATGACGAAGCAGTATCATCAGTTATACGGAAATTAGTTTCTGATACCACCTTAGCACATTTCAATCCGGAAGCATTGTTAATTGTAACGGTTGATGCGTCACCAAGCGGGTTAGGTGCCGTGTTATCGCAGGTCGAAGATGGTATAGAAAAACCTATCTCGTATGTTTCCCGTTCACTGAATGCAGCAGAAAAACGCTACAGCCAAATTCAAAAAGAGGCTACTGCTATAATATTTGGAATCAGGAAATTCCATCAATACTTATATGGTCGAATAAAACCTTTTATTTTAAGAACTGACCATAAACCTCTCGTTTCAATATTTAATCCGAGTAAGGGTATTCCCGAAATATCAGCAAATCGTTTACAGCGTTATGCTATTTTTCTATCCGCATACAATTATAATATAGAATACGTAAGCAGTGTTCGTAATTGTGCAGATTTTTTAAGTCGATCGGTAGCAGAGGTGAAAACGGCCGACACGCACCCGGCACGTGATGAGTCAATAGTGGACAAATCTAGTTATGTGCGTTTTGTTTACGAAGGTGAAAGATTTTTGTCGCTCACGGATATCAGAGATGCACTTAAGCTAGATACCGTTTTGACAACCGTCGTAGACTATGTGTCAAATGGTTGGCCTAATAAAATTAAGGAACCATTTATTAAGGATTATTATAGCCACCGATTGGAATTATCGGTAGAAAATGGTTGTCTAATGCGGGGTCACAGATTAGTCATTCCTACAAGTCTGCGATACAAAGTATTAAACGAGTTACACTTAGGTCACTTAGGAATCACAAAAGTGAAAGAAGAGGCACGAAATAGATTTTGGTGGCCGGGTATGTCTGTCGCTATTGAGCAGCACATCGGCGCGTGCGGCGTCTGTACGTCGCAGCGCGCTTCGCCCCCGCGCACCCCCCTCACTCCTTGGCCCTTCCCTGCGCAGCCGTGGCATCGTGTTCATATAGATTTTTTAGGGCCGATAAACGGCAAAACTTTTTTAATTATAGTAGACGCGTATTCAAAATGGGTGGAATGTTTTGATGTTTCATCGGGTGGTACTACGCGAGTAGTTATAGAAAAGCTTTGCGAAGTAATGTCACGATTTGGCTTATTTCATACAATTTGCTCAGATAACGGCGCTTCATTTTGCTCTCATGAATTTAAACAATTTTGCACTCGCAACAATATTTCACATTTAACTTCACCAACATATAATCCGGCTAGCAACGGACAAGCGGAGAGTTATGTTAAGATTATTAAAAAAGCAATTAAATCGTATTTGTTATCAGGTTCATGTTTGAAAGATTTAAACATTAAAATATCAGAATTTTTGCTCAATTATAGGAATTCCAAACATTCGACCACAGACAGATCTCCAGCAGAAGTTTTGTTCGGTCATAAGTTGAGATGTAGGTTGGATCTCTTGACACCGACCACCACGACGCCATCCGACGCAGCACTCGACACAGCTGTTAAAGTTAAACAGTGTTCGCAGATTGACAATTATCGTGGTAGCCGTAAAGTTTCGTTCAGTGTGGGTGACCAAGTCTTAGTGAAACTTTATAATCAACAAAAACATTATTGGTCACGCGGCAAGATTATTAAACATATTGGCAAAACAATGTTCTTAGTACAACTATGCGAATCGGATCAAACTGTGAAAAGACACGCTAATCAGTTGCTCAAATTTAGAGGGAAGGAAGATAGGTCATGCGAAGAGATCGTTCCGGCATTTGTAATGCCATCACAATCGACTAGCTCCGAGCAACTGCCTCCCGAAGTGGCTGATGAAGGACTACCAGTTGAGTCCGGAATGCCTGCATCAGAGCTGCATCAGAGTGACCAATCCGCTGAAAGGGAACAAATTCCAGCTCCCTCCGTAGAACTGGAGCCCGACACTCGATCAAAACGGCATAGAACTGTAGTAGATTATACAAAGTTTTTCTAATTAAAGTTGGAGGGATGTTATGTGGGTACCTACTTATTTATCATTATCAAATAAGTAGGGTAGAATAGTGAACTTAGTTTTAAGCAAACGACTGCTGCGACAGTCCAATATATGAGCTTGTACGTAACGGTTGACTTATTTAAATCCTCACCCACCTTCGTATATAACAGGAGTGTCAGACTTCTACTGACTAAAAACCACCCATGTTCCTTGCGCCATGAAATTGCAATATCTTCGTTTCCAAAGCTCGCACAGTTTAAATTATTCAATAGGCAGATAATAATGATTACTTGTATTTTCATCTACATAACATCACGCTTGTAACCCCCGAAGGGTTAGGCAGAGATGTACCTAATAGTAAACCCACAGTTCACCAATTATGTGTAAGTCCCACGTGAAAGAAGGCGAGCCTATTGCCATCAATCGTGCACGAATACAAACTCCGTGGCTGCTACTGAGAAATTCTTTATTTAAAAAGCCACAACACTTTGCCCGACCTAAGAATCGAACCCAGAACCTCATGCTCAACAGTCACGCTTGCAACCACTAAACCAACGAGGCAAAAAAATCACAAACTTGTATTACAATTCATCAAAGAATATTAAAAGTGGCATAAACTTTATTAGGGCTGTTCGTATGGAAATAGTAAATAAGTCCAAATCCAGAATAGGTCCAATTCTTGCAGCGTGCCATTCTTCCCTGGACGAGACGGGCCTCAGTCAGGGTTTGGAATCAAAATCAAAAGTTATTTATTCAAATTAGGCTGATAATCGGCACTTTTCGAACGTCAAAATTTACTTTACTTTACTTATTTACAAGTGACAGTCCCCCATAACGCCCACCCTTTGACACTTCCTAGTGTTTTTGCTGGAAAGAAGAAGTGGTGGAACAAACTCCCCAGCAACACATCTGTCTGTTTGGTTAGAAGAACCAGACTCGATACAATAGTAAGGTGTGAGTTAATATTACGATTGACTACAATCAAAATAAAAAAAGTATATAATAAAAACATAAATCCTCTGAATGTCACCCACCCAAAGGCAAGTAGAGATTGAATTTCTAGTTTTAAGAAGATTTATTCAACGAATTTCATGGTAATGAATTTCAATTTATATACAAAACTACTACTCGTACTTCGTAGAAAGTTTTCATAATCGAATCAACCGCATGTCATATTAGCACCGATACGTCCAAACATCTCAACAGCGTACGCAATATAAATCTCTATTAAAACTAATCACGATTATCCATCAAACAGCCGAAGAAATACTCGATTCTCATATCCCAAAGTCGATTTAACAGTTAATAACGTCTGCCTATTCACTGCTCACGTAATAGGACGCACATGATCAAGTAATTACTCAACGCGCCGCTACCAATTACATCACATTTGTACTCGAATCGACTCGATAAATCTCGAGAAAAATACCCATACCGATTATCGATACAGATAGCGAAAGATTGTGAACATCCTATGAATCGATTCGAGTAACGATTCTTCGTGAATAGATCGCCGTGAATTATGTTATGACGTTCCATTTTTGAACTTCGTTTCTTTTTTTTTCTGCATCGTGCATTTGAATTATTGTGATGTTCCATTTTGAAATTCAACCGTTTATTTTTAATCGATTCTGTTTTACGATTGTACAACGATTCTTTAGATGAGGTTTATGTTAAAATAATTACTCGTTCAAGTATTATTAACGTCTGTATTTATTGACGGCAATAATTCAACGTTTTTATGTTAGAGACGGCGTTTATTGCCGTCTAATTAATAGATGTTATTAATACACGTATTCTTGGTAATTTAAATAGACGCTGTGATTGTTCATAATGATGTTTATTAAATAAATTATGGTGTCTATCCAGCTATACTGGAAATATTAGTTCTTCATCAATAATTAAAAAATTTAAAACTGAGACTCATTGTAGCACGTAGCCTTGATAATTATTAAAAACTTGCAAAGCGTTTCATGTTTACAAGATGTTTTACATTTCCATACAATTTTCTTTGTAAAATCTTTCTCGCTCGTAGAAACTCACTCTGTCTAGGGCTGCAGTTTTCATACTATCACACTAATGATAGTAGTAAACACCTCAAAATTGGTTTTATCTATGACATCAGATTTTTCTACATATACAATTTTAAGTTTCTGTTTGTCACTATAATAAAACAATAGAGTTCCGCGCAAAAAATATAAAGCACTTGAAATTGTTAACAAAATTCAAATAGAACGGGGTATAATAATAATTTCACGCAAACAAAGGTCACGCACGAGCAGCAGATAATATAGAACCATCATCCTCTCACAAAAATAAATGATGAAGAAGATTACATACAACGTAATTATAGTTATAACATCGTCTTAAGTAACATAATAGGTAATGAAATTACTTCCCAGAGCCCACTAGTAGCCTGTAATTACCAAAGATTTACTGCTTTAAAATCGATAAATGGTGTAGAAAGCTCGGCAGGACATTAATCTTCGTTCGTTAGAAAATCATTTCGATTTAGGATTAATGTAGCGATGAAAGTAGAATTCGTCATTGATGAGCTGGTCCGGAAACGTTTAAGGTGTGTTAGTTTGTAGAAATCTTAATTAATTGAAGATACGAAGAATAATGTTGTAGGTATTGGGGAACAGCTGTAGGTATGGGTTAAGCCGTGCTTGCCGTGGTTGGCCCGTGGATGGGTGGCAATCATTATTTACCGAGTTTCTTCCATGCCTTTTTTTATTTTTTTTATGGTGGGTGGAAAATCATCAAATAACCCCCCTCCCGCTCTTGGGCAGAGCGAAAGGGAGTGTCACACTTCTACTGACTAAAAACCACCCATGTTCCTTCTTAGCCCTTCATGTCGGCCCTTGACATACTCGACGGCGCGCGTGGAACACGAACGCGCCGTCGACACGGCCTGTCGTCGTCATAAGACGGACGGATGGCGAGCTTACCCATCACTCACCGTCCACTGGCCCGCGTCTACGGTGGCCGATGCCTTGGAATGCACGTTAAGCCGTTGTTCCCGGCTATCATTTGTAGATTTTTGACAATCGATACGAGTAGTCAGAAATCGAAAGTCTGACATCCAGTCTTACTTAGGAATATCGTATTAAATTACCCAGTTACTGTTCAATTAAACTCGAAGCCGACTCCAACGTAGTTTGGGAAAAGGCTTAGCAGATGATGGGGTCGAAAAAGTTTGTAGTTAGAATCTTGTGCGGGCGAATAATATTTCGTATTTCAATTTTTTTTTCCTTCAACTCACCGAATTGACATAAGATTTTAGAGATACATAGCGATTTTAATAGTTTCTCTGGGACTTCGTCGAGCTTCATTGTTTCGGCGCTTGTCTTGTGGTCGCCACTATTGATTTGGCTAACAGGAGTTACAGTGGTTTGGGAATAGTATGGCGGGCTTGTCCCAATTTATATATAAGATTTTAGAGAGCTAATGACAGTTCTCCATGAAACTGCCAACTCCTCGAAACTTCGAACTCAAGATAGACTTCTTCGACTTTTCGGATTCATGTGCTTAATGAATAGTTAACACTTGCTTCGGTGAAGAAAAACATCGTGAGGAAACCAGCTTGCCATAGAGATACTTCTCGACAGCATGTGAAGACTACATTCAGAGACCATTCCCATGCTCTGTCGATGATTCCCATGGACAGTATAAAAATTCTGACATCAGGTAAGGCACGAACCATACGAAAAAGAAAGAAGAAGATGAAAAATGACACTTTTCTTAGCCCTCTTGAGTGATGAGACATTAAAAGCGGCCGGGACGATCAAGTGGATAAGTTGAGCCATGTTTCATAGAGGCAAAAGTAGTGTGGGAAAGGAAATTTTAGCAACCAGGCACACTTTATGGCTGCACAGCGTAGGTATAGAACTCTAAATACCAGTCACGAACAGTCCCATCAATAACCACAATTAAATATTATTGTTTGAATAATTATAGGAGCCTCGTAAATTAACTTCCAAGCATTTCAATTGACCTTTCCAACGACGAACCTAAATATTTGTCAAACACAAGGTTCTTAACAACCATAAATATCTTTACGACATCTAATAAAAGGCAATTGGCAGAGGCCTCCAATTTATCATGATGACATGAATTCACCGTTGTCAGATTGAAAGAATAATTAATAATTATTGAGCCCCGAGTGGTCTGCTGGGGTTATTAAATTATAGTGGACATGGATTAAAACATTTATTAATGTCATTAAGTACATGGGTCTGCATTTCCCGAATGAGGTGTGGTGTGATTGGTGGCGGTGGTTTGTTTGAAGGTATTGTATTGGTGGTAAAAACATTAATAAATCATCATCTCTCGAGCCTTTTCTCAACTAGGTTGGGGTATCATCATCAGCCAGCCTAATCCCACTGCAGGGACCCAGGCCTCCTCTCTAGGAGAGGGATGGGATATAATCCACCATCCAAACCCAGGGTTGGTTGGGATATAATCCAGTATAATCAGATGCAGCGGCATAAATAGTTAAAAAGGGAGATTCGAATCTAAAGACAGCTGGCTTTAACAAGATTGCAGATTAAGACAATAAAATTAACCCAGAAAATAACAGACTAACTCCAAGAAATAAACCAGGATTACTCATTCATTAACATTACACTTCGCTTCTTCATTTCTAGTTAATTAAAAGCTCAAACAAGAGCAATATAACGCTAAGATTACAACAGCTCTGTAAATTAAAGCTCAATAAATTGAGAGCAATCACCGTGTAGCGACAAGTGTGGGGCCATATAAAAATGCCGGCGGCAGGAACTTTGATATAATGTTTAATAAACTACGTGGCCACAGGGTTGTCGATTAAGAATTAAGTAACGTAAACTACTTTTGAATAAATAAAGGATGCGACAAAGTGTAGACCGTTTGCGGTATTGAAAGGAAAATTTTGTATTTTATTTTCTCTTTTCAATTTTGCCTACGGATTTGTATACCACACTTAATCCCATTCATAATATTGGCAGTTTAACAACATTAGTTCGACGACTATTTTTCAAGTCGAGAAGCAAGGGCTGTTTAGCAATTTTCTTTCATCTTTGTGATTTGAAATTGTGAGGTTATTGGAATTCGTGAATCAGCAAGCGTAAGATGGGACGCTCTCAAGCTCAGTGGAGCATTGATGTTAGCAGGGTGGCTGGTAGCAAATGGGTGAGCGTTGCCGAGAATTCAGTTGAGTGGTGTGCGATTGAAGAACCCCCTATTTCCGTCAGTGGGTTGTTGTAGACTGATGATAATGGTTAGCGAGGACCGAAAACTGAGAAATGTGCATAAAATCATCAGCAAGTAGAGTTTCTTTAAGGCACTCAAAGCTAACAAATGCTACCAAATTATTAGATACATCATCATCATCAGCCTATAATGTGCCCACTGCAGGGACTCGGGCCTCCTCTCTAGGAGAGGGATGGGCTATAATCCACCACGCGTGCCCAGTGCGGGTTGGTAGATGTCACATGTCTTCGAATTTTTTGGTTCTAAGACATTAGAAGAGAGGATTCTAAGACATTTTGAGAGCAGTAGTGATGAAATAAATTACACAAAGTAATGTGTCTGCCTGGGTTCGAACTAACGACTCACTGTTCGTAAGTCGCGGCCGCAACCACTGGGCCACCACTGCTCTCTCTTTTAGATACAATCATAATATTTTGAATGCTTCAATTTTAAATGTTGTTCTCACGAAAAAATACCATTTAACGAAGGTAATAACTTAAAATTCTTTATCCCCGTCGCAACCCGGCAGCCCTACATAAATTAATGGCTTGATACCGCGTAACATATCGCTAGTTATAATTATTAGTTTACGGCATAAAATTAAGGGCACTGAGTTTATTGGCGCACAAACTACTGTTTCACGTTTATCGTATGTACTGGCGTGTTATAATTGTTAATTAGGCAGCTGGTTAGCTCACGGTTGTATTGTTGAAAGGGGTCGGCAGGATTAGGTATTTTTTATGTTTCTTTTATTTTATTGGTAGCATCTGCTGTGCTTGTATCATCATCTGCCTAGCCTTTTCCCAACTATGTTGGGGTCGGCTTCCAGTCTAACTGGATGCAGCTGAGTACCAGTATTTTACATGGAGCGACTGCCTATCTGACCTCCACAACCCAGTTAATACTAGGTAATACGATACTCTTTGGTAAGACTGGATGTCAGAATTTCAGGTCACTGACTACCTGTAACGACTGCCAAAGATCTATATATGGCAGCCGGGACGAACAGCTTAACGTGCTTTCCGAGGCACGGAGGAAACTCGGTATGTCGGGCGGTCACCCATCCACAGACCGACCTAGGCAAGCACAGCTTTACCTAAAGATCGACCCGAGTGGCAGTTCTTATTAAGCCACGAGCTCCTGTGCTTGTATATTAGGTATTAATTAACTGTCCTAACCTGTGTAAAAAAACTTGAAGTCAGTCAGTAAAATTCCTCTCTATGCCTTTATTAAATCCTAATTTAATTTACGGTCATCTTTTGTTTTTCTTCCGTACTTGTCATTTCAGCAATTATCCCCAGACACAGTCTTCATCCATTGTTTTTCCAATAAATCCTTTCTTCATTTCGGTCAGTCAACCTGGGTCGATCTTTAGGTAAAGCTGTGCTTGCCTAGGTCGGTCTGTGGATGGGTGACCGCCCGACATACCGAGTTTCCTCCGTGCCTCGGATAGCACGTTAAGCTGGTGGTCCCGGCTGCCATATATAGATGTTTGGCAGTCGTTACTGGTAGTCAGTGACCTAAAATTCTGACAACCAGTCTTACCAAAGAGTATCGTATTACCTAGTATTAACTGGGTTGTGGAGGTCAGATAGGCAGTCGCTCCATTTAAAATACTGGTATTCAGCTGCATCCGGTTAGACTGAAAGCCGACCCCAACATAGTTGGGAAAAGGCTAGGTAGATGATGACTTATGGTTTTAAACATTCAACTACCTTATAACTTTTAAATACCTTGTATTAACTATTGAGATCAAGGTTTATCACATTAAGGATATTAAAAAGCTCTTCTGCAAACCTTTAATACAACACGATAAAATTATCCATAGGAGTTTTAATAATATCCGCAAACTAACTTAAAAGACCGTTCTAACGACTGGCATTTTGAATGCACATGACGTTTCATAATTATCAATTCCTAATCCTTTTAAAATTACGAGTATGTAAATTCGATATTTTGATAGTCCATCATAATCACCAAGTACCGTACATGTGCACTCAAAATTACGGTCTAATAATCGTAAAACTTTATTGACAAGAAATGTAAGAATATATTTTGAAAAGTTATTAAAAAGAATCACTGACGGACTGCTGAGCATGAGGTCCTGGATTCCATACCTTTTTTTTTTTTTTTTTTGGGGGTGGGAAATCATCAAATAACCCCTCCCGCTCTTGGGCAGAGCGAAAGGGAGTGTCAGACTTCTACTGACTAAAAACCACCCATGTTCCTTCTTCGCCCTTCATGTCGAGGCCGCGGTATCCCTTGCGAACAACCTGCAGCCTCGACAGTGGATTCCATACCTGGGTCGGGCAAAATGTTATGGGGTTTTCCCGTTTTCTATCAGGAGTTTCTTAGTAGCAGCCACAGTCTGAATTTGAGCCCGGTTGATGTCAATAGGCTCGCGTCCTATTGAGACCTAAACATAACTGGCGAAATTGTACTATAAGTATCTGTTGTGATTGTAATCTGAGTTTCTAAATAAATATTGTGGAAATAGCGAAAATAAAAAACTTAAACGTGTGCAATGGTTGCTATTCAAACTTGGAATAACATTTTTATTGACATTACATTACAAGTAGGTTTTACAACAGTGTCGAATAGTGCACCCACACACACAGTAAGATTTTCCTACTTTCTCTGGTTGAAGTGTTGGTTAAATTTCGAGACAGAAAATACTTTTTGTTGCTACCTAAGTACAGTTACTAACACATCACAAAACACCAGTTTTACTCGTTTGCAAGTATTAAAGTTGATGCCAGATGATTAGTGTTATAATGACTTTATTTTACGACGTCTTTTTGTTTGGGATCTAAAGTTCAACTTTTCAATAGCCAACTTTATATGCAACTCACAACACTTGCCTCCTATAATGCGCTGTAATGACTTCATTCAGCGATGAATTCTTAATTCGACACTACGTGGTAATTTTCCCCACTTTGCTATGTACTTTTTTACTTACAGTTCACACTAATAGGCAAGTCTGTCTATAATTTTGTATCATTTCTTTCCGATTTGAAGGACTAGTTGATTTCTACCTTTTTTATTTATTAATTTGAAAGTAAAATATATATTTATGGCATATTTTAATATCATAATAGCTATCAACCTATTTCAACATTAGGTTTCAATATTAATTAATAATTTAGCGTAAAAATAAAATGAAGAAAATAACGACAATTAAGTACATTAATAAAACCCTTTTTTTAACCATGGCGTCAGGATGTAATTAAAAACAATATTCGAAAAAAAAAAACAAACCGTATTTAAGAAAAGACTCCCAACTATTATTTATTCTTAAAACAAGCATAATGTTACACGTCGTCGTTTATATAAAAATATAAATGTTTGTAAAAAAATAAATAAGTAAGAAAATAGAATAACCGATTTAAATTTCGTTATTTATAACTAGGTAAACTCGCAATAGCTTAGAACAGTATAATAATAAAACATTAATTACAACGTTATTAAGTGTAATAAAAACGAGTTATTAAATTATTCAAGTATCCTGTCGTAAATTTAGTCTTTATGTAGTAACGAGAAATTTTTGTGCCATGGGTTTATTGTTGGTTGATGTATACTGTGGTTATTGCGAATAAACTTATTCTCACTAACGATTTCATTATCGTACAGTCAAACAAGCTAATAAGTATTTATACGTAGTTAGAGATCTTTATATTTTTAGTACACTGAAAATATTGGTTGCAATTTTGTTTCAAATGGGTTTCACACTAAGCAAGTTCTGATGCCAAACGCTGTATCGTTTGTCATCACTTCATCAGTGTCTAAATTTATGGTGGTGGTTACTTTATGGACCACTAGATTTTGCACGTCGCATCGCCTGTTTTTTCCACTGGAACGTGCTACCTAAAATACCGGTATATAAATAATTATCTGTTTGCAACCTAACGTTTGGGAACTCACGACGTACGTGTCTTAACCCAGGTCATAGTTCAGCAAAATATTATCCAAATCTGTTCAGCTGTTTATGGGTTACTGACAGACAGACATAGACTTTTGTGTTTTTATTATTGTAGTATAAAAATCATCTCTGTTTCTATATTCTGTCTTGAAATTAAAACGTTAACGTTAATTTATGCATTTGTGTAATTAAAAAGATTGAACAATTCAATTAACTAGTAATTTATTTAACACTCAAGTAATTAAGAAATAATTGATAACATCCTGCATTTTGCATACATTTTATAAAGGAAATTCATCACATCAGGATACTTCATAATAAGTTTTTAAACTGACTTGGTCACTTACACAACAGTATCAAAACATCAAAAACATAATAATAATCGTTTCATATTTTGGATATTTACTATGATTTGAAATACCGGGAACTCAATGTTAATGATAGATTACATCATCTTTCTAATAATATAACGTACGACAATGAATTTCCCGATAGCAGTTATTTCATGTAAAGATTTCAATCGTTACTTTTTGTAGAGAGTAAAACGAGTCACAAAGGGCTTTATTTAGACATGAATACTTACTATATGTTTCATGAAAGCCATAAAAAACTTATTTTTTCATGGACAATTTAACATAAGTACTAACTTCCATGAATACCAAGTTTAATTTATATTCACAATATTCTCTAAAAAACCTTCAAACATTAATCAAGCTACCGAAGAAATTATCACTTTAACTTACAACGTTTCAATAAGAAGGTAAACCAACCAATTAATCTAATAATTTCTCTGTAAAAGACAGCGTATAATTATAAAATTCAACTGTACATTTTATAAGGGGAAATTAAGCTATTAGCTAGAGAAACAAGCTGGCGTTAATTTATACAGCTTAGCTTAATAATGCAAGCCCACATTTCGGTATCAAGGTTCAAGACAATTATGAGGGGAAAGTCGGGAACATACTGAGCATATGTTGCAAGGCAGCCGTGACGTATTTGGAGCGTACTTGTTGCTGGTGGAACAAGATGAATGGTCGGGATATTTTGCTTGAGAAACCACACATGAAGAAGAGTGGAGACAGGGTATAGAATCTCTAACCATCAGTTGGGCAATACAAGATAATTAGAACAAATAGGTACATTTGAAGAAAATATCTTCGTAACTTATTATAAACAACAAATACCTAGGTATTCTATAATTATATAAGTGCATGACAAATGGCCATTTTAAGTATGTATTTAAATTAAAATAAATCGCCAAATTATGACTCTGTTAAACAAGATTACCAACCAGGACTATAAACCTTTACTTAATTGCCTTATAGACATTGCATGATCGCCAGTAAATAAAATCTGATAAAGAAGTTAATTAAAAAACGAGAAAATTACGTAAATTAAAGTTACTATAAAGTCAATTAAGACTATCAATCAATTTGAATTAATAATTAAATTTAACACAGATTAACCGTTATGCAGTTTGCCATAACGTAACCTAAAGATAATTTCGCTAACACTCGTTGTCTGCGCGACTAATTATAATTGTATAATTATATAAATTAACGTGGTTGAAAATTATGAAGAAATCTACGATAGGCGCCTTTTTATGGAGAAATTAACCGACAGTGACGAGTAGGACAGGGGCCATTACTTTATAAACGACGTATGTTTACGAGGCAGAGGCATACTTTAGCTTCATGCTCCTTTTATTTTACGAGGTGGGCTGTACTTGTCTTATTGACACAAGGTAACTTAACAATGCAATGTGAAGTTAACTTTCGCCTAGAATATGATTAAATGTAGTGGTGGTTCATCACCCATGTATCTATTAGTTCTCTGGTCTCTATAAGTTTTTAAAGAAGTAGGTAAATAAACCCATTATGTAACCGTAAAAATGCAGAAAATTCAGTTGTAACAAATGGCACGCCCCATGCAAAGTAGCACTTAATTTACAACACGTCATTTTCATGCACGTCTAAAAAATCTGCCAGTACCGAGTATCCATAACACCCGTATGGCATTAAAGCTTAATCCCCTAGGAAAACCCGTGAATACCATGAGCATATCAACATAATAGTCAGTCATTATCGGATAAACAAGGGACCTTGTAGGGGAATATCTAACCATTACCTCATACATTCAGGGCGAGAAATAATTAGACTTAATTTATTACAAGGCGTTTTTAATGTCCATCAATTCGGTAGCCATTATAAATGGCTATTTATGTATAGAATAAATTATGGGCATTTAAAAAACTGTCATTGGTGACACTAATTGACAAGTTGATTTATGACTGTAATGACATTAGAGGTAGTTCTATCGTAATTGTTTTATGTGAAGGGTATGTAACAGCTGCTAGTTAGTTGGTAGTAAATTGGAAGAATTATCGTAGGTTTTTTTCCGTCCATCCATTCATCATTTTTGATCCTCCCCTTGTCTTCTTATCAGTGTGAAGCTCCCAAGTTGCGCCACGTCAATTCATTTCATTGTTTGAGGTAGTTTTAAATTAGATTGCATCAACACCTGTCTAGGGAATCCACACTGTGTATTTGCTGGTTTATAATATCCTCTCAAGAACTTATCCGTTCATAGTAAAGTCCATCGTGTTATAAAGATATGCTGACTAATTAATTATTAAAAAGAAGATAAGAAAAACATGTTGCATTATAGGTAGTTTTAAACTTTGGATCATATCAGCAAAAGACGTTTACTATAGAAATCCTACTCCAATTATCCATCCAAGGAACTTCTGGGGTCTTCACCAGATCAGCACACACACTATTTTTGTCCTTCACATTGTGCTTTCCTGTTTGTGTCTTCACAAACCTTACGGCCCAAATTACTTACTTTGGTAAGTGAATATTCTACTCAACCTTCAATCATTTTTAAATGATGACTAAAGACCAACACACTCAAACTGCATATAAATCAAGATTGTGTCCAGACACGTACTTTAAATAAAAAGGCCACTTCCAAAGTGACTCTTTGAATCAAATTTACGACATGACAACATAAAATATATGCCCGCCAATACTTCAAAGTTGTCACCTCTGAATTAGAATGTCGCCGAAATAGGACGTAAAGGTGCAGACGATGTGCTCTCAACCCCAAAGGCATTATGCGACGTTTACGTGACTCCGCATAAATCAGATGCGTATAAGAAACAATGCAGAAATAAAAACATCGATCGTGAGTCCAGTTTGTGAGTAAAATGTTCCGTATAACTTTATAGAATAGGGAGATACATAACTGTAGACCACGATCATAAAAATGTGCTATTACACAATGATCAATTAAATTTATTACTAGTTTAAGAAACAAAATTAACTCACACAGAAGGAGACCTAAAATGTATTTATCGGTGTCAATAAAACTTAAGTGAAAGAGTGAATACTTGCTATAAACGAAATATACACCAGTCACAAACGAGAAATTAACCGAACAAAATACAAGAACAATCATTTTACTCATCTCAATAAAAGAACCCACTAGAAAGCTTAATAACGAAAACGCCAATTTCCTCTCCGAAGCCTATATTTCAAACCACATAAACTAACGTACAACGTTCACCCTTTTCAATTACGGAACCTTAAAAAAACAATGCAAAATGGCGTTGGTCGGCCGTTTGTTTAACTGCAAATGGAGTTCGCGCTTCGCCGTATGCACATATTAATTTTATTGCCAGCTCAGACGAATACTGATTGCGGGGTGCCAGGTTTTTTGATGTCCTTGCTTTTGTAAAATGTGTATGTCTTGTTGGAGATTTATGTCGTGATAAACATGCTGATTGGAGTGAAAGTATTCTGGGTAGAGGCTGTTGGATAGTTTTTGCTGGCACGGTGGTCGATAGTTGAAATTTTAGTGAAAATTTAAGTGCAAATACACTCACTATATTGCGATGTTCATGTGCTCTTACATCATTACATTCGCTAGTATTATGTACTTTATCGTCGTTCTCCTACCCTTATCTGAATTTATGTAGACTTGGCACAACACGTTTTCCTCTTCCATTCACCTCTGCCAGACGTCACGGCATCAATTCCTTTCTCTTTCATAATATCATTCCTCACATAATCCATCCATTTTATCTTAGGCCTTCCTATGCCTGTCTATCCATCAACATTATTTTCCATCAGTTTTTTTTGTCATTCCTCCTCTTCCTTCACTATTATTTACTTATTATCTAAAATGTTTCAGTTTAATTCAAACCTATTTACATCCCCATGTATAATACTAATATAATCTGGCCAATAAATAACTGAACTAACTCACACTTAATCATCAAGCACCTAAAACGTCCTCATTAAGATGACATAGTATGTCGGTTTCTATCTATTCCATTGACTTCCAGGTTCATTAAATTAAATCAAGACTCGCTGCAATAATTCCAGGGCAAATCCGCTTCAGCTTTAAAATTTGTAATAGCGCCATCTATCGCTCGCGGCCGGCAAACGTCACACATATCATGTGCACGCGCACCCATCAATTATACGTACAAAACGAACAACACACAAGAACTAAATAGATCTACAGAAGGTTCAATACTGAAAACAATTCAGAACCCACTTGAGATTAAATAAAATTCGGTTAAAATTAACAGTTTTAAATCAATTCTGCCACAAGTTGCATTTCATTAATAAAGCTTTCTTTTGTTTCCGGATCAATGTATGGTTCCATGTCATCTAGTATTGTGTAAAGTGGTTCTTCTGTATCCTGTAATGCCACGTTGTGTACAAAACGAACAGCATTCAACTGCTGCGGCCCGCGTGATTTACTGCTGCCCAAACGACTGCACAACACTGTTGAACTAAATGAAGACTGCACACTTGATGGAAAGAAAATAATTGTTTCAGCCTTGCAGCTTTTCATTTTGCCGCAAAAAAAGAGAAAAGAAACTTAGTAAATAATTGAAACAGCCGAATGATTATAACAAGGCAGTAAATATACTGCTGATAAACAATGGACCCAACACCCGTTTCAGCAATCAGTAACAAAGCCTCATGTTGATTATTCATTACAACCCCAAGATTCAAGACACAGATACAATTTAATTACTTACTCGGCTTTAACTTATTAGCTCATAGCTGATCAAATCTGATGAAGCTGTACCTAGACAGTACAGTTTCTAGGAGGCAACTAAACTTAGAGTCACGCAGCTCTATGTATGTGTGTGTTAGTAGGCAAGTGTCGACTGGCGGCAACTAAGTGTAATTTGTAGCTGAGTTTCTGAATCTGAATTGGTGATATACCGGCAAGCACTCATAATATCTTCGAATGATAGAAACTTTATTTAAAATTAGATAGGTAGATAAGCAGTCTCAACATGCAAAGTTTTGGTATTAAAGTAAAAAAATGCAAATTTATATGAGGAAGGGCTAGGCAATATGATGTTAATGACCTCATCTCAATCTCTCAAGTTATACAAGAGTATACAAAGTAGTACCCACCAGCCAAACATTACTAAAAACATTAAAACACTACCATTGAAGACTGCAGATAAAACATTGAACCAATAGATGAAATATTTGCAGCACCAGGGAATAATGATAAAAATGGAAAGCAAGAGTTGAATGAAGCCAATAAATTTTAAGATAACAGCTACTGACTCATCCGCAATGTTTGTAGTATTACAAGCATAACTCACAATAGACATAAACGAAAACGATGTTACTAGTAATAAACATATCATCATAGTGCATTTAGAGCTAGATGCATTTAAACTACAAATGTTTATAGTTTCCGAAAACAAAGAAATAGATCGTATTTTCTTTTCATAAGTAAGAGCAATCTACTTAAAAGACGTATAAACACAATCATTTACGTCATACCATTCACAAGTTCTATTAAAAACCTGTTTGTTTTATTATAATTTATTTTCATTTAGATCTACAAATCAGTCATCATTATCTTAGAATTCGTTTTTTAGTACACACGCTCTCTAATTCTCGAAAATGCATTTCCGTCATAAAAATATCCCTCACATTTCAAGCACTTCCATAAAACATTCAAAAAGCTCAACACAGTCTGTCGTCCTCTTAACAGTAGGACATTAAAGTTAATAATCACACCACATCAATCGTCGGTTCAAAGAAAACCGTTGCAATTGGCCTTTGAGTCTTCGCTCATTAGCGCCGCGGCTGACACATCAAAGAACGTCACGTCACTTGTCACATACGTCGGTTGTAGAGCCCTGTCACCATACGTCAACTGTCACATGTGACAGCCCCTGTATGATTAATAGACGAACTGATTATTCGGTCGTTTTTTGTTTTTTTTTTAGCTTTTTGTCAACACAAAAGCTGTCGAACGTTTGTGTTATGACGAGTATTGATATGGTAATGTTAGTACAAAGCAATTTCATGTGTTTTGAAGTTGTGGTGTGTGTGAAAGGTATTTAAATAGGACTTTTATTTATTGCATCGTAATTAAATCAATTCTTGTTACCATTGCTTTCATTCCGATTCAAACGTTTTATTTGAAATTCAAGTAAACACAGAATTTAAACGAGAACATCGACAAGCAACCTCGACGTTGTGCATCACTAACAGCGCTCAGACATAAATTACTTCAAAAGTGATTTACTCGCGCCATACAAATCGCCGTGGACTAGTCGTTGCGGCCCGTCTCCGCCTGTCTGAGCCGTTCAAAGGCCCTGACTGACAGGTGTGAATGATGGTTGACTAGACGCACGTAGACTGACAATCGCAATCACCAAAGAGCTCCACCGTTTTCTTTGAAGATAATAGTTTTGTTTTTGGTACATTGAAAACCGTTTATTTTTCTAACACCGCTAACAAAACATTAGTAAGTAGTTTCGGGAAATAATGCAATACTTTTTCGATTCAATGCAAATTGATTTTTTTGTTGAAAGATTATACCTACGTCTGCTGCTTCGTAATTTTAAAATGTTTTAAAACATTTCAAAGGCGAAATCATTTCAAGCGTTTTAAAGCTCTAACGTTCGGCGTCTTTTTTATCGTGGCCTCTTGACGAGCCTGTCAGGAACATAACTCGCAAAATAAAACACGTGCGGAGTGGCAGCCACAAATCACATTTTTTAATCGAACTCACGTCTCTGTGCAGCGACAAACGCAGACCACACCTTAAAAAAGCCTTAAACCCTTTGGTATAAAGTCTGAAATCGTTTAAATAATAGGTGACTTAAAGTTTGCTGCATTTCAGTGTGCAGTCACGTCGCACCGCGCGGAATGCTATCGACATCCGCTAAACTATCGACGTTGGCACAACACTAATTGCTCTTTTTGTGCGCCCCGTTTCTCACAATGATTTACGTAATGCTCCTACAAAGAGCGTAATCGTATCATTAATGCTTTAAAATGACTTTAACGGCCCATTCTAATGATTTAGATTGATTACGGCAGCGAAGAATAAAAGCTATTCATAAAACATCATATATCAATGAGTCCAGTGTGTATGCTCCACGTCACTGTAAATTGTTATTTGTTCAGGGTAGCGACATTTATGAAAGATTAGATTTATTCGGTACGTAAATAATGCAGATAAAAATAAATCAGAGATTTGATTGGAAAATAAAGGGCTATTGAAAAAGATACATGACTGTACGTAGCGCCAATAAGCAATGAGTAAGTTTAATGATGATCAATGCTATGATCTTTTTTGTTTTGGATGAAGAAGGCTTTTATCCTGCTAGGATGGTAACAGGGTAAAACGGTTTCGCATGCTGTATTTAATAGCGTCAATCTGATTATCATCTGAATACATAACGAGATGGCGCATCGCCGGATATGATGAATTTCATATTGTAGAACTTAAAAACGTGTGTTGCTTACAAACAATCTGAAGTCCAAGGGCTGATTGCAGATATAATTATAGAGGAAAAAAAAATCCTGTATTTCGTGCAAAATCACATTTTAAGGATATTGGTTAGTAGGTTTAGTTATTTTGATGTTAATAAATAAACTTACAAAAAAAATAAAGTTATTATTCATTTTGTTCATGTACCCACTAACATTTGAAAGGTGCACACGTCCATGTTAAAACACTGTAATCGCGTTAACAACGCAAAATGTCAAACAGTTCGTGCCTAAAACGAGTGTAGCGTGCTAATGTGAACGGACCTTTACGCTAGTGCCGTCAGTAGCACATCGAAAAACTGTCGATAAAACATCTAAATTAAAATAGTGGTGGACAAGATGCATTTGTCATGTAATCGGCAAGATAAGGTAGCTCAATTAAAAATTTATTCCTTCGGCGGCTTGGTGTAATTAAGATAGCAAGTGAGCATAGATTATGGGAATTACGACGTGCGGTTATCTGTGACAGGGAATGGCGGGAAGCGATTTTCATTTGTAATTAGTGGCGCCGTTGAGATAAGGCTTAACTTGTATTTTGAGTACGTCAATATCTTTTATCGTTTGGTAAAGTGAAGATGTGACTTGTGATTTAGTTCCCCAGGTAGCAAGCTGTTTTAGTGTTGATTCTTGAGTGTTGATAAGACGACGAGACGCCAAGATAAATTGTTTTACCGATACGCTTTTAACATTATAAATCAGACTTTGCTTCCGTCATCAAGAAATGAAAGAAAGATAACAATTTGTTACAAAATATTTGGAAAAAAATTATGCAATAAAAAGTTAAATTTTTTATCGACATGTTACTCACATCACTAAACATACAAATTTAAGGTAAACGGCCCAATGACACTTCGAACACGTGATCTCGATTCGCTTAAATAGCAGCAAATTGGCTCGTTGTCGTAATATTGATACTAAATATTGATAAACTAAATTATATTGACACACCGGTGTATGGTACACGGGTAATGGCCGCCAAGGTAATTAGTCTAGTCATGTGTGAGGAATAATTATGAACTGGTATTAGAGGGTGCTAATTTATTTTAAATATGCATGTGTTGTTTGATGACTGACGTAATTTGTGTAGACATAGTTGATTGACATACTTCTTTAATTTTTATTTCCTACTGGCTAATGTTAAAAAAAAATCTTACTAAGAAGCACGACACTATTCCGCATTTTCTTGTATGTGTAGTTTTGGTTACATTTGTAAACATTTAGAAGTTTATTTCATAGCGATTGATCGCAAAAAGGTGAAGCAAAACATCATACAGAAATCAGTATTTCTAGGACCAACAATTTGAAGACTTGTAACCCGCCCTGGGGAGACAGCAATGTGTATTACTGTCTCTCACAAAAAGGAAGCCGGTGTCCCAGCAGTGGGAACATAGTATACTGATTATGCAACACATGAAGATGAAATATACGTTCAACAATCCAAAATAAAAAAGTTTGGATTAAAACAATTGAATAAAATAGAATTAAGATAAGCAATGATGTTTCTAACAATTACTGAACCCACAGTTTCTGATCCAAAATAAAACACTAACAAGATGTCTCCTAAGAAATCTCGACAATTAACTCCAAACCTTGGCACCAAATGAGACCAATTTGCCAGCGGTTTTCCAGTCACATATCGGTGGACTTTACAACTATTACCGAGGGATAAATCTGTAACTTTATGTCGACACCCGTTATCCTCAGACTAAGCTTCACAAGTTAAGATAGAGTTAGATTGGATTGAGGACAACTTGATTAGGTGAATAAGACAGAGATACTATTGTAATTCTTGTTGTAAAATACTAGATCGTAATCGCCGTTGTTGGGGATAAAATGCGTGGTATATCGGTCCAAATAACTGTTGCGAAGGCAATCTACTTAGTTGATGTTATCTAGTGGGTTTTATGGTGATATCAAATGCTTATTTTATTTGTAGAATGCCGAAAATACTGGAAAATGTCTGTTTGTTCGTTCAGTGTATAAATAAACAGAGAGGTTCTGTTGCTACCCTGGGTGGCTGGGAATTACTCAGCTCCATGCAGGACACGTCATGATCAGGTGAGATACAAGTTTTGACTAATGGGTGTCCTGCAGGGCTATCGGGTATCTTTTTAAATGTCAGTGGCTATCATAGTGTCCAGTGTCCATCGATTAACTGTCAAATGGTTTATGGTTTGATACAAAATGGAACCATTTGACAGTTAATCGATGGACACTATGATAGCCACTGACATTAAAAAAGATACGCAATAGCCCTGCTGGTAAGAGCGAATCAATTGTTATCTACGGAAAAGGATGTTGAATCCTTGATGAAATTGGCATTGGAAACAGGAAATTGGCTCACAAGTAGGTTGTACTCAACAGTAGGATGTTGAGTGCCATAAATATTTATTAACAAGATAATAAAACATAATTATACCAGCATGAGCAATTGCATATTACATATTAAATTCACGTCACGGTTTACAGTATTCCCGTTGAAATAAAAACTGACTCATCTCACGCTCAGACCACACAATAGTATTAAATTCTTCTCAACCACCAACACAATCATTTAAAAAATCTCTTCAACTTTTTTAAAGAATTTAATACCTTTGCCAAAAACTTAAAAAATGTAACCATTATCACACAATACCTGTTGGTTATTCCATTACGTTAATGTGGAAACAAAAAACGGTAACAGTCGATAAAATTAATTAATTTTATCGATAAATTGTTGCACAACCCATGTGTGTCGCCCGGACTTGTCCCACTTAAGGTGACATGTCAAAGATTTATTTGGTACATTTTTACGTAATAATTTCGAAGTAGTGAATGTAATAATTATGTGAGAAGCGGAAACTGCAATTAGCGGTATGTTTACCGGTAAAAGTGTCGGTTGTTTTTTGCTAAGTAGTGTGACTAAAGTGTGGATAATTATGATGACTCAGACTCAGGCTTGAGAAACAAGTCTAGAGTGTGAAAACTGATTATTTGTTCAGATTACACGAATTCTTTCAGTTCGTTATGGATCGTGAGATTTGCGATACGGATAAACCGTAATTGTGAAAACAATCAAAATCTGTTCTTCTGTTGACTCACTGATTTCATTTAAATAAAAAAACTTTAACATTATTTTAGAAATCTTATTCTTCAACTTTACTTTAACATTTTCTTAATATTGCCAATATTGCCATAATATATTACCAAAAACTTTATCGCAAAAAGATACACACATTCAATGGAGATCTTAGGTTAATTTTGTGTACGTCAGAATAAGGTGTTATGATTACGTGTGATTCAAACACCAAACTAATCGAGACCAGATAATTAATGCATGATAATTTGATATAATATTCGATTTAATATTCAAAGCCTAAAATGAATACTGAATATTGAACAGAACTGGACGCATGTTAGTGTCTAGATTAACATGCTTAATTAATTAGATGAAATATGGAATAGTTGTTAATTACTGAAATTATTTTCATAATTACTTGTTATTGGTTCGGTTTACGCTTGACCTTTCAGATTATAATCGACAACGGTATAATATTGTTTTGAATTTTTAGCCACCTTATTTAACTTATGTCTAGCATACGACGGCGATGTCTATGGTATGGTAAAAATAACAGTTATGGATTATTACGATTCACTATAAGACTTGTCACCTTTTCATCTTACAAAGCTCATTTAAACCAATTCCATCTTCAGTGAAAATCTTCCCGAAAGGACATCTATAGACTAACTTTTGTAGTCCATAATATTGATTAGTTTACCAAGAAATAAATGGTAATATTCAATCTCAACTTTTTTTAATACTGTATTATGGTGAGGCAATTTTCTTTTCATGTGTTTCAGAGAGACAAGGCTACCTTAGGACATCATATTCTAATTTTGTTCATTTTACCAGGATATTCTGTGGGCAACTGGGTTCAACCATAGAAAAAGAACTTCCGAACTCAAATCAGCGCAGCATGACATCTACTTTTATACTTTTTATTTTCTCTATCATACGACTATCTTTACAGGGTAATCCGTAATGCGAGTCACGAGCAATAATATGTATACACTTGGCCAAGTTCATACGCGAATTTCTGGTGAAATAACGATTGCAACTTTGAAATATGAACTACTTTATGATGATATGGGTTCCAAAATATTAGTTTTGTTCCGTAACATGAAAATTTAATCATTACAGTAGTACAATTGCTTATAAGTTTGTTAAGTGAATACATATTGGTGCTGCTGACTGTACACAATAATAATATATCCTTTTCTATTAGTCCCTTAGAAAACTTACACCTCTACTCTAGGTCTCCCTCGAGACACATGCATAAAACTATAGTTAGTTAGCTATAATATGCTAAATATTGTCACGTTTATCATTTGCCTACATCTCGATCCCGACCATACAAAAAGCCGTCCATCACTGTCATACAAATGAACCAATTAAAATGCGTCGCATGTATGAATTTGAATGGCGTTTACTTCCGTGATACGATGATAATGAATATTCCAATGATTTAGATCTTGATCGACTATTTCTAGATACAGTGGACTATAACATTGGTGGAATTATTTATGACTTGTTGACTACTTAATAGGCAGACAGTAACGAATGGTTTGGGCATGAATGAAATGAAACAATGCTTTATGCAGAATAGTTATTTCAGTCGGCTATTTTGATTTTAATTAGGATGAAAGCTTCTTCTTCTTCTTCTTAGCGTGTCGATGGCAATCTAAATTGTGTTGGCCCAGAATTGAGCTACTAGTTTGGCGCTTTCGTTAGCGTCCATCAGTTCCTGTAGTGAACAACTAGCAGGACAGGCAGGGCACGATATTAAGTGCCCCATTGTTTGAGGAATAGCACCACATTTACACTCCAGTGCAGAGTAATTTATGTGTCCCCACCTCAGCAAGTTTTCTTTGCTGCGACCAACCTGGGTCCGGAGCTTGTTTAAAGACTTCCAGGTCAGCCACGGCCACTCTTGTCCAGATGGGAGATGTTCAGCAGGTGGAACAAATGGGTAAGGTAAAGATGCACTACCTAAAGCTTCTTCTAACAACACATAACATTCTGTATTCTCCCAAAAATTGGACTGATACTGGACACATGTTTTTTTTTTTTTTTCAAGACGTTGCCCTCCTACACTAGGAATTTCTCCTGTATTCTGGGTACGTTTACAAACATTTAAACTCACATACACAAACACACCCAAAACCGAAACAACTATCTGTAGGCGCACAGCGCAATCGTGGCATACGGATGAACACTAGATCAATGAAGCAGTCAGTTCTATGCTCTTAACATTTTTGCATTAGCGGTCTGGTTTACTCACACTTTGAACGTAGACATAAACATCCTGAGTTATTGCACCTTGCCATTTCCTGGGCTGATCCCATTCTTGTGTTACTATGCATTTCGTTTTGAGTTCGAACTCAGGCAGGCACATTACTTTGTGTAATTTATTTCATCACCACCACTCAAAATGGTGAAGGAAAACATCATGAGAAAACTATAAAATTTAGAACCAAAAAATTCGAAGACATGTGACATCTACCAACCCGCACTGGGCACGCGTGGTGTATTATAGCCCATCCCTCTCCTAGAGAGGAGGCTTGAACCCTTTTTTTTTGGGGGGTGGGAAATCATCAAATAACCCCTCCCGCTCAGAGCGAAAGGGAGTGTCAGACTTCTACCTTCTACTGACTAAAAACCACCCATATTCCTTCTTAGCCCTTGCGCCGAGGCCGCGGTATCTCTTTCGAACAACCCGCAGCCCCGACGGGAGGCTTGAGTCCCTGCAGTGGGAACATTATAGGCTGATGATGATGATGATGCATTTTGTCCTATTACTGTGAAATTCTGATATGGATCAGATTATCCAGTACTAACTGGGTTGTGGAGGTCAGATAGGCAGTCGCTTCATGTAAAATACTGGTATTCAGCTGCATCCGGTTAGACTGGAAGCCGACCCCAACATAGTTGGCGAAAAGCTAGGCAGATGATGATGATGAGAGACTTTGATAAAGCCTAAGGTTGACTGGTAGAGAATGCCTTGTGGGCATTAAGTCCGCCTATGTATCACAAATTGTGCATAAAGTTTAAATAAATAAAGGTGTGTAGAATGTAGACGATTTCAAAACACTAAGTTATTTTCTATACCAAAACAAGGCACGTTACCCGAAAGCTATAATGACATGCATGACTACGACGTATCTAACAATAACCCAACATTTAGTAGACGTATTAGAAATAAAATATTACCCATAAAACACTATCATTATCTCCTATAACGTGACGTCACGACCTCCCATCATTCACCATCACCTACACAGTAATACCCCATAACACACGTTCAACATGATGAAGACCAAGATATGAAACACAACATCCATCACTACGAAAATGGAGGAAGTTTCTCCGTCTTATTATAAACTGCAAGTGATTTAGTATCGATATAGCAATATTTTATCGATATTTATGAGCATCACTAGGAACACATTTGGGGCGTACATAAAATAGATGTTTAGTGTTGTACTTGTGCGTAATATTTATATTTTCGGTAGCCGTTTTTTAGGCTGTGTTGACAGATAGAAATGTTTGAATTTAAATAACAAGTTCTTTTTATAAAAGAAAACATGTTTGCTGACTCACTTTTTAAATTAAAAAAGTAGTACATCTCTGTTCAGACAGAATACATTAAAATAAACGTTTAAATAAATGCTCATTAGAAAAAAAGGCAATTTATTTGGCAACTAATTGAACCTGACCTAGTAAATCTTTTTTTTTACCCTCATGTATTAAAGATGAATCAGAAGCAGTTAATATAAAGAAAATACGAGTAGATGGACTTCTAGCACAAAACATCAACTTGCTAATACAACCAACATATCCAAATACAAATACTCGTACAAGACACCACAAAGATCGGAACAAACAAGAATACCTTTATCTTACTCATACCAAAATCCCCAACCACCATTACCAACCATCATGGCCCATTACCCACCATCCTTTTATAAATCTTCAACGCAGCTACACACCACAGTATATTTCATCGAATAACTACAGGCAAGCAGTAGCAATTAACAAAACTGACACACCTGATTATACTTGAAGTCGGTACTTCGGTAGCAAGAAGCTGATGTGTCGGGTATGTTATCGCGACAAGACTGACGTGTGTGAGTGTCGTGTCGTGTCGCAAGATGGCTACTGGAGTGCGGATGCGGTTGGTCGATCAGTTTTTTTTTGGTAGGAATGTAGTTGATGAATTCATTGGTTCGAGTACCGTGATGATGGTTTCCGTAGCCTTTTTTACTTACAAAGTATATTAAACAAGTTTAATATAGTTTAGTATATTAAACTTGGGCACACATTGGACAGGCTCCTTACACCCGTGTTATAACCGTGGTTTCCTTAAGATCCTTGATAAGTTTGTTTGCTGAGGATATGATGGGTATCTTCTGTCAAAATCCTCCACTGCACAAACATGTTGCTGTCACAATCCCTCATAGTAATTAACCATTGATAACGAAAGAAAGATAAAAATATGCACAAACCACCAACACAGCCGGCAAAAGTCACAAATCTTTTCAAATGGGACACGTCACCAACCGAACAAGACACCGCCTACCACGCATTACAATTCAATCCAATCGCTAAAAATCAATAGAGAAGTACAATCATCAAACATGCCGCATCCACCGGACGCAACACGCCACTCCTGCGCATCGTAAATCAAGATGGAGGCGATAACAAGCGACCACTCATAAAAGCAACTACGGGAACGATTTTACGATTCATAATTGTACTTTATTAAATGACCGCCACTTGCATTTTAATGGAAGAATTTTGAGCAATAAAACTTTGTTGGGTGACAAAGAGTGTATACGAGTATGTGCAGACATGACATTTCTCTTTGGAAACTTCTTAATTCAGGTTATTAATTCTGACCAAATGAAGTGTCATCAACCCATCTTAAAAGTAACGTGCATGTACGTCCTCGTCCCATTGTCGACCTCATCTCTGTCTTCAGGACAAGATTGAGACCAAGAGTCATATAACAGAAAAACCTCGTAGTAAGATATCTTCTCTCCTGCCATGTCCATCGTAAAAAAAACTATCTCCAGGACTTAATAAGGCAAACGACAACACTTTCCAATTACGCTACGTACTGGATGGACAGAATTTAAACCTTAAACACGGGAAGAAAAGGAAAGAAAACTTAAGGGAGAAAAAGAAACAAGTATGAATGAAGACAATATCACCGATCAGGTGATCATGACGTAAGACGTCATAGTAGGGCACCATGAAGAAAATGAAAGCTTCGAAGAAAATAGGGAGATAAATATTAAAACTGTAGTTATCAACAGTGGTACCTGGCACCATGTCCAGTTGAAACCAGAGTCATCTAGGTAGTTTTTAAAATAACAAAGTGACTCTCTCAACCCAGAGACTTAGTTAACTCCTACCTGAGGAGAATACCAATATCCTCCTGTCAGAAGTATTGAAGAAAATATGATTTATGAATGAATGGATATATTAGTCATCTCTGCATAAAGTTATAGTAGTGAATGATTTATTGCAATAGGCATAAGTTATGTGTGTGCTTGTGTCATTTTGTATGACTGCACGTGAGTGATGATAGGTAATGTGCAATCAGTTATGTTAACCCTAACATAAGGTATAAATTTGTTTGTTTCAAAGTATGTAAATCTTGCTTTATTGGATTAGGAAGTGCTATCCTTCTTCTTAGAGTGTCGATGACAATATAAAATTATTCTACCTAGAATTTAGCAACCTACTTGTTTAGTGTGTTCAGTGTCAGTAATTGCAATCGGTTCCTGTTCTGTACAGACTTAGGATACGTTAAGCTGCTATTTACTATCTTTCGTCGTCTTTTGTCGTTGTTAAGCTTGATAGCATATTTCTGAAATTAAATTATAAATTGAAAATAAATTAACGATCACTCCATGTTCAAGTCCTGTAATAGAATCTAAATGGAGACAGTCATTAGCCGCCAAAGAGGCATCAATCAAATCATCATCATCTTCGGGCCCTGTCCCATTCCGTCTTGTCACATTTTCTTCATCACTTCTCCCCTGTTCTGATCTTTTCTTTCCCAAGCGGTAAGGAAGTATGAATCCAAAAGTACCCATGTAAATATATTTTGTACAAGAAATTCTCATTGCTCTCTACCATCCGAAAGGAAGGCAAAAACCGAAATCCATCTGTAACATTCTACCTACCGTCCCATCTGCCGCAAAGATCACCGCCACATCAACAGACAGTTAACCGCCGGCGTCTATTTACAGCAGCTAATTAAATTATAAATCTTTCCCGACGCCTTTCACGAGGTGCCAGTGAGACGGAATAAACTAAGAGTTGATAATACCACTTTTAGATGTTGGACTAGTTGACTGGTGTCATGGACTGTGTTAGGAGGTACTTTTAATGGATGGTGTGACATTTGACTAAATTAAAGACGTACCTATGTGTCAGCTAATTGAACAGCTTGATGGTTACGATATGAATTTAAATTTTTTTATCCTATTTTTGACTGTCTTCGGTAGAATGTAATGCAGTGTCACAATCTACTTCTTCAGTCGTTTGTAGTTTAGTGCCTAACTAATATTTTGGTAATCTTCCTCCAGTATTGACGATTTTTGGCTTGTTATATAGTGTTGGAGATCTTGGTGTCTAGGTGTTGCTTCGCATGGTTAGACTGTTGTGGCTACGTATCTTGAATATATTTCTTTCTGAGAAATAGTTTTCTTGTTCTCTTGTTTTATATTTCATTGCTGTATATTATTATTAAAAGTCAAGCTTACGTTTTTGGGTTTACTTGCTTTTCACATTGATTGTTGATTTCAGATTCTTAAGTCATCTCTTTTCTACTCATATAATGTTCCTCTGTGAAACGGAACTCCATGTAATAGCATCTTACAATGCTATTCCTCTAAAAATATAATTAATTTCTTGACGCCAACGATCACAATCGTAGTCTAGACAGACCTTCCGGGACCGGCATTAATAATTACAATTATCTAAATTAATAATCACTTTAATCAGCTCTAGGACCAAGTTTTCACTCCTGATTAATTGAAATGAACTTAAAACCTTCCGGCCGATAGTGTAATAACTAATAACACTGATGTTTGAGGTTGTTTGGTGTCTATATTTTCCAGGATATATTTTCGATGTGTTTTTATTTTATTTTGGGCATCCTTTCTGAGGTTCGAGAAGATTGTGGAACCAGAACCTATAAGCTATATATCATGATATATTTTTATAGGACATTCTGTTCATTCTGTGGATTCTGTTTAAGAGATCTAAACCTTGTATTGTAGTATTCAGAATGTTATCTTACTTTGATTTTATCTTTTGATCTGACATTTAGTAAAAACGAAAAAGAAATCTTTTCAAAATCTAGTTCTATCATACAATAAACATTTTTGGTATAAAATCCCACAAAATAGAAAGTACAGTTACAAACACAGTTTTTAAGAATTATAGCACTTTTAGACTTAACAATCCGGTACTAACGAACATAAAGAATAATGCCAAAACTACTGATAGCAAACATTACCTCGTTTTAGAAGATAATATTAAAACAACAGTCATTTGCATTAATTATACCGACAATAACCATTATTACGGCAGTTCTTTTTGTTAATTAAAAACAGTGTTTATGTAACGAGGATTGTGTGTTGAAATGTAACTTCCGACAGGTATGCTGTTAAATAATTACTGAACATTTGTATGGAGATTTTTGGGAGTGGAAATAACAATGATTTCCTACTATTTATGATATTACATGTTATTTAACAGTTATGTAAGAGATTTCTTAATTAAGCATGGTTTATTTTTATTCTAATATATTTTAAGATGAGAGCCCTTTCCTACCCGAAGTCTCCATAGTGTAATATATCGGTTTGAATATGCAATAAACTAATATTCATATTATAAATATAGATTCAAGAATCCGTAATAAGAGCAATAGTAGGTGAGTCTATTATTCAGACTTCTTCAAAATAATTCATACAAACTGCATCACCTGATGTGTACCCATACATAACAAGCAATGGCTTTTAAAAAAACAATGTTGCGTCCTACACACGCACAATTGAGACATAAAAACTAACTACCGAACAAATAACTGTAGTACCCATTACAACATTAAAACCGCGTTATCTGCCGACCCCGTAAAAGTTAACAACCGTGGTAATACATAGTTATTTCGTAAGTGAAGGAAGTTATAATAAATTGTGGATAAATAAATCATAGTTATGTGCTATCTCGCGATCTTGCGCACGCGCGGCTTGTAACTGTTATAAATTACGTCACACTGTCACGCCGGTGTAGCCCGGGGGTAGACAGAGATGAGCCTCACACTTACAGATTAAGGATGGCAAGATATATCTAACGTAGAACTTATAAGATGAAACATTAAAGGCTGAAACTCATATTATACGGTCTAAGAGTCTTGAGTTGGCCATATTTTTAAGACGATGAAAGAATTGTCAAACTTAAGTCGCATATATAATACATATTCATACATTGCTAGCAGAACGAATGGCCGATGGGGCCGAAAAGTTCTGGAATGACGACCGCAAACCGAAAGAAGTTGGAAGGCCTCCCACTTGGTGAACCGATGACTTGGTGAATGTTGCGGAAATCTGCTGGATGCAAGACGCACGACACTGATCAACGTAGTAACATTTGGAGGAAGCCTATGTACAGCAATGGGCGCATCTTTCGGTGGAAATGGTGATAAGCCTGTTTTCGATTTTTTTTTTTTTTTAAAACGTTGCCCCACACTAGGAAATTCTCCTGTATCGTGGGTGCGTTCACAAACATATAAACTCACATACACAAATACCCAGACCCGAAACAACTATCTAGCAGGCCATACAAATATTTGTTCCGTACGGGGATCGAACAAACCCGCGACACGTAGCGCAGCAGTCCAATCGCTCAGCCACTGCGCCAACCGTACCGTTCAGTGCCGTGCAGTTGGTGGGAAGAAATAGCCTTGCTTCTTTATTTTACAATTCCTCAACGACATCCTCATCAGATGACGTTGTAACATTATCATCATCTTCCTGCCCTTATCCCATTCTATTTGGGGTCGGCGCAACACGTTTTCTTCTTAACATTAAAACATTATATTAATCTGAGTGCTGTCAAGCTTTTATTTGCTTTTTGAACTTATTTATTAAAATAAACTAATCTGGGACTCTATATACTTTCACAGTTGTCTCCATAAGCAAATATCACTCTTTGATAATCGAACTTAGGACATTACACCAACTGCGCTACCGGTATATCCACAAAGATAAAGTGTTGATGAAACTATAAATAAATTACTCGCTTAGTTTCCAGTAATTGGTAAAAATGATTTATCTTAGTACTCTACAGAAGTGGGATTGGCTTTATTGCTATCTAAATTAACACGCTATTGCTGCAATTAGGCAATAAATATCTTTAAAATTGCTCCAGTGTTAAGCAAAACTAGACATTTTCCTAAAAAGCTTTTAAAGCTTTTGATAAAGAATTTATTGGGACACTATTGGATCTAATTTTGAAATACCTTACTTTGCAACATCTTTTGAAATACTTCTTTGAAATACTTCACTTTGCAAGTTAAAGATTTATTAGCTCTATCCTTATATTGGGTACTTTCTCTCCAATATAGGTGTAGAATTTTCATTTAAATATTCATAAGTATATAATTATAATATGCTAGCAAGGGTGTCAGCTCGAAGTTAGTTCACCATATTTTTTCATAAATAACTAAACTTCACCATCATTCGCCTAGGTAACGAAGTTAAAGTCGGTTTTCAGTCTTTTTAAATGGGCCTGTATTGTTGACAATCTTGTTCTAATGACAGAAACGAAAGATTATACAGTCTGACCGAATGTAGCTGAATATTATTATCAGTATTTCACATGAAATGATCTCGACTGCCTATTTGGCCTTCTTAACCTCGGTCATACCTGGGCGTACCGTATAGTGTCGGCCGTACAGAATAACACCATTCCATATCTTCCCGTGGGTGTCGTAAGAGGCGACTGAGGGACTTACCAGAGAATGGGCAGCAGCGTTCTCTGAGCCTTCGTAACAACCATACTGCGATCGCCAACCCGCCTGCCAAGCGTGGCGATTATGGCAAATCTCCCCATCTGGGGGAGGCCTATGTCCAGCAGTGGACGTCTTATGGCTGAAATGATGATGATGATGATAAACCAGGGTCATACGGTACCTCTAGGAATGACAAAAACGTTTTATGAAAACACAAAGAATCTTAATAATACTTAATCTTACTACAATTTTCTTTAAATGAACAGTGTTATATTTTCGTAAGACTACTGCCGAGAAAACCGTTAAAGCGACATAAAGCTACCACACAAATCCCAATTCACACCAATCTATTTACCTTCCTCTTATCAGTAAATCAGATAGCTCACCCAAATGAAGTGTAGAGATAGGCCGCAGCCTACCAATCCATTGCCGGTAAAGAAACCCGACACACAACAAACTGGACAAGCGAACAAATTGCAAGCACTAGCAATTAGCTTGGGAGGTAGTTCTAACGGCTTGGCTGTAGTGAGGTTTAGCCAGTGGGTTAACTTGGGTTGAATGTTGTAGTGTAGGCATACAGTTTTACAAGGAAAAACTATCACGAATAAAAAGATTGAACCCTATCTACAACCCAGACCTGCAAACGGAGAAATGAAAAAGAAATGTAGACGATAGTGTGTGACAAAAAAAATTAAATGAACAATGAGTTCATGTGCTTTAACTAACTTAAGCTATAATAATAAATACACACATAAGTAAATATGGATATATACTTATATAATACATAATGCTAAGATATATTAACATATAAAATATAATGTGTATATCTCACTATACACACAATACTCATAGAGGAGAGGAAAGGTAGTGATCTTTCACTCTATTTTAAACAATGAAATTGTTTTCAAGTCCCGAATGCTAGTTATTTAATACACTTTTGACTTTTCCATTGTCGTTATCGCAGTTAAAATGTAATTTTGTCCAGCTCCTCAGGTGTGTTTAATCTGGCAGCTTTCTTGTGCATAACCTTGGTTCTGTCAAAATGTAAAAAAAAAAAAATTGTTTTCTCTAAAATCTAGACGTTGTGTTTCATTTACACTCTCGTACAATACATATAATACGTTACGTCCATTAGCTACTCGTAAATCCAAAGCAATTTATTTAGTAATTCGTTCGACCTTATTCATTTGATATTCATAAACTTAACAGATAAATTGTCAAGTCATTTGGTCGCTGCGACCTCCTAACCTCTGTCATCGCCATTAAAATTTATGATGTCAAGTCGCAAATTGCGCCATATTGTTTATAAGAGTTAACTGCCAGAGAGATTTCATTGACTGTTATTTTATAATCTACTGCGTCTATTTAAATTAATGCTTGCAATATTTTGTCCTGAGGGTAAAATTCACTGAGCTTTGAATAATATGGTACAACTGTACGAACAATATACTTTCATAAATAATTCATTTACAAATACCTTTCTAAACAAATAAACACATTCTCAATCATTTGCATCACAGAATACCGCAAACAGAATTCAACGTAAATTGAATATTTGCCCTACTGTTAATCGTATCCTGTGGCGATCTCGTGATCAGTGCCCGTTCGTTGCAGCATTAGCATATCGAAATTATTCCATTACAGCGTTAATAATTTAAAAATAATACGCTGCCGGCGCACGCGACCTAAAGTTATGGGCCCCTGGAGATGCGGTTGCGAAACGAAACATCGACCAATCAAAACCAAGCTCTATCTCAAAGTTGGTTGAGTTTACTTTCTGTTGTGCTTGTGTGCGTAAATTTCAGTGGTGCTAAACATTTTATTATGTTAATAGGCAGACAATATGAGTGAAGATTATTTGTGTTATCATTTATTGTTATGCATTCTGTTGCGTGGTGTACTAAATTCAAACATAATGTTCTGTGAAATCTTTAGATTTTCGAAGCGATGTTATATCTTAAATGGATTTGATGTAATCTTGCTAACAAGAAACGTATAGAATATTACATGTAAACACGTATATGTTTTACAACTGGTGAGTTATTTATGATGTTTTTTATGAATCCATTCAATTGTAATTATAGACCAGATGTTTCGCAATTCAAAAAACATTCACCCACGATAGTTTTATGACAATTAGCATCTACTTTTGAAGTAATAAAACTTCAATTACATTTTAATTCTATACTGAGAAGCTATAAAGTTCTGTTTTACGATTGTACGTGATCGTAAGAAGTGCCGAAACACCTTGCTGTGTTTATTGTATGAATGTCGCCTATACAACGCCCTGGCACCTGATTGGCCTTAAGCAGAATGGAATTAATACCGTAATGGTTAAACATACCGCTAAGTTATTGTAAGCTATGCTTGTAAAATTTTAATTTGTATGCGAAGAAGAAACGAATAATACAGATCTGAAAAAGGGTGATAAAATTAATATTGTGTTTTCCAATTAGGACCTCTATTACATTGGACTTAAACATAATTGAGAAATATGGACGTGCTAACCCATGCAGGATTACAAACGTGATGCTGTATTAAAACATTGGAAACGCTATTATTTTTAATGTCGAATTTTATATGTTTTTTTTTTCAGTACAAATATGGCATGCAAATAAATATAAAATCAAACAAAATAAGCTTGCCTACAATAAAATCAATCTAATTGTCAAACACGCGGTCCACTCACCTATTTGGATTTCAAAATCACGCTGCCAAAAATATATTCGACTGTTATGTAAATAAAGCATTTTGCACTACAAAACAGTTTACAATTCAGTAACCGTCACACGGTCATAATATGAAAAGGGCTTAAATACTCAAGTTGATTGTGCCAAAATAAAACAAACAATAAAAAGGAATAACAAACGAATCGTTCATTAAAACTTCAAGCTTCATATTATCACATTGCAGAAGTTTTCGTATAAGGTCTCGTCATATACGTGTTTCCCGGTATTTTTTTTTTGTTTTTCTCCACATAGACAAATATCTATTTCAATCCAGTGTTAATAACGTTGATTTTTGAATGACTGCACACACTACTACAGAATACTAACTTTTTGGAAAAATAACTATAATACCTTACGTAAGTTGAAATTCGTTAAATATTCACTCCTAGATTATTATTGTTTCTAGTTTTATAAGAGGGGTCTCCTAGCATAGAAACTTAAAGGAAACATCTACAAAATAAAATATAACTGTTACATTTTGTAACAGTTTGTTAAGTAACCTGAGAATAAAGTTAACTGAATATTTTTATAATTTTTCCCAAAACTCATAAGTACGCTTACAATTTAGGAAACTTTATTCCGAACGTAGATTAGCTTGGAGGATGACAGCAGGATGACACCGCTAGGGTTGGCGGGAGGATGACTAGTGGGGGGAAACAAACGGTTCAATAAATCAGCCACGTATGCCGCTTGCAGGTGTTACACCGCTACACGATGAAATATTACCGCTCAGATTAATATTTTAAATATTGCAGAGGTGACAGAGTGGAGTTGTGGAAATGCTACAGGCAGAGAGAGGTAAAAGTTTTTGTGCTATTTGTTGAATTGAATGTTCGTTGTGGATCTGATCTATGTGAATAGTTTACCGACCTACACGTTCACTTTGTGGTAATTCATTCAAAGTTTCAGTTAATAACTGTCTAGTTTCACTGCAATATATCTCTATCTATGCTTGTCATGAGCCCATATTATGTTTCATAACAAAAACTGAAATAAGTACTTAGATAATATTTGTTTCACGATTGAATTTCCAAAATATAAGTACCATGGTTACCATTTCAATACCACGTTTCAAACCTAAAGACCTTATTTTTACTTTATTTTGGTATGATGCCTTTTTTTTCTTAGGGGTGGGAAATCGGTGGTGTCAGACTTCTACCGACTAAAAACCACCCATGTTCCTTCTTAGCCCGTGTGTCGAGGGCGCGGTATCTCTTTCGAACAACCTGCAGCCCCGACGGGACACGCAGCCCCGACGACGGGTTGGTATGATGCCTCTGTTTCTCTCTGGATAGTCTTGTAGTTATTAGTCCACGTTAACAACATTCGACACCTTCATATCACAATATTCGTCACCGCATAGCGTTACAATAATTTAAATCCCTTTGACATGCTAAGTGTTGCCGCATCTACATCCGCACCCCACTTAATCACTGCCACAAATATTGCCTCTGTCAGTAGTGGCCTAATAATTGGGACGCCTGTTTTCGGCCACAATTTATAACTTAATCGGGTATCAGAAGTTACAAGTAGCCGTTTTTTATCACATTAATCTTCATTTTAATTGGACACCGTATAAATTAACAGATAGATAGATTACTTTTGATGTAATACCGAATAGAATTGCTTGATTGTACCAGGGTATAATAATGATAAAGTGGTTTTAATTATTTTTATACCGGCAACTAATATAATAAAAGTTCGTTTTTTATAACTCTGGTTTGAATTACTTATATTGTTAGCACTTCCAATTAAGGTTTAATAATTATGAGCGTAATAGTATGTCATCATGCTGAGTTATCTGAATCTTATTTTGCCTGAGGGTTAGCAACAGTAATTAACAGCAAAGCAGCAGACTGCGACAAATTGATTTATGACATCATGACGTGCTTGATAGGATTATCTACTGGAAAAACACATTATTAGTCACAAACTTTCAACCCCTATTAATTTAATCCCTTTAGTGGATATGTTTTCATAAATCCTGTGCTTCTAGACTCCACAGTGAAAAATGACGTTTAAAAAGTAGTTTTATTTCCCACATAATTATACGTAAGTATCAAAATTTAATAAATTGTGTCACGAGGTACCTAGTTCATTTACTTCATCATCAGCCTACAATTAGCCACTGCTGCACATAGGTCACTCATCTCGATTCTAAGCAACCCTCATCCAGTTAATACCAGCCACCCTGCGAATGTTCGCTCGTCATTCAATTTTACTTGCCTCCATTAAAAAAAGCTAAATTTGCTCTGGCTATAATTAAGTATGTAGTAATTTAATTTTATTTTTTTATTTTTTAAAACGTTGCCTCACACTAGGAATTTCTCCTGTATCGTGGGTGCGTTCACAAACATTTAAACTCACATACACAAATACCCAGACCCGGAGCAATTACCTGTAGGTCATACAAATATTTGCTCCGTGCGAGGAACGAACCCGCGATAAGCAGCGCATCAGTCCATTGCTTGAGCCACTGCGCCAACGGTGCCGTAATTGTACAGTTAAACTGTTTACCTCAGATCAATGTAATCATAAAAAGCAATTGGTAGCAATTTGTAGCTAGTTTGACTTCCGTCATCTACGAAATGTCATAGAAATAATAATTAATATTAATTCCAGGACAATAAATTATATTCTCACGATAATAAATTAGTAATATGTAAATCTGGTTATTTACACAATGCGGAAACGTTTAAACTTAAAGGGAATTAATGGGTGATTAGAGGTGAATGGGAAATCTTATATCTTAATGAATGCAACGCGAAAGTTTCTGAGTTTCTCACGCAAAAACTGCTGATCAGATTTTATAAAACTCAACAGTAGTATAGCTCATACATTAAACTTACCTATATTATATATGTATAATCACAGGTTATAATTTATATTATTTTACTCAGATTAAGCCTCTGGCGGAAACTAGTCTATTTTAATAAATTAAATGCATGAAGAATTTTCGAATCATATCCTCTTTCAAGAATAATTAATCAGTGTAATATCTTAGTTCTGCTAAAAATGAAGTCATCATTATTATAATGTGAGTATCATCATCATAAATAAGCATCTTCCGTTTCGTTTCATTATAGATGTTTCCTAAGAAAACGTTCATAGTTTCATCATAATTTTAATATCCCTGGAAACCTTTCATCAACGCAAAAATATTAACACACACATAAATAATTTATTTAAAAGAAAACATTTCCTCACTCTGACATTTTTATTGCCATCACAAGTTTTTTCTTCATAATGTATTTTTCTATAATAATTTAGCGATCACATTCAAACGTTCTCTTGGCTATAAATCTGGGCAAATTTAGGGTGATAATTTATTTTATGGGTCGAAAGACCAGCTTTTTATTTTTATTCTGTAGGCTATGACTCAGTCGGAGCAATAAAAATCATAATTCAGGGTTGTCACGCTGCCAAATTTTGTGATATGCCATTATGTTTTGACAAAACACGTTATAAATTGTGAAGCGGAGGAAGGAAGCTTTCATAGCTTCCTGTAGTTTGTTTTATTTGTGTTAAAACTTTTTTTGATGATGATTTAATACTGTCGTTCATTTTTTTAGGTGAAAAGTTCACAAGCTTTTTTTTTTCAAAGGGTGTCGGTTTTCCGGTGTTGTTTCGGAAAATAGGATGTTTTTCAAACAATAAAGTTGGTATACTATCGTTACGTCTATATTAAAATAATGTGAAATGCTTTGACAGTTAATTCGAGTTTGGAGGCAGCTTTGGAGAGAATAGTTCATAGCGTCGTCATAATGCCTTAAATTAATATGTTTATTAGAAACTTCAAACAGAGAAAAACATTAGGGACATCCTTAATATTTTCTGAGGATGTTAGCAGTAAGTACACAAGAAGTGCTTTTTTCACAGCAATGGGAATATGTGAAGAAACACATAAGACGAGCTGTGTTTAAAGTGGAAAAGTTAATTTATCTTATTAAAATGTACGTAAAGAAATGACTAAGTTCAAAATACTATAGCGGTTTTCTTCGAAAGCAACATTAGTCATTCAAATCCTTTCACTAATTACATAAAAAAATCAAAATAACCCATGATTATTGGCAATATGAAATCGATATAAGAAAATACGACCGATATAAGTTATTTGTTAGTTATATTTTATAATATAATAATATATTCGACATCGATACAACATATCGAATTCCGATACTAAATTTATACGATTGGTTAATTTGCGTATAAAACCAAAAATGTTGTATCAATTCGATTTTTGGTGGATCGTAAAAATATATTTTATTTTCTGAGAATAGCTATAAAAGTCAATATTATTAATTAACATTATACGAAACTGTAGATATTTATTGCGTATAAACAAAAAAAAGTTAAAACGTCAATTAGATTGTCTGTGGTTCTCAACAAATTAGCGCCGAGATTGATTGCCACGTTGTAAAATTGTTTATTGTTATTGGTAATGGCTAGTATGTTGCAATATGACACACCATGTTACATACTGAATATCATTTCGTAATAAAAATATTGTTTTAGGGTTCTTTTCATATTTTTTGCATTGTCCAATCAAATTAGCGTCTCCGAATTGGCTTTGACCCATAGTGGTCTTTTCAAAGGTCAACTTCATGCCCATAATTCGAGATATGTGAAAAATTTGTCCAATAACCTTCTGAAAATATTTTTGAGAGTTGGTAACAGTTCCTAAGCCAGATAATGTCTTCAAAAGAATTTAGACTCTCCCGTACCTTATATCACTTGAAACCATCAAGTGTGAACGAGCCACCAATGCCTTGGACCAAAAAACAATGCATGGCTAAGTATAATCACAGTATTTTGTACTTCTGTTTAAAAAAGATAATCAGCGAGTGATGCCACGTCTATTCTGACACCTCTTCACCAACAAATAATTAACAACTCTCTGATATTTCTTCATACGTAATTAATTACTATTACACGCCTTCAGACTCATAAAAACATTCACAATGGCTTTTGAAACAACTAACCATGTTACACCATGCAGTTGGTATAAACTTTACCCTCTTTGCCATATAGGCTGTTTTGCTCTGTACCAGGATTTCGGTAAAGTGGTATTCTTAAAAAGAGGTATACGATGGCTATTCATCATTCGTATAACAACCGAACATAAATAACAGATTTTGGGCGGTTTATTCCGCTTAGTTAAGTTGGGTTTGTTCCTTTTAAATAAGAATTTTCATGCAGTTTTGGGTTTTTGAGATTTTTATCTGGAAATAGGTACCTACGGAAAATGTTAAAAGGTTTTGTTTGTAGCCATGCAGAGTGCCACAATAAAATACCTGAGTAAATAGTGACCTCACTGCATAATCATCACTGAGGAGGAAAGCAGAAACTGCTGTTAAAATGTATTCTGTAATATACTACAAAAATAGTAGCAAACTTATGTCACTTAAAAAAATAGATAACTAACAAAGCGGGTACCAGATATTTTTGAAATGATCATTTGAAATGTGCACACATAAAACCTAAGAAATTTTCACCATAAAACAGTAATGTTTGCAAAAGATATTATATTTAACAAACAACCTATAAAAATAAAAGCAAGCTGTCAAAACCCACACACACTAAGTCATAAAATAAATCAAGTATGGCAGGTGCAGAGCGGAGTGTACCATTAGGCTAATTCAAACCCTCTACCGATAACAAGGCTATAAGGCTATATTACACCAATTAACAGCCATTTTACATTTGATTTTATTGTGGCATAATTAGAGACGGCTGAAGCACAGTATAAGTGTTAACAGTAAACCAACTGGGCCCTAGAGTCAAGGGCCAAGTTCTGCCGAACACAACGTGAATGATAAGCCCCGAAAAAGGATAATTATGCCGCACCTTCTATCCTGCCCATTGAGTACAAAACACCAATGAACAAGCAGTGGCCACTGGGCACTGGCCCTGGGACCAAAACCCACCAGGGCCAGAACCCACCAGGGTTGCAGAATTTGTTAGAAAAATTCACCGCAGCCGTGAAACGCAAAGAGTATAATAAAAAAACACGGATGGCTTTTAGTTAGTAAGAGTTCGACACTCCTTTCTGCACCGCCCAGAGCGGCAGGAGTTATTTGATGATTTCACATCGTTAAAAAAAGGGGTTGTCAACTAAACTGTTTTCTAGGCACACATATAAAACGTGACGACATGTTTCAATCCGATAGTGCCAACTTAATTAAAAGTAATCTGTTACTTCAAGTATGCTTATATAGTATTATTCGACTAGGTAAAGCCATATATTTGTTTCTGGTTGAATTACTGTACTTATGTCTACTGGTGGCCGAAGGTTTGAAACCAGTGGTTTTGTGTTGTCTAGTTAGAAGCTATATAAATGTTACGGGTTAACAAGTCATAATTGTACAGTGAGAAAAGGCTAGAATTAGCTTTAGTTGGATTGCGTTTTAATAATGTAAATATAGGTTTAGTGTTTGCGTGTACAAACAGAAAATTCATTCATGATTATTCAGAGACAAAATAAAGAAAAAACTTTTAGCAAAAAATAAGACACAAAAAAGTGAATAATACATTAGCTTCTGAAGCTTTTTGTTTTTTTTTTGTGCGCTGTATACTTCCACGTAACTCTCCTCTGAGCATATGTACAGGCTTTATGTGTGTTATGAACTTATGATGTCTTAATGAAGATATTCTCCTCTAAGTGATAAAAAAAACAAAGGTTATGATCGAGGCTAAACATTAGAAGAGCCAAAATGCAAACATGAAGTCAAATGTTTTACGAGTAAAGGAAGTGCATAATCATTAGCAAATTATTTTCCCAAATATTATTTTTACTCATCCTGGTCTCATTGTTGGGCAATAGCCTCTTTTTTTCACTGTTCACCCCGTATTGTTTTCTACGGCCAATCTCTAAAACACATTTTTCCAAACCATTAAAACACCAAACATTCACCTCCACGAAATTATTTTCAAAAACCCGTGTTCAAAAACCTTAATGACTCCGTCGTATTTTAATTTCCCAACAATAAAATCTAAATGTAAATTGTGTCTGTATGTCTGTGCATGATACCATCACTAATCACTTCGGTACATACTCGTTATAATTCCTTCAGACATTATCGAACGAAAAACAAATCGGATGGCAAAAAAACAACAGCCTGTATAATTGATGGCAAAAAAAACAACAGACTGTATAATTGATGGTTGCATGCACAAGTTGTGTGTAAAACAGTTAATTATTAGCTTCTGCACCAGGTTTTGCTTTGTAAGTATTGTGGGGGGGAAAAAAATGGAAGGAAAAAAATATAGTTCGTACTGGTTTAGGTACTTTTTTTAGTTGGCTGGGGTGTCAACATAACATGCGTTTGTACAAGTACAGCATGTATTGATTTATTGTCTATGACAATACAACAAAACAGTGGTTGTGGCTTAAATGTACTTTTACTATTTTTATATCGCTGTCATATAATGTTAATAATGTTCCCACTGCAGGGACTCAGGCCTCCTCCCTAGGAGAGGTATGGGCTATTATCCACCACGCGTGCCCAGTGCGGGTTGGTAGATGTCACATGTCTTCGAATTTTTTGGTTCTAATACATGCCGATTTCCTCACGATGTTCTCCTTCACTGTTTTGAGAGCAATGGTGATAAAATAAATTACACTAAGTAATGCGCCTGCCTTGGTTCAAACCCACGACTTACTATTCGTAAGTCGGGGCCACAACCACTGGGTCACCACTACTCTCCAATATCGCTGTAATTTGATGAAAATGAAAATATTATTATTGACTACTTTCTTGGTCTAGTAGTCGCGAGAGTGACTGTCGAGCATAAGGTTCGGGGTTCGATTCACGGGCCAGGAAAATTGTTGTTAGGTTTTCCACCAAAAAATTCTCAGTAACAGTCACGAAATCTGAATTTTGTGACCGGTTGATGGTGTAGGCTGGGAACAGGGGGAATCTTGGACCGCGGTCCCGGTCCCGAAAGCCCCACGACCCGGAATTACATGGAACTTAAACATAAGTGGCAAAATGTGGGTGTACTAACGGGTACCTACCCCTTTTTTTTTTTTTTTGGCGGGTGTAAAATCATTAAATAACCCCTCCCGCTCTTGGGCAGAGCGAAAGGGAGTGTCAGAGTTCTACTGACTAAAAACCACCCATGTTCCTTCTTAGCCCTTCATGTCGAGGTCGCAGTATCTCTTGCGAACAACCCGCAGCCCCGACGGGGGGTACCTACACCTCTGCTTAACCTTTCGCGGATTACGATTATGGCGTGAAGTTATCTTATGTAATATCGTTGTAATTTCCTTGCATGCATTTTATTAAAAAAATATTTTTTTCCATACCTACTTTTATCCTCTGTAAACAAATGCGATTGTAAAATGCAAACAATCAAAACATATTTTTTTCATAATATGAATGAATTTAAAAAAAAAACATTAATTACATCGATATATGAATAAACCGATAGTTTATATCCAGACGAGTGGTTCGATTCAATCATGATATCGATGTGTATTGCATATAACACGTAAATAGATCGCATGCCAATGTATTGAGTTACTGCAGACGTCAGTATACGTTTGCGTGCTTGTCAGAAAATCTTGTATATTCATTACCATTTATTAATAATTAACTCATTAACGCTGAATGAAATCTGAACAGGTGACACTGTCAGCGTGGTAGATTATGGTTCAAAATCAAAGCATTTATTTCAAGTAGGCCAGTTACAGGCACTTTTGAATAGTCGAAACAAATACAGCCCTCGCCAAACTTTGTGACTGCCTTGAATATAGTCGCGAGTCCGAACTTGCGCATGGTACAGTCGAGTGGACAATACGTAATCAACCAAACAATTTTCGTTTTCTAACATTTTTAATACTTATTTTATTATGTCAATTTATTTTTCTTGTGCGTCCCGCTAATACCCTGATTTTGTGTTTTGCGCAATGCAATGAGCCTAGTTTTGGGGCGGTCACAAAGTTTGGCGCGGGCTGTACAAATTAAAAACACAATGTAATGTAATGTACAAGTTACAGTTCCAGTCACAAGGCATAATAATTTGTGAAAGTACTGTAGTTGCCCATTCCTAGCGTAGACCTCTATGGAGAAGAACGGACAAGAAACTCCAAGGACACAATCAGAACTCCTTGAGACTGTGCTAAGGATGCATTACAAAAGTTCTTTTTACACAGAAAGGGTTGAGCTGAGGTGTACCTAAGTTCTTCACAGACATTTTCACAATTTATGTTTAAGTTTCTTGTTGTAGGGGGCGAGCCTGCCCGTTGGGCCTGCGGGTTGTTCGCAAGAGATACCGCGGCCTCGACATGAAGGGCTAAGAAGGAACATGGGTGGTTTTTAGTCAGTAGAAGTCTGACACTCCCTTTCGCTCTGCCCAAGAGCAGGAGGGGTTATTCGATGATTTTCCACACGCCAAAAAAAAAAAAAGGGGGCGAGCCTATTTCCATCAACCGCGCACAAACTCATCCAGCTTAACTCCGCGACTGCTACTGAGAAATTCCACACGAAAAAATACTTTGCCGGACCTGGAATTGAACACCACGCTTATGCTTAGCAGTCCCGGTTGTGTCCCCTAGTACATAATAGAAGAGTGAAACAATTTCTTAAGTTTAGTTAAAAATTGGTAATTCTTTTGAAAGTTTGTTTTGCTTTTCTCATCTTCATTTTCTATTACAAGGAGGAGTGCAAGGAGCATGCATTACAGTTTTACTTAGTACTTCCTAGTTCAATAACATCTACCTAAATTTTGCTTTTTAATTGATAGCATATTAACTATGTTTAAAAAACCCATTCAAATTTTTTTTCACATTATCATAAGTAGGTGTCAAAACATCGTGATCATAACCATTAGTGAAACTCGTAGAAAACATACAATAAACATATTTCATTAATTTACCATTAAATGTCTTCATAAATAATGATCGAGCGCGGTTGCGCCCACGCATTCGTTTTATGGCTTCATTTTTAGGGTTCAGTAAGAAGAACATTTATTTTATTAATGTTAATGTAGGAGACGTAATTTATGTAATAGATAAAATACAGCTATACTGTCAAAAGAAATGTCGACACGAACTAGTTCACCAAAGAAAAGTCTTGGTGGTGTTTGTTTGTGAATGAACTGGAAGTCACAAGTGCTACGGAGCTGCTTCATATCGCAAAAGACCAAGAGAAATACATATTAGGGGTTGATGGCCAATTTCAAAAAAAGAAGAAAAAGAAAAACATTGTCACGTCAAGAAACAAAATATAATGGAACTGTCCAACATTGTCATGGTCGTGTGGTAATAATTCATAAAATACTACACGATTTTGGTCACGAAGCCAATATTTAAAATCCTGAAACGAACAAGAACACAAAAGCACAATCACAATGAATGATAATATGAAAATGAATTATAATTACAAGCATTTAGCTCATTAACGAAATAAAAAGAAACGAGCTATACGGAACTCATTACACGTAGCTTCACAGACTTGCCCAATTATCTGCGTGGCCACGAGATTGAGGATCAAGCAACACGCGTGTTACGACTGAAACTGCGTAGAAAAATCATTTAATTTTCAGCCCGGAATCACCCACTGTAAGGCATATAGGTCTCCCCTTTCTTCTGTCATACTTCTCGGTTCTGTGTATCCCCAATCACCTATTTCTCATGAATTTGACGATATCCTCAATCAAATGCGCTTTGGGATGGCCCTGATTTCGCTTTAGAAAAATAAAAAAATTGCACAGAGCAGTTACTAAGACGCGGTATTCACCTGAAGAAATCAAGTGACACACGCGCGTGTCCCTTGACGCAAGTCGTTACGTCTGAGGTCGTGAACAGTTCGTAATAATTCGGTCGTATTTTTACGAGTATTCTGTGGAAAATTAATGTACATATTTCAACTGTTTATTGTGGTTTCCACTGATGTTTGTTTGTTCAATATGTTTGTGATGACAGGTGCTCTAGGGTATTTTTATTGTGTAGTTGTGTCAATAGTTTAAACAATCTTTTTTATTGGTACATCTTTGTTTATGTTGTATTTAATTTCCTGTGTTAATCTCGCGTAGGAAATAATGTGTCTTATTTTTATTAATGTGTGGCTTCAACTGACATCGGAAGAGAAAACAGTTATACCAATAAAAAATAAATGAATTTGCAGAAATTATTTGGAATTTTTCTGACCGACATTATTGAATTAACACTTTTTGGAAGTTCTAATAAGAAGATCACAACGATTTGCAACATCATACCTGCTTTTTATAACAACATAATGTTGGGGTCACCTTCCAGTCTACCTGCATTCAGAATACCAGAACTTTGCATAGAATGACTGCATATCTGGTATCCCCAACCCATTTACAGGGAAATACGCTACTCTTTTGTAAGACTGGTTGTTAGAAATACCCGTGACGACCGTCAAAAATCTAGAATTAACAACCAGCACAAATGGTGGACTGTGCTTTTAGAGGCACGGAGGTGAGATTATATAGTGATTAATATCTGTGTTTCCTAATATATCTCTAATTGCCCTTTATGTACCAGCCTCGGGCTCACGTAGATTACACAGATTTTTTCCCAAGCAAACTCACATCAAAAATTAAATGATCAAATATTTTTTTAAGCAGAATCGACGCCATGATGCAATCGTCCAGCCATATGTAAACTACTGTATTCGTGTCAGAGAGCTAAGTATATACATTTACATATGAATCGTATGTATTAATACATTGGCAATTGACACCCGTCTTAAATCACATGTTATAAGACCCGTTTCTAGGGGCAAAGATTACGTGGGGTAGATGCGATGGCTGGTTTAAGTATGATGTTTACAATAATCTTGTGCCTCTGAGAGGCTTCAACGAAGAAATATCTCGTTATATTATATGATGTTGCGTGATAAGTAAATGCTTAAATAGATCTTCTCTTTCAAAAATGTTGCTCATGACATGAAAACTTATTTAAGCTTATTTTATATAACAGCATTTTAGAGTTCCGTAGTCAACAAGGAACCCTTATAGTCTCGCCATGTCTGTCCGCCCGTCCAACCGTCTCTCTATCCGCAGCTTAGATCAAAGACTAAAAAAACTAGAAAGCTGTAATTTGGAATGAATAAACAGATTAGTTAATTAGTTTTTCATATGCACCGTTAATTCTTATAGTAAAACCGAAAAATACATAAATTCACACTGACATTATTTTCAAGGGACTAACAAAAACAACAGTAATTTAATTACCAACACCTCCTAAAATCACAGCCGTGACAAATTAACCAAAAACGAAAACTAAAATGAAATCACAATTATAACGGTAAGTACAGTCTGCAGCATTAATCTATGACAGAAGCTAAGAAACATAAAACAGCAACACCCGAGGCGGATCATAAATTTAACTGCCGTTTTCTAAAATTAATAACGCATAATTCTAATATAAAACCTTAATGAGTGGCGAATAAAGCGATAAACGGCTAATTTACGATCTGCCCGGCCAATAAAAACTTAGCGATAAGTAATCTTAGAAATGGAAATCAATTACTTTGTTTACGTCCAGTTTGTGTCGAGTGATGGGATTTTTTATTTAATTCTTTTTTTTTGTTTAATTTAATCTCGTTTATTGTGGGTTGTATTTTTTCTGGGATTAGTTCTGACCTGTCTTTTACTGGATGGATTTGAATAATTTGTTGTAGTTTATGTAGGTATAATAATTATAGTAGTGTAGCTATCGGGGACAAGGTTTTTATGGTCTTGATGAAATAGTATCGCAGAAAAAAGGTTTGCATTTAATTATTTTTTAGAAGTCTTTTGAATAAGTTTTCGGTAATGTTTCTACAATGAAGTAAGAAATAATTGATGTAGCTAGTAGGAACGCTCGACAATTTAATGTTTTTTTTTTACCCTATTTATTTTTAATAATGACCAGCGAACAACAAAATATCATAAGCATTTGATTCAACAAAATTAAAATAATAAATGTAATTAAGATTTTGTAGGACACGATAAAAATTAACATAATCATATTACTTTACATTATATTACGAAAATATTTAAATTAAATGTGTTAAATAATAATTATTTTAGTTAATTACTTTTATATTTACATGGCCTTATGGGAATATGCAGGAACATCGTTACACTTACGCCATTAGTGCCATTACGACTACCGGTATTTGTTAATGACCTTATAATATTTAAATGGCGGTAGTTAATGACTTAAAAGTTCAATTTATTAAGTTTAAGTATGTAACATTGTGTAACGTAAACTGACATCCGGAATCTAGAAAAAGTATAATCAAAGGTTCAAAATTAAACTCAAGTCTGATTGCCTGTAGTTGTAAGCCAAGTCATGGCCGTGGGGGGCATAAAAGCTCAAGCATCAGGTAAGGCCTTAACCAGACAATAAAGAAGAACACCTGTTAATAAATCAGTCAACCAAGCCAGCAGTTGAGAAACTCTTAACAATTTGCAACTTCATTTTTGTTTTTGATTTTCGTAATAGAAACTGGTTTTCAAGGTAATAAAAACAACATAAATATTACCCTAATAGGAAACATGTACAATTAAGTTTTACTTTATAATGGCATAAATCCGTAATTGAAATCACTATTCAATACAAAGTAAACGACCATTACAAACTCTTGCAACTGAAACCAATTTTAAATTCAAAAATTACTTATAAAACTTCGAAAAGTACAATTAAATTGTCCGGCATCGGAAAAATAAAGTTAATTTGCACAAAAATTCAAGTAACATATTTAACGGCGGTATTTAAAATTTTACGACGATGCAATAAGTGTAAAATTCACATAACATGTTTTTAACACCAACATCGTATACGTTCTCGATATAAAATCGGCGATCCCGATTTTGTATCGATTAAATCGAGTTTTTACGATATCTCGATAGATAAGATAATGTTGAGTTGGTGTGCATTATTTTTAATGTACTTTAAGTGCGTTTATAGTGTAATTTGGTAGCTTACTGTACACGACCTCGAAATTAAAGGACTCTTTATGTTAAGTGCGAATGAAATTGCGCATTTTGAAATGTTAAGTAGCAGGTTTTATTTTTAATTTATTTGGCTTTAAATTTATTTTATTTTCTGATATAATTTTTTTAAATATGAGTGTGTGTATATTTTTAATATCAGCTGTATTTTATTCAGCCATTATGACTGCCCCAAATTGTTTGCAACCAATTCTCAATCTGCTTTTTTTATTAACTAAATTCAAATCTGCAAAATATACCCTCCTTGTTGATTAAATTAATAAACTTAGATACCATTGATGAAAACAGCTAACATCCTTCAGAAGTCCCGAGCTATTCATTGGTATCTACAGTCAGAAGATAAAAAAATATTTGGTGTCAAAACCATGGTGCCTTCATGTTTCACCGGTCACACTAAATTAATGTTGCTCACAGCAGACCTAAAATAATCCTCGTGAAGTTTTTTGAAGTTTTCTTCAATAAATTTAAATCTTTAAAATAAACTCTTTTGTTAGGAAATAAAACTATTAATGCGTCTGAAGTTCTAACAGTAATCGCAAAGCAATGCAGTAGCTCAGTCAATTTATCTGATATTTCTTCCATAATTTTCTTAGTAAAATCTCATTTTACACTAAACTACTCAGCAACGTAATTCACACCATTACAGTCGATGGAAACCAGAAGCATGACAAGTTACAAGGATTACATAAAAACTAGCAAAATGCCATAATTTGCTGAGAAAAGTAGTAAAATGTTTCAATTTATAGAAAAAATTGACTTGCGTTAACTAGAAAATGAGCCGTGTTCGATATGAAGGTGTGGGAAAAATATAGCAAAACGTCGATACAATTTTTGTCGATAATTTTGTATTTACAACTCAACACACTTATTGAGTTACAGCTTGGAACGGATGATGAAATTATAACGGAACATTACATTACATTTATTAGCCTAATAATAGTGACTCACTTCAATTTGTCAGTTTTCTAAATCCTAACTGTTCTATAGCTTGTTAAGCTGCAAGCAGGAATAGTCCTTACGGTAATCTGTTGTATGTTAGGTTCATATTACTAGTACAGGCATACTTGCTAAAAGATGTTCAGTGACCATGATTACGACACTGTTACTAAACAGTCCTACCTTTTATAAAAATCATCATCATCATTTCAGCCGAAAGACGTCCACTGCTGGACATAGGCAAGTGTCGCCACATTGACCGGTCCCGTACATCTCGCATCCAGCGGATCCCCGCAACCTTCACCAGGTCATCGGTCCACCTAGTGGGAGGCCTTTCAACGCAACGTCTACCGGTTCGCGGCCGCCACTCCAGAAAATACGTCCAACTAATTATTTTTGTAAAAAAATGTACAATCCGAACAAAACCTGGAAAATAAAGTATCAATTACTGTTACTATTTCTGGTATTTTTTCTCCTAATCTGATTCGAATTAATCAGTAATTAGAGTCTAAAATCAATTTGTACAAATCAAAAGCAATCAACATAGCACATACATAGGTACTCGATACTGCATTTACAACATACGTCCGGCAGGCCAGCGATGTCTGTACAAGTAGTTAGTTGTTACTAACAGACAGACGGACATAGCATTCTGTATATGGTTTAACTGTTATTAGTTGTCAGTAGAAATAGGGATATGGTTTTTTGGAATGAGAATTTACATAGTTGTAGATAGTTTAAATATGTTTATGGGCATTTTCTGTATTCAACATTATTTGCGTGTCTATTGCAGTCCACAGAAGTCAGAACTCTTTTTCTGTTTTAAAGTTCCGGTTTCGATGTCCCGAATCAGTACAATTTCAATCTTAGAAAGCAGAGGGCAGGACAGGTGGCAAACGCTCTTAGGACTTGCTTATCAATAACATAGATTATGTAATACTCATTATTTTTTAACTTTTTCACCATCATTACTCCGGATAGAATGTGACTCTATACTCTTTCTTTCACTACAATTGCAGCCGAAGACTATTTCAAATGTTTCACTTACCAGTACTAAAATATGAACTAAAGTCGATTTAGATTTTCGATTTAGATCTTCAAATCTAAATCTTCAAATTACAGCAAATAAAAAATACTTTGAACTTTTTTCTTCCAAGCAGATCCTGAAAATACAACACTACGCCTAATAAATTCACATCACTCACCACTTATAAACACATAACATGTGCACTACCCAAGTACCAGGCGTTTGACACTTTTTGCGCCAATTACACATACCGTCGAATACGCCGCGAAACTCCACCGTCGCAGGATTTCGTAGTATTTTTATTGGCGATACCTTATCCATGTTTGTGAGCCTATGAATTGCGGAATGAAAGAAATTAAGTGCATTTGTGTAACGGTACACGTTAACAGCTGGAGCTATGGACATGACTTGTGGATGTAAGAATTCCGTCATTCCTGGGTTCCTTTACATGAAGTTGTAGATAGTATGGCAATAGCGGTCGTTGCTCTTTCTCTAATGTTGCTTTGAGTGCAAAGCAACGTTAGAGAAAGAGCCAAGCCATGAACATTTTTCGTTGGTTAAAATTTTGAGGATGACGATATGGTGAGTCAATGACTGCTATTACTATGCCAAAATGCAACAACTAAATTCAATGCAATGCAAAATACTACCGTATTTTAAACGGAAATGGAATCTTAGGATCGTCTTCGACGCCATTCCAATTAAAATAGCGGCACGTGCTAGTATGAAGAACTTGTCCAAAAGGCAGGACATTTTGTTCATATCTTAGGAAATAGCAGAAGTTTGAATATCCAGGAAAATCACCATCACTACATAGTATAAAACAAAGTCGCTGTCGCTGTCTGTCCGTCCCTATGTATGCTTAAATCTTAAAAACTACGCAACGGATTTTGAAGCGGTTTTTTTTATTAGATAGAGTGATTCAAGAGGAAGGTTTTAGTATATAATTTGACCGACATACACCCGGGTAAAGCCCCGGGCATCGGCTAGTTCTCGATAATTGCATGCACCAATTGCTAAAGCATTAGTTTGAAGGTTGATAAGGAAAACTTAAAATTTTTGGGTAGTTTGGGTCTTTATATACGCAAGTATCCTAAGCGTAATCTATATACTAGTAACCAAACAAGGTAGTCGTTATGGATCATCTGCAGCAGCTATAAAAATTAATGAAGTGTAAGGTACGAGTATAAACATGCCTCGTCGGGTCTGCGGGTTGTTCGCAAGAGATACCGCGGCCTCTACATGAAGGGCTAAGAAGGAACATGGGTAGTTTTTAGTCAGTAGATGTCTGACACTCCCTTTCGCTCTGCCCAAGAGCGGGATGGGTTATTTGATGATTTTCCACCCGCCAAAAAAAAAAGGTATAAACATGTCAGCTGCTGCAAATGCAATGTTCCCCCAGAATCTGTAATGCAGGAGAAAATACTTACAATTGAAACATTCTAGAGCTTTCTTTGTATTTAGTATCACCAACTTGTCAAAACATTGTAAACCCGAACTCAGATGGTCGCATCTGAGTTCGGGTTTACATAACAATGAAAGCGATCCAACACATAACATAACATCACGCCTGTAATCCCCGAAGGGTTAGGCAGAGGTGTACCTAATAGTACCACCCACATTTCGCCAGTTATGTTTAAGTCCCATGTAATAGGGGGCGAGCCTATTGCCATCAACCGGGCACAAATCTGTTACTGATAAAGCGATGCATGGTAATTAAAGTTAGTCACCTGCCTAGCCTTTTCCCAACAATTATTTGGGTCGCCTTCTAGACCTACCGGATACAAGAATACCAGTATTTTATATGAAGCCACTGCTTTATCTGACCTCCACAAACCACATGGTAATTAAACTTAGTAAAGAATAAATTATATTAACTTTAATGATTTTGCCACATAGGTTTTACCTTTAGAAAGTCAGTCAGTCTATAATTTTCCAATCATAAAACTTCGCCGACCACAACCCACTCTTCAGAAAAGGTCTCTTCCGACTGGCTAGTTTTTATCACCGAAGAATTACACAGTAGTTTAGTTTTATGCCCAGACCAATTCTGAACCAATTTGTTTTTTCTAGAAAATATATGTTTGCTTAGCAATTATGAATTAACTTAAAAAGTTAGAGTTCTTGGATATAAATATACGTGTTATACCTTTTACGGTGGATCTATAAACTTGTTGATAACCTGTCGGTAAAACTTAATGGCTACCTATATTTGTGGTAGGGAATTAAATAAATTGTTGGTTGTTATGCAATTTTGCTTTGCAACTGGCGCGTGATGTTTATTATTTTTCCTGTTACTTTAATTAACATTTTATTTGTTATTCTAATTATTGCTGGTTACCCATCAGTCTAGTAAGTGGCCGCAAAAGCGACTGTTTTACCGGACTCTTATAAATAAACTAACTTTTGCCCGCAGCTTCGCCCGCGTGGTTGTCGAAAAATATTCCAACAAACTTTCATCCTCTAATTAATTCCCTCAGAGGTTGAATTACGAAAAAAAACCTAAATATTCTAAAACCTTCCTCGAGAACCATTCTATCCATTGGCGAAAATAGCATGAAAATCGGCGCAGCAGTTTTTGAGTTTATCGAATACTAGGTATTGCCAGCGGCTTCACCCGCTACAACTGGAAAATTATCCCACGGGAAGATAATATCTGAATAAAAAACTATCCTATGCGTTAATCTAGGTTATAAACTATCTGTGTACCATATTTTGTTTTAAATCCGTTCAGTAGTTTTTGCGTGAAAGAGTAACAAACATACACACTCACACACACAAACTTTCGCCTTTATAATATTAGTGTGATAATTATGTAGTGATTGATATTATGTAGTGATAGATACTACCTAAAAAAGAGTAGTAAGTTGTTTACCGAAAAATTATTTAAATTACACACTATTAACTGAATATAAATTTTAAAAAAAAAAACGTCATATCTAGTGAAACCACAATAGATTCTATTCACCATAATATTAATTATCCGCCCATCAACTACCTGACATGCATGTGTCATATAATTCCTTTCCACTTATACAGTAACACGCTTCAATTAAATATATCCTTTATATTATTGACCCATATAATTTTATACTAGAAAACCAATTTACTTTTTTCGTGCTGGTACAGAGTAAAAACTTGCAGAAGCTCCATTACAAAAAAAACGTCAATCCTTGAAACACGAAGAAATATGTTATTTTACTTCAAAATTTGTGGTACGAGTAAAATAGCAATGAGAAGAAGGTAAACAAGATGCCACAGATAATAAGATACAGTAGAGTTGATAGTGTTCTTCAATTCAGCTGTTTTTTTATTTTTTTTAATTTTTTTTATTTAGGTCTACCAACAATTGTTCACACTTAATACATCGACATTATGCATTATTAAAATTAGGCTACAGCGTAACAATTACTTAAAGGTAAACACCACATGCACAAAACAATAAATTAGATAGCTAAGCTAACTTAGTAACTACCAAGCGCCAATTCCTATTCAATTAAATAACAATACAATTAATATGAAAAGAAATAACAATACAATTAATATTAAAAGTGTGAAAATAAAATTATGACAAAATTAATTAAAATAAAATTGATCAAATAATTGGTGAATATATCAAAGACATAAACAAAGATCGACATAAATAGAAATAAATTCATTGGATAATATTGATGAATTGTTAACGTACTTAATACACATTCTTCATCTTGGATTGTAACAATCTAAATTGTGTCGGCTCAGGATTGAGCCACGAGTTTGGCACCTTCAGTAACTTCTATCAGTTCCTGTAATGAACAAACAAAATGACACTTTTTTTTTTAACGTTGCTCCAAACTAGGAATTTCTCCTGTATCGTGGGTGCCTTTACAAACATTTAAGCTCACATACACAGAACACCCTGACCCGAAACAACTATCTGTAGGCCATACAAATATTTGTTTCGGGAATCGAACCCGCGACACGCTCCAGTCCAATCGCTCAGCCTCTGCGCCAACCGTGCCGTCAAATACAATGTTAAGTGCCCCATCGTTTATTTGCTGTGACAACTGGTTCTACCTCAATCTTCTGCAAAACGTGGAACTTTTGTCTTTATCTGTGCAGTTGTTAAGATCTTATAAAAAATTATGATAGTGACGTCATAATAGCAACAGCTGCTAGACGGTTTAACGAGCGTAATAACTCAAAGAAATAATTATATAGCTAAGTGTATGAGAGTATGTGTGGTTATAAGGAGTTAATGCTCAAGAGTCTTGTAGTGACGATACTGTGTATTGGCTACTGAGACATTCGGAGATCAAACTTACTGAAGTGTCTTTTCAGCTCTGTTCGCAGTTTTTTTTCATCGAAATTGAAAGACAGAGAACTTTAAAGGAATTAAAATATAACAGTTCGTGCAAGGCTGGGCCAACTTTCTACGTCACAATATGATACAGTGATAGCTAATGGCTAAGGAGCTCGTGGCTTAATAAGAACCGCCACTAGGGTCGATCTTTAGGTTAAGCTGTGCTTGCCTAGGTCGGTCTGTGGATGGGTGACCGCCCGACATACCGAGTTTCCTCCGTGCCTCGGAAAGCACGTTAAGCTGTTGGTCCCGGCTGCCATTTATAGACCTTTGGCAGTCGTTACAGGTAGTCAGTGACCTGAAAGTCTGACATCCAGTCTTACCAAAGGGTATTGTATTACCTAGTATTAACTGGGTTGTGGAGGTCAGATAGGCAGTCGCTCCATGTAAAATACTGATATTCAGCTGCATCCGGTTAGACTGGAAGCCGACCCCAGCATAGTTGGGAAAAGGCTAGGCAGATGATGATGATAGCTAATGGCACACAAGCCACTATACTCATTTTCAGTATAATTTCAAATTATTATATTTTTAAGACTAAGAGTATAATGAACAGAGATATTTGGCAGAAGAAGACATGCTGCGCCGACCCCTAACAAATATAGAAAAGGGCAAGCACAGGGCAATTATTTTTTTCCAAAATGCCTATTTTTATTATAATTACATGACGCCAATACATTCCATTGCTATTATACTGCTAGGATCGTCACGGTGCTGCGCACTATAAAATTCACAAACAATTTTATAATACACTAGTATTAGCATTTGGTTTCATTTCCCTATTAACTCATTATGATAATAATACAATGAATTAAATTGGTTTAGAAATTGAAATGTAAATAAATTCTTGATATTGCTTGTATTCAGAAAAACTGCTAAACTCAAAACATGACACTGAATAGATTTTGCCGAGAAATTACATAAATCTTACTAACGGTAATCACCATTTTGACATTAACAGTAAATTACCGACTATATTTTGAGAAGACCTATGTCCTCTCAAAATATTATTCAGCGAGAAACACGTTAGTGATTTTTTTTTTAAAACCACCATTTTCTGGTTTTATTTTAATTTGCTTATACATAATTAGTTTCTTTCAATCATCCATCCCTGTCAGTAACTTAAGGCTCATACAAATTACGCAATGAATAGTAAAAAATAACAAACGCAACAACACTATTAATCATATTCTTCTTACAAAGTAACAAACAAATAGTCTCATCATCGTACACACAACACGCACTCTTGCGCAGGAGGAAATTTTTTACAGGCTTGACCAACATAGTATGACACATCAGGATGGCGCTGCTTGCTATGCAAAATTATATCCAACTGTCAAACTCAATACATTTAAACGTAGTTCCGAATACTACCGAGTCTCAAAACATGTTGGTCTGGTAAAACGTTCCGATCACTTTTTTACTCTGACGTTCAGTTCGTGTGTAAATCATTATACATATTACACGTTATTAAGTATGTAATTACATAGTTCTTGAGTTCTTGTATGTGCGAACATTCAGAAAAAAATTGTACAATTTTTTTGCTGATGTACAGTCGAACAAATTTCTTGATATACAGGCTTGTAATTACTTTATAGACAATCTTTTGAAACGCTAATAAGAAGCACGAGGAATGAATATTGAGAGTATATGGGGAAGATGACATGTCTGGTCCCGTGGAAATGTGTTTTTCCACCAGGAATTCCTCAATAGTAGTCCGGTATCAGAAGTTGTGTGGCCTAATCCATAAGAGGTTACACGGTTAACGTAATGTTAATGACATGATGGAAATTTTGCCTGTATAGCAAATTGCTTGCTCGACTGTCATACACAATGTATGGCCGTCTATTAATTATTGATAGTAATAATTGATTTAGATACAGTTGCTTGTTATAAATGAACTTATGCCGTGTTTGGATAATAGATTTATAATTGCAGTCTGAGTAATTAAAGATAAGAAAATAACAACTTTTGTATTAACTTCGCTGTGGAATTTTACTGATAGGGTACTTTTTTGTGATATGGAAATAGGTAATGTCAAAATCTTTAGTTAGGATACTATAACATTACGTATGTGTCAGTGCGACCGCACTGACACATACAAACGCTCAATGAATTTTGATGCAATAAACCCTACGATTTATTTGGGGTATCATATTACCCAGTACTAACTGGGTTGTGGATGTCAAACAGGCAGTCACTTCATGTAAAATACTGGTAGCAGCTGCATCCAGTGAAACTGTAACCCGACCCCAACATAGTTGGGAAAAGGCTAGGCAGATAATTGCAACCGAACTCTCCTTCTAAACGCGCAATGTGTTTTGATGCAATGAACCCTACAATTAGAAATTTTATTCCAAAAAGTGGAAAGCGTGTTAGTCACTAGTAGGTACTGTTTAATATGAAAACCAATAGTGTACTCTCGGCAAAAATATACACAACAAACAATGACAAAAATATCAAAGTTTGCTCAACCAAAAATACATGCAAAAACATTTGCTTAACAAAAATATTGTTACTCAAACATTCGCAAGCAATTGCTAAAATCAACCAAAAGTCAATATTGGACTCAATGAAAACAACAAATAGTTGAAAAACGATTTTAACATGTATGTAATGTTGGTTAAATTAGTCAGCGGAAGTAATGTAATTTTATTATAAAGAAGATAATTACACCCACGTGGCTGAAAGGCTGTTCATCTTATATGGGACTGGGCAAGAAGAGTCTGCTGCACCTCTGCGATCTACTGAAGACCAAAATAGTAGGAAACTGGTGCCCTGACACAGTGAGACGGAGTCGCAGCTAGCCACTAAGGAGATGGCGGGACGAACTAGACAGGTTCTATCAGAACTGAAAAAGGGTGCACGGGTTTGCAAGAATTGGAGGGAGTTGAGGAACCGCCTTAGCACAGGAGTGGGAGAGAGCAGGCTAGAAAAAAAAACTACCCTGAGGAGACACAACTTTTCCAGCTGTTCCCTAAGTCACGTTTTACGACACCCACACGGTGAGAAGGGGTGGTTGTACTCTGATACCCGGATACGAGACAAGACAGTATTATCCAGTGATGAGACAGTCTTATCCAGTGATAAGACAGTCTTACCCAGAGATGAGATAGTCTTACCCAGTGATGAGACAGTCTTACCCAGTGATGAGATAGTCTTATCCAGTGTTGAGACAGTCTTATCCAGTGATGAGACAATGTACGAGTCCATAAAACAGATAAAAAATACAAGGATCAACAAGCTAGAACCTCCAACATAAGGAAAAGACCAGTCTATTCATAGTCTCAAAGTAAATAAACCAGCAGCGACTTTGCATATAAAACAGAAACATTGTCGAAGATCAGCGAGCACTGTTCGCTAATAAATCTCTTTCGTAAATACATACATACATCAGTGGTTGCTAATTGACGTTTACAATCTCGCTCTGAATCAATGTATCTGTATTGAGGTGAGTGGAACAACTGTTGCGTTGGTTTCAAGGTGAGAGATGAAGCGAAATTCATTAGAAAAGTAATAAATTACAAAAAATACTAAGTTCGAAGTTTTAATTGTCGAGAAGAAGCACACCATCGTGAGAAGTGAAAGGAATGAGGAGAAGCCTTTGCCCTGGAGTGGGACAATAAGAAAGAAAGAAAACATATTTATTTGGCACATACCACAAGTACACACAACAAAAAAAAAATAATAACAGGGAACAAAAAGAGAAAATATTGTGTGTCTCACGGCAGCGCCAAATAGGTCTAGTTCTGCAAACTGACGAGCAGCTAGTGCCCGATGCTGGACGAAATAGAGGCTTACTTAAAAAAAAGTATCCAGTTAGTTTTACCTGGATACTTTTTTTACTCATACATGATATAAGGAGGTTACACAAGTGATGGTATAAGTTAGATTTGTCACATAATATGGGCTGTCATCAGCATTTTAACCGAATTCTCAACAAGGGTGAGGTTTTGTATTTGGCGATTTTCTTTTTTTACACGGCTTCATAGAGCCGTCTGAAAGCCTTCCACATGGGCAAGCTTTGCCACGGCCGACTTGGAAATATGTAAATTGACTCCAACACACACACACAGATAATGGCCCATCTTCCATCTTGTGCTGATTGGTTATCACGCAGTAAATTAAACATTTCATCAAAACAATCTAATCCTTTAATATTCAATCAAATCAAATAATGTATTCGCATAATATGGGTAAATAGATGATACATAATGCAATACATCATACAACAAAAAAGATCCTCATATTAACCATTTCTGGTATGCAAAACTTAAAATAAAAGTTTATACAAATAATGAATTGGGTACCTATGCCGCCATAATTATCATCAAAACATTCACAATATAGCATCGCAGAATCCTTTACCTTGCACTAACCAGTTACATCGAAATGACACCGGTAAATATTCATAATTCATTTGCAATTAAACGCGTTGGACACACAGCGGCCACAAAATGGCGTAAATGAAGCTGTTTCATTAACTTTATCCTGTTGGCGGGACATTATTATTTACTATTCATTTTAATGTCTATCAGTTTTGGAGTTTTGTGGTCATTCGTGGATAATTTATTGCGGGTTGCGTGGTTGAGGGATTCATTGTGATGTTTGCTTGTAAAATAGAAGTTTATTTATGTCCCTTGGAGACCTTAAAAACTACCTTTGTAAAGTTAGATTGAACTGACTAACTGACTGTGTCTGCCATGTCTGTTTGGAAGTATTAGTGTTACAACTGAGTACACCTCTGCCTAATCCTTCGGGGATCACAGTCGTGATGTTATGTGAGGTAATGTCAGACTGGATGCGGAAGGTCAGAACTGCGACAGGCTGTGTCGATTGATTGTGTCTTAGTCAGGTTCTATTGCTTTTACATGTGTGTTCTAACTGAACTCATGGTCATACAATGTGACTAAGGAGGTAAAAGGTCTGAATACTTAGAATTTAGATAAATAATATGGACATTTTTAGTTGTAGACGTTCGTAAGTTTTGATGGTATCATCATTTTCATGGCCCGGTCACATTCTATTTGGGGCGGGCAACAGTTTTTATTCTTCCATTTTCAACAGTCAGACGTCATAACATCATTTACTCCTTTCTCTTTGCCACCTGAGCAGCCTCAATTAAAATTGATGACATCATCGTTTCGAAAAGATGGTGAAGGAAAAGGATTTATCAGTTTAATATCTGAATTCATTAACACAAACTTTATTGCCTCTTAAAAAATATCGTCTTTTAATTACTGGTGTGAATTTTGAACACATCCAAAACATCACATGCGTCAGAAGGTACACTAAATGTTTCCTTTTTCGGCTGCCAAAGCTCTAAAACCCAAAGACTAAAACAGTCGCCAGCTCGTCCCACATAATGCCTACCTACGTGTGTTGACACACTCATCTCATCTCTGATTCGCCATGGACGTAGAGTTAATCTCAGTGAGCCTCGCATCCGGAGACGGGCGTTAAATCGGCGATGCTGTTTTGACACCATAATGCCGGCCAGATGTTTGGTCAAAGAGTTGAAATAGAGAGGTTACAGTTTTCTCGTCGGGGCTGCGGGTTGTTCGCAAGAGATACCGCAGCCTCGACATGAAGGGTTTAGATGGAACATGAGTGGCTTTTAGTCAGTAGAAGTCCCTTTCGCTCTGCCCAGAGCAGGAGAAGTCATTTGATGATATTACACCCTCCAAAAAAAAGGTGTATTTTATTATAAGCTCTGCATACATCATCATCATCATCATCTGCCTAGCCTTTTCCCAACTATGTTGGGGTCGGCTTCCAATCTAACCGGATGCAGCTGAGTACCAGTATTTTACATGGAGCGACTGCCTATCTAACCTCCACAACCCAGTTAATACTAGGTAATACGATACTCTTTGGTAAGACTGGATGTCAGAATTTTAGGTTACTGACTACCTGTAACGACTGCCAAAGATCTATATATGGCAGCCGGGACCAACAGCTTAACGTGCTTTCCGAGGCACGGAGGAAACTCGGTATGTCGGGCGGTCACCCATCCACAGACCGACCTAGGCAAGCACAGCTTTACCTAAAGATCGACCCGAGTGGCAGTTCTTATTAAGCCACGAGCTCCTCATTATAAGCTCTGCATACATTTTAGATATTTATTGTTTGGTACATCAACAGCAGTACATTCTGGCAGGGGTTATTTGATGATTTTTACCCGCCAAAAAAAAAAAAGAGGTTACAGTTTTGACGGTTTGTGCCTGAAGGTGCTTGTCTGGTTCTAAATACAGAAAGATCAACAAAAAGACCAGAAAGAAAGAAAAATGCAATGAAACGTAGACATGTGACTTGGACTGAACCTGACTGTACCTAATTTCTTCAAACTTGTTTTGGTATTGGTTTCAAAATGTGGTACTCGTTGGGAATAGAAAATAAATTCGGAAATAAACTAATACCAAATGGTATTAGCTCATGGTATTGGATGGGAATAGATCACAAAAGTGGATCGAAATAAAACTATTTCGAGTAGGTAATTTGATAAAATAATTGCAAGTCTAACCAAATTAAAAAAAATACATACATAGAACCTATTGACACAATTATTATTCTATTTAATTAGAACAACTTAAGTAATGCTTAACACCAATCACTTTTTATGGCGTTCTCACAGCACACCTTTCCTAAATTCAGATATGCATATAATATGCAAATTCTAACATGAATAATACGATTATAGCTAATCAAATCACCGTCTTTTATAAACGGTAATAAATTACACGAATAAATTATGGCTATTCAGTTCGTTAGTCGAAAGTGTTTGCAACATTATAATTCATTAATTATGGCCACACCACTAAGAATGGGATAAACTAGCATTTGTATCGATACTTTTCATTGTCTCGGATTGCACCTTTAGATGTATTGGAATGGCTTCGATCCAATGGTCCAAATATCGTGTCGTATCGTTCAGAGGAGCTCGTGGTTTAGTAATAACTGCCATTCGAGTCGATCTGTAGGTTAAGCCACGCATGCCTAGGTTGGTCTATGGATGGGTGACCGCCCATTATATACCTACCGAATTTCCTTTGTGCCTCGGAAAACACGTTAAGCTGTTGGTCCCGGGTTACAGGTAGTCAGTGACCTGAAAGTCTGACAACCAGTCTTACCAAAGGGTATCGTATTACCCAGTATTAACTGGGTTGTGGAGGTCAGATAGGCAGTCGCTCCATGTAAAATACAGGTACTCAGCTGCATCCGGTCAGACTGGAAGCCGACCCCAACACAGTTGGGAAAAAGCTAGGCAGTTGATGACCGTTCACAGGGGTGCACGCACTTTAGGATCATGTCATATTTATTGATGCCTCTGTACGAGACGATCCATCATTTCTGATATTTTAGTATCGATGTAAGCAGTATTATTATATCGATACTTAAAATAATCGGATCGTACCTCACTACACCACACTCATTTAAATGTTAATTATCAAAACATTTGTAATAATTATGATATCGATTGATATTTAGTATATTTGGTAGTTTATTTATTTATTTACATAATGTTCGTGTCCGTTTTCTATTTTATTGTGGGAATGAAGGTAATGTGGAACGAGTGAGTTTAATTAATCTGAAATGGAAGTTTTGTTGAGTTATGATGTTTTTGCAGTCTGCAGTCTACGGGGATTCTAATCCAATGTCTGTGAGGTCATAAAACGTATGATTATGATCGTTATGCACCATCATCAAAATCTGACTAAAAATAAACTCAGCGCAAAGAGTTAAAAAAAGATACGTTTATTTGCAAATATGTATTACCAAATAATTGGGCTTCAAAATTATTTTTCACACTTCTAAAATCAATTTTGGGCAGTAATGAATAACCGTATATGTATTCTGGACTATTGAAAATCCAGTCTTCAAATGGTAAGAAAAAAAATCAAGAATAACTTTTCATTAAAATAAGATTACACTTCAGACCATTTCGTTTAATTCAATTTCGAAATAACTACATCTCACTTCAACGATAATTCCTCTCACTATCACACCATCTCAACAATATATCAGATCATCAAACAATGACCATTTACAACGACAATCAACGAATAGCTTAAACACTTGATAAGATACATTAACATGTAAGTAAGAACATGATGTACTATCAATGTTATCACACAATCTACAAGTATTTACATACAATGTCGATCTGGAGGCAGGAAGGCAGATAGTATCTTACAAATGTGGTATGGATGGCAATTATAGTGGGGATCGGTGGGACGGAAGGAATTACGTCACTGAATCTAGTTTGTTGGAGGAGGAAATGTTTTTAGTCTTGGAAGCAGAGGCCAGTGATATCAGATAGACGAATAGATTATGTTGTGTGTTCAAAGTTGGAGCCCAGGCGTCTTATGACGACGACAGGCCGTGTCGACGGCGCGTTCGTGTTCCACGCGCGCCTCAAAAAGATGTCAACAACATGGAAGGGGCCCGCCCGTCGGGGCTGCGGGTTGTTCGAAAGAGATATCGCGGCCTCACCGTAAGGGCTACAAAGGAACATGGGTGGTTTTTAGTCAGTAGAAGTCTGACACTCCCTTTCGCTCTCTCCAAGAGTGGGAGGGGTTATTTGATGATTTTCCAACCCCCAAAAAAAAGGCTCTAAAAATGATGAAGAAAAACACGATGAGGGAACCGGCAGATGCGAGACCCAAAATTTTATTAATCTCACTGCCGCACTCAGATAGCTTTAATGATTGCTTAGGTATCCATCACTTAGTAAGGGTTTTGTACAAAAGTTTGTCAAACCTTAACCCTTTACGACGCTGAATTGCAGTTCTGCATCGTACCATTTAAACTAACAAATTTGTTCAAAGAAACCAATCTAATACCTTTTAACGCAACAATGCATATCTACATCAAACCATTCTATTGAATAAGTTACCACATTTATCGCTAGATGGCGTTACTTGTATTGTATGGCCACTCAAAGTGACGAACCCGTCAGAACCGGTTTGTTTAGTTCGCACACGATTTCAATTGCTTTTTTTTTAATAGTTACTGGACATATCGACGTGAAATTGCTGTGGAGTAACGGTAAGATATTGATTTTTACTGATTAGATGTAATTTAAATGTTTTATATTGTATTTACAGAGATCGGTACGAGTTTGCTTTTGATGCAGTAATGCATCACTGCGCTAAACTGTTATATTTTATTCCTTTTTTCTAACAGGTATCTTGTTTTATTCCAGGCTCAATATGAGTTCGAGGCCAACACGTTCAGCTTCTAGGCTTCCACATTTGTCGAATGAGGAGCTGGAAAATCTTTTAGGCCAATGTGAAGATAGTGAGGATGGCTTGGATTACTCAGACGACGATGATGTAGCAGATCCCTCGTATATTTTGGAAGTGAATGATCAGTATTTACGTCAAGACTCGGATGAGGAACCCGAAGTAACGAACCCAGAAGATCAGGAAAATGACATCTTGCCACCAATCTCTGAGACCAATACCAGCACTACGATTCATCCATGTGAGACACCCTCTACTGTTCCAGTACCCAGTACAAATTCCGTACCCATTTCACGAAGCACACGTGTCCCTAAGACAAATGTCATATGGAAAACTAAAAACTTAGAGCTGAACGAAGACCAGATGAGGTTCCGGGGATCTTCCAAGTTACCAAATGAAACACTAGAATTGCAGACGCCCTATCAGGTATTTTCTTATTTATTCACTGACGATATTGTGGATCTCATAAGAGACGAAACAAACCTGTACAGGGTGCAAAAAGATGCCAGTAGACCTGTCAATGTTACAAGCCAGGAAATAAGACAGTTTATTGGAATTATTTACTTCATGTCCATAATTCATCTGCCCAATGTGCGAATTGGTCAGAGAAGTTTGGTTATACCCACATTCGCGAGACTATGACTCTAAAACGGTTTGAGTTGCTGAGAGAAACACTGCATTTCAATGATAACTCTAAAATGATACCATATGGTCAGCCAAATTCTGACCGATTGTATAAAATCAGACCGCTAATTGAAAAACTGAACCGTAACTTTGCAAGAGTGCCCTTTGAACAACATTTATCTGTTGATGAACAAATGTGTTCAACCAAAGCGCGATGTGCTCTAAGGCAATATTTGCCAGACAAACCCCACAAGTGGGGTTTCAAACTGTTCGTGATTTGTGGTGTGAGCGGATATGGCTACAAGTTTGAGGTTTACAGTGGCCAGGAGAATATATGCGCAGATGGCGAGCCTCAATTAGGTGCCTCATCTAATGTAGTGGTCCGACTTGCCAGAGAGATTCCTACCAACGAAAACTATAGACTGTTCTTTGACAACTACTATACATCTTTACCCTTGATTGAGTTCTTATCACGTCGTGGTATTTTAGCTCTAGGAACCGTTAGAAGAAACCGTATCTCTAACTGCAAACTACCAGAAGAAAAGCAGCTGAAAAGGCAATCTAGAGGCACAACAGTCGAACAGGTCGCAAGCTATAACGGTATTGACATATCCCTGGTGGCCTGGAAAGATAATAAAATTGTGCACCTAGTATCCAACTTTGCTGGCAAAAACCCCACATCTGTCGTTCGAAGATTCGACAAGGCTCAAAAGACATACATCGATGTGGAACGGCCCTTTATTGTCGCAGAATACAATCGACACATGGGAGGTGTAGACCTAATGGACAGCGTAATGGGTCATTATAAAATTAGGCTACGAAGCAAACGTTGGTTTATGCGACTTTTTTACCATTTTCTTGACATGACCATGTGTAATTCTTGGTTGCTATATAGAAGAATTCATGCTGAAACGGCAAGCACTGACAGGGTGCTCAATTCTGCTGATTTCCGACTAGAGATTGCTGAGACTTTAGTCAAATATAAAAGGGTGAACCGGCTGAAGCGCACTAGTGACGTAGAAGCACTCCTCCAAGACAAAAAAAAGAAAGGGCCTTGTCAGTATATCCCGCCTAAAGACGTCAGATTGGATCAGTTAGGGCACTGGCCTGTTTGGACTGTCAAAAGGCTCAGGTGTAAATATCCAGGTTGTACTGGAACAGCCCAAACAGAATGTGAAAAGTGCGGCATAGCCTTGTGTTTTAACAAAAATAACAATTGTTTTCGATCCTTTCACGTTTCGTAACATTTAATATCTTTTAACACCATGATGCACATCTGCATCACCATGTTTTTTTCAAAAATAAATACCTTTTCTTGCATATATTTTTTTTTCATTATTTTTCCCATTATTATACAGCTAATCTGAATCTATTCTCAATAAAAAAATATAAAAAAACGTTCTTGCGCCGTAAAGGGTTAAGTAAGTGACAGCTTAAGTATTCATTAAATATCTCTGAGTACCGCAGTAAGTCGTATGATATCTGACGTACCACACTGAAGCCGAAATTGGAAGATTATAGCACACTATCTCTCACAAAGAGCATAAATCAGCAACTAATAGAGAATATTCATAAACGTTTCCTGAAGTTAAATGATTATCAACATTTACTTCAGTGGCTTGCTGACGTTTTAGCGTCTTTGAACTTTAAGCAGCGTTTATGAATAAACCCAAAAATATCAAAGACGATTAATACTCAAAATCAATTTAAAGATCAAACACAGTTTCTTGACATTGTCCAAAAAAAAAACAATCATTTGACTTCCGCCTTTAACAATAAAATTGATCGTTCAAAATTTTCATTCATATGTCATTGTCCCTAATCCCCACATAATAAGAGCTATGACACACTGGCTATTTGTAACCTTGTTAAAAGCGAGGCGATTAAATAACACTCGCTGCGTGTGCGTTAACTGGAGCGATTGATTTAGTTCGCTGTACAAGAGAAAGCGAGACAAACACAAACTCTGCCTATCTTTTCCTAACCGTGTTGGGGTCGGCTTCCAGTCTAACTAGATGCAGCTGTTTACTACTATTTTATATGATGCGACTGTATGTCTGACCTCCATAACCCAGTAACTGGTTAAAACTGTACTCATTGGTTCGTCTGGTTGCTTCTTGTGGTTGATGTACAATATTGTGAAATCGTGGAGAACTCCACGCCTAGCCGTAGCTAGTGCGTATCTCATCCTACTGAAAGAACGTTCAGAAATCGCTGGAAACACGTTGGCAAAACGTCAGTGTGCTATGACACACTACTCTCTAACAGAGGCTAATCTGAAAACTCAATAAAATTTGTATTTAATATTAAAATATTAAGAAAAAAAACATGTTAAATCAAGCGTTAAGCGGATAATAAATAACGTCCCATTAATATTCAAAAGCCGACATAAAAAGTTGACTGCCAATAAATTATGATTGCTATAAATTTATTGACGCGGTCGTTAAAATATGTTTGGTTTTAATTAGCAATCGATTTCGCCAATGTTATTTATGTTAACTTTATGCGGTTCGAACTGGGACGCGGACGGTGGGTGTGGGTAAGTGTGTATTTGTTAGTTTGAAGAAATAATAAATATTCAAAGACATTTTGTATTCATTAATGCTGGTTTTTTTGTCATTAATGGTAGAAACATAGCAAATTATAATGATTTTTCTTTGAGCAAGAAATGAAAGGATAATTTAATATTACTGACAAAGATTCGAGATATCGACATGTAGCTACTAAATAGTGAATTTTGTGCGTGGTTTTCGTCTGCTGAAGCTCCCAAGTCTCAACCACTTATCTAGCTTAGTTTTGATCTCGTATTTATATAGACAGATGGTTTGTGAAAAACAGTTAACTAAATATCAAGTCTTTGATTTTGGACGACATGTATGAGGCGAGACGAAGAAACATAAAAGTTTATTCATAACGTATCATTTGAAAATTGTCAGCTAGACCCCCATTCATTTAAACTCGCTAGCCGTAGGAGGCAATGCAAAGTTTGGACATTATCATACACATGTTGAATACTAATAATGTCATTCGAATCCCGTATGTTAATGATATTGTCATTATATCGATTGGTTTTACGACTGCCTGTGTTTAATCAACGAATAATTAATCGACTTATAAAGTGTTTTTCGAAATTAAGGCCGTAAATTTTAATTTATGGTCGTATTGGAACATAATGTGGGTGATTTGTGAGTTAGGTATATCCAATCACATGATTGGATTAAGTCTTTCGACAGAGAGCGAATAGGAAATCATTTTTCATGTATATTTTTAATCGTCTTCAAAAAGGAGGAGGTTATTTTAAACACCTTAACTGTGTACGGCTTTGTATTCGTTTTTACCTACAAGGTGCCATTATCATCTTTTTGCTCTTTTTCTTCCATTGTCCATATTTTCACCCGACTGCGACGAAGCTCAAAAGAAGGGTTACTCGCGGTACGCCATACAGGTCAACTGACCTGTGGCGTACCTCGAGTGTCACTAGCTACATTAAAACAAATACAAAATTGTAAAAATGGTGTTTTTTTTTTGCTTCCTTTAATATCAAGTAGGGTATCCATATGATGGATTTTAAAAGGAGATTGCAAAAATATATAAAATTTAATGTTGTAAAGAAATTCAAAGTGACAAATACTATAAAAAAGGGAAAAAATAATCGTATTTAATAGGTACATCGTCTGTGAAATATTCTACGTGCCTAACTAAAAGGCTAGAAATAAAAAGTAGGTAAAAAAAGATGGAAACCCGGAACTGAATAGACAAAAAAAAACACATTTTAAATTAAACAAAACTTGGAAACAGGCGGGGCCTACTGTACGTTGATAATTGTTATATTGAAACGGACAGATTTTCAGTCGGATTTTTAACTACTTTTTTGTCTAATAGCACTCAACTAAAGGTTTAAGTAGAAAATTAACTCAGTAATATATTTCGTTTATCGATACCGCTTTAGTTTAAAATCAGCCGGATATTGATATTTAATCTTTTGACAGAGATCCACCGCCTTTAAGTCAATTACCATTATCATTTTCATTATTATTATTTATCAAACTTCAATTAAGATAAGAATCAGTGATTTTTTGAGATAGAAAAAAAATTGATGCCATTATTTTATTTTACTTAAACGAGCAAAATGTTACCGCGGCATATGTTTATATTTTTATGTGTATGTCATTGCTGTTTTGGCAACCAAATTAAACAGTATTTGACCTTCAATTCTGATTCAAAAGTTGGGGCTTGTGATACCACCACTGGGATACAAAGATCCGAATATTTTTCTCTTAGTGAAGTTAGTGCAAGTAATTTGACTCGAAATGAAAAACTAAGTTGTGTGATTTCTGACGTAACTCAAATACCTGCTGGTGTGCTAGAGACCAACATTTTTGTTAAATCGGCTTCTACGAACGATAGTGTGTCTGTGTTAATATTTGAAGCATTGAACGGAACACACAAATTGGTAGGACGAGCCGATTCCTTTGCATCTGAAAGAAACGTTTTAAATGGATTTCATACCCTCAAAATTCCTGTTAAGAAGACTTATGGATTTGTAAGTATTAAAGATACAAAAGGTTTATAATAATTAAAAAATAGTTTTAGTGACTGATATTGTTCAGTGCAAAACATGAAAATAAATATATACGCATCCAGCATTATCAGGTCTAATAACAATGATTATATCGTTCCACAATGACATTATTTGCAAATGAGATGTACAAAATATTCCCATTCTGAGGCACAGGCTAAAACAACAGCTTTAGCCTATCCATGTTTTTCAACATTTTTATGTACCCAAAAGCAACGATTCCTTCCTTCGCCATATTTTCTGTACTAATCAACATTGTGACCAGTTATAAACCATGAAATAAGTTTAGTTCCCTGTTGTGTTTTGTCAGAAAATAACGATAAATAAATAATCATTATTATTATATCAATTTCAGGTGGTTCTCCTGCGACGTGCTTCTAAAGCGTCCAGTATCATCGTCCTATCCGTTTACTATCTACCAGATCTTTTATATGACAGTTTCATGTACAGAACACTGAATAGTTTATATTCCTCAATTCAGCCTTTTGTTACCTTGCCTGGAATTACTTTACCGGTTCCAACATTACCAACTATTGCAACTGTTCCCACTACCGTAGCATCGACCACAGACACTGATCCCACTACGATAGAGTCGACTACAGATACTGATCCCACTACGATTGACTCGACCACAGACACTGATTCCACTACGATCGAGTCGACCACAGCCACTGATTCCACTACGATAGACTCGACCACAGTCACTGATTCCACTACGACAGAGGCGACCACAGATCCCACTACGATAGGCTCGACCACAGACACTGATTCCACTACGATAGAGTCGACCACAGCCACTGATTCCACTACGATAGAGGCGACCACAGACACTGATTCCACTACGATAGAGTCGACCACTGTGACTGACCCCACTACGATATATTCGACCACAGACACTGATCCCACTACGATAGACTCGACTACAGACACTGATCCCACTACGACAGAGGCGACCACAGACACTGATTCCACTACGATAGACTCGTCCACTGTGACTGAGCACACTACAATAGAAGTGACCACTGTGACTGAACCCACTACGATAGAAGTGACCACAGACACTGATCCTACTACGATAGAGCCGACCACAGCAACTGAGCCCACTACGTTAGAATCAACTTCAGTGTCTGGTTCCACTACGATAGAGACAACCACAATGTCTGATTCCACTAATATAGAATTGACCACTGTGACTGATCCCACTACGATAGAATCGATAACTGTGGCTGATACCACTACGATAGAATCGATAACTGTGGCTGATCCCACTACGATAGAATCAACCACCGATGAAACCGACTCATCTGAAAGCCCTGATTCAGAAGAACCGGAAGGATTAAGCGCTTTTGCCATCGCAGCCATAACTTTGGGATCAGTTGCTGTTGTAGGTGGACTTGGATTCGCGATCTGGTTTTTTGCTTGCTTTAAAACAAGTCAGGCTGGTGGTTACCTCGTCATATAATTTAGGTGGTACCAGTGAAATACTGTAACAGATATACCAGTGTTGAAGCATAGCGAAAATGATCACGTACTCTGTACACCGCCTAATGTGAAAAAAGTTAGTATAAGGCTTTTGTACGAATCTAATCAGGCAAAATTTTGACCCGATTCATAAATGTCATTAAAATTATGTTTTAACATTTTAAAGGTATTTTTTTTTTAATTTCTCCTACGTTGAACTGAATGTATACTTACGTATTTATAATTATTAGGTACAAAATAATCTGTGTCAACATTTTTTTTAATCGTAGAAAATTTTATAGGTATTTATTTACTGTAAATAATGATATAATGTTGATTTTTACATCTATTTCTACCTATATGTATTTCGGTTTTCCACTAGAATGTATGTTAAACGAAAATGAAATAAAACTATTTGTATCTACCTAATAAACCAAAACATTTTTTTTTGAGTTAATATTTCTAACATCATTTTCATGAAAAAGTGTTTCACTAAATGTTTTCCAACAAAGTCATTTAAGTCAATGCCACTATTAAATGAAATCATTTCAAGTTTCTCAAATTACAATTTTTTATAATTTTCCAAGCAACTAGCATATAAACGAAATCATTGTTACATTCCATGTCATAAAGATTAAACTAAAAAAATCAAACAATTTTCTCTCATGTGTTGTCAATATTAGCTCGATATGAGCTTCTCTTCCTAGATTAGCACTTTCTCTAAACACTATTATTAATTTGACATATTCTATTCTTAAATGACTCTAAAGTTAATAGGTACCTTGAAAGTTTTACAACTTCCAACGCAGCAGCACCACCTACACTAAATTACTTTTCCATTCCATTTCAAAAAAGATTTATGGCATATTAATTAAAATAAACTGCTGGCCACTATAACGCACCCATTATCGACATAAAAACGTCAAACGTCGAACGTAAAGTGTATCGTACACTCGCGTGCACTCAAAGTCGTGTAAACAAGTTGCGACGCACGATTAATTGCAACGCAGTGTAAAGCACGCACGTTCAATCAACAAGTGATTTGTGTTAAATGGTGTATCAATAAAACTGGTCGGATGTGTAAGTATGTTGTACAGTTGAGGAAAAAGGTATTGACTTAGATTGTTTTATTTATTTCTGTTTAGTGGAACTAACTATTGGTTTCCTTGCATTGGAAAAGATAAAAACTGGTGCATTTATGGTTTATTACTGTATGAATTTAACATTTGGATTAAATTATGATTATGTTGGTTCCTATTATTCCATAATTTAGACCCATGTTATGAACACATTTAACACGGCCAATAAATTGACAAGAGTTGATTACTCTTTAATCTCCATCAAAAATAATAAAACTGAAATTACTAGATGCCATTTATAATATACTCAGGGTTAACTTTTTCATATGTCTATTATCATTAGACAGATGGCAATAGTAATAATCTCTTTCATTACATCGTCCCTGTCTCATCACGATAATATATCTACATTGCCTTTAATTATACAATTTTATTTGACGACTGTACTTTTAAGATTGTAAATCATGAATATTCTGCAGTTGAAGATCAACTTTATGCGGTAGAGTTTGAGGTATAGTATTCGTTGTGTGGTGTTTGTGATTTATGATAAATGCAGGCTGTCAGTTGATTTATATTGCTTTTTGACATGCGATGTTTTGTCAACAATGGCGCTCATTAGGTCAAATTTGACTTGTCACATGCAACATCGTCTGTTGTGTTTGTTTCTTTATTTGATTACATTGTTTTGTTGCATGAAGAAGTTGTCTTGTCTTGGAAGTTCTTATAAGTTTGCCTAATCTCTATAATTGCAACTATAAGTATGTTCGTTACTTCTTTCTTATTTTAAACGTTGACCAAAGTTTAAGTTTGCCATTGACTACCAGTAACGATTATAAATGATCAAAGTTTTACAGTTGACAGCCAGGACCAACGGCTTTCGTACTCGCAGAAAGCACAGTTAGATAGAACAATTATATTATTATATTATATTTTTTATTGAATTAGCCAGCTAGCTACTAAAAAGCCAATTGTGTTATAAGGCCCTGTAGAAGTACAAAGCAATTGCCACTATTATTAAAACCTTTAAAGCTCCATCAGATACTTCAATAAAAACAAACACTATTTAATTCCAACTTTAAAAAAAACTTTAAAAGAGCCGCAAATATACACAACACAATAAGGTACAAAATCCATTGTAGTCCGTACCAACAAATAATTCTCGCCGCGACCCACTGCGAGCTACGCGATATCGTAGAAAAACTCGCAACGACCAACATGGCGTCGATTTATTGATATGTAAATCATTTTAATTGGCGCCTATGGACATTTTTTAGTGTAATTGGCAGTTCGCTCGTTTTTCATCTGTTCGATGAGATATGTTGCTGGGGTTGCAAGCTTGCGACTATTTTGGCGCATTGATACCTAGGTACCTACTCTGTGGTCTAGGAATGAAAAGAGGTCGCATTATGCACACTAGTCCAGCAGCTACTTATGTACTTTTATCTTCAAAAGTATTCCGAAATTAATGGTACTTTAACAGGTTAATTTGGGGTTACACTAGAAAGACTATTCTAAGTTTTTGACCTCTAGAATCCTATGCTAAATTTACTTTTTTCACTATTTCTCTTAACCTTTCGTATGCCGTATAATTAGACACAATTACACGGCAGCGACGAACCTTTTGCTGAACATCCTTCATCATCATCAGCCTATAATGTTCCCACTGCAGGGACTCAGGCCTCCTCTCTAGGAGAGGGATGGGCCCAGTGCGGGTTGGTAGATGTCACATGTCTTTGAATTTTTTGGTTCACATTGAAGGAAAACATCGTGAGGAAACTGTTCCTCACTGTTTTGAGAGCAGTAGTGATGAAATAAATCACACAAAGTAATGTGCCTGCCTGGGTTCGAACCCACGACTCACTGTTCTTGCAGAACATCCTTCAGAGTCAGCAAATTAATCAATAATTGAAGAATTTGGCGTCTAGGTAAGCACTTATGTGAAGTTTATAGAGGTCAGAGCTGGCAGTAGATAAGGACAGGTCCCGCGTCCCTCCCAGTACGTCCATCCGCTATCATTTTTCAGGATACGTTTTGCGAATGCCATTAAATCGCACCACTTAGTAGTTTTTTGTCGCAAGTCTACATTCCCACGATCAATATTTCGACGTTTCAAAAGTAGAATTTATGCGAGTAACGGCATTTACAATAACGCTACGTAGCCTTGTCGTTTATTGTCGCATGTCGGGCGATCCTTCTTTGCATATGAAATATGTCGCGTTTTTTTGTCGCTAGTGTACGTTTATTGAAATGTTTTATAAAAGCATGGCAATGTTTTAAAACCTGACATGGTATTTAATTACAGTATCCTGGTTTTACAAATCATTGTAAATGTGTTCTTTATTTCTGTGACGTCAAAATATAATTTTTGAATAAAAGTGCCAGTGCTGCCTCGTTAGCCTAGCGGTCAGAAACTCAACTCCCAGGTTCGACAAAGTATTAATGGGTTTGTCCATCAGGAATTTCTCAGTAGCAGACTGGAGTATGGATCATCATCATCAGCCTATAATATTCCCACTGCAGGGACTCAGGCCTCCTCTCTATGAGAGGGATGGCCTATATTCCACCACGCGGGCATAGTGCGGGTTGGCAGATGTCACATGTTTTCGAATTTTTGGTTCTAAGACATGCCAGTTTCCTCACGATGTTTTCCTTCACCGTTTTGAGAGCAGCGGTGATGAAATAAATTGCACAAAGTAATGCGTCTGCTTGGGTTCGAACCCACGACCTACTGTTCGTAAGTTGGGGCCGACACTACTGGGCCACCGCTGCTCACCCTCGCTGAATTTGGTTAGTACCTTGTTAATTGCAATATACTCGCCCTCTATTACACGGCACTTGATCATACTGTTGAAATGTAGATATACTATATGAGTATATATTCCTATACCTTTCGGAAATTAAAGGTACGATGCTAGTAAAAAAAAATCAAGTTCAAAATTATAGATCAAAATTGCATCTACACAAACAAAACACGACATTTCTAAAATCTCTCTTTCCCTCTCTTCTTTTTCTAATAATGAATCATCATGTCAGTTAGTTCTTCGTTCAGCAAGCAAATAAACAAAAAAAAAACAATATATCACTATCAAACCGCTCACAAGTCACACTCCCCCTAATTTCAGCAACACCACATTAAATAGTAACGCCCGATATGGTATCTCCCACAATTAATTACTACAAGCCCACATTGCCCAAGCGCATCCTTACGGGCACATCGCGTGTCTATTGCCCATAAACCACAAACACCATCAGTTTATGGGAGAAGCCAGCCCGGGGCTAATTGTCGCTATTATGGCTATTTCTTGAATTATTTACGCCATTATTAATGGTGGGTCTGGTACTTCTATGGTGTTGGTAGGTTCATGTTTTATGGGAAAGTTGGGTGGTTATGCAGTTTTACCTTTAATAAATTGTTTATGTTTCCGTAAAAGGATGTTCAATACAAAATATTGATTTGGTATCATAACATATAGGGTGTAAAAGTACCCTTAACGCAAACGATAGGCACTTGTTCCCCCCACCACTGCGATCATTTTTTTGTTCCAGACCATACCTGGGAACCTCCTAGTTACGGAGATATTGGGGGTCAAAGTTCCAAATTTTTCACAGCTGTTTTTGTAAATACTAGTTTTTCAGGTTATAACTTTACTTAAATTACCTCCATGACCCGTTTACTATTGAAACACAAAGCACCCACTAGCACAATTTTTAATAGTGCTACATTGAGTTTTACCGTAAAATGTGATTTTTGGCCCAAAAAAAGTCGTTTCCCAGCAAAAATTTTTAGTTACATAATAGTTAGTTACATGTACAGAATGCTTAGTTTGATGTACAGAATGCTTGGTAGACGGCTGTGTGATGGATTGATTTACATCCTGTATATAAAATGGTACACGTCTGCTTAATCTGCCCGAAAAATAGTGTTGTAATGTTATGTTATTTTCTCCTAGCCTGCACTGTCCCACTGCTGAGCAAAGGCGTCCATTCATTTCTAGCGAGCCCGCACGTCCTCCTTCCAGCTCTTCCTTTCTCCTGCCACCTGCCGCCTCTCTGTGTCAGGGCACGTAGGTAAAATAAAACCAATATGTAAGGATTTCCAAAATTTAATTTAATTTACCAATTAGTAATAAATTGGTACTTTAAAAAGGTAATACTAATGAATTGGATCACTAAAAGTGACAAGTTTTAGGTCACCGTTCAAACTTTTGTAAAATTAATCATCAATGCTTGTTGTTGACTGTACACGTTTTCTTAGAACTATAAACTAGTTGTATTGTTACTTAATATACTAGTAGTATATTCACATGACATAAATTAAACCTAATAATAAAGTTATCAGCATATCTTTATGTAAGTTCGGCGTCGTAAATCGTCTATAAACGATCAAGTACATTACAATTTAGTTACGTCCACAATTCAGCTCAGTGCATCCAATGTTATCAGTGTTTTTATCACCAATTTACAAATTACGAGGCAACCTTGCGGCGGACAAGTTTATCTTAAATATGAGTGTCAAGTCAACGTCCATTAGTGGCACGGAATAAAGAAAATGATAGAACAGAAGAGTAGTCACCTCATAGTAATGTACTAGTCTGAGATGACTAACTTGAAGGTTTTGTAGATATAGAGATAGTAGGAGCTAATGCACTTAATAAAAACTGGCCAAGTGCAAGTCGGGCTAGCACATGAAGGGCACCGCAACATTGTAGTAGAGATTGAAAGATTTTCCATGTTATTTTAGCACCACAGATTTCTTATAGGTTTTACTGTAATCTAGTGTTGAACTATTTTCTGTATTTTTTTCAATATTTTAGGCTCAGTAGTTTCGGAGATAAACGGGGGAAAGGTCGGACAGACATACAGACACACGAGTGATACGGAACCCTAAAGGTATCAAAGACTGCTAAATAAAGGTCAAACCAGTTACAGGTCGAATAATTATTGGCAACCAGTTCTACCAAGGGGCAGTCTGTCTATGTAAAATACTTGTTTACAGGTGCATCTGGTTACACATTTGGGCAAAATTGGGAAAAAGCAGATGATGATACGTATTTTTTGGTATTAAACTTTACTTAAGAATTAATAATGTTAACCATGATGATGTTCCATTCAAATCAATTTCAAAATAAAGTGCACAACATGTTGCTCATTGCTTGCTATCGCCGTGCAATCGTTACATTTTTTTTTGTATTTGTATTGTACTAAATGGTCTTTCTGAGCAATTTTCTATGTCATGAAGTTATTAAATGTATTTATTATACAAATCGTGATAACTTTTCGTGATAGTTAAGTTCAATTTATTTCTAAATCACAAACTTTGGTCACGTTTTTAGAATAAATCATTTTTGTCAAATAAATCTTGGTGATATTTTGAAATTAACGAAGTAATCTTAGTAGAACTGCCATAAGAAGTTTCTCAGACAGTAATAAAGTCTACACGCGAACATTATAATCCGACAAAATATGGCCAAACCTTTACACTATCAATAATATTTTACATAGTATCCCGCAATTTTTTTCCTTTGGTTTCTTGCAATAAAACACAAAATATTGAAGCAATGAACGGTAAAACTGAAAATATCAACGAAGGTATCCAATGAGGATTGATAGTAGCTATAAATGGTGCAACCATTGCTCCTATTTTAGCGCCACCTGAGCTTAATCCATAGGCCATAGTACGCAATGGAGTAGGAAACAATTCGGAAACATAGACACACAAGATGCCGAATGTAGTACAAGTGGCTGCAAAGCCTATGATGCCTAGAATGGTACACCCTGTATGGCCTTGTGGTACAAATATGAGGATAGTCATTGTAATTCCGATAATAGACAAAGTTCCCACTGTGGATACTTTTCTTCCAAAGGTTTTGTTCAACATCATTGCTAGAGGACATGTTGGGATCTGTAAACAAAAGAAAACAATGACCTAAGAACAAGTATTCTTGTTTGATACAAAAATGACAATACGTCGGTAGTGATTACTACTACTTTATCCATAACAATTAATTGGACTTACCTGAATAGATCCTAATAGTATCACAGTGATGAAAACATTAGATCCAATAAAAGTGATATATTGGTTTATACCAAAATAGCAAGCTCCAGCTGACATCCATATTATGATTGAAGATATCGTCCTGAACGCTATCTGTTTAGTTCTGAATAGATCCAAGTACGTCGACTTGCGTATTTCTTTGTCGTTAACCATCATCTCGTCTAAAACCATTGCAATATTCTCTCGTATAGCTGCCGTGTTTAATTTGTTCCTAAAATCAAAAAATTTAACACTCAACGAATTTTCTAGATTTTCATGTATTACAGTCATGACAATGGCTATAATTATTTCTCACCTTTTGGCAGCTTTTGTCATAACCTCCAGTGTTTTTTCTCCATTTCCTTTAGACATCAACCATCTAGGTGACTCAGGCAGGCATACAATAAATAAATAAATAAAAACTGAAGCCACAGCATATTCCAAAAGGTACATTCTCCAATCAACAGAGAAGTAGGCAAATACTGATAGCAGTGCTTGTGCTAATCCATCAGGAATGATAGCCAGACTGCCTGCAGCTTCCCTATGCTGTGGTCCAACAATTTCTATGATAAATACTAGACTGATTATCATAGTGCCACCTGAGGCCATTCCTATGAAAAATCTTATGCCGTTGAATATCCAGTAGCTTGGAGAAAACGGTGCGGCCAACATGAATATGATATTGAGTGCAGACGATATTATTAACCCAATTCGTCGACCAAACCTGGAACATAATAATTTCTGTGACACTTAAAATGAAAGGGATGAAAAACAAAAATGTATTGTATTTTACCTATCAGAGATCCAACCAAACAGTGACACTCCAACTAAAAATCCAAACATCAGCATTGTCTGAGTAAAACTAGCTTTCCAAGCATTTTCACAAATCAGTCCAAATTCTGATATCAAAGTCTTTTCAAATACGTCTTCATAATACTTATACTCTACACAATTATTGTAACAAGTGGAATTTTCTGCTCTGACTGTAGCATTATCTCCGAATTTAATGCATACAAACTCTGTTGTGGGAGTCAGGAAGATTATTGAAAGCATGTTCCATATTGCTGTTGCTCTCAATATAGCTGCTATAACGCAAACTGTAGCTTGCCAAACACCGAACGCACCAATAGATTTAACCACATAGTCATCTTCAAAGTCACTATCAACTAAATTATCAGAACTGCTGCTTCTTCTACCACTATCCATGGTTAATTTGATTGAATCTGCTATTAATTCAGAAACTTTTACATGATTTTTGAGGATGGTGGGATTTATTCTTAGAGACATAAATTTAGTTAGGTTGAAATTGATAGATGTAGCAAGTTATTTGATGCATTAATATTTGAATTACATGCACTATTTGTATTACACATCTTATTGAAAGTAAGATCAATACTAAATGATGAATTGTTGAAAATAATGAGTATCTTTATCGTTCAGCTTTATTATGAATACCTATAAATAACTTATCAGCTGTTGATGTAATTCTAGATCAACGAACTCGTTATTGCTGTAGGTCACGGATAAAGGTGCCTGGATGTTTGTTTTGATGACACAATTTCATATTAAAGATTCATTACTAGGCAGCCGAGATCAGCGGTTACAATGATCTCGGCTGCCATTGTAGAACCTTTTTTTTGTTATTGGGCGGGTGGAAAATCACCAAATAACCCCTCCCGCTCTTGGGCAGAGCGAAAGGGAGTGACAGACTTCTACTGGCTAAAAACCACCCATGTTCCTTCTTAGCCCTTCATCTCAAGGCCGCGGTATCTCTTGCGAACAACCCGCAGCCCCAACGGGCGTCGGCCCTTGCGGACCCCTTCCATGTTGCTGACATCTCTTTGCCATTGTAGAACCTTGACATTCATCACGGGTAGTCCGAAAGTGTTTCAATTAGTCGTACAAGGGGTATTACCCCGTAGTCTGGGTCAGATAGGCAGCCATTCTAAGTAAAATACTGGTAATTAGCTGCATAAGATTAAACTGAAATCTGATCCCAGCATGATTTGGAAAATGCTAGAATAAATAAAAATGTATTACTTAAAATGAGAAATTATATAAAATGAGCATAACTAACTACGCAAATGTAATCAAGATAAACCATAAAAGAGACTTTATTGAAAAGACTTCTCCCTTTTAAGTAGTCGCCATTACCCAATTTATACAGCCTAAATGAGAGTCTTCGTCTTGTCCGACGCGTTTCCATAAATAAACCTCTCAGAACCGCCTTTGTTCGTATCGTTATTTCGGCGGACGGAACCACACGGGTTGCTTGTCCTCGCATTTTTTATCCGACGCCCAGCCCAATTAATCTTCCTTATCGTTCCATCGCCGCCAGTTAAATAATCGCGGCGCAGACGAGTTTAACATAAATTAAGTTTTCCACGACACCTGAGATACCCCCCTTGTGTTAAGAGCCTCGGCTACGATCCATTTACCTACGAGCCAGGTCGTTTTGATCCTTATGTTGAGGGTACAAGAATTAAAAGGACCGTTTTAGTAAGTTTGCTGGTCAGTAATAATGAGGCTTCGTCGAGAGATGTATATCGCAAGCCAGAAAGAAAGGTTAAGTGTGAACATTTGTTTGTTAATGCCCTTGTATAATGGATTCGTGGTTCTTTTTCGGTTGGAATGATAAGTTGTTTTACTTTAATTGATCGATCGCTTGATTTCTTTCGGGTTTTGTAAACGGTGAACGAATTTTTCTTACATGTGGACAGCTCGGATAAGTGAAACGGTAAGGGGTGATTGATGACAGTATTTAGATTTAGTACGTCTGTACTGGCCGTATTTTTGTTTGTTTTTGTAAATAGTGAATTTGTTTTGAACTATATTCAGCGAAAAAGAGATCTCTGACATCCATGATTAAGTGGAAGTAAAAAATCACTTTACATTGCAACTCTAGGGGTATTTTATTCCCGTCGAGCTGCAGGACCCGTTCCGAGCTACAGGTTATTCGAAAGAGATACCGCGGCCTCGGCACAAAAGGCTTAGAACATGAGTGGTTTTTAGTCAGTAGAAGTCTGACACTCCCTACCGCTCTGCCCAGAGCAGGAGGAGTCATTTGATGATTTCACACCCTCTAAAAAAAGGTGAATTTTATTATAAGCTCTGCATGCATTTTAGATATTTATTGTTTGGTACATCAACAGCAGTACATTCTAAAAATTAATATACAAAACAATATTATTATAGATATAAGCAGCAATCACTATAGGACAACAACACAATGTATCATCATCTGCTTAGCCTTTTCCAAACTATGTTGAAAGCGGCTTCCAGTCTTACCAGATGCAGCTGAATACCGGTATTTTTATGGAGCGGCTGCCTATCTGACCACCACAACCCTGTTATTACGTTTTTACTGTTTGTACTAGCTAATAAGATACTCTCTAAACATAATATATCATGAATATTATAAACAACTTAGTACCAAGACCAAACTCAAAACTTCACCGCAGCAACATAAATCCCGAACGGTGTTAATCTGAGCTGTATAAAGTATAATTATTGGCAAAGTTCAGCCAGGGTCAACAAGAGAGCGCCCTTGGACTGATAATCTCAACTAACGTCAAGTTAAAAGCCACGTAAATCTTACTAAGAACAGAGGCGGGGTGGAGACGAGTTACTCAAATAGATTGTCTCTTGAGACTCTTTATAACGTTTAACTTGTTACTTAAGATATTAGCTCTTAATTTTATAAAGGTTGTTGTTACTGGAATATTTCAGTAACAGTTTGGAATTAGAACTTGTGACCTTTTGTTGGCACAAGACTCGCCTCTATCACATAAGACAAAATGCATGTTCATTATATGCATACGTCTGTTAACATGGGATTATACGACCTTAAGTTATACACGGTACTGTTTCATTAGGTTTATTATTACCGTTGTCAACAAATACAGTAATTATCTGCATTTTCCCAACTATGCCGTTTTCGACTTATAATGTAACTATGCATATAGATGCAGTTTAATGTCGACACCCACGTTACTGGGTTACACGATATCCTTTGGTAGGGTATAAATAAATACAGTTGGTACATTCTTCATGCATTAAGTCAACAACATCTTTCAATACTTTTTATAACATAACATCTCGCCTATAATCCCCGAAGGGAAAAGAGAGATGTACCTAATAGTACACCCACATTTCGCCAGTTATGTTTAAGTGTGGTGTAATAAGGGGTGGGCCTTTTGCCATCAACCGGGCACATATTCAGACTCTGTGGCTGCTACTCAAAAATTTCTAATGGAAAAGCCAACACTGCCTGACCCCGAATTGAGCTCCGCAGTAGCGCTTGCGACCACTAGATGAACGAATCTTCAATACTTTTCCATCTTCCATATTATTGAAATCATTCCCATCAAACCATGGCTTAATAAGGAGGAGGAGCTCGTGGCTTAATAAGAACTGCCACTCGGTTCGATCTTTAGGTAAAGCTGTGCTTGCCTAGGTCGGTCTGTGGATGGGTGACCGCCCGACATACCGAGTTTCCTCCGTGCCTCGGAAAGCACGTTAAGCTGTTGGTCCCGGCTGCCATATATAGAGCTTTGGCAGTCGTTACAGGTAGTCAGTGACCTGAAATTCTGACATCCAGTCTCACCAAAGAGTATCGTATTACCTAATATTAACTAGGTTGTGGAGATCAGATAGGCAGTCGCTCCATGTAAAATACTGGTACTCAGCTGCATCCGGTTAGACGACCCCAACATAGTTGGGAAAAGGCTAGGCAAATGATGATTCCCATCAAACCATATTATTCCTTTAAGCCAACCATAACTACTCAAATCCCTAAGTATGTCAACAAACGTTACATTCTTCACAATGTTTGCTCAAATAAAACATACGTTTCGAAAATTGGCCAAATCAATTATCGTTATTACCAAAGTATTTCCACTCGTGCCTTCTATATTTGATGTTTCATACCAACGATAGTTATATCAATTTTGGTGGTATTAGCATCCGTATGTTATTTACACGAGTTGTTGAGAGCTTTTGAAATTCGGATTTCTCTTGTGTGGTCGGAGATGATAATGTGTGAAGCATTGGCTGTGACAAAGTAATGGAGGAAAATTAATCGTAATTGAGTGTAGGTGGTAAGTTTGTGACGTGTACGTGTTGTCAACTGTTGGTTGATTGTATAACGTACTGTGTCTTCTCTCAAGGAAGTCTGAAATCCCATCTGTTTGCCCGATTTTGTTTCATAATTTGTTCATCCACGAATTACTTGGACAGAATTTGGTTTGCAGTGTATATTTCATCTTATGTATCTACTACCTCTGTAGACATAATCTACACTGATTTATTTCTCGTTCGTTATATATTGTTCTGACAGAAAAATAAATTGTCTTGTGTTTTTGACTTCCCAACATTACTGTTTAAATTTTTCAAATGGTGACCTCCATTTCCAGTTTTTGTGTTTTGTCTGGATTTTAGTCATTTGCACTCATTTTAATCATTTACACTAGTAAACTGTACCTACCTGTAGCTGTACGTTTAGTTAACTGGTTTTAATATCTTTATGCGCTTGTCGTCTATTTCACTCTTTGAAATTATAACTAATTCCAATAATTCACAATCATAACACTCAAACCGTGCCTCCATCGACCTCGTTAATCAAACCGCTAAAACGCAGTTACATTCATAATTAGCATCTCAAGTCGGACATCCATCAGTTATCATGTTTGATGGTCTGTTTGTCCGTATGTTAGCACGTTTCTAGGTGACTGCTGTACCTAACTGAATGCTATGTGTAATATGTACGTGATTGATTAGTTTATTTTGTTGATTTAAACTAGCGCTAAAATTTAGTTAATTTTTATCGTGATTTGTGGTGGTTAGCGTGTACCAAATATAGAGCTGATAGTGTAATTTGTTAGCGTGTCGTGTGATGAAATGTTTACTTGATTTATTTCACAACTGTGACGGTATTTCCGTTGGAATGGACAATTACGAGTTTTACTAAATAAAAATGTATCTAAGGGTTTATTTTTTTGCCCGTCGGGGTTGTTCGCAAGAGATACCGCGGCCTCGACATGAAGGGCTAAGAAGGAACATGGGTGGTTTTTAGTCAGTAGAAGTCTGACACTCCCTTTCGCTCTGCCCAAGAGCAAATATAGCAAAGATCTAAATGACTGACTGCCTCATTAGACTGCTGCAGCTGCTGCTGTGCATGAGGTCCTAGGTTCGATTCCCTGGTTGGGAGAAGTGTTATTGGGGGTTTTCCATCAGGAATTTCTCAGTAGTAGCCACAGAGGCTCGTTCCTAATTTCATGGGAATTAAACATAACTGACGCGGCTAATGTGGGTGTACTAATAATTAGACCCGTGCTTAACCCATCGAGGACTACTGGCGTGATGTTATGTTAGGTATGTTTACAATAAATAAGCTCGTTCCGTCGTCGACCTCATCTCTTAAGTAAACTCTCTCTCGAGTAAGCCCATCATTCCAAAAGACGTCCACTGCTGGACATAGGCCTCCAAGAGTAAGCCCATTTCAAATATAAAGAATTAACATTATTTCACTACTCATCGCCTTATTCAAGGTAGTAAGAATGTGAAACTATTTCTGAAATCAAATTACACAGTAATTTAACAGAAAACATCAATAAACTAGCCAAAAAACCGCCATCACTGAAATGCACAGTGGGCACTCAGCAAAAGCCAGGTGGGCAAAGAAATAAAAAGCGGGATCGAGTCGTTACGTCGGGTGCGAGACGTCGTTACAAACGAGCGGAGATCTGCGATAGCCAGCTGAACTTGTGGGCGGGGACTGCACACAGGGCAAACTATTATGAAAAATCCTTGATTTTTCTAAAATTTTCTATAGTTTTTATTTTAGTCGAAAATTGTTTTTTTTTTTGCAACTGGTGCGCGTTAATACATAAACATAGCTGAAGCAATAGGAGTGTGTAAGGATTCGTAGCAGATGGCTTTCTTTTGTTTCTACCTACCTCTATTGGTAAAAATCATGAGTTCACTTATATGCAAATTTTTTTTTATGGCAATAGTAAACAAGTTTATTAAAATTATAATTTTTTGCTTAAAGAATAACGAACAAACCTACTTATTAAAATTATGACTTGGAACTTCATACAGATGGAAACCCTGTTTAAAAATATAGTAGTAAATAAACTATTATTAATTCTGAACTCCAGGATGGATAGCGGAAACGTGGTGGACAGTTTTTACTTTTCAAGGATGTTCAGAATAGACATTTTAAAAGATGCGAAATTGACCTCTTTTTTTTTTGGGGGGGTGGGAAATCATCAAATTTAATCTTGGGCAGAGCGAAAAAGAGTGTCAGACTTCTTCTGACTAAAAACCACCCATGTTCCTTCTTAGCCCTTGCGTCGAGGCCGCGGTATCTCTTTCGAACAACCCGCAGCCCCGATGGGCAAAATTGACCCCTTAGTGTGGAAAAAACAGGCACAAAATCTCCCCGAGTGAAGACGTCATGTGCATCAGCAGGTTAATAACTTTGAAGAAAGAAGAAGGTCGCCGTTAGATCAAAAGCGCGATGACCTTAAAGCTGGACCACCTACAGTACAGCTCTATAATGTCATCGATGGTGTTCTGACATGTTCGCTTTATGCTCGTACTTTTTCGGCCAAAGTTGGATATGCTAGCCACTTAAGAGCACACGAAAGAGTAGCACAACAAAGTTCTTGACAATTTATAGAAAGTCAGCCAATGCAGTCGATGTGGCCGAAATCGGCATCATCATCATCACCAATAAATGAATCAGTACAAAATAATAATAATCACAGAAAATAGCACTAAAAACTATTTTGACCCCTACAACTTCAACTCAGCCCACAGTGGCCATAGAGTAAAGAGACAATCGGAAGCGGCGAACGTTAACGTTGCTCCGTAACGATGGCCGGATAATCCTCGCGATCGAGTCCACGATGCCGATCCAATTTACCCTCTACCCGGCTACCCGGCCGATACCCGGTTCTCATCGTGTTATTTGAGACAAGCATTCCGATTTATTTTCTGACCGCTTTTGCTGTTAATTTTCAAAGAATTTCGATTGAGATTGATAAAATTATACGCAAATAATTATGAGTATATGGTTATTACCCTTTACTTTACAAAGCATAGATTATAGCTGTATCATTTATTGATGAAAAAACTTATCTGCTTTTTGATTAATTAAATATTAATCAAAAAGCAGATAAGTTCCCAAAATCTTATAAAAGTTGTTCATCTTCTTATTCTTATCTTAATGCTATTCAGGCATTCATCCTTTTCATTGCAATGACTACTTATTAAACTGACGAATCCTCATACAAATGGTTTTTAAAGGAGTCAGTTGTCTTATTTCTGCAAAATTCTTATTTGTTTTCGCTTCTATATTGTGTACACAAATGCTTTTAATAATAAGACCATTTTATTACAATGGCTTTAAGTGTTAGTCTCATCTAGATAACACCCAAACTTAGCGTGTCTAAAAACAAATTGTTTTATTTGTTAACTCAACAAAACTTACGTAAAAGAAAAGATAACAAGTTAGTACACTATTTTACCATTCTCGGATTACCATGAAAATCAGCTTGTTTTTATCTTTATTAGTACAAACAATCTATTTAGATAATACTGACTATAAACATTTTTCCAAGACTCCATTTGAAGACCACCGCGTATTTACTCAATAAATTATCGAACTGTCTCATACAAGAAATACCAATATGTACAAATAGTAAAAATATATTGATACAAGTAAAAATGTCACGGAACCGAAATACGAGGTTTGTGTGTCGTCGGTATCTTTGTCGTCCTAGCGAGCTAATACTAAATCGACCAATCCCTTTGCTCCTTTTGCTTCGTGACGTACGAAACGAGCCGACTGTACCCGAACGGTTTGTCCAACTAATTTGACATTCGATTTTTCGAATGTCGTATTGACAGATAGTCCTTCTGGGAACGTGTGTGAAGCGAAGGCAAACGCGATTTTAACGTGTCCACGCTAAAGATCGACGTTGGTTGACGTCGGCAAAGAAAAATAAATATTTATTTATTTATCTCGCTCCTCTAATCACTTTTGTAATTCTATGGAAGGGTTTAAATTTTTCATGTCTGCTGCTACCATTTTTGTTGCTTTTGTCCGAAGTTTGGAGGTAAATATAGAAATTCTTGTGAAGTTTTGTGACTTCTGTTTTTTTAGGACCTGATCAAACAAAGTTAATTTTGTTGACGATTCTAGAATTTTATTATATGACGCATGTAATTCTTTGATGCAAAAAGTTGCACATATCGAGTTGGATTACAATATACCAGATATACTGTAGTTAATTAATATCCATTTTGATGAGGGAAATAAAGCAAAAAGTTGCTGTCAGCTGCTTGTCACCCTGTATCCTTTACGAGAATTATCTGATCGAGTTGAGTCATTATAAGATTCATAATTTATTATGGCCTAGAAACCAGTTAATAAACACACTAACATACATAGCTGTAATAATGATATCTGAGAAATTAATGCTTGCAGTAATTTAAATTGTTATTAATAACTTGGCGACAGTCTGTAGATATTTTTGATATTTCAGAACAGTGAGGCGTGAATTTGTGCTGCGGGTTGTTCGAAAGAGATACTGCGGCTTCGGACACAAACGGCTACGAAGGAACATGAGTGGTTTTTAGTCAGTAAAGGTCTGACACTTCCTACCGCACCGCCTATAGCGGGAGGAGTCGTTTGATAATCCTTTGATTTTTGATTTGTTGGTCCTTTATGTCTGGGGCCGCGGTATCTCTTTCGAACAAACCGCAGCACAATACCCGACCTGGGAATCGAACCTAGGACCTCATGCTCAGCAGCCGCGATTACGTCCACAGACCAATGGTTCAGCCCCTACAAATAACCTAATCAACACATACTGCGTACATAATTCTGAGTAAATACACACTCACGGTGTTTACCGACAACTTAACGCTGAGTTTCTTTTTTGATTAACATAAGTACACTAAAATGTGTGAGCAAATAAACTCGCCGACCGATAATTTATTAATACACCTAAACATGTTGTTTGCACTTCAATTTAACGGCTCGGTACTGAAGAATTTCTAAATGTTGTTACTCATCAATTTTGAACCCTATTGTGAAAATTGGTGAGACTAGTTTGGATAGGAACGTGATTGATAGATGAATATGCAATGTGTGCGTATGCAAAATTGATTTCATTTGCAAATAGACGCAAAATGACAAGTTATTTTGTCACTTCACTATTTCAACACTATATAGGGTGTAAAAGTACCCTTAACGCAAACGAAAGGCATTTGTTCTCCCCACCACTGCGATCATTTTTTTGTTCTAGACCATACCTGGGAACCTCTTAGTTGCGGAGATATTGGGGGTCAAAGTTCCAAATTTTTCACAGCTGTTTTTGTAAATACTAGTATTTCAGGTTTTAACTTTACTTAAATTACCTCCATGACCCGTTTACTATCCAAAGCATCCACTAGCACAATGTTTTAAGAGTGCTACTTTGAGTTTTACCGTAAAATGTGATTTTTGACCCCAAAAAAAAAAGTCATTTCCCAGCAAACATTTTTGCGTAGGGGTACTTGGTTTGATGTACAGAATGCTTGGTTGTCGTATGCGTGAAGGGTTCGTTTACACCCTGTATAGGTACTGCAAGTGGCAACTTTACACAACAAAATTGCCTATCAAGATTGAAGACTCGGTAAAATACAAAAACCTTGTAAAAAAGTACGTTATACTAAAACAAAACATATCTCCAAACAATCATAAAACGATTACACACAAGCTCTTACACGAATTTCATTTTATTCCCAAGTAAACGATAAAAATAAAAGCAATAAAACTGTGAACCTTAAAAGAGGGACTGAAACTGCAGAAATAACATATAAGAGTTCCAAAATCGATTAAACTTAGCCAGTTTTGGAGACAGTCATTTACGGAGATCATAAAACTGAAGATGTCGATGTCACTGTGACTGCGACCTTATTTGATGGAGTTTCAATTCTGTGGGCCTATCACGAACCTGCGGAGCTAATGAAACTCAGACTTAATTGAAGCGACACCTGCGTTTTGCACCAAGGACTGCAATGGAGAATTCAAATTCATGAAATAGTGCATGCTACGAACCACGGGTCCACGATGCGACTTGCGACCCCGCGACAATACGATACTCATGCAAAAGAAACTACTGACTTGCTTGTGTAGCTTGACGCAAGTCGACACAAGGAGTTAAACAAATATTAATTAATTGATTCTGGTATTCAGCTGCGTCTGGTTAGACTGAAAGCCGACCCCAACACAGTTGGGAAAAGGTTAGGCAGATGATGCTAATTGAACTCCAAATAGCTTCACTGATTAAAACACTAATAAAATTGTAGTTTTAATTAAAGACTCATACGAATTTCTGTCGCTTTTACGTCGCGTGGTCATGTTAGGACTTCATATATGACGGGTTTGATTTCTGTTCAAACTCTATTGGTGAGATCAAAAGTCGTGTGGAGTATTTATCGACACTTAAAGTGGCATATAGAGAGCTCTTTAATTGAAATCGTACAATATTTCATTGGCTGTTAAGGCAATGATTATTTTGCTTTGTTGTTATGATTTATGTTCAGGATCCTTCTAAGGAAGTCAGGATTTTTGAGAAACAGATGTTTCTTTTTTTAAGCCCTACACTATGTCATGTAAGTACAGACTTTAGCCAGTTCCTTTGGAAAACCAAGAAATATCGAGTACTTTAACATTTCAAACTCCAATAATAACAAGAGGCTCTCACAAGAGGAACTGATAATCTGGTGAAGGTCGCAGGATTCTGTTGGATGGTAAGTGCATGAACTGTTCGATTTGGTAGCTTTGGTTCCCTAAAGCATCACCGTACCGCCGAAACACCTCCATGAATGAATATAGTCTCCACTATATCCAGCAATGGAGATTTTTTGGCAAAAATTATGAAGATGAACAACCATTGTAATCAGATTTTTAACTGACATGGTCACTAGCACTATTATTTATACTGAAAACGGGATTATTATCAGTAAACATGGTAAATATCCCGTTTTCAGTATAAATAATAACCATTGTAATCTATCACTAGACTTATTTATTTATGAAAGGTAGCTTCACAGCTTACAGTAAAATAACTTAAAATTATTATTATCAGTTCGTTTCCATTTGAAAAAGTATGTTTTGGCAGTCATAAGAGTACTTATACCTCCGACTCTTATAAGAAACAATATCCAACTACCTACAGGCACAAACTTCAAACTAGAAACCCCTAGACGTCCTAAAAAGGCTGACATGTCCACCCTAAAGTACTTCCCTACGTGTCGGCCGTGACTAGTTGAGACACGTAAAAAGAGTGATCGTATAGAGGGCAGCACATTCGAACGACATGTAACTGGCCACCGGGGAGCCACTGCATTGACCATTCCGAATAAAATACGTTTTTACGACTCTATAGTCGTTTAGGGCTGTTCGAGTTCTTGAAGAGGAGTTTTGTTTATTTTAGTGATATCTTTTTGTTATTATGTGAGAAGAGGATATTTTCAGGAAATTGTCATGTATTGGTTGAATGGCAATCAAGTAACTTATGTTTGAGGTACAGCACTAACAACTAAATTGAACATCTGATGCCATTTTTTTTTCGGAGATCCCGCGCATTCGCAAAATCACTTTGATTTTTTAAAAGACAATTATGCCTGTTAAGATACTTTAACCTTTCGTAGGCCGTGTAATTAGACACAAATAAAAAGCCATTGTGTCTCGCGTGGATCTACGTTCGAAAGGTTAAGTTAGTGATCCAAATACAAAGTCACGCATTGTTCTAGTCTTTGAAAACATCAATGTAACAAATTATCTGTTGTTTTCTTTTTGTTGCAAAGTAAAGCATATACCCAATCTCCATCCAACATACAAGATAACAATGCCGAGTGCGTTGTTTTCTTGTAAAAGAAAATAAAACCAAACACAATATTTACGAAAAACTCTTTTTTTTTGTTCAACTACGTGCCACCCCTAACTCCGGAAGAACTCAGTTATAGTTTCAACGATATTTACGGGAACGATGTTGCTGAAAATATTGTCTGCAATTTATTGTTCAGATTTCGTGTGTTTTCGATTTATCGCTGTGGAGTTGTGTGGCGACGGATAACGTGGAACGAACGTTGGGTTCGCGGGGCTTAGGGTACTGTAGATAAAGAAATGCGTGAAAGGGATTTTGTTTCTTGTCTTTTATTTGACTGTTTTTTTTTTATTTTACTTGGCTATAAAGACTATCCAATTTGTTTATTTGTATAATAACAGTATATTGATGACAATTTTTTTTTTTTTTTTTTAAAAAGAACGTTGCCCCACTTTAGGAATTTCTCCTGTATCGTGGGTGCGTTTATAAACATTTAAACTCACATACACAGAACACCCAGACCCGAAACAACTATCTGTAGGCCATACAAATATTTGTTTCGTGCGGGGATCGAACCCGCGACACGCAGCGCAGCAGTCTAATTACATTGTAGCGGCAATCCAAAAAGCAATAGGTTCAGCAGCGTTGCACAGAAAGTACTACAGCGTCTTACATGCCACTAATGACGAAATAACATCAAAATCCTAAAAGGCGAAATTAAAGTTATCCGCAACTTTTATTAAGACGATCTAGGGACTTAAGGATAAGTGGAAGGAGGAACGGAGGCCTGTAATTATTAATATTAACTTACCTGTTTTTTTTTTATAAGTTTTGTATGAAATATTTAAAAATGTAAATTGCATTTAGGAAAATAAATAAAGGACCTAATAATATTTACTATATAAATAAAAATATTTATTTTGTTTTAGAAAAACTTGACCACAACTTTCATATTAGCCTACCAGAGACAACACACGTCGGTCGGAGGATCCTCCCTTTTCTAATGGGCAACACTCTTGTATTTTCCATAATCTACGAGAGTCTACGTGATACAATCGATTCAATATTAATTCTAATTTCAGCTATAGTACATTGACTATCACACAACACTATTCCAGTCAGCTCATCCGGTGTGCATGTAACAAGACGTCGGATTTGCACCGAAGTGATATGTTTCACCGAGGAACAAATTCTCTGTCTGATTCTCTGTCTGCTACATACATACATACATGTCTGTGCAAACTGTGGAGATGCACAGTTTTCAGCGATAATAAAGTCGATGATTAAGTTGTTTTGTGTTTAGTAGCTATATAGCCATCGAAATAGTAAAATATCATATGTTTTTAAACTGACTTGGTGACTAACACTATTTTAAACAAAACACAACGAAACAAAAAGTAAATAATGGAAAATATCCCATTTTCAGTGTGAATAAGATACTAACTGGATCCTACAAAAGTTTCCTTGTGCCTACTTTTATAGAAACATATAGACAAACTCAAAAAAAAAGTAATGATCCAAAGAAATTCATTTAAAGTAGACATCTTGTGTCCTACATACCTTAACAGAATGTATATCAATCATTTCAGATTTCTTTATTAAAAATGCAAGGAAAATCTTTCGCAAAAAAATCTACAAAACAAAATTCAATCTCAGCCACCCCTCAGTTTAACCCACAATTTAATCCAAAAAGCGGCGACAACTACAACCGTGGAACATTAAAAAAGCACTTGTCATAACCAACCCTTAGTAAAAAGGGAAAAATTCGAAAAACAAAAACCCGTGGAATAGCCCCAGGTGTCAGTTTTTAATAAAGGCCCAATCAGTCGGCGGCCGGAAGCGACGTCGGCGCCGCTCTTCCGTGCCGGAAATGGAGCTCGTGTTTGCCAGCGCCCTCTGTCGGCTTCCCCCGGAAACGACGGTGTCGCCCCCGGGCGCAAGAACCCGACAAAATGAACCTTGCGATACGTTCTCTCATCAGGTAGGGTGGCGTTGAGAAATAATATTTTGGGATATTTTGGAGTTGACTGGCAGAGACAGTGTGGGTGAGTTAATGTTGAATTTGTGATAGACCCTCTCATGCAATTACATTAAATACATATAGTTGTGATGTCAATATGGACTAGGTTGCTACGGGATCCTGGCAACCTAGTCCATATTGACATCACAACTATATTGGTAACTTTCCCGATACGCCAACTAAACAAAAGACGTGCAAAGCAAGAGAAACAAGTGCCTTTTCTTAACTATTTTAATCTTCATACATTGAGTCCTGTTTCGTTAACACTTTTACCACTTTTATTAAATAAAACAAGCAGAAAAGACTCAATGAAGCGTTTCTTTTTAACCAAACGGCCTTTTTCATGATTGATATTCTTTTGTATAGTACACGAAAAGCTGCAGACAAAGTATCTTCAGCGCTGTTACCGAGGCTGCTGTGATAACGGCGAGTATTCGGTCAATACAATTTACTATTACCTACCTAGCGACACTTTTAAATTATAATGCTTAACTTATAATGACGGGCATTTTTTTAGTCTAGAATATCCCAGAATATCGCCGCCCACGTATACTTCCTACTCTCAAGCCGCAATAAACGCGTGCCGTATTAAAACGTTTGAAGCTTGTTTTTTGGTTAGCTCTGTTTGTTTGTGCACCCCTTGCACCCTTTGATGACGCCAAACCAAACTGAATCCCTGTTGCGGTTCTACAATAAATATAGGGGTTGAAAGTGTAAAAGGAGTTTATATTGCATTTTAAAGTGTGGTGTTTGTAGTTAAAATGGTGTGGTGCTGATGTGTACCTATGGTGTTCAGTAGGTTATGCATAAAAAAACATCATAAGGATGTAGCAAAATGTTGCAGCTATCAATACATCCCGTATTGATAGCTGCAACATTTTGCCAGTTATGTTTAAGTCCCGTGTAACAGAGGTCTAAACAAATTAAAAGGCTTTAAATTACAATTTGCCTGAACACTGTACTGATTACAACATCTCACATAGAAAGAATAGAAAACTAAAAGAACGTGCTAAACTATTATTTTGTCTCTAATCATATTTTGTCGAAAAACATGTTTTTTGTTTTATTTTGTTCAGCAAAATCCGACATACAACTGAACAACAACAACAACATTCGACTTTTAAACGTGTCAACAGACTCTTTTCTGTTCTCCCCCTCCCTCCTCTAGATGCTAACACACCCTCTAGGCTAAGTAATGCTAGAGTAGGTAAGACATAGATTGTTTTTACACCGTATTATGGGACGTGATAAAAAGTAGGTCCTAAAAAACTGAGGACGAGGTTTTTTATAGTAGGACATTGATTGTCTCTAGAGGTTAGCAACAAAATGTTTCAAAACATTGCAGGAGTCTCACAGGTTCATACCATGGCTCATATCAAAACATTTTAAACTTTTCGATTCAAACAACATTATTGTATGTCAAGTTAAAATTAAGTTGTAATTTCTCGTCCCAAAACCTTTCCACTATATCCTGAATGTGTGAGACCTGTAACACTTGCTAACACGTAGCGTGTAGCGTGGTAAATGAGAGTGTCACGCTGGGAGAACTTAATGAAATTGAATTAAAACATACTGGACTAACTGCCGCACTCAGAGAGCTTTAATGATTACTTAGGCCATCCCTTAGTAAAGGTTTTGACAGTTTTGTCATAAAAAGTATGTCAAACCTTTACTAAGTGACGGCTTAAGTAATCATTAAATATCTCTGAATACCGCAGTTAGACAGTAGTTTTTACGAGATCTAATAATTGCAAATTAAGTTGCCAGCATCGTCCCACAATCGTCCCACTATATTCTGAATGTGCCAGACCTGGGACAATACTTCGCTAACACGTAGCGTGGCGTGATAAATGCGCGTGTCACGCTGGCTGCTGCCGCGATCACTCTCCGCCAACTAGACGAATGCCCGCGGATTTGTCACGCTGACGTCGGGACTGACGTGACGAAAAACGGCTGGGAATTTCAGCTTTTTAGTAGCTGCAGGTGTCATTATTCTTTTTGAGCTGAAGTTATTGCTAGTTGGAGTGGTGAAATATATTTATTTTTTGGAAAATTGTTCTATAATACTTAGCACTATACGGGACAATGCGAACAACGTCGAAATCTGCTAAAAAAACAAACTGGCTAAATATTACTAGCTCGTTTGGATTTAGAGTAACGTGTGTTAGGCAAGGTTTCAAGTTAGATAGATAGATAGATAGATAGATGCATCGGGCTAGTGTCCGCAACTCCACGCCTTGAGCGCGTTTTTTGCGTGCGGGTGGGAATCTTATTCGATCCACCTCAGCTCCCCGAGAAAAGCCAGCAACCCCTTGGTGTTACCGGCAATCTCGCGGAGAGTACCTGGGTTACCGAAGTACTTGGCCCTGTATGGGGCAACCCCCGTACAGTGCAGGAGCACGTGGGCTGCTGTTTCTTCTTCCTCCATGCAGGCTCGACACAGAGGACTATCTGTGACTCCTATAACAAAGAGGTGCTTGTTAAAAGTACCGTGTCCAGTGATGGCGGCCGTCACTGTGCGTAGCTGCAGCTTAGTTAGCCGGAGCGCTTGTTTGGTGAGGCGGGCGTCGATGGCGGGAAGCGCCTCCTTGGCCTGCCTGCACTCGCCGTGGTCTAGCCACAGCTTCGCGTGAAGTTCCCTGGTACGTTTCCTTACCAGCGTGCGAAGATAACCGAAAGGGAGCGGCACGATGGGTTCTGGTCCCACCGCTGCCATGCTTGAGCCCCTTCGAGCGAGCTCGTCCGCTGCATCGTTGCCTCGGGAGTCGCTATGTCCTTTAATCCATTGAATGGTTATATTGTTTAGATTACCTACCTGGTTCAGGCGTTGGTGGCACTCGTGTATCAGCCCGGAATTGACCGTGTGGCTCCTTAATGCCAGCAGCACCGCCATGCTGTCAGAAAGTATACGGATAGAGTAATCCTTTACCTCCCGAGCCAAGATGGCTGATGCCGCCAGGGTGATACCCATACATTCTGCCTGAAAGACAGTGTTGTGGGCCCCCAGAGGTACGGCTAAGTGGATATTGAGATCCTCCGAGAAGACTCCGGCTCCAGTGCCAGTACCTGTTTTGGATCCATCCGTGAAGATCCGCACTTCTGCAGGGTTAAGTCCCTCGCAGCGGTGATCCTCATGGAGTTGGATTTTGTATTTCTTATCGAATACGTACTGTTTGGGTACTCGATCGTTTACAGCTTTCACCAGGGGGAATTCGCTTTGGAATCCCTCCAGTGCCGCAGTATGCTGCGTGTACTTCTTACCCCAGAGTTGTAGCGTATTGAGGCGCACCGCCGTCATCGTTGCTTCCTGCTGAATGAACAGGTGGAGCGGCGGAAGCCCCAGTATGGCTTCGAGGGCTGCGGTCGGAGTTGTCCTCATGCAGCCTGTGATCGCCATGCAGGCGAGCCTTTGCATACGTTGCAGCTTGCTTATGGCTGTTATTAATTTGGTGCGGGGCCACCAGACCACTGCCCCGTAGGTGATCATGGGTCGGATTACCGCACAGTAAAGCCAAAGTATAATTTTGGGGGATAGGCCCCACTTCTTACCTATCATCCTCCTGCACTGCCAAAAGGTGATGCAGGCCCTGTTTAGCTTGTTGTCAAGATGACTGCTCCAATTTAACTTACTGTCCAGGATAACTCCCAGGTATTTGACCTCGTTGGTAACCTGGAGCTCAGTGTCGAATAGCTTAGGTAGGCGATGCGGGCCTAGCGTTCGTTTTTGGGTAAACATGACTAGTTCAGTTTTTGTGGGGTTCACTGAGAGATCGAACTCAGCACACCATCGCTCAACTATGCGTAGCGCCTGCTGAGCGAGGTTGCAAATTGTCCCTGTCACCTTCCCCGAGATGAGGATGGCGAGATCGTCTGCGTACCCAATAGTGTAAAAGTGGTTAGCATTGAGCTTCGCGATGAGGTCATTAATCACCAGATTCCAGAGGAGGGGCGATAGCACTCCTCCTTGGGGACAACCCTTGGCTATCACTGCCATCTGCTGCTCTACTCCAAGGCGGACTACTCTTTTGCTAAGCATATTGGTAATCCAGTCTGTCAGTACCTGTTCCACACCGTGACGGGAGAGGGCGGCGCTGATGCTGGAGAAGTTTGTTTTATCGAAGGCCCCTTCGATATCTATGAAAGTACCCAGGCAGGTGCCCTTCTGATGTATCGCTTCTTCTATCCGGCTGACTACTAGATGAAGAGCAGATTCAGTGGACTTACCCGCGCTGTATGCGTGTTGGTTTGCATGAAGTGGTGTTGCTTTTAAAGCGCCATCCCTCAGCTCTCTCTCGCATATCTTCTCCATAGTTTTCAGGAGAAAGGAGGTCAGGCTGATCGGCCGGTGGGATTTGGCATTAGTATAGTCACTCTTACCTGGCTTAGGGATAAATATGACTTTCACCTCCCTCCATCCTTTCGGGACATACCGAAAGGCCAGGCACGCCCGCAAAATAGGCACCAGTATTTCCACAACGGAGAGCCCGCCCCACTGCAGTAGTGCAGGAAACACCCCGTCCGGACCGGACGCCTTGAAAGGATGGAAGCACCCGATCGCCCACTGGACTTTCTCCAGTGTGATCATCATGTGAGCGTATTTCCAGTCGTTTTCTGTTGGTGTTTGGTTTACCTCAGTCCAGTCAATTGTGGGTGTGAAAACGCAACCTGGGAAGTGAGTTTCAATAAGGACGCGCATCGCCTCTTCTGGAGTAGTGGTAAGCGTGTTGTCAGGTTTACGGAGCACTGCAGGTCCGGCAGAGTTCTGCTGTGCCAGTATTTTCCTTACCCTGTTTGCTTGTTGGCAGGATTCTATTTTCCCGCAGAATTTCTTCCAGCCAGCAGAGCTTCTGTGTCGTATGCATTTTTTGTAGCTGGATTTGGCCGCCCTATAGACGTCCCAATCCTCATCAGCACAGGTGTTCATGGCTCTGTTAAGGGCTGCCCTTACCTTCCTGCGCTTACGTTCCAAATCCGGTCCCCACCATGGTTGCTTGCCTGGTGTTTTAGGCGGAGTGGTTTCTGGGCAGGATGCATGGTAGCTATCTAACAGAGATTTTGTCAGGTAACTTACTCGCTCTTCGATCTGGCCCGTGTCCTCAAGGGTCTTCCAGTGCTTTGTTGGCGCAAGCTTGGTTTCAAGGATGCGAGTGTAGGCAGCTCGATCCGTATTGCGTGGGTTGCGGCGTGGCAGTATAGGTGTCACACAAACCGGGATGTCGAAGCGGATCCACCTGTGATCCGAGCAGGAGGCCTCTTTCGAGACCTGCCAGCCGGATGTGATGGCCGCTACGCCTTCCGATGCCAGAGTGAGATCTATGATCGTTTGACTGCGTCTGGTGACGAATGTTGGTTCGGAACCTGTATTTAATAGGGTTAGGTTTGTCGTAAACAGATAGTCAACTAAAGCCTTACCTCTTTCGTTCTGCGTGTTCATGCCCCACAGAGGGTGATGAGCGTTTGCGTCGGCCCCTATGACCACCTCAAGCCGTGTGCACTCACAGTGCCTTACGAGGCGGGCGAGGTCATGCGGGGGTGGCTCCTCAGCCTCAGGCATATATGCCGAGACGAAAGCCACCTCTACTTCCGTGTCCCCGCGCTGTAATAGCAGCCTAGCTGCAGAGATATCCCTGCAACAGAATTCCGTAAGTGGCTGTGCTTTTATGTTACGCGTCGTATAGATACACGATCTTGGATTATCGTGCTCTGAGCTAAATAGAAGCTTACCCCCAAGATTGGAGAGTCCTTGTATACGTCCCGCCCTGATCCACGGCTCCTGGATAAGGACTATGGCCGTGTGTTGTACCTCCAGCCACTTCCGTAGCTGAGCCGTTGCGGTCTGACTGTGGTGGAGGTTTGCCTGCAGGACTTTACAGGTTAACGAAGGGGATGCCATTGCTGGTCGATCCTTCCTCGTCACCCTCAAGCCGCAGCCCGGCAAACAGAAAGCCGGGGTCGAAGCCGCCCTCCTCCAGGTCGGAAGCTGATGACAATAAATCGTCATCAAGCTCCCCACCCGACGTAAGGACGGTTTCCACTCCGACAGCTGCTGGGGCCTTTGGCTCTGCTCCCGCAGGCACGACCGTGGGCCGTTCCGTGGAAATCGTGGAGGGAGTTGTCTCCTCCACCCGTGTCACCCCTGTTGTGGTTGCTTGCTCTGGATATCCCTGAGGTACATTGACGAACTTGCCATTCGGTGCCTGGAACATCACGTAGACCCTCCCGGCACAGAATGACAGTCGTCGTTCAGCATTCAGCAAAGTTGGGATATGGTCCTCAGGGATCCCGACTACCACGAAGCATGCATTTTCTTGCCTCTTGGCATGCAGCAGTCCCCAACTCCTGATGTCTATCCACCGATTCTGGTGGCACAGAAGCCGCCCGATGTTTTGTGGGTCTGTGAATACACCCCGGTCGTCAGGGATCAGGATGCCGCAGCGTACGCGTCGCTTGATGTCTGCCTGCTTCTTGATGACCAGCGACGTGCCGGCAAGAGGAGGCATCTCGGCGACTAGCTTCTTCAGCCAGCTTAAGGTGACTTCGCTGTCACACCACAGGTTGAGGACCCCATCAGCGAACGTCGGCCTTGCGTTGAAGACCGGCACTGGTAAGTCCTCCGCGTCAGGGGAGCAGGCTTCGGCGAGCATCTTCCTCTGGAGTGCCTCAAGGATCTGGTCCGCCACCTCCTTGTTGATCTGCCCCGTCTGGCCGCACGTGACTGCGACGTCGAGGTCTGATCCTGCAGCTTGGGCATAGCTACGGTTCGCGACCCGCTTGGACTTATCAAGCCGCGGCCGCTTACGCTCCCCTCGAGGTGATGAGGTCTCGTTGAGAGCCCGCTTGGCCGCGGCCTGATCCTTCCGAACAGGTCGCTGTGTAGTCGCCGTGGCTGGTCCTTCTACCGTGCCTTGTCCTTCCACCGTGCCGGCTGGTGGTCGACTGGGGCCTGGTCGGCTGTTGTCGACTTCGGCCTGCGCCCGCCTGCCTGCGGAGAAGAAGTTGACTTTGCCACTGGTCGGTTGCTCCTGACCTGCAGCATTAGCCAGCGTTAATTGACGGGATTTACCCTTACCTTGTGCCGCTAGCCGTTGTTTTTTGTTCGGCCTATTCCTTCTTCTAGCACCACTTGCCAAGGGGGCCGGAGCAGCTTGCACTGCAGGGTCCGCGCGTTGACGACGTGATGCCGGAGCGTTACCCCCCTTCCTGCCTTTGTTCCTGCCCTTCTGCACCTGCCAGTTACGCGCGAACACGTCGTCGGTGTTGCAGAGCTCTACCGACTGACCAGTGACGGACAGCGGGGGAGGGGCTACTAGAGGAACAATGGGCGGGGGAGGATTCGGCAGCAGAGCCCGACCACCGGCGTTAACCGTCGTGGGGGGCTGTGCACCCTGAAGGGGAGAAGGATCGGAACTGGTCCCAAGCAGCACCGATGTCCTTCCCTTGTTGTGGGACTTGTTGGTCTTGACCGCGGTATTCGCCACGGCCGGACCAGTGCCCGCACTGGGGCTCGCCGCGTTGGCAGCTGAGCACCCGGGGGCTGAAGAGGTGCTAGGAGCACCCCCCTTCGGAGTTCTGGCTTTCGCCTTCGCTCCGGTGTGTGTTTGTGCCTTGTGAGTGTTTGTGTTAGTGGTTGTTGTATGTATGTGAGTGGATGGTGTGTCTGCGTGTGTGTTTGTTGCATGTGTGTTGTGTGTGTGTGTGTTAGTAATGTCAGTTTTCTTATCCATAGTGTTACCTTATTTAAACTTCATCTCTTTGGCTTCCCACCCTCCTTGGAGCCCGCACCAGGGAACGTCTCGCTACAAGCTAGCTCGAACGTTAGGACTACCATCGAGATATAGGAGTGTTAGGCTGGTTCACAGTGCGACATCGGGTGCTTGATCGGGTTGGCATAGGGGACTGACTAATCCCTTCTGAACTGATCAACCCTCACTTACACCGTCAGCATGACCTTCACCACCGCTTTGGCTATCCTGAGATAACCTCCGCGGACCTCCCACTCCTCGCCGTGACCCTCTGACGGGACACTATGGCCATTTCCCTACCCCCGGCTATTGGGTAGGGCCACCGTTTCGCTTGAAATCCGGACCAAAGAGGGCGTGTTGCCTTGCGGACACATTACCACCAGCGCCGCTCGGCTCAACCCCCCAGGACTCCTTCATCCCCGCTTACGGCGCTCAACTGCGCAGGTCCTAGCGCAGGTGACTGGTTGTACCTACTCGGTACCAGCTGAATTTTAGTGGCATCCGAGCCCACCACCATCCAGTCACAGATGGTCGCAGTAAGGTAGGGTAGAACGCGCCTGGTGGTTTTTGTTACGTCTATTTCGTATGGAATTAGACCAAAAACGGGGCGGCAACCACGTGAAGGTGAACACACCAGACTTGCCTTGAGGATCTACACGACTGTGGCGCTCTCCCTCAAGACCCCGCCACCTTGCCGCCTCTGAGGGAGGCAGTAAGGTAGACCTGCATCTATACTACCAAGCAAAGCATAAGCAAAGCGTGTCGTTGTGCAATCGCAAAAGCATAAATACAAGCCCTCCCCTTTCTCTTTAAGGTTTCAAGTTCTTCTGTTACCATTTTTTCTGATAAAACCGTTCTATAACATCTTAGACTTCTTTAGCTGTGTCTTTGATAATCGTTTCTTTGCTCTTTCACAGCTCTCTCCTTACAACACTTTTCTAAACGATGTCCAGGACGCTGATTTTAACTTTCATAAAGCGTACGAATAGTGTAGGCGTAGACGTATTCGTACATGAAACTCAAGATGATCTTCTGAAAAGGCAATGACTTAAAAGATTACTAAACAGAAGTAGTCACTCGTTTTGGAGTCATAATATTATATGGTGTTGTTAATATTTCCAATCAACATAAGTGACAATCAAGTAACATTCGTGCAGCACCCACAATCTTTGATTGCATTGGTAATCTTCTTCTTATAAAGGCAAAAATACATAAAACTTTACAATTCATACACAACCATCTCAGTGAAAATGGCTGACTGTTATGACTTACTAAGTCCCTGAATTAGTCTATTAAGTATAATTTACAGCCTCTCCAAATTCTCGTCATAAAAACTTTATGCCAACGCGATATTTTTCTCAAAACACTATAAGAAATTCGACGAACATTATTGTATTGACACGATTTTTTATTAAAAATCATAAATTCCGTCTAAATAATGTACCAGCGTGCCCTATACAGCTAATCCAAAATTAATAAATTCAAATATAAAATTAAAGTTTTATAAATTAAACTCTATATTTAAAGTTCGCCGCTCTCGCGTTTAGTGCTGTCCGAGTGGTATATCGATAAAATATCAATTTGAGAGTCGATACCACCTTAGCACGACATGCTCGTAAAATTTTACAATCAATAAAATGCAAATAGATACCGCATCTGATGATGACACAACGATAATCGGCAATCGTTATACATTCATTAGCATTGAGGATCGCGTTTCCACGGTACGGACCGTCGCGGATGTCACTTTAATTACGTAATAAAGTGTTTGTGTGTAGGTGCTGTTAAACAGAATTATATGTTTAGCTCTGATGGTATGGGTGTGGAGGTAATTATAGGGCCACTGCTGCACTGTGGCGTCTGTTGTCGGGTAACGGAATAATACATAATTATGTGTTGCTGTCGTAAATATAGCATGAGCATAGCATAATCACCCACTACTGGGACACATGCCACCTTTTGTAAACATAATTATGTACTAGGTCTTTTGTTTTATTTTAAAAAATGTTTTTCATCATCATCATCAACAGCCCGAATTCACCCACTGCTGGGTATAGGCCTTTCTTTTCTTGTGCCTTCTTATCTTTACGTTTCTGTGCCAGCCTGATCCAGGTTTTTCCTCCAATGGCAACTATGTTGTCTGCCCATCTCGCTGCCGGACAACCCAAATTTCTTTTCCCCGTTTTTGAACGCCATTCGGTGTCAGCCTTAGTTCACCTGTCATCACTGCCCAACTCCATTTGACATTGTCTTTAATACGCCTTCATTTTGAATGTTTTCTACATCATTTTCAGTTTGAACCATATTCTCATCGGATCTGATCTACAAAATTGCCTCTTGAATATCAAATCTTATTGCACCTATCAAATTTAAACTCCTAATAACCACACTAAACATTTAGTTTACGTTTGACCTTTCAATCGAACATATCAAGCTTTTAACGGTGGCTAGCATTGTCAAATAAATATCTGATACAAAATAGAGATAAGAATCAAATTAGCATAGAAATAAACAGATAAATGAGAAATTTATGTATCAACTAATAAACATAGTTATCACAACACTGTGAGAAGATAGGCAGATTTATCTTATCTAACAAAGATCTACAGTACGTCGTTAAAATCTTATGTAAAAATTCTTGGGAATTGCATAAAAACGTTTGGTCCTCAAGCTTTCACCTTTCGTCTACCTCTACTAGAAACCTATTTTTGGTCATCCGTCGGTTTACTGGTTGGAACAAATTAGGCCAGTTCAGAAAACAATTAAAAATATACTGATTAACATCGGCTGTTATTTTTGCACGCAATAGTTAAAAGGGTAATTAAAAACTAAAAGGGTAATTGGTTTGCCTGTCAACAAATTGAACAATCAATAAGTCAAAACCCTTGTTGCCATATCGACCTTTTAACAACACCACTTAAGGTGTTGTCACTCTTACTAAAAATGAAAGATCTGAATGGAAAGGACCCTTATATAACTAAAACTGTGAGAAGTTGTGACCCTATTTTTTATGAGTCATAAATAAAATTATCGAAAAAAAATAGAGTGTGGAATTAATTGTATCGATAAATAATGGCGAGTCATTATCTTTTTTCATAAAATTTATTATCAGCCTTCTCCTTAATTGCATTTTAAATTATAATGTTAACCTTTACCATTAATATTGGGCTATAAAAAAATGTCGCATAAAATTGCTTTTTTGTATATTTATTGGTTTTAATTTAGTGTGTGTCTAAAGTATTATTTGATTACAACACGAGATTATCAAATGTTTTAGTGAAGTAAATTATGTTTATTGTGGTTAAAGTCAAATTATGGCATAATAAAACAAAACGGTGAATTAATACAATCTACTTGGTATTGGTGAACTATAATTCCTGAGATAATATCAGAATGCTGAGAAAGAGTTCAGAAGTGAATTGGAATTAAATATGCAAATGCCTGGCAACATAGGTTTCTCCCATTGATCTTTCTAAAAAAAGATTACCTTGTTTTGTAAGCAGACAAGAGTGAAAGATATCTTCTATGTATTACGTCACTAGAGCGTAATGATGACAAAAAAGAAAGACAAAGAAATATCAATTCTGAAATCAATCATCTTTAAAAATGTAATTGCTGCTCAATTTATCAGGAAACTGCTTCCTAACTTCATAAACACAGACATACCCAAACAACTAAATGAAATGTTAGCCATTTATCGAAAAGCGACTTGCCGTACGTTTACCGAGTTGCGTAATGTCGACAAACAAGCAATCAAACAGACAGACGTGTCACGTAAATCGACACGTTTCGTAATTCTGATATACACACCGAATTACACGCTGACATTATTTACAAGACAAGTGTCGGGACAGGCAACGGCGTGGAGAGGCCATTGAGGAAACATTTTTTTGTTTCGTCAATGCGTATTAAATTTTTAAAACATAATTAATACTCACCGTTTTTAATAGAAATTACGGCCGATTTAATTAATGTAAGCTTGTTACAAAACAAATTAAGTTAATTAAAAAAGACTTTAATCGCTAACCAAAATACAGAACAGTGTAGTTTCTATTTAATAACAGAATTTTGTCTAAAAATAATAAAACTGCTTATTAAAGAAATAGGTAAGTAACAATAAATTTAGTTTGTCATAGAAAGCACTAAGTGAGTTGCTAGTCGTTTATTTTGAGGCTTGTAATCGTGGAAAAATTAAAAATTAACTTATAACTCAAAATATTAACAAATGTATCGACTCCATTTACCGTTGTCGTCCCCCAACACCTACCGGCGACAGCACGAATATATTAATATCAATATTTAAATCACCAACCGGTTGTCCCATTAAAACACTATTACAATATTAGCATACATTTGATAAACAATCGATAATCGAGTGACAGGGGCACAGCACTATTCATTTAGAATGTATATTAGCACTACACTATTCGTATAGAATGTATGTATTTTAGCGACCTTTTACACCAGGTAATTAATTTCCTGTCAGTTGCGATTAAGGTGATAATATGTTAAGATTCGTATGGAGATTTGGGTGACTATAAGATAAGGTCCATAATATTGCTCGGATTTATGTAATTATGGTGTCATTTGGATGTGATATGTCATTGTTTGTGATGGAATATGTTTTTTATTAGATTTTTATGAATTACTTAAATGTCATGTTTGTCGAACATACTGTTTAGCTGTTTGGAGAACACTCTAAGAAGGAAGAGAGCACTTCTACAGCACAATTATTTTACTTGTAAACGCAATGTTCGTATAGACCATTTTAATATTAACAGTAATCTATCTATACATATAATAAATCTGTAGAGAAATCGTTTTTGTACATCGAAAATATTAAAAAAAAAAATTGTCAGGGTATTAAAGTATAACCAACAGAACACATTTCCAGCATTTTTGAAAATATACATATAATAAATCTGTAGAGAAATCGTTTTTGTACATCGAAAATATTAAAAAAAAAAATTGTCAGGGTATTAAAGTATAACCAACAGAACACATTTCCAGCATTTTTGAAATTTTTGTCTGTTTGTCTGTTTGTCTGTTTATCTGTTTGTCTGTTTCGATGACTAAGCATCACGTCAAATTTACGAAACGAATGTAGGTAACTTTTATACATAAATATTGTGCGTAACTTGGGCTATTACTTAGTCTTTGTTTCATCGTAATCGGTGCTCTCTATCAAAAGATATATGAATTTATAGTTTTTAAGAAGAACTTATCGTTATGGTCAAGAATGAGACAAGCAACGACATCTATTGAACGAATATGGTACTTATTACTAAATGCCTTCACAAGATAACTTTAAAAAAGTTATGATAGCAAAAGGTACGTAGATATAAGTCTAAATGACGCTGCTTTCAAAATCTACATAGCCTAAACCTTATAGTGTTTGATCGCTCTTTTTTAGCAGTTTATCTTCGTCTTCGACAGATGGCGTTATTCATTTGATGTCATTTTCTGAACCGCGGTGATAGTAAACATACACACATTATGTTTCGTGAATAGTCAACAAATAATTTACCAATTACACAGTATTAAAATACTATTTTTTTTAAACTAAATTAAAATTAGATAAAACCCAAGACATATTTTTTTTTGTACCGTGTGGGAATCGAACCTGCGACACGCAGTGCTACTGTTAATCGTCCAGCCATTGCGCCAACCATGTCGTCATCTAGATGTGGTGTGTTGTTAGCCCTATGTGTCGAGGCCGCGGTATCTCTTTCGAACAACCCGCAGCCCCAACGGGCGTCGGTCCTTGGGGGCCCCTTCAACGATGCTGACATCTCTTTGAGACGCGCGTGGAACATGAACGCGCCTCCATCGTCATAGGACGGACGAACGATTAACTAGCCCGTTACTCACCGTTCACAGGCCCGCGCCTACGGTGGCCGGAAGCCATCACGTGGCCCCCGATGCCCAGAGCATCTCCCGCGGCGGCTGGGACGAGAGGTTGTCTCCCTCTCACGTTCCGCCACCTCTTTCGCTAGCATTACTGCTTCGCAGAAGGAGGTGGCGGCCATTTCAGATTCGATGTCCCAGATTCGGTACAGGTGGGTACAAAAAGGGGGGATTAGAGGGTGTTTCGAGAGGGTTCTCGAAACACCCTCTAATCCCCCCTTTTTTTTGTGGTTCGTAAATTATCAAATGACTCATCCCGTTCTGGGCGGAGCGGAAGAAAGTGTCAGGCTTCTACTGACTAAAAACCACCCACGTTCCTTCTTAGCCCTTTGTGTTTCGGGGCCATGGTATCTCTTGCGGACAACCCTCAGCCCCGGCAGACGTCCCTTTGGGGCCCCTTAATTGTTGCTGACATATCTTTGAGGCGCGCGTGGAACACGAACGCGCCAACGACAATCTGTCTGCCTGTCGACTATAATGTACCTGTTTCAAATTTCTTCAAGATCCGTTCGGCCGTTCTGACGTGGTTGATTAACAAACACCCATCCATCTAAACTTTAGTATGAGACATAGTCAGTACTTTGCATTACTCTCTTCTTATTTTCTACAGCGTCAGTAAGTTAACGCAGGGCAATGATTAAATGTACTTTTATCTAAGCGACGCATTTTAGTTTCCGACAAGCACGCGAACGAAGTCGCGGGCACAGCTAGTGTTAACATAAAGAGAAATAACTGAAATCAATATTATAATGACAAAAGACAAAGAGGAAAAGAAAATCGAGTCCAAGTGATATTTTCTTCATTGAATTAATTAATTGAATTAAAAATTACAAGATAATATTCTTGTAATTTTTAATTTCTAATTATTCAGGTATATCATAAGGTCCTGGCTTCGATTTTCAGGTCGGACAAATGGTTTTTGGGTTTTTCCATTAGGAATTTCTCGAGTAGCTGCCAAGGAGTCTGGATTTGTGGCCAGTACGGTACATAGGACCTAAACATAACTAGCAAAATCTGAGTTTACTATTACAGGAAGGAGATTACAGGCATTATGTTATGGTGTTTTATTTTGCCAAGCTTAATTTAATTCACTTTGTTATGTCGTTAGTTTAGATATGCAACGGAATCAGATTCCTGTCAGGATTAAAAATGACTTAACATAACATAACATAACATCACGCCTGTAATCCCCGAAGGGTTAGGCAGAGGTGTACCTAATAGTACACCCACATTTCGCCAGTTATGTTTAAGTCCCATGTAACAGGGCCACTAAAAAAAAAAAAACAAACAAAATGACTTATGACTCCAAAATCAAAAGTCATTTATTCAAACTAGGCTGATAACCAGCACTTTTCGAACGTCATTATTAACAAAAGACTGTCCCCCAAAACGCGTACCCTTCGATACTTCATAGTGTTTTAGCTGGGAAGAAGAAGTGGCGGAACAACTCCTAGCAACACATCTGTCTGCTAATAACTAAAGATTGCAACAAATACAAACCACTAAAATTAATAAATAATTACTATTGCCTGCAGAATAATAAATCACTGCATTATAAAATCATATTTAGCTGGCAAGTAAGCTTATAAATTCATGCCAATTTACCTGGCAGCACAATTTACAACATGGCAGATTGCCGCCATTTTGAAATGTATTTGGGCCGTCAAATTATTGTCAATATAATCTTTATGAATGAGGGTAATATAAATTTTAATTGTTACCCGTTAGTTTGATATTAAAAGTTAATCTGGTAATTAATATTTTATGTCCTGCTTGCTCCATTTTGCTTTTATTTTTGTAGTTACGTAGTATTGTGAATTGTCACAAAGAACATACATTGTTCACTTGACGAATAAATAGGTACATAACTAAGGTAACATGTAGTTTTAACTATTGTAATTGGATTCTAATGGTTTTATCATCTTTATCATTCAGCAATAAAACGTAAAGTGGCGCAGACATCGCAACAACTGCTACAGGTATCAGTTTGGCGCTTTCTATCTTCCATGGATTCCTATGAAGAACTGTTACAGATAGACCACCATAACTGGGACACAGACCTCTTTTTTTGAGGGGGAGTGGACTGCAATACACCACGAGGTCTCAGTGCGGTTTGACATTTGGCTCATATTTTCGAATTGTTAGTTTTGGACAATCTAGTTTCCCTTAAACAGCTATTTCCATTTGACTAGTTAGAGAGCTAGCAGTATTGGTCCCTAACTGGAAGACCGAAGAAAAGGTCGAATGATTTGTATAAGGAATGAAATGAGAAAGAATTAATTGATACCGTGACGTTTTACATGTGACAATGGAAGAAGAAAACGTATTGTGCCAACTACAATTAGAATAAAACAAGGGCAGGAAGATGCTGATAGCAGTATTAGTCCCACAACTGGACAAAGACTCCACTAATTTTACGAATAAGTTGTCAGTGTAAATACATTTATTCCCACACTGCCCTGAATTTCTTGACAACAGCTGGCATGGTTTCCCTATACTAGCTGACGGGAAAGAATCATGCTATAAAGCCAATGCAATAAATTAAATATTTATCGCTAACAGCTCATGGCTGAACGTATTTACTCGTATAAGCTGTTTGTAACTAGCCGTAACAAGGAGAGTCGTAATTCCATCAAGTTTTTGACACCATGTACCCAGCACTACAGAGGGTTTAGTTCGAACTGGAACATTTATGTTTATCAAAGTTCAATGGTAAAGTCTTAGTTATAAAATCCAATTTTGTTCGGCTGTTTACAAAATACTTTATTGGCTGTTTAATTTGTTTTTTAGATTTATAAGTCTCCATGTGACGACTACGACAATAAAAATAAATGCACACAAAATTATTATGCATTTTTAGCCTAAACGAACTAGTAGACAATGCTACATTCTCCACTAATAGGCAAGCATTTTAACCGTTTAATAAAGTAAACCTAAAAACTTTAGCTATCGACATTTCTAAATTCCAGAAATTATTAAACTTTTGAATAAAAACTTTTGCTACAGTAATAATTTTGATTTGTTTATAGATACGGGTGTATAAGCCCTTATTAAACGTTTAAAGTTCACCTTCTGTAACTACCGATGACATTACCATAAACGTCTTATAACCTCATTACATATTCAAAGCGTAAACCATTTCAATACAAAACAAATTACCATTTACGACTGTCGATAACAAATAAAAATATTTATTAAATAAGCACGAAACGACAATAAAACGCGAAAATTAAGCTTCAATAACGTTTAAAGTCGTATAATAATCGTAAATTAAATGTTTACGAGCGTACGATCGTTTGGTCTTCAGATGTTCATATTACCTAGATAGTTAACGGACAAGCGGGAACTTAGGGGCTGCCTTATGTCCCGTATATCATAATTGTCGTATACAGTGCATATAAATGTCTTTTACGTAGACTTGTCTTATAAGTCATAACAGTCGTAATAGATAAGAGTATAGTTTTATCCATTGTCATCACTCGATGTTTTTCCTTCGAATATCTCGATGTCCTGATAGTTTTTGCGCATTCTGTTGAATAGTAAGTCTACTGTTCAAACTGACATCCAGATAACGCGACCCAAGGTCAAAATTACACCCTCATCATCATCATCATCATTTCAGCCGAAAGACTGCTGGACATAGGCGTCCTCCAAGTGTTGCCACATTGACCCGTTCCGACACATACAATGACGCCCTGGAACAAGAGAAATAAAATAAAATAAAAAAGCCTTTTATTCCATTTACAAAATAATTTACAATAAGTATTGAATTTTAAATCACATGCTTGTGTTGATTATTATTACTCAAATCAATTCAGTTATAAATTATGTTTCTAATAAAAAAATAAAAATTGCAACAATCAAAAAACTTGAAAGGTGTCAATGAACACCCGGATGGAACGAAGTTATTCTTATTATTTTTTATTATGTAAAAAAAAATAAAAAATAAAAAATGTAGAAATGAAAATATCTGGCTTGCTTTCTATAAGAGAGAGAGAGACAGACAGAGAAACATGCGACGCCGCACAGCTTACAATAGCTTACTATAGCAAAAAGTGTCGTGACAACTTTTCGTAAGAATTTTTTCCGTCTAGCCCCCTTTCACAACGCGCGATAAGGAACTTCGTTCCAATACATCATAAATTCATAATATTGGTAAATTAATATTATTTTTAAGATGAATTAATTTTTATTATTATACAAATTATTATTATTCAAGTTATTATTTTATTTTTTCAAAATCCTCTCAGAGAGGACTATTACATTACTAATTATGGACAAGAGTTGTAGTTGTTAACTTTTTCTTATATCTTACTGGCCTTAAAGACTGCTAAATACGACACTGTAGTAGGTATACATACATATTATTATAACCTTTTAAAAGTGTGTGAGTGAGTAGGAGCTCTGTATTCCAAAGCATTATAATTTATCAGTTCCTCACATCTTAATTCTTCATCATCATAATTTCAAATATCAACTACTGAACCCAAACGCGATAGATATCATCACATTATGCCCATCTACCATCTGGCACACTAAAGAAACCCCGCGGCGTCGCTTGCCATTATTTGAACATCGATTAACTAATATTCTGTATAAGTTTTCAACTTATTCATATTCTTGCCTCATTAGTTCTGGTTCTGATGTCTTCCGTGAGGATTTTAAGCTGTTTTTGCAGTTCGAAAGTTGGTGAGATCTGTGTTAGAATTGCTAAGCGTGGAACAGGGCACTGCAGGAGGTCTTTTCGTTGGCAGGATGTTAAGAGAGCGTCGATTATGAGTCTATGTTATATAATAGGTTTTTGGTGATCATATTTCATCTTGTTTATGTGTCAATAATATTGACAATAGGAGTGGCTTCTTTACGTGTTGTATAAGATGCTGAGATGAGAGCGAAAGGGAGTATCAGACTTCTACTGACTAAAAACCACCCATGTTCCTTCTTAGCCCTTTATGTCGAGGCCGCGGTATCTCTCGCGAACAACCCGCAGCTCCGACGGGAATACTAAGTACTTCACTTTGGTTCCACATTAGACCCAAGGATTTAAAAGTCTGTAATAATAGACGGTTGCAATAGCTAGGTACTACATTAATTATTGAACAGTAGCAACAGAATATTTACAACCGAAACCTACAAAGTCATATCTCTTCTTATCCCTACTATAAACAAAACGGAACCAAATAAATCTGAAAATTGATACTTTAGCTGACGACATCTTATAGTAGAGGAGACGGTGAAGATCGTCCTTCACCGCTCTGATAACCAGGTGAGACGTATTTCTTATCAAATATAATTTATAAACAAATATGGCTTTGATAACTTGCCTATCATAAAGTGCTCATGGCTATTTTTAATTTAATTAATTTTAATCAATTTTTTTTCCCCAACTTCCCTCTTTTGATAACCGAATGAATTTAATCTCAACTGATAGTTTTTTACACACAGAACTTATGCATGTTCTGTTTATGGCTTCCTGGCAAGCTGTCAACAGGGTAAGTCTATATAGGTAACTACATCGATCTGCTAACCAATCGAAATTAATATCAAAGGTTACATATTTTAATTACAAAACCAATCATAATAGCTAAAAATAGATAAAAAAACAAAAAAATAAGGAACTTCGTTCCAAAAATGCTATGAGCACTTTCTGATTGGCAAGTTATCATAGGCATATTTGTTTATAAATTATATTTGATAAGAAATACGTCTCATCTGGTTATCAGAATGGTGAAGGTCGATCTTCACCGGCTCTTAGGCCTTTAGTCCAATAGCTTACAGAAAGGCTATCAGCGCTTGCTCATATTACTGCAAACACTATCTTACATCGACTGTGTCAGGCTACTTTACTAGCCGATTAAGATAAAGGTACACGTTTAAAGATACTTGCTAATATACTAGAATTATAGTCATATTGCTTGTAAAACGGTTGTAAGTGGTGTAGTGGCCGTGGGATTTAATGAGAGTGTTGGTTTTCTATGTGACGTGTATGGAATGTTTATTCTTGTGGAACTTGAAAGTTTAGATAAAATCAGATGGAATTTTCCAGAAGCATAATCAGCGTATAATATTTCCATAGGTGGGACGTAAACCTCTTTTATGTTAGGGAGTGGGCCATAATCTACCACACGGTTTCAGTGCAGGTTGGTAGGTGTCATTGTAATCATCTGACTAGGCTTTTCGTAATTAATTTAGGTCGCCTTCGAGTCTAAGCGAAGGCAGCTGAATTGTAGTATTTTATCAAAAGCTACTGCAGCTGATTCGTGGCGCAATGTCTTCGATTTTGTAGTCTTGTCATAAATTTACCCAGTGACGAAATCAATGTTGTCAATGAATCTGTAATTTTATAGAAGTAGCCGCGCGGAATTATTTATGACAGTGTACATAAAGTACTTTAAAAACTGACGAAGCAAAGGTGCGATTACCGAGGTAGCTAACACACTAGATCCAATTAGAATTGTAGATTTTGAGACAGGTAAATCGAAAAGGCTTCTGCAACTCTCAAACACAAATAAAATATACCGACAACCGATAAAAAGATAACCCGATTAACATTCGCTCGCCTGCAAATAATACACATAAGTGCAAAGATATTAACCAACATATTTTATCGGTAATCGACACAAGCCGCTTTGCTAAGCCGATTGAGATAAAAGTACAAGACTTAAAGTACTTTAAGAAGTACAAATGGAGTCACAACTGTACTCGGTTTATGACGATGGTTATTTTATACGGCCATTTTTTATTGCACGCCAGTGTATGACGTGAGGTGAAGTTCAAGTTCTTGGGACACTATATTTGGTATTTTTTATGGGTTTTGCAGTTGTATGGAATTTTTGATATCTATTTCGCTGGTATGGTTTCTTGTAATGTTTTTATTTCGTCGGTTTGATGTCAAATCGGGTCGTAAATGTTAAATATATTGGACGTCATATACGGGAACAATGAGAATATTTGAAGAAGATATTGCTTTGATCATGATTGATGATGACGATGACGATTGATGAGCTTCGTGTAGAGTATGTTAGTGCAACAACGATGGATTTAGTTTCCTACAGGTACTATGAATATTCCATCATATTTTATTCCAAACATAACATAACATCACTCCTGTAATTCCCCGAAGAGTTAGGCAGAGGTGTACCTAATAGTACCTACACTCTCATTTCGCAAGTTATGTTTAAGTCCCGTGCAATAATAGAGGGCAAGTCTATAGGCATTAACCGGGCACAAATCCTGAGTCCGTGACTGCCCCTGAGAATTCCTGATACCCAATAACAATTTGCCCAACCTGGATTTCAAACTCTAGACGTCTTGCTTGGCAGGCGCGCAACCACTAGCTAGACCAACGAGGCAGTCTTATTTTCAACCGTTTTCTAAAAGGAGGAGGTTCTTAAATCGACGGAAATTTTCTTTATTTTTTTAATTAACCAATCCAATTACTGTTAATTGTCTACCCGATGAGTTATAGCTCTGGTTTTCAAGCAAACTAGTAGTTAAATCAAAGCGTTACAAAAAATGCACTAAATGAACTATCCAACATAATATTTATTCACTAACAAATCTAGAAGAGACGAAGAAAACCAGAATCGAAAAAACTTATGGAAATTTTATTGAAAATGAGCAAAAAAATGTTCAATTCAAAATGTTTCTAAGTTATCTTCTAAGATTGATCGGTGCTCAAGAACATGTTATATTCAAGAGGCTGATGCAGTTGTTATTTGATATGCTAAAGACATGGCAACAAGTTCAATACATATGAAGAGAATAACGTCATCCTAGCTGATAGCTGATAATAGTGAATGTATGTAGGGACTTGTATTTGGAGGTGGTTATGGTGAAAATACATTTGAACTGAAAGTTTGTAAAGAAATTAACATTACCAAGCTACGTAATATGAATAAACATAGTGATAAACTGGTTCTTAATACTACCGAAAACCTAATAGTAATCGTCTTCTAGGATACGAATTTTCTTGATTTCAGTTCTAGAAAAACTTCACTTCGGTTGCAGACAATAGAGTATTTTTTTACACTTGTACTTAATACTGTTGTACATATAGCAATTTTAAGCAGGGTCTTGGGCACCCATTCGATAACACAACGTTGTCACCAGTCTCATCATCATCATATCGTATTGATGAGCTTTCATCAACATTTTGTGTTTTGACCACAACCAAAATTTATTTTATTCAGCACTACTGACCAAAAAACAAAACTCAACCACCATTACTATTTATATGTCACCAGGAAACTAAACCAAGGTTCCCAAAAAAAAACTTCTAAAAAAGGAGCTCCAAAATTTAAAAGACAAGAGCAAAACCTTGGGGTTTATTAATGATAATATTATACTCTTGACAGACAGCAGCATCCAATGGGCCATGTTTAATTCATTTGACACCGGAATAGATGTCTCCCGAACAGATGCATGATAAATGGTGTCGGTACTGTATTAAGTGCAGTTGTCTGCAGCTTCGGATAAGCATAATTCGGTAATTTGGGAGTCCAGGTCACGGTGCATAATAAGTACGTGACTGTCTATATGGTAACCTTCGTTGGTGCAAGATTTTGGAAGTATATTTGGATTTTTGTTTAGACAGAAAAAAATAATACCAGACATAAAATTTGGTTTTAAAGTTAGGATTACTTTACAGATGAAAGATTTGAATGTTTCTTATTTAACTGGAACAAAAGTACGAGGAGAGGAAAAGTAAGAAAATATTGAAATCATCTTGTGAATATTTCTTCTTCTCGTGTGTCAATGGCCATCCATATTGATTCGGCCCCGAACTGGGTTGTCTGTTGGCGCTTTAGCATTGTTGGTCCTTAATCAGCAATAACATTACTTTTTATATTTTTGCTGTATTGTTCATTTTTTTTCAAGTCCAATGTCATCATCATCTGCCTAGCCTTTTCCCAACTATGTTGGGGTCGGCTTCCAGTTTAACCGGATGCAGCTGAATACCAGTATTTTACATGGAGCGACTGCCTATCTGACCTCCACAACCCAGTTAATACTAGGTAATACGATACCCTTTGGCAAGACTGGTTGTCAGACTTTCAGGTCACTGACTACCTGTCACGACTGCCAAAGATCTATATATGGCAGCTGGGACCAACAGCTTAACGTGCTTTCCGAGGCACGGAGGAAACTCGGTATGTCGGGCGGTCACCCATCCACAGATCGACCTGGGCAAGCACAGCTTTACCTAAAGATCGACCCTAGTGGCAGTTCTTATTAAGCCACGAGCTCCTCTTTCAAGTCCAATGTGAGACCAATAAATACTTTTTCTTTCTTTCTTTCGTTCAAGATTAAAATATAAGTCTGCATTTTTAAACTAGCGAAGATATAACACCAAGAAGTAAAGTAGATCAAATTAAAATACAAGCAGCCACTCTACATGACGCTACAGGTTTTCCTGTCTTTTTAAACGCAAATAGAAATGAACAAAAATATTTACAACTTAATTATACTTGTTGGAAACCCCACAGAGACAATGATGCTATCAAATTAAATATTGTTTTCTTTGTGTCATCATTGAATAAAACTTCATATTTATTATGTTTTTTTTACTTCGACTTCTCCAGGATATCCACGGCAAGTAACCTGATATTTATTATTTAATAATATTGAATCTCACTTACTAATCGTTTGTATTTTAATTTGCTTCAGATTTTTCTAGATATTGTCATAATTTTTGTTTAACTTTATAGTATTTTTATTGTCTGGTATTTTATTGTGATGTGGGACTGCTTTGTTGGTCTAGTCGTCGCAAGCGCAACTGCCGGACATGAGGTCCTGGAATCCAGAAACTCCTAGTTTCTTAGTAACAGTCACGGAGACTGAATTTGTGCCCAGTTGATGGCAAAAGGTTTGCCCTCTAGTCATCATTTCTGCCTGGAATCACCCACTGTTGGATATAGGCCTCCCCTTTTCTCTGCCACTCCTTTCTGATCTGCGCGTCTCTCATCCATCTGCCTTCCGCGCTCCTGACAATATCGCCCTCTATTACAAGGGTATAAATAACTGACAAAATCTGATTGTACTAATAGTGAATCCTATATGGAGATAACATCCGAAAGCTACTGTTTAATTTATTTTACTGCGGTTTTGTGTAAAAGTTAAATACTACAATCAACAGTTTTATCTATCCATTTATTGGCCTTTGCATTGCCTTTAACATTCATCTTGTTAGCATCAACAACTACCTTCAGTTTTCTCAACAAATCAACAACGAACTAACAGCAAAAATTCTTACACCATATAATTTTTCTGTCAACTTCTTTAGCCCACGAGATGATCACGGATTCAACGGTTGTTCATGATGGATGGTCCAGACAGTGTTCTGCAGTTTTTGCGTTGCATAATGTAATCGTCGAGACATCGGGTCACCGCTGCATAATGCACGAATAGATTGAATTCTGTATTTTAAAAGTATTATTTTCTTGTCGTTTATCTTGACGTTCGTGGTGGTGATATTTTTAACTTGGTAGTAGGATAGTTAGACTGAAGGTTTAAAATGGTGTCAGAGACACGGAAGGTGAAGCAATGAGGCAGCAATGTAAGGGCCTATGCCAAGCAATGGTCTGCGCAAGGCTGAGTAATTTCAAGAATTGGAAGCACCACGGAAGCCCGCAATTTTATTTTTCTTCATGAAATAGACTTTCACAGAATTAAATGAACTAAGAGAATTGTATTGATTATTATAATGGTTATAATTCTGTAAATACTTACACATGTTATACCACTACTCCTCCATTTAGGCTACTACTGGTAGTCGTAAATAGATGATTATTGTATGCTCATTTTGCAAATAGGACACGCAGATGTGGGTTCAACTATTTCGTGTGTTTTATATCTGTTTTCTTTTCCGCTTATAGTTGTTAACTTCAATAAGATCCAAATCAAACCCTTTCATTCTTACCGAAACATCCACCATTACGGCTCTTTAACAAATCGATACCTTCAATTATGTCTACCTCATTACTTTCATACTTCACAAGCCAAGCCACCCGAAAACGACATACCTATCACTGTCTGGAACAAAAACAGGCCTTACTTAATGATCTACCAAGGTGCTCCAGATTTTTTCATTCATTTGATGGATGGCCCTAAGGTGTTCGCTAATTAGTTCCACAATTAGCTCCTTTTCCTTTGTTTGATGAACACCGTGACAGAATTCGGGTTTATTCTCCGCAACAAAGTTTTTTCTTGGTCAACCTTAATTAATAAAAACAGTTATAGGTATTTTAAGTGAACGAAGAATGGATGGTGTGGTATGAAAAAAGGGTTTTTCAATAATAAGGTTGCTTTTGATTAAAATGTAATGTTTCCCTTTTATGAATTAATCTTTTTTTTCTTTTCAGGAAGCCGGCTGCAACTATAAATTGACATGATGTTAATTTATTAAGGAATTCATTTCCTCGGTTTGCAGGGTTGACTGGTATAATTTATAACACACTAACGAGTTAGGAATCAACTCACTTTGGATATGGCGAGATATGATAGATGAAACAAAATATTTAAAAAAGCTGTTACAAACTAATGATATTGTTTTATTGTATCAGTAAAGTCTTACTCGTAATTTAATATTTTTACAGCAGACCTTTCCAGATCCCTTTTTCTCACCATCTTGGTCTAGGCCTTCCATAAAATGGCGTTTGAGACCACGTGGACACGCCATGGCGTGAAGAACTTGCAAAATAAATTTGGGTCGTCCGGAACCGAGATGGGAAGAACACGTATTTGCCATAAGGGGAAAACCTCGATGAGGCTGGAACAGGACCGTAGAGATTGGCACAAGAATAGAGAAGCCTATACCCAGCAGTGAGTAATGATGATGATGATGGACACCCCATCGTGAATATAGTATGATGGTTTCATGTCATCTTCTAACGCTGTGTCAGCCATAAAACTTTGGAACGAGCGCTACCCCTTTTTTTTTGTGGTTGGTGGAAAATCTTCAAATAACCCCTCCCGCTCTTGGGCAGAGCGAAAGGGAGTGTCAGACTTCTACTGACTAAAAACCACACATGTTCCTTCTTAGCCCTTCATGTCGAGGCCGCGGTATCTCTTGCGAACAACCCGCAGCACCGACGGGGAACGCGCTACCCCTTGGCATTAAAATGGCTTTCAAAAGAACTGTGCGCAAACACTTTTTAAAATCGGACTGACTGCCGCACTCAGAGAGCTTAAATGATTACTTAGGCCATCACTTTTGACAGTTTTGTTGTACAAAAGTATGTCAAATCTTTACTTAGTAAAGGTTTTGACAGTTTTGTTATACAAAAGTATGTCAAATCTTTACTAAGTGACAGCTTAAGTAATCATTAAATATCTCTGAGTACCGCAGTGAATTACTCATAATTTGTGGTTGTCATGGTAATTATTGTTTGGTTTCTCGTTTGTTGAACTATTTGTATGTATTATATATATTAGTTTATTTAATTCCATCTTTATATAAATGTATTAGTATGTAACATTTATGTAGGTATATTAATTTATGTTAACAAAATAGTATTCTCCTAATTTATTTATATTTGTACTCTACCACAGTGCTGTCCTATTTGACCCTAAGGTTGACTGGTAGAGAATGCTTTGTGGCATTAAGTCCGCCTATGTACCACGTTTGTGCATTAAGTTTAAATAATTATATAATAACAATATAACATTAGACAAGTCCTCGAAGATTACCACCGTGTATCTTACTCTTCTGATCGCCCCGTTATGATGAAGAAGCGTGACGATCATATAAATAGTTGCACACATGCCATTCACACAGTAATGAAAAATAAACACAGGGTGTCAGCAGACATCTAATCTTCTGAACTAGTTAATGACTTAAACACGGGAAATGTGTTGATGTAATGACTAGGTGTCAGAGTAAGTCAGGATTTGATTAGGACATTATGACATTAAAATGCTTTGTATTTTGAAGAATTTATTGCACTCGGAAAATAAACATTACACAAATCACGCTTGTAATCCCCGAAGGGTTAAGTAGAGGTGTACCTATTAGTACAACCAAGTTTCCCAGTTATGTTTAAGTCCCATGGCAAAAGGCTCGATTGCCATCAACCGGGTACAAATCCAGACTCAGAGGCTGCTACTGAGAAATTCCTAATGGGAAAACCTAATAACATTATGCCCGACCCGGGAATCGAACAAAGGATCTCATGCTCAGCAGTCGCGTTTGAAATACCTCAACAAAAGGTACTTAACTTACAAACATTTTTTATTGGTAGCAATTGACAAACATTTTTTATAACATGGAATTGAGTCACCACGGCGTAACTTGCAGTTCCTCGGAAGTCGTGAAAAACAACTGATGCATGAGCGTATCACTTGTCGCAAGTCGCATCGCCCGAGGCAGCGAACGGCGCTTTACTTATCGAAAGATCTAACTATACATTTTTATTTGTGATATCAGAAGTTCGTTGTTAATATTACCAGCATAGAATACAACTGCTCAGAAAGCGTCAAGAAGTGTCGATTTCTACAATAAATTTTACTCTTTAAACTAGTTCACTGCAAGCAAACAAAATCAACTTCTTAACAGGAGCAAATATTTGCTGGTTGAACGTGCAAATTGCTGCTACATTACAGGGCTCCTGATAGCGCTAACACGTACCTGTCTGTCAGCCCAGACGTCTTGATTACTCGCCACTTATTCCCTACAACCGATATTTAATTTAAAAAATAACCATATAGGTTGTTGGCCTTTTTTTTGTTCCGGGAAAGTTGTTTTGTACAAAGTAACGTACTTAGAGTATTAAATAAAGCTACCAACATCAATTTTTTTTCAAATCGATGCTACGTCTTGAATATATATTATAGGTGGCTATAATAATATGGTGTCGGACGTAAAGAATAGCACCATCCCATATCTTCCCGTGGGTGTCGTAAGAGGCGACTAAGGGACTTACCAGAGAATGGGCAGCAGCGTTCTCTGTGCCTTCGTAACAACCATACTTCGATCGCCAACCCGCCTGCCAAGCGTGGCGATTATGGCAAATCCCCCCCTTCTGGGGGAGGCCTATGTCCAACAGTGGACGTCTTATGGCTGAAATGATGATGATGATAATAGTATGGTGCTTTATATGTCCTTTAAAATGCCGTAATGGGGATGGTCTGGAAAGTCTATAAAGAGATTCGGTTTGTTCGAGAGCACCGCATTCACGTCGTGTGTCAGAAGTATCTTTAAATTGTCATTATTCCAAATGGGTATTTGGAATAATGACAATTTAAAGATACTTCTCTTGGAACCAATGTTGCACATTGGTTCCAAGAAACCCACAGTATTTGTGAATTCCAACCACGATTTGAAGACCACCATGCACAAAATACCGTCAAATTGCCACCTCAAAAACCCATATCACACCAATAAATACGAAAAACACTCATGTATTACAACAAAAGAAATAATGACACAACTATGTATTCGAAACCTTGCCATAACCATTTAACTCTACTAAGAATCAGCTCAGAAACTGCGTTTCGTCATACTAAAATGTCGTGTGAAAATCGCGGCTAAAATACTCCACAATGCATAGTAAATCGTTGCAAGACATCGCAACAAGCGATCGGATGAATAATGCAGGTACACGCTTGGAGACGCGGCGTTAAATAACGATTATAATTTTATCGTGATCTGCAATAAATCTGCGATTGAATGCTAGTGTGCGCGCCGCCTTACCGTCAACAGAATGGTACGTAATTTTCGTTTTTAGTGTCCGTTTTATACGGGTGGGGATTTTGTCCAACATTGACCTTTTCAGCGTCTCTACTCAACGAGTATGGCGTGCCGGAGAGATGTTTCTTGATGGCATGTTAAGCCAAGTCAAATTCCATAGCGGCTTAAAACCTCTTTCACGAGGTTAGGCACTAACCACACAACAAAGAAGAAGAAGCGTATTTAGTTCTAATTGACGCTGACGCTTTAACTTACTTTAACGCTAAGTGTTGATCATTCGTTCTAAAAAGGCCGTGTTGTAATCTTGGTTTTTAGTAGTATTTTCAATGGCAGACACAGCGTATGAGCATCATTAATATTCAGCAGTACACTTGTCTTACCACTTGTCTTTAGAGTTTCTTCTGGCTAATCATCGAAATAAGCTATTATATTTTCCAAATTATTCAATTGTAAGACTTGTCATCTAAGGCTCTGTGGGGTTTTCTGTTAGCTTGTCATCTGTCCCAAAATCCTTCACTTGCTCCTTCAATCCTCTCTATCTTGTCTATTATCGTATCGGGCCATTTTTGCCCTGCGAAAAAGATCAGATCGTCACATCACCTTCGGCACGGTCTACCTTGACGGCGATTTCCTCCGGATCTAAGTTAAGTCCAAAAAAGATTAGAAGTTCTTGGATTAGTTTGTTAGCAGTGTGCTTCGCAGAACCAACATATCCACCAACAAGTTCCACAAACTATTCTCATCGTAAAGTCAACGCGCATCGTTTTTGCGCAATCGACGCACAAGATTTACAACGTGACGCGTTAGATTTACGAGTGACAGCACAAGTACAATGCGCTTGATCGTAGAACTGTGATGGGAGAATTAGTGCATGATGATTTGATGGTGGTTGACTTAGGAATCGAGCTAAGGCTAGGTATCAAGGATAAGATAGTGAGATGAGATGATGATAAAGATATCGATAATATATTGGTGGTTCGATTGAATTGTATGTTGAGCTACGAGTCTAGTTAAATTCTATTGGCAGTAACAAAAATGGTTTAAAGTCAAAAATTGTATGAGATTGACATAGCTCTCAAAGACTTATGTTGATTACATTATGAGAAACTCAGTACCATCTGGCTACACATTCTCAGGTGCATTATAGTCACACAGTTTTTCATTTATTGGAAACCTAGTGATAGTAAGCGGAAATAGCTACATATGGTTTCATTTAAATCGTTAATACGAAATCGGAATGAAATACTAATACAGCCAAGTAAGTTATTTTAAACTCAATTTTGAGTTACTTAATTAATAGTTACGCTAGAATTCGCCCTTCTAGTTACGTATCTAGAATTAATCGATGATCAACATTAAAAACCACATCCAATATAACTCATTAATCATCATCCCTTTGTGTCTATCTATGCACATACATTCAATTCATATGTAAACTCAAACGTTAGCTTCCAAGATCTACTATACTCATCTAATATCAATAGACGAGTTAGATTTATAGCCTGTCGCAACAGATTTATGTCCGTCAGGTAAGATGACATCATGTCAATGAAAATATCTTATTGCATTGCAATTTGATGACTCGGAAGCATGTTATGTTGATAGGTTGATCGGAAAAGTCTGGCGTTGTCTTTATAAAAGTGTTTCCTTTTAGTCAGTTACTGGAGCCTTGACTCAGACAGAAGGCGTCGCATTAGACCTCGTAGAAGATGGCGGGATGATGTGGAAAAGTTTACATTAAAATTTCATTGTAACTGCGTAATGGCTGCTTGTTGACTTTTTATTCCATTGCATTTGGAAATTCGAAGAGTTAGTTATTTAATTTCACCAAACATTCATGCAATCTTTATTGCGTTGCTTAATAATTAATGACTCAATAATTTATCTTTATGGAATTCCACAAAGCAACGCCCGACATCATAACTTATCTAACAGCTGGAAATAATGTTAGAATGGTCAGTCTCTATTATTTAATTAGACCACAAATCAAACAGCAACACCAGACAAAATTATATGCAGTACTCGAAACAGGTCTCCATAAATTACGTCGTTCTGTTCAAACGAAGCCGCGTGAAACGCTAGTATGTTTATAACCAACAGGCAATTACTTAGGCGTGTCAAACCGTCGATTATAATAATTATCATTACCATACCTTGACAGGACAGTATTTCTTTCTTCAATGTCGTTTAATTACCGTGCAACTTTCCATAATGTAGAATGTGGAAGCTTGCTTTAATTGAGCATTGTGGTGTGCTTATATGTTTGGTATTGGATATTATTGTTAATGCGGATAGGAATGGTGTAGAAGCATACAATTATCCGTATTGTAAAAGTCAATTCATGTTTGTATTTTTATTTGGTACCAGGTTTCTTCTGAATATGTTTTGCTGAATATCATCTACTCTAGCCAGTTCAAAAAGTACGTATTTGGGGCTCCCCTTGCCTTTGTGGTGTCCTGCCCTGCGTCTTGCTTTTGTTTTAGGGTCTCATAAACTTTGAAGATGAAAGAAGTATATGTTTAAAAAAACAATTCGCAGCGATGATGGTGTAGCGCCATCTATACCGTCAGATACAAACTACAAAACATTCAGTAGAAAAAACCTCCTTTTTTACGAAGGATTAAAAACTTTCCACCTTGTTCCTTGTACCTCTATAATGATGTCTCTGGTCTTCGACATTGACAGCCTTTTGCTCTCCTGCTAGCTGAACGAGAACAAATGAAGCCATGTTTCACCGATCAGTTCATCAGAATGGTTGGAAAAGAGCTGACAGTATCAAGTGCTTAATCAAACTGGCTAATCCTAACTGGCTTTTACATTTATGGATAACTCCATAATTATCTTCAAGGAATGAAATGGAATTGAATAACCAATTCATGCAAGGTGTCTGTACCTTACAGACACCTTGCATGAATTGGTTTCTTTAATTCCAGTTTAACTCAATGCATTCTTACAAGATATTCCGGGCTAATTAGCACTCAAAGAGTTGTCACAACAACTGCAAATGAACAGGATAACGTTTTTCTTTGTATCAAGAACACTAATGATTGCGTGTGATGTATATTATGGCTTAATAAATAAATAATTAATTAATTTAAACCGCCATATGCTACTGGTTCTATGAATTGAATAAAAACGATCTCTCAACGGTATTATGTTGTGTGTGATAAAAAGAAAACAATGTGTTGTTGTGGCGGGTGTAAAGTGGAATAAGAGTTTTCAAGAAACAACTAAACGGGTTGACGAGATGATATAAAGGGTTATGGGAAAAAAGCGGTGAGTAAATCAACACTATGATTGAGAGTCAAAAGAAAGACGTAGTATTAAAAACTATAAAAGCTCAGAGACTGATTGGAGAACTAATCAAGCGGATCGTGAAGGCAAGGTAATTAGATATGTATCACCTCTTAAGGCTACCATATTCAGAAAAGGCAACAAATTATCCAAGAAATATGAATATTCATTTGTACTTGCATGATCAAACACCATGCAGGTTCAACTTAATTATGCTGCAGTAACAAAACTCGAACCTAATTAAAAGATCGATATTTTTTCACTCTTCAAAGAAACTTCATATTCTTCGTACACCGCAACACGATATATTCATTAGCACCATCTGTAAGACTAAGGAAATTCCACTTGTCTCGTTATTTAGAACTCATTAATGGCCTATTCACACATGCCAAGGGAGATTGTTGAAACATTTTTTACGCCAGAAACACATCAACCATCCGCATAACCGATCTTTATATCTGTGAAGTCGGTATTTTCTCATAGTTTACGTGTGTATGCTTGAATGATGATTTCTAAGTTTCCGTGAAAGGAATGTTTGTAATTTCACCGTTTTTATGCTTTCGATTTTTGTTTGATGAATTCTTTGAAGCGCTTTGTACGTTGCATAACGTTGCGCCCGTAAAACCTCCGTCTTCTCTTATAAATCTTTTAGTTCATCGTATGCTTAAAACTAACAGTTGTATATTTTATTTGCATTATAATGCACGACATCCATAATCTGGGAGTAAAATAACCATAGCTAATAGGGCATGGTCCACTATGCCTCAAGCAAGCAAGCATTCATTTTTAACAAAAAAGTCAAGAAAACGTGTCACCCAGGGAACTATCTTAGGACCGATAGCAATCAGACTATAAAATGGAAACTAAATCGCATACATTTTAAGTCAAGCATCATGTACAAAGTCCTTAACAACATCCCCAAGCGACTTACACAAGTCTCTCCTTATAATACAACTTTAATTAGTTGACATGTACCCTATTAAGGCAAGCGTCAAAAAATATTTTCTCGTGAATAATTAAAGGCTCATAATACGACGAATAAATACCAACACGTATTTATCTTAATTTGGTAACAAAAAACTACAGCTGTTTTCTTATCAGTTTGTGGTTAAATATGGTAAACTAGTTAATGTAGCCGAAGAAGTCAATAGGTATGTATAGTAAGTGTTGTTGGAAAAAATGCGCAGCATTGTGTGAAGATCGCAGTTTACAGGGTTTATTAACAAGAATAATATTTAAAGATAACTTTCAATTTCAATTCAACTTTTTTCCTATTCAATTCCAATTTTTTCGTCAAAACGGGGGGATTTGAAACCGACAAGCTGGATAGTTACTAGGTAAGTGGAGGAACATAATATCAGTAGTAAAAGGGGTCCTCATCAGCATTAAAAATACGTATCATAACTGTGTATGGCTGAAACAAATCTCAGCAGTTCTTCTTGCTTTTATAGTTTACTAGCTGTTGCCAGCGGCTTTGCCCGCTACAACTCGAAAATTGTCCCACGGGAAGATAAAATCGGGATAAAAACTATCCTATGTGTTAATCCAGATTATAAACTACCTGTGTACCCAATTTTATCTAAATCCGTTCAGTAGTATTTGCGTGAAAGAGTAACAAACATCCACACATCCATTCTCACAAACTTTCACATTTATAATATTAGTAGGATTTGTCAATTGGTTATTTATTTTGTACTGAAATTATATTATTTTTCTTTTGTATCCTATCTAACGGTCTTCACGCATAATATTTGATTTTTTGTCTTGTCAGAAACGTTGTTTAAATGTGAGTTTTTTTATTTGTGCAATTCAACATCTCACTTTACATACAGATACGAATTGCTTTCTGATTACAGTCAACAAAAAAACCTGGCCACTCCACATCGAACTTGGAAGCTCTCAGAAACTCCATACCCTTCCACAAAAAGCTGATTTACTGACAGAGATAAATATTACCCCGACAGACAGTAATTTGTCTGTCTGTACACCCATTAAGTTGACAAACTGTGATCATTTCAATATGTTGTTGAAAATTGTTAACTCTTATGTTTAAATTTTTTCTGATAGGCGTGTTTACTTCAAGTCCTTTTCTATATGCTAATTCTTTGGCAGCTACAAACGGTTTATGTTAATTTCTTGGCACTAAAAACTCAGTGTTTATTCATAGACTTTTAATAATGGCATCAATTTGTAGTTTTTAATTGTCTGCGCGATTACAATTCATTATGGTTACCTTTTATAAAGTCAGTCACCACAAACAAGATGTTTTAAAGATCCGAGTAAAAAAAAATATGTTCTATTTCTATTCATAAGTCTTAGTGAGGTACGTTTGCTGGTTAGTAATATCTTTTTACCAATAAGTTGTAGTTTTCTCTGTTTAATGTTTCTCTTTCTTGTTTCTCTTTAAATGCAGCGCTAATGGCAGTTAGGTGGATGAAATTCATCAAAACGCGTGTAGGACTTGGTTGAGAATCGCATAGCTCTGGGAAGCAGGCACAAAAGTGAAGAGGTCTATACTTAGTCTGTAGTGATTGAAACAAGTCAATTTTGATAATAAGTTTTAACTAAAAAACCTGTACTATTTCAATTATTTTACGGGTGAATATCAATCGTATAAATCCAACGTTGTTTTTAACATAACATAAGTAAATTATATACAAATAAAAATAGAGAATATCGGAAAACCCGTAAAGGCAAATTCACCTGAGGCCATCGGCAACTCGTAACAAAGACGTCTGAAGCGGCAGAGCCCTTTGACTATAAAATTTAATGAACCCATTATATTCTTTCATATCCATCACCCGAACACTTATCATACACGTCTCTCTATCAATATTAATGGTATTGAAATTATTCCTACGTTGTCTAAAGTGATACCTCACAAAAATGTCGCTTAATTTTATCTTGGAAGCCTTTGGGCACAATATTTAATGAATATGAAACTTTATTAATGAATATCTTATCTTTATAAAAGAGCTGTTTCTGAAAAGTTTTGAGAATGGAAAATACATTCAAGTAAAAATAAGGTAGACAGAGTTTCTTTGAAGTGAAAGTGAGCGATTTGCTTTTACGTTTTTTTTATTTGGGTTTTCGGAGCCACTTAGTGAATTACCCGCTTAGAGAGGCCTGTGTCCAAGCAGTGAAAATATTACAGGCTAAAAATGTATCAAGACATACGACAACAAAGTAACGACTTTAAAAAAAACTTAAATGTCAACCGGTGAATTGCAATCGACTAAATTAATAGAACCTGTCACTCTATGATACACATACTTTGCAATTCATATTCATCTGAATCATAATTCATATAATTCAAGTCTATTATTAAGACGTCGCAGAGCACGACAATATAATTGTTTTTAGCTTTATAAGCAACAAAGAAATATTCATGTACTTGCCCTTTCATACTTTTTGCTGACAACTATGAAATGCCATGAAATGCCTTATATATAGGTAATTATGTGAATAGTAATTTTTGATGGACTATGAAAAGTCATTGTTGCGTCTATTTTAAACTTGGCTAGAATTGGTCGATTATGACCCTTAACTAAATAATTTTAGGGTTTAAACTAGCTTTGGTAAGAGCGTATTTAATAAATTAATAATATTAACTTTAAGTTAATATTATTATCAATGTTAATTATGTAGTAGTCTGGTATACGTTTCTTTGGAAATTAAACAAAAACTGCGGATTTGTCAAACTGACGGCTTACTACTAACAATTTTGAGTAGACATTTTAATTGTGTTAGTTCATTTATTTATGCTGCCATGGACAACCTTAAAGTCTATAAATAAACTCGGGACAGTTTGGATGCAAGAAGGAAAACCTACTTAGGTGGAGATTCGTGATTGACTCTGGCAATGCGGTGCTGTTCTACAAAATATGGGGCTATTCATATCGTGTCCTGCGTTTCCTGTTGTTTGTTCCCCACAGGAACTGGTGGACAACCAAACGTGAAAGGGCAGCTATGTTGGGGTCGGCTTCCAGTCTAACCGTATGCAGCTGAATACCAGTATTTTACATGGAGCGACTGCCTATCTGACCTCCACAACCCAGTTAATACTAGGTAATACAATACCCTTTGGTAAGACTGGTTGTCAGACTTTCAGGTCACTGACTACCTGTAACGACTGCCAAAGATCTATATAGGGCAGCCGGGACCAACAGCTTAACGTGCTTTCCGAGGCACGGAAAACTCACAGGAAACTCGGTATGTCGGGCGGTCACCCATCCACAGACCGACCTAGGCAAGCACAGCTTTACCTAAAGATCGACCCGAGTGGCAGTTCTTATTAAGCCACGAGCTCCTCACGAGATGCATATACAATTTAAATTGCCATTGACACGCTAAGAAGACAAATAAGTATATGGACACAAAAAAAAACCCAGAAAAGAAGAAAGGACCACAAAATTAGGTTCAAAGATGATGTTTATTTCTTAAGAAATCTCTTCCAGCATACCAGCGCGAGCGTACCCACGTTTATTTAAATTTATCAAGAAGTTTTTGCAATATTCATTTTTGGTTCATTTAATTAAACTATCTGTTTTTAGATTTATTTTACCATGGCCATTTATGAATATTTTCATGATAATAAACTTTATTTTTAGCTAAACTTGAACTGATAAATTTTATTTATGCGTCATAAATTCTATATTTAAGTAGTTGATTGACATCACTATACAAAGTACCCTTGACACATTATGATAAAATTATACCCATAAAAATTATCCGCCATTACTATTACCATGTAACATTTTACCATTACCTATTAAGGGTAGGCAAAAACATGTGGCATCTATAAAAGTGGCCTTAAGGTGGCATTACACTGTCAATAGCGATTACTTAGTAAAAACATTATGACATCTTCATAACCTAGGGTTTTGAAAGACGTTTCTGTAATGCTAAAACTTTGTTTGCTCCAAAAATGGTAATCGTTCCAGTATAATTTGCTCTTTAAAAGTCGTTACGAGCGAGTTGGTTCCTTCATAAATACAATGATAATAGAGGGTGACTATGACATTACAACAGCAAGCATTACTGTTTATCCTGAACGAAAAACCCCTAATACAGAGTATTTTGACACGATTTTTTGGGAGCATCCTGGTGTTTTTGTGCACTATTGATGACAATAAGCTCGCCCTCTATTACATGTGACCTAAACATAACGGTGAAATGGAGTGAGTACTACATGGTCCGCCTCTGACTAATCCCTTGTATGTTACAGGCGTGATGTGTGTTAACTGGGTAACTAATTATTAGTTGATATTTTCTGTGTCAATCATTTTGATGGCAGCTAAAATGTTGACATTTGATCAGTCAGCGAGCTATTCGCTGGAAATTAGTTTGAGCTGTAATAATACGGGGCTGCGGGTTGTTCGCAAGAGATACCGCGGCCTTGACATGAAGGGCTAAGAAGGAATATGGGTGGTTTTTAGTCAGTAGAAGTCTGACACTCCCTTTCGCTCTGCCCTCCGCCAAAAAAAAAAGCTGTTATAATATAAGTAGATTGTCTTAATAAGTTTACAGAACCTCAAGATCTTCTGCGATAAGTATTTAATATTTTTTTTTGAAAGGCCAATACTCACCGGAAACTTGTACTTAATACCAAAGAAGGAATGCAATTACCAGAAACAATAACAATTAACAGTTTGTAGCTTAAGTTTATAATTGTTATGACGTCAAATATTTGTAATAGCAGGACGATGTCATTCAAGATTAACTCTACCGGTCAGCGGGTGGTGTCCACTTACATAGGGAAATAAGTCGTTTGTGTATGTATTTGTTACAAAGTTTTCAGTTAAGTTATATTTTAAACACATTGCAGAAGACTTAAATAAGAGACAATAGCTTTCTAAGCGTCTGTGTGCGTGTGCATCTTCATCATCATCATTCTCTTGCCCTTATCCCAATTTATTTGGGGTCGGCGCAACGTGTCTTCTTCTACCATGTTTTTCAATAACTTGTCATCCTAGCAGTCAACCTCATTGGTTGACGAACAATGGATTCTTGTTTTCCTCTACTCTTATAGTCATTTACATTCATACTCAACAATAAACATCTATAAACTTCTCTGTGCACTTTCTTTTATTCTCTTTTTCTTGGCGATAATCATTCTATAGTTATCGTTGTAGAATGACTCTTTGTCTGGGGCGTTAGGAGGAAACTAAAAACTCGAAACTGTAGTCTCATCAAAAAACGTCCAATCAATCCATCTTACCAAATAAAATTTAAATCAGTTGTACAATCTTACGATGGCCCAAAGAAGACACAGGGTGGTCTATAGACCACACAACGCTGTCCATACGCAATGAAACAATCGAGGCACGAGCAAACCCAGGTATTCCGTTTAGTATCACTCAAAATGGCAACGTGGAAATAACAGTCATATAAATTAATAATTAAAAAGGAGTGTCGCAAAAAACAAGGCGTAATAGCCCCACATTCTTCGCAATCAATTTCTTGCCATACACGTGTGGCATGCCAAAACGGCAGCCCATGGCTGGCAGCTATCAAGAACTTGCCAATTAAAATGGCATTGTATGCAATTCATTTTTGACTGCTACCTCATAACGCTACAAGTGACAGTTGTAAATTAAAACCGTTCTTAAGACTATCCATCTACAGCTCAATTTTAATCGCAATGTTGCTGTTGGTCCGCCAATAAAAAGTATGTAGCGTACAATTTACAAATATTTGTAACGTTAATTTGTACGGTACCGTGTTTTAAGTTATTGCGATTAATTTAACGCGTTATTTTGAAGACGAAAACGGCTTTATTTAACTGTAATTATTATTTAGAAACTGTAATTGTAATTTTATGGAAGCGCGGTTTATGTTTACAAGCTGCTGCTACTAAAGTAAGTTAGTTAGTGTAAGTTTTGAGCGAAATTTTGGAAATACTGTGCACATTCACTGTATGTGGAAACCTTCTAGTTTATCTGCTGAGTGAAGTTTATTTCATTGTTAAATAACCAAAGTATCACAATTTTCATTATTTCATTGTAATTTATTATGACAGCTTCAAAGGATCCTGAAGCGTCTACCCAAAAATCTTTAAGGAACCATAGATAGTGAATTAGAATAATAGATACACAATTAAAATATACCCTATGTAATATAAGATTATCCAGCCCTTGAATTCATCAGACGAAACAATCCTCATCAAAATATTTCACAATACTTTTTATTGTACTATTGAAATTTTAACCCTCCACCGTCGATCGGACGTGTAATAATGCGTGTCCTGTCCCGAATCCCGACTGGTTGCGACATTCCAACAATGTAACATGGATATTGTTGGACATAGTTTCAATACATACCTTCATTTTTTTTTTGTTGGTATTTCATATAATTGACAGATTGATAAAATTTTAAGCGGCTATGTATGCTGCAGTATTTATCGCTTCAAAACTCCTCTTTAGTTACAGTTTTTGACTTTACAGAAATGTTGTATCCTTTCGAGCATGATTCTTGTTTTATCATCATCATCCGCAGTCTGTTTGTTTTTGTTTTGTTTGTTTTTAAAAAAACGTTGCCCCACACTAGGAATTTCTCCTGTATCGTGGGTGCGTTTACAAACATTCAAACTCACATACACAAACACACCCAGACCCGAAACAACTATCTGTAGGTCATACAAATATTTGTTCCGTGCGGGAATCGAACCCGCGACACGCAGCGCAGTAGTCCAATCTCTCCGCCACTGCACCAACCGTGCCGTCAAGTCAAGTCTGTATTCACTGACTGCTGGGAATAGGCCTCTCTTTTCTTGTGCCAATATCATCGGCCCTGTGCCTCAGCCAGGTTTTTGCGCGATGGCAACTATGTCGCCTACCCAACTCGTCGCCGGACGATCCATATTTCTTTTTCCAGTTCTTGGACACCATTCGGTAACAACCTTACTCCACCTGTCATCATTGTGCTTTGCTAGGTGTCCTGTTCAACTCCATTTGAGTTCCGTAACGCAATTTCCAATATCGATAACCCTTCTCTTCATCATAATTATTACCTACTCTGTGTTTGCAAACTCACAAATACTAACAATTCCTTGGTCTCTCATAAATTATTTGCCTAGACAACTCATAATATCCTAAGCTGCATCAAAAATGCGCAACAACGCCAGATAAAAAGGCCAAGAGAGAGCAATTAAAATTCCCATCATGGCTACCAAGCGGTTGCATTGTGGCGGGTAATCGCCCGGCGTTTTTCAATTAGGACCGTTCCACGGCGGCCGTAGTTAGCGCCAAGCTTTGTCCACGCCGCCAGGGTTGACGGTTGACGCTGTCAAATTAATTTGGTAGGCCCGGAATTATTAATTATGGTTGCAGGTTCGTCGGATGTAAGATTTAATTAGTAGGCAGGAGTATTGAAATTTTGGTTGGTATTGGCGGTATTTGATCAAACGGGGATGTGAGGTTTAAGATTTCACCTGTTTTAAATTAAATTAGGTTACGTATGTGTTCCAAAAACAGTTTTGTCACAAAATAAATTAATTGTTTAAAAACTGTAAATGTATTATGTTATGTTATTCTGTGCTACACACATAGATAATATTACTTGTACCGACATAGTATCAAGCAATATCACACATAATTTTATTATTTCTTTCATGTTCACTCTTCTAATAAAAAATCCGAACAGCGTTGTCTTGTGCTATTTCTTACAAAAAAAAGCCATCTAATAAAGAAGACAAGAGCCATCAGCCATCTGATTCCAATTAAAAAATCAAATCACTCAACAGAGCCAGTAGATCGTATCTGTCAGCCCTACCATCGCGGGTGGCTGACGCGTGTTCTTACCATTAAAAGGGTTTGACACGTTACGACGGACCAAAGAAATTAGTAGTAACGCCGACACCCGCCACAAGCCACTTTGAAGGCGTATCGTGTTGCAACCTAATTGTACACAACTTTGATCTCCGCGGGTATTACCGGGTATTTTTGTGAAGCGGTACGCTGTTTGGGGTACCGTGAGTATTTGAGGGTTAACGGTTCGATTTTTGAAAGTACCTAATCCTTTGTGTTTTTATCGCTGTTATACTGGTTAGAAGATAATTTAATAATTGTTTTAAAAACAGTAAGTGGACATACAGTAGATAACATAATATCACGCACGCCTGTAATCCTCGAAAGGTTTTAGGCAGAGATGTACATAGGTATAATTATTATGTTTAAGTCCCATGTAATAGGGGTGATGCTATTGTGTGTTCTATCAAAAATACATCATCCACATTATTTTATTCGCTACAGAACCACAGCTAAAATTCCGTTACTGATTCTCTCGCTCCAGACTCAGATGTCTGAAGCAAGGTTGACAAGATCCAGTGTTCGTGTAATTTCGGTGACAGCCGATGCGCCATCTGTCCGTGGGGTATTTTATGGATAAATAAATATGACCTCGTGCTCCAACTGTTATGAAGAACAATCTGTGTAACAGAAGTAGAAGTAAAGATTTGCTGAACTTCTGAACTCTTTTTAGACCACTGAAAAAGGCCAGTTAACTGTGCGATTGTATTTCTTCCTTGTTTTAATAGAAAAAAAGATATATTTTGTAAGGTTGGTAAGTTTAATTTATACAGTCTCAACTGAAAGGAACAACGAATTATGATTTGTACTACAGCTTGATAAAGAGTGTCAGTCAACTGTACGTTACTGAAAATCCATAATACGCTAGAAAAACTCAAGATGTCAACAGTGTTACCACTGACATGTAATCGATTGCACCAAGGATGAAGGCAATTCCTCAAGCTAAACCCTTTCTCGAAACTCAAAGAAACCCTTCATCTGTGATGACCCTGAAATACTCCAGGATCATCATTCACCAATTAAATCCCTCATTATTTTCAAACTCCAACACTCATAATCAACTAATCACGAACAACCAATACTTCATAATTAATTGATCGCGGTACAGCTAACACAATAGCATTTCAACAGAACATTAATCAATGTTATCAAGGGCATGTGTTCAACATTGTTGTACACGAACATCATGTTATGTGATTAGAACACGCAATCCGTTTTGGACATTGCAATGCGAACGTTATGTAATTATAAGTTTACGTACTACATAATTTACATTACATCGTAATTATGAAATGAATAAAGAAAATACCTTCATAATCAACACACACTCCACCCACAGGTTGGCTGAAACAAGCAAAATCTGTTCAGGTGGAGGTTCATAGTTAACTCTGCCCTGGAGAGTGAATAATAGTATTCCACCACAAACGATAGGATACTTGAAATTGTATCTTGTCTGTCCTGTTGCTTCCGCATCACAGGAGCTGATGAACGCTATTGAATCTGCCAAACTGGTCGCCTTTTGGTATGACTCATTAATTCATTATAAACTGTCAATCAGTTATTTTTCGCAGCGTCATAGGTTTCAAATATTTTTTTAGCTTTCCTCCACAGGTCATAAAAATATCAAAACAAACCAGATCAAGGGTATTTTTTACGATAAGACCCAAACCCATTTTGAAATTGTGTATAATTAAATAATTTTGCAACCATAATCTATAATCGATGCTCATAAAAACGATCGTTTTTCATTACAAATCACTAAAACACCGGAAATGGCCATTTGAACCACTTAAAACGGACCGTAAAATCACAGTAAAATGGTGTAAAATTAAATATAAATTATGAATATGAGTTATAGTGATGGATGTTGGTCGATAAAATTATCGATGCCGTTTAGAACACAATATATTTTATGGACGACATTTAAGGTTTTGCAATATTCATTGAAATTATATGCTCATTAATGATTTACTGTAGATAGTGTTTTTAGCTGTAAGACCAAATATGGTAAGAACGGAGGTATCTCATGAGATGACAAATAGAGAAATATGGAAGAGGAAGACATACTGTACCGAACCCAAATGAATTAGGATAAGGGCAAGAGAATGATGATGATGACTGTTTTTAGCTGTAGGCTTACTTACTAAAGTTAACTAAACTCACGTAGAATGTTCTTAGTTCCCTTTCTTCCTCCATATCTTCTTCTTCTCGAATCGATGACTCAGATTTTATCTGACCAGTACATATTAAAGTCTTTAGGTCTGATAAAACTGGTCAGATAAAATCTGAGTTCTGAGTTAAAAGACGTGAGCATTGTGAGCTGACAAAACTCACATCTTTTAAAACATAGGTGCTTTTTAGGGTTCCGTAGTCAACTAGGAACCCTTATAGTTTCGCCATGTCTGTCTGTCTGTCTGTCTGTCTGTCCGTCCTCGCTTAATCTCTGTGACCGTTAGCACTAGAAAGCTGAAATTTGGGACCAATATGTGTATCAATCACGCCGACAAAGTGCTAAAATAAAAATTGGAAAAAAATGTTTTATTAGGGTAGCCCCCCTATATGTAAAGTGGGAAGTGTTTTTTTTTTTAATTTTAACCCTAATGTGTGATATATTGTTGGAAAGGTATTTAAAAATGAATAGGGGTTTACTAAAATCATTTTTTGATAATGTCAATAATTTCGGAAATAATCGCTCCAAAAGTAAAAAACAAAGCGTCCCCCCCCCTCTAACTTTTGAACCATAAGTTTAGAAAATACGAAAAAAATCTGAAAAGTAGAACTTTATAAGGACTTTCTAGGAAAATTATTTTGAACTTGGATGGAAACAACAGATAGAAACTGCAGTTAACCAATATAATTTGGTCCCTGAATCGTATGAGCGCCTATACAATCCAGAGGTCAAGTTTCATTTGCCCGTATTTTTTTTTTAACTTCGTTTACATAATATTTTATTATCTACGGAACCCTACACTGAGCGTGGCCCGACACGCTCTTGGCCGGTTTTTTTTAATTTAACATCCCTTAAAAGTAGTTTTGGATCTTAGATAAACTAAACCTATAAAGTACCTACTGCTTAATAATCACTCAAATATTCATCGACACTCAAAATCATCATAGATATCGATAAAAATTTCCTCCTTACTTCATGTAGACTGTATCATTAGCCACATTAAACCAAAGCATTTAGACTGACCGCATCAAAAGGCCCATATATTCATCCCGTGCCTTTGAGGTACCGGCAGGCGCCACTTAATTGATAGTTTTGGGCGTCTCATTATAATAATAACCGGCCCCCGGCGTTGAATAAATATTGTATTACTGGCAAATTGACGGAAGAAGCCGTAAAAAAATTTTAGAGCCCCTCCGTCTGTAAATAGGACGGCCGGAGAAAGGTGTTATCGAATCGAATGGTTGCTGTCGAAATTTCGAAATGGTTGTCGACTGTGGAGACGAGTACCTACCTAATTGCAGTTGAATAGTTGAGTGTTTTTTTGTCATCTAAAGAAATCGAAATGGGAAAGTTTTGAATAATTATCACAATATTCATTTGTGTAAGTAAATTAATTTTTGAGTTTGCGAGAATATTTTCGTAAATAATAAATGTGCAATTTTTTTAATGGCTGATTAATAGGGGTTATGTAATAAATCTTCAAACCAAACAAAATATAGTAACAGCTCACCAAACAATTCGCAAAATCAACTTCGTCGAAATTCGACACTATCGAAAAAAAGTTCGCTTCAGCACCCGTTAACCCCGACCGGCTCTTTTGATGTAGCGGTGTGTTTACACTAACCTAACTGAGAAACAAGTCATTTCGTCGGGCGTCTGAACGAGCCGCCGGCTTTGATCTTGCCGCCACAGTTTTTGCCCTCTCTGACTTATTACCGACATGTTTGATGCGTCTCAAACTGCTGAGTTACGCTAACTTTTTGGTAACTGTCGGTAACCGTGAGTTAAGCTTTTTTAACGTTAATGAGTTGCTGATTTGTAGATTTTGGGGATGACGTGTGAGTTTTGGGTTTTGGGTAGGTTAGGTTTAGCTTTAAAAAATAACTTGTAATGGCTTTGTTGTATATAGGGTGTAAAAGTACCCTTAACGCAAACGAAGGGCATTTGTTCTCCCCACCACTGCGATCATTTTTTTGTTCTAGACCATACCTGGGAACCTCCTAGTTGCGTAGATATTGGGGGTCTAAGTTCCAAATTTTTCACAGCTGTTTTTGTAAATACTAGTATTTCAGGTTTTAATTTTACTTAAATTACCTCCATGACCCGTTTACTATTCAAAGCATCCACTAGCACAATGTTTTAAGAGTGCTACTTTGAGTTTTACCGTAAAATGTGACTTTTGACCCCAAAAAAAAAGTCATTTCCCAGCAAAAATTTTTGCGTAGGGGTACTTGGTTTGATGTACAGAATGCTTGGTTGTCGGATGCGTGAAGGGTTCGTTTACACCCTGTATATTAATAAGTTGGTTTGTTTTCACTTTTGTAGCTTTAAATGAAAGAGCAATCAATATAGATAACATATAACATCATACCAGTAATCTCTTAAGGGTTAGGCAGAGGTGTAGGTACGTATTGGAACACCCACATTTCGCCAGTTGTGTTTAGGGCCCATGTAATAGGGGGCGACCCTATTGCCATCAACCGGGCAAAAGTCCAGACTCTGTGACTACTACTGAGTAAAACCTGATGGAAAAACCCAAAAACACTTTGCCCGACCTGAGAATCGAACTCAGGACCTCATTCACAGCAGTCGTGCTTGTGACCACTATGCCAACGAGACAGTCAATCAGGATAATAGGAATATTTTATTTCACGTTATTTATTTTGTTCGAAGTGCATTAGAAAACTATACCTCGCCAAAGTTATAGCAAAAATTTAAATGACAAACTGTGGTTTATCTAACCATGATATTCTTAATATTCGTCATTACCACCAAACAATGACCAAAAAATCACTAAAACCCTTGAAATCAAAAACTTTTTCAAAGAAAACAGCGCTTTATCCCGCTTTAAACTTTCGTTATGAAGTTGCTATAAAAACGCGCGCGAGGCGGGCGCCGGGGGCGGGGCGACACAGTCCCCGCCCCGCTGACGTCACACGCCAACATGGCCGCTTGCACTTTGCAAGTGCACGTTTGCGTGAGTGAACTTGCTTTGTTTGTGGGTAGGCAGGGAAGTAAGTGGGTGAGAGCTTTTTAATTATTTTTGTGTTTTGTTTGATGTTTATGATTTTAGGATAGGAAGATGATTGTTGTTTTTGAAATGATGATTGTTGTAAAATGAATACTGTTTCATTGTTTTTAATAACAAAATGTAAATGAGAAAGAGCTAAGTATACCTAAGCAGTGCCTAACTAATTTTACCGAAGCCTAAAACAACATTTTAATTAGTTAAAATATTTAAGCTCGGCAGAATATTGAGTAGGTACCTATTCAGAATCAATAGAAGCTGCCATAGTAATACAAATATAAGGATTTGATAAATAAAGAGAACTTTTCGATTACATTAGCTAGGTATTCTTACTATTAGCCTATGTATCATGTCACTGCCAGACTTGGCGGCTGAACGAATGCTCAGCAGTTGGGAGGCTGAACGAATTGCCAGCAGTTGGGATGCTGAACGAATGCTCAGCAGTTGGGAGGCTGAACGAATGCTCAGCAGTTGGAAGGCTGAACAAATGCTCAGCAGTTGGGAGGCTGAACAAATGCTCAGCAGTTGGAAGGCTGAACAAATGCTCAGCAGTTGGGAGGCTGAACAAATGCTCAGCAGTTGGAAGGCTGAACAAATGCTCAGCAGTTGGAAGGCTGAACAAATGCTCAGCAGTTGGGAGGCTGAACGAATGCTCAGCAGTTGGGAGGCTGAACGAATGCTCAGCAGTTGGGAGGCTAAACGAATGCTCAGCAGTTGGGAGGCTGAACGAATGCTCAGCAGTTGGGATTTCGACCACAAGACCAACAAGGCAGTCAACTACGCAAAAATGTAGAAGAAGAGCTAGAATATAAATAAGTATTCTAGCTCTTCTTCTACATTTTTGCGTAGTAAGTATAAAGTTGATTTAAGATGTCTTTACAGCATTAGCACGGCTTTAAGTGTGATCAAGAAAATCCGATCTACAAGAAATATCACTTTATTTTTTACCTAAGCTTCTAACTCCGGTACTCAGAGATTCTTAATGATTACTTAAGCCGTCACTTAGTAAAGATTTGACATACTTTGTATGACAAAACTATCAAAACCTTTACTAAGTGATGACCTAAGTAATCATTAAAGCTCTCTGAGTGCGGCAGTGACTTGGCAAATCGATCTAAAAAACCCATCAGCTATGATTTTCCTACTAATACCTGTAATATCAGAGCATAGACTGGTACTTATCTAACCTATGATTACTAGTCACTATGGTTAGACTCAATAGCCACCTAACCGGGATCATTACGAACAAGTACCTACAATAAAAATACTCTAGCTAACCGAGTGCTGGGTTAATCATGGCAATAGTTTATTATTACGGTGGACGATTGAATACAGGTTGGAATTTAGAGGGTTATAGGTACTTTGAATGATGGTCTCTTTACGATGTCGATGGCGATTAGAATTGAGCTACTGTCTATCAGTTCCTGTATTTAACAAATAGGTACCAGGACACGAAAGACACTGTGGCGACAGCGACATCTATCGCAACACATGCGAACTAAATTTGTAAATCTTACATCGCGCTATCAACTTTATCCGCGACATTAGCCTATATAGGAAATCCCGACTTACATTATGTCAGGCAGTTAGCCCACCAGACATAACACTCGTCTGGTCGGAGGATCCTCCCTTTAGGGATGAGGAACTTTACATCCTGTTCCTCATACCCCTCAAAACACAATATAAAGTTTTCCTTCCTGCGACCAACCTGAGTCTATTTAAAGTCTTCCAACTGGTCGACCATGGCAACTCATGTCCAGGGATAGATTTTCAGCTGGTGGTTCGAATGGATTAGGCAAGGATGCACTACCACGCCACAATTTTAATCTTTCAGTAGACCATTCGCCAGTGAGTGAGGTGACACACTAAAGAAGAAGATAGAGGGAGTGAGTTAGTGAGAGTCACTTTGAACTATTAAATGGTGATTGAAAAAGCTCGTGGTTAAATAACAACATCCACTCGTATCAATCTTCAGGTTAAACCTCACTTGCCTAAGTTGTTCTGTGGATGGGTGGATCGTGCCTCGAAAAGCACCTTAAGCCGTTGGTTCCGGCTGTCAATTTATTGTAGATCTTTGGCAGTCGTTACAAGTAGTCAGTGACCTGAAAGTCTGACAACCTTGCTTACCAGGGCCTATCGTTTTATTACCTGGAACTAAATGGATTGTGGAGGTCAGGTAGGCAGCAGCTCCATTTAAATAATGGCATTCAGCTACATGCGGTTAGACTGGAACAGACCTCAACAAAACAAGGCAGATAATTTAATTGATGAAATTCTGAAAAATACTACATTCCTACTTAGTAATTTTACAGGATTGAGAGGCATTGTAAGCGACGGAACTCTAACTAGCTACCAGTCTGTCTGTTATTATTACAGTACCTATATTTACATACGATGTCATGATTTCTGACCCCTATTTGAGCGAAGCCGGGGAAAAGTCTAGTTCCTTGATAATTTATAAACTATCAGTCGCCACCATATGCCATAACCTTTTCTGTATGAATAATCTACTTAGTGGTTTAGAAAAAAATAGAGATTTACGTCACTAATAATAGATAGGTAAGTACCTACCTATTTAATAGTATGGTCTGCCCTAAATTTACCCCAGTATTATGTTAAACAGTTACCGTCTAAGGCCCGATTTCCACCAAAGCGAAGAGGAGCGGAGACGAGAGGAGATGTGTGGTATTCGACCAATCACATTAGTTAAACATCTGGTCTTTCGCCCTTGCTGTGATTGGTCGAATTTGGCACATCTTCTCTCTGCTCTGCTCGTCTCCGCTTTAGTGGAAACGGGACCTAAAGATACACCTTAAGGGTTGGCTGAAATTGGTAAGGTTCTTTTGTAAGTAGGAACATAGTTGCTACATCAATTTTCAAAAAAAAAATTAGTTAAAAGCACCTCTATATCGGTTATCCGAGGAGCTCGTGGCTTAATAAGAACTGTGGATGGGTGACCGCCCGACATACCGAGTTTCCTCTGTGCCTCGGAAAGTACGTTAAGCTGTTGGTCCCGGCTGCCATATATAATCTTTGGCAGTCGTTACAGGTAGCCAGTGACCTGAAATTCTGACATCCAGTCTTACCCAAGAGTATCGTATTATTACCTAGTATTAACTGGGTTGTGGAGGTCAGATAGGTAGTCGCTCTATGTAAAATACTGGTACTCAGCTGCATCCGGTTAGACTGGAAGCCGACCCCAACATAGTTGGGAAAAGGCTAGGCAGATGATGATATCGGTTATCCTAGATATGACACACACAGCAATAATTAAAAGTGAGTAGGTATTGCATATTTAGATCACAACAAATTTATGAAAACCCTCTCTCTTTAACTGGATAGTATTCGCATTGATAAAACGCTGCAATGGAGGTGGACTCTTTACCTCGATTTAAAACCACCGTCGGAATCAAAGAACCATTTGTCAATTTTGGCATAATTATAATTACCACAAAATAACACTCACTCTGTTATTTTCACTTCACCGCAAAAGACAGACATAATTCCAATAATAAATCTCAACAAAATCCGGTCCTGTCCACCAGTCATGATTCGACAGACCCTCAATAACATAATGACCCGTCGTCCAACGAGGCGCCAACATTCGGCTTTCGGCTTTCGGGCCGGACCAAATAACATGTAATTTAACCAAACCACAGACAGACAATCACGCTGCCATTTCACGTTACCAATTAGAAAAGCTAATTCTTTTCGGCGATCTCCAAATTACAGATGGTAGACGACAATCGGTCGCTTAATCAGCACTCGCGTGATGTTGGCCCAACCCATTCATCAGGAGTTATTAAGGCGAGAATTTGGCAAATTTTTGTGTCAAACATTTGACGAATGGTTTCGGAAACAATTTGGGAGTTTTAAGTTTTGTGGATATTGGCGCCAACTTGGTGTTGGCGCCGGAAGAAGGTAATAATTAGTACCTGAGCTCTTTGTGTATTTAAAAAGTAATTTCGATACCGTCTTGGGTGGTAGGATTTATGAATGAAAGTGGTTTTTATGAGTTCTTTGTTTCGTTTTTTGGGAAGCTAATTATGAGTGTAGGCGTCAGTTAAACGTTAAGATTGTTTGACTAACTATGGCCTTTTGAACAGTTTATAGTGGTTGGTACCTTTGTATTTACAACCAATGTAGGTAAACCATTTTTGTCTTTTTAAAAGGATTATCTATTCTTATATTTTTGTAATACGACGACTCCGTTTTGTGTTTCCAGTTTTTTAGTAATCTGATAAGCTATTTAGTTGTCCACTAAAAAGTTAAAAGCATTCATGAGTTTTCCAAAAAAAAAAATGTTTATTTAAAACTCAAGTTTCGCAATAATATAAAGAAAGCTGCTAATCCGAGCTTTGCCGAGAGCAAAAGCAATTTGTCTTTTGTGAATTACAAGCTATTGTAAGTTAGACAATCCTTCACCTCTCAATGCCTTTTTATAACTCTCTAAAGGATACAATTGTAATCCGAGTTGAGTTCATTAATATATGATTGATCTCTTGTATGTCTGTCGCATAGTCCTACAACTTCCTACTCCATACTATACAGCTCAACCATAATATCGCCAGACTCGAACAATAAATTTAATTAAAGCTCAATAGAGACGCGACTTGTCGCTAACGTCCCCCTTATTGAACTTTCAAACGCACGCTCGACTTCTATTCAACCGATCGCACCCGACAACGCCCGAACGTCTTCAAACCATTTGAATTTCAAACGAAACGACTCTAAAATCAAAAGCGCCGCGCGCTCGTGACTCGCGGTTACCAATCAGCGATTCCAGCGCTTTTTACGGTGACAAGTGTCCAATTATCGTTGATTGAAATAATAATAGAGGTCTCGGGATCGAAGCGCTTGCAGCATTCGAAATTAGGCGTCGAGCGCTGAACCGGACTTAGGTATGCTTGATTTTTTGCCGTTCTCCACCCATGAAGAGTTTGGAACGCGAAGTTGACATTTTCGGACGTGGCGGCAAGCCTGTCGGCGGTATCAGCGAATATTTCCGACGTGTTTTGTCCTATTATTTATTCGGGCGGCACTTCTTTTACCGCTAAATCGATTCTCGAGAATTTCGGTGGCCATAGATGGTGGAATTCGTGAATTTCTCTAGCAGAAACCGTTTCTTTTGTCAATCTTAATCATCCGTTGTCGGGAAAGTTGAGAGATTTATGTGATGCACAATTCTATTGTCTTATTCTGCTTTAAAATATAAGATTGTTTTAAAAATAAAGTATATTCTGCGGCGGGTCGCGTCTCCTCAATAGAATTTTAAAATAGAATGTCGATCTGAATAAGTGTCCTCTGAATATTTATTGCTTTTCCTTACACTGAGGTTGTCCTTACAAAGTTTACATGAACGGGAGAAATAGTGACTTGCTAAATGCATTTGCTAATGATCTCACAATCCTTATAAGGAAAAGAAAGCTTTGCGAAAGAGGAATTTAGCCGATTTGTATCTCAACAAGATCATGCTTCCGTTGACCACGTTACTGGGAACTTTAGACAACCATCTCTACGAAAAAACGTGCAGAGAACACTCATAGTTAACCACTCAATTGTCCAATTATTTATTCGCATAAACTCCGTACTCAATTGCATCTAAATCTAACCCTACCAATTTCACCTCCAAAAATAGTTCCCTCTGCATCATCAAAATATTCAAATGATCAACTCCACAATTGCTCCCGTATTGATTGATGCGAATCGTCTCGGTTTATCCGACGCTGATGCAAATCATTGCATGCATATTTCATAGCGTCCCTGAGCGGTAAATGGAACTCTAATTAGACCGCCCGCATTGTGGGGTTATAATTCTATTGTAAAGATACAGGGGAAGGTTTTTTGTTAAGATGGAGATTGTTTATTGTATAATTTAAATCATTTTAATTAGCTTCCGTACCCTTCTGTTCCCTTAGGACTAAGTCCTTTTGACTATGATTTCTCAAGGTTTAATGAATATATTGAGTCTTTCAACTTTCACTTGGTGCGTCAAAACTAAACAATAATGAGTCAAAATTTAATCAATTAATGCGAAAGGTTGCTGGATAAAAAGTGCACATGCGTGTCGTTTCTTGACCATTCTTCTCCATAAAGATTTATTGAGGCTTTAACGTTCTGACCAACTTACAAACTCCTAGACAAACTGCCAATGAAATCTTTTATGTTCAAAATTTAAAGTCTAACCACTTCACGGACTTGCCAGTTTTTTTTTAGTAATTTTCAAACATAATAAAACCAGTTTTCAAGAAGCATTGTTTTTGAAGTTAACACTTTGACCGTATTGAACTCTTTCAACTATCCGCGACTGAGTGCGAGCGACATCAAACGAGTGACGTACGTCGGTGCTGAATGATTGGCAGCATTTGCAGCGCTTCAGACATTTCTTTCAGCGCTGCTTGACGGCGTGTCAACGTTCCGCGGCGGACGCAAATGGCGCAGGCGTTTTTTACGTGTGTATGTCAGTACGTAGCTACACAGTGTTAATATTTAGAGCGTTTAATTTTATGACGTTGTGTGTGATTTGGGTGAAGAACAACAATTCAGACGTGCATACTTTGATGAAGAGTAAATTTTGCATCGGTAGTTTGACAAAACCTGCAAGTTTATGGGCCTGCGAAAGTTAATTTGACCATGAATCGTTCAATCTTTCCTAAATATAACTGAGAGAACAAGTGCGATCTTATTCCTTAGTGGAAACTTAGATTTTGAGATCATTAATTTCACTGTTTTGCCAAAGACACGAAAAGAAAAGCCAGACAGTATTTTTCGCGGCAAAATGTTACCAAATTTTGTTTGTTTTTTTAACGAAATTGGCCTTCTCTTGGAACTAGCTAACTAAGCAGAAAAAATAAAATTAATACGTCATTGTTAGCTACTTAGCTACCAAGACACAATGAAAGATTCACAGCAGACACTGCAATATCTCTCTCACAAGTTTCAAGTCTCACAAGTTTCTAACCGCGCGTCAAACGTTTTTCTCGAGCGTTCGACGGCGTGTCATCGCGCCGGGTGACGTGTCCGGCGCGACTTGCAACTTTTTGCGACACGACGCGATGCGCATTTATTTGCAAATGGAGATGAACTGAAATATTCGTCGCGGACGCGTCTGGAATTATGATGCAGGATGCAGGGAATTTGGGTGGGAAATACCTTGAATGAATAGTTTGGAAGTGTTTTTTAAGAGTGGGCAGATAAATTGCACAGGCATACAAAATCAGTATATATTATTATGTTGCCATTACTGGTAACTACATAAATCGTTGTAGAGAGAAGGCCACGCGGTTTTGTCACAAGGTTTTCATTCTACGTTTTGAGGGCAGTGGTGAAAAAATTGTTTCCACAAAGTAGCTAAAATCATACCTACCTTCAATTTTTTACATTTGTATGGTTCAAATATTATCTTACTTCTACCATTTCTCATTGCTATTTCCAGTTCTGCACTAAAAGAGAAGCACATCTGAAGAACGCATTAAACGGTTAAAGCTTCGCACGTTATCCAACATAATGCTTGAAACATTATACTTTTTCTAATAAAACAACATGATTACAGAATCATAATTGTATCCAATTACAATGTTTTCTCCACCGCGCCTATCTAAATGATCAATACAATATTAGCTTTACACTCCTATCCATCAATATCGCAAAAACACTCCAACGTGCGTTTCATTGTGTGCTAAGTGCGCGGCAAACGACCCCTTAAACAACTCCTTTTACATTCAAAAACCAACCATATTATGTATTAACTGCAAGAGTGAATTTTGCTTGGATATCGTCGGAATTGTAAGTCGGTTTATGAGCAGTGTAATTTCAACTTTGATGTTTGAAAAATAGGGTTAGAAATTCAGTAGCGTTATGTATTTATTTAAGGCGAATATTCTACATTTTCGCACAATACGTGGTGAGTGAAAAAGTGATATCAATCATATGAGACGATGATAGACAGCTTGTAGCGAGAGGACGGTTACGCATAGAAGTTAATATGCGCGGTTTTTTATAATAAAGACCGTGGGTTCGATGTTTATCGATGTATACAGGAAACGGGTTGATTTATGGCCTTTTAAGGGAGATTTTTATAGAGAAACTAACCAGGTGGAAAGTTTCAATATGAATTTCTTTCATTATACTGTCCGAGGTCTTATATACATGTTACAATGTAATGTAGAATATCGTTATTTGTGCGTATAAATAGACTCTACGTCAAATTCAATTTGTTAGCAAACCTTTACATTACAACGTAATTAACTATAGGTACTTAAAACATCGGTTTATTTATAGAAAAAACGCAACTAGCTTATACCCATCGCGATTTTGAAGTTCGATAACTATGTCACTCTAGCTCACTACACACTAACCTTCTTTAAAACCTAAACCAGTTCTTAAAACCTGATAAATTAATAAATACCTACAAAGCTCTTAAACTCCCTTATAAAACAACGCACTACTACATAAATCAACTATTAGTGTCTGTTTGTCAGTCACACACCTTTTAACGTTAATTCGATCAGCGCCATCACACCTGCCTGCACCTGTAGCTGTGCTCACCCATGTTTGAATTAAAGCGTGAAGGCACATCAGCTGTTCACTGCCTCAGGTGTCTATCGTAGTCGGGTGGAGGAAGTAACTGAGTTAAGACTTGTAGGGACAGTGAGAAGACGGTTTTTCAGAAGGACCAGTGCCCTAATTACGTTGGTAAAATCTGTATAGTAAGTGGGTACGTAATGTGCATTACTAAAACAAAATTACAATTACAAAATTACCTTTCGAAAGCGTTGTTTGATACTTCATTTATTGAGTTATTTACAAAAATACTGATCTTGCAATATGGGTCAGCCTTAAAACATTGCTATGGTCATTTGATTTGGCTATGTGATTAATTTATTAGTACAAGTCAGTATTCGTGTGTTATTAAAATGTTCGGGTTCAAAATTTTGGTATGAAAATATTCCCAAAATTCGTTCTATATATTATATAATTTTTAGTTTATTTCTTATTCGACTTTTTATGCCGTTAAACATTAACTTTATGAGTGTGTATGTTTCACGCCAAAACTAATGAACGGATTTGGTTAAAATTGGGTACACAGATAGTTTATAACCTGGATTAACATATTAATATATTATCCCGATATTATCTTCCCGTGGGATAATTTTCGAGTTGTAGAGGGCGAAGCTGCTGGCAACAGCTAGTAAAAAATAATAGATGTACGAGTAATTTAATAAATTGCCATTTTGTAATTGTAGAGACCGAGTTTCCAGGCTGCTGTAGTTATTTTGGCAAGCAAACATAATGATGCTAATAACTATCTGCTGGAAATATAGCTAGGCCATAAGTTTAGATACTAGTACTCTATCGAGGTGTGGGTACTGCAGTTACTCTATCGAAATCAGATTCATATGTCCACATAGTAAACCTTTTTTTTTTTGGCGGGTGGAAAATCATCAAATAACTCCTCCCGCTCTTGGGCAGAGCAAAAGGGAGTGTCAAACTTCTACTGACTAAAAACCACCCATGTTCCTTCTTAGCCCTTCATGTCGAGGCCGCGGTATATCTTGCGAACAACCCGCAGCCTGCGAACAACCCGCAGCCCACATAGTAAACCTTCTGTAAACTAATTGTATAGTAACACAACTTAGTCACTACGCTGAAGGATATAGCAAGTTAAATAATGATTCCTGTAGGCAGTAGGCTTGCAACCTGGCCTGTTTCTACTACGGTTATTGATATTGACGTTAAGCTGTTCTCTTTGTGCTTTCTTTAAGGTATACAGCTATTAAATGTCACTAACACTCATAGTCTTAGTGCCGCACTCAGAGAGCTTTAATGATTACTTAGGCCATCACTTAGTAAAGGTTTTGACAGTTTTGTCATACAAAAGTATGTCAAACCTTTACTAAGTGACGACTTATCTTGTCATACAAAAGTATGTCAAACCTTTACTAAGTGACGACTTATCTTGTACACGAGATCAATTCCAATATGACGGCTATCTCCATGTCTAAGATATTTGTCAATCCATTTCCTTACTAACATTATAAATGGGAAAGTAACTCTGTCTGTTTGCTGCGCTTTCACGCCAAAACGACTGATCCGATTTAAATGAAATTTACTACACAGATAGTCTAGAGCCTGAGAAAAGATATAGGCTACATTTTAATACGAAAAAAGGGTAGTAAGGGGTTCAAACGGGGGCTGAAAAGATTACTTTTGGTCGCGATAACCAATATTAACGCGGGCGACGCGACGCCGCGGGTATCACCTAGTATAATCTCTATGTTTGGCAGTGACTTACTATCAAAAATTCAATTAGCAAATATGCTATGTTTATTGTTCTACCATGGATCAATACAAGATTAGGCAGTAGAGTTAATATTTTTTTACTAGCCTTTATTTAGCTTATAATGTTCTTTTGTATGGGTTGACCCATCGTACTACTGAATTTTTAAAACATTTATCCCCAACCATTCAACTGAAATTTTGCATCCACATTTAGTTCTGATGACCGTGCATGTTTTAGTAAAAGACGTCATTTTTAATCCCATATAACGGACTAATTATTTCTTATGCATCCCTATGATAGGGGTATCAATTAAATTAGTTGTGCTGAAAAGAACACGATAAAAATTACGTTTAAAAAATGTGATATTTTACTATAAGCTGGTTAGGTAGGTAGGTTAACGACTACTTCATTACCACGCAGTTGAGTTTTTAAAAGTACATAATTAAGAAAAGAACTTCATAATAAAAATTTAATCACTCTACAAAAATATATCGATAATATGCAGTAGCTCCAAAAATATCAGTAAATTCTCTTAACATTTAATCCTTAAAAATCCGTTATGAACATAAAAACGCGAACGCCAGTAGTTATTTCCCAAAATAATGTGGTCAACATAATTTTTTATCGATAAAAACTCTTATCGGTATCGACAAAGTGCCGCCGCTGCATGTGTCGACATATCGATAAAACTGTTACTTAAATTTAGAAATTTTAAGATAACTGCCGGCTCTTTTTGAGAGCCTTTTTAATTATGAGACTCGAACTTATCTTTTGAAAGCTCTTTTGTAAGTGTTATGTTTGAGAATTTTTGAGATTTTTTTAATTGATCTTACAGAATAAGTCGCGTGAGTTAGGGTGGCAACGTTACCTTATCATTTGTTTAAATTTATCTTTTAAGTCGTTGTTTTTTTTTAAATATCATATTAACTTAACTATTTTAACACTTACTCAATCAAAAATCCTAAAACTTGAAACACTCTCATTGGAATCAATATAAAAATAAAATAAAAAACCTGTTTAATCCTTGCTTGTTTTACAATTCTTAACTTAATTTCTGGTAGGAATGTGTTAGTGGGTTAGTTTAATGTTTTAAATGTAGTTGTTAGTTTTGTTAGTTATCTTCATTTGCAAGGACCCCAGATTGGGTAAAGATTTCTTCCAAAGCTGTCCAAGTGTCTCTGTCTTTTGCTATTTGGCTCCAACTTTTGGGAACAATTATGCCATGAAATTCTTTTGGCAGCCATTGTTTAGAGATACTCTAGCTAGTCTATAATAATCTTCTACAGATGTTTTTATGACTTTAATTATATTTTTAAGTGTCTAAACTTGTTAATTGTTTTAATTCGTTAATTATGCTGAAACATAAGGGTAAGAATGGTGCGACCATTATGTTATTAAGTCATTAACTTTGAAGTAATTTACTAAATTAAGTATTTTTTACAATTCTTCATGGCTCATTATCATACAAATAGAGACAGGTACTCATGTGACTTCACTAAAATTATATGTTTGAACTTTATAAGAAACCTGCATCACATCTTTAAAAGTTTATCTGAGTACGCCCAAGGGGTACTTTTACTTTATACTTACTGGGTTATGGAGGTCAGATAGGCAGCTCATCCATGTGAAGTATTGGTATTCAGCGGCGCCCGATTAGACTGGAAACCAACCCCAACATAACTGGGAAAAGACTAGGCAGATAATTATGAGCTCTTGATTTCGATTAAAATAAATAATTTATGAACCTAGTTACACAATGTATTTCATAGTTGTACAGTGTACACGTAAATAAAATATACCCAGGGGTCACATTACACGTAGAGGTAACTTAAAGGGGCTAAAAGGCTACCTGTGTAAAGTATCTAATTACACCCTTTTTATTCAATAATTATACCAAAAACTAGCTTAATAAAAATTAAAATACAAAATTTTTTACTGCGACCATTCATAACCTCTCATGCATATTAAACACGATAAATAATTCTTGACAGTTAACAAGCAAAATAGCGAGCTTTATTGAACATACAATTACGTATAATTATAGTGGTTTCTTATTATTTCCTGTACATTAATCATGGCATGTGTCAAACAAGTTGTTACACCTCTTTTTAACCGACTGTGCAGAAGGGTTTACTGTCTTATTCACGCGTTGTTAAACTCAAAAATGCATATTTTCTCATATACAAATCATGTTTTTTTTGTAAGTATATTTTGGGAAGTGTAATTATGATAATTTACCTGTATAATTTAATCATTTTGATCGTAAAAAGGTGTCAAAGCAATTAGCAAAAGGTGAAAGGTTTTAACTGTAATTTTATTTACATAAGTAACTGGACAGCCTTGTAAACTAATTATGGCTGTAAGTATGTAATAGGTTAAGTAAAACACTTTGTATCAATTAAAATCCAATAAAAACATCATGAATCATTGAATACTTGGTTAATGTTTTAGCAAATATATTAAAAAAACAAACTTGATTTTCTTAGGTTTTTTTTTAGTTACACTTAAAGGAACATTTCAATAAGCTTTAATTTAAATGCATAACAAAATAATTACACTAATTTAAAAGCAACTTATCTACATTAGGTCCATAAAACAATTTTATCATCGTCATCAGCTAGCGTTATTTATAGGACAGTTTCTAAAAGTGTCATGCAATTAGTCACCCTACCCGCAAACCATGTTTTAATGCCAAACGGATGTTTAAGGATTATTTTTCGAGCCGTAATTAAGTCGTTTAACGTTAAAAACATTTTAAAACGCTGTAAATAAACGTTATTTACGACAAGTAGGTTTTAATACTGCTTTCAGTGTCTGCAAAACATTTGTTTACCGTTTAACTTGAAAGCATTCTGTGGTTTCTTAATTATACTTACAAGACTCAATATTATTTCTGAGTATTTACAAAAGTTATTGTTTCACCAAATAAGCCCACGCGTGTCTTGAGAGATCTTTGTTCTAACACCATCTGTTAAACCAAATCTAACTCTATCCTTACTTCAGAGAGTTGAATTTATATTGGTAGTCCAAAATAAATACGTTTAATTTTGAAGGAGCGTTCAAATCATAGGTAAAAAGCAAACAGTAGCTGGCCACCCGCAGATTTTTAAAATGTCAATATGGAGTGTTGAGTGTGTAAACACGATTAACTGGACGCGAGTCTCGTTCCGATCATCGATCGTACAAAACTGTGCTCACTATAAAGTGTTTGTGTTAGTTATTGCTTAGAGATGGGGTGTTCCGTGTTCGTATTAGAATATTACCAAGGGACTTTTATCGAAAAATGTAGCAAGTTTCTTGTTTATTTATGTAAAATTATGTTAAAAAGGAAGGAAGGTTTATGTTTAAAAAGAAGAAAGGAGTTGCAGAAGACTTTTGAGTATTTTGGTGCTCAGTACTATTTATGAGAAAAATAAAAATGTAAAAATATTCGGTTTTACCACATGAGAGTACAACATCACGCCTGTTTCTCTCTGAGACTGAGATTTTACATAGGTGAATACTAGATTCACGTATTAACACGATAATAATTCAAATAAGCCGTATGGCAAGTAGCCATAAAAAACCATAAAATGCGAGGAGAGAAAAAATACTTAAAATAAAAAATCTTACTATCGACGTCTGTAACATCCTGTCTTAGAGCCATCTCTAATCTTCCTCAACAATAGCGCACAATTATTCACTTGCTCTCAACATTACTGTTGGCACAGCAGAGTAAACAAAACACTCGCTACCGTCGAGCGGTCGAGTTGACTCGTTCAAGTGACTGCCGCAGTGTAAACACTCCACTTTATGTTTGACAGTTGAAATTCTGTCGATGTAATAATCTTCTGGGGCTCTAATATGGCGCTTTGATGGACAATTACGTTGAGGAAGATATAATAATCTCTGTAAGATTATCCATACTTTTTAAGTAATGTGAAAGTTGCTCTTTTTGTCTATCTAACTGTTTGTACCTTTCCACACGCGGACGGTTCGTGATTTCCATTTGGCACACCTGTAGCTTTATTTTCATTCCGGTAGTAGGTGAGTTTTTCCTGGTATTATTTCCCAAATACAGGCAAACTGTCGAAAAATACAGTCAGTCATTGAATTTATGACTAGCACTTCGCTGATGTATGAATGTGATAGCTCAACTAATATGCATGACATATTAATGTATGTGTTCATTTCATTTTTTATTTTTTCACACACTATCGTCTACATTTCTTTTTCATTTCTCCTTTTGCAGGTCTGCTGGCAGAAATTTCTTTAGAAATAAGCAGTACCTTTGTACTCACAGGTTTTATTATTGTATTTTTCCTGTGCTATTTACTGTGTGTACATAAATAGTAAAATAAATAAATAATGTAATTTATAGGCACCCACATATAATGTACTTATCTTTCCATCAGTGATTTTTTTTATTGAATCATTCGTTCGCGAGATCACACCCTACATACAAACTTACCAACATACCTCTTTATAATATGAGTATAGAGTCACACACAAAAATATATCTCAACCTAAAGTAATAAAAAATCACGCTCAAACTAAGACAACAGTATTTGCTTATTTTTCTGTTCCTCTAAATAGCTTATTCTACTTACGTCATCTCTGCACTCCCTTGACAAAAGACCCATATCTCCTTGTTTCCGTATTGACAGCTCGGATATCGAGTTTCAGAAGAAAATAGAACGCATTAGACATACAATAGCCTTTGATACAATGCCTAGATCCTTGTATGTCCTAGAATGAGGGGTTTGAATGGGAGCTGTGTGGTTTAATACCTTTTGTGATAAGTATACCTTTTGTGGTAAGTAGGGCGTTCGGTATACAAATAATGATACCTTTGGTAATATTGTTTGAGAAACAAGACGAAGCATTGAAAATACTTAGGTAAGCATGTTTTTGGTGTTATGTAAATATTAGCTTGTCATAATTACAAGTTGTGAAACTCAATGATGTATTATGAACTTGAACACTACACTGTTCAAGTTATGATATGATCGCTAAGTATTAATTATTATTTATTTTCGGTTTAAAGAAACTTTAATCCCAATAAAGACATAAGTCACTTACTCGAGAACAATACAAATAAAAATATAGATTACATTATGAACATTATTACGAACTTATGTTCGTCATCAGTATTACAATTTAATATATATGTATAACCCATCCAATGCATTCATTTCTCCAGAAGTGATCGATCCGCAATTATGTGCTGGCTAAGTTGAGTTTTGAATGCATTGAAAGAGTGTACATTTCTTATACAGGACCGTAATTTGTTATAAAGCTGTGCTCTTTCAAAAGTTATTTTTTTTTTGCCATAGTTAGTTCTTGTTTTTGGTAAAACTAACAAGCTTGCTCGCCGTGTACTGCGCTGACTAACTTGTTTATATTGAGTGAGTGTTAAGTTTGAGTGAACGCTTTTGTTAAGTATATTTCTGATGAAAATGCATGTGTTGTAAATATAAAGTTGTTTTATGTTCATTATTTTTGTGTCTTGATAATATCATATCATTATAATACTTAAAATTTTGCGGTGGTCATAAATATAATAGAAGTGTACCCTTTTGGTACATTGAAATCTACCATTGTCATGACTGCCTAAACTTTTAATATGCCTATCTTTATTTTATTTATTTATCATATTATACGGAAGACATATTCCAACCGGCTTCCCTTCTGGAAATTACACTCTACGTAGTGTCTTCAAAAATGCCAACATTTTTCGTGTCAACAAAGAACGCAACAGACAGCGCCAAATAAGCCGGTCCTCGGGTGTCAGAATTAAGAACCAAATTCGTATCAGTGCGCTCACGTGACCTCTGTCACTAGCAGAACCGTTTAGTAGGGAACTCAGTAAGCCGAATATTATCGGGTTATGACAAGGCAGGAATCGAGACTATGTAGGGGAGAAACGTTATAACTCCGTCATTTATGAATCGATTTTCAATTTTTTTTTATTCGAAAGTATATACTCCCGAGGTGGTCCCATTGTCCCCATGTCAGGATCTGATGATGAAATCTCAGGGTAATCGAAGGCAACCCTCAAATTTTATAGGCAGGTATTACGTGTTCCGTGTTTTTTATAAAGTTATTAAAGTATTCGCATAAACTCAAAATAATACCTTGTAAGTGACTTCATCGTAAAAAAGCGGCTGCCTAAAGGTTATTTTAAAACAATGCAAGCAATGCTTCATAAACTTACTCTACCTACGTTTATAGTGCACTAATCAAACAAAGACATAGATCCAACGGTGGCCTCTCATTACTCCGGAGGCTAGGAGGCAGTAATCAATCATCTTTACAATGATGGAGATCCGAATCATCAGTAATTTTAACAGAATTGACGCAAAAACGTCCAAGAAAAAAATAATCATATAGCGAAGCAGGATGGTTGGGTTTGCTTGGTTTACATGGAGTATTTATTCAATGGACAGACTTTCTCGTTATTTTGAGTTGATTTCGGGACTAACCAGAAGTAATATCGGGAGTTAATGATTTATAGAGAAGAACGTTATAATGTAGCTTTTCTCTATAATTATGTAAAAAAAAAGTACATATTTAAGAGTAAGAGCATAATTATGTAAGAGTTATAAAATAGAAAGCAATTAATATGACAGTACCTACCAGACTTTTTATAGACCTTTTTACATTTTTACACACCGAGAAGGTAGCAACAATGCTGTTGGATGAGTACAAGCTTATAGTATAATCAGCTTCTAACAATCCCACTGTTGGGACACAGGCCTTCTCTCAATCACTTAGCCACTACGTCAACAACAGCATCGTAATTCTCTTATTCAATCCGTACCCACAAATCCGGCCCCGGTCCTAGACTTCCCACATCTTAGTTTTCCTTTACATCTGATCAGGTCGTCAGCCCACTTAGCTTTAGGCTTGCATTCGCTCCTATGACTAGACGTCACGTGGGTCTCCATTCAACACTTTTGGATTAACCATTTTTGTGATTTCGTTCTAGTATGAGTAGCTTACAGATATTTGGGAACTCATCATGTTATCAGACAGTTCAGACACCTCCTTTCATGTCATATCATACTTTACACAGTCCATTCATCGTTTCTTTGGTATTTCTCTAGACTTTCACCAATTCATACATTCATACTCAAGACTTTTCTCATACCTCCGCATCACATGCCCGTACCACAAACAGTGCACGTGTCAAAAACACCGTGCAGTATTGGCTCCATATAAGCCAATCTCTACCAATTACAATGGCCAGGCGGAACAAAGAGCCGGCCACTTACGAGCTGTTTTTTGATTACCCATTAACCCGACAAACGTTGTAATGGCCACCAAATTGTTGCCCTTGCATTATCCTTTAGCCGCAGGGGAGTGGGCAGAATTGGCCGCTAATTGTACGGTAGGTCTGTGTCTTGTGACGCCGTTTGGGATAATCATGTCTTAGGTTTAATTTAGGTTCGGATGTTATCATTTTGCGGGTTGTGTGATGTAGGTTTTTGTAACATTATCTCTCCAGCCAAGTGCATGTGAATATTTAAACAGGTGTGTGTGTTATAGTGTGTGTCTTATGTGTTATAGTGTCCTTATGAGCACACGGTGGATCATAAGACATTCAAGCAATGTTAGCGGACGGTCAACGGGTTAATCAACACTTCGTGCTAAAAAACACTGATAGTTTAAGGTCGACAGTCATCGTGATAGTTCTTTTACGCAAAATGAAGACATTGTCTATTAAAGTACTTACTATGAACATGTCTGTGGAATCATTGAAGCCTACTAGAAGCACTTGTATTGCTAGATACCATGAGAGTGTCCCAACGTCTTGTTTTCACAAAGACAGCCTTCGAATCAATCTTCCAAGAAGAAAAATTGAACTGACAAACTTTCATTCAGCTCAACCTGTCATTCAGCTCAACCTGTCAGTCTGATGTACAGAGTCCTCTAAATCTGCGTTTTCATAGATGTGCTATGACGCTTCATCATCATCTGCTTAGTCTTTTCCCAACTACTTTGGGCTGGCTTCCAGTCTTAACGGATTCAGCTGAATACCAGTATTTTACATGGAGCGACTGCCTATCTGATCCAGCACTAACTGGATTGTGGAAACCTATTTAGTGCTGGGTAGCACGATACCCTTTCCCGAGACTGGTTGTCAGACTTTCAGCCCACTGACTACCTGTAACGACATTCAAAGATATTTAAATGACAACCTGAACCAACGGTTTATCGTGCTCCAAGTCATGGTGCTATTAGTGCTTCACCATAAAATTTATTTCAGCCATGCAGCTGCACTGGATGGCGGTCTCCTATCTCTCCATGATACAATACAGAATCTATGACGTCATTTTTTGCCCCACTTAACCCTCAAGTGGCACTGAAAGGCGCTCTGTATCAGCGATACACGATTGCGCGTTTCCTGCGCCAGCGCTCTTTGATCTTCAAGTGTTTCGCTTTATGTATAAGACAAGATGTTTGGATATGCGTTAATGTGCGTGTTTATTGTTTTGCAAGAGTTATAGTGGAGGTATGATAATCTACGTTTTTTGATGGGAGGATTAATTTATTGCCTCTTTAAAGCAGGCCGCCGCCGCCGTATCGCCGGCATAGATTAGGCACAAAAAGGTTCAAAGTTAAATAAAAATCTCAACAAGTCTCGAGACTCGGAACTCGGGGGTTAGTTTAATTTAATATTGTTAACCTTATTAAGACGTAATGGTTTATTCATCAGGAATTTCTCAGTAGCAGCAACGGAGTCTCAATTCGTGCCCAGTTGATGGCAATAGGCTCGCCCCTTATTACATGGGACTTAAACATAACTGACGAAATGTGGGTGTACTAATGGGTACAGCTCTGCCTAACCCTTCGGGGATTACAGGCGTGATGTTATTATGAAAACTAAATTTAGGCCAAAAAAAAACTCTGCTGGTTCCAGTTTTACTTCGTTTTTACAAGACCAAACAAAATATTAGCGCTTGGAGTAGGTACAGTTGCACTGCCGTAAGTCTTTCGAAACGGTTTAATTTGTACAAAGCAGGAACTGCATTTTTGCATACATTTTTGTTTCACATTTCTACAAAAGTTGCTACAGTACTGTACCTACTTACCACACTGCAAAATAAAATTAAAACTGCTTTTTTATTCGATTGCACATCTAGAGATCTACTTATAATCGTCGCGGCACGTGCATTCGTTAGCGCGCTATAAATCGAAGTAAGCCGACGGCGCATAAATCGCGTCTTTGATCCGACGCGCAGGAGTCGAACTACGTCCTGTTTGTGCTAATATTGGTACAGTTGCACAACGCACTGGGGATTGAGAATTATTGTGGTTTTCAAATATTTTAAAGCTAGTCCTTTAGTTTTGTGTTATCTATGTCGTCAGTCATTACGGAACCTTTTTGAAGAGTGGGTAATTATGAAACCATAGACGCGGGCCTGTGAACGATGAGTAATAGGCTAGCTTGCCGTCCGACCGTCTTATGACGAAGACAGGTCGTGTCGACGGTGCGTTCGTGTTCCACGCGCGCCTCAAACAGATGTCAGCAACACGGAAGGGGCCCGCAAGGGCCGACGCCCGTCGGGGCTGCGGGTTGTTCGCGGCCTCGACATGAGTTCAATAGAAGTCTGACACTCCCGTTCGCTCTGCCGAAGAGCGGGAGGGGTTATTTGATGATTTTCCACCAGCCAAAATAAAAAAAGGGTGGAAATTATCAAATTGCTCCTCCCGCTCTCGGTAGAGCAGATAGGAGTGTCAGACTCTTACTGACTGAAACCCATTCGTATTCCTCCTAAGCCCGCTTCTACCCTTTGCGCTACTAGTCCGCGGCTCAATCGAAAAAAAACTGCAGCCCTGGCAGTATAGTACCTAATTAGGCGCCCTCGCTGGCGGGTTTTGAAGCAGGTCTAACTTCGCATTGAGTAGTATTATGAAATGCGTTGATGCCATGTTGATGCCTAACACAGGCCCACCGCACGACCGCGTGGAAGAGCGGTGCTCACTGCGTCTCTCAGTTTTACCAAAAAGTATCTTGTTACCTATGTAGTTACTGGGTTGTGGAGGTCGGATAGGTAGGTAATATGTGAGTTTACATATTTACAACAGGAATAAAATTAATAATTTAAAGGTAGTCAATTATTTTATTTCCTAGTCCAAACAGTAGCATAGCATAGTATAATCCGCCTTTAATGTTCCCACAGGTGGGACACGAGCCTCCACTCTGTGAGTTCTCTTACAGGAAAGTTGCTGTGAATTGAGTAGAATGGCGTGCAATTAAAATCTTTCACTGACGTATCTCAAGTTATTGTAATATTAAACATGCATGAATTTGATCCAATAATGATATTTTATAATTATACTTTAATTCTACATCGGTGTGTAGGTAAAGATCTCGTAAAAAAATTAATCTTCTATAATTAGCAGACTGCCTTCTGATCAAATACCCTAATTTAATCGAAGGCACTGTCTTAGTATTTATCAATGTGAATTTCTTTTCCTGGTTCACGCTGAGCTTTTTCTTCTTCCAAATCTTTCTTTAGTGTACAGCATAATCTGAAATAAACAATAATTATTGTAAGCAGTCTTGTCATAGCATATTTTTAGTTCTCTTAATTAGAGACGTATCAGTAAGTGGCCGTTTAGTCAATATTTTTAGAATCAGCCCATTGGATGACAGCCCATCGGATTATAGGGCAGAAATAAACTGTACAGGCCTGCAAAATCAAAAACAAAAGTCATTTATTCAAACTAGGCTGATAATCAGCACTTTTCGAACGTCAAAATTTACTTTACTTTACTATACTCATTTACAAGTGACAGTCCCCCCAAACGCCCACCCTTCGCCTTTCCCCTGCTTAAATGTGTGCAGGAGAAAACTGTACGGAGATCCTTGTTTTGTACATGTAACCCAGATAACATCGATAGATCAATAGATATTCTCCCATTCAGATCATCATAATTTCAGCCATAAGACGTTCACTGCTGGACATAGGCCTCCCCCAGAAGGGGGGGATTTGCCATAATCGCCACGCTTGGCAGGCGGGTTGGCGATCGCAGTATGATTGTTACGAAGGCACAGAGAACGCTGCTGCCCATTCTCTGGTAAGTGCCTTAGTCGCCTCTTACGACACCCACGGGAAGATATGGGATGAAAAAAAAATTTGAACGCGTGGTTGATTTACCAAGGATATTGCTACACACAAAAATTACTGTTACACACCATACTGCAGTGGTGTGGTGCTTCTCAAAGTATTGTCGTATGATAAACTTTTAAAAACAAAACCGCATCAAAACATTTCCAAAGCAAACATCTTGACACAGGCTAATGTTTATAGAAAACTTGACCCTGAAAAATTATATCAACTTTCTTGCTCCTCAAAAAGCAAGACTTGTCGTAAAAAGTCTTTAAAATAGTTTGTTTGATTTTCAAAGGAAGTTTTTCTATAAATTACCTACCTTAAAGAGAGGAAGTAGAAGATCTCAATGAGGCTCAAGAACGAGAACCCGAGGAACAACCCCAAAAGTCCTCCGCAGTTGGAGAGGAAGTCAATCAACCCGAACAGCTCCGAACGACGCATCGACAGGAATCTGGGTTTCTTGAAGTACATCTCCAACTTGGAGAAATTAAGCCTGAATAAAAGAACAAAATAGAATAAAATAGACGCTTTTTTATATAGTCATCAGTGGTCGCGAGCCCTACTCTGTTCAGCACTTGAGCTCCTGAGTTTGATTCTCTGGTTGGAAAAAGTGTTACATGGTTTTCCATTCGCAATTGCTCTTGTGTCACTCTGTGTTTCTTCGATGTGTGCCTGGTTGATGGGATTTAAAAAATATAGCTGGCTAAATGTGGGTGCACTATTTTGGGTACACCTCTGCCAAATCCTTCGTGGATTACCGCCCTGATGTTATGTTAGAATAAATAGTTACTAATGGAATAGAACATAACAGAGAAGAAAAAAATGCTTTAAATGCTCCAACATTGTAATTATTAAGCAACTATTATTAAACTTCTGACTGCCTTAACACTGTTATCAAACAACGAGACCATCTTGCAATTCGGCTGCCTTAGATTTATCATAAATCTCTTAACTATCGTTAAATATGAGATGTTCAAATACTAATTTCATCATCATCCTTTCAGGCCGGAATCACCCACACACATAGGCCTCCTCCTTCCTTTGTTGCAATTCCAATTGCATACGTTTGACTGGTGTTCAGACATTTTTGACTAAACCTACCAATGTATTTGCTTACCCATTAAAACTATCGTCGGAAATATTAGAAGCTTTGAAATAGGTTCTAATAAATTGCTTCAGATTGTAATCTGTCTTCAATATTTCTGCTTCATAGTCCATACTATTACAGGCTGGTAGGCAATGGCATTTAAAGCCTCCATCTTTGCTTAATTCTTGTTCTAACATTAGTTCTGAAAAAAAAATACATATATTTCGGCAACGTCAAGAAAAAAAAAATAAATAGGAAACAGTTTGTGTTTAAATACTTACTTCTTGCATCTGATATACATTTTCGATTAAGCTCAGTACAAATTCTTTGACTGCTTGAACCTAAACACAAAAACAAATTAGCAGCACCTAAACTTTATAGAAATTAATTAATTTATTTTTGGTTCTATTTTGTAGTTGCAGAATTCGAATGTCCATTGATGAAATTGCTTGATTTTTTGGCGTTTTAAACCAATCCGCTACGATCGTAGACAGCCTTATTTTAATTTCATTTACTTTTGTATCCACACAATAAATTATCATGTCATTAGTATGTCCAGTATTTGATTACTCATGTTGATGTATATAGAAGATGTAAATACTTACATGGCATGTGGAATTGAACGCATTTACACTTGTGATCAGTTATGTTGGACAAGCACTCTATTCTACAATTGCTCGCTGTATATAACTTGAAATACTTCAGAAATCGCTCATCAGGGAAATAGCATTGACGTCTGAAACCAAACAGAAATAGAAAAAATATTTACTAAGGGTACAAAGCACAACAAACGGTGATTTTTAACGCACTTTCCACAACCACATGTCTTTAGATGCAGATGTGCAGATGACTCGATGCGTAGCATAGAACGTGTGTTGAAAATTCTCATGTGCAAAGAACTTGACATGCAACTGGGGACCAAATCGGTTGTGGCCTACGCAGTTGTGACGCAAAGGCCGGATATTGACACCGTAATTGTAGATTTAGACAGTTTTGTTGATCTCTCCATTGTATAGCTTCAGTACGATTCTCTGATGGAATTTCTACAGCCACTCCATTCGAAAAATTTTGATTGTGTATTTAGGATATTACGAATGATTGGCACAATTGTTACGATTTTCCTTGATATGAATGGCATGATGACAAACCACTCAAAATAACAAACATATGCAACTGATTTTGAAAGTTAGGCTATTGAGGGTGTTCAAGATAATTATTATTTTACAAAACTTACATTTCTGGATCATAGCCTCTCAAAGTTTCTGATGTATTGAGTACACTGAAACTAAGTGCCATGGACGAAACCTGATTGTTCAATACAGCGTAATAGTACAGTGAAGATTGAGGCAAATCAGTTGGGTGCTGGATGTAAACCTGGAAATAATGATCATACTCTTACAGGGTAGAACACGGTTGCCAATGTTGTTGACCAAGGAAATAAATTGCTAATTTGTGTTGTAAATTACTATAATGAGCAGATGACACTATTTAATACCTTTTAATTTTAAGTAATGCTTTAAATAATATTGTTGATAGCTTGATGTAACGGATGAATTTAAAAATTACTAAGTGCTGTATTACATGTATTACACCCTATCTTTTATATATAATATGATGTTTCATCTTCCATGTCATATGCGAGTATACTCATGTTTTGTCTTACCTTATATGAAAAGAAAGCTTACTTTGAAACCAGAGTTGAGACCGTTACAGAGATTGTCACGTTCGAAAGGTTTATGTTGTAGAGTAATTTCAACATCAGGATACTCTCCATTTTCCTGAAAAACCATAATCGAAAGGTAATCTTTGATGTTTTCTTTACTAGTCACAAACTTTTAGAAAGTAAAACACACTCTTGTTTTGAACTTTAGACATGCATTTGTATCAGACTTCACAAATCGCTCTTCTGTTTTTGACTGACTTCAGTTCTATTTTTATTTAATTTTCAATTTTTATAGATCTCTTTTTAAATCAGCAGATGGATCTAAGTTATTTAAGATTTAAAACTCACCGCACCAGAAGTTGGATAAAAATTGGGATATCCATGTATCTTATCATTGGTGTCGTAACCGTGTTTCACTGACCAACCTTTAGAAGGTTTTGTTGTGTTCAGGTATACATAGTCTCTCTGCAACCTGTCAAATAAACTAGTACTGTATACTGTCGTATTTCGGCCAAGTGCAGTCTATCTCGCTCCCGAAACGTCTCGGGATGGAAGGCAAATGTGAATCATCGAGGCTATACGAGCAGAGACGAGAGGTTCTCTCCCTCCCAAATCCCGCCACCTTCTTTGCTAGTATGACTGTTTCGCAGAAGGAGGTGATAGTGTCCCATTCCATCCATGGTCTGGAGCGAGGGCGCTCCAGACCATGGATTGAACCACCCAGACGCGAGAGGTCACGGTGGTGCTCCGTCCAAGTGGAGCAGATCTCCACAGTACACGGTGGAGACCGTGTCCTCCAGCGTATTACTGAAGGCCTATTTAACTGGGACCGTGGTTAAAGTAACTGCGGGGTGCGGGAGGGCTGTCGTGACATATCGCGAGAGAGCAGTGCTATTCCTGCTGACGTGTGTACATGCATCTCTGCCCCTGGCTGAACGCCTTATTCTCAAGGAACCCACAGTTCCACAGGCTAGTTCGGTTCGGTTGTTGACATGCGAAATTAGTATAAAAAAGAGTCTCGTAGCCACCGTCTCAGCTACGTGGAAGAGATAAAGTAATACCTATGTAGTTATGTACTATCGTTTCCATTTAAAAAGCTTTTTTATAAAGTCAAAGTTAAAAGAATAGGCCTTAAGTTCGGCAGTGCAAAAGACTTTCAGGTTATGAAATAAGCAGTACCTTTGTGCTCTTCTATTTTGATGTTCATAAATAAATAATAATTAAACAAAACGAAAAAAGATTAGCATAGAATGCATAATGAGATATTTTTATGGATGCTTTTAAAAAATTAAGAAAGCCCAAAATGATTGATTACTTCCTGTTTTTGAATATCTCTTTAGCTGCAAGAGAGTTCATATTGAAACATAATCCCTCGCTAGTTAGTACCGTATCAAATATTTCTGAACACTCCACATATTCTCCATATAGTTCACATTCTGCAAATACATCTGTATGATTTGGAGAAACCTAAAAACAAACAAGATAAAGTATGGGCTAAAAATTACACATCAATTTTATAAAATTACAAATCATTTGCACGATGGGATGTCCAATCGTTATTTACAAAATCTTTTGAGCTTTATCACACTACTATTATACTCGTAAAAGCGAACGTTTTACGTGTAACAGTATGTATGTTTGTTACATCTTCAAGTAGAAATCGCTTGACGGATTTGGATGAAATATAGTACACTAATTATAACTTAGTATAACACTGATATAGATACTATTAGTCTGCATCATCCCACTGATGGGCCTCTTCTCATGACTTTCAGTGGTTTCAATCCAAAGTCAACACAGGTATGTATAACATTGCTGTTCTGTGTAAATTGGCCTATGAATGAGCCTTTTTTTTTTTTTTTGGAAGGTGGGAAATTATAAAATGACTCCTCCCGCTCTGGGCAGAGCGGTAGGCAGTGTCAGATTTCTACTGACTAAAAACCACCCATGTTCCTTTGAGTCTAGGCCGCGGTATATCTTTCGAACAACCCGCAGTCCTGACGGGCCCTATGAATGAGCCTTTGTAATGATGGATGTGATAATCGATATGCAACAAAATAAACAATACAACTTCTTTCTTTCTTTCTAGTAATGTGGTCTAAACTAAGAAACATCAAAATGTTACCTCCAATATATGTTTGACGATAGAAGCATCTGTAAAACCACTTGGATATATGTTTTCTAATCGATGAAAATGATTAAGATTGCATATTTGTGATATACCGTCATACTTAGCGACTCTTTTCCTCATTCTGAAAAGAATATTCTATTTTTAAATCGGCATATATATTATATCGGCGTATATGCAGCATGTAACAGGGAGACAGGGTTATATATTTAAGCCTACTTCCAGATTATTGTATTATTATATATTCCATTTTGGACCCAGTAGGTGGCCACGTTTATTGCAGAAATGCTATTCAGGTTATTAGGACTTCTGGTAAACGGTGACCTGGGACACTCCAGCACGTGGGGCATAGTTTGATACGTAGCGCCGCACTCGCAGTCGGTGTTAGAGGAACTAATAATATCCCATTTTGCTAAATTATTACAATGATACCTACACCATATTGTTTCAGGGAGTCACCAGTAACATTAAAAAATGTGCCATCACAAAATAGTTATTCAGATATCAAAAGCAAATGAATATCACTATTTATTTTGACCAATAATTATATCAAACAAAACTTACGTTTCATTATACGTAGAATATATATTATGTACGATAAAAGTATCTAACGTTACTTTCTCATGGGTAAAGTTGTAGACTGATACTTTACATTTTGACTGCGGACATATTGTTACTGAAGGAAATGGGACCTGTGAACATATAAATGTGCTTCTGAACTGGCTGTACTTTCTCGGCAATGTGTGGTCGACGAAATGATACGCGTCGCAGCGGCATATATTCTTTTTCTTATCATGTGGGCAGTAAGGTCTAACGACACACACGCCCTAGTGTCAGAGTTTCTAAACTGCCTCAAGGGCCTCGGACATGGTTTGACGACCGCCATTAGTATATTTTGTATATTTTTCCATATTCGTCAGAAAAGGATGCAGTCATAGCGGAAAATGACTCGACAATATAAAGTTTAAAAAAAGACTTATATTAATATAAGCAATATTTTATTATTTTCGAATGTCAAACGATCGTTCTGTTCGTTGATCGTTTTGTTCGTTCTGTTTACCCCCGCGGAAAAAGGGTGTGAGTTAATGTATGTATGTATGATGATGATAAAGCTTTGCTGTCTCACCTCATTGACCGGAATTAGCTGCTCACTGACAGTAACTATGACAGGACTAGTCTGCCACTTGTACCACACCTTGCTGATGAGGAACATGCAAAAGGCCACGCTGACTAAGAAAGTTATAAGCCAGAATATTCTGAAAAGAAACGTACAAAACAAGGAGCAAATGATGTCACTGGAAATATTTATTTATTTTATGCCAGACAGTGCCATAAATGCCAGAATGAGAGAGGGACCTCATAACAAGATATTAGAGATAATCAGAAATCAAATTGTAAGACTGACATGAGCCACAGGAACACTTTTACACCCAATCACACGTGTTGTGTAATAAATGTTAGTTTTATTATTGAACGTAGGTTCACTTATACTTTGCCAGTTATGTAATAATAAGTACCATGTAATAAGGAGCGAGCCTATTGCCGTCAACCGTGCTCAAATTTAGACTCCGTTGCTGCTACTAGAAATTCTTGACAAAAAATCAGTTTACCCTATCAGAGAATTGAACCCGAAACCTCATGCTCAGCAGTTGCACTTGCGACAACAAGACCAACGGGACAGTCCCACACTTTTATTAATCTTGTTGTAAGCCATTTTAGAAACACAATAAACTTTGAAGTCGCGTGTCACTTGTCTAGTTACTATATAAACAATTCTGGTTCAACATTATTACTGGTGGTGGATTACATTATTAACTGCTACTTACTTTTCAATCAGAGTAAGTCCTTTCCTAGTTACATACCCAAGACCATGCAACGTTGTATTATTCGCGTAGTCATACATCAGCTCCTTAACCAATATTTTCTGACGTTTTCTTCTTGCCTTACGAATGCAAACATCGCCATATACGTTGGTAACGATAACCACTTCACTGTCTTCCCTGGAATAAAAATGATTGAGTTCATTTTCATGTTTTTGCAAATATATTTAGTCTACAGCCACTGCTTTTATTTTTATTAGTAACATCCTTTATTGTAGAAGACCATTCAGGAGATTTTTGATTGGTCGCCAGAATCTTCTTTTTAAGACACGTTATTTCTACATTTAAATATTATTAAGAATGGTTTCATTTATTTTTTAATAAACAATATTGACTTCATTCCTGAAAAAGCATGTACTCACTCCATTTTCGCCAATTTCCACTTCCCTAGCGTCCTCTCACCGATACGCTGTTTTCGCAACTAAAGAAAAATTCGTGTGTGGTACAATTATTACTATGTAATTAGGTTAATGGTTTTCGACCCCATTGAACCTTAGGGACTCTTTAATTATTTATCAGTTTATTAGATCAGCAGGTGTAATTAGACTGATAGATACATTTTAGTGATGTTGTTTGTTCGATGAGGTTGATATTCGTTTTATTCAAAATTTATTACTGCTGAATTTAGGACTTCTATGCATCTATTTCGATGGACACTATTCTGAATTAAATTTTGGTAACTATAGGATTGTTACTTCTATTGATTGTATTTTCATCGAGCCAATAGAGTATAGTGCATTTGGTCGATTTTGCTGGCAATAGGTTGCCAATATTAGCTTAACAAAATAGTAGTAGTAGGCCTATGTCCAGCAGTGGACGTTTTTTGGCTGAAATGATGATGATGCTGATGAAAAACATATCTTCTATTCCTCTCATACTCGGTAGAATATTGTGTATATCACCCAACTTCATTTCATTTTGATGAATTCTTATTATGGTGTTTATTTTGTGCTTTCATTTTCTTACACTACTGAAGACATACTACTAAGTGTTACAATATCCGGTGAATTACTTGATGCATTCACCATTGTATCTGTCTTTATTTGAGAAGCATTAACACTTCTCATATTTTTCTATTATTCATAACTGCACTTCACTAGCCACCTGTGCTAACCTTTCACAGCATATTAATACCTAATCAGAACCCCATTTAACAAATTAGATAGTATATTAGTGACCTTGATGTTTCATTACATTACATACATACATTACACTTCCTGGATTATTCTGTATCACGATACCACGACCTATTAATATGATTAACGACACTTTAACGAATATTTTGTAATGTTCCCCTATGACTATGTATGACTTTTTCCACCAGCAAGGAAAATTCCTGTTTAACGGAATTATCTGAAATTCAAACATGCGATGATGAAATATATGATGACTACAAAACTTGAAGCTATGCTTTGGCACGAAGTTGTGCAGCTGAAACACAAAGATCGAAGCGCATGGATTTTCTGGTCTGACTGTACCTGTTTCTGAATGTCATAATTCTCCTGCCATTATCCCAATTTGCATCGGCGCATCATGTCTTCTTCTTCCATATTTCTCTGTTACCTACTCGTCCTCCCAGCAGTAACCTCGTTTCTAGTCATTTAATCTTTCACACAGTCCATTCATCGGTTCTTTTAGTCTTTCTCTACTCTTATGGCCATCCAAAATCAAAATCAAAACTTTCCTGACGACACATTCCTTATTCCTCTTCTTCGCATGCACATACTACGATAACTGAGCACAACACAACGGTTCAGTCACCGGTGCCTCCTTCATACTTCCTCTTTCGTACTGTAGGTACCTCTTTTTGAATGTCTTGTTTATTTATTTATTTCAGCATTTGGATATATTTAAAGAAGTGATGAGTCGACATGAATATCAATGATGCTTTCTTTACCAAGTACAATTGGCTACGTAGCAAACTTCAGCTTCTATTCCAGTTTATTAGCAAAACAGTACCTGATTATATAAACGCATAATATACCTATTAGTCATGGTGACATTTTTTGTGATACCCCGACGAATATAACTAAGATAAACCATGAAAAGACTGACAGGCGACACGGAGACGCCGTCACAGCATCCCATAAAAAACATTGACAAGATTTATTTCTTATTCAATTTAAAATCTTACGAACAAAGCGGGATATAAAATGTTATTTGTAGAGGAGTTTTGAAGTGTGGTCACGTGTGATGCCTTGGAAGAGTCATTTTCATGGCTTTTTGTCTCTGGATGAAGAGAGCTGGAATATTTTGTGGATATCGACACACCTGCATTTTCTTATCTTTGTCTACTTCTGAGTACTTAGTATCCAAATGTTTAATTTTTTTTTTATATTCTTAAAATATCTCATCGGATCTTCATTGGCCTTATCATTCATTACCTTTGCTTTCATCTTCGTCATCAATACCACACGAAGCTACTAAAATGAATATAAAAACAAATGCAAGTACTTCTTCCAATACTGGTTTAAGCTTAAATTAGTCTGATTCCTTCTAAGCCTCTTCATGAAGTAGTGGGTTGTTACAGCGATAAATATTGCACATCGACTTTTGGAAAGAGACAATCGGTTAATTTCGGCTTCGTAGAGCCTTATCTCTGTCGCTCGAAATACAAACAGTCCGGTATCTATTAGGAGCTGTTAAAACAATTATGATTTGCTTCTTTTGATAATTCTTTTTATTCTTTGTTTAAAATAAAAAAAAGATGTCACATATTTATCGCCGGGGTACTGTATAATCCCAATTTGGATTTGTGGCTACGTTATGTGCCTCGGATTGATTCTAGGATATGATGGATTCCTTAGCATATTCATCAATATCTTAAGGACAGAGTGTGTAAGAACCAGTCAAATGAATTTAATCTATTGGCAATCTACTTATCAATAATAATATTTATGTGTGTAGGTAATTCATTTTGCTCATATTGAAAACGGCATTATTATGCAGTTTACTTGAAGTTGTCAACGTTATTGAGTACTTCCTGCACTACTTTGATCTATTACATGACTGATTAATTCATAATATTAGTTCCATATACTTACAAAATTATAGCAGTTAACTGGCAAACTTGTGTTACCTGCAAAATAGTCTTTATCACCTGGAAATAAGGTAAATAAGGTACATATTCTAGTTAGTTATAAGTTGGTTTTGTATTTATATGTAGGACACAGCTGTGTTTTAATTTGACAGCTTATGATATGTTAAGTTGTAAATGATTGTTCGGAACATGATTGTAAGGTTAAATTACTATGAAGCTTGTACTTATGTGGTAAAATAATCATTAACTTTATCTAAGATATTTCCTGTATAGTAAAGATAATGAAATATTTATATCTGGTGTTGTTATCACACCTATTAAGGTTCACCATGCTTACCTATACAATATATGGTTTAAGACACACAACAATCATGATTCTAATGAAATATTTCGGCGTTTTTCATTTATTTTTCCATAAAAGTGCAATACCTCATATTTTTTTCGTCACTGGAACACACAAACATGAACCTACTGAATCTTTATTACAAGTTGATGTCAGGATGACCGTGTTTATCTAATGCTGTTTTTTGCTTTATTGAGATGTACTGCACCAAAGTTCTTTACAAGACTCAATTCTTCATCGAATGATTTCTTCGTTCTTGCAGTCATCATCATCACCCATCTTCACCCACTGCTGGGTATAGGCCTTTCAGTGCTTATGACAAGTTACACAATCTTGTGCCCGCCTCTTCCAGGGTATTCCGGTATCGGCAACGACGTCGTCTGCCTATCTATCCTATAGTACTTCAGCCAAGTCCATCCAGGCAGCTTTCTATACAAACTAACCACCTTTTATATCTAATTCCATCTTGCTAGTTTCATTAGTGACAATACATTAGTTTTTATCAGCTCACATTGTGAGCGGATTGCCGCTGTCACTGTTATCAGTGCTGTATCTATGCTGTCAAAAGTATATCATTTGGACAGTCGGCGACCGGTTGCGGTCGACGTCGATCGCTTGATATACTTGGGTGGATGGTTGGCAGAAAAGGTTGGTAAGATAAAAATAATAAATATATGTATACACAGACGATCTTACAAAATTGGTTGGAAGACACAGGATAACCTTGACACAAAACTGCCGAAAATGGAGAAATATGCACACCACACCACCACCACACCAGCACATCTACCCTCAACATTGGGTGGCAAAATAATGATGGTACAAGAAAAAGAATAAGAAGATAATGCGCCCAGTCTTTCTTCCATATTAAGTAGGCTTTCAGTCTAGCCGAATGCAGCTGCATCAACACAATTTACACGGAGATTTGATGATGAATTACTGTGCAAAATTAAAATAAATGCATCAGTGTTTATGTTGCTATATTTCCTGGCGTAATCACTGGGATGTTAATGAAGCTAACGAAATAACGCTCGTTTATTTTTTTTCATTTAAACTAGTTCACACGGAATGCCATAAATGCAATAAAAATATCGGGCAAATGGTTCCAGTTTCTTGGTACTCCTTAGTAAAAAAATATTACAGGCTGGCAGCATTGACACAATGGATAACAATTTTAGTATTTTTTGTAAATAGCCTGTACTGTCCGATTGCTGGGCAAAGACCTCACCCAATTTGCTTTTTACCGATACCTTCTCAAACCAGCCCAAAAAAAAAAAGTAACCCTCGTAATATCAAAAGATGAATGCCATTTATTTTACGCAGACATAAGTCTATAAGCGTAACGGACGCTGTCAGTCACTTGCAAAACGCCAGCTTTAGTAACCATAAATAGAAAAACGATTATAATTTGTATGTACCACGTAATCATTTAACGATTACTGCTGGCTTCTTCTAACATTCAATCAACCAATTTTGTCTGAACTTAAAAACACTTATTACGTTTTTAGGGTTCCGTTCCCGAAAGTTGCTTATAGGGTCACATTACTAAGGATCCACTGTCCCTCTGAACGAACCCGGGGGTCGACTTGGAGCGGATAGTGTAAAAACAAAACACTGGACTGGTAGTAAATCGCGTATAATTAAAACTTGTACCGAAATCACAGCGAATGCATAATGTACTGCTCACACCAAAAAATTAACCATCAAGCTACTTAGCTAAACGCATGTAACGTAACCATATCGACTTCTATTTCGACTACAACGCCATTTATCGAGCGAAGGGGTACTAATTTTCCAATATTAAATGAAACGAAGTTGCTATGATTCCGTTTGCTCTTATTTAACCTAAACATACCGCCCACCAAGGACATTATGACCGACTGTCCTTCCATACCGGCTACCGTTCTCAATAAAAAAATGTAAAATGAATGTAATCTCGAACGCCTAAAATTTAAACCTTAATCCTTGGTGAGAAGTAATTACCAATATTAAAATACCCTTGACATGTTACAAGTTTAGATCCCTAAAACTATAAAAAATACAATCTACTTGACAAATAGTTAACACAATAACTTCGACATGTTGCTTATAACTATAATAAAAAACAAAACACTTTAATTGGAGACAGGTAAAACACATAATTTTGACGTAGGTCTTTTTACAGTAGACAATTTTGTGCGTAGAGTCACGACACGAGTAAGACCGTCAGAACCAGGATGCTTTTGTTCAATTCTACCTAGTAACCACTTGCCGGGAGGCATGTCGTCCTCTTTAACTAAAACTATTTCACCAACAGATGGTTCCGGAATTTTATAATGCCACTTATTTCGTTGCAAAAATTGGTGAAGGTAGTCGTGCGACCAACGTCTCCAGAAATCTTGCATCATTCTCTGATGAAGTTGCCATCGCTTTAAGTTACTAACACTTGCCCTTTCATAATTTGAATCAGGAGGTAAAACGAGTGGTTCTCCTACCAGGAAATGCCCAGGAGTTAGGATAGTAAATTTATGTTGATCTTCCACATACGATAAAGGTCTCGAATTAAGGCATGCCTCGATTTGAGCCAATACTGTGATCATCTCCTCAAAGGTAAGAGTCGAATTCCCTATTACCCTCTTTAGGTGATGCTTAGTGGACTTAATCCCTGCCTCCCACAGACCTCCGAAGTTTGGCGAATGAGGCGGGATGAAGTGCCACTCTGTACCATTATTTGCAAGTTCTTCTGCTAATTCAGGGTTACAGGCTGACCTTTCTTCGTTAAATAAATAAAGTAATTCGCGCGCTGCCCCCACGAAATTAGTCCCATTGTCGCTGTATAGTTCCGCGCATCGACCACGCCTTGACACAAACCGCTTGAAAGCAGCCAGAAATCCTCTGGTGCTTAGCTCACTAACTGCTTCTAAATGCACAGCCCTAGTGGCCATACATATAAATAAAGCAATATAGCCCTTGTACGACTTATTACCACGACCTTTAGACACTCGAATATTTATCGGGCCCGCGTAATCTACACCGCTACACAAAAATGGTTTGTTCGGGGTTACACGAGAGGAAGGTAGCTGCCCCATCAGTTGAGTCCTTACTTTAGCTGTGTATCGGATGCACCGCACACAGCTTCTTACATACTTTTTTGCCAAAGCCTTTACACCCATGATCCAATACTTGGAGCGTAAGTAGGTAATCATTAATTGCGGACCACCGTGCATAGTTTTCTCATGTGCATCCGCCATCAGAAGATTGGTTAAAAATGATTCTTTTGGTATTAGTATAGGATGCACTCTCTCATAAGTTAATTGTGACATTTCAAGCCGCCCACCAACTCGAATTATCCCCTTGGAATCTAGAAACATGTTTAACGAATCTAATTTTGTATTCTTTTTTCTTAACTTATGATTTTTTAATTCCTCCAATTCATTGGTAAATCCTTCTTCTTGACATCGTTTTACACATATTTCTGTTGCATCTTCGAGTTCCTGTTTAGATAACTGTCGACTTATCGGTTTATTTTTTCTCAAGTTAAGAAACCTACGGCAATAAGCCATAACTCGAATCAACCTTGACAACGATGAAAATCTGTTCCAAAATGAAATTTCTAAAATGCTTGTATGCACCTTAGTTTCTTCCAGACGTGTAACCAGATGTTTTGGTCTTTTGTATTCTATTACGGGTTCCCTTAGGAAATTCGGCCCTTCCCACCAAAGCGAAACCTCTTCAAGTTCAGATGGAGAAACCCCGCGTGAAGCACAATCTGCTGGATTTTGCTTGGATGCTACGTGCGCCCAGTGATGTGTATCCAAGGTGGTCAAAATTTCGGAAACTCTGTTAGCGACAAAGGTTTTCCACCGACTTGGATGACAATTCAACCAAGCTAACACGACTTCACTGTCTGTCCATGCGTGCCAGTCACTCCTTTGAATGGTCATGACCTCGCCTACTTCTGCAATCAACTTTGCTGTGAGAACCGCCCCACACAGTTCTAGCCTCGGGATGGACACCTGTTTAACGGGTGCCACCTTTGTCTTAGATGTGATTAAAGAGATATGAACATTACCCATGTCATCAATTACTCTAAGATAAACCACGCCTGCATATGCGTTTTTAGATGCATCGGAAAATCCGTGCAACTCCGACTTCACAACATTGGAACCTGTATGTAACCATCGTGGGAATTTAATGCTAACAAGAGAAGCTAAACTATTGCGGTAAGTATCCCATTCTTGTACTAAATTATTCGGAATTTCTTGATCCCATTCCAATCCTGCTAACCATAACCTTTGAATAAACATTTTAGCTAGAATTATACTTGGTGCTAACCAACCTAACGGATCAAATAATCGTGAAATGTCCGAGATAATTTTTCTTTTTGTTACAGGTCCAGTCATTGGCGTGAGTTCCAGAGAGTACTGAAAACAATCATCGCGAGAGTCCCAGGTAAGTCCTAATATTTTTGTAACATCATCTGTTTTTATTCTTAATTCTTCATCGCTTCCACATCTAATTTTAGTCAATAATTCTTTACAATTGCTTTTCCATTTTTTCAATTGAAACCCTCCTTTAGCTAGCACTTGAGATAATTCCATGTAAGTTTTAAACCCATCTTCTATATTTTCAGCCCCTGACATCAAATCGTCCATGTAAAAATCATTTAAAATTATTTTTGCTATGTCTGAATTATCTCCGCACTCATCATAAGCTAACTGTTGTAGCGCCCGTACGGCTAAGTATGGAGCCGAAGCAGTACCGAAGGTAACAGTTATCAATTCATACTCGAGTATTTTCCCTTCAGGAGTATCCCTCCAAAGTATCCGTTGATATGGAGTATCTTGCCTATCCACTAAAACTTGCCGATACATTTTGACGATATCAGCCACGATACAGATCCGATGTGCTCTCCAGCGCATCACGGTATGACGGAGCTCGTCTTGCAATGACGGACCTACCATTAGATCATCATTTAGTGACCTGCCATTAGTGCCTTTACAGGAAGCATCAAACACGACACGCACTTTGGTGGTGTCTTTATCCTCACGTATTACTGCGTGATGAGGTAAGTAAACAGCCTTTTTATTATATTTTTCTTGCTCTGTTACTTCTACCATGTGGTTAAGCCTTAAATATTCTTGCATGACATTCGCGTAGTCTGCTTTTAATTTAATGTTCTTACCTAACCTTGTTTCTAACCCATTTAACCTTTTTTCAGCAATCACTTTGGATTCACTGCACCTGCCAACCAGGTTTGGTTCGCGTAGCGGTAATCTTACGATGTACCTGCCATCTTTATTTCTTGTAGTGGAAGTTGTAAATAAACTTTCACATTTTGTTTCCTCCTCCGTTAGCATCCTTTTTGTTCCAGATGGTTCCTCTAACTCCCAGAATTTTCTTAACAATTCGTCATCATGGACGCTAGCATGCATCACGGTAATTTGTGGGTGAGTATATGTCCTATTGTCAACTTCGAATGCACCCGATAATATCCAACCTAAAGTGGTTTCTTGCGCTAAGAGAGTACCGCTAATATTTTTCTTAACTCCGTTCTGAATGACTTGGCTGTATATATCAGCACCCAATAACATATCAATTTTATTAGGCCTGAAATATTCTGGATCAGCCAAATCATTATCGCTCAAGTCTACCCATTCTACTCGACATACCTTTGAAGATGGGAGAAGAGCTGTAACCGACTTCAGAACGTGAGCATTGACTTTTATGTGAAAAGAAGGGTTAACTCTCGAGCGAAGTTTGATAACCACTACGGATTTCGAAGTTGTATCTTTATTTCCACCCACACCTAACACCGTATTTTTGGACGGTATTTTATTTAAACTTAAGTACTGAACCATGGATTCTGTAATAAATGAACCCTGAGATCCCTGGTCCAGTAAAGCCCTAACCACCCGATAAGTTCCATTCTTCGACTCAGCCTTTACTAAAGCTGTAGCTAATAATACAGTTTTCTTACTGTGTCCTGTCGCAAGACATGAAACTAGTGGTTTATCCTCCGCTTGATTAGCGGCCTTTATCCTCTCATTTTCTGCTGATGAGGTTTCCGCGCGAGCAGCACTACTACCTTCACCAATATCAGACCCTACAACACCCTGCGGGTGTAACAATGAATGGTGGCGGCGTTTACACACCTGGCATCTAAGAGTGTTTCTACAATTTTTTGCAGAGTGGTTACTATATAAACAAACAAAACATAACCCTTTCTCTTGGGCAAACTTACGGCGGGCATCATTGTTTTCCTTGCTAAACTTAGGACATGAACTAATTTTATGATCCGCTGAACAATATGCGCAGGATACCTTTTTATTTTCAACTACATGAAATGCCTGAGTACCCTTTGGGATCCTAGAGTCTGTTTTAGTTTCTAGGCTTTCTAAACCTCGATATCGACTCACTAAAAACTCCCTAAATTGATCAAAAGTAGATAGGTCATCCGTTTGTTCTGATGCTGTCATCAATTCCCAAGCCCTCCTAGTTTCTTTATCCAATTTAGCACTGACAATATGTATAACTAGGATGTCCCATGATGCCACATCTACTCCTAAATTTTTTATTGAGTCTAAACAGTCGGAAGTTGTACTAATGAGTCTTTTTATGTCTGTCGCGGACTCGTTAGTTGTACTCTTTTGATTTAAGAAACGTTTTAAAATTCCGTTTGCAAGAAATCTTTTATTATTATACATCGACTCCAATTTATTCCAACTGGCCTTGTAATTTTCTGATGTCACGTCGACATTTCTCAATAACAATTCCGCATCTCCCGTTAAGTACCCTTTTAGGTAATACAGTTTTTGGGCCTCATCTAATCTACTATTATTATGGATTAGTCCTACAAATAAATCTCTGAATGTTTTCCATTCGATATATTTTCCAGAGAAAACAGGTATTTTTACCTCTGGCAGTCTAAAATTTACATATTCCTTACTGTTACCAGGCCCCGAATTACTGATTGGTTCACCTGATTGGTCATTAGCATTACATTTCCCTATTAGTTCTTTTATGTCACTTTTGAATTGTGTATATAATTCCTCCACATCATCATAAAGACAATTCTTATGATAGGTGGAACTATGTAACTCTGCCCTTTTTATTTCACTAATTATTTTAATGTGCGTCTTACTAAACAACTGCCACTGTTGTTCCAAACTTTCTAAACGTGTTTCAAAATATGACAAAGTACGACGATCTTTAGGGCATTTCTTAAAATTAGCTATAGCCTTGGTCATATTGGCCATTACATCTTCTTGGATGTTATTTAATGCCTCCATTTTTAACGTAAACACAAAAATGCACAAAACAAATAAAACACAAGTAAAATATCAAGTACTCCACAATTAGAATACAACACACACAAAACAATAATTAAGAGTGGAAGAATATAAAAGTACTTATTTAACTTAATGTCCACTAACAACAATCTTCTTGCCTTTGTACCATTCACTTTATCACATGTCCCAAAACATTTTAAATTTTACAAGTCTTTTTCCGTTTTAATTTTATATGAAATCGGGCATAGATTCGACGTCTCAACCACTTTTTCTTTAAAATTTTGCAAGTTCAAAATCACTCAAGAATGGCTAAGTTATTTTACTAGTGTTAATAAAGTTCTAATTTAACTTCTTCAAATTAAATTCTTCCTGACAATAAGATTGAAAATTGTACTCACGATTTTCCACAATTCACTCACTGACACTGACACCTCGTGACGCGCAGAATGCGTCTTGACGTAATGCACCACACCAGTGGCGCCCTCTGCTTGCCCACGATCTGTCGTCTTTTTCCTCCCTTGCGCCGTTCCTCCGGTTATAGTAGCCACCAGTAGTGCTGCACCACGCTCCACTGGCTGCTCCAACCGGTTCCACCTCCAGCTCCTGGTACCTCTCACCTGGTACCCCTCTTGAAGGGGATGCTCTGGACAGCGATCCACTGCCCAGTAACGACGCGAAGGGTGGTAATCTCTACCACCACCGGAGACCACCAACAAACACTCCCGACCACTCCTGCTCGAAGGACCATGAACGAACCCGGGGGTCGACTTGGAGCGGGTAGTGTAAAAACAAAACACTGGACTGGTAGTAAATCGCGTATAATTAAAACTTGTACCGAAATCACAGCGAATGCATAATGTACTGCTCACACCAAAAAATTAACCATCAAGCTACTTAGCTAAACGCATGTAACGTAACCATATCGACTTCTATTTCGACTACAACGCCATCTATCGAGCGATGTCTGTCCGTATGTCTGTCACAAGGCCTTTTGAATCTTAATAGATAGGTACCTACATGTAAAATTCCCAGTTTTTTTTTTTTTTTTTTTTTAGAAAACGTTGCCCCTCACTAGGAATTTCTCCTGTATCGTGGGTGCGTTAACAAACATTTAAATTCACATACACAAACACATCCAGACCCGAAACAACTATCTGTAGGCCATACAAATATTTGTTCCGTGCGGGGATCGAACCCGCGACACGCAGCGCAGCAGTCCAATCTCTCGGCCACTGCGCCAACCGTGCCGTGTTTCAGTTTATGTAACTCCAACTAAATGTTTATGTTTATCAAATAATAAAATTACAGGGAGATCCCCTTTCATTTATTTTTTTATAAGACAAGAAAGGTGTATTTTTCGGAATTCCACACAAGAGGCCTCCTTCTCTCTCTCTTGTCTCAACCAGCAGGGCTATTGCGTATCTTTTTAATGTCAGTGGCTATCATAGTGTCCATCATTTGACAGTTATTCGATGGACTATGATACCCACCGACATTTAAAAAGATATGCAATAGCCCTGCAGACCTTACTCGTAATCTTCTGAAAGTCATTCATATGGCTATATAAGATTTTAAACTGACATGGTCACTTGTACTATTATTTATTATGGTAAATATCCCGTTTCAGTATAAATAATATTCATAAGGCGAACAGCGAACTCGTCTTCTGTGGTATTACAATCAAATGTAGTACGATGGAATGGAACCCTCCCTGTGCGACTCGAACTTGACCAGTTTTTTCTAATGACACCTTAGACGAAGAGTTATGAGCTCCGAGCCAAACATGGCATGTTGTAATCCCTTTGCACATCAAGTATTAAAGTAATTACTGTGTAATTAACCTATAGTTTTATACCAAGTAATAAACTGATGACTTGTAAGGTGAAATATGAGCGAGAAAATTGCAACAGCACTTGAATTGACGTTGTATAGTTTATGGGCTATAAAACCGGGTTGTTATGGCGGGGGATAAACGGAAAATGTCGTGAGAACATTGAATTTAAAAACAGACAATCTTAGGTAACCAAGACAGTGATTTAGAATAAGTTTACTATTAATCTGGTTGTTCATCATCATCAACATCTGCATTGTTGCTTTTTCATTCTATACTGATTCAATTGATTACCAGTATTTTACATAGAGCGACTGTTTATCTGACCTTTCCCTTACTGGTTTCATTTAAAACAACATCTCTGTTGTTTAAAAAAAAAGTCTCTACGATAGTGATAAAAAATTCAATTAAATTCATCAATTCAAAACTCACTTTATTATCCTTTATTCTAAGCAATTAATGAATTTCTTCTCCAAAATGACCACAATTTTAACAATCATTTTCATCATCATCATCTTCCTACACCATCACCTTCCTCCACTTTGGCATAACAAGTTTTCTGCTTCCAACCTTTTTCTCCTCTATCATCCGTTACGCTTTCATTTCCTTTCGTTTCTTTTATTACATCACCAATAATTTTGAATCACTTAGGTGATTTGATCAGAAGAGCATTTTTATTTTTTCATTTTAAATTTTAATACTCGACAGTACCTATTAACATATAAAAAAAATGTCCTAACACATGTTAAACTTTAAACTTTTTTGTCTGTCGCTACCCACAGCCCAATCGGCTACCGGATAAAATTTAACGAATCACCCGCCATCATTTTAATGCTATCGTAATGAATGTTATATACGAGCGCGTTTTATCGGCCTCACAGCTTCTGTCTTACCTCTTTTTACTCGGGCGTATTGGTCGTAATTGATTTAGGAAAGATATTACTGTAATTTTGATCTGGAAGAGTAATGATGGCTTTAAAAATGTTGTATTATTTTGCAGTTTATTAAAAATTGTACTTAATTTTTAAAGCATTTAACTGGATATGAAACTAGAACACGATTATTTAACAGTAATGAATATTTACTGGAATTAACCTGTAAATCTTCATATTGGATTGCTTCTATCTTTATTGCTGAATTTATGGACTTATTTATCTGAATGCATTGATTTATATTTTTAGTTCGATTTTTATAGTCCCGGAGTTTTAGTTCATCAGGTTCCAATCCATTATGAAGTAGGTAACCAAGGCAATATTTCAGTCCGAATAAAATTCAGTTGACACTTTGAACTTGTCCTTACATTTAAAAAAAATCTTATGGCAACACCACAGTGAAAATATCACCCGTCAATTTCCGAATTGACATTGTAGTCACCGCCATACTGAAACAAAAAACAATCGTAAAATTAAATTCGTACAAAAAGCAGCTGAAAAATGTATCGTGACGAACGAAAGCATTGTTGTCTCACATGCCATTTCACATTTCACGCAGGTTCCCAACAACCATAACTCCAGAACATTTATTACTCAGTATGATTGTCGTATCCAGAATTAATATCGCCATTGTCTACAAATGTTTCTCTTTTATTTTGCCTTGCTATCTGACCGGTAGCCGCATATCCAAAGCTTGAGTTATCTCGATCTGCCGCCAATCAATCTACATCACGTCACTAGTTTAAACACCAACTTATTTTTACAGTCACTCAACTTGATACCCACTCTTAAGTTCACGACGATAAAGTTGAAGAGTTTAAGCTTGGTGGTAAAAGTAAAGTTGTGTCCGCTTCGATCGGTCGTAACAATCGATTTTGATTGACAGATAAAAGAAATCGATGGATCGCTTTGTTCGTGGATCGATTATTGTGTCTACGTAATTGGATAACGGTACGTGATGGTGACAGTGCGTGGTGATTTGGAGATACTTTTAAATTCTAATGTGATTTTTGATAAAAAAGTAAATTGGTTAAGCCAAATAACGGGGCAGAAAAAGCAAATGAAATGGCGTATATCAGGTAGAAACTTTACTTTGCTTTGGCAATTGAAGGTTTTAAAAGTTCAGTAAGTTCGTCATCCATATTATTGTTTTTATTAACCTTTGTGTTTGTTATTAAAGTCGTCGATGAATTTACAAGTGCGTGTCGGACTCGCACAAGGGTTTCGTGGCATCAAATAAAATACAAATAACAGTATTTTTATCACTCATTCGTTGGTCAACTTACACCAGTAAAACAAAATATATTATGGGTTTCTTATGATAATGAAAAACAAAGATATTCTCGAAAAAGTCCCATATTTCAAATGCTAAATATTAAAACTTATTCAAACCAATTTTCGTTAAATGTTTCAGTGAATTTCGGGATTCACACATTCCTTTTCAAATAACTTGATTGCTTTCTGTTTATACCTCTTTTACACCACCACAGTCGGCAAAATTTGATTCATATTGTCGATTATCATGAACACACACACCGACAGACCAATTTTCCATAATAATATCCTTATTATCATCACAAAGTTCCCTTCGTTATACCCTCTGTGGTTTTCATATAAAATTATATGTTACTGTAGCCGCAAGCTTCGTCTGTCCGTCCGTCCGTCCTTTTTTATTAGTACCTACTTAAGTTATGTTTTTTTTTAGTAATAACTGGTAATAAGGTTTAGTGGCATTGTTCTTGTTTCAGGCTCCTTTGTTACTTTTTTTGTGGTTATCGAGTAATCGGTTTATTTGTGGCAATTTACTTTTTGGCATTATAGGTCATGAATGAATATTCTTGTTAATTTCGGGTAGATACAACAAACTGGCAGCGGTGGCCCAGGTGGCGGTCCCGACTTACGAGCAGTAAGTCGTAGGTTCGAGCACCTACAGGGGTATTACTAAGATACTAGTTTCCTTTACCAAAGCAAGTGAAAATTATAAAATACGCACATGTAACCGACAAATCAGAGGCTAACCTACAAATCTTAACCTATGACTCCATTTGTAAGAAACATGAAGTTATTCGAAACATAAATTACTAACAATCGCACTTAAAGGGTAACGAGTATCAATTTAGTTCCCACATCAACATCGACTATCAGTTCTAAAGCTCCATCATTACTTGGATATTAACTGTAAGCTAGGTAAGTGAGGATCGCGTTTAACTAAAATAGATGTTAATAAGTGCCTGCGATACTCGGCTAACGTTGTACGTAAATCGTAAGCAACCCAGTTAAGACTGACAGAGGTGCGCTGTGGTGGTGCAAGGAGTGAAGGTAAAGCGGGTATATTTTCTTCACACGTGGGTCGTATGGACAAGTAAAACCTCGACGAATTCAGGCAGGCAATTACACTTTGTGTCCTTTATTTCATATCTTTTGCTACCAAAACGGTAAATAACAATACAAATATACCATGTCCTGCGTTTACTGTTGTTTGTTCAATATAGAAACTAATGGACTCTACCGAAAGCGCCAAACTAGTAGCTGCAGTCTAGAATTGCAAAACAATAAGTATGCTTATTCTTTTGATTCAAACCAAGTCTGAGTTTTTGGCTGACCCAATTAAGATTGCCATTGCCAAAGAAGAAGAAGAAAGGTAAATCAAAACATTGTGAGGAACACGGCATGTGCTATACCTAATCAAAAATTCGAAGAACTCATCTAGGAGATACTTCTGGGAGATAGAAACAACTTCAAACGTATCTATACATCACTTTGTTAACCATCATAGGGTACTAATAAATACGCTAGTTATGGATGATGGCGATAGTATAATACGACCAGGAAACATCGTCAAAAATATGCAGACAAAGTTGAAGCTTAGAAAAATGCCAAATTTTAAATACAAAACAGTTCTATTATTTCAGTACCTGGCGTAAATCATGTCATATCAACCAATAAAGGCGGTTATGAGCATTTCGGAGGGGCACTGCATCCAGCGGAAGATACAAAGTAAATAATATTCCTCGCTTAAATCTTATCTTTAGAACACCCCCATCGCATACATCACGCGAAACTCCGACGTAAGCGAGTGTAAGTAAGCGCTAACTAACGCGAGGAAGACTTAGACGCGAAATATTTGCACCGTGCAGCACTTAGCGCTCTTATCGCTCGAATAAATCGCTTCAAGCACTTATTTGTTGAAACACCCGGGCACTGTGATTTCGTATGCTTAAAGCTGATTGAGATATGTTTGCTAAGTTTCTGAAATGGGTCTTTAAGCGGAATAATTTGAGGGGTTTAGGATAATGTCAGGGTTGGTGTGCTTACAGTAATTTGAAAGGATTCTGACAAGGAATAACAGTGTCTGTTTTTGCGTTTCAGAAAACAAAAGCAAGTGTCACTAGGAAAAATTTTAGAGTCACAATATTAGACCAGTTTCAAGAATTGAAAGTGGCTGAGCGATTAGACTGCTGCGCTGCGTGTCGCAGGTCCGATCCCCGAACGGAACAAACATTTGTATGACCTACAGATAGTTGTTCCGGGTCTGGGTGTTTGTGTATGTGAGTTTAAATGTTTGTAAACGCACCCACGATACAGGAGAAATTCCTAGTGTGGGGCAACGTATAAAAAAAATAGTTTGATGATGATTTTAGCCCGGAACCCTCCACTGTTGGATATAGACCTCCCCTTTCCTCATGAGGTTGAGGTTTATTCATGCTGAATGTATACCCATTTAAATATAATTTCGGGTTCACCTTCCAGTCTATCCTGGTGTAGCAGAATACAGAATGCTAGGAGCGATTTCCTGTGTCACCTCATCAAGACTGTCCAAACCCCTTCTCATTTACCTCCATCACTTCACACCAGATAATGAATGGAAGAAAGAAACATAGAAGTATTGAAACTTTATGTAACCTAGAATAATATTGGTACTCATTGTTAAGTCCAGTTTTTAGTCCTATTTACTTGTTACTACTATTTACTTCTAACAACACACAGAGAAGTCACAAACGAAAATGGATTAGCTTACTCGCCTCCAGTAACTCGCTACTCGCCCGTCCACTAGGCCATAAAGTTAAAGTATGGCCTCAACGGATTATGAGGCCAAAGTTATGGTGGTTACGGCTTACGAGAACTTATGCCCAATTTATGGATTGTTGCTTAGTGAAAAAGTTATTGGTATCGGATTGGCAGGTTGGTCTTCATCAGTTAATGTGCGACTAATTTTGGTTGTTCTTGTTCATGAAATGGCTTATAATATAGCATATTAAAATGAACTGGTGGCCCAGTGGTGGCGGCCCCGACTTACGAACAGTGAGTCATGGGTTTGAACCTAGTCAGGCGCATTACTTTGTGTAATTTATTTCATCACCGCTGCTCTCAAAGCGGTGAAGGAAAACATCGTGAGGCATGTCTTAGAACCACAAAATTCGAAGACATGTGACATCTATCAATCCGTGGTGGATTATACCCCATCCCTCTCCTGGAAAGGAGGCCTGAGTCCCTGCAGTGGGAACATTATAGGCTGATGATGATGATGATGATGATTATACGCTTTTAATAGAAACTGCGTTCATCAATACTTTTGCCTAGCTCATAGTTTTATGGTGTCGATAAATCGAAGCTGCCTTTCTGAAAGAACAGTGAACTTTTTCAACTCTGCCATAATAACATTATTTAAAGCTCACCCATTCTAATGCCAAGCCATAAAACTGTCCAGGAGAACCCCAAAATGACCCTGTAAGCAAACTGCCCATTAACAGAAATAAAACAGAGACTGCCAGAGTAATGCAGTCGGTGCATCCGCAATATATTCCCGGGTAACGGGTAGCACGCGTATTATTTACGAGCACCTGGGCAATTACATGGGTAATGTGGAAAGCTGAAAGTGGAGGGTAGTGAAAAATAGCAGAAACTGTTCGCGACACCGGTAATTAGATTTAGTTTTGTGTGGATTTTATTTTTGTGGGAACGTGATCCTAATGTTAAAGTTTTTGATAAATTGGTCCCTTTTTTCGTTTTAGATCGCGATCTATTGTGGTATGATTGGCTAGACCATAAGATTGTTATTTAAACTAGCCTATTAATTCACACTATTTTTTAGTATGATATTATCCGCACTCATCAATGTATCTTGTTAGTATCTCTGCGTCACTTTGTTCTGTGTCAAGTCATAAAAATGAGTAACTTCTATGTCCATCGATGACTCATCTCCCATTACCCGACCAACAACCGTAAAAATAAAATACGCAACCCCGAAACAGAAATAGACGAACAAATGGATAGTTAAACAGAGAAAAAAATAATAAAAAACGCAGAACCCACATAAATAACGTTTTATTGGCGCTATCAATAATATTTTATAGCAACATTCAATAACATGTAGAACTCGAGTTACTCAAGCGTATAAAGCAATAATTACTGAGCAGAGGACGTTAATAAGATTTACGTCTAAACACGTAGCCCGAACTCCCCTCTCACTATAAAATTTGCTACACACGTTTATCTCCAGCTTTCTCAATAAACAAACCGGAGAAACGTACGGATAAAGCCGAAAGACTAACATATATCTCGCGGAGCAATAAAATAAATCCGACTTGCCTCCATAATAACATTCAGAGTGGTGAATTATTTTCTAATCCGAACGTCGGGAGGCTAATAGTTCGCACGTGTCGGTCTTTATACTGAGTTACTGGTGAAAACATCCCAAGAAAAACATGAATTTCCACCAGCAGCGAGCCGGTAATGCTCCTTTAATGCGGACACCTTAATAATTGTCAAATAAATTTGGGAGTAAAGCCGCGCTGGAAAAAGCTGCTGCGCTGAACGCGGCTAATGACGTCATAACTTGTGTGATCGCGATCCGACAGCGCTTCAAGCGGCTTTTTATTTTGGGATTCTTGTTATGTATTAGCTTTGGGAGATGTTCCAACGAAACGCTTTAAGCGATGCGTGAGATATGGGTGTCTGTTACAATCATGTTTGGGGGCTTTTGTCAGACTTTTGGGTGGTTTTATTAGACTTTCAGTAAATGGGTATTAAGGATTTGGCTACTAAATCAGATCCGCATTGACATAGTCTTATATAACTAGCTAACACTTTAAGATCTTTCTAAAACACAAGCCTGTAGCATTCTCAATGACTTATCTATGAGAAATAATGGTCTGTCTTGTGATTAACCCTTAAAAGAAGACAATACGGCTCGCTCTTAGATAAAACTACTAAATTCAAGAATACTAACACACCAACATTGTTGTTTCGTCAAACAACACTGAAAACAGAATTCAAAAACAAACAGCAAAGTGAACGAGTCAGTACAAAACGGAGCATGTACTCAGGACATAAATAACGAGTCATATTTTCACGCCATTTCAACTATGGCCCACAAAGAAGCGCGTCTGTTTGGATTAATGTACCTTCATACATTTATACGTGGCTCTCGCGTTCAACAAGCCTGAAGTTTATGAAATACAACCCTTAATACATCAACACCCTCAATCAGAAACCAACTTTAACCTCAAACTTCTAGAGTTGAATCTTCAGGGTTAGTTCCCAGTATCTTGCATCGTTTAAACTCAGTGACCATGATGAATATCTCGCAAAGTTCCTCCGGTGTCTATCCAAGCACTTTGTGAGATAAAAATGTGGACGACGAAGAACATAGATCGTGTGTAGTGGCGTTTGTAGACAGCCGACAAAAAGTGCTCTCGGTTTAGTAGTTAGGGTGAGAATACACTGGTTATTTGATTTGTGGCCCCGGAATCAGAGGTCTTGCTCTTACTTTGTTAAATATGATGACATTGGAAGTTTAGCCTTTGGTTGTGCAAAGTTGCAGCTGATCTTGGTAAGTACTTGAAATGGACTTCAATTTTTTTATAACGGTGCCCCACTAGGAATTTCTCCTGTATCGTGGGTGCGTTCACAGACATTTAAACTCACATATACTAATACCCTGGACCCGATACAACTACCTGTAGGCCATACAAATATTTGTTCAGTACGGGGATCGAACCGGCGACACGTAGCGCTGCTGTCGCTGCGCTAACCGTGCCGTAATTAAAAGGCTCTTCAACATCGTATAATCTGTGACAGTAATGATATAAATGCATTAGCCATATATATCATAAATGAGGAAGTTTCGCTTTACGTGTTTCATAAATTAGGCGCGATCTATCTGAGAGATAAAATGCACGTGTCGGCACTCAACTCGTTTACTATTCCGTATATCCAACGCAATAAAAATCCACTGAACCCAATAAAGCTTACATCCCTAACGGATCCAATCACACACAACATTCCTGCAATTAATCGATAAAAACACAAAAAAACATCAGCCATTTAAAAACCCTTCTACGGACATGTACAGACAATCGATACTTTATTCGATTCTAACGATTTCAATTTTATCTCGATGCGAGCCTATTCGATACCTGATTCCGAATGGCCGAGTTGATAGTAACGCTCGTTGAATGCAAAGCGAATAACAACGTTGAGTGTCGCATAGTTCCAATTTGCGACTATAGTTAACGTGATACAACCTTATCGGAGAGAGGACATTCTGTTTTTAAAGGGTCAGGTGAATGTAGACCTAGTTTGGCAAGGGTAGAGTTGAGATTGGAGTAAAAATAGATAGTTGCAAGACTTAGGTCGTGAGGTGTCGTGAGAAAATATACGGGAAGATTTCCAAAACGTATGCGTTCTTATGGAATGATTGTTGACAAGCTTCGAATTCGCTCGACTCAGGAATAATGTAGCTTCCATAAATTAACAAAAATTCATGATCAGAAGTTTCGAAGATTACCCCTCTATTCAAACTTACGAACCTCTTCATAATTCTCGAATAAATGTTTGCCTTAAATTATTCTTTGTGAATCGAAGGATTTTCATTTTATTTATGGTCAAGGTCTCGTGAATGAACACATCGGTGGCGTTCTTCATATAAACGATCTTTTTCAAACCCAGTTTTAACTGCAACTGTATATAAAAACCGTTTAACAAATTAATATCCAGAGTAACCTACCTAAACAGAACAATAAGCAACTAGTAAAACTTATCTAAGCGTCCGACCATATTATTCGTCCGTATATTCTGAACCAAAGACGATAGTGTTAGAGCAATCGCCATTATCGATAAAGATAAAGCCGTGAAGGTGGTTATTAGAACGAATAAGGCTCTATTAAGTTGTTCGAGCGCCGAGGATAGCCGTGCATGGCCGTGGATGGCAGTGGAGGTCCAACAATATCAGTTTTACGTTTATTGTTGGGCAGGCACGTTTTTGTAATGCATGGGATTCTTATTGGACTTGGTTGTGCACTTAGTTTCGATTAAGATGTTCCCTTCTTGGTGAATGATGTTGCAGTAAAGCCAACAACAAAGTTATCATCATTCTCCGGGTGTTATCCTAATTTATTTAGGGTCGGTGCAGCGTGCCTTTATTCTTCCATATACTTCTCCATTACTTGTCATCATCTCATCAGTAGTCACCTGCAAACAAAAAAAAGTGAACAATTAAGTATCATTCTACATATTAAAATACTACCCAAAACTAGGAAACTGCAAAACCGTGGACACAGAATTGGCGAATGTTATCTATTCCTAAGGAACCTGCAAAATATAACGACAGAAGACGAATCTAACTTTTTTTGTTCATATTAACTTTTACAAACTTAAATGCAAACGTACTTTAAATATCATGTGGTATACCATCATGGATGCAGTGTGTAAAGGATGATAATGCAAGAAAGAAGGTGTCTAATGAGATGACAAGTTAAAAAGAAGTATGGAAGAAGAAGGTATACAACACTCGCGGACGTCACACGTTTTAAAAAAAATGACAGAAGCGATGTAAAAAATTATAGACCGATTGCTAAAATTCCAGTATTTTCAAAAATATTAGAGAAAGTGATTTACAATTCAATTTATGCCTATTTCGAAAAATTTAAATTATTTTGCACTGAACAAAAAGGATTCAGAAAAAATATTAATATTAATATGGCACTATTTGACCTACTATCAGGTGTCTTGACTTCTGTCGATAAAAAAAAACATGTTTGTGCGATATACACAGACATGACGAAGGCGTTTGATTTTGTGGATCATAAAATTCTACTGCAGAAACTACATGGTTATGGCGTTAGAGGAAACATCCTTAAACTCTTAGAATCTTACCTAAGCGATAGATTACAATCTACGGAAATCACTAGAATTTGTCCTACATCTAAATTAGAAACCACATATAGCTCAGAACCAAGGTACATAAAATTTGGCGTGCCTCAAGGTAGCGTTCTGGGACCACCGCTCTTCTTGATATACATAAACGACCTCCCAGAATTCACAGGACAAAAAATGGTACTCTTTGCAGACGACAGTACGGCTATTGTAGAATGTAATAACCCAATCAATTATCAAAATGACATAAATAATTCTTTAAATAAAATAATCAATTGGCTTAATGATAATAATCTAATAATTAATTTAAATAAAACTAAAGTAATGCACTTTCGCCAACGACTTGACAAACCACTAGTAAATGTAGCTTATGATAATAATGAAATAGGAGAAGTTAGTACTGCGAAGTTTTTAGGCATAACTATAGATGATAGACTAACTTGGAAACCTCATTTGGAAGAAATCTGCAAACGATTAAGCAAATCAGCATATTTGTTATATCAGCTTTCAAAGAAAGTAAATACTGATACACTGTTAACAGCATATCATGGACTAGTTGGCTCGGTTCTTCGGTATGGTCTTATTTTTTGGGGACAATCAACAAATTAAAACGCTTCAATTCCCCAGGGAAGTGTAATAGGTTGCCTCCTTTTCCTAATATATATAAACGACCTCCCAAAAACCATAGACGGCCCTTGTGTTCTTTTTGCGGATGATATCTCAATCCTGACCTCATGCCAAACAAATGCTAATTTAAATGAAAAACTTGCAACTATTCTCGAGAAAACTATAAACTGGATGCACGACCATAATCTCGAAATAAATTTTACTAAAACTAAATTAATAGCATTTCACCCCTGGCAGAAAAACCAAATAAATATAGATTTTACTTTTAACCAACAAAAAATAGAAACAGTTAGCAATTTCACTCTTCTAGGTTTAACAATAGACACAAACATAAACTGGAAGACACACATACAGACAGTTAAATCAAAAATCTCAAAGTTTTCATATGCCCTGCGCGAAATTAAAAAGACTACAAACCTACAAACCGCATTAACCACATACTACGCGTATGCCCACGCTTGGTTTAACTATGGCATCATCTTATGGGGAAACAGCACAGACGCCCCCTCACTATTTACCCTCCAAAAAAAGTTAATTAGAATAATTACTAATATAGAATCAACAGACAGTTGCAAACCTTACTTCCAGAAACACAAGATCCTAACGTTAGTTAGTATTTATATATTGGAATTATGTAAACTAGTCCGCAAATATCCGGATTCTTACAGTACACGGGGAGACGTACAAACAAATTATTCGTTACGACATAAGAATAGACTGAACTTGCCCCCTTCCCGTCTTAAATTACACCAATCTAGTCCATATTCAATGTCCATTAAAATATATAATAAATTACCAGAAAACATAAAGCAACTAAAGAAAACCAATATATTTGTAAATAAATTAAAGCAATACTTAATTAAAAAAAGCTATTATACAATACAGGAATATTTAACTGATAAATCCAATAATAATACATAATTACTTATAATTATACTAATAAAAATAAAAAAGTTTTGTACCAAGGAGGTAAACAAATAAGCAATTAAATAATATAACTAAATAAATAATAAAAGAATAGATAGACTGCATATAAAATATTAATAGAATAAGTATAATATAAATAGCGATATAGATTAATAGGATATAATTATAAATAATACCAAGTTAATAATAAATTAAAAAAAACAAACCGCTCTTCCTCTCTCTACTTATAAACATTTGCTGTGCCCGACAGGGTCCATAATTGTGTCTAGAATTATTTTACCTATTACCTGAAAATGTACATTATGGATTGCAATAAAGAATTTGAATTTGAATTTGAAATAGGGAACTTGTTTTTAGGATGCAAAAAAGATGTTTACGTTGCATGTGTGGTTTAAAAACAACTGATAGTTGCATTCCATATTTTAAAAAGTTTAAAATATTACCTCTCCCCGCTTTATACATCCTAGAAACGGCACTATTTGTAAAAAAAAATCCACATCTATTTAAAAAAATATGTTCCGTAAAGAAAACTCCGATGCGTGCTCAATATATCAATGAACTATGTCTTGTGAAATGTAAAACATCACTAATGAAAAAAAGTTTCTTTGGTGTTGCACCACAAATATATAATAAAATACCCGATAAAATAAAATGTATGCCATTGCAGAAGTTTAAAGGAACGCTTAATGGGTTATTACTTGAAAAATGTTATTATACTTTAGACGAATTTCTTAATGACGAATACCTATAACTATTTAATGCTGACATTCATTTTTATATTTGACATTAATATAATTATTATTTATCTTATAATTAATCTTGAATTGACTTAAAATTTTGACATAACATGAAATTAATTATGAATAATAAAATTTAACGGCCATGCATGTCCTACCTAATACAATCACATACGTACTTATTACTTAATATTGTCTTTTTATAAGCTTATATTATTGTTTAACTTGCTGTGTTAGATAGCTTGTTAACATATTGGCCAAATCTTCATAATTTGTATGCCACATGGCAAAACATAGCGCACCATCAAATTTTAAAGACCTTGTATGTAATTATTACCTATGTTTACGATTAAATGATTTTGATTTGATTTGATTTGATTTGATTTGTCACGCGGTTTCACCCGCGTATTTCCCGTTCCCGTGGAAATACAGAGATAAAAAGTAGCCTATGTCACCCGGGAATAGTGTAGCTTCCCAACGGTAAAAGAATTTTTGAAATCGGTCCAGTAGTTTCGGAGCCTAATCGTTACAAACAAACAAACAAATCTTTCCTCTTTATAATATTAGTGTAGATTATACATACCCCAAATTATTGGGATAAGTGCAAAATAATGAAGTGATACCAGTGTCCCTGGTAGTCCCTAGAGGTAGCATAACTGCTTCATAAATAATTTTCATTACTTCAGCACTTCTAAATACAGCCATAACATAACTTACTCTATCATAATAAACAAAGATGTATAAAATCCTGCACTAACACAGCCACGTAACCTTGTAGAAGAGATAAGAGTTCTAACACGATGGCTACAACAAAATATGTATCAGAGCGAACATTAACGGAGTTGCCAAACTATCAGATACACAGAGAATCTGCTCACTAATTTGGAGCATAGGGGTGGGTTTTATTGAAAGAATCTACTTACAAATATTATGAAAAAAAACTTGAGAGGTGTCAAGGAACACCCGGATGGAACGAAGTTATTGTTATTATTTTTATAATGTAAAAAAAAAGAAAAAAAAAAAAAATGTAGAAATGAAAATATCTGGCTTGCTTTCTATAAGAGAGAGAGAGACAGACAGAGAAACATGCGACGCCGCACAGCTTACAATAGCTTACTATAGCAAAAAGTGTCGTGACAACTTTTCGTAAGAATTTTTTCCGTCCAGCCCCCTTTCACAACGCGCGATAAGGAACTTCGTTCCAAATATTTCAGATTTTTCTAACTAGGCAACTAACAAGGATTAAGGTTAAAATATACTTGGAGGCACAAAAAGTACTTACATTGAATCTGTTACTACTTTATGTTTCAACATAAAAACATTTACTATAGCTTTTTAGACTGCCACGTTGGTCTAGTGGTCGCAGTGCCTCTGAGCATCCTATCTTTCGTTCGATTCCTAGACCAGATTCCGAGATCTAGATTTTTCCATTAGGGATATTTCAGTAGTAGCCACGGATTCTGAATTCGTGCCCGGTTGATGTCAATAGGCTCGCCCCCTGTTACATGACATCATACATTAAATAAATAACTGGGGAGATTTGGGTGTACAAACTGTACTATCAGGTACCTACACCTCTACCTATCCCTTCGGGAATCACAGGCGTTGTGTTATGTATATTAAGTAGTTCAAGTTATGTGTATTATTTGCCAGTTTACGAGTTGCGTAGCTTCATCCTACAAAATAGGGTTTACCATTAATAGACAATATTCAGTTTAAATCTGATTAACTAAACAGTTTTCACTACCATCAAAATTAAAATTTAGTTCTAACCGTGCATGAAAACGTATCCAGCCCAAAAATAATGGCCTAAAACCCATCAGAGTTTTAGTTAACACAGTTTATTAAGTTAGGAGCAGCCCTAATCCGGTTTAAACCAGATACACGCCCGGGAACGGGGGAAAACGTAGGATTAAACGGACGCCCCCAATAACATTTACATAGAAATGGACCTTTACTGGTACACATTTTTACTGACCTTATTCATTCGGGAGTAAATTTTTCACTGTTAAACTACTGCTCTTTATGTGGGGCTCCAAATTTTATGGTCTGGTTTTACTTTTTTGGTAATAGAATAAAGTTTTTTGAAGCTATTTACTTTAGACCATAGATGCTGACTTTGAATTATCTACTCTCAGCCTCTGTCACACATTACAAGCGTACATCTTGCACAGGCATACAAATACATACATACATACATAAACTCATGTTATCTATCTATCTATACTAATAATAATAATAATAATAATAATTATAATTATAATAATAATAATAATAATAAGCCCCCTAAACAACCACACGTCCTGATTGACCATCTAATCACGTGGGGGGCGGACACACGAATGAGATATTACTGGCGTGGCTAACGTGGCTCTGGAAACCCACTAAAAATGGAGACTCGATCAAAGAGATTACGTATAGGACCGCTACCCGGGGGCGATCGCCGGGGCGCACCTGGAGCTGACGCTGGGTGCCACAGCATGCGAACCGTCGGCGGTGAGGAGTTGAACAGGCGGGCTCCCACCGACAAAGATACTACAGCCGAAATCACTGACGATGGTGACAGACTGACGGACAGGACAGACACCCCTGTAGAACCGTATAGCCCAAGCACAGTTTCATACGCACCTTCTGGGCGATCATCACCATCCAAACCATCGTCACCAACACTTTCATCACCCCCCATCATTAGTTTAAGTACAGTTTCACCCACTCCGACCTTGAATGCTGCGCGGGGGGTTTCTGCCTTTTTACCCGCGTCCACCAAGGCTGGAAAAGCAAGAGTTCGTATGAAATGGAGCAAAGAAGTTAACACATTTATCATGCGAACTTACCTACACATCACTAAATTAGAGACAGATATGACGACCTACAGACAACAACTGCATGAACTCTTTACACGCCGATATCCAGAGATTACTGTTTCTGAACAAAGAATTTCGGATCAAAGAAGAACTATCGTCAGGAATAAACTATTGTCACTAGAAGAAATAGATAGGTTAAAAGTAGAAGTACGCACACAATTAGACCAAGAATCAGTAAATGATGAGGACACTAACAATATCAAAGTAACTCAAAACACAATCGAAAACACTCAACAAGTACAACCACAGTCGTACACTCAATCAGAAACTCACACACAATCGTATTCACACTATCAGTCACAGGCATATTCACAAATCACGCATACATCCACACAAACTGAAAATGAAACCATAATGGTAGAAAATGATATTGAGGTTCTTGCAAATATAGAGCAAAACCCGCCCACAGATACGCGTATTCAAGAAATACACGATAAGTTTAAAACAGCTCTCACTCAATATTCCGGGATGGACCCAGCATCTCGACCAAAACTTCCCAAGCTTAGGTACACACCAAAACTTGCTCAACTTGTTAATTTATTTAATCAAATTATTCTCACTCAGTATATTAGCGGAGAAACTCAACTCATAGACGTACATACTCTGATATATTGTACAGCATTAGTTATTTCCGAAGAACTAAATTTCAAAATCACAGAATTCAGAGGCAATAGGAGACAATCAAATACTAACAAGCCAGCATGGCAACAGAGACTAGAAAATGACATTGAAAAGCTTAGGGCAGACTGCGGTAGACTAACTCAATATATAAACAACAATAGATCAAATAAAGTAGTTAAAAGAGTAGAAGTAATTTTCAAAAACATGGCTGTACATACTAGACACGAAAAGCTCAATAAAGAACCGGAAGAATTCCTTGATACATTAAAACAGAAATTAGCCGTAAAGGTCCATAGGTTGAGAAGATATAAGAAAGCACAAGAACGTATAAATGACAACGCTTTGTTTGCCGCCAACGAAAAGAACTTTTACAGAAAATTACAGCAACCACAAATTGACACCGACACACCGACAACCGAAAACAACATAGAACTACCAACATCGGAACAATTAGAAACCTTTTGGGCTGGAATATGGGAAGAACAAGTACATCACAAGGAAACATCTGAGTGGATTCAAGACGAAGAAACTAAATGGAGCTCACTTGAAGAAATGGAATTCATCGAGTTATCTGAGTCTGACATAACTAGTGTTACAGCAAGACTACACAATTGGAAATCTCCTGGTATTGATAAAATACACAATTATTGGTACAAAAAATTAGAATCTTTGCATAAAATTTTAGCTAAAAATCTAACAGAAATAATTTTAGGAAAACAAAACATCCCGGAGTTTATTGCTACAGGAATAACTTACATGTTGCCAAAAACTCAATACTCACCACAGCCTTCGCAATACAGGCCTATTACATGCCTACCCACAATATACAAGATCTTAACTTCAGCAATCACTACAAAAATCAATAGACACGTAGAACACCACAACATAATAGCAGAGGAACAAAAGGGTTGCAGACGAGGACACATGGGTTGTAAGGAGCAACTGGTTATCGATTCGACCATACATAAACATGCTGCCACAAAAAATAGAAATTTACACTGTACCTACATAGATTATAAAAAAGCTTTTGATAGCATTCCACACTCTTGGCTTATCCGAATATTACGTATTTACAAAATAAACCCTACAATAATAGAATTCTTGCAAAATATTATGTACCGATGGAAAACTACGCTACAATTAAATTATCGCGATAACACTATCACAACTCGCCAGATTGCTATTAAAAAAGGAATCTATCAGGGAGACTCCCTGAGTCCCTTATGGTTCTGCCTCGCTCTAAACCCCCTATCTCACCTACTACAGCGTTGTAAGGCCGGATATTGCCTTAAACAAACATCAGAAGAAACCACTGTCATCTCTCATCTTATTTATATGGACGACATTAAATTATACACAAAAACAGAAAAAGAGATGCAAAAACTAATAGATATCACGACAGAATTTAGCAAAGACATAAACATGCAGTTTGGACTAGATAAATGTAAAACAGTACATATAATAAGAGGCAAAATTAAACCTGGCGACTATGCAATTAACAATATTGACACAATTACAGCTATGGAACCCACCGATTTATATAAATATTTAGGATACAGACAGCTCAAAGGATTAGATCACACCACAATTAAACAAACATTGAACACAGAATACAAGAGAAGAGTGGTCGCAGTGTGTAAAACTAAACTCTCCGGAAAGCATTTAATTAAGGCACTGAACACATACGCAATCCCAATACTAACATACTCGTTTGGAGTGATCAAATGGTCAAAAACTGACATCCAGCAAATCGAGAGAATGACACGCACCACACTTACTAAACACAATAACCTACACCCTAAGTCTGCAATAGAAAGGCTAACTATCAAACGTCTAAATGGAGGGAGAGGCCTAATTGATATCCATAATCTTTGGCAGAAACAAATAACTAGGTTAAAAACATTCTTTTACAATAAATCTCACACAAGTAATATACATAAAGCTATAGTAATGAACGACAACAACTACACTCCACTTAACCTAAACGAACAGACAGATACACAAAACATTAACAATGAAGACCCACAAAAACAAAAGTTAGAAGATTGGAAGAAGAAAGTGTTGCATGGACGACATCCCCATGATCTTGAACAACCTCATATAGACACACTAGCATCGAATAAATGGCTTAAAATTGGTTCTTTGTTTCCGGAAACCGAGGGTTTTATTATCGCGATACAAGATCAGATCATAAATACTAAAAATTATAGGAAATTCATCATAAAAGACCCCACGATTATAAACGATAAATGCCGAAAATGTCACAACCAACCAGAGACCATCCAACATATCACAGGAGCTTGCACAACACTCACACAAACAGATTATACCCACAGGCACAATCAGGTAGCAAATATCATCCATCAAAATCTAGCACTCAAACATAAGCTCATTGAAGACTCAAACACTCCTTATTACAAGTATGTACCAAAGCCATTTATAGAAAATACCACTCACAAAATCTTTTACGATCGCGGCATATTATCCGAAAGGACCGTTCACTACAACAGACCAGATATAACCCTTCAAGACAAAGTAAATAAAGTCACATACCTCATAGATATAGCAGTCCCGAACACGCATAATTTGCAAAAAACAATAGGTGAGAAAATAAGTAAATATGCAGATTTGAAAGAAGAGGTCACTAGAATCTGGAGTCAAGAAAAAGTGTACGTAGTACCAATAGTAGTCTCCACCACGGGTGTTATACCCAACCACCTCCACCATAGCCTTAAACTAATAGACCTCAAAGACTCAATTTACATTACACTCCAAAAAGCCGCGATTTTAAACACCTGCAGAATAGTGAGGAAGTTCATGCAGATTGACGAAAATGAAATATTTCACAACACACACACACACGCTACGCTGACTTTGGCTTAGGCCCGTTAACGTAGCTTAAACTAGCCAACGAGCTATGAAACAGAACATGTTTTCCCTAAATAATAATAATAATAATAATAATGGAAAACCACATTACAAATAAATAACAATAACAACAATGTCACAACGCGACAGATATCTATAAAAAAAGGCATCTATCAAGGTGACTCCCTGAGCCCTTTGTGGTTCTGTCTTGCCCTCAATCCCCTGTCTCATTTGCTGCATCGCTGTGGGGCCGGATATTGCCTGAAACACTCTACAGATGAAACAACAATATCGCATCTGATATACATGGACGACATCAAAATGTATGCAAAATCCGAAAAGGACATGAAGAAATTAGTAGATATTACAGCCGAGTTTAGTAAGGATATTAAAATGCAATTCGGATTAGAGAAATGTAAAACACTTCACATTGTTAGAGGCAAGGTCCGGCCTGGCAGCTATGCTGTAAATGAGTCGGATACTATAACCGCATTGGAACCGACTGACTTGTATAAATATTTAGGGTACACACAACTAAAAGGTCTAGACCATGTCAAAATTAAAGAAACACTAACTACAGAGTACAAGAAGAGAGTCACCGCTGTCTGTAAAACCCAACTCTCGGGTAAAAATCTTATTAAAGCCCTAAACACCTTTGCTATTCCTATACTAACGTACTCATTTGGAGTTATAAAATGGACTAAAACAGATACTGAACAATTACAACGAACTACACGAACAACACTTACAAAACATAACAACCTTCACCCTAAATCCGCCATAGAGAGACTAACCATTAAACGAGAACATGGAGGGAGAGGCCTTATAGATATCCAGCACCTATGGCGGAAACAAGTTAGTCGACTAAAATCATTCTCCCACACAAAATCCCACACTAGTGCTATACATAAAGCCATAGTAACAAACGATCTTAACTACACTCCACTTAACCTAAACGATCACTTAGAAACCCAAACCATAACTAATGTTGACCCGCAGACACAACAAATTGAAGATTGGAAGAGAAAAGTACTTCATGGTCGGCACCCTCATGACCTAGAGCAATCCCACATAAACAAACTAGCGTCAAATAAGTGGTTAAAGATAGGTAACTTATTTCCAGAAACCGAAGGATTTATAATAGCAATCCAAGACCAGATAATCAACACAAAAAACTACAGAAAGTACATAATTAAAGATCCCACATTAACTAATGACAAATGTCGCAAATGTCACATCCACCCAGAAACTATTCAGCACATAACAGGAGCATGCACAACTCTCACGCAAACCGACTACACACACAGGCACAATCAAGTGGCCAATGTCATTCACCAAAAACTAGCACTCAAACATACACTCATCCAAAATACCAACACTCCTTACTACAATTATAAACCAATGCCTACCCTAGAAAATGAAACACATAAGCTCTTCTATGATCGCGCTATTCTCACTGATAGGACGATCCACTACAACAGGCCGGATATAATCCTACAGGACAAAATAAACAAAATTACTTACCTGATAGATATTGCGGTCCCCAACACACACAACTTACAGAAAACGATCACTGAAAAAATAAGTAAGTACGCAGAATTGAAAGAAGAAGCTACGAGAATTTGGAAACAAGAAAAAGTATATGTAGTCCCAGTAGTCCTTTCCACAACAGGGGTAATCCCGAATCATCTTCTCCATAGCTTAAAATTATTAGACCTTAAAGAAACCCTCTACATTACACTACAAAAAGCTACGATTTTAAACACATGCAGAATAGTTAGGAAGTTTATGCAGATAGAAGAGAATGAAGTAGGACCTCATCACAACACATAAAAATCTCACACGCAACACACACACACACACATACTCACACATACACACACACACACACACCACACGCTACATTTGCTTTGGTTTCGACCCGTAAATGTAGTAAAAATCCAGTCTAAGAGCTGAGAAGAAAAAACACATTCCGAAAATAATAATAATAATAATAGATTATAAAGCTGAAGAGTTTGTTTGTTTGTTTGTTTGTTTGTTTGTTTGTTTGTTTGTTTGAACGCGGTAAACTCAGGGACTACTGGTTGGAATAGAAAAAGTCTTTTTGTGTTGGATAGTCCATTTATCGAGGGAGGCTTTAGGGCATATAACATCACGCTACAACGAAAAGGAGCTGAGCATAAATGAAAAATGTTGCAAAAACGGGAAAAATATTTCGTTTTTGAGAGCTTCCGTTGCGTGCGCTGCGAAAACGGTTTAATTTACGCAAATATTGTGTATGGTGGAATTGTTCCTCTTTAAAAGTTCTAAAAAAAAGTCCGCGACAGCATATGTCTATCTTTTAAGATTGACTCACTATAACCTTTTTTTACTATTATAATTTTAGGTTAAAATGAGTGATAGTTTGCGAAGCTTATTTAACCCATATGGTATTAATCTTTATCTAAATAAATGTGTTTGTTAGCACGGAAATTTAATATAGAATATTTGTGCCCTTTACTTTATACAGTTTAAACAAATACCTTAGAAGATATCGCAATGTAAAAATATCCGCGCAACAAAATAATTACTCTCGCGGCAGTGATTCGTTCGGTCCGGTACGGCAGCCGGCTGACGCGCGTTCCATTCCATCGCAATGTAGGCCCCTACGCGCTACGTGGGGATTCTGGCCTCCGGGAAATTCAAATTCAAAATATTTACTGCACCATAATGTTTACAAGTACAAGGTGTTACTGTATATATAACAGTAAGAGATACCTATAGTAATTCACACTTTAATAAAATCTAAACTAATATTATAAAAGATAAGATTTTTTGTTTGTTACGATTTAACTCAATTTATGTTGATATGATTTGATTTATGTGACGCAGACGAAGTTGCATGGGTCAGCTAGTGTACTAATAAGACTTCATGCTCCAGCGACCGCAAATGCATGATCTCTTCTGGAGAGGGCAGATAACCGGCAGTGGGAACATTCGTTGGTCTAGTTCTGGGTTCAATTCCCAGGTTGGCCAAAGTGTTATTGGGTTTTTCTCAATTGCAGCCCCGGAGTCTGGATCATGGTCATAAGATTCCTGGGTCGGGAAGTTTTATTGGCTTTTTCCATCAGGAATTTATCAGTAACAGCCACGGAGTCTGGATTTGTGCCCGGTTGATGGCAATAGGCTCGCCCCCTATTACATGGGACTTAAACATAACTGGCGAAATGTGGGTGTACTATTAGGTACACCTCTGCCTAACCCTTCGGGGATTACAGGCGTAATGTTATGTTATGTGTTATGAGTCTGGATTTTTGTCCAGTAGATGGCAATAGTATTGAAACATTACTGGTCACATGTGTGTGCACTATTAGGTCCAACTCTGGCTAACTCTTCGGGGGTATAAGCGTGATGTTGTGTTATGCTAAACTCAAGACAATAATGAAGATGAAAGACGCCAAACAAATTCATAAACCACAACCTCACCATCATAATCCTCACATAACACACGCATTTCTCTACATAAACAAACGTACCTAATCTCCAAAACTCCTAAACCCTTCACTATACAGTTCTATAAACTTACACCTACTCGGTTAAAAACCTCTAATTTGTATGCTAATCATATTAGATAGTTCGCCTAATCCGCCGTGTTTTGAAAGCCACAGATTACGCACCCGTAGTAAAATTGCTTCATAATTATGTTACGGTGAAATGTTTTGATAGGAAATTATGTAGGTATGCTGCCGGATTTAGTTTGGAAATTGATTGGTTTAGAATTTACCGGGATTTTCTCGTTTTATTTGATGGTTTGATGTGTGAAGTTTCTGGTTTGGTTAAGGTTTAAATTATTGGTATTTACTCGATTCAGGTGGCCTAAAAATATGTTATTTGAAGTAGTTTATTCTGATTTACCCATTGACTTACATATTACTGCGTAAGGACTGGGCGGACGGCATATTAAAATGACGCCTCAAACGTGGTCCCAAAACGGTCTTTCCTAAGCCGAAGTGAACTAGTCCACGATCGGCTCTCTTCGGGTGCGGTCGTAAATTTTATTAAAAGCTTTATTTATGTTCTTTATACCTCGAAAATACCACGCCGCTTATACAAGGTTACGTTAACGAGCAGACTACACCGATTCTCTGTATGGCGAACACGTCGAGCAAATGTTCTGACGACCGTATCTTTAGTTTTTATATCAATGGATTTACCAGATTCATACTGTCAACTTCTATATCATCGCCTTCTTTCTGTGCTTGTCCCATATTACTTGGTATAGAAGCAGCACGTTTTTTGATTTCATTGTCATCTGTTAACAGTCACGCTATCATTTTACTCCTTTCATGTCATCCCTCACACAGTCAATCCATCGCCAACCTCTCTATATCAGCTGTTTTATCAGAATTAAAAACTTTTTGGACATCATTTACTATGAATGGTTCTACAACTTTCATACTACTTTTTTAACCATCGACTTTTAGCATCTGTTATGCTCATTAAAAAAGCTCGCGCTTAACCCAAGGGTCAAGTTAAATATTTCTTACCGATATTATTTGGGTAGCAAGATTCTCATGGAAAATTATAAGCAAACATTTCGACGTTTCCAACAATAACATGCCGAAATAACTATAAACAATCAAAACTAATGACATCCTTAATAGCCGCCCAGGTGACTACTAAATTCGACCCAGATTCAAAATCCCGGAATCCCGTGGAATCCCGGCACTGGCCGCACGACCAACACTAACTCACTCGCTTCAATCCCGCACAAATCTCTAGACTAATGCAAGCGGGTAACGTCTGTGATTCCCACATTGTCCTAACTTTGGGGAGCGGAGCTAAGCGAGAAATGAACCAGCTTTGTGTTGGGTGAAGAATTGAAAATTCTGTAAAGGCATTTCCAAGAGGTCTCTTTTAGGTTCACAGATGTGACAGTGACTGACAAGTGGCCAAAAGCAGAGGGAATTTGAGTGAGGATTTGTGTCACTCTTCAACTGTTGACATGTGCAAGGTAGGTAGGAAACACATACAGGACGAATGACTAAGAACTAAAAAGCTGTTCTTGCCAACTTACAAAAATACAAATACAAAATAGTTTATTGTGCAAATTAGGTATTACGTTACAAGTTAATGTGTTTGGAGCCCCCATTTAGGCAAACAATGCCTGTATTAGAAGGCTCCGCTCTTTCAACATCATTGTCGTACACATCTTATACTAACTTGAGTTAATATTAAAATGATGTACTGTGACCTTAAGGGTAGATATGAAATGTAAGTAACTAAATTATTACGCGCGTTTATCTTTCAGCATTCAAATTCATCAACATGTTTCCACGCAAGAAACACCACAGAACAAGTAGAAGCTTAAACGCAGATAGGGCATCTACGTTTAATGCTACAATAAATAATCCATCCCAAACCTCACATTCAGACCAAAACCGCCCCACAACGACCCAGGACAATTTAAAACCCGTTAAGGGTCACTAGATCCCTTTAATGCAACGGAGTCCAGATAAATGGCGGCGGTATATTGGCCTACTATTAAAACTATAAATCTCGTGGTCAGCGCTATGAGGTGGGGAAATTAAAGGGATTGGGTAAGCCAGTTTGTTCTGGTTGATTTGCTGGTTTTTGGGTAAAGTGGGAGTGAATCTGTGGTTAGGGGTCGCGGATTGAGTTTTGATAGTGTATTTTGGATAAATTGTTTGTTGAAGAGATTTTAAACATATATTGCAGGGGTAAGGTTTTCATCGAAATTTGACTCACTTGCGGTGAGCAAGTGTATTATGATGTATTTGAGTCTAGTCGGTTCCATGATTTACACATGCTTCTAGCAGCGTCCTATCCTCCTTTCCTGTCCTATCCTTAAAAGTGCAGTGCTATTCAAAACATATTATGCCTTAAATGCCCTTGAGGTTTTATGTGTAAATTACCAAAGCAAGTGCTCTCAATTCTTGCATTTTTGCCTATTTAAAGGTCCTCGTGACTCGTGGTCTCTTAATAGCTAGGCGAGATTTCGTGTCATAAAAACCATCCGTCCTTTCTATCATAAATAAAATTACCCTCCCAGAAATCAACACAAAGACACGAACATCTTAATTCCCAGCATCATAAACTAAGCAGACAATATTAGTAGGTAATGCAGAGGTCTCAAATTAACATGGCGGGCCACAACTGTTACACACAGAATTTAATACGGCCCACATTAAGGGCCAACCGCACAGTCTTCCGCACGTTAGGATCCCCAGACGTTGTGGGGAGACCGAATGTTGGTTTCATTTTGAGTGTGATATTGGTTCTAGATAAAATCTAGGGGCGAATTTACTGTTCAAATTTAGGGTCACCTCAATTTAAAATACCATCCACAGTAACCCAACTATTTGCCGAATTTGATGGAACTACATGTTTTTTTAAAGCGTTTCGACTGCTAGGTCCAATATTAAGGGTTTTAGGACCAAAGGGTTTTGAAAATCTATAAACAATACGCTATATATACCTTTGCACCTGGTCAACCAATTAAAATTGGTATTAGCATTCGTTACGCATCCGCAGTCAGAATTCTCCAATAACTGGAGAAGGTAAAAATAGTAAATTGTTTTACGCTTAAGAAGACCAAAACCTGTGATAAAAACGTGCTAACTACCCTCAAAATCCACCGAAATCCAACATTTCATCAGCATACCCTGCCATCCTAAACAAGACTTATCCGCACAAACCCCAAGCGATTCTCACCCCAACCACGACAAATGTACTAATCCTACAAGTTTATCCTTGTGGCCCACTGAAATCTCCGAAACAATGGCCAGCATGTTAACTGCCTCGGGTGACCGCAGGGTTGTGTGCAGATTACTGTGCGACGGAGATGGAGGTAGGGTATAACCGGGGGTGTGAAAGGGATGGTGTGCGGTTGCGTGTTAATTAAATTAAACGGGGCTAGCTATGGGTTAATAGCGAGTAATCGCGGTGCGACGCTTGTCTTGTAGACTTTGTGTGCTGTACATGCGGTGTGGTAATTGTTTGGCAGTTGTGATGTGCAGGATGTTGTGATGGCTGTCTTTTGAGGACTGATTTCTCATATGACTCTGGTGAAGAGAAATGGGTGATTGAGCATGACGTCCTTCTTTTTCTCAAAAAGATGACTGAGATTTTGTCTGTCTAGAACGTAGCAACCTGGACTGCAACCTGGAACGCGTTAGTTGTTTGTAGTTTTTGGGGAAGTTAACCTTTCGTATTAGAACGTAGATCCACGTGAGACACAATGGCTTTTCAATTGTGTCACACGAAATTAATTTTACGAAAGGTTAAAGGCTAAATTCAAGTATCGTTGTCCTACTGTAGTACTTAAGCCTCTAGAAATTAGACTATCAATTTCAAGTAGAATTGACACCACTCTTCTATTTTATGGTGGAAAGTTAGATACTGTCTGTTTTTATTCAGTCAACTCCCATATTTGTAAATCTCTACTACATAATGGCACCGTTATCGTTAAATCGTTTTTTGCAGTTGACTGCAAAAATAAAAGCGTAATTATTTATTATGCAAATAAATACAACTGGCTGTTTATGAAAAAGAAAGCCCATTGTCACTCCCCTAGATTAAAAAAACACATGAAACGCGCACGTCAACGCTATTATGCCAACATGAAACATCAAATGTTAGCTCACGTCTAAAACACTATTCTTATTAAAACATTACCTCAAAAAACACGGTAACGTCCAATTTGATATTAAAATTTAATCATATTCACCACTTTTGTCTAGCCCCGGTACTATAAATATCGTGGCGCATAAATATTCTACGTCTACCCTCCAAATATGAATTAATCACTGAGCTGTCAACAAAGTGAAGTGTCATCGAGCTCGAAAGAGGGCGCTGAGATGTGTTCAAACTTGGGTATTACGTTTTAAGGTGTCACAGAAGAAATAAAACTTTTTATTTATTAAATGGTTGCTCGACTATTTTTTAAGAATTTTACAAAAGGTTTTGGGTTTTTAACCCTGCAGTATTCGCGAATGTAAATGAGACAGCAGTTGTCACATGGACTACATACGTAGTCTATTTAAATGTTATTTCTCTATTTTACTTATGAAAATTTAATCAGTACAGTTTTCCTAGATAAAATCAATAAATCTTAATCACAACCTCTGTGTCATAATTGCTAAATAAAAGTTTAAAATTTCTCTGAATTGGCTCAAAAGTCGGTCATGGCCACGTGGTCCGACCGCATTCACAGAGTGTCGCTTTAATCGAGATCACAAAAAAGTTATTTACTAAAAATTCATTATAGTTATAAAATATTACTACGACTACTGTAGGGTTAAACAGACGTTTGAAAGTTTTTATTTATATTTTAAAAAATTTAAAACAAAGTGTCCTTATCTCACTGTAACTCCCTACTCTGTGTCCCAACCTCACAATATGAACACGCCAAGAAGGGAGCTAGCAGGGTAATTACGAACATACATAATACACGCGATGAGTACAATTTTAAGCCAATAAATAATACGTAATACACCCGAAAATATGGTTACGCATTTATTATGGCCGCGACTTAATGGTTCAAGTGTCACAAGGAGTTGTTATTACCTGTTATTATTACCTGCCAGGTAATTAGGTGCTGTGGAAACGTAGTTTTCCTTTTTAGGGTTCCGTACCTCAATAGGAAAAAACGGAACCCTTATAGGATCACTCGTGTGTATGTCTGTCTGTATGTCCGACCGTTCCCCCTCCCTTATCTCCGAAACTACCAAGCTTAAAATTTTGAAAAAAATACAGAAATTAGTTCAACACTTATAGATTACGAGAAAACCTACGAGAAGTTTATGGTGCAAGAAAAACATGGAAAATCTCTCAATATCTACTACAATGGTACGGAACCTTTCATGTGCAAGTCCAACTTGCACTTGGCCAGATTTTTTTTTGGATTTTTAGAAATCATCAAATGGCTCTCTTCTGGGTGGAGCGGAAGGGAGTCTCAGATTTCTACTGACTAAAAACCACCCATGTTCCTTCTTAGCCCTTTTAGAACAACCAGCAGCCCCGGCAGAGGTAGTTTTCCTTGTTGGCAGTCATGGTTTGAGCTGTGACAGTTCTGACAGTAGGAAAGCTTTGGGTAACAATTTGATACGCCATAGGTTTATATGATAAGCTCGTGAGGAGGAGCTCGTGGTTAGATAATAAGGATCAATCTTCAGATTAAGCGGTGCTTGCCTAGGTTGGTCTGTGAATGAGTGAGCACCCATTACAAACCGAGTTTTCTCCGTACCTCGGAAAACAAAGCCGTTGTATGTTCATGGCTGTCATATGTAGATCTATGACAGTTGTAAATGGTAGTCAGTGACCCGAACCTCTGAAAATCTCTGGGTTGTGGAAGTCAGATAGGCAGTCACTCCATGTAAAATACTGATATTCAGCTGCATCCAGTTTGACAGGAAGCCGACCCCAACGTGGTTTGGGAAAAGGCTAGGCGGATGACTAACTGCCGCACTCAGAGAGCTTTAATGATCACTAAGGCCATCACTTAGTAAAGATTTTGACAGTTTTGTCATACAAAAGTATGTAAAATTTTTACTAAGTGCTTAAGTAATTATTAAATATCTTTGAGTACGGCAGTTAGTCATTTAGTCTGTAAATCATTGCAACAAAGATTTTGCACGTTCTATCACAGACATAAAAATAAAAAAAGACGTGTGGCACTGCCGCGGTAAAGCTATTGCATAGCATTTTTTATCAACTTTTGCAATTATAACTATTTATTTATTTTATTAATGCAGTTTTTTTTTTCCTTTGTTTTTTTTTATTTGATATTAATTCAAGTTACACTTTGAGCGTGGTGACCGATAAAAATCATTTTTTTTTCTTTTATTAAATAAATGAGTGTTAGGTGTTTTTCGTTACGGAATTTCTGGATTCGGTCCCCACGCTCAAGGCCCGCGATAGAAGCTATGCAATAGCTTAAAAAAAACGTTCTTGTTTACAAAAAAACAAAGTATTAACCACTCTATACAAGTCCCTGTTCACTTTCCCTAAAATATGATCGCCCCCACCCCATCGCTTGTTTGGGAAATAATGGATTCATTCTATATTCATTTACATGACTAATAAGATTGGCCTGACACTGCCTGTGTCGCTGAATTACCCTGTCAAATATAATAATCTTATTGCCCGTATAAGGGTGGGTACTGATGGAAAGTCGAAGTATTAAGTTAATGAGTTTAAATCTTGAAGATGTCAGTATTGTGTTTTGGTTAGCAATGGGATTTGGGAGAAAAGTTGGATGGAGCAAAGTCTGATCACCTCTTGTTTAGCTTTTATTTACAAAGTAGAGTTATTGCAGTTGTATTTTTTAATTTGGTTTTTTCAGTGGAAACAATCCGTTATTGCCCAGAAAAAACAGGTTACCGGTAATCTCTCTCTCTTCAAGTGCCTCTTCAATTAGTGAACTTTTTATACTGGCAAAAGACCGGATCGTATATGCGGAGCTGACTGCCAACCGGTAATCAGTCACCCGAAATGTATCAACTATTCTTACCAAGGGGTGTCGTATTACCCGGTACTAGCTGGGTTGTGCAGGTCAGATAGGCAATTGCTCCATGTAAAATACTGGTATCCAGCTGCATATGTTGAGACTGGAAGCCGACCCCAACATGGTTGGGCAAAGTCTAGGCAGATGATGCTGATTTAAGATCATTAGATGTAAATACGAATTCTTTATTAAAACAACAGAAATTATACGTTGTTACCACACTTGACAATATGGCTAAAGATGTGAGCTTCAAGAAAAATATATGAGGATATTTAAACACAGCATTTTTCCGGCTAAACAATGTCAAATGAACCCAACCCAGCTGCTGAATCTGTTCAAAAATTTCCCTCACGCCATAATTTAAAAAGGCCAAGCGATAAAAAAACTCAATTCCACTTAAACAATAATTTAACTTTCATGAGGCAAACGTGTTAATGACCAGCCTTTCGCCAAGCGCCAAGATTTCGCCAACAAAAAAAAAATGTCACCGCTGAACCCGACTTTAGTCATTAATTCTGTGAGAAAGAGACGGGTATATTTCCAGTGTTACGTCTTCGAGTAAGTGACGTGATCCAATTTGAATTTTCTCCTTTCAGATTTTGTTATGTCAAACAGTCGTTCGAATTAGCTTTTTGTCGGGCCGTTTGATGCGAACGAATTGGATACGAAAATAAGGGGTTCGTAATGTTGTTACGATTTGACAGACGTCGAGTAATGAGGTTATTGACTGTGCATTGATTTTTAAGATTTGGGATGTGAGTGGGAGGAAGATGTATTGTTAGATCGTGTATTAGTTATTGATGAACGTAGATTATTTCTGTTCTCTTTAATGGCTCTTGTTTGATTAATTGTATGTCTATTATGAAGTTACAATGAGCCTCATTGCCATGCTTTCAGTTCAATAAAGTATTTCAATCTCCTCTGCGAGTCAAATTGCATGAGCTGCAAGAGACACACTCTCACTTTTCGAGGGACTTCAAACGGGTTTTCTTCCCTCTTATAATTTTCCAGTGATGAACATTGAACTATAAAAAAGATAATACTAGGTAATGATTCCCAGGATAAGTGTTGTGGAATAGATGAATGGACTGTTAAACTTTGTTAGATATTCAATACGAGTGTAAAGGAATTTCTCTGTAGCAGCCCCTAAGTCTGGATTTGTGCCTGGTTGCTGGCATTAGGCTCGCCTCATATTACATGGGACGTAAACGTAACTGGCGAAATGTGCGTGCACTAATGGGTAAACCTCTGCTTAACCCGTCGGCTATAGGCGTGATGTTATGTTATTTACAAGAGCAAATCTAAAAAAAGTTCCATTTTTATTTTTTTTTGTTTTGTTGTTGTTTTTTGTATTGCCAATAAACTTGATGTATTTTTTTTTATATTTCGAAACAATCAACATTCAAGTACAAATAAAACCATTACCATAAATACTAATAACGTCACCCTTCACAGTCGCGACAGATGCGCTTTCACATTTTATAATTCGATTCAAAACTCGATAAAATTAATCGAGCATCATTTAACACAAAGCGCCGACAAACATCGATATATAAATTAACATTATCCCGGGGCGTATCGATAAAATTGTCGAAAGCTTAACAGAATTGTATGAATTATGTATTCGATTGTAAAGTATTGTTCGATTCAATCGTTTTGTAGTTCAGCTCTATGAGGTACATTTATTAAGTTTATGTGGGAAGTTGTTATATTGATTGAAATGGATGGTTCTATACTATTTGTATGTTGACTTCATAAGTTTATGTTTTATATATATTCTTGATGGGTTAAACAATTGATAGGGGAAATTTTTCATGGCAAAACAACCGTTGGTTTTAATACAGGCTTCCTTCAGTTTGAATTTTATTTGAGGGGGACCATTTTTTCCGCATTGCCGTTGCGAGATGACCTATGAGAATGTCAACCTGTGAGAGTATAACCTATTTACCTTCTAGTTAACCGGACAATCTTGTGTATCCTTTAAGTGTAAGGTCTCCAGCCAGGGTGACTTCACCCTGGCTAAAAAACCTGGCAAAATACTTATTTGTGACCAGCAGAACAGAGTGTAGAAAAATTGGTCTTATTTCAATTTACCTAATCATTCAATCCTTTTACCAACCTTAGTGACCAACTAATGTAATCGGTTTTCTTTGTAGAACCATAATAAGAACACATCAAGTATTAGCATGATCACAGTGCAATTTGTTACTATAATCTCTCTATTTCAAGTCGTGAATGACGTTGTCCACTATCAAACTAAGGATTTACATACCGTATAACCACAAAGAGTAGTAATAAATACATCCCCAGTACCCATAACTCAAATGATGCTCACCAGTATGTTTGAATGGTGGTATAAATGGGCATTATACATAAAAGCAATTTTTATTGCCAAATTTGACAGTAGCCCATCAGGGCTAAGGTACAAGCGTCAGCGAGGACGGCCGGTGCAGGTTATTTGGCAGGTTACCTTACCTTGGTGTGAAGTGATAAAAGTAAAAAAAACATGTTAAAACATAACATTTAAATAATGAAATGATCAAAAACTAACTATTTGTGATGTCTATCATCACAAATACATTCACACCTACAAATATCCACAAATTATTTCAAGTAACTGATACTTCACATAAGCCATCGTAAACTGCTCCTCAACCATTGGAAGTAAGTTCACGTTTAGATCAAATAAGGTACCCAAATATTTCGTATAATGATTTGTGCCATGAGCCCAGCGCAGGTAGGTACTTCCTTTTACATTCACCAAAGTTAGCAATCCTCTTTTTTACCTTGATCTTTGTATTTATTATATTTTTATTTGCCGACAAACTGTCCTGCAGTTTGGCAGAAATTTTGTATGATACCCACTCGTTACATGAGTGGGTATCATACAAAATTTGGGTGAAATAAATAAATAAAAAAATTAATAAATAAGCTCTGTGAAACTTAAGTACTAGCGATTATCACACTAGGAGAAATAATCAGTGACAAATTCTTTCAGATTGGTAATTGGGTACATACTGAAGACTTAGAGACGGCAACTTTGCAGCGGCAAGGCCCAATTGCAACAACAGACCTCAGCAACGCGACTAAGTAATTTCGACTTCTTATGTAACTCAATGAAAACAGTATCAATCACAATGCGGGGACCGCATTCGCAAATCGTAGGTTTTGCGTTATCCCCTTTAACTAACGAACTGAAATCATTTGTTTATTTCTGCCTAGCTATAGAGTTCATCAAACTCTTAGTCGGGCTTGCCATTTGCTACCGGAAGGTTTTAAAAACACAGCAGTACTGAATCTTATACATTTTATCAGAACTTTGATACGAAGAATTAGAGTCCTGTTACCTTCGTAACAGCATTCATGTCACTGTAAAATTCTGCTCAGAAAAACTCCTAACCAAAACAAAACAAACGCCAAAAAATCGCTAAAATACCAAAGCTATAATCCTCTCACTTGCACCCCACCTAATATAAGAGGCGTAAAATGCGCAGACACGTAAAAATATCGGGGGCTCCCTCGTTATGGTGGTACTTTGTCATCACACGCTTTATGGGGCCCATGGTCATCGCTATCTGCTGTACCCCCATGCAAAATATACGGCTAGTTTTAATAGTTATGCCATATTTATGGGGTTGGCAAATCGTGCGTTCAATCTTAACGGTTTCGCGTGAAAGGGAGATTTTAAACAATTAAGTTTAATTTTATGAGACTGGGTTTGTAATTTATTGAGGGATAATTATTGTAGTTTAATTTAGTTCGTGTTTAAGTATTGGATTAGTCAGAGGAACTTTCCATATTTTAGAAGGTAACTGTTATTTAAAAACTTTTTTTTGTTTAAATACTCTTGTGCGATTGGAGGTACGGTGTCAGCTCTCTGCACGAGCTCCTACTTATTCAGTACATTATTCTGAACGGGGGGTTTAAAATTATATTAACAACATAGTTTCAACCACACAGGAGTTTTTAAATGAAAATAATGTTTTGAAGAACAATGTCGTATTTGAAAGATGGAAGAAGAAGATATGCTTCAGGGACCCCAAATATATTGGGCATTTCTGGCCAACTAGAATGCATATATTATTATAGTAATCACAAAAACACTTGTGTGAACAAGCCAGATTATAAAAATAAATCCTGTCAGTCTCAGTAATTTTGGAACAGTTAAATCTACCAGATCTCGACAAGTTTATTATTGGCTTCAAAATAGGACACCAGCACGCACTTAAATTATCTTCAACTCATCATTTACAACCCTTACCCCCTTCCTCCAAAACCACTTCAAACAGCAGCCATTTGTAACTCGATTCGTTACACGAAATAGTGTGACCATACATCACAGCACCACCGGACATGTCCCGACACGGTTGCACAATCATTTTTCATTACCCACGATTCATTAACATGTAGGGGACGGCCAATTATGTCCGCGCCATCCATCACGACACCCTAGCATTTGATATTTTTATGTCGCAGTAAAATTTTATTGATGGACATTTGAATAAATGTCTGATCGTTATATGTACCTATGTGGGTTCGGGAACTAGATATGCTATTTGTTTTAACTTGATACTGCTTAAATGTTTTTTTTGGGTCATTCTCGTAATTTTCAGTTTCGACACCGGGCAAAGAATAGTCCCCTGAGGTGCTCATAAACAACAACAAAGAAATTATCTAAATTGGACATCAGATATTGATTGCAACATCTTCCTGAATGCTGTGAAATACTATGCAAGGTCTAAAGAAACAGTCAAACCATTACCAATAAATGGTGGACCGACTGAGGACACTAAACAGTACTAAACACACATACACATACACAGAGCTGGATCTGCAAGTTATCGGTACAAACTAAATAAATCCACAAAGAAGTTTTGCTGCCAATGATGTTTACTAATAGCTTAGTTCACACGATGACAATAAGTGAATAGAAAAACAAGTCTAAAGATAACATCACACCTGTAATTCCCGAAGGGTTGTCAGAGGTGGACCTAATAGTGTGTACTATTAGGGCCACCTCTGACAACCCTTCGCCAATTATGTTTAAATCGCATGTAATGGGGGCGAGCCTAGTGCAATCAACCGGGCAGACTGCCAGACTCCGAAACTGCTGCTGAATCTAATGAAAAAATCAACCATAAATTCAAACATTCCATATTCATGAACATCATCATTGGCTGATGCAGTGACACTTGGAATAATGACGTCAACTAACTTGAGAGCAACCGTGCAAGGTCCCAGGTTCAGTTCTAAGGTCAAACGATTTATGTTTTCTGAAGTCGACGCGTAATTATGTCAATTACTTTCTTGTTTTGCTTACAGTGGGTTGGAATAGAGATTGATTGATTTATTATTGTTTATTGTGCTGACAATGTCATTTACTGTCAGACTGTTATCAGTTTTGTAATCTATGTTTTGTTTAGCGGGTGAATTATTTCAATTGCGATTGTTGTTTGTTTTCATTTGTATATGTTCGATATTTTCTTGACGTTTTGTTTGGGCTGAAGTTTGACATGCAATCGTTTATTGTGTTTTGAGCTTCAGAGTTCATCATAAAAGTATTGTTAAACCAAACTATTTTAAAAGAGTAACCATGGAGTTTCTTGCCGGATCCTCTCCATAGGAAACGACCAACCTGAGCCGTGCACCTTTTTCTCGACGTTTTATAAGGGCCCATGGAGGCCTATGTGAAATAAAATATTTTGATTTTTGAGTCATTTGACTTGCTCCACGTGAAAGTAACGTTATAAATTAAATTAATATCACTGTGTTGAAAAATTAGACATAACTGTGATAGAACTGTGCTTTTCTGGACCTCCGCTGTGACTGGTAAATTGACGACACATGCTTGGAATCACTGATTGAATAGGTACACACCTAGATATACGGTTAAATTTTCATACATATAGAACATGAATTATACAAAAAAAAACCATTACTTTCATTTGCACAACTTTGTTTAACAAATAAAAATATCACCAACCTAGAACTTTCGAAAAAACTCTAGCCTGTAACAAATCACAGTGACGTCTAAAATGTTTTCCATTGCGTTACAAACGCATGTTATTTTATTTTTCATCCGTTATTATCATTATTTATATCGCACTCGGATTGTACGACTAATAAATCGCTGCGATTTATTTGCGTTTGCACATGTCCCTACTGTTACGGCCCTGTTGCGATTTGTATGAATTAAATTTGATTTGTGCCTTAGATTTACGTACGCTGATAGCTAAATGATATATTTATTTCTGAAAATGTCATTTCTATGCTAAGTTATTTTTCTAAAATGCTGCTGAGGACATTTAAAAAGTTATATATCATTAAATCTTTAGTTTGGAAAACGCTACATTTTCAGGTACCAGATTTTGTATTTAACATGAAAATTGATATAGGCATTCACACATAGCAAGGAAAGCCATTGACAAGTAAAAAAACATAGTCACCACTTCGGTACGACCAGCAGTCAGCCACAAAGCAAAGCTGATTAAACAAATGAAAAGCAATACTCAGATATCGTCATCAGAGCAATCACATACCTTTTATCTTACGTTTCACCTTGGACAATTTAAAATTTCTGCCGTCCAAAAATCTGTACAAACAGAACCTCACACTAGCCCAAATGAACGCAAAACTTTTAAGTTCATGCATTACGCTGGTGTCCCAATGAAAAATCACTCTCGTCCCCTCACAGTTGCGGGTAGATGAATGGCCACCATTACACTAGCACGCCACACATATCACCCTGTCTCGACGCCCGTACTCCGCATCATTTCAATTTATTTACGTATTGGCGGAACTGCTTCGCCCTGTCCACGACTAAACGCGACGCAACGTGTGACGCGCGCGACTTTAGACACGACTTGCAATTTGATGTGCAACACGACTTGCGACGCAACATGACACAAGGCATGGGATACGACTTGCGACGTGACATGCATGACACTAAACCCGCCATGGAACTTCATTCGCGACTTGCGACACGACTTGCATTACGTCTTATGTTGCGACTTGCGACACAACTTATGACGCAACTTGTAACCCAACCTACGACGCAGTTTACACGACTGACGACGCAACTTGCAATAGGACTTATGACGCGACTTGCGACTCGACTTGCAACGCAACGTGCCTCGTGACTTGCGACGTCCTTTACGATGTTTCTATTGCTTGAGTTCCGTAGCGTCATAAGTCGCATTATCGCATATCAGTGACTCATAGCATACTCTAAGGAGAATCCTTCATTAGTTTTCTCCAAATTCGCGGTTGCAATACGCTCATCACTTGAGTTTGTAGTTCGTGGCCAAGTGGTGAGGATATTATCATTGAAAATGTAAGTGGGAATATTTGTATTAATTCTACTTAAGGCGATAGTGATAAGGTTGTCGTATTCAGTTTGTGGGGTAATGAGCCCGGGCGGTGCTACTGGACGGCCATCATTCAATTTAAATCATGTTAATTTGTACTGTCTCTTAATCAGCTCTACGAGTACGTATGTAAAAGTAATAAAAAATATCACCATTTCAAGTTAGTGGTTAGTGCTTTCATTAAAAGTATGATTTTATTTTAGTAGTTTTAAAAATTCTATATTTTTTTTCAGAAACACCAACATGGATTTAGTCATTTTAGAATGGGTATTTCTTAAAGCTTCAAACTTTGAAATAATATTGTGCACTGATTTCTAAATGTATCGTATTATCATACAAAACATTAATTCTCCTACCCCAGTCGATACATATAGTAAAAGGCTTCGTATGTAGCTGAAACTACTCTCATAAAGTTACTAAAAGAATAGCCAAGTTTTATTCACGAAAGAACTCTCTTCTATATTTATATGCCCCAATACAATAAAAGCTATTACCGTAATACTAAATTTTCACTACATTTTAAAACGTACGAACTCTTTTCACCGACCATCGCAATAACAGTATTTTTCTTTTCTGTAGTGATGTGCTGATTCTAATTTTATCGATACTTTTTGCGAGCATTTTATTCTCACTTTTTTTCATTCAATTCAAAGTTTTCTTTCTTCTGTCTTGTTTTAATTGATTCATACTGGTATACCTTTATTGTTTCATTCACAATTGTTGCAAATTTCACTAAAAAATAACTACTGCTGAGTCCCCAATGCCCATTGTATAAAAATACATTAACGTCATAAAACATTGTTCAAAACTTAAAGTTTGAAGATGAACATTAAAAAAATATTAATTTCGATGTGACCGTTACAAGTATGATTAATGATCTCACTCATATTATTATGATTAATGTACTTATATACAGCAATTATGAGACGATTAATGTTCACGTTTAATGTATCGTGAACCTGAAAAAATATTTTGACGCAATGGTGATTATAATAAAATTTTGGATGAAGATCATTTGTCATTTTTCTTGAACGCAATTAAGAATTACAACGTGTTTGTTGAAGGGATAAAATTGTAAACTATTTATGAAGCAATAATATCAAACACACGTAAATTCAATTCTTTATTGACACAGAAATAAAAAAATGAAAAATTTATTAACCCTAGAGCGGGCGCGCTGAGGATTTTACCGCCCTCGCCAAAAATCCTAAATTCAGAAAAAAGACTCGGCCACTCTAGGGTTAAATACAGTTGCTTTTTGACAACAACAGGAAAATAGGGATTTCTTCTTTAATCACCACTAATTTATTTATTTGTACAATCGATCAACAGTTATTACAACACTAGCAGTATTTGAATTTGTCGAAGTTTTACGAGCGGCCGCGAACATAATACGGATGCGAGCGAGACGTATTGAACAACAAAGATCATGGCTTCGGGGATAGAACCTTTGAACCACTAAATGAAAGGAGTTGCAGAAGATTCAGACACAATACCTAAATAATTACGCTATTTAAGTAAGATACAAAGAAAACACCAAGGGGAATGTACAGACGGAAATGCATCTTGGAAAGTCTCATAATTGTATTTTTTTATTAATCTGGAAGACGTAACTCTTGAAGAACTGACGACTGATTTCAAAGATATTTTTTTTTTATGAAGAATTTAGGGTTTTGCTTTTTGATAGTCATTAATTGATCGGTGCTCCCTCACAAATGGATCATAGAGGAAAGCAATAAGAATAGAGTATTATTTTCTATGGAATAGAAAATAATGGACCTCTGAATAAACATTTGCCTTACATAAAACTGAATTTATTTTAGCCTGATTTGTCGAGTCCTGTTTCAGGATTGGCCAATCAAATAAAAAAACTAACACATTTTGTTTGTTGCAAAGAACGAGACTTCTGCCCTCTCTTGCCCAATCTTGGAACTGTTTGAACATAGGGGTGGTGGATTATGGGATTCTTAGTTTAAAGTTTATTACTGTTTTTATGTTTATTTGTTTAAGCTTTCGTATAGGCATTTCGCTCGTTCCCTTTATTGCGTATTACACTTTTGTAGACATCTTTACGTCTATTTTACCGTTGGGGAAAATAGGTGCATATTGCTAAATAAAATGAGGAAAAACTGCGTATTAAATACTATATTAGAGGATGGAGTTCATTTTTAGTGTAGTGTAGGGTAGTTCACAAAAAATGGAACTTGGCTTGAGCACAAGTTTTGGAATGATAACTTAATATTGACTCGCAGACAACAGCAAAAACATAAATTTTAAATATTGGCATACACAGGATATTGATAGGTAAACTTTATTAATAAACAAAACTTTTTAGTTAATGGTCAAATAAAATCGAGGCTCTGTTGCCATGCGCCACGCTCTGGAAAACTTTAAATTGGAAATCAAGACTACAGAAAAAAAAAACAAATCAAATAATTTCAAAGCTCTAGCCGTCGATCAAACAAAGGAGGGTGAAAGCAATAAAAACGAGAAATAAATAACAAAAAATATATCGCTACGCAGCATTACACGCGAATTGAGAGAGTACATTAGTTATTATAACACGACAAAATATGTGTAATAAAAAGTAATTTATCGCGCAAATAAAATATAACAGTGGTTAGGGCGGCAGATGGGGCGACGTGGGCTGTGGTGGCAGTGATAGCGGGGAGCGGGTAAACTTTGATTTCATGGCCACACATTAGAAAACAAACTTGCATTTTAATACAAGCCTTGGAGCGTAGATAAACGTGTGGTGTGATACACCCCCCAGGTAGATGAGACAACGTACCCAGAAATATGCTGTAGATAAGGGTGTCTTCAGCCTTTTGCAAATCAAATCAAATCAAAAGTCATTTATTCAAACTAGGCTGATAATCAGCACTTTTCGAACGTCAAAATTTACTTTACTTTACTCATTTACAAGTGACAGTCCCCCAAAACGCCCACCCTTCGACACTTCCTAGTGTTTTTTGCTGGAAAGAAGAAGTGGCGGAACAAACTCCTTTGCATCTGGATAACTCATGAAGTGGATCTGTGACATCTAGAGAGCGATCTAAGTTCAGCAGTGGTCTGCAACAAGACTCGGTCTGTCGAATTGATTGATTAAAAACCGTGAACTATTTTTGTTGATGTAACTCTGTATTTAATACCAGTAAGAACTTCATTAACGTTTGAAGCATATTTTTGTCCCATTGTACAAAATAAAACTTTTTCAAATTAATTACTGATGAAATAACTAAGTGTTAACAGACAGATGTCTTCCGCCATTTAATTATGATCATTTTAATGGTCTCTTGTGCCAGTGTACTCAACTCTGCCAAAGACACAAATGATAAAAATCCAGAAATAAAGCACTTTTGTCGTTTGTAATGAACGACAATAACATTTCTCAAGTTGACAAAGATACATTCTGACGACAGCTCATATTGTGTGCCATTTGCCAAATAATCATTCAAGACTCCACTCTTCATAAATAATGATCATTATTCACAATTTATTATGCGAAACAAAAGTACAGTAACCAAAAATAATTATTGTTTTGACTGGTTAAAAGTTACAAGGACATTATGATGAGCGTTGGCGCATATAAAGGCTAGTCCAGATTGTGTTTTCTATTTCGTTGAACAAGGAAGTGGTGATAGTAGATACAATTTTGAGGTTATATGGTGAGTAATGGGCTAGCTCGCCGTCCGTCCGACTGGCCGTGTCGACGGCGCGTTCGTGTTCCACGCGCGCCTCAAAGAGATGTCAGCAACATGGAACGGGCCCGCAAGGGCCGACGCCTGTCGGGGCTGCGGGTTGTTCGCAAAAGATACGGCGGCCTCGACATAAAGAGCTAAGAAGGAACATGGGTGGTTTTTAGTCAGTAGAAGTCTGACACTCCCTTCTGCTCTGGGAGGGGGTATTTGATGATTTCCCACCCCCAAAAAAAAAGGTACCGAGGCTAACAAAGTTTGGACTTTAATGACGCTGAGAATTTAGCTACTAGCGATTGTTTTGCCTTCATCGGCGTCCATCGGTTCCGAATAATATGTTTTTTAAACAAAAGTACACACGCAGGACACGATAGAAAACAACGCTTTTAGCTTTGATTTTTAATGCCCTTTAGTCTATTTGGTTTACACAATAACCTAAACTTCACTTGGATACGTAGTTTTTAAGTAACACTACTTCTTCTACTTCACCATTTACGCTTTAACCGTAAATTATTTTAGTTTACGTCGGGATCGCAAAAACTAAATCATTGCTACAACCTTCAGAGTCTCTACTCTGTCACATTTTAAGTAGGGTGAATACTCCAGTTACCGACCGCTGTAACTCGACCCCACCTCACTGCTATATTGACAGAGTCCTCCGCCACGGCTGCTGTAGAAAAATGGCAGTCATTTGTTGGCGTCACCGTTTTGTACTGTTGCCTTCGAGACGCGAGATAATGGCAGATTTATATGTGCGATTACACGTGACGAGCAGTCGGGCGCTTATTGCTCGTGATATTGGATGCTGAATATCCTCACGCGGCGTGGGGTGGGGTTATGACGTGGTGTTTCGGAAGTGGTGTGGTGACTGGGTTAATGGGGGAGGGGTATGGGTAATTCTGATTAATGGGATTATGGTTTCAGCCTGTAGAAATAATGCTCTTGGTGTATTAAAGACTGTGTATGTGTGTAGGTAGACTAGTTACGAAAAGTGTAGTTATTTTGCTGAGCAATTAACTTTAAGACTTACTTTAACAATATCATTAATGTAGTGTTGGGATATCCAGAAAAAGACAATTGTACACTTTAAACTATTTTATTTCCACCTTCGACATAAAATTACACATAATCTAACCATCGTTGTACGCCATCATCCTCGCTCATTTCTTTCACTCCCACTCTCACATTCATTCGTTCTGAAGCAAAGTTCTTTATCGTTTAGAAACGTTTTACAGTTTTAATAATCTTAATCCTACAACTCGGCCATCCTGTAGCTATTTCTGGCCTCAGAAATTATACAGCACTAACAAGAACATCTTTTAGCCTGCTTAACACAAGACTAATACAAACAGAATACAATCTTACACGTTGTTACAGTTTAATCATCTAATCCTATTATCATACTAATACTAACACAAATACAGTCTAAAGTCTTACACACTTTTACAGATTTATCAACTTATCTTAATAACATACTAATACTAGAAATACAGTCTTACACACTGTTACAGTTAACAACTAAAATTATGTTGCATACACAAAGCAACAATAGAATAACAATAACTAGAATGATAATGGCTCAGTCATTGGGCCATTTCTTCATGAAATCTACTACAGTGGATGTCTTACCTGGTCCTTCTGCAGTAGGGTCCAACTTCTGTACATCGTACCGGTCGTTCCCTTTGACCTTAATGATGCTATAAGGTCCAAGATATTTAGGCTTTAGTTTCATCCCAGACCCAAACTGAGTTCGTTTGATTGCTACCAAGTCACCTTCTTTATACTTAGTGCTTTCTTTACGTTTTCTGTTAAAAGCTTGTATATTTTCTTCCTGCACCTGCAAAATGTGCTCTTTCGCCTTACGTCGGTTATCTTCTCTATCTTGTACAAAGATATCTCTTCCCTCTTGCATTAGTAAGTCGTAGATTTCAATATCTTCTTTGGTTTTCATAGTTGTTCCTACAAGCAGTTCAAACGGGGTACAATTGATGCTTCTCTGCCAAGTACTATTCAATGCTCTTTGCACATGACTGACATGCTTGTACCATTGGGTAGGGTCTTCAATGCATAGCTTCGTGAGGATTGATATTATAGTCCTGTGCATTCTTTCTACTTGCCCATTTCCCCTAGGCACTCCTGTAGTAATCTTGGCATGTTTGATTCCTTCTTCTTCACAATATTGTTGAAATTCATGACTAGTGAATGCTGTTCCCCTGTCACTAATTATTCTAGTGGGGTTTCCAAATTGCTGCTGATGGATTCTCAACTTCTCAAGGGTTTCCTTGCTTGTAGTACTTCTTGTGGGGAATATCCACACAAACTTTGTAAATGCATCCACCATTGTGAGTAGATGATTGTACATCTTCTTTGTCTCCGTCATTGGCCCAAGGTGGTCAATGTGGATAGTATGTAGGGGTGTATCTTCCTTCTCTAACAGGTGTAGAAATCCTTCTTGCTTGCCCTCTTTTCTGCTGCCAAGTATACATGGGATACAAGTGATGATAAAATCTTCTAATTTCTTTGTTAAATCTTTAATATAATAATCTTTACTTATAAGCTCCATCATCTTCTTTTTACCAAAATGTCCGTTTGAGTGCGCTCTCTTTATGACCTCCATCTCCATGTTCTTAGGTACCATCAGTTTTCTTTCCAGGCCTTTATACAGCAGACCGCCTTCCAAGTAGTAGTCGAGATAGGGTTTCTCAGAGAGTACCTCCATGATAGCTTTTAATCCTTCATCTTGCTCTTGTGCCTTCTTTATTTGTTCATGTAGGCTATTAGTAGTCACTCCTATGTATGGGTTGCGGCTCAACGCATCAACATGTTTCATCCTTGTACCAGACCGGTGTTCAACCTGAAAATCAAATTCTTGTAATAACAATGCCCACCTAGCAACTCTAGTTGAAAGATCTTTCTTCTGTAGCGTCATCTGAAAAGCTTGGCAATCTGTTACAATCTTAAATGGAATGCCGTATAGATAGTGCCGAAACTTCTTTACACCTTCTATAATAGCAAGAGCTTCCAGCTCGTAACTAGAATATTTTCTTTCCGCGTCGCTGGTCTTCCGGCTCATGTAATACACGGGATGTAGGCCACTGTCTTCACACCACTGCATTAATACTGCTGCATAAGCCAAACTCGAAGCATCTGTGTGTAATTCTGTACGTCTTCTTGGGTTGAAAATCTTCAGTACTGGACTACTTCCTAATTTTTCTTTTAAAATATTAAATGCATACCTGTGTTCATCTTCAAACGTAAAACTTTGATCCTTCTTTAGTAGGTCAGTCAATGGAGTAGCTATTTTAGCAAAATGGGGTATGTACTTCCTGAAATATGACGCTAGCCCCATAAAGCTTTGTAGTTGTTTCACCGTCTTGGGTTCAGGGAACTTGACAACTGCTTCAGTTTTTCCAGTGGAGGGTTTGATTTCACCATCTTGCACAATGTGACCCAAATACTCAACTTTGGTTGTCAGAACTTCACTCTTCTTCCAGTTTATTTCCAGTCCAAAATCTGATGCTACTTGTAGTGCTTCTTCTAACCTTTCAACTGCTTCTTTATAGTCATTCGCTGGAATTATGGCATCGTCAATGAATATAAGAATGTGACCTTTGGCTATAAGATCTCTGAAAATTATCGTTATAAATCTTGTGAAATACTTAGGGCAAATTGACAATCCAAATGGTGCCCTGAGGAATTCAAATTGACCATGATGTGTTACAAAAGAGGTATATCCAACTGAACTTTCCTCTATTTTCAAATGAAAGAAAGCATCTTTTAAATCCAATTTACTGAACACCTTAGCCCCTGATAACTTGTCAATATGATCTTCTATGACTGGAAGTGGAAATTCATCCTTGACCATCTTTTTGTTGATCATTCGATAATCAACACATATTCTTGTAGATCCATCTTTCTTCTTTACAAGCACTAATGGACTTGCATATTCTGAAAAGCTTGGCCTAATAATACCATCTCGTAACCATTCACTTACTTGTTTCTCTACTTCTTGCTGCTCAGCGAGTGACAACCTTCGTGGACGCTGTGCAACAGGGATGTCATCTTTCAATATTATCGTCATTTTTATCGGAGCCTCTTTTATCCTCCTAGGTTGGTATTTGTTAATCAAATTCTGAGCCACCTCTCGTATCTGCGGATCAGACACAAAACATAGTGGTTCTGGAACCTCAGCAAGCATACACTGCAGTAAAACATCATTACAGTGAGGCATAACAGTGACTGAACCTTTATCAATGACAGCTGTAACATTTACTAAGAATGGTTGGCCTAAAATAACTTTATACGGCATAACTTCTTGTGGAACAATGTAAAAACACACATCAAAACAATATCCATCTATCTCTACGTTTTCATTGAACTTTCCTAGCGAAAACACGCTTGTAGAACCGAGTCCTGACAATGTGACTCTTACCTTTTCATATGATGTTACATTCAACTCGAAAAACAAGTTAGAAGCTATTAAATTTAAGTCACTACCTGAATCTACAAGGCTATCAACATTTATTCCACTAATCTTAATGTTTTTAACTGATTTGTTACACGCAAAGTCTTTGTTTACACTTAACACCATTTCACTTTGACACTTATGACACTGACGTGATTGACAGAAGTTTGACGTTAACACTGACTCGTTCACACCTGTCACTCGTTCGTTCGTTCCTCGTTCATCTTGATCGTGGCTGCCATGTTTTTCTTCCGGATCCGGAACGCCATCGCCAAGTTCCGGTGAAATTTTCGTACACAGCATGGAAGTGCGAGAATTATGACCACCGCCGCCATCTTTATGCTTACCCTGCGAATCTGTATTTGAGATCGGCTCCTTGCACTCTCGTCCAATATGACCGAACGAGTTGCATCGGAAGCATTTTACACCTTTCTTGCATGCGTTGGCGACGTGATCTGTCTCACCACACTTAAAACATCGGCGACCAGACTTCTCCGAATGACCCTTCTTTTCCAGGTCCTGCTTCTGCTGCTTCGTCGTACCATCATCATGCCTTTTCTTAGTTTTACTCTTCATAGTTTCGTAGATGATGATTCTTTCCTTTAATACAGAATAAGTAGACGCGCCGTACAGGATCGTTTTATTCGATTCGTAGTCTTGTATTCCGTCTATGATATACTGTATCGCCACATAATCTGGGAATTTAGCACGCTTACCCAACTCCTTCATCGTTAACATATACTCGTAGTAGGTTTCAGTGCTTTTCTTTTTGCGGGACGCCATGAGCTCGTGCATCTCTTTGCTGTTGACCGTTTCTGGGAATTCTTTGAGTAATGCCGTCCGTAATTCTTCGTAACTTTTGAAGGCTTTTTCCGATTTGAGCCATAATTCTGCTGTGCCCGATAATGACCTTCTCGCCAAAATCAGCTTTTGCTGCGCCGACCACCCGAATATCTCGGCGTTGTCTTCTATGTCCTGCGCCCATTTTGCCGACGAGTACGTCTTGTCGGTGCCGTTGTATTTTGGAATTATATCGGCGTAGTTGAAAGTAGGAACGGGGTTCTTCTCGTCGGACATCGTTGTGTTTTAAAACTTTGAAACTTCTTACTTCGTCGTCGTTAATTTGCCGCCCGGCGCACGTGGTCGCAGCTCACCTTACCGCGATCGCGAAGCACACATACACGGCAATCTTCTTCTATTGTTTTTTTCTGGTATCCCGGACGAGCCCCCAATTTGTAGTGTTGGGATATCCAGAAAAAGACAATTGTACACTTTAAACTATTTTATTTCCACCTTCGACATAAAATTACACATAATCTAACCATCGTTGTACGCCATCATCCTCGCTCATTTCTTTCACTCCCACTCTCACATTCATTCGTTCTGAAGCAAAGTTCTTTATCGTTTAGAAACGTTTTACAGTTTTAATAATCTTAATCCTACATTAATATAGTATTGTAAGCCACGTCGTTAATAAAACACCAAGTGCGCCTTTCAAGATTATCTTACGTGAAAAGAAATAAACAATACGAGTTAGCAATATGTGAAATGTTTCCATTTTTACTTTTACACATTTCATCTCCTCAAAATATATTAACGCAACAGAAATTATGACCAACATTAAATAAATAATTTAGAGCTCTCAGAAGACATTAACATGAGAAATGTGTGCCGCGACACAAAAGGTAAAAACATCACTCACGCCACCTCGACGGCACTTTGTGCAACAAAGCCGATCTTTCTGCTCTTTACAAAATGGCTTATGACATATCGCATAACAGGCGTTTATACCTTCCACTCAGCCACAGCGTACCAATATCCCTTACCAACTAAATTTCAAAATTACAGTATAACAAAAGATTGTAGATAAACATTTTAGTCTGTGACAGCGAGGTGAGCGTCCCAGTTGTCGGTACACGTATAGGGGAGTTCACAGCTGTTATAATAATGAGTATTAATAGGTTTGCCACATAAATAACGCAGTACAAAGAGCTTAGGGCCGCGGGACACAAAGCCGATACTTCAAAACCATTAGCAAGAACGTGAGTGCTTGAATAGGGTGAAATGTGGGTATGTAGGCAAGCGTGGAGAAATCCGCGGGTACCTACCCTACACGTCTGTTTATATTAGATAGTTTATGCTCTGTCATATCGCAAATCAAAGTAATTGGTGTACTTTATTCGAGTCATCTTTTGACAACCAGATTCTTTTTTTTTGTTGAAGACTTTGCCTTGCTCTATGGATTCACATGTGATAATCTATGCGTGGGATAATCTATTAATTCATGAATAGTTTTAATGATTACTTAGGCCATCACTTAGTAAAGGTTTTCACAGTTTTGCCATACAAAAGTATGTCAAATCTTTATTAAGTGACGACTTAAGTAATCATTAAATATCTCTGAGTACCGCAGTAAGTATCCAAATAGTTTAAAAGATGCGACCGTTAGCTGAGTAAAGAATGGCCAGAGGCATCATCATCATCTTTTTCATCATCATCATCAGCCTATTGCAATCCACTGCTGGATATAGGCCTCTTTAATCTTGCGCCACTCAACTCGATTTTCGGCAACTCTCATCCAGTTGTTACCAGCCACTCTGCGAAGATCATCGCTCCACCGAGCCTGAGGGCGTCCTACCTTACGCTTGCCGATTCGCAGTCTCTACTCAAGAACACGTCTACTCCAACGGTCATCGGTTCTGCGGCTATTGACTCGGACTTTTTACCATCGAATAATATTTAACTGCTTCGGTGGTCTAGTGGTTGCAAGTGCTACTACTTTGCATAAAGTCCAGGGTTCGATTACAAGGTCAGGTCAAGTGTTATTCGGTTTTTCCATCAGGAATTTCTTAGTAGCAGCCACGGAGTATGGATCTGAGTTCGGTTGATGGTAAAAAGGTCGTCCCCTATTACATGGAACGTCAAAATGTGGATGCATTAATATGTACACCTCTGCCTAACCTTCGTGGATTACAGGCGTGATGTTATATAAACCTTAGAAAAAAGAATGGCCAACCAACGGCATCGGAACACCATGGGATAATATTTAAAATAAAATTTTATATTTCGTAGATAAAAATACTAACATAATTATATAGGTGGACTTTTTTTTTCTTAACGTTGCCCTACTCTAGGAATTTCTACCGTATTGTGGGTGCGTTTACAAACATTTAAACTCACATACACAAACACACCCAGACCCGAAACCACTATCTGTAGGCCATACAAATATTTGTTCCGTGCGGGGATCGGACCCGCGACACGCAGCGCAGCATCCAATCGCTCAGCCACTGCGCCAACCGTGCCGTCAACCACCGTGCCGTGCCGTGTCGTCGACTTTGGCCATTTATTGTACGAATGTTTCCTAGAAATACTAGAAGTGGATCGTTTAAAAATAATAAAGATAGGACTTAACAGTCCGTGCTGATTAATAAGAAAAAAAGAATATATTATCACAATACCACCACCTCCTTAACAATCAACTCTAGCATTTTCACAGAACTCATAAACATACCTAAACAACGATAGAATTCAATTGGCCCTGTTAAAGTAAAATACCGTGAACGTTGCCACATACATGAATAATAAAACTGCTAATGTCTTACTAACACCTTGTAATATTCCTATTTATGCATTCTTCTTAGGAAAATTGTTTCGCTTCACGCACCAGGGTACTATAAAATATGTAGGTAATTGTCTAAGTGGATAATTCTGAGAGTCGATTTAAGCTAATAGCTACGCTTTTCAAATCACTTCACTTACTGCCGCACTCAGAGAGCTTTAATGATTACTTAGGCCATCACTTAGTAAAGGTTTTGACAGTTTTCTCATACAAAAGTATGTCAAATCTTTACTTAGTGACGGCTTAAGTAATCATTAAATATCTCTGAGTACCGTAGTTAGTAAATTAAAACACGGATTTTATTCGATTATATTGCAATTTACAATGAAGAAACACGTGTGGAAAATGATTTGCAGAAAAGTCACAGTACATCTTTATTTTAGTTTTCAGTATTTTCATAATTATAATTATATAGATGTCAGTCTGAAAAATGCGATAAGAGAATACATAAACATTCATAAGAATATGTCGTTTTATGTGACTGCTTCATTGGTCCAGTGGTCGCAAGCACGACTGCTGTGCTTAAGATCCTGCGTTCGCCTCCCAGGTCGGGCAGTGTTATTTGCTTTTTCCATCAATAATTTCTCAGTACACGTAGACTAATGTATGTGGTACAGATTCAAAATGAATAACATTGCATTATCTAACACATACACATACACGTTATGCGCATTATGCGTTGTATGTGTATTTTTTTCCTGTATGTCTCTTTGTATGCTCGTTATGTTCCTGCGACAAATAAATATTTTTTCTTTCCTTCTTTTCTTTCTTTCTAAAAATACTTCAGTTTAACTAAACTGAAGTATTTTTAAATGTACAAGTTTCAGTCAGTCTGTATATATCTATCTTGTGTAAGATATTTCATAAAATACTCTAGTTATAAATCGTAAAAACCTGAATAAATAAACCATAATTGTTAGAACTTAATACAACAATTAATTTAGTGCAAAAATTCCACAAAATAAAGTAAATTAAAGTACTTCACTCACATTCAATAGACATCTTTATAAAACAATTCGGTATCAAGTATAAAGCAATTAAGTTCAAGTTAATTGACCATAAAGGGACCACCATAAAATAATTAGAATCAGAATATCTACTTAAAACAAAATAGTAAAACAATTACATAAAAAGTATATCAATAAATGAAAAACTATTTAGAAAATACATCAAAAAGTGGCCAGTAGTGAAATCACCGGGGCAGCAAAAAGTAAATGTCAAACCTACACGTAACTTTCGAACTGATAAAGATTATATGCCACGAATAAGCAACCTTAGTTCTGATTAAAAACGTTATTGCAAAAAGAAAACCGACTTCAAAGAACAAAACATTTGATTTGATTTGATTTGAATCTATCCTTTTATCTCTGTCTATGTAATCTGTGTACTAGCGAGACTAAAGTAATCAACACATTTAGATATCTTTATGTAGTAACATGAACAACAAGACATCATCACTTTGAAAAATAAACTGTTCTAAATTGAGCCTTCTGTTACCTACCCATACCTTGGCACTCGTGAATTCAGTTTAGCAATTCAAATTGGAGGCAATGAGCAGGTGGTACTAAACGATTTACGAGAATTTAAAAACAATGTCGTGTAAAAAATATCTTTGTACGGTTCTACCTACGCGAAGTAAGTTCTTTGAGAGGTTTATTAGGTACCATTTACAATTGTGGGGATACCGCCCTTTAATACGTTTGGAATCGAATTTTAATTTTTAATTCAGACCGTATTCCTAAAGACCTTTGCCCACATGGATCGAATATCAATGTGTTTTTGATAAATATAATATTATGTTCAACTTTTTTGGACTGACTATTAATAATCCAGTTAACAGAGAGTCTCTTCAAATTGAAGAATTTCTTCTACTAATAACTTTATTAGGCAAAAACATATACATATTACAAAACAGCATCTAACACATTAATTAAATTCTACATCAGTGATTTATTAATCCCGAACATAAGAGAACGCCTACAGCGACTATTTAGGTGATAAATCAATATTAGCTACCGTCAATTTAACCTCAATGACATAACTATTTGTCAGCCCAACTGAGTCAACATTGAACGTATCAAACTCAATCTAACACACACGAAAATCAACCTTATTACCAGTACAAAAAGCCATATTAAACAACACTATTATTTCTGCTGCAGCCGGAAATTTCACAGACTTGGAGATTTGCAAACACTTTGGAGCTTTTACCAATCTTTTATGCATTTTAATCAAAGAAAAATAAACTTTAATGCCCGAACATAAAAGCTAACGTGACTTTAATAAACGGTTGGTGTTTAAAAGCCATATGGCTGACGATAGGAACTGAAAAGGGAGACACAGTACTCGTAACAATTGAATCACAAAAACGTATTGTGGGCTAGCGACACGCGACTACCTGAATTAGGCAACTAAAATGTGAAGAGTATTTTTCTAGAACATAGAGGGTTCTCTAGCCATAACAAGAATGTAGAAGAAAATAATCTGTTTAATAAAACATTAGTATATTAGCATGTAGAAAGAAAGAAAGAAAGAAAAAGTATTTATTGGTCTCACACAGGACAAGAAATTAAGAATAAAAAATTTTCAAAAAAGAAACCAAGAGAAACACTTAAAAATAAAACAGAATTAAAATAAGTCCCGTACGAGGCCAAAAGGCCACTAAAAAAACAAGAAAGAAAAGAAATAAGAAAAGCAAGAATGTAGAAGAAAGTGTTTAGTAAGACATTAGTATGTTCTGCTTGTTGGAGTCATGTCATCTCTTGCCAAGGCAGTGATATCCTATTGGTGTGATCGTCGGACTGCGAAGTTCAAACCTAAGATTCATTATCAGTTGCTTCGGTGAAGGACTCTCTCTCGGTGGAGGTCTTGTTTCGGGAACACCACCACCTCCACCTAACTATTCGGGTATTACAGGCGTGATGTAATATAATGTTATGTTCATAAGGAAACTAGCATGCATGAGAAATATTTCTAGACGGTACGTGAAGCCAAGTCAGAGACCCAGGAAGCCATAAAAATCACTTAGACCATGTTAGGTACTACTCACGAAAAAGAAAGAATAGCTTCCATGGGTTTTCAACAAAGACCCAAGTTTTTTTATGTCCATAGCATTGCCAGAAATAATATCCATAGTAAATATGAAAATGTGAATGATTCACAAACAAAACAATATCTGAGAATAGCCTCCAAACTTGGCAAGAATGCTGCACCACACATTCATTCATGCCAAACAATCAACAAACACCGACATGCTATCAATATTGGCTTACATACGTGGAACATTGCTGTAATTAGCTGTTATATACATGATATGAAGAAACGGTGCAAAATAATACTTAGGATTTTTTTTTCTGGCCCACATTGTGTTCCACTGCTGAGCAAAGGCCTCCCCTTTCTTCTTCCATATACCTTTCTATCATGTGCGATCCCTGGCCATGTTAGCCCCGCATACATGATCAGATCGTTACTCCCACTTCAGCCTTGCTGTTTTTTCTCCAAAATCAGCTATTTGATTTATGGAGACAATAAAAAAAAAATAGAGAATAGATAGTGACGATGATTGGAAACAATATAAATACAAGCAATAAACATAGCTGAAAGATGTATTAGAACAAATTACAGAAAATGGTAAGAGTAAGAAAATATAATATCATTCAATAATAATGTTGAGCCCAAACTAAAGATTTGCAGAAACTCACTAAAAACATCAGTTTTTTTTTTAAACCTAACTATATTTTCCACCAGAAAAGGTCCTCCTAGCACTGAACTCCAAAATCATAATAGCTTTACAATTTAAACATATAAATTGTGTGCAAATCCCTAAATTTATAACACTAGCAACACTGTATCGGTGCCAAATATCATTATTTATGGGGATTTATGATGCAATATGTTTGTATTGAATTCGTACGAGCATTCCAAAGTTTTTTTGGCTTAGACGACGAAATATTTGATGGAAACTTGTGTCGAAAGGTTAAATTAAAGATGGATGCCAAATTGCTGGTTTAGTTTTATTTATGTAGCTGTAGCAGCCAAATGTCCACATAATTTAGACTTGGGAGAAGAAAGTAGAAAAGTTTTTAAGAGGCCAAGTATGTCATGCATGCAATTGTAACTTCGATAAAGCCAAAGATGCTGGCTACTCTTAGAAGTTCACTGATAATTTGGTATCTATACTGGAAGCTCTGTATTAAACTGGATAAGACAATGAAGACCAGGAAAATATGGAAAAAATGTACACGGTCAAAATGAAAATGTATGGAAATTTTTTGGAATGATTTATTGTACTGAATACGTTTGAGCGTCGATTTTCTTTACACCTTAAATTATTGGTTGTTTTACAAATTTATTTTACTGTATTGCAATTTGTTTTACAATAAGTACTTATTGTTATTTAATTTATTTCATTAAAATTAAGAAACAAAGCGTATTGAATTGAAAATGAAAAACTTGAGAGGTGTCAAGGAACACCCGGATGGAACGAAGTTATTGTTATTATTTTTTATTATGTAAAAAAAAAAAAAGAAATGTAGAAATGAAAATATCTGGCTTGCTTTCTATAAGAGAGAGAGAGACAGACAGAGAAACATGCGACGCCGCACAGCTTACAATAGCTTACTATAGCAAAAAGTGTCGTGACAACTTTTCGTAAGAATTTTTTCCGTCTAGCCCCCTTTCACAACGCGCGATAAGGAACTTCGTTCCAATAACTTCGTTCCAATAATTAAGAAGCAAACATTTATTTAAATTAAAAACAAAATTGAGAACAATCTGTTGACACGCAAATCCAAGCCTAATTTATGTGGCTATAAAGGTGATATATTTCTTCATACGTATTATAGGGCGGTGAGTCACTGCACGCTATATCTTTGTCACGGCGGCGGCTAATATCACTCACACTGCTAATGTTGACGCTCTTGTCAGATCCCTTTTGAGTTAATAGTGACAAGAGATTATGCAGTAAGAGGATGAAATACTTGGGAGCGATATTTTGCTTCGTTTTATGTGTGGTGATAAAGTTTAGCTCACACTCATTCAAAAGTTAACTCATCAAGAGATAGGATAGGCATAGTTAAAAGGTTTCTACTTACTGACATGAGTTATCTATCATTATGACTACTGAATACAATAGCTCGTAAAGACTTACACATTAATGATTCCGGAAAAATGACTTACAAAGGTAAAAGGTGTAGGAAAAGAGTTACAAAAATATCTATTACCATAACATCGTTGCAACTTCAACATAGAATGTACGAAATTATTTGACAATGGTAACAACATATTTGTTATTGAACCAATAAACCCTATAAAGATACAGTGCCAAATATCTACTCCAATTATTATCAAGACAATGACGTAGACGAGACACAAGTGACAACCAACGTTTGAAAGATGACGTTAATCTTTCTACGTCTTCTGAAAGACTAATGAGATCTAGTATAATTGCTTAGATTGAAAGTGTGTAGTTGTGTTACAGACAGTACTGAGACGTGTTTTGTAGAAGATGGATGTCTGTAATAGGTGGTAATAAGTTCATACATCAATGTACTCGCAAAACAAAAATACTTAAGGCAAAAATATAAACATAGCTAGGCTAGGTAATGATAAATACTATCACCCCTTGAAAGTTTGTCCGTGACCTTAAAGTAAAGTCATGCGGGCTGAGTTTACTTTAAATTCACGAACAAACTTTCAAAGCGTGATAATATGATAACCTAGCTCTTAGATTTAACTTAGAAACTAGGAATCAGCTTTAAGGAAATACCACTTAGTACCTTTTCGCAAAATCTTGGCCCTCTCTTTATCTTTGTCTTACGCTGTTGCCCCATTCCCAAAAAAAAAGCACTTTTTCATACAAACTAATTGCCAAGATACTTATCAACACAACAACAAAGATACCTACAGTTCCCAGCTAAACAACTTGAACTGGGAAGGTATCATCTGCTTATCTGCTTGAACGAGTCGTTAGACTTACCTGTGCCGGCGAAATGGGTCAGCTTTGTGCGCTAAAGTTAAAAGGGTTACGACTACTGTATTATTTGTAGGAAGGTGAGGTCTTGTTGGTTTAGTAGTACAAGTTTCCTTTACTTTGTTTATTGATGTGAGGACAATTGTTTTGGAATTAAAATGATTTTTTACTTGAAAAATGGCAACTAATGATAAGGAGTGCGATGTTTAAAAGAAAATAAAACATCACGCCTTATAATCTCCGAAGGTGTACTTAATTCGCCAATAACGTTTGGGTCATATATAATAGGATGTGATCCTATTGCCATGGGTCATACTGAGAAAATTCCCAATTATATAATTATATCCTTTGCGTGACCTGGGACTCAAACTGAGGTCCTCTTGATCACCTTTAGACCAATGAGGCAGAGAGTAAAATTAATTCAAAATTAAAGGTCAGGCGTCATTATGCACATCTTTAAAATTCGCAATCAGAGTTCAATGTAATTAACATTGTCGTGTCTAATAAACAGCAATTTGTTCGGCAGATTCACGATACTTATCGAGATCTAGATATGTACAAATGTTCACTATCTTAACCAAACAATATTACCTAAATCACACTCGATCTTCACTTAAGCACAATGAAGCGCAACATGACACCAACATCATTTCTTTATCACAAACGTTAATAGTCTGTTAAATCTTAACGACTTTGCGAATAATCGTAAATAACAGATCATCGGATCCCCACCGCCTACGAAGTCAACTGCCATCAACATACTATAATTTAATGTCATAAAACAACGTTGAACGTTCATAAATCGTACACCCACGAAAATGTCTAGTTAAAATACATTATAAAAGAATAATTGTACGCGCCTCCAAGGTTACGTCGATCAATCTTTCACACGTCATTAGGGACGTCGCGTTATGCTCCGGAGTTTGCGTGAAAAGGAACGAATAAAGCTCTTTTTACATTTTGTTCGTGTTAATGGTCAGTTTCGAGCGTGTAAGTTTGAATGGGGACACGTGTTAACAGACAGCTTGTGCTATTATTTGATAGAACATTATTGAGACCATTGATGGTTTTTTTCACGTTTTCGAGGAATAGAGATAAATGATGTTGTTGCCGTTTCCTGCTAGGAGCAGAGAATTGGCAACAGGTTCCACTATCGTCAACAGAATCCATTAGTCTCACTATATCTCGGACTATAAATCACAGCCTGTATGGCTCATTGTAATGTACAATTTAATCACTTTTACGACTCAAAGCAAACAGAAGTGTGACTCAAATTATTGTTCTAATTCCCTATTCATCAAACAAACAAATAAACTATCATATTTATTACAATGATTGTTGTTTATGTAATCGAGCACATTTTTCACCATTATAAACGTTACCAACCTACCGCCATTTTGTGCTCGGTAAAAACATATTCAGCTTACAAAGCTTCGAGGACAATATTTCATAAGAGATGGCCGAAAAATACACGGTGGTGTAATAAATTAAGAACATTTTCAACAACCACCATCTTTGTGTGACCTTCCCGGCTTCCCTTTTATACAGTAACGTGGAATGTAAAGGGAATTTTGAAAGGGCGAGCATGGGTCAAATATTCTGGTTGCCTCATTACCGTGCTTAGTGAAAACTCGAGAAGAACATTTTATAATTTTCGCTTTTCCCAACTTTAAGTTTTGAAGTTAACGTAAACTAGCCTTTACGGGCTGTGAGAATATTATTTATATCTTAAATGAAAGTTGCTGTGTTAGGGTACTTTATACAAATTATATTCGTAATAATTTTTCATTTTTAGTGACAGTTGTGTTGAATAAAGTGAAGCGTGCCGACTGTTTATCATTTTGTGAAGGTTTTTGAAAGTAATTGGGTTAAACATCACGTTTAATAACATCCATTAATAACCAGTATTTTGAAATTTACAACTTGCTTTCATGAAAGAAATTGCGTCCTTGTTAACAGTCGTGCTAATTCACTAAATGAGGTTAACTTACTTTTCATGGGCAAACCATAAACTACAACTGGCATGACTCGACAACGTTATTTACAAAAAAAGGTAAGAAGGACCCTATAATAATCTTTTATCACGAGAAAAACTAGACATGTTATCGCATCACAAACCATTTAAAACCCATAACTCGCACACATCCACCCTAATATTAAATGTAACACCAGTTGAAGCACGATCAAAACTTACCACGATAAATCTGGAACGAGCCTTATCGGGGCATTCAATAATCATTTCGGTGGCAATCACGTACAAGCGAGCACAAAAGCTCCTTCGAAATACGCCACTACGCCAGTACTACGCCAGTTGCGACTGTAAAGCCCGAATCTTACGAGCAATTACCGCGCGAGATAAAACCCATGAAACGCTGCCGTCTGATACGCAAGTTAATCTCGTAGTCTATTGGCGGGAGCAAATTTTTCTCGACACAGACAATTTGGGGTGCTGGGGTAAAATATTGTGTTTTAACATTGGTTAGAGTTTTCTTTTTGCCATAATTTTGTTTGGGGTACAGAGTATGTAGTCATTTGGAGTGAATAGGTACTTTTATTTTGTTTTTGTTGAAACAGATCATCATCATCATCCATGTCAAAATTGACGCAAAATGTTGAAAGCCATTTTAAAGTCAATAAATTGATAGGCCAGATCTGATATTCCTAATTTGCATTGAGTTTTATTTTTATTCAATAAAAACACCAGTAAAAAATAAATAAACACAGCTGTGGCACAACACCCCGTCAATACCAGGAGATCCATAAATCATATAAATGACGCTAGTTCAAGTGGTAACGACTGAACCCGAAAAACGTATCAGTGTGCCATCCAAGTGCACTCTCCTCTCTCACGGCTCGTAACCTTACAATTTTACGATCACTTTTATTACTAGACGCTTTCGTGCGCGATTACCCTCCAGAGTGGGTTCTGCTGTTAGGCGCCCTGCAATGTGAACATTCACCCCACACGCTACTCAACCACATCGATGTACTCCAAGAACCATTGCTTCGTGATACACGGTAACGTTTCCTGCTATGTTGACAAAACCAGCAATGAATGTGGAATCTAGGGGTACAATCGATGAGGGTGAGACGGTTGTCAGCAATTACATTTTAATGCGTGTTTTATTATCACGGGCGTCTAATGTACTAGTGCATTAATTTATCACCTCTCCTGTTTACGAGTTACGGCTTGACAATTGAAATGATGGTGTATTCTGTATTCAAAGGAGGCTGACGTTTGACCGACGTACGTTGAGCTCCCGTGTTGGTTGTAACCCTTTGGTTGCAGGCGCGCGGGGGGCGCGCGAGGATGAAGTGAGGTTTCTAGCTAGTTTGGACATGTCGCACAATCGTTTGGACAGACAAGCGATGGACGTATCAAAGGACTGCCAACTGGAAATGCAGTTGCAGTTTCGATTGAATCGAGAGACGTCTGCGGCATGCCTCTGTGAAGTAAAGGTTGATTGGATCGTGTCTATACGGCTGATACGCTGGCAATGTTTGGTTTCGGCGAATGGCAGTGAACGTCAGGCTCCCTTAGTTAAAATGTATTGTTTCTTAACGATAGTCGCTTTGTTTGTGCAGTTTATTTGTTCAAATAGAACATTGTTCGTGCTGATGGTAAAACCAGATACGTAGAGAGTCGGCTTTAATGCTTCGCAAATTGTGAATATAACTTCAAAGACATAATGGGCTTTTAGAAGGGGCTATTCATTATTCATAGTCCGGTAAGCAAGTGGTTTCACTGCTTATTATTAAAATGAAGTAGATTACAGGCCGTCATGACTTGAAAAGTGTCATTACCGTCAGTCATTCGTCATTCTCTTTTCATAATAATCACGTTGATACATTTCAATTATGACGTTTAACGTCAGAGTGGAGTATCGTTGGTATCATTACTGTGGGCGTAGTGACATCGCCCAGTGACACTATAATGATTGGCTCATGACGTCGAGTTGACATCTTGACATGCACACGAAGTCCAACGAACAAAATTCATGTTTTCGAACAAATAATTGATATTTATACGATTGGTAATTTCAATAAATTGCGATGGTATATTTATGGGGTTCTGGATTATAGTGTTAGTTTGTAAGGAAGCCATAAAGTGTGTCGCCTGTTTCCCGGCTGCGTGGGTGACATGAGAGTGAAATAAAAATTACGTGTGCTGTCAACTCGTTCACTACGTGGAAGTTGTGTCGTAACTACTAGGTGTCAGAAATGAGGTTAGCTTCAATTTTATTAAATGTTTTAGATTCTTAGTAATTGTCGGACTTGTTTTTTAACAGACATATATTTTTTGACAACAGTTTTTATACTTATGCTTATGAAACTACAACCTGCAGTACTTAATGTGGAAACATTATGTGTACGCTTTGCAAGGCACATGAAACGTAACTTTATTGACAACACCATGTACTTACTTTTACCTACTTAACACGAATAAATATATGTATTTGAATTTGTTCCTACTTAAATGAAACCGAATTCAACCAGTCATAATTAAAACTTAGTTCTAATAAGACTGTACACAAAAATTAATATTAAAAATCTAAACTAACCTAACTTTCAAACAAGACTCGACCCCACCACACTACAAAATAAAATAAGACAAAACTGATGCAGTTATTCACAAGATTAGTAATTCAATATCGACCACTATACCAGGCTATAATTATCATATAAATAGCCATCGTTCTGCTATTAAAGCAGATATTGCATAAAGTATAAAGTTATTGATCGTAAAGCATCGTAATGAACTTATGTGTACAATACGTACCGATCCTTGTCTGCCTTTTATGGCTAGAACAAAAGAATAATATTATACATTACCAACAGTTGTGCAATTGTACATAACGACTTAATTAAATATTTTTTATGTGTTGATAATTGCAGATCTGGGTAAGAGAAATAGGATGAATTGGATGTGAAAGGCAAAGAAGTGAACTGGAAGGTCTATAGAAACATTATCGTCGGGCAGCAAGTCATTCAACCATTTGCAGAAACATGAAAACGAGACAAACCAACCAGTAAATGTAGATACTTTAGTATACACGGCAGATAACTATATATCAGTAACAATAGACTTAAGAGTAGTTGAAGATACAAAATTACAATCTCCATCGAGAACTAATTCACATGAGAGAACAAGCAAAACTACAAAATATTCGAACCCCAGCAACAAGTAAAGCCACGTTTCGAGCTAGTTTCTCTAATAAAACAGAACAAACACTTTTATGATACGCCAAGCGTGCCCACATAACATAAATCATCGTCTGCTCTAATGGATAACCAGATATAAATCTATTTATGCAAAGTTTTCAATGCACATTTCGCATGCTAGATGACTATTTGCGTCATATACGGGGTTCTACTTTACATCAACTGTTCGCTCGTTATACGTTCGTTAATTTGATTGAATGAGCATATAGAATGATATTTTCTGTTTTTACAAGGATGAATGTTGGGGCCTGTGGTGTTTTTCTTGATTAACTGATGTAGTAATCCGTCTTATGAGTGTCTAAGTAGATGTTGATACAGTAATTTATTAAAGAGACAGAAAAAAAACTAAAGGAGATTGACTGACAAATCAAAGCCTGATAACCAATCTTACCAAGGGGTATCATATTATCCAAAACCAATCGAGTTGTGGAGGTCAGAGAAGCAGTCGCTTCATGTAAAATACTGGTATTCAGCCCACCGTATTTGAGAAAAGACTAAGCAGAAGATTACGACCGAAAATTCAATGTTATAATGCAGCACAAGATTATCTACCTCATTAACATTACTATCTTCTACCTTCTTGTGGCCAAGGTATCAAGCTTTTGTACCAATCTTAAAATCCAATTAACTAAACTTTTACGTAATAAACACATTATCAAGTTCCACGAAATCAACAAAGCCAGAACCAACAAATTACTCATCGAATTGATCGCGTTTCAACCTACCACCGGCATTCAGTAACATTGTATCAACTTCGTACCCAATGATTACTGTCCCTATAATTCAATGGAAATTATTGTCTGCACTATGTAATTTAACTTTTATGAAATAATTTTTCCTACGTTGCGGTGTCCTGTCATTGAGACTAATTGAGATTTTATGTTAATGCTCTTTTTTATGAGCTGTCAGAGTTCTAGGTGAATTCTTATTGGGTTTTTCTTTAGTGTTGTTAACTGTGAGGTCTATATAATATTCTAATATTGTCTGGGTGGTTGTATAAGTTTGGGACAAGCATTTCTTATTTATCTTTTCTTTTTTTCTGACCTATTTGTTAATTTGTGTTTATAATGTAGGGGAAAAAACTATAGGCATTTTCTATGCCTAAATGGAGACTCTTTGATATGCAATGAGAACGCACCCACGATACAGGAGAAAATTCTAGTGTGGGGCACATTGATATAAAAATTAAAGATACGGTCGTCCGAACATTTGCTCGACGCGTTCGCCATACAGAGAATCGGTGTAGTCTGCTCGTTAACGTAACCTTGTATAAGCGGCGTGGTATTTTCGAGGTATAAAGAACATAAATAAAGCTTTTAATAAAATTTACGACCGCACCCGAAGAGAGCCGATCGTGGACTAGTTCACTTCGGCTTAGGAAATACCGTTTTAGGACCAAGTTCAAGGCGTCATTGTAACATGCGGTCCGCCCAGTCCTTACGGAGTAATATATAAGTCAATGGTGGGGCAACGTTTTTTAAAAAAAAAATAAAAAAATGTAAGTCAAAATGATATTTTTTTTACATCTTCTAGAATTCTATTTGCTTCAGCTTTCTCTTTTGTTTGTCTAACTAATACTGTTTTTTTTTCTTATTTATATATATTCCCATTTATAATCAGTAGATCTTAATTCTTATTAATTGTACTACTTCTATCTTATTTATATTTTGAAAGCCTTAAACAGTTAAGCAACGTAATTAATAGAGTTCTTTTAATTATAGCGGCAGGCGCCAAAGATGTTAATAGTTCTAATTAAGGTAATCTAGTAAGTAATCGTAATAAATTACAGTAATTACTATCGACTTATCTCATAAGTGCGAAAGAGGATGAGACTAAAGATTAAGAGTAATCTGTCTCCATCTATGTAACATAACGTACTTGGAATATAATTTCTAGTGATGGCATCTTAGTAGTTTGAGGGGTTTCTTAGTATTTCTTCCGAGAGTAAATTGATAATATTTCTGGAAAATAAAGTTGAAATTAAGAGATGCGTTTGTGCTAAAAATCTGCTCCAAAAGTGTCAGAAGCCTGTGGGAAAGATAGGATAAGAAAATATTAGACTAATTTCAACTATATCAGTCGTAAAGACATGTTTTTAAAGACCAAAGGACAAAGTAACATAAAAAGTGAATTAAGGTATATAATATAAGGTAGCGAAAAATCTGTTAAAAAAATGTCAAAAGCCTATGGGAAATACTGGACTAATTTCAACGCCATTAATGGTAAAGTCATAAAATATTTGAAATTTCAGCTGAAAACCCTCCAACAAGACCAAAAGGACAAAATATTAGTTTGACACAAATAATACGGCAATACCCTTCCGCTCCTCTACCCACAATACCCACAGTACCTCATTATTCAGTCAGTCAACTTTTCCTTTATCCCTCAAATCACCCATTTCAAGTGAAATGATCCCTCTCACTGGACCGTCCACATCAGTTCCACTGGGTTCAGTCTACTGAATTACCGTAGCTTCGTGAGTTATTCGACTAAATATGTCATCGCGCTTTGATACAGATGCATTAATAAGGGCAGGCCTGAGTTATGGCATATGGAAATAGTGAATGGGGATGCGCTGAGGTTGGAAAGTTTCGATAATTTCATTTTGTGGGTGAAACGGGATAGACGTGAATGAATTTGTTGGGATTAATCGTGGGTCGGAAACTTCTGAAAGTATATTAATTGAAAATTGACCATTGAGCAAAAATTTTAATTTAATTTGTTATTTGCTATGACGATTTAGATATTCAGACCAAACAATTGGGTTTTTTTTTAATTACCACAGTAAATATTGTCCTCAAATAAATTGGAAATATTAAGAGGATGTAATGGTTAAGAAAGAAAGATAATGTATTTATTTGTCGCCGATACATGACTTGCAAAAAATAGAAAAAGGTAAAAGTTAAAACTCTGATAAAACTCTGATAAATTTTCTTTCAACAAAATCTATCGACAATGTGCCCCACACACCGACACTTCCACATCACTGCCCGCACCTGTCCCTCATAAACCATCAGCATATAAATACAAAACAAATCTGCTGCCCCTTTTATCTCTAAGCGCAACGATAAATTACGGCTGAGCCCTTATCCAGCAGTTTTAAACGTGAGATAGGCCGCTAACAAGTTTCACGGTATTTATGGCAAGTGAAACTTTAATTGAGTCGGCTGTAATGTATGGATTTTATTGGGGAATTTCTGTGTAAAATATTGTGAAGTGTTGAAGGTATAATTTGATGAATAATATTCGGATATTTATTAATTTATTACGATATTTATTGAGTGAAAAGAAAAACCAATAATGTTTATGAAGCTGTACAGTTTTGCTAATTTGGTTTAAAAGCTAAATACATAGTTATAAACTACATCCATAAAGTCACGTTAGGCAGCGGCGTGCTTAGTAGTACTCCCACATTTTACCAGCTACGCCTATTGCCATCAACCGCGCACAAGACTCTGTGACTGTTAGTGAGAAATTCTTTTTGGAAAAACCCACTAACAATTTGCCCGGCCTAGGCATTGGATCCAGGTCCTCTTGCTCAGCAGTCACTTTTGCGCCCACTGGACCAACGAGGCAGTTTATGTAAACCACTCATGCACATTCACTTATAGAGAAAGAAAGAAAAAAAAAGGAAAGAAAAGTTAGAAAAAAAATTTATTTGTCGCAGAAACATAACGAGCATACAAAGAGACAAAAAACGTAAAGTAAATTCCAAGTTACTAATTTAATAAAGCGCTGTAAAAGAATTTCTAGAGATTTCCATAATAATAAAGTTATCGTAGGTATACAAATCTTTGTGTAGCTATATTTAGGCAGTCGTTTAAGCAAAGCGGCCGCTTGACTACCCCATCCACAAAACGATTTACATCCGCGCGATCGCTTCCACAAAGCTTTGATCACAGAACCCGCCCGCTTCATACTAATTGAACCGACTGAACTGAACAAACGTTACTCCTAATTAAATAACGGCAATAATGAGCTATTATGAAAAGTTTAACCGCTCGGAAATAATCACTGAGCACAACACTAGCCAATACCCAATTTAACCCACCAACCGCCAGACAAACGTCTCGTAAACACACGTTTATACGAAAAGCAATCTCATTCAACGATAGCTTTAACACTAAAATATCAGTTTTTAAATCCGACGTCGTAATGCGCGCCGCGGGTCGGACAGACCACCTTGTCAGCCAGCGCGTAAATTAACATCAAAACGTCATACAAAGAGTAACCCTTCGCCGCCGCATAATAAACTAGTCGGTCGGAGAGCCCCGCAGAGCGCCCGCGGTGTGCCCGCGGTGCGCGGTGCCGCCTATTCAAACGGGCGGACATTATCGTAAATATTGTGGTATTTATTCAGATTTCGGGCACAAACAATTCAATTCACGCACCGGCTGCTAATTGGGCATAAATCGTCGTAAAAATATTCAATAAGCTTCTCGCATCGATTAATATTTTAAACACTGAATGCCTTCATTTGAATTCGAATTAAGCGGCGCGTAGATAATGCTGTTCATCGGTTTGTCGACGGGCGACCCATTGGAAGGGTTTGTTTTTATCATTGAGGTATTACGTACTAGAGAAGCTATTTCGAACAAAATAATGTGCGCGCACTTGATGACAGCGGGGCAGGCGGGGGGTGTCATGTTCTCATAGATTACTATCAATGCGTGCAGATGCGACATAATGTTATTATTCTGCCTACTTGATATTGTACGTGTGTACTTACTCAGAAAATAAATTAAATGTAGTTAAACTGTAACAATATTGTAATTTCCTTAAATAATTTAAGTTGTGTTAGTTTCTGCAGTTTGTTATAGTAATCCACGGTTGGATCAGTTTCAGCTTCGTGATGCAATCTAATTTTTGTATACTAAGCCATCTAATTCGAGGCAAAATAATAATAAATTATGGCTCGAATTAAATGGCTTCTGTGATTGAGTGTTGATGGCTGATTCAGTGAATTATGTTGATTCAAATTTGCAAATACTTCTTTCCTAATTAAATGCTTTAGGGTGTTTACGGACATTTTTAATTAAAATCATATTTCGAGGCAAGACTTCTACCACTTTGCCGTATTAAATTACGTACGATAGATATGATGTGATATGGAAGTTTATAGTATATTCAAACTATCATTAGAATCTTCACATTTTAACTTTTTTGTTAATTGTCTTGATAGTTTGATACACATGCAAATATTATACAACCTACTATCAATTTTGACTCACATGTAGAGGATTCGTAGTCAAGCATTGAATACATCGAGTGTCAGGTCTGTGCATGGAAATGTTTTATTCTTTGACATTCACTTAAAAATGGCCGCCGCGATGGCACATTGCTATTCAAAAAATATAATTGAATTATGTATGTTTTAAAGATAATAGTTATAATTACTGGTGAAAAGTCACTCCTTGACTTTTACTTATATTTTTTGAATTATTTCTACAGTATTAAATGCACACGAAGGCATATTTTAGACAAGAAAACTTCACTCAAATGTGTCACGTCGCAGCAACCGCTCGGCATAGACTAAATGAGCTGGAGTCCACTCGCTCTACCGTGTGTTACAAAAAATCGAGTTGAGACGTCTCCTCTAGTACGTAGTACATTATACCTCAATGGTTTTTATCCTGTTTTCATTTGACAACAAAAAATAAGCTCGTAAGTATATTGCTTCGCGGCATGGTACGAATTAATCGACGATTATTCTTGATTAATTTGTTTTGGCCGTCTTAATGCTCGAATATCGTTAAACTCACTCGCACGGAATTAATTATACCGGGTTATTTCAACTATACGAGTTAGTATAATAGAAAAACTAGGCACGTTATGAATTTCATGCAAAACAGCGATCATTATTCAAGCTAGCGAGATAGTGAAACTGGACTTTAATGGCGGGCCGTTAACATATAAACGAAAAGCATTTACAGTAAAAAAAAAGTAACACGCCAGACGGCAACACGAAAAACGTCAAGTTGAACACTTTATAATAGAAATAATAACGCAACAGCCGCCATGAATTATTGCCCACATTTCATGTTAAATTGTATGTAAATGGCAGACCGGTGCGACACGGCTCCCACAATAACATAATAATGGTGGATTTGTGACTCACGTCAGGTTGTTAGTGTGTACTTAACCCTTTATCAGGACACGCACGCGGGACGTGAGATCATTACTCGGGTCGCGGCGACCGCTCACAATGGGAATGTACGCGTTAGACCCCGCGTCTTACGAGGGTTAACGTTGAATTTCGTGAACAAGTAACATGTATGTTTTTCGTCTCGATACCGGTTCCCGATAACACTCATTTGGGTTACAATAGATATATTTTTTATTCAAATTGGACGTGTACGTACACAATGGTAAGTTTAAACGCTACTGAAGCGATTAAATGTACGATTTATGTTTCTGTTAGTCAAATAAACAAGTATTGAACTGGTTTTTTTAATTGAACGAGTTCAGTTTGTGTTGTAGGTATGTTTGTTGTTGTTCGAAGATAAATTATGTCAATAAATTGAGGACTAAATGGCTTTCTAGTTAAGGTGTTGATTGTAAAATAACAATGTACTAAACAAGTGTGGGAAACGAAATAAAAAAGTAAGTCACTTGACTTACTTTTTTATTTCGTTGATGTGAATGAGAAGTTAATAAAAACTTCAGTGGTGTAAAATTAAAACATGCGTACACGTGTAACAGAGTTTTTATTATAATGTCTATTTTTATTTTGAATGAATCTGAAGGACGCACGCATATCTATTCGAAATGAAAACCATTTTCACATGTAAATGTTACAGTTTATATTAAAACATAACACAACTTCTTGACTTGATTGCCAGCAATTCATCTTCTTTATTGCGTATTGATAATTATCAATATGCAATAAAGAAGGCATGGATATCTCGTCCACTATGTGTCTGTATTTTCAAATTAGCAGTTCAGCCAGAAAACTGTATACTGGTCATTTTACAGCACTTAGCTATAAACTGAAATCATCATCTGCCTTTTCCCAACTATGTTGGGGTCGGTCGGCTTCCAGTCTAACCGGATGCAGCTGAATACCAGTATTTTACATGGAGCGACTGCCTATCTGACCTCCACAACTCAGTTAATACTAGGTAATAAGATACTCTTTGGTAAGACTGGATGTCAGAATTTCAGGTCACTGACTACCTGTAACGACTGCCAAAGATCTATATATGGCAGCCGGGACCAACAGCTTAACGTGCTTTCCGAGGCTCGGAGGAAACTCGATATATCGGGCGGTCACCCGTCCACAGACCAACCTAGGCAAGAACAGCTTTAGCTAAAGATCGACCCGAATGACAGTTCTTATTATGCCACAAGCTCCTCGAGATATAAACTGAAATGCTCACAAAAAAACCGGCCACGATTGATTCCCTTGTGAAATATGGGATTAAAACGGTCATATCTTTTGATTGCGCGATCTACTAGACAAGTTTGATTTTTCAGAACTGAAAGAGTCCGTAGACGCGAGTATTTCATCTTTAGGCGTTCGTGAGAAAAAAGGGTCTTAAGAGACAGACAGACGGACAACAAAGTGATCCTATGAGGGTTTTTATTTCCTTTTCAGATACGAATCACAGAAGACAGATCACAGAGAATCAGCCAGAATCACAGAGAATCAGCCACATCTGAAGTCAAAATTACACCTCCAGACCAGAAGCGTCAACATAGACTTTTACCCCTACACACCTACGTACATGTACACACAGTCAATGCAATAACCTGAAATCGCATTACCTCGGATCAAAGTGGCAGACGATCCTCCTAGTCGTTACATCAGTGATTTTGTAACAATCGCCCGGGGCTCGGAAATTGCTTCCCGATCCCCGAAACCGCCCTTATCCACCGGGGATGCTTTGGAGGATGGAGGATAAATAATTAAGTTTTATGTTTTTGGATTATTATGTGGAGGTTGTTTTAATTGTGTGTGTGTGTGTGTGATTGAAAATGGATGTACCATTGTTTAAGAGATCTTCATGAAACATTTTTTTTAAATGAGTTGCATAATTTTCATGGGGTCCATAATCTAATGACTGAACTTACTTAACTTTAGCCTTTAATATTGTGTTACTTTAATCCTTCTTAATATAATGTTAGGAGCAAGATTCTGGGCTGCGGACTGTTCGCAAGAGATACCGCGGCCTCGAAATGAAGGCCTAAGAAGGAACATGGGTGGTTTTTAGTCAGTAGAAGTCTGACACTACCTTTGCGGTTTTTATGTCCATCATGGACATAAACCTTGTACTCCACAATCATATTCTGCAGTAACTGTCGTATATCTGTATTTAAATAATAAACACTCACTTTAATAAACTCCCGAAATGAAAATATCAACAGCCACTAAATTTGCAGCTTTTCAGTCGGAATAATCCAAAAAATTTAAATAAAGATTTGCGAATATTTCCCAACAAACTACCAAACAAAGTAGAGGCCTTTCCGTGAAAATTACTTGCACAACTTGTATCCCACGGCATTAAAGTCACTTCATATAAACTGCATTAAATCACTCAGCCACTGTGTGAGGAAAAACCAGCTGTTTAGCATATTGAACGATCGCAAGAATCAATAGGAAATATTTGTTGAATGTTAAGTTTTTCTCGTTTTCCCTGACTTGTTGTGTTTCAAGTGACAAGGTTGGTAATGGAATCGGCTGGAAATGGGAAAAATGCTGACTGCAGTCTGAATGCTGTTGTTATGTTGAAATTACTTTTAAAGATATTGTTCCGTGTAGTGTCAGACATAAAGAATAGCACCATCCCATATCTTCCCGTTAGTGTCGTAAGAGGCGACTAAGGGACTTACCAGAGAATGAGCAGCGGCGTTCTCTGTGCCTTCTTAACAACCATACTGCGATCGCCAACCCGCCTGCCAAGCGTGGCGTTTATGGCAAATCCCCCCCTTCTGGGTGAGGCCTATGTCCAGCAGTGATGATGATGATATTTATTCAGTATAGGACTGGAATGAGAAGTGTTGGTCATCCGGCGGCGAAAAGGGCAGATGATATTGTTGCCATCTCGGGAATATCCTGGAGTAGGCTGGCACAATAACGTGGACGAACAAGCAAAGACAGGGATAAACCCAGCAGTTGGTGAAGTCAGGCAGCGGATGATGATGATGGAAGGTGTGACCACCTAAAGGCCCAGACAAGTCAATGACGGTTTGAAAGCGCTTCGTATTTTATATGAGGTTTTAATAGGATTAACACAAGCTGTTCTGTAGTTTGTGTCAGTCTCATACATTTTTGATTGTCAATTTGTTTGGGCCATCAGTTGTAATATATGTATTATCATCATCTCAGTCTATATATTGATTGCAGAAAGTGATGTTTTGTCCAATACAGAATAGTAAGGTACTACAAGGCGAAGAACAAAACAGTGATAATGTCTGGTCAACAAAATCACGATCTTCATGTTGAAGAAAACTAAGAAGCGGGCATGTGCTATAGCTTTAATATCTCTTTAAATTTTTTCAGACTTAAAGTTTAAACACCACATTTATTATCGCAAAAACATAATCACCTGCCATCAGATCTAATCCTTACTCCAGCAGGTTCTTGTAGGTAAGCTGACACCTGACCAGTCTTACAGTCACGTCTCATTTTGATAGCCGCCGCAATGATACCACCAATAAAACGTGCCGTTTTCATTGGTCACTTGATGGCTTTTAAAAATATATACTGCTGAAGGTGAGCAGTTAATTTTGGCCGTTAAACTGTACATATACCAACGTTAAAACTTACGAGATAAAATAATAAAAGAGTCAGATGGTTTTTAATTATTTTTATATGTAATTGGAAACTTACCAGTCTTGTGCTGTGGATCCTCGATAGAACAGCATCACGCTGAGTAGAAACCTTCTTGCTGCGACGTTCATACATTTTGATGTGTTCCTCTCTTCTCTTGTATGTATTATGTTTTCCAAAACATTCATACATTGTGATTATAATATCATTGTTAAGTACTATTGTAACTTACTGGGGTTGCCTCAGTTTATGTATGACACAGTGATAAAAGATGAAATAAATATTTTTGTTTTTTTTTTTGTACTGAGTCTTGGTCGTTGTCTATTTACCATGTAAACTCATACAATCAAGTTTTTTTATAATTTTTCTCATTACCAGATGTGAGGATTTTTTTGGATTAAAACCTTATTAATCTCTTTAAAACTCTTTGTCTCAGCAAAGTTCTTCAAAATACACTATACCATTACAGTGTTTCCTTCATCCGTGACTACGATCAGACCTGGAGGATTACGGCTATCATACATTAGCACGAGCGTGGAGGGGTAAGCATTATGTGTGTTTGTTTTACTGTTTAATTCTTTGTTACGACCCAAAGATGTTGAGATATTAAAATAAGTGTAGGGTGTCATTTTAGTATCCTAGTGGAATATATCGGATTGTCTGCTGCATGTTTGGAAATTTTTCGGAAGGATTAAATTTTAAAGATAAATTACATGGATAATCTAGTAAGTTTACTATTCAAAACTTTTAAAATTAAATAAACTAACAACAAACTATAAAAGGGCATCAAAAACTCTTTTTCAAAGTAGTCAGCTGGAAAGGTACTGCCCAAAAGACTGACGCCATTGCCACGTTGTATGGCAACATAACTTCTAGCTAAGGTGATTTCCAACCCTTTTTTTGGGGGGAAGGGGGGGTGGGACATCATCAGATGACACCTCCCGCTCTGGGCAGAGCGGTAGGGGGTGTCAGACTTCTACTGACTAAAAACCACTCATGTTCTTTCTTAGCCCTTGTGCCGAGGCCGTAGTAACTCTTTCGAGTCACAAAAATCAAGTGGATTCAACTCTGTGCGGTTGTGTTAAATTATTTTTTGAAAGAAAAGATGTTTATCGAATAATCTGATAAAAGAATAATGTGTGACACAATATAGCCAGATTAAATCTTTATACCCAAACCTCGTCAAACCTGATATCATACACTCTGGCAGTAATTGTAACTGCGACCAAACCCTTGAATTAACATACCCAAACAAAAAAACCTTTAATAAAATTCACACATGCATATAATCATTGTTCTGTCATCGTTAACCCGATCGATCACACGCTCGTCGCTAAACTTAGTTTAACACAATAGTACTTAATAACTTCACGCTTCGGTTCGCTTTCATGAATCACGCTGTGCTATTCTCATACAAATTAGTTGAAGAAAACATTGAAACGATCACGCTAATATAGTCCTTATTCTTGGACTAGTAAAGTTGAGGAGTGATGATAAGGGACGGTACTGTTTTCAAAGCAAAAAAACTGGATCATTTCCTTCTGACAATTGACGCGCTGAAGGGACCCCATCCATCTATGTCGTTGACTACTCGAGCCAGACTGTCATGGCGTCCGTAATTGAGTGATTTAATTCATGTATTATTTATGAGACGGTGTGATTTCTGAATTTTAATTCGATTTAAATTGATAAACGTTTTCTTAGAATTGGAGAATAGTGTGTTTCTGACACCTGTCTTATTGGGTAAGCTGTTGGGTAAGTGGGTCCTAGTTCCGACGCCTGAGAACGCATTGTGAGAAAAATATTAAGGACTTCTGTAGTTGACTTTCTTTGTTACTAAATGGTTCTATTATTGTTGTCTAATTAAATGCTTGTATACTATCTGTGTTAGTTGCTATGGTTATTATTGCTATAAGTATGAGAATATCAATAATAATATATATATTTTTTACTGTCTGTTAAGCAGCGTTTTCTGCGTAACTTTCAACGCTGCAACTCTTTAACACCTACTAAATCAATCACACATACGTCTCTACTTTGTGTGATGTTAATTACCAACATTGCATTCTTCTTACGCACCATCTGGTGAAGTTTATATTCTTGATCAAGCTAATAGCAATATAATTTTAATTTAACCACATAGGTACCATACATATACCTTTCCCCACCAGTGTGCCAACGACTCAACAAGACCGGACAGGACTCATATCATTAACATTGTAATCATGTATCCACCAAGCCATGAAATTCCATGTTTGCGTTAAACAAATTACGCACATTCAATTCATCTGATGGATTATTCCTCGGAATTTGGGTATGGAGTAACGTGTCGGTCTGTGTGAGCCAAATTGGTGAATATAAGTTTCAATTTTTTTTTTGTGTTTGTTTTTACTGTAGACATTCTTAACATGTACAGTCGAACAAGCTAATAAGTATACAGGTAGAGTTTTTTATAATTCTAGAACACTGAAAATATTGATTGCAATTTTGTTTTCTATAGCGTTTCGCATTAAGCGACTGATGTCAAACGCTGTATCGTTTGGCATCAGTCTCTAAATGTATCTGTATAATCTTAAAAGTAAATGCAAGTTAGCTGGGTGTATACTTATTAGCTTGTTCGACTGTACAATATCTTGCTCCATCGTTCTCACATAATTTACCATCTCAACAGAAATGATTTCACTAAGGTTTTTTAACAATATTTTGTTTTAATAGAGTGTCCATGGAGTTTCTGGCCCGTTCATCTCATCATAGAAATCTGCGCTTTAGAATGAGCAACTACAGTACCTACTTTCGCAGTTTAATGTCTTGTAACTGGGACTGTAGTTACATTTCAATGTGGTATTTCTTTCGACAATTGAAAAGTGCCTCTAACTGACCTACTTGAAATAAATGCTTTGATTTGGAAAAATAATAACGACATTTTATGGTATACACATACACGGGAGTTGTTGTAAACCTTAAGAATTGCAAACATTATCTGAACAATGCAAGCATTATCTACTTCGACACTTACAACATCAAACTACAAGATACTTATTTCATGCAGGGTTGTAAATACATGTCATACTTATAAACAGACCTTTGTCTGACGATAGTCAACCAACACAATTTTGCTACCTTTACCATTAACACTTACTTCACCAAACCCATCAAAAGAAATTTTGAACATACTCGTAATTATCCACAAATACAATCAAGAACTTTCAAAACGTCAAACAGACACTCCAAAATTACTCTCACCGAAAAAGTACCCCGCGGGCATCTCCGGGTGTATTCAGAACATTGCAAAACGAACCAAAGGGGTCATTTCACGTCAACTCATGAAGGTATTAATTTACGGGATTTCATTGAACGCGCCATGTTTTCTTCTACCGACTTCCTTTGTTGTGACTGACAGTGTAATAACGCATTATACCCTTTTAAATTCGTTGTTGTTGAGTTTTTGTATACAGTATTATCGGTTGCTACTGTTTAAATTATTGATCGTCATTCCCTTTTCTTTGATATGCTCGTTTGAATAAGTATGGTGGTTTCTTTTTTCTTTCATTTGTTTTCAACGGAAAGTAATGCGGTTTGGGTGGGTTTCTATTGTGCAACAATGTTGCGGGCCATTTGTTTCTTGAAGTATATAACCACTCTTTCCTGTGCGTGTTCTACTTGAATATTAGTAATTATACGTACATTCAAACTCAAACTCAAAGCATGTATTTCAATTTCAATTAGCAACTACAGTACCTTTACAAGTTATTATGCCTTGTGACTGCAGCTTCGCTTTTGTTGTGTATCTGACATTTAAAGGTGCCTGTAACGGTCTAATTAAAATAAATGCTTTGAGTTTGTTAAATATGATATCTCTTTGCCTTAACAAGGTCTGCAATTTCATTGCTACGAGAAATTTAAATTTATTTCAAAATTCAGCTTTTATAAATTCAGGTTTATCATCTTAGTAAAAATACAGCTTTGTAATCTGAGACAAATAGCGAGTAAGTCCTTCGATGCCCTTCTTCAAAGCAACTTATTTAGGGAATAAGTTATTATAACATCGTGTTACAAATGAGACAATATGACAAACATGGCAATTTGCTACAATACTGCTTTCATTTCACTCGCTCATATCTCCCGATGTTGGAATATCGTGGGCTAACATTCTGCCCACTTGCCGGGGCTGAATTACGTGTTGCATGGTCTATTGCTATTAATATTGTATTATTATTTTTGCCCTTATTTAATTTATAGTGACAGTAGTACAATCAACATTATATATTCCCGAGTACTAATGTTTTTTACATTGTGTCCTAAAACTTTTTTTAGCGGGTGGAAAGTTATTAAATAACCCAGGGCAGAGCGAAAGGGAATGTCAGACTTCTACTCACTGAAAGCCACCCATGTTCCTTCTTAGCCCTTGCGTCGTATCTCTTGCGAACAACCCGCAGCCCCGAAGGTAAACATGACGTTTGACTGACGATTGAATTCTCAAATGGCAGCGTCCAATCTTTATTATGCTAGTAAAAACTAACCTATGAATGGCTCATTAGCTTTTTCTAAGAAGAGAAAGGCGGGATAGATGGGACGCTTGGGGCACCTGACGCAAAATTACGGGTCCTTGATGGAACTCTGGAACATTCTGTTAACTTAGTAAAGAGAAGACCCATTCTATCTTATAGAATCTAACTCCTATTGCTTATACATCTAATAACATCCAAACACGGCAATTTGACGCACGCGTTAGTCGCAAGATCCACAATTTCTGCGCAAATATAACGCCATTGTTTCTTTCATTACAAAGTGGGGTCGCGTTTAATATTGCGCGTCGGCCGTGTGTGGCCAGCCTAATTGCTCGTTACATGTTCCCACGTGTTAATACGGATTCAGATTGTCTTATTAATGTGGTTGGGGGTTAAGTGAACAGATAAAATGGTTGTAGAAGATGTTAAGCACCATAAAATATTTTAGACATATACCAAGAACGTAATGGCAAAACTTCTTCTAATTGATGTTTGGGGGGGGGGGGGGCATGAGGAACAGAATGTAAAGTTCCTCATCCCCCCCAAACTGGTGACCCCGAGTGATCGGAGGTCGATAGCAGGCTGAGTCTTGATGCTTGCCAGGCCAGTGTAAGGTCCCAGTGAGTCGGAACCGAGTGCCGCATAGTTCTCGGTGAGTCGGAACTGTCTGGTGATGCCCCCAGTGAGTCGGGGTGATGCTGCATTATGCTCCAGTGAGTCGGAGTGGTGCAGTGCTGCGTAGTGGCTGGCTGCTGCGTCGAACAGGAGAGAGATGTAAATAAAAACCATAAATTGATGATTAACATTTGGCACTATATGAGAAACTTGAGAGACGACCGACACCTCTCTCTTCTCTGTCTCTTCTTGGTACACGTTTGCTAATAAGATGTTAGTGTCCGGAAAGCTGAATGTAATGGCTTATATTATGGATTCAGTTTTCTTAAAACTCTTACGTATATTCTCTACTCTTATGTGGATTTCTCAAAAGCAGGTTGAAATAGCGCAAAAATAGGCAGTTAGATCAGAGGCAACTACAGTAACCACCATGCAGTAGACCGGGATGAGCTGACATGATTGATTCACTACTACGACAGTGATTCCGCTAATCTAAAGAAAAACTCCATCACCCTTCACCACTAATTTTCCGCTGACGTCACAAAACTTACATCACGCCACTTACGTAAGCAGGGGCGGCAGACGTCGGTGTCGGCAGTGACGGGCGATCGGCAGCCGTGGCGGCAGCCGGTAATTCTTTATGATTGATTATCTCCTGGCTAATGAGCTTCGCCAGTCTTGTTGGGTTGGTACAAGAAAGGAGGTTGAAGCGATATTAACTGGACTTGAAAGCAGTATTATGTAGTGGAAAAACTTCATAATCTCTTCCTGCTGATAGAAATAAGGATTCAGTTAAAGAGTTTGCAGGATAAAGACATCAAATGTATACTTTTTGTATACATCCATAATATTCATTGGGAGAATGTACCAAGGCAATTTAAATACATTTAAATTGCCTGAAGATGAGATGCAGAATGCAATCCAAAAAACTATAGGAAAAACAGAAACAATACAAACAAAGACGAATTATGAATATGACAATGAAATACTCATAAGAATATCAATAATCTGAAATTATTCTAAATAAACAATAATCTGAGCTTGCAAAGAGAAAGAACACAAAGTCATTCAGAAGCAACTGAAATCATAACTCATAGGCGAAAAAGTTCAAAATACATCAAAATTATTTGGGATCCTCAAAAATCGCTGTATCCTCCAATTGGCGCCTGTCCCATTATGAATTATGATCGCTTTCCTCCACAATAAGTGCATAAATAGGGGCCGGCTGATGGCCCGGTATAAATCACGCCCATCCATCATCCGAGCCGGGCCAATGTAAATATTGTACGTCTTTTTGTATTGGCAGAAGCCTCACTAGTACTAAAGTTCAAGTATAAGGATTACTAATTATTTTCCAATTATCTTGAAATTGTCCTATGCTAGTTCTAGCTAGACGTTTAATAATCATCTTCTTAAATTCCAACTTCATGTAAATATTTATCTTACCGTTGAATTAGTTTAAGCTTTTATATGTTCTCTATTAGTTATGTTCACAAATACAGGTGTTTATTGAAACATAGAAACTTTAGCAATTTCTTCCTAATTTCTTCCTTTATTTGTAAAGTAACGTTAATTTCTTTGTGTCAAGTCTGCATCTCTTAAAACTTTAGTTTCTGTATAAATCATATTAGAAGCTTCCAGATTGCTGTTGACATTAGTCGTCATATCAATCCCAGTTTACTTATCAAAGTCACTGAAACACACACCAGCTTTTCAAGAATCAATACCGTCTCCTCCACTCTCAACGTTTATATTACATTCAAGACGTGACTACAAGAAATAAACACAACATACAGCTTCATACATACAGATAGTATAAAGCCAAACATCTTGTTCTCGCGATGCACTTCTGTCGACGGAAGTCACACCGACGCTTTCAGATTTGTTACTGAAATAGACGCCGGAATTGGACAGAATTGGCGAAAACAATATGTCATTGTTACTGGTCTGTTTGATGGTTTATTTATTTATTTTTTCATCAAATTTTCTTGAGAACTTATTTCTAGTTTTGTTAAGCTAGACTTTAGGTCAGATAGGTAGTCGCTCCATGTAAAATACTGGTACTCAGCTGCATCCGGTTAGACTCGAAGCCGACCTCAACATAGTTGGGAAAAGGCTAGGCAGATGATGATGATGTTTAGCTAGACTACCATTTAACCAGTTTTCAAATACAGCGTCAAAATGGAAATTCAGAAGCTGATTTTCTTCTTATTGTTCCTTTTTAGGAGAAGATATTTTGTTTTAGCTCATCCAAACTTCTCTATCTTGTGCGATTTTCTCTTATTTTACTCGACTGCAGCGAAGCCCAAACGGAGGGTTATGTGTTTGACCTGTTTGTGCGTATGTCCGTCTTTTTGTTCTCTCATAATTTAAAAAGAACCAAGACTATAGTAATGATTAAATTCTAATTACGCAATAGATGTAACCAATGTTGAATCACCCGAAACACGAAAACAAACTCCAATATAAAGCGCTTTATTCAAATCCTACAGACCACAGCGCTACCCACAAAGCTAAAGCTTTAACATTTTACACAAATAAAACTATTTCCATTTTGACGCGGTCTTCTCTCGACCCTCCAAACTCTACCTTCCAGCGCTTCAAGCAACTCGGCCACTAAGTGCTTGTCGGACGCGGCGACATATTCAGCGCTGTATTTGCTTCGCGATCAGATACTACGTGTACAGCAGATATTTGTTTGTTTGAAATCTGTCAGCGACTTTCGTTTGTTTATTGGACTTTCAATTGTTCGCTGGTGTTTATATGACAGGTTATTGGTTGACAAGTTGTCAATTTATGTTGGGGAATATAGTTTGCTTTGCAGTTTAGTAATACCGTTCTTAGTTTTAGGTGGACAGAAGGAAATGCAAGATATTCTTCGTTTATGAAATTGACTGACTATAATCAGTGGTCTGGTGAACTTTACAAAAAAAAACCTATCCAAACTTCGAAAGCCTACTTTAGTTGCACATTTGCTGTCATTAAAAAGCAATCCGAGTTACGTTCTCTGGCGTCAATACGTGATACACAACAACATCAAAAGATCAGTTTTGGATTCACGTTTAGTGTTAACTCCCACTCTGATTTTCCAGATTAATGTGCGCATTGTATAATTTTCACTTGCTTCAGTGATGGAATATGTCATGAGGAAAGTAGCTTGCCTGTAAAATATTTCTTGATGGCGTGCAAAGCCAAGTCCATCAGCACGAGCGGCTTAATAGTTCTTGGACACTACGATAGGCACTAACCACACGAGAAAGAAGAAAGAAACCTATAGTAGCATTATTCAAATAAATAAATAAACATTCAAAATAAAGTCCATTTCACGAAAGAAGTCCCGCGGACAATTGTGGAACTAAATTTAACAGATCGGCCATGTTGTCGTTTGTCGATGTTATCAAGGTGCGTTTGTTTTGGTAGATATTTTGTGAGTTTATTATTGGATTAGTGCGTTATAAGGTTTATTTACGATGCCAAAAGTTGTGAAACAACATTATGTCGCGCGACATACAGCGCTGCGTCTGCGGGACTTCTTTCGTGAAATGGACTTTAACACGTTCGTGCTAAGCCGAAATTGAAAGTACCCCATAAATTCAATTTATAACTATTAAAATCTCACATACCAGTATGCTATTAACATGGCCGTTTTGGTCGTAAAGGGGTGGGCAGAGTCATTGGTCTCGGATTGAATTCAAATGTCTCCTTTACAAATGTACAAAAGCTTGAATAATTTATGCAGATTTATTTGTAAAAGCAACGGATCTGATTTAAATCAGGGCTAGAAGTTAGTTTGCTAACATCACTGTTTGATACAATTATGTCCAATTAAACGTGCATACTGTGGCATTTTGAAAGTGAAGGGCTTCAGTTGTTTAAAGCATCAGCGCTTTGAACAGCTCCACTTTCGCAATCGAAGTCGCTTTCTTGAGTAATGAAGGATTCTAAGGTAGGTACCTTAGAATCTTACCTAGACAAAATGACTTTCAAAAATCTTTGGTGACTGTTATAAGTAGAGACTGGATTTATTATGCAATATAAAATCGTCGAAATATGTATCATAAAATTCATAAACGATCGAAATATGCAATAAAAAGCCAAAATAATACGCAAATATAAAATTTAAACCTGTTTTGTTCCAAATTAGGACGATTGATTTATATAAATATTTGTATTAATTGAATACAATCAATAATTTAGGTTATTTGAATGGCAATTATTTAGGTAATTTGAATGAAAAATTCAAATTACTTACCTAATTATTTTTTATTTAATCTGACCCAATTTTGTATTTTTCCGTCTAAATACAGTTTAACTTAAAGGAAACGTGCTCTCAAAATGAATGATTAACTGGTTTTAGCCTAAAAATATGCATTATCTTTAAAAACGGTCATAAATTGCAAATGCATATGCAACAGAATTATTTGCAAATATTAATTTGCAAATAATTATTTGCAAATCATTCTGTCTCTAGTCATAAGCTACCGAAAAGCTCTTTTGGAAAGTGCTGCAGAAATTCAAGACGCTTCGACAGCGACTGTCCCCTTTAGAAAAATCCCAACTTTTCCAAACACCAAATTCGAGTGCTCTACATAGCAAAACCCTCAGAAACCTCGTTAAAACAAACGTATGCAAATTCTAGTTATGTTATCGTTCTTATCTGGCTCGAGGCTCGAGGATTAGCTGGCTCAAGTCTCAGACTGGCTCAAGACTGCTCAAACGCAGCGATGCCAAAACTAATCTCCAGCGGAGATTAACGTACAGATTGTGTAATGCATTCAAAGTGTTATGTTAACGTTTTGATGCAAGCGGTTTGATGTTTCTGGGCTCCAAGACCTCCAAGTGCAAGTATAGCTTTTAAACTGAGACACAGCGGGTCTTACGCTAATTTTCTGAACCGTTTCTTGGTAATCTCACTGTCTTGAAGCGAATTTTGGATTTAGCGGAATGCACCTGCTGTCTAGACTTGAAATGGGACTTTAAATGGGTTTCGTAAACTGGATTAGAGTTAAAGGTAATGGGAAACGAAATAAACACATGAAAGGGACAGCTGAAAAAAGAGTCCATTAAACGAGCGTTACGTAAAACTCGAAAGACTAATTGAATTTGATAGGCTGTGCTGAAGGGATGCAATTGATGGTAATCCTTGTCCACCCCTCGTCTACTTCCAAAAACTAACTTTCAAAAAACACGTTTTTACATTTCTGTACACGCACGTCATCATCTATTTAACCTTTTACATAATTATGTCCTAAAGTTTTAAACCTTTTTTTTTTTGGCGCTCCAGCTCGTGGGTAGAGTGAAAGGGAGTGTCAGATTTCTACTGACTAAAAACCACCCATATTCCTTCTTATCCCTTCATGTCGCAGCCCCGATGGGACCCGCAGCCCCGACGGGAAAGTGTTAAACCTTGAAGATAGACCAGACTCCAGAGTGACTGTTATTATTTACCACCCACCTTCTCTCCTTGCACTTGCGAAAATCAAAAACAAATAAAGACCCGAAGCCATTTTTACACGACCGCCCCAAAAAAAAGAGTGTTACGTTTTTTTAAGTCTTACAACCATTTACTTTGAAGTAGTCTACTCAATAAGCCTGTAATAAGAACCAATAATTTCTGGTGTATCTAATAAGAGCCATTAGGTAGCTGAATCGTGACACATCAACCCATGACATTACGTGGTCTGTCTCGTCACGGTCGGGGACTGTCGGGACTCTGTCGTTTGTCGGCGCGATTGATCCTGTCATGGCCGCGTGACGTGGAACATACGGTGATGACATGGTGTTTCTGACGGGCGCCTGATTTACTTGTGGTATTATGTGACAGATTTTGTGACAAAGTACTTGTAAATCAAGTCGTGAGATGTAATAGTCATAGAAATTCTGATCTGTAAAGTTTAAATTTAAATTGTGATTTTGTTTTGAATTTCATTATTCATTCTTAACTGATAGAAACCTGGAACAATGTCTTTAATTAGAAAATGTTTACACTGTTGCTTAAAAAAATATTTAACATTTCTCAGCTAATGGTAACGCGATAGAGAAATTAATTAAACTTCCAAACTTATTTCTTTACAGATATTATATTTACGAGTATATGAGGCTTATAGGTACGAACATAATAATATTTATTACTTAAGTTACGCTTTAAGATTAAGATCCTTCCTAAAATTAAGTAAATATTCTAATAACCAGTTTAACTTCCTACAAAAAATATAACAATAACATAATAATATGATACTTCTAGCATTCATTCATCGCTAATCGTAGCGTCGTCGTTACAATAGTAATCCTCTTTTCCAAAAAACTCTCAAAAGAACTGCTTAAAACATAAAACTTTGCTCATAATACAAAAGATAAGCAGGAGTATTTACACGCTATTGTCAGAAACTAGCAAAAGTTCCATTTTAGTGCCCACAGTAAAACTACAAAAGATTATAGAAATTGCGATGACTAAGCCATTTGTTTATGAAAACTAAACAATGAGAATGCGTTTTCACAATCGTAAAACCAGTGGGTGGTCCCCCATATCGACTAGTTTGGGGTTAAAAAGTAAACTCATGGTTTACCTGAGATTATGCAACGCCATTAGGAATATTAATATCTCTCAAACAGAGCTATAACATTAACATAATGAGGATGTCTCTACAAAAGAAAGTGGTGACAAACGCGACGAATTTTCTAAAACACACATAAATTCACATTTATAATCGTACAATAATACGAGAACAGCCCATAAAACAGTCATAATACAAAGTGAATAACAAAACGCAGCAACAAATCGTTCAGAAAAATCTCTTGACCCACATTAAGCTACAAAGCTCCGCCCACGTTGAGTCGACACTAAAACTAAATTATTACTAAGCCGCCGTTTACCAGCTTCGCAGCTATTCAATTTCCCATGCTATGCATCTCAGTCGTCGCATCCACTCCTTTGACTGCGCGATGCATATTTTATATAATCCTTTCATCAAAACGTCGAGTTCGCGGAAAGCGCTTTTAGTAATTCTCGCGAGCGAGCGAGAAGGAAGCCGCTGACAAACGGGGTGTCAAACAGCGGTGGGGATAAGACGCCAAAGCTCCCGCAGAGCACACAGAATGCAAAAATGGCGAGGCGACTAGTGACAAGGTGTCAGAGGAGGGGGGCACGTCACACCGCGAACCTCAGTTCAGAGCCGTCCGTCGCGGCAACCGCACGTCTCGCCACGCTCCGTACACACGCCGCGATTAGTGACTTGTGTATCATGTGCTAACACCAAGCCTTGGATTTTGTGAAGTGATATTGTTCTGTGTTGTGGATTGATTATATTTTTTTAAGCTGGAAAAGGATATTGGACTGTGGAGCAAGATGCTCACGTCAAGCAATCAGTATTTGCGACCGGATTACCTGTCGCCGCTTCCGACAACGGTAAGTTTGATTGATGATGACAAACTCGTGTTTTCTTATCCTTGCGTTAGGTATAATTTATTGTAGATTAGCGTTGCTGGAAAGTTTCACGGCTGTAGGAAAAGGGAATTTATGTTTGACGTCTATTTGTAACAAAGATTTTATGTGACAGATAGATAATAAAACTACGTCGTGTGTATTTCCTGACGATAAAACTCTTTTAAACTATACAATGGAATTAAAAGAACAATCAATCAAATTAATTGGCGATAAAGGCGAACTACTAAGTAAACGTAAAGAAATATAATTCTATGAAGAACACAAACATTAAAACGACATAAAACCAAAAACAACAACGAAAATTCTAAAACAATGAAACAGTGTGTAAAAAACACACGAAACACATTGAGTAAAAAAGTAAGTTTTTAAAGAAAATTTATGAAAAACAACCTTTGAATCGAACTTACAAATCGTATCCTCCCGTTCGTCGTTCAACAAAAACAAATCAACTTTTATCGGGCCACAACTTCGGGAAATGAAGGATTCATTTTCCGTGAACTTTTCAAAATGGAACAATCGTTCTGTTAGGGTTCGCGATTATTTTAACAAGTATGTTGAATGTCACTTCTTGACAACAAATAATTGAAAATGCGTTAATCGTTCCATCTCTTGCTTGATCTGGAGGACAAAAGGAGCAAAATTTGTTTTTTTCTTCCCGCTCCGCTGTTTATTTCCTGATTAATTTTATTTCGGGATTCAATTCAGATGTATTGTTTCCGTGGGATTCGCTGAGAGCTTCAATGAATCAGCGCTTTTTCTGGTGGTCGCCACTGTTAACCACGGGTTTCAGGAGTTACAATGGTTGCTAGGATAGTGTTGCTGACTGTGATTGCTGATGTAGTCTTTCCGAAACTCAACATCATCATTATCTTCCCTAGGGGTAAGAGAGTAGACCGATTAAACGAATACCCTTTATCTTTTACGTATTACTAGGCTAATGCAATTAATAATTTATTAGTCACACAGGTGTAGGTAGGTGTAAATATTAATATAGCAGCAATTTAAAATTTAGTCTAGAGAAAACTTCCGGAAAGCGAACGTAATTATGCGAAGTGGTGTTTAAATTCGCAAACTAGGATAATATGTTTTTCAGTAACATTTCGATGGCATTTCGACAAATGGTTTTTAAATTGTTCATGTTACTTCACAAATAGCGAAATCTTTAGAGCTTTGCTTTCGTGACAGACGAAAACCATTAGCTATTCATTGTATTTAAAATTACGTGTAACATAAAACATTTTAATTATCGCCCATCTATTTTGAAAGACGTCTCATAATTACTACATTAAAACAACAATCGTCTCTCGAGCGTTAACAAACAAGCAATTAGTATTTCCAACTAGACTCTAATAAGATTCGTATCGTCGCTAAAATAAACTTTGACAAAACAACGCGAGTAAAACCGAAAACATATTCCCGACACATTGCGGCGGTTGAGCGGCAATAGACGTGACAACACGCCACAAGTTCAGGCGTGCCGCAAATTCAGCGGCACAAATTGCCCTTTTCACTGCGAGATTACATCATGCGGGAGCCGAGTGAAATGTCAAGCGGAGCCGACGGCTGCCAGACGCGCGGATAATGGCGCGTCGGCCGCGTGATTGGACGCCCGCCTCCCCCACCCCGCACCCCCGCGGTCCCTTTGTACGCCCGTCACTCGCAACCTCGACCCGACGTTTCATTTCATAAACTGCCTCTCTTTGTTGCAGCTCGACGCGAAAAAGAGCCCGCTGGCGCTACTAGCGCAGACCTGCAGCGCTATCGGCTCGGACTCGCCAAACCCCAAGCTGATCTCCGCCGCCGAGAAAGCCAGTAAGAAGTACGATGAAAAAACGCACATACCCGACAACAAGCCCAGCTTTAAGCCTTACGAATCGTGCCTAACAGCGAGAGAAAAGACTAGAACACCAGACGACCGGGGGTCTGTGAACGCTTCGTCAAAGACTCCGCTCTCATCAAAGGGCAGTGCGTCCACCACACCAGTACAAGCCCGCTGCGCTAGCAACCAGAGTTCCTCCTCACAGAGGACTCCTCCACCTGCTCACCGAAAAACACCCTCAGAGAAGTCAGACGAGAGGTCCAGCCCGCTGCACGGCTCCCCCGTGCCGGCCAAATCTCACTCGGACTCCATCAGCATCTCGTCTGCATCCAAGTTACCATACACGCCCACCTCTCTATCATCAAGCGCAGATACCAAAGAACATTCGAGCTTCAAGCCCAGTATACCTGTATCTACATCTGCCTTCCTCGGTGGATTGCATCATAGCGGATTTCCTTTACAAATGGACCTGATGACCAGTAGCTTGATGGCTGCACAGCATCACGCTCTGAAGAATGGATTGAATCCGTACCTCGCGTACGCTAGAATGAAGGCGCCTGGAAGTGATCTAGGAATATGCAGAGATCCTTACTGCACGGGTTGCTCACTAAGCTCACATTTGCTCAAATCTGCCGTATGCCCAGCGGGGTGTGCTCAATGCGATCACGCCAAGACTCCATTTCCGTTACCAACTAATCATCCTGCGGCAGCGGCTTATGCTCACGCGCAGTTAGCTGCTTTGGCGGCCGCTTCACAGCTGCCCTATGTCTGCAGTTGGATGGCAGGAGACTCAGCGTACTGCGGCAAGCGGTTCGCTTCATCAGATGAGCTACTGCAGCATTTGAGGTCACACACGGCGAGTGGTGAGTCGAGCCCGAGCCTGTCGATGTTGAGTGCGACGCACCCACTGCTACAGCGCACGTACCCGACGCCGCCGCTGTCGCCGCTCACGCCACGCTTCCACCCGTACAGCAAGCCGTCGCACCTGGTCTCCTCGCCGCCGCTTCCGTTCCCGCTGCCCCCGCACCCCTCGCTGGCGGCGTACTTCCCGCCGTACCCACTGTTCGGACCGCGGCCGCTGCACCCTTGAGGACCATCGGCGCTCCACGGACACAAGAAGGGGGGCGCCGACCGCTAACGCCCATGCCAAAAGGACATTCGGAACCGAAGTGCGTGTACATATAAGTTAGTGCTCTTCGGGTTTCTAGTCGGCTCATATCATCGAGGGAAGTGTTTGCCCCCGCCTGTGGGGGTCGCGACAGCTGTGATCTCTAACTCGTAATCATTATAATTAGTGCACTGAACGCTTCGTCGTAACCGCGTGCGCGGATTTTAATTTTCTAGTTAGACTAACGAAATTTTTATGTACCAAATCTATAGATTGTAATTTAAATTGATTTTGTAATTTAAGTTGTTGCAATTAATTAGTGAGGGTTGTTAATTGTGTTTGTATTTTTTTAAGTTGATATTTTAATGATTTGGCGATGCATTGATCTATCACATATCTTTATATTGATGTGCGTTGTGACTGAAAGTTTCTCGTAGACGCATGGTAGTCCACACAAGTAATGTTACAGACAACATGTTACCGCAACTATTCCTCGTTTATATTTATATAATTGCTACTTTCAGTTTTCAAATTGATAAGATCTTAGATGAATCTCACGAATACACTTTACTTTAAAATTTACATTCTAATGCTTGCAAAACTGGCACGTAATATTTTTATGTGTAACTATAAATTAATGTTTACATAGTACACTGTCAGAATGTTAAGTAATCATAACACAAGTTATAATAGTGTGAAAGCGGAATGCGTGTACAACATACATAATAATGTAATGGACACTGTAATACTTGCAACTGATACTGTTGACATCAAAATTTGTTGTTATAAAGGGCATAAAGCGAAAAAAAAATATACGTAAATATTTAATTTGAAACTGAAGACTTTGATTTCTGAAATCCTTTACAAAATATGTGCTTAAAACTCTGAATTTCTAAGTTAAATTATGATGATAAAAATCTTAAATTTTTCACTTTACATAGAACTATTTCATGATTTTTCATACAATTATAATGAAAATACAACAACCTGAAAACTCTTTACACACATCACATTAAAAAATCTCCTGTTAAGGTTTTCTAACCAATTTATAAATCTACATGAATACGTCTTAATGACGGTCTACATTTCTTTACTGCAATTCTAAATTATAAAGTTAATTAGTATTCACGAAGTTGCAAACAGAGCTTATGAATATTTAAACACTGCTGTGTGAGAAAAACATTTCAATCTTTATTTTAATTCTCGCTTTAATTTACCGTCTCATTTGAAAGTCAGTAAACTTGGAAACTAACGAAATCCAGATTTAGTTTATTAGGTCATACGAAAGTAACTTCCATTGGACTTAATATTCATTACAGTCTGGGATTTTTATCCCTAAAATTCGATGAAAACTAGAAAGATGAGATTATGTCTATCGATATTATAATTAAAAAAAATTGTTATTTAATTCAGATTTATTCAATAATTATACGATATTGCACAATAGACACGCCGAATACAAGAACAACACAGAATCAAAATAACTTTTGAGTTCATCGTGACTTTCCCAAATTAGAAACATAACATCATGCCTGCAATCCCTAAAGGGTTATGCAGAGATGTACCTAATAGTATAGCACTCACACTTAGCCAGTTATGTTTAAGTTGGGTAATACGAGTAGGGGGCGAGCCTATTGCCATCAACAGGGCACAAATCCAAACTGCGTGTCTGCTACTGAGAAATTCCTGATAGAAAAACTCAATAACACTTTGCCCGAACATGGAATCGAACCCAGGACCTCATGCTAAGCAGTCGCGCATACGCTCACTAGATCGAAGTGGCAGTCGAGCAGCAATTTAGATTTATTCAACAATTATACAATCTGGCACAACACACAAGGCAAATACAGAATTAAAAAAAACTTCTGATTTCCTCGTGACTTCCCAAATTAGAAACATAGATACAAAACCATTGGTAGCTCCCAACACAAATAAAACAATTAACTCACACTCGACCATTATCTCTACGCAAAGAAGATTAATAACAACACGGATAATAAAAAGAAGAATCACATCTACAATCAACAAGCCCAACCCACACACATGATGCAACCGAACGAATAAGCGATATATATTTTTCAGAAGGCATGACTCAAACGTCGTTCGTAATTAGGACTGTTGCGGCTTCCACTACTATAAATTATAAGCAATTTATCTGTCTGTCTGTCGCCATACATCACGAACTGTGCAGCATTTACCAGCGTTGAAATATTATGACCAATGTGCACGGTGGACGCACCATTTGTTAGCCGTACGGGCTTAGCTTTATCTTTAAATGCCGCGTTATAGAAGTGTGAATTGATTTTTATTGTGGGTTTTTGGAACTAAATGTTTATTTAGTTGTAGAATAACTTGAAGATTTACATTTTTTTAGGTAACTTTTCAGCAAGGAAAAAACACTGACATAATATTTTTAGCAGGCCACTATATAATTCATAAACATACAGTGGCCTGCCTAATTATAATAATGAAAAAAGTTTCTAACACTAAATCAAATTAACATCCCATTTAGCAAGCCAAAATTAAATTATAAATTATAATAACATACTAAACGCCGTTACAGACGCTAAACATAATAAACATAAAATAAATTAAATAAAAATTATAATAACGCCATTTATTTCATTATAACTAATGGCAGTTACAAAAACAATGTTAGTATGTATTTATGTATACTTATGTATAATAAAATTTTATAGTTTCCTGCTGATTTCGAAATATATATGCCAAGAAGCATATTGAAATTATAAAGCATATATTTAAAGTATAATTCTCGCATTATTATATTCATTAATGTCGTAAACGAGTATAATATGTCTTTGTTTCATTCATTTTATTGTGTTAAACAGTCACTTTTGGATTGTTCTTGAAGAAAAAACTCTGTTAAAATTAAAAAGCAGGTCATGACTTTGTACTCGGGAAAACAATTTGGCTTTTTGTGAGCAATTTATTTAGTGTCAGCTTTAATAGTTTATTCTTTTCTACGAATTTCAAAGCTATTAATTCAATGGCTACCAATTTGTCGATCGACGAAACTGAGAATTCTTTTTCTTTACTCGCTAACACTAAAACTCATTATTCTTCGATACTTGCTATATAGAAAAGCTTTTCAAGAGAAACGTATTTATTAGTTCGTACCTACATTCATAATCGATGTACAACAACTTAAAAAAAACTCATCATAAACCAATACAAGTAACTGCGTCGTTGGTGTAATGGTCGCAATCGCGAGTGCTGAGCAGGAGGTCCTGGTTTCGATTCCCGGACCCACAAAGTGCTATTGGGTTTTTCTTTCAGAATTTTTTCTCTGTCTGGATTAGTGTCCGGTGGATGGCAATAGGCTAGCTCCCTATTATATGGGACATCAAAATAATTGGCAAAATGTGGATGTACTATAAAGTACAGTCACGACAATAATATCCCATGGGTGGACAGGGTGTGTTGATGTACTACATCACCTTTTTTTTTTTTTTTGGGGGTGGGAAATCATCAAATAACCCCCCCTCCCGCTCTTGGGCAGAGCGAAAGTAAGTGTCGTGTAGCCCTTCATGTCGAGGCAGCGGTATCTCTTGCGAACAACCCGCAGCCCGTACTACATCACCTCTACTTGCCTTCGAGGACTACTGTCGTAAAGTTATGGGATAAAAGCAATTCTATCTTAAACTACAATTGAAAATCCCTTAGAAGACAGCCAACGCTATCAAGCCAGATAACTGGTAACCCCACCACTGGTAAGTGTAATAGACCGAGCCAAAGAAAACCCACATTAATCCCCATAAATATAATACATAAATCTGTAGTACTTCCGTCCGACAATCGCATCGCTCACCCTAGAGTTACGACGCAGGCTTATGATACATCTCGCCAGATATTGAATTAATAAGATGTTGGAACTGCGTGCACTGAAGCTGATTATACATGGATTATAACGGATTATTTATGTTTGCATGAAATGGTGTAGCTGTTGTGTTTTGGGAGTACTATTTGGAAAAAGAAAAATTAACAGGCAAAAAGATTTTTTATAACACATGATTTTTGGAGGACTTTAAAGCAAATAACTGACTGACTTATAAGTGAATTTTTTTTTGGGTCTTCCATCAGATTTTTTTTTTAAGTAGCCACTGGATTATTTTATGCCTGGTTTTTGGAAATAGGCTTACCCGTACAAGCCTATTTCTTTTCCTATTTCATTTTGCCACGAAATATGCGAAATGTGGTTTTACTAATGGGTACACCACTCACTATCCCTTCGGGGATTAAAGGCGTGATGTGTTTAAAATAATTATGCTCGTAGTAATAAATAAAAGGTAGAGGGCAGTCAACGTGCAGGGAGCAGTTGGCAGAAGAAAAGGTTTGCTAAAAAGTAGTTTGAAAAAATTACAAATTTCCTTAAAAACTCATTATGATCCACAGCTCTACTTCATCCACTGCTGATTATAGGATTCTCTTTCATCATCATCATCATCATAATTAGACACCATAGTAAAAAAGTTTCAGTTCAAATTCCGGTATATCCGGAATATCTGAAGCACATTTTCCACTTACTGGAAACCTGGGCCTGATGCGCGCAGATCAAGTTTCAATAGCCAGTTACATGCATGAAAGGTTTTTCAGCTGATTGAGTTTTTAACTTATTTATCAATTTAACTATTCGATACCAATTAATATATACAGGGTGCATTCTGCACATCAAACTAAGTAGCCCTACGCAAAAATTTTTGCTGGGAAACGACTTTTTTTTTAGGTCAAAAATCACATTTGACGGTAAAACAGTAGCACTGTTAAAACATCGTGCTAGTGGATGCTTTGAATAGTAAACGGATCATGGAGGTAATTTAAGTAAAGTTATAACCTGAAAAACTAGTACATATTTACAAAAACAGCTGTGAACAATTTGGAACTTTGATCCGCAATATCCGTACCTAGGAGGTTCCCAGGTATGGCCTAGAACAAAAAAATGATCGCAGTGGTGGGGAAAATAAGTGCCTTTCGTTTGCGTTAAGGGTACTTTTACACCCTACATAGGTCCAGTCTGTAAGAATTATGGAATTTTATAGATTTTTACTTCTTAATTTTCAACTAGGATACGGTAAAGGATTTGGAAACCACAATTTTACAGTACCTAAGTAAGTAAACTTTTAGGAAACACCTGGAAAAGGGACGCACAGAACCGGGAAGTGTGAAAGAAGAAAGGGGACGCCTTTATACAGCAGTGGATAATTCCGGGTTGATGATGATGATGATGATGATAAAGTAAGCTTTTGGCAAACTTAGCAGAAAGACAAGACAAGACAGTTTAATCGTTTCTCTGGGACTTCGTCGGGCTTCAATGTCTCGGCGCTTTTCTTGTGGTCGCCACTGTTGATTCTGGCTTACAGGAGTTACAGTGGTTTGGGAATAGTGTGGCGGGCTTGTCCTAATAAAAAACTTAGCAGAAAAACAATTTTGTCAAGAAGGACCTACAATTCCGCTCACCCCGTATAGGAAATCAGACTCTTCTAACATAACATTATCACGCCTGTAATTCACGAAAGGTTAGACATAAGTATACCTAATAGTACACCCACATTTCGCCAGTTATCTTTCAAGTCCCATGTAATAGGGGGCGAGCCTATTGCCATCAACCGGGCTCAAATCCAGATTCTGTGGCTATTACTAAGAAATTCCTGATGGCAAAACCTAACCATTTTTTTTTTATTTTTTTTTTATGAGGGTGGAAAATCATCAAATGACCCCTCCCGCTCTTGGGCAGAGCGAAAGGGAGTGTCAGACTTCTACTGACTAAAAACCACCCATGTTCCTTCTTAGCCCTTCATGTCGAGGCCGCGGTATCTCTTGCGAACACCCGCAGCCCCGACGGGGCAAAACCCAACCTCGACTCTAATAAAACACATCATAATTAAACAATTAAGTTTCTATCAACCTACTAAACTATTCATTTCTAATAACTTATAATTCTATGACATCGAAATCCGATAATTCGTTTGCAAATCAAGAGCCATAAAGCGGAACGGAAACCAACATTCATTAACATAGCCATCAATTTGTCATACAATTTAATATTAAAATGAATAAACACGTTTCGTTTTAATAAATTAATTAGATTTCTAAGCGACACTTTGGCTCGGCAAACGGATGTCTTTGGTCATTTATACTAAATTATTTTATATAAATGTTGACTGACTCAATAGGCCAATGGAGCCTTTACACTAATGTACAGTCGTAACCACCAATATGTACACACGAAGTAACTTTTAAAAGTGATTTTCTTTTACTGTGTTGATTACCGTTTTATTTTTTTTACGAAGATATCATTTTGGAAACTATACTATTACGAAATTGGTCTTATCTCAAAGTAGAAATCTTTATTTCTCAAGATAATAGTTTTTGAATTTTGAAAAGTATTTACATATTTTTGCTCGTGACTGTACACCAAAGCCGCCGTCATGTCCGCGGCATGATATCTAAACGCGTAAGAAAGTTGCTGAAATATCTGCGGTTTTGGTATGTAGAGTCCATAAGCATGAACTTCTGGGTGCGATTCCCATGGTATCATTTGGTTTTTCCATCAGCGTTTCTCTGTTACCTTCCAGCCTTTTTTTTTTTTTTGGCGGGTGGAAAATCATCGAATAACCCCTCCCGCTCTTGGGCAGAGCGAAAGGGAGTGGCAGACTTTTACTGACTAAAAACCACCCATGTTCCTTCTTAGCCCTTTATGTCGAGGCCGCGGTATCTCTTGCGAACAACCCGCAGCCCCTACGGGTTCTTCCAGCCTTAAGTCAGCACCTTAACCCGGTTGATGGCAATAGGCTCACCGCATAGAACAAGGCACTTTAACATAACCTGAAACGAAAACGGTCATACATCTCTGCCCTCCTTGTGGGGACTACAGGTGCGGTATTATGTCATGAATAAGCACGTTTCATTTTAATAAATTAATTAGATTTCTACGCAACGCGCGACGCTCTTACTCGACAAACGGATGTCTTTGGCCATTAATTATGAATAATTTCGCTTTAGTTGAAACGCTCTGTAGTGCGACCCGGAGGTGAAGCTGTTATTTCTCAAATAATTTCCCCTGTTCTTTCGAATCACCCTATGAGTGAGCACGTGTTTCAACATTTCTTTTTTTTCTTCAACAATGCTCTAAAATGTGGACCGTATAAGGAACAGTTTACTTCGAACCAAAACCCAAATCGATGTTTGCAACTCAAGTGCCAAATTAAACTGGAATTGGGCAGGCCACATCTGCCAAAATCTGCAAAATCGGGCTAAAGTGGCTTCAGATTTGGTTCCGACCAACAGAACCAGGTTACGCGGTAGGCCAAGAAGGAGATGGAGTGATGAGCTGGACTCCTTTCAACAGGTTTAAGCCCAAACAGCCATAGACAGAGTTGAAAACAATGGCAAGAAAAAAAAACAGGTCACCGATCTGGTGACAAATGATCAAATTAGTCTTCTTTAAGCATACTAAAAACTGTGATTAGATGACAAAAATTGATAAGATTGACATACTCTCAATGGTGAAGTATATTATAACAGTTTTGTGTCCGATAGTACTTGGCGTGTCGAGTTGTCGTAATGTCACTAATGTCTTTGTTGATTGTTCCTGCCGCCTCACTGCCGGTCGGTGCATTTGTAATGATTGTACATTGCTTCATTACAACTAACCACTGACATTACATACTTTGTAATTCTTGACACGATTTGGATGTGGCGGTGTGGTTTGGTGAAAAGAAATACCTGGAACGAACGATTTTACTTGTTAATGACTTTGGTTTGATTGGATTGGAAATGTTCAGTAAGTATCTCTTCGCCGAAAAGGTCTTGAATAAGTAAAGTTGTTAGTTATCGATTTTCCTTCCTTTTTGATGTCATTTAATTTTACTGAATAAAGTCTTAACAGTATGAGATTATAACAGATCACGGAAGGGTACGTATTTGAATATCGAAGATTAAAATACCTACGCTTAAAATATCGATGTTCAAAACATCGAAAATGGAAATATCGAACGACCATAAAACCGAAACATAAAATATCGAAAGTTTATATTATCGAATGGTTAAATAACCTACGTCCAAAACATCTAAAATCTAAACATCTACAAAAGCTACATCGAAATACAGATTATCGAATGTCCTAAATATCGAAGTACAAACTATCGAACGTCCTAAATATCGATGGGTACATATATTATTTGAACATCGAAAATTTATTTTTGATGTAAGTACTATGAGTGGAAAAAGGTTGCTTCTGCAACGTCTCCGGCGCTACGGGAAGTGCAACCCCTTCGCCCTTGCGTAACAAAGGATAGGCACCCATGTTCACCTCCGCAGCTTCGGCTTGCTGGTCGCCTCCGGCGACCAGCCTCAGCCGCTATGGCTCCCACGGGTGCCTATGCTTTGTAACAGCGAGCGGGGGTTGCCCTCCCTTCGCGCCTCCGGATTTTTATATACACTCTAGGGGTAACAGCCAAAAGACTACGTAAATTCGGGGTACCCTAATTCGGTTTTGAAACAATTTCGACCTATTTTATCCATGAAAGTCAGTGTCCAGTGTACAAGCATAGGTCAATCGTGAAGGTATTATTTAGGTCTTTAAATTAAAATATATTTTTGAAAGTCAATATGTTGTGCTACTAAAGTTAGTGACAGAAACGTATCGCTGCAAAATCGACTCCACGTAGTCTTGTATGCCCTACCCCTAGAGTGTAATTTAGAATCGCGTAGGCGCGGAGGGGCGCGGCAGCCCGCGAGCTGAGGAGCAGGTGGTTTTAACGCCCGCCGCCGCAGCTGAGGCTGGCCGGCGAAGCCGGCCAGCAAGCCGAAGCTGCGGTGGTGAGCGTTTAGATCATCTGCGACGTTAAGCTCGCGTGGGACTGCCGGAGCCCTGCAGCGCCGGAGCCGTGACAGAAACCATGCTTGCTTGCATGTTGCATAATTGCTGCAAGCTTGTTTGCTAGATGGTAATCAGTTACTAGGTGGGTTACAAAAAAAAAACAAGGAAAACCTCATGTAATGTAGGTACTTTAATTATTTTTACATAATAAAAACCCAAAATAAAACACATTTGTACGCAAATGTACAATATAACCACTGCGATATTTTTTTTGTTCTAGACCATACCCCCTAGTTACGGAGATATTGGGGGTCAAAGTTAAAAAAAAATCCCCAAAAAAAAAAACGTTTCCCAGCAAAAATTTTTGCGAAGGGGTACTTAGTTTGATGTACAGAATGCTTGGTTAACGGCTGTGTGATGGGTTGATTTACACCCTGTATAATTTTTTTTCGGTATTTTAACTAGTAGGTATTTTGAACGTAGATATTATGAACTTAGGCATAATGTCATTCGATATTTTGAATCATTCGAAATTTTAATCATTCGGAATTTTAATTTTCGATGTTTTAAGCGTAGGTATAACAATTTTCGACATTTTGATACAATCGATATTTAAATTTTCGATGTTTTGAACATCGATATTTTAAGCGTAGGTATTTTAATCTTCGATATTCAAATACGTACCCTCACGGAAAATGGCGCTTGCAACAGTGCGGAAATACTTGGTACTCGAAATAAATAAAAATGGTAAATATGAAATATTCCTTATAATTATGGTATGTCTAGGAAATGTGTTAAATTTCATATTCTAAACAGGCATGGGATGCCATGAAATTAAAAAAATAAGCTCAAATAGTTTAAATACTGGTGAACGGAATAAGCACGACCACTGAGCATGAGGTCCTGGGTTTGATTCCCGGGTCGGGCAAAGTGTTATTGGCTTTTTCGATCAGGAATTTATCAGTAACAGCGGTTGATGGCAATAGGCTCGCCCCCTATTACATAGGACTACTTATTAAGTACACCCTAACCCTTTGGAGATTACAGGCGTGATGTTATGTTATGTGTGTTTTAAACATAAAAAAAGTATTAAATTGAATTCAGTCTACAAAAAATATTCATTAAACATTTGACACCGCAATAAACACTGTACAGTCATTAACACAAATTGACCCTTAAATTATAACATTTTAATTAAAAGAAAATAATTAACTCCTGTTCACCTTATCGAACAATTAATATAATGTCAACTTTTTTATGAGTTACCGGGCAAATAATAAGAAAACATACTAATGTACCGACTCTGGATCGAACCCGGAACTTTTTAAGCAGGTGTAGCACGCAGTCAATGGGGTCAACCTGTCTTATAAACTTATTTACATAATACATATAATTTAAACTACGGCCCGTCGGTTTTGATAGATCGCAGGTAAGCTGGGAGGGACGGCAAATTAATTTTCTTTAAATAATTTGTTGGTTGTTGTTTTTTGGAAACGGTACCTGTGAGGTGTGAATGTTAAATGGTTTTTGATGGCATTTTTATTGTGTAAATATTATACTTGTGAGATGGTAGTTTAATTGAAAATATTAACATTAATGAGTGGCGTTTTCACAATATTTGGAAAATAAATGTCACTACATTAATTTACAATAAAACAACTGAAAACCAACCAAAGACCTTGGTTATTTAAATTAAACGTTGCGTTTGGAAAAATATTCATCTTAATATTTAATTTCTTCATTTAATCTCAAGCTCGCCATCCAAAAAATAAAACTTAAACATAAAAATCTCCAAGTGATCTAATTTAACAGCCATGTAGGTAAATATGTCTCGTTTATTCCTCCCAATGCTAATAGCGAGTAATTTGTATGAAAAAAAATGGTGTGGAACAGACGCTCAGCTAATTTCCGTTGCAGACCCTACCACTCATTCCTCTACGTGTCGTTTACGGCGCGGCCGGCCGTGTTGATACACGCGGCAGTTCAAAGGCGCCGACCGCTTTGATCTCGCCGCTCACCCGACGCCATGACACTTTGTACAGTCGAGTGAAAAAGTGTAGAAACTTTTTTAAATGTTAATTTTTATTGACGCGAAAATTATTGGCAATAATGTCAGAGTAATTAGCAACGACGTACCTACTTGGTGACGGTAATTACTCAAGTTGATGACGAAATGTTTTAAATGTCGGGCGTTTCGTTAAAAATGTTATTTACGGTAGTTTTGGAAATTAATGTAGGGTAATATTTTATGAAGTGCCTTAGCGCCTAATTGAAATGAAAATAAAGTGGGCTCATTAGATGGTTGTTCAGTCATTAGGGGTAAAAGCTTTTAAAGATAGTGTAAAGAAAAGTTACTTAATTATTTTATACATACCTAAACTCACGCTTTGCCATGGGGATGGGCAGAAACCACATCACGCCACCAACAAACCTCCCATTACCTTATAAGTAAGGTGATAACTTATAAAACAAATTACAGAGACACTTCGATTAAAAAAAATGAGTAAATCCACACGTCGCGCGTCGGGTAATTTGCAGTGCAAGCGGCCCTAACAACGCCAAATTAATAAGTTTGACTTAATCGCTTTACAGTTTCTTGACGCAGACTTAATTACCAATTACTTCAAGTTTTCTCTTCCGTCTGAAATAAAATAAATAGGTTACAGCTCCACATATTCCGTGTTCTTATATGAATCACTGTCAGCCGCTTGTCTTGTCTCGATGTAGGAAACAAGATGTAAAGGAAACGCACTGGTATTACATTTACAAGCCGGACAACAATCCGTTACTCGATATTAGTGCATATTTGAAGAACAGCCGCTACTAAAATCTGTCTTTCTATAATAGATTTTCGATTTTATGAGCTGGTTCGAGGCGACAACTAAAGAGCACATGGAAGGCCTATGCCCAGCGGTGAAGGAAAACATAGTGAAGAAACTGGCATAATCTAGAACCAAAAAATCGAAGACTTGTGACATCTACCAATCCACACTAGGCCCCCGTGGTAGACTATAGCCCCACCCAAAGAGAGGAGGCCTGTGTCCCAGCGGTCATGGAAAACATAGTGAAGAAACTGGCATAATCTAGAACCAAAAAATCGAAGACTTGTGACATCTACCAATCCACACTAGGCCCGCGTGGTAGACTATAGCCCCCCCAAATAGAGGAGGCCTGTGTCCCAGCAGTGGAAACATTAATAGGCTTATGATGATGCCCAGCAATGGGACAGTACAGGCTATTCAAAAAGATTTTCAACGTTATAGCTTAAGCATTAGGTTTAGGGTTGTTTGGAGTTGTTGTAGTTTTGGGTAGCATGGTGAGCTGGTGTCTGTAAAATACAATGCTGATACTGTGATGTGCTGGAGTTCACTATACTAAGAGTATAAAGTAAGAAGAGTATTCACTTTGTTGATACACGACAGAAGTGTTTTAGCCATTCGAAAAAAGTGAAAGAGATGGAAGCTTACTTTGAAGACCTGTGAAGACGTTAAACCTCTACAAATCTTTACTTTTCAGGGACAAGTATATTGTTATCTGCTGCAATATTTAGACCTATTGGTGGATGGGTGACAGCTAATGATAATGGTTAAAAAGGAATGGTTTTCATTTACCGTTCCGTACCGTAGTTTTTTATTTTATTTTAAGTATGAATGTATAAGAGTAGAGGAAGACCAAAGAAACGATAGATGAACTGTGTAAAAATGTAGGTAGAAAGAAGTAGCTGTTAAGATGATAAGTAATAAAGAAGTATGAAAGAAGAACAGATGCTACGCTGACCCCAAATAAATGGGATAAGGAAGAATGTGAAGATGGCTTGTTAACACAAAATAAATACACAAACGATTTTGAGTATGTGCTAAGACATAGCAGGAACACCTGCGATAAAGACTTTTCCACCAAAGGAAAAACGACAATTCTATTCGGAATGTAGCTCTCATAAATCTATTCCAAACATTAGCGAGTCTAGCCAATAAAACAGTAACTCGACGCAGATTCAAAACGCAGGAGGAGCGGTCATCGCACCGAAGCGTGGCACCGGGCGACGCTGATTACATCCGCACGGTAGAGTAGCTCCAACGACATCAACGGAACCTATTCAATCATACCAAACGTAATCTGACCTAGTACAGTAACTAGTAATAATCTCACGAACGCGTTTCTTTCAGTGTTCAATCTTACATAGCAAAGGGCTAAATCCCGGAAAGGTGAGCATGAGGAGTATCTTAGAACATCCACATTTATGTTTAAGTCTCATGAAATAGGGGGCAAGCATATTGCCCTCAACCGGACACAAATCCAGATTCCGTGGCTGCTTTTAAGGAATTCTTGATGGATAAACCCAATAACACGACCCCTAAATCGAACCCATGACCTCATTCTCTGCAGTCCCCAACTAGACCAACGAGGCAGTAAATCAAACAACGACAATCTTCAACGACCTTTAAAAGGTGACGGCGTCGGAGTGGATGAGAAAGGCACAGGACATGGTCTTCTGACTTAGCTTGGGAGAGGTCTATATCCAGCGTAGAGCTGCGATAGGCTGAATAAATTTTCAATCTTAGCTAATTTAAATGGAAACTAGCACTCTTGGTTAGTTTATGTTTTAGCAGGAAATGCACAGATGGCACAGATGCATTATCACTTCTCTACTCTTAAAGTCTGATTGGACGGAAATACTAAGTGGTCGTGGGAATATCGGGTATAGGGGTCTCCTAGAAAACCGTCACCTATCCAAAGATAAACCACGGCAAGTGCAACTCATCCACGACCTCATTTTGCATAGGCTTTTTATACAACGGTAGGTCAGCTTATTGTGAATAGGTATTTGCCGTCGAGCATAGCTACGGTAATGGCGAATTGAGTCTGCCTGGGTCATGCCCCACTGGCTTCAAGGCAAAAAGTTGACGAGCTGAGGTCTTTTAGTGTTAATGATTTTGATTTATTGTGAGGTGAGTATTTTGTCACGGTTATTTAAGAGTGAGTGGCGAGCGATTGCGTAAAGAAATGTGACTTTTTAAGGCAAGGGTTTTCGACACAATGTTTATTACTAAAGGTCAAAATAAAATCAAAAACCTTTATTTCGAGTACAGTTTCAGGCACTTTTGAATGGTCGAACAAATTCAAAAAAAAAGCTACAGTCCCAGTCACAAGGTATGATAACTGTGAGTGTACTGTAGTTGCCCATTTCCAGGTACCTAACATATTTTAGACATAGTACTTTTCAGTCTCATGTCTAGGAACAGATCACAATTGCACCCAATACGTATTGTCCTCGGGTCCTGGTGATTGAGTTACAATAGTGTGGGTGGAATGATAACCAATAGTTGGACAGGTTGGGTGTAGGCCTGGAGACAGCAGCAAAAAAGAAAAGATTATTGTGCAAATATTACAATTTCTTACTGTTAGCTTATAAATGACGGAAAAGGATTGATCCATTATCTACAGGTACCTTCGGCTAGACAAAGGCTACCATTTCTAAAAACAACACCGCTTGCTTCACCAGTACCCACCCGATTTACACGACATAAAGATATCCATATTTTTTCCATGAAACGTGAGTAGTATGGTGGTACAGTCAAAGTCAATAATCTGAAGTGGTAAAGCAATGGGCAGATAAGCATCGTACAGTCGAGTGGAAGAGTGATTAACGTAGCCGCGCCACTTTGAAGCGGCTGCGCGTTGTCAGCTCGGATTAACATCCGCTACTGAACTCACGTCTAGTTTTTAGGGTTCCTTACCCAAATGTTGGGAACGAAACGCTTGATTTCTGAGGCTCAGCTATCTGTCTGCCTGCTCTTTTGAACTGTACTAGGTAGACATCCATTACTCAGAATGTGTTTTACTCGCTATTGCAACAATTACATAATATAAATTAACAATAATTATGCCTGTAATCCCGGAAGGGTCAAACAGAGGTGTACCTACGTTATATTTTAATAATATTTTTTCATGTAATAGGGGTGAGCCTATTGCCATCAACCGGGCACAAATTCAGACTATGTGGCTGCTACTGAGAAATTCCATAAGGAAAAACCCAATAACATTTTGCCCGACGTGGTAATCGAACCCAGAAACTCATATTCAGCAGTTGCGCTTGTGACCAACGAAGCAGTTGATTATCAATAAAAATATCGTAAAAAAAAAACAAAAGGGGTCCAAGATAAGTTATTTTTCAGATGTTGGTGCAGTACGGAACTCTTCGTATGCGAGTCCGACTCTCAGTTCGCTGGTTTTTCATTATTCTTTTTTTGTTTTGTTTAACCTTTTCGTGCTCGATGTTACCTCGGTGGAACAAATTGTTATTTACTTAGTTTCGCTTTGTTCTTGTTTTCGGAAGCGATTGGGATGAAAAATGTTCTTGGAATGAATCTGTGCGATTTCATATTGGTTCGGCAGTTAGGGTAGTGATTGGTTTGACGGAACAGGTGGTAAATATTAGTTATTGAAGTTTCATGGCGAAGGTAATTGGATATAACACTACTACTGGTATTTATCTACACTAATATTATAAAGAGGAAAGATTTGTTTGTTTGTTTGTAACGAATAGGCTCCGAAACTACTGGACCGATTTCAAAAATTCTTTCACCGTTGGAAAGCTACACTATCCGCGGGTGACATAGGCTACTTTTTATCCCTATATTCCCACGGGAACGCGGGTGAAACCGCGTGACGTCCGCTAGTGATTAAATAGAGTGAATCTGTCAAGGAATATTCGAATTGATTAGCTGTCTTCACAGTTCAGAATAACATGAAACTGGTGGAGTAACTGACATCTAGTTTTATTTTATAGATTAACATTTTAAGAATGCAAAGAGAAAACGTCTGTCATTATGAATAATTATTCAATCAATCTTGTTAATGTAAAACTACTTTTTCTTGTTATAATTAATTACGTAGATCAGGTGGCCAACCGTGACGTCGTAAAGGAGTATGGTTTAATTCTTATTCCTATATAGCTCTGTCAACTTTTCACACTAGTATGACAAACAATACTCCTTTAATACGTTATGGTAACCCCACTGTTTCACATACATTTGAAGTAAGAATTAAGTAAAGAGAGTGCGAGACCGACTCGCACTTGGCCAGTGTTTCGTACCAATACGGCAAAAAAATCGCGTTTGTTTTATGGGACCTAAATATTTATTTTATTTTGTTTTTAGTATTTGTTGTGATAGCGGCAACAGAATACATAATTTGTGAACATTTCAACTGTCTAGCTATTGCGGTTCTTGAGATACCGCCTGGTGACAGACAGAATGATGGACAGCGAAGTCTTAGTAATAGGGTCCCGTTTTTACCCTTTGGGTACGGAATCCTAAAAATGATCCGAAACGCCAAAAAGGTTGACATCACACCTCATAAAAGATGATGCTATCAGTCAGCGTGTGATAGCTGAAAGTTATGATGATAGGAATGATGGTCAAACGTATTATTTTGTAACGGAGATATAATACTTCAAGTTTTTATAAAGCTTAAACCATAAAATAAAATTACAAGCCTTGATAAATAGAAAATGCATATTTTAGAGTTCTAAATGCACCCCACATCGCATGAATGATATTTCCGTACAAACCGTCAGTTTAAAGTACTCATCACGAGTACTTAACCAAAAAATAATAAAAAACAAAACCCTTCACGGCACTCTGTTTTCTCACCCAAAATAAACATATCAATTTATACCGAGGAAAGTCAAACAGTTTTTAATTTAATGTGTTAAAGAAAAATAATGTGCTCTCTCGAGTTTGATATGTAAACATTTTGGACGTTAAAATCCATTAGATGAAGACTGGCTTTAATGTTCGGAGACAGATTGACAAACAAGTGCTGGCAATTGGGGGCGAGGGGGGTGAAGTAAGAAGGGGGGAAACGGCACGCTTTTTAAGTTCCGGTAGGAAAAATGGAAATGAATAATGACTTCTTCTTTCATGTGGACTTTGAATCTAACCTGTAGCTATTTAGGTTAGGAATGACGCCAGTTTTTGGGGTTATATCTTCTGGAAAGCTCGAAAATAGTCCAGGACCGAAATATCTGAACCAGGACAAGAGACCAGCAAAATAAAATGGGCACTGATAGAGGGAGCCTAAGGTAGAATGAAGAGATTTCAATTGTTTTTACTGTTTACGTAGCTTATAGCAACTAGCTCCTGTACTATTTTTGAAAAACACGTAAATCCAGCTGCAAGGAATTTTCTAATTAAGATTGCTATTTAACAGCTGCAGAAGAGTTTCTTTTTCCATGACACTCTTTATGAGCAGCTTTATGCTGGATTGCGTAGAATTGGAGATACAGCAAATGCAGCAGTCTAACTGTGAACCACTGTAAGCTGGTGATAATAACTATTCAAACGTTATTTACAGTTAGTTCACTCATAACTTTTGTCTTACAAAGTAAACTCGTTGACGTAATGAAACTTGTATCTCCTTCTCTATCTACCAGAGCGGCACATGATAGAAGGACGGCTGTTAATTGACATTGACAGCAAGTCTCTTTGACAGCCCGTCTTTTTGACAGCTACCGTCTCTGACAGCCAGCTCTTTAATGTCACTCTCTATAATTGTGTATTCAAGTGTTTTGACTCATGTGATTCTTAAAAAAGCAATTTGGGACACTTTTTGTGTTCATGGTCTACCAGTAAATTAAACCAACAATGCAGTCCATAACTGGCCAAAAATATAACCTCGCCCAGTCGGTCAAGACAATTGATACTCGCTTTTAAGCGATTGACAGTTGAACTTTTCGTTAGCTTTTAACAATTCAATTAATTTTCGACTTTTTCATCACCGTTATCGCTGATTCAATAATGTATTTCCCTCAGGTAGTATCAATAACATCAGTAGGCGTCCATCTTCAAGAATGGTCGGTGGATCTCTTGGTCTTTAGTTGAGCCAATTTGAAGGTAGAAGGGTTTCCTGTTTAACTTCTAGATCATTACTGACGAAAAGATATTCAAGATATTCAAGATATTCAAGACATTCAAGATATTCAAGATATTCAAGATATTCAAGACATTCAAGATATTCAAGATATTCAAGACATTCAAGATATTTAAGATATTCAACATTTTTTATGTCATAAATTTCTCTTTTTGAGTTAGATAATGGACTGGCTGAAATTCTTTGGGTATGCACCCAAAGAATTTCAGCACGTCCATTTTCAGTTCCCCAGTATTACTTGATCGCACACCGACCTTTCACCTTCCTTTATTTAAGACCACCAACAAATTCTTTACACAGATAACTACTAACTACACAATTACTTTCACAAAAAGCCGACTGACGTCACCGGAAGTCGGCGCCGCCATAAACATCCCCTGTTTACGAGTTCACCCCTTCTGATAACGGCATTGTGTCTGATAGTCTATGGCAGGATCGTGACGTACTTCCGGTGCAGCCGGAAGAGGTAATATGTCAAGGTAGACAGAACTGTGGGGAAAAGGAGTTTGTTTTTCTATAGCTGCGTTAATTTTTCAATCAGTAGGAAAAGCTGAGTTAATTTAATAGGTTTTCTTAGTAATTATTTTGAACATTATGTTAAGTTTCTGGAATGGCGACGACGTACTGGAAGGTGTGGCGTTGAAAGGTCTTCCAAAAGGTAGGCCGATGACCTGGTGAAAGCCAGAAGAATCCGCTGCATGCAAGAAAACAGGACTGGTTGATATGGGGACAGACGCTTGGCTTGCGTTCAGCAGCCGACGGTTTTCAGCTGATATGGTGATGATAAAGTTAGACTGCTTAGATGAAATTCGTATGGCAATATGATACTATTTAAAAAATCTATATAAAGGGTGGTGCCGACAATACGACAATAAATGAAACCACTGGTAGTTCTAGTTCATAGGTAGGTAGGGTAGTAGGTAGGTAGGTAGGGTGGTAGGTAGGGTGGTACGTAGGTAGGGTAGGAGATAGTAGGGAGTAGGTATGTAGTTGGTACTTAGGCAGGTAGTATGTAGGAAAAAAGGGCATTGCAACGCATGCGGGTACAGCTAGTATACTATAAAAATTGCAGTGAGCCTTCTTCAACGCAAATTCATTCATTAATTGATTATTTTTTCAATTACTAGCATGGCAGCAGTTAAAGAAATTGAACTTCATTAGACCTAGTTTCACCTGGGACATTCACACGACCTGGTTTTCCATGTTAAACTATTGTAGCTGTGGTAGCATACTAAGAAGCTTATTTACTTAAATAATTAATTAATGAAGAGAGAGAGAGAGAGTTGGTCTAATGGTTGCAAGCGCTATTACTGAGCATGAGTCTTAGGTTCGATTCCCTTGTTAGGAAAAGCGGTGGGTTTCACCATCACGAGTTTCTCAGCAGCACCCTAGAATCGCCTGGTTGATGGCAGCAAGCTTCCTCCTAGTATATTATATTTATTTATTTAAACTTCATGTACAAAAGTGGTACATAGGCGGACTTAATGCCACAAGGCATTCTTAACCAGTCAACCGTGTTATACTAGCTGATGCCCGCTTCTTCTTCAAATTATATATTAAAACCTTCCTCAAGAAACACTCTATCCATTGATGTAAACATCATGGAAATCGGTGTAGAAGTTTTGAGTTTATCGCGAACAGACAGGCAGACGCGGCAGAGAACATTGTTTTATAATATGTAGTGAAGACTTAACCATAACGTACTATTCTTCAATAATTACAGGCGCGGTGTTGCAATAAATAAAAAACTAGATCATAAAGTGAAATCCCCATTTCAACAATAAACTATCAAAGATTATTACCTAAAAATATGTACAGACAAGATAATCTTTTCTAAGTTTCAAAAACATATAATTAACGCCTTCGAAATTTAAAACAGATGCGCTCTACTCTTTGTTAAATATGTTAAATATAGCAAGTCACAGTGTATCTAAGAAAACAAACAGTGCGTCGGTTAACCGTTATTTTGAAACATAAATTCGTCTAGTAGTTAATAAGCTAGGCTCTTAATTGGTGTCGTAAATATAGTATGTAAAACAAACAAATGGTCTGTCTGTGGATCATTGGTGCAGATTATGTTCGAAGAAATGTGTAGAAGTGCCACATTTTTATGCCAACACTCTTGGTAAACACAAATAAAACAGGTGCAATTTATGTTTTTTATTGTACTGGAATGCAAGTATTTCTTTTATGTGTTTGAGTCGGTACTCCAGGAAAGTATAAAGATGTAGAAATTGGTAAATATTGCAGTTTATGTAAATAAAGCAGGCTATGTCTGTGGGAGCCAAACCTCCAACATGGGTGGTGTTTTTTTCTGTTGCTGTTTAGTTGCCAAGGTACCTGCCCCACCTACGGGGCAATTTGCTATGAAAATGGGGTTGTTGCTAAGATTATTTCTGGTTCATTTTCATTATAGTAGTCAGAACATTTATTGAAATTTCTAAATATTAATTACGAATTTTAGCGATAATCCTGTTAATACAAACCACTCAAACTTTTGTGATGAGGCATGAACGTTTTGCATCGCCGTGTTTCCCTATCTATGGCACAACCCTTTCCTGTTTTATATTTATATATTTTCTGTTTTGAAGTCGCTACCTATAAGTCCCACTAGCAGTTTTTCCGCAACCTAATTTCAATTTTATCTTAGAGAACACGTGTATAAGTCCGGTACGTAGACGCCAGTTTCACCTATCAAAACTTCATAATTAATTAAATTAGAAACACATTCTATGTAAAATGAATAAACAATAATCTACTAATTATAATGCCATGCGTTAGGAATCTTGGCGCCAGCTTTCAAAGTCTCTAAAACTAGTTGTCATAACACAATTTAATTTTTCTAAAATAATATTTTTATAAATAATTCATTTGATTGGCAGATGTAGCTTTTCAAAGTTATGTCAAACTGACAGACATTCAAATATACAGCAGAAAAGTAATTTAATGGAATTTTCATAGATGAAACTGTGTATAAAAAGAAATCAGTAACGTACATAAAACATAAACATTGTAAATTACTTTCAATGTCAAATTATGCAATGTGTTGATGTTTCATAAAAATTTTAATTTTATTTCTGACATTTTGGAGTTCTTTGGAAAAATCTGGTTGGAGCCATTCTAGAATAACGTAAGTAGATTTTTTGTATTTTTTATCCTCTCCTCGTATTTGTCAACAAAAGTAGGCTCCTTCTGTCATTAGATTTAAGTATTAAAGGATCTAAATATGGAACGATAATTATACTTGCTTTGGCTGTTTTCAGATACATCATAACATACTGTAATCAGCACTCGAGTAGCCAGTACATAGAGACTATTCAAACATAACAGTGGCGTGAACTATTAAAAAAAACCAGACTTACAAACTTTTTAAACGCAAATCTTAATGAGCAATTTAGTATGTAGCGGTAGTATAATGCAAGTTTTTGTTAAAGTTTCGTTTAAAACAAAGAAGCTTTGTAACAAAAGAAAATTCCCACACCAGAACCCCCTGTACACAAAACGCAACACACCTACCAAGCACTAACAAAACAACATAAATTATTATAAAGAAACCGTAAACCATTATTTTTACTCCCGTTTACGTTTCCGCCGAAACATATTTCGTTATAACACGACTGTAAAACTAATATTTTACGAGAGCTACTAACTCTCCGCCGATGGTTTATTACAATTTACAATGTTTCCATTGACTCGACTACATCTAGTGGTTATTCATAAATCGTGGAGAGAATTGTGTTTACACACATCAGCTGATCGTATATCAAATGTCTATTTTCATTCCCCTATCAACATACGGATTTTTCAACTAGTTATTGTGGCAAAGATTAAGGTTAGCAGATGTGCCATTAAACTTTCATTTGTTTGGTTCGTTTATAAATTAGTGAGGAATTTAGTGCTTTATGTTTTGGCTACTCGTTTTCCCACACATAATTAAACTGGGATTTATTAGATTGTGTTTTTTGGGGTTTTTAGATGCAATTTATTGTGAATTTATTTATTATACAGTGTAAGAAAAGTTTTACTAGTTCCGATATAGAGTACCTAATCTTTGTGCAATTTGAAGCTTTATTATCATCGCAACAGACTACCTCAGGGTCAGTCAACCACATTATGGTGATTAATTTAACCTGGAGCTGAGCTTAGGTATAGTGGTTTCTGTAGAATAAAAAATGGTTTTGTTACCACTGTCGTGTATACAGAAATCTTTAAACATCATCATCTGTCTAGCATTTTCCAAACTGTTAGGGACGGCTTCCAGTATTACTGGAAGCAGCTGAATCTTTCATGGAACGACTGCCTATCTGACTTCAAAAATACAAGGACCTATCAACAGATGTCAGTTCAATATGCACTTACGACTACCACTCGATGACGAATGCCATTCACAACTAAAGTTTTCCATAAGCGAACAAAAAAGTAAAAATGCTGAAAGAGATTTCATACATTTGATTTACCCAATGAAATCATATTTGCACTTATTTCATTTTGAAGGTCTTATAAAATAGCGGTTTAAAGTCCTCAAAAGTGAAGGTGTAAGGAAAAAGCTTTTAAAAAATCCAGAATGAGGACCAATGGTTTGGCCGGAAAAACCGAATTCCACAGAGAGGAGGAAGGCCAGACATGAACGTAGACGAGGCAAAAGGAGTAGGTATGTAAGGATCGTAGCAGGTGGTGTTCTGTGGTTTCTGCCTACCGTGGAAAATACGTGAGTTTATTAATGTATTGTAATAATAAAAAAAAGAGTGTGTGAGATGAGATGAATGAAATTAAACTGTGTGGTGTGCTCCAAATAAAAATAAGTAAAAGTGAAAATTCGGGCGCCTGGAGTACACACAAAACTATGCCAAGGATAGACTTACCTGCGGGAGCTTGAGACTTTTAATCTTCAAGCGGGAAGGTATCAATAAAAATCGATCATGAAAAGTAAGAACGACTTTATTACCCGAAGGCTGCTGGTTTGAAAATTCCTTTCTAATTCTAAAGCTAACAGCTATAATGTGTAAAATTAAGATGACATCGCTGTTATTCTAAGACCTGTCATTATTGCACTTTTTTAAAATAAATTGAAGTTATGTATCATAAACCATACCAAACTCCGTCGACTAAATTAGGAACCTGATGGATTATCCAAGAGCATCTTGGTGATATTCGCCGAGATTGCCAACGGCGGTCCAAGATATATGCATTTTGGTAGGGGCGTGCGTTCAAAAATTTAAGTAATATGGAAAAAAACGCCTTGTGGCTGAAAACAAACATGAATAATCGTTAGCGGATAAAAAATGGCGATTCGAAGCAGGAGTCGTGGTTACGAGCCAAAACAATTAAACTCACCGTTTCTTCCAAAAATCAAAATGTGGTCATCAGTAGATGAATGAATCCAAGCAAATAATTATAAAATGAAGTTAAAAGATCCTGAAACAATTAAATATCGGAAACTATTAGCGTCTGCTATCAAAATAGCCATGACAACGCGGAACGGACCGAAATCACAAAGAATTCGCTTACCTTAAAAAATAAAGGCTATCCAATTAGGATCATGACAAGGGCAATCGGCTACCACATAATTAGGGACTAGATGCCGCCCATCTCAAGTTATATTTTGAGATTTTATTGGAGCGCTCAAAAATCACTCCATTGATTCAAGGCTGTAGGTCGAAAAGCAAGAGATGTCAAAGTCAATTTGACAGCATCGAAAATAAAACTCAGTGTGACCACTTCACGAATCCAAGTCAACCAAAAAATGAATTTTCATAAGGCAACACCACCATTAGAGCCTACAAATCAAAGCAAAGAATTCAATAGTATGTAACAGGCTTAAAAGACTCGTTACATTACATCCCTCCCCGAAAATAAAAGAAAGGAACTTTCTTTTATTAGAAAGAAATCTTCAACACAATAGACCAGTCTTAACAACTTTCTAATTCCCAAAAAAAGAAAAGAATCATAAAAGATTCAAAGTGTAAATGAATTCTGAAAATGTCAAACGACAAGGTCTCAAGAATTTAATAAAAGTAAAAACATGCAAATGACAAAAAGTCAAAAATGAAATATGTGAAAAACAGAAAAAATTATAAGTTATAAAAACTTGTTAAATGAAACGAAGAGAGAAATCTCTTAGCGCTTCTAAACTAAAAAACAGTGCAGTTAGGCACCATCGCCACTGACTACAAATTTCAAACGAATTCGAACAATTTACCAATACAAACTACAATTTTTAGTGCAGTTAGGCACCATCGCCACTGACTAAAAATTTCAAACCACTTGGAACAGTACAACTTTGAGTGCAGTTAGGCACTATCGCCACTGACTACTATGTCAACTGCTTCCAACTCTACCATCTCTATGAGTGCAGTTAGGCTCTATTGCCACTGACTAACTCCGTATCCAACAATCCAAAAAAAATTGAAACTCCAAACAAGTTTTTTAAATAAAGCTGAAAGGCCTTATTTAAAATATTGTTACAGGCACAACCTGCAATGAAACAAAGGAAAGCGTACTGTGATCGGCTCATCACCACCGAATTCCCGAGCACAATAGCTGTAAAAGAATGTTGCTGTGACTGGCTCAACACTACCAATCTCCCAAACACAGACAAACACAAAAAATCATTGAGATCTCCAATGAGAAATCTCAATAACGAAAAGGCGAAAGCCAAAGTTTCACAATGCGATCGGCACATCACCACCGAACTTCCGAACGCAAAGAAAAAAGAATGACGAAAGTCAAAAAAAAATCCCGCATTGTGATTGGAACAACAATGTCCAACACAATGGAAAAAGGAAAAAATATGGCCGGGGCCGAAATCCCACATTGTGATCGGCACAACACCACCGACTTTCCGAGCACAATGGAAAAAAGAGTCGAAATCAAGGTCAAAAGTTACACCAAGATTCAAAAAATAATAAGGCATTTTGTAACAAAGGTTACAGAATGACCCTAAAAAGTAAAGTCCAGGATGAACGCGTTACTAACAAAGTCAAATCCGATCATTAAAGAGAATGAAACTCTAGTAAAAATGAGAAACAATTCTGTCAATGAACAGCACAAACTAGATTTAAAAATCGATTACTATTTATGACGAAGAGAAAATAGAATGATTTCAAACTATGAAAAAAGAAGAATACAAAAACTTGAAATTGAGTTCAAGTTTTTGATCTCAAGGTAAAAATAACCTGAAGTGTAGGGTTACATAAGATCCTAATAAAATGTAAACATGTAAAAGGTTACCCTTAAAAAAATAAGATCTTATACAATCCAACAAAAACGAACAAAACATAAAATAAGATCCTTTGATGTGAAAAACATTTAGTGTGGAAAAAAATTGTATTTAATTAACAAAAATGGCCTAAGTTTTATTTTTAGAATGTTAAGAATTCAAATTCAATAAATTTATAAGAAGTTACCTAACATACATCTTTCAAACTGCTGATAACCTATCATCCATCCCCTCGTACATCACACTATCAAAAGCAGCCTTCAAACAGAATTTATCAAAATCAAGACTAACACTTGGAAACCAAATTAAAATTTAATAATATCTTTAACATGATAACGTCCCACTGAACCTTTATTTAAATCTTTCAAAACATAAACGTTATCCGAAACCTTTTCAGTTATTTTACACTTTACAAACTTAGGTGCAAGCTTAGCTGAAAAATATGCAGGAGCATGAGATTGAACAAAACTTCTTCTCCACACCATATCACCCACACCAAAAGAAATGACTTTCCGACCTTTATTATAATAAGCGGCATTTCGCTTATACCCCTTTAACAAGTAAGCTTGAACTTTAACAAAAATATCACTAAGTGAATTAAGAGAAACTGCATAAGCATTCCTATTTGAAATTTCTAGTTGAGATAAGTTATCAACAGAACTACTAAAGTGATGTAATGACGCATCAAGAATAAGCTCCCTACCAAACATCAGAAAGTTAGGAGTAAACTCAGTAGCAAGGTTTACACTATTATTTAAAGCTAATTGAACATTGGGCAAAAAACTTGACCAAGTTCTATGATCATCTTTAACAAAACACGATATGCAGGTTTCGACCGTTTTATTATATCTCTCAACAGGGTTATTTTGAGGTGTATACAAAGTATTATAAAATATTTTGGTTATATTAAAACCTTTCAAAAAATCTACAAAATGTTTTGAAGTAAATTGAGTTCCATTGTCACAAACTACTATTTTTGGACAACCAAATTTGAGAAATATTTCCTTTTCAAAATGTTTACAAATTACTCTAGTGGTAGCATTGATCATTGGAAAGAACCAGCAATATTTAGTAAAAACGTCTACAACCGAAAGTATGTATCTATGACCAGAATAAGTTTTAGGTAGAATTCCTATGATATCAACTGAGAGCATAAGCATGGGACGATCAACTTTTTTAGGATTAATCATAATACCAAAAGGTGGAGATGTAGTATGTTTATAAGCTTTACAGGTATCGCAAGACAAAATGTATTGATGAATATCATTAAACATTCCCTTCCAAAAATAATGTTGTTTTAATTTCTTTAAAGTTTTATGTATTCCTAAGTGTCCAGAATTCACATCATCGTGATTTGATCTAATAGTATCTAAAATATGCTCTTTGGGTATAACAATCTTCCAGTCTAAAAGACTGTGAGGATTATATTTATTTCTACAAAATTTATATAAAGTATTATTTTCAACTCTAAAATTCTTATACTTTCTAGGAGATTTTTGACATTGGGTAAATATTTTTCTATACCAAGGGTCAGTAATTTCATCGTCAGGTAAGACTAAACTGTCCTGAGCGTTTATAGCGGCGACTTCTATGCGAGATAAAGCATCTGGAACTAAATGTAATGAACCTTTTTTATGAATAATATCGAATGTAAATTGAGAAATTCTAGCAGCCCAACGAGCCAAACGTCCACTAGGATTACTGAGACCTAAAAGCCATTTCAAACAAGCGTGGTCAGTGACAACTGTAAACTTCATTCCTTCAATATAAGGTCTAAAATGTTCTATGGAATCTAAAATAGCTAATAATTCACGTTCAGTGGTACTGTAATTTCTTTCACATTTATTAAGTGACCTAGAATAAAAAGCAATGGGATGTTGATCTCCCTTCTCATCCTCTTGACTCAAAACACTACCAATGCCCACAGAACTAGCGTCGCAATGTAAAAAGAAAGGTTTTTCAAAATTGGGACATTGCAAGACGGGAGAAGTTACCAACGAATTTTTTAATTCTTGGAATGCATTTTCAGCTTCGTCATTCCAAGTAAGTGACTTTTTAGAATTTTTACTACCTGCAGTCATTTTAGTTAAAGGAGAAGCAATATCAGCAAATTTGCAAATGAATCTACGATAATAGGAACATAAACCAAGGAAACTTCGAAGTTGTTTTACCGATTCTGGACGAGGAAAATTTTCTATTGTCTCTAATTTAGAAGGATCAGTATGCAAACCATTACTGTCAACAATAAAACCAAGATAGCGAAGTCTATCTTTGCAAAAGTTACATTTCTTTAAATTTACGGTTAATCCTGCCTCTCTTAATATATTATAAATTTTATTTAATTGTTCAATATGGCCATTAAAGTCAGAATTTATACAAATTAAATCGTCTAAATAACAAAATACAGAATTATCATACTCTGGACCAAAAAGTTTATCTACCAGTCTCTGCAACTCAGCCGGTGCATTTGTGAGACCGAATGGCATGCGAACAAACTCGTACAGACCTTTTCCAGGAACCACAAAAGCAGTTTTCTCACGGGAGGATTTCTCAAGTGCAATTTGCAAAAAAGCTTTAGAAAGATCTATTGTACTAATATACTTGGCACCTCTAAGGTTATCTAATATTCTAGAAGTATAAGGAAGGGGATAAGAATCTTTAATAGTAACAGAATTTAATCGTCTTGAATCTAAACACAATCTAGTACCTCCATCTTTCTTTTCCACCGCCAAAACAGGTGAACACCAAGGAGACTTAGAGGGTTGAATAATGCCTTCTTTTAGTAAAACTTCTACTTCATCAAAAAGTTCTTTTTGTTTAGCAGGACTCAAAGGCCAATATCTTTGTTTAAAAGGTTCACTAGTAACGTTAATTTTATGTTCAACTAAATGAGTGAGTCCCAAACCTCTTTTCTCATAAGAAATGTCTTCAAACAAAGCAATAGTGCTATTTAATTTCTGTTTCTCTGAAGGAGAAAGTTCAGAAATAGGAGTAACAGAACAAACTTGTATTTTATTATTTTGACTATCTTTAACAAGTGTAATGTTTTTCCACAAGTCTCTAGCAATTTTAAATTTAATCCAAAAGTCAAAACCTAAAATGATGGGTGGATCAAAAGAAGGAATAATTAAAAATTCTATTATCTTAGTGATATTATCACAAGTTACTGGCAAATCCATGGCACCAATAATTCTCCGAGAGGTGCCATCTGCTATAGAAGCAGAACCACAAGAAGGTCTAATTTTATAACCTGACTGCAAAAATTGTTCGTGAATATTTGAGCCTAAAACACATTTAGTGGAACCGCTGTCCAACAAACCTGAAAAAATTTGATTTCGAACTTTAAATTCTAAAAAGGGTCTAGCATCACTTTGTTTTGTAAAAAGAATAGGAGCTGAACGATAAATGTTAAAAAAGGTCTTTAAATAATCCAACCAGCCTGAAAAATCTTTATCACGAGTAACATCCTCCGGCTTGTGACTTCTAATTGTTTTTTTACACATCGAGACGCTCGAAGTTTTCTCAAAAACTTGGGCTCGATGCAACCGAATCAGTTTTTTGGCTCTTGCGAGTCTTTAACAGCCGAATTACAAACGTCACAAGTCTTAGAAGTGACCCCTGTCTTATGACACTTAAAACAAACAATACCCGGTATGGACTTACAATTTTTATATGAGTGTCCGGGTTTTTTACATTTCAGACAAGTTAAATCATTAGAAACTGCATTTACTTTTACTGAAGGTTTAACTGACTCTTTGTTGGGTTTTCTGTCTACAACAACTTCCAGTTCTTTTGCAAGTTCTAAAAATTGTTCAATTGAATCAATCTGCCTAAGAAACAAAAAAGGTGTATAAACAGGTAACATATTGTGTTTTATGGCATTAATTAAAGTTTGGTCAAACAAAGGTTCTGAAAGGCGACTGGCCATATCAGAAATTTCAGTGATGAAATCAGGAAGCGACTCAGACGGTTTCTGTTTTCTGGTGCGGAGCTCATTCTCTAAGAAATAATCAAAGTCAGGCTTATCAAAGCGTTTTAAAAGCGCTAGCTTAAGTGCATGCCAAGAAGGAATACGAAGTCGTATAGATCTAAACCATTTAAGTGCTATGCCATCAAGCAAATCTGAAAAAGAACCCACAAGGAGGTTTTCATTGAAATTTTTATAAAGAAAATATTCTTCTATTTGAGTAATAAATTCCCGAACACAAGATTTACCGCTATAAACTATTCTACTTTTCTTCAAGTCAGGCAATTTAGTGAAAGCAGGAAAGTTTTTTCGAATATTTTCATTCACAAGCGCATTCAAGGAGTTAAATGAGGGCAACGCTTGAGCTGTAAGAGCCGAAGAAGAGTGAGCGATTCTTGAGTCAAAGGGATTGTTAACATCTGTGGCATTAACCATCTCATGGACTTTCTCAATAGCATCAGCATCAACAGCAGTACAGGTATCGACATCACCCGAATCCTGAAGCGGCGGAAACTGAACTCCCTTGTCCATGACTAACAAACAGCAAGGCGAATAGCAAACGAAAAGCAAAAACTAAATTTCAAAAAGTTAAAAGTTTGAAAATAAATTCTCAAGTTTGAGGTTAAGTATTGAAGTCAATGTGGTATTCCCATGAAAAATTACTAAGTTAATTTTATCGTTTTAAAAGTGCAATAATCACTTACAAGCAGCTTAAATCTAGATAAATTAAATGTACAATATTGTACTTACAATTAGATTAAATTATTTTCTTTAAAAGTTAAACTTAGTTTTTAAAATAACTTTACTGTTGAGAACAACAAAACACGGTCAATGCTATACATTTCTGTTGGTTTTGCTAAGAAAAAAACATGTTATTAAAACAAACAGGTCAATAAACCAAATTATCAATAAGTAAACACCAAATATTGTTTACAAAGATTCACCAAATTAAGTTAAGTACTACTTATGAGTCAAAAATTAAAATAAACACAAAGTTATTGAAGTAACAATGTAGAACAAACTAATGCAAACAATAGACTCATAAGTTATTTAATAATTGTGCAATAATGACAGTATATAGGTACCAGACAAACCTACTTCAAGTCCCTGTTCGCTGAGCGACAATTGTAATAATAAAAAAAAGAGTGTGTGAGATGAGATGAATGAAATTAAACTGTGTGGTGTGCTCCAAATAAAAATAAGTAAAAGTGAAAATTCGGGCGCCTGGAGTACACACAAAACTATGCCAAGGATAGACTTACCTGCGGGAGCTTGAGACTTTTAATCTTCAAGCGGGAAGGTATCAATAAAAATCGATCATGAAAAGTAAGAACGACTTTATTACCCGAAGGCTGCTGGTTTGAAAATTCCTTTCTAATTCTAAAGCTAACAGCTATAATGTGTAAAATTAAGATGACATCGCTGTTATTCTAAGACCTGTCATTATTGCACTTTTTTAAAATAAATTGAAGTTATGTATCATAAACCATACCAAACTCCGTCGACTAAATTAGGAACCTGATGGATTATCCAAGAGCATCTTGGTGATATTCGCCGAGATTGCCAACGGCGGTCCAAGATATATGCATTTTGGTAGGGGCGTGCGTTCAAAAATTTAAGTAATATGGAAAAAAACGCCTTGTGGCTGAAAACAAACATGAATAATCGTTAGCGGATAAAAAATGGCGATTCGACGCAGGAGTCGTGGTTACGAGCCAAAACAATTAAACTCACCGTTTCTTCCAAAAATCAAAATGTGGTCATCAGTAGATGAATGAATCCAAGCAAATAATTATAAAATGAAGTTAAAAGATCCTGAAACAATTAAATATCGGAAACTATTAGCGTCTGCTATCAAAATAGCCATGACAACGCGGAACGGACCGAAATCACAAAGAATTCGCTTACCTTAAAAAATAAAGGCTATCCAATTAGGATCATGACAAGGGCAATCGGCTACCACATAATTAGGGACTAGATGCCGCCCATCTCAAGTTATATTTTGAGATTTTATTGGAGCGCTCAAAAATCACTCCATTGATTCAAGGCTGTAGGTCGAAAAGCAAGAGATGTCAAAGTCAATTTGACAGCATCGAAAATAAAACTCAGTGTGACCACTTCACGAATCCAAGTCAACCAAAAAATGAATTTTCATAAGGCAACACCACCATTAGAGCCTACAAATCAAAGCAAAGAATTCAATAGTATGTAACAGGCTTAAAAGACTCGTTACAGTATGTACTTAAGCAATGAGCAATTACATTAGTTCTTCACAAGTTCTCCCAAAGCGCGGACCGTCGCATCTCCGCCATCTAGTTATAATCACGTAAAACATCTCAAGTAGCTGTCCCGTACGTATAAATCGTGGTATTATCTCGATCACAGCTCGTACATAAAACGGACGGTAGCCGCACGTTATCGTACCGATCGCGACGATATTTACACTCACAACCGACGATTACTATCGACACTATTTGTTGTGTGTCTTCTTGGGGGACACACTGGGAGGGAACTTTGGTTATTTTTTTTTTTTTGTTTTTTTTCACAATTTTATTTATTTTATTTTTTGTTTTTTTTTCTTTCTTTTGTTACGTAATTTATTTTATAATATTATGAAAATTATTGATTTTTTTGGTTTCAAATGTATTTATGATAAATCACTAGGCAGTCTTGTAAATTAATACTTGCTCACAATTTTGTCCTTCATTGCTTAGTATCATGAAATGAGAAAAAAACATACTTACTCGTACAAAACTTCTTTTTTTTGGTGGGTGTGAAATCATCAAATGGGAGTCATTTACTACTACTCTAAGCAAAGCAGTATCTCTAACTGCTAATCTAACACTCTCGTGTTAGATTTCTACTAACTAAAAACCACCCTTCTTAGTCCTTTGTGTCGAGGCCGCGGTATCTCTTTCGAACAACCCGCAGCCCCGACGGGCCTTGTGCAAGCCTCACATAAAAGCCTCTATCAGATAAAAACCTAATTAAAAATCCACATCCATAACCACACAGCAGCAACAGTTAATACACGAACAAGTGATCGATTACAGTCATCAGACCATAATTTATTTCCCGCAGTAAACTTACAAGCTGAATAGAATGACAATCAGTTCATTAATCTTATCTAATGCATCATCAAGATTAGCATTGAACCAGCAAAGAATTTAACATCGGTTTTCCTTGACTTACTTTTATAGATGTGAATTGTTTTAATATATTGTTGGAGTAGGAGATAAGATTTTATCAGTGCTTTTATGGCTCTTTATGTTTGTGCAGAAATTAAGTAAAAATATTGAGTAGATCCTACACAGTTATACTTAGAACAGAAAATCAACGACAGAGATTTTCCATTAACTTTATACTCTAAAATAGTTTCGTTACAAAACATCACAAAGGTGTACCTTATAGTACACCCACATTTCACCAGTTATGGGTAAGTCCCATGTAATAGGGGGCGAGTGTATTGCCATCAACCGAGCATAAATCCAGACTCCGTGGCTACTGCTGAGAAATTTCTGATGGAAAAACCCAATAACGTTTTGTCTCACCCGACCGTTAGACCAATGGGGCAGTGAAAATTAATTATGAGTTAAAAATAAAAACAACGCAAATACGTTTATACTCTCAACTAAAACGCACCTAAAATACTCAGTGTATCCCAAACCTATCTTAAAACACCTGAGGTGTCGAGTTACACGACAAAACTTGTATAGTTTTCGAGTTTTTAATGGTGAGAGAATGATCCCGATACGATCACAAACATCGAATTATTTGATCGATAAAGTAACCAGCCGCGCTGACACACTCATTTTCACTTTGAATAATTTGAATAAGTATTTTTATTACGAATAAATGTTATCTAAAAAAGGAATAAATTGTTCGTTTTGCAATAAAAAAATAATCTGATCTGAAAGCGTGTGAAGTGACATGAATTGGTACTTTTACCCTACGTAGGAGAGTGATTCTAGAATTTCACTTTATGTAATGCGGAATAACTTCCTGTGCATGTATTTTTGGGAAAAGTTATGTATGCTGCAAGCAAAAGTGATCAAACTAAGATAGATTACTCTTATAAATGACTATGTTGAGTTGAATAAGTTGACTAAAGAAAAACGCACCATAAACAAAATAATATTCATCCTATGAAAAGTATCAAGAATTTGTGACAGAAAATCTCTGCTCGATAAATATTTCTCGACGGTATGTTAATGCGTGGATATACGTAAATTAGGCTTCATTTAGGATACGTTAGAAGCTTTTTTTTCGTAACTATCATCGGCTCTTTTTTCAAACGATCTACACAATCTAGACCAGCTCTTGGCTTCAAAAAAAATTGAAACACAATAAATAAAAATACAAAGTAGCCTCTGTTTTTGTAACTAAAAACCTACCATTTCTCTCCTAAACTATCAATCATAGGATCTTTTTATTGCCATCAATATATTATATTAAGTAATGCCTAACTTTCTTAATCTATACTAATATTATAAAGCTGAAGAGTTTGTTTGTTTGTTTGTTTGTTTGTTTGTTTGTTTGTTTGTTTGAACGGGGTAAACTCAGGGACTACTGGTTGGAATTGAAAAATTCTTTTAGTGTTGGTTAGTCCATTTATCGAGGAAGGCTTTAGGCTATATAACATCACGCCACAATCAATAGGAGCGGAGCATAAATGAAAAATGTTGCAAAAACGGGAAAAGATTTTCCTTTTTGAGAGCTTCCGTTGCGTGCGCTGCGAAAACGGTTTAAGTTACGTAAATATCATGTATGAAGGAATTGTTGCTCTTTAAAAGTTCTAAAAAAAAGTCCGCGACAGCATATGTTTATCTTTTACGATTGACTCACTGTAACCATTTTTTTATATTAAAATGTTAGGTTAAAAAGAATTATATTTTGCGAAGCTTATTTAACCCATATGGTATTAATCTATATCTAAATAAATGTGTTTGCTAGCACGGAAATTTAATATAGAATATTTGTGCCCTTTACTTTATATAGTTTAAACAAATATCTTAGAAGATATCGCAATGTAAAAATATACGGGCGACTAAATAATTAGCGCGTGGCAGTCATTCGGTCCGGTGCGGTAGGGGCCTCTGGCCTCTGGGGGCTCCGCAGAAATTCAAATTCAAAATATTTACTGCACCATAATGTTTACAGGTACAAAGGTGTTACTTTATATTAAACAGTAAGAGATACCTATAGTAATTGTTACTTTAATAATATAATCGAAGTCAATCTAAACTAATAGGTATTGTATAGAGGAAAGGTAAGATTTTTTGTTTGTTACGAGTACGATATAGCTCAATTTAATAAGTTGGATAGTCGATTTATCTAGGAAGGTTATAAGCTATATTATGTGTTGCAGACGAAGTTGCGTGGGTCAGCTAGTTATTTATATGGGTTGTTTTTACCGAAATCGCTACTCACAAATCGGGTAGCTACCCCTCTAGCGCCACGACCAAGGTCAATGGCGTATATCCAGCTCTCAAGTCAAGTCAGATGCCCATTGGGAGGCATGAAAACTTACACCAGGCAATGAACTAACCACACGAAAAGAAAAAGATGATAGCAAATCTTTCTAATTTCAATAATTATGTCGCAGAGACGTTTATACAGACGCCAGTATGTCACGCTACTACAACCTGTCAAATGTCTTTAATAAATTAGCCAGTTTCGGCTAGCTTGATGAACTTGGCATCTGTACTTACCTACCTACATGATTCTGAGGTTTTTAGATTCTTTGAGAATCACAAAACGAATGTGCATTCTACACTTGTCAAATATACATAACTATCGCTCTAACAACCCATTTCAAAGTAAAACAAACGCAGCACGATACAGTTTTTATTTCAACTAACAACAATAAAAATAAATTGCCGCACAACGAGAACTTAATCGTTCCCCACCATAATATAAAACAAATTAATAAAAATAAAAATGTCAACGCTCACTGGACAAAAACTGGCTTCAAATCAAATGGAAATTATATAGAACGTCATCTATGTGCACACTATCACGGTTTTTATGAGCAAAACATTGACTACGCTACTTATCATTACCACAATGTAATGACTAATAAAATTACCTTTTAAACAATTTCCAACTTTAACCCAACGTACTAAGTTTCCATTGTTGGGTATTCATCAAGCAACCTATTTTAGTTTTTCTGTACATTTCAACCAACTTAATTTTACATAGAAAATATACAAAGTCACTGTATAACCAGCCTTATAAGTCGGGCTATAAAGTCCGCTGATAGAAAGCGGGTTGTAAACGTAAAATGGTGTGCATATAAAAGGGATCTGACACGATCATATAAAACGGTGGATATGAGCGTATAAAAATTCTTGAAGCGACGGTCTATCGTCATTACATTTGTCAAGTGTCGAGCGGTAGCGCGGTGGGCACAATTTAAATGATAATTATAACGTGACGGGCGCAGGTGGCCGCATACTGGAGGCGTGGTCCCACCGCCGACGGGGAGCGGTTTAAATATAGTGCTGGAGAACGGAAAATAATTTAATTGTCTGTAAATGAGAAGGGGTTGTAGCACGGAAGTCATATAATGGGGGATAATTACCGACTAACAGTTGTGCTACCATGTATTTATAACCCTTTTTTTTTTTTTTTTTTTTGGGGGGTGGGAAATCATCAAATAACCCCTTCCGCTCTTGGGCAGAGCGAAAGGGAGTGTCAGACTTCTACTGACTAAAAACCACCCATGTTCCTTCTTCGCCCTTCATGTCGAGGCCTCGGTATCCCTTGCGGACATCCCGCAGCCTCGACAGGCGTCGGCCCTTGCGGGCCCCTTCCATGTTGCTGACATCTCTTTGAGGCGCGCGTGGAACACGAACGCGCCGTCGACACGGCCTGTCGTCGTCATTAGACGGACGGACGGCGAGCTTACCCATCACTCACCGTCCACAGGCCCGCGTCTACGGTGGCCGGAAGCCATCACGTGGCCCCCGACGCCCGGATCGCCTCCCGCGGCGGCTGGGACGAGAGGTTCTCTCCCTCTCACGTTCCGCCACCTCCTTCGCTAGCATCACTGCTTCGCAGAAGGAGGCGACGGCGTCCCATTCCTCCTCGCCCCGGACCATGGCTTGCACCAGGGCCGGACGCGAGAGGTCGCCGCCGCCGATCGCCGCTACGAGAACACGGCGGGGCTCTGCCCAAGCGGGACACACCTCCACGGTGTGCTCCACCGTGTCCTCCGGCCGATCCTCACAATGGTGACAACCGGGCGTTTCCTCCCGCCTGATTCGGTGCAGGTACCTCCCGAAACAACCGTGTCCGGTGAGTACCTGCGTCAGACGGAAGGTGAGGGCGCCGTGGCGCCTCTCCAGCCACTCCTCAAAGAGGGGACTTACCGCCACTATCGTGGCGTGCCCTGCACGGGGTTGCGACAGTCGCTGTCTCCATGCCGCCATGAGATCGCACCGGAGGTCTGTCCGCTGCGCAGCAATTTGCCGCGGCAACGGAGTGACCCCCCGGTGCAGCGCCTCAGCGCGCCATTCATGCAGGCGCGCGAGGACTATCGCCTCCAGATCCCACGGCGGCAATCCGGCAAGGAGGTTCGCCGCCTCGCGGGAGATCGTGCGGTACCCACGGACTAGCCTTACGGCCATCACCTTTTGGGGCGCGTTCAGGTAGTGGGCGGCCCGCTTCCTCAAAGCACTCGCCCACACCGGGGCCCCGTAAAGGGCCATGGACCGCACGATCCCCGCATAGAGCCTCCGGCAGGAGGCGTTTGGCCCCCCCAGATTGGGCAGGAGCCACCTGAAGGCAGCCGCCGCCCGCTCCAGTCTGGGAGCCAAACGTCTGAAATGCTCCACGAAGTTCCACCGGCTGTCGAGGACGAGGCCTAGGTACTTCAAAGTACACTCGACGCCGATGGGAACCCCTCCCACCGTTAGCTGCGATCCCGACGGTGGCACATTCCCACGCCCATGGAAGCACATTGCTTCGGACTTGTGAAGTGCCACCTCGAGACCCAGCTGCCGGATCCTCTCAACGACTATCGCAACCCCGCGTGTCATATTGTCGGCCGCCGCCTCGTGCGACCCCCCCTGTGCCAGCACCAGCGTGTCGTCAGCGTAGCAGACGACGCTGACGCCGCTAGGAAGGTCGGCACGCAGCACCCAGTCGTAACCGATGTTCCACAGGGGCGGCCCCAGAACCGATCCCTGTGGAACACCGCACGACATCTCTCGCCGGTTCCATTCTCCGTCTTGACCGGGGTAGATGACAGCCCTGTCTGTCAAGTAGTCCCCGACTACACGACGAAGGTAGGCCGGCACCCGGTGATACCGGAGTGCCTCCCTAATGCAGCTCCAGGGCATGGTGTTGAAGGCGTTGGCGATGTCGAGAGACACCGCCAAGACCACACCGCCCCGAGAGACCGCAACCCCCGTCGTGAGGGCTCTCACGCGCGTGATGGCGTCCACCGTCGAGCGCCTCTTGCGGAAACCAAACTGGTGTTCCGCAAGATCCGGACCCATTACCTCAAGGTGCTCGGCGAGGCGGTTTGCAATTACTCTTTCAAAGAGCTTGCCCACCTCGTCGAGCAGCACAATGGGCCGGTATGCGGACGGCGAGTCCGCCGGGCGCCCCGGCTTCTGGATGAGGACCAGCTTCCCCGTCTTCCAACGAAGCGGAAACTGGCCTCTTTCCATGCACGCGCTTAAGAACCCCTCCAGTCGGGGCCCAAGAGCCTCTGAGGCCAGGACCCAGGCTTTGCCAGGCAAGCCGTCGGGTCCCGGGGCGGTATTTTTGGCCTTAAGCCTCCGTACCGCCACTCTCAGGTCTACCCCAGTCACCTCCGGAATGTCGTCATCGGATCCTGATTGGTCCGCTTCCGGCACCGCAGGTGGCGGAGCCATTGGCGGGGGAGGATGCTCCCCTCGCGAAGGGAACAGAGCGCTCACCACGTCCTCCACGAGCTCAGGCCGGAGACTCTGCGTCAGCGGGGGGGCCCGGGTGCGGAGTTGATTCCGCACCGCCTTGTACGGGCGCCCCCACGGATCTCTGTTGAGAGTCTCCAGCATCTCCTCGCGGGCCTGATCTTTGGCCCGCTTACGAGCCTCGAGGAGGGCGGTCTTCGCCGCTCTGTACCCTTCATACAGCTCCGCCTCAATGGCTTCCGCATTCGGAGGACGAATGCGGAGCCTGCGATGCCTGGCGTACCGGCGCCGCGCCGCCACACACTGCTCACGCAGGTGCGACAGCTCTCGCGACCACCAGTACACCTGACGCCGGGCGCTTCCTGGCCGGACTCGGGGCATTGCCATGTCGCATATCTCGGACATGGCCTCCTGGAACCAACCCGCCTCGTTGTTGACGTCGGCGGGCCTGACCGGTGATGACACCCAGGCCCGCACGATCGAGGCTTCCAGGAGGAGCTCCCGGTCCAGCTGCTTCAGCGCCCAACGCGGACCACTCGGGGTCTGTGGGACCGGCGCACTTGAGGACTGGGCAGAGACCTCAAACCGGATATACCGGTGGTCGGAATAGGTCTCCACCCCCTCCATGACGTGCCAGTCGACGACACGCTGTGACAGAGCAGGGCTGGCGAACGAAATGTCCACCACCGACTCGCCCCGCATCCGCACACACGTGGGTACAGAACCCCGATTCAGGATGTCCAGGCCTGTTTCCAGAGCCCAGCACTCGACCATCCCACCCCGCACATCCGTGTAACGGGAACCCCAAGCCAAGCTCTTGGCATTGAAGTCCCCGAGCACAAGTACGGGGAGGGAATAGCCTCCGATGACGACACTTAACTCCCTGAGGGAGTTTTGGAACTCGGCGAGAGTTCGGCTCGGAGAGAAGTAGACTCCCGCTACTACGATCTCCCCGAACCGTGCTGCTACGCACCCCTGACCCTTCCTGACCATTTCAAGGGCCGGGGTGCCGGCGGCGGCCGACGCGATGATGGTCACTGAGCCGCTTAGGTCCTCCACCCAGTCTGCCCTGGGCGGGACAAAATACGGCTCAGAGACCACCGCGATGTTGATCGACCACTGCGCCATACTCTGGAGCAACAGATCCTGAGCGCAGGCGCAGTGGTTGATGTTCGCCTGGAGGAGGCTTAGTGGGGCCATTAATGACACTCCATTTCAGCCCCCTCCGGGACCTTCTGTGGCACCACCGCTGCGGGAGTAGCGGTGGTGGCGGTGGCAGCAGCGGCGGCGGCGGCTGCGGCGTTGACGACGGTAGAGGTTATGGCGGAGGGCCTTCCCTTTCCCCTGGGCTTGGCGGGTGGAGCGCAGGCCTTACTTCCTGCCCTGTGCTCGGCCGGCTTCCCAGCCGCCGCACATGCGTCGCAGTGCGGCGTGGCCAGGCAAGCCGCGGCCTTGTGACCGGGCCGACCGCAGCGGAAGCAAAGTTCGCTGCGGTCCACCTCCGAGGTGCACCGGCACCCTACGTGGCGCCCCACATGGCACCGGAAGCACCTCAGAGGTCTGGGCTCAAGCAGCTTTACCTGCGCCCTCGACCAGCCAACCTTCAGGGTGTGGCCCTCACCCTTAATTGTGTTTTAATTAAACAGTACAGGTCTTGTCAATATGTTAGCGTGCAGTGGCTAAGTCTGACTTCCGGTGTTCTTAGAATACGAGCCTTTTTGAAATCTATATACCTGCTTAGGTAAGCCCTATAGTGTCCGAATCAGAGCACACGTATATAATCTGCATAAATTTAGTAAAATTTTCAGACACCCTAATAACACGCTTTATTATTAGGGGACAATGTGACATCATCTGTTGAGTGAGTGAGAGTGTGTGAGGTGTGATATGAAAGAAAAAGGAATTAATGATAACGTGACGACTGACAGGGCAGAATGGAAGAAAAAAACGTGTTGCGCCGACCTCAAATGACATGGGATAAGGGCAGGGAGATGATGAATGTGACATCATCTGTTAGCTCTTTTTGAACACTGATTCGGAAGGAACTGATGATGAATTGTAGTAAACCTTTTTTTTTTTTTTTGGGGGGGTGGGAAATCATCAAATAACCCCTCCCGCTCTTGGAAAGGAGCGGGAGAGCAGAGCGGAAGGGAGTGTCAGACTTCTACTGACTAAAAACCACCCATGTTCCTTCTTAGCCCTTCATGTCGAGGCCGCGGTATCTGCGAACAACCCGCAGCCTAGTAAACCTGCCTAGTCTTTTCTTTAATGAAGTTAGCTTCCAGTTTAACCGGAAATAGCTAAACAGTATTTACATATTACAGTATTCTACATGAAGTGATTGCTTATCTGACCTCAACCTCAACATTCCTACAAAACGTTCTCCTCCCTAGCGATTCTCATTATTCGGCAAACAGTTCAAATAATTATATTTGGCCTAAAGTTCAGCTACGCGAACTCCACACAAACGAACAGCCTATGGATCGCGACTCGCTATCACTGAGACCACAACCCATTGACGGATAAGGACATATTTATGTGCAACATATTTTTTCAAAAAATATTTACGTTGGTTCGTGTATAGACGTTTGTGCGTGTCACGACATACATACATACAGACATACATCGCAGTTTATTTTTATATCAAACGCATGTTATGTCAATATAATACTGCATTTTTCATGACGCGTAGCTGAAATTGTTTCAGAGTGTTCGCGCTCTTGTATATGTTTTATTTTATTGAATTCATAAATATTATTGAGCTATGGTTATCAGAAATTGTTTTGAAGTAAAATTCCTTTGAGTTTTATTTATGTTTCCTCTAGATCAAGGCAATACAGTAAGATATTTAAGGTCTACTTGTTTTGTTATAAGAAAAAGATATAGTCTTAAGTACGATTGAAAATCTTACTCTACACGATCTACCGAAACCTTTGAAGGCTCTGAATGAAGTATTTTGCCTAAATTTACAAATCTAGTTACGAGCAAAATGTTTACTTTAATAGTCTGTTTAACAGCTGAGAAAATAAAGTATTATGTCACACAGACACAAGACACAATACTCGTAACTTTCGAAGGTAACATTTAGAATGATTCATAGGATTCTAATTCTGGCACTCGAACCAAAAACATTTATCAACAAACATGCTAACTCAAAGAAAAAACAACTATATCCACCTCCAAAACCTAAAGCCACTCACCACTCCACGATCTTTTCAATCCATTTTTCATCGTCACAGCTGCAAGTACGTCTAGATGAAGAGTATCATGCACCTTTCAATCTACCGTCAGCGGGTGACGGCCAGAATGGATGGCAGGAAAAAGCCTGACGATCCAAATTGCATACGGATAGTCCCAAACGACGTTAGCTTCGACTGTGTGGAGCATGGAGCAATTTCTTTGACGGTTTTGAACGCTTTTTACGTGCATTTGTATTATACTGTGCGTACTTTCCATTAATAATAGTTGTGTAAAGAAAATCTTTTGATTTATTCTTATATTATAAAGTAGCTGATGCCCGCGGCTTCACCCGCGTGGATGTCGGTCAAATTATATACTAAAACCTCCCTCTTGAATCACTCTATCTACTAAAAAAAAACGCTTCAAAATCCGTTGCGTAGTTTTAAAGATTTAAGCATACATAGGGATATAGGGACAGAGAAAGCGACTTTGTTTTATACTATGTAGCGATGTAGTGACAAGCAATCAACAGCTTTACAAATTTTTATGCAGTTTTGTCCAGTTCTGTATGGTGTCGGACGTAAAGAATAGCACTATCCCATATCTTCCCGTGGGTGTCGTAAGAGGCGACTAAGGGACTTACCAGAGAATGGGCAGCAGCGTACTCTGTGTAACAACCATACAGCGATCGCCAACCCGCCTGCCAAGCGTGGCGATTATGGCAAATCCCCCCTTCTGGGGGAGGCCTATGTCCAGCAGTGGACGTCTTATGGCTGAAATGATGATAAACGGACCCTTCACGAAGTCGTCAACCAGGCATTCTTATCATACATCATCATCATCATTCATTTTTTCTCATATTTTTTTCTCATTGTATTCATTTGATTCTGAACATCAAATTAAGTAATTACGCGAAAATTATGGCTGGGATACGACTTTTTTTGGGTGAAAAATCACGCTTTACGGTAGAACTCAAGCACTAAAACATTGTACTGATTTGATCAAGAAAACCATCAATCCATCACCAGGCATCCTATCTTGAGGTTTACGCACCATACGACCACCTACACCAGTTGCTCTCACCATACGACCACCTCTAACTAAAGCAAATTTCCTGAAGAAACCTGAAGATATCACAGCTCACAATGAATCATAGCTCCCATTTATCTCTGCACAGCCCTACGTGTAATTGGTATTGGCTGCGAACAGGCGGAGACATATCAATTAAAATAGCGCGGCGCTCGAACATGTCGGCCACTGCTGTCGAGGTGAGCTGCCAAGAAGTTTTGGATGCGGCAGTTTATTGAGGAGTTTAAGTTTTTACAGTTTACTTTTACGTTTTTTTAGTTCCAAGGTTCATAGGGCGAGCCTTTTATGTCTTACTGAAGAAAAACCCCAGTAGCACTTTGCATGACAGAATCCAACACAGAACCTCGTGTTCAGCAATTGTGCCTGTGACCACTAAACCAACGCAGTAGTCAACCTATAATGTTCCCACAAAAAAAATATTCTCATTAAAACATAAACAAACATTGACCTTGGTGGTGATGTTCTTCAGTAAGATCAGTTGTGCAATATTCGCAACGCGTGTGCATTGACGAAATATTTGAACGTGGAGGAAGCAAAAGTTGTATATAAGAAACGTAGCAGCTTAGTTTCCACAGTGATAAATAGCGTATCCTATAAAAGGACGGATAATTTTTTTTTTTTTTTTTTTTTTTTTTTTTTTTTTTTTTTTTTTTTTTTTTTTTTTTTTAAAAACGTTGCCCCACACTAGGAATTTCTCCTGTATCGTGGGTGCGTTCACAAACATTTAAACTCACATACACAAATACCCAGACCCGAAACAACTACCTGTAGGTCATACAAATATTTGTTCCGTGCGGGAATCGAACCCGCGACACGCAGCGCAGCAGTCCATTGCTTGAGCCGCTGCGCCAACCGTATTGCCAGTATAATATAATGTATCTATTCCACGCATTGAAAAGCTGTCAAGAAGTAGTTGTAGGAATTTGCTACATGCAGCGGTAGTGACTAATGGGAAAAATCATCAAAGACATTCGTACTAGATATTGAATGTCTTTTGGTAGTGTTTAAGATAATGGTGAACGTTGATGGACACTAACGTGTACTCTAGTACTTTGAAGACAAAAACTAAATGTTTGCGAATAAAAAGTGCCGCATCAAAAGATCCTCAACCAACCTACATCTTGGCACTGACACCGCGATATATGAGCACCATTCTCCATTTAAGGAAGGTTTTACATTTATACATATTCTGGCAATAAAGCCTTTGGGCACCTAATGGCATGTACTGACTGTTTATATGATAATATCACCGGCTCCACACGACTGGGTAAGTGGCCAGTTATATATAATAGAAGGAACCTATTTTGTTAAGTGATTCTTATTTTTTACAAGTTTTTTGTTTGATGTTATATTGAGTTTAAAGGAGGCGGATACGCTTTCATACCATTTTCGTAAATAGTATGAACTCGGTAACGTTAATCAATTATAATTGAATCGATATTCGAATTACTTCGTAACCTTCTTAATTATTGGATTTTTCATTTTCCAGATTGTAAAATGAGTTGATTTTTCACAGTTTGAAATAGAAAAATTTAACCTTTTTTTTAAGCCATATTTCAACTTATTACAATCAGGCCCAGAAGTCCCCGTCTCCTTTTACAGTTTAAATATAGGGTGTAAAAATACCCTTAACACAAACGAAGGGCACTTGTTCTCCCCACCACTGCGATATTTTTTTTTGTTCTAGACCATACCTGGGAACCTCCTAGTTACGGAGATATAGGGGGTCAAATTTCCACACTTTTCTCAGCTGTTTTTGTAAATACTAGTTTTTCAGGTTATAACTTTACTTAAATTACCTCCATGACCCGTTTACTATTCAAAGCATCCACTAGCACAATGGTTTGACAGTGCTACATTGAGTTTTACCGTAAAATGTGATTTTTGACTCCAAAAAAAAAGTGGTTTCCCAGCAAAAATTTTTGCGTAGGGGTACTAAGTTTGATGTACAGAATGCTTGGTTGACGGCTGTGTGATGGGTTGATTTACACCCCGTATACTGGATGTAAAGGACATCGACGCGCCAACTGTTGCTATGAATGACATGATTCACGCCAGCATTGGAATTTTGCGTCGATTATATTACTGAAACAAATCTGGTATTTCAAACAATGGTTCAATACTTAAACGAACTAAATGTATCGAGCAGGAAATATCCTGCTCGATACATTTAGTTCAAAGTATTGAAATTATGGCCAGTTTACGTATCGATATCCCTTAAAACAGTAATGCTTCGGAAAAATTCACAATGTCTTTGACGGTGTTTTATTTATAACATAACTGTACTTCTTGTACTCTAGTAAAAAATTAAATGATATAGATACAACATTAAATATGAATGCTAAATAACAGTAATTATAGACCTACTCTTGTTAAATATAGATGCATTACGGTGCATGCACGATGTTTTTGTTATTAGAAGTGACTATAGTCTCCATGAAACCTTCAAGAATGCTTTAAGCGGCATAGCAGTCTTCAATAAAACATATTCTTATAACTTAATTAAATACATAGTTATATAATGAAGTACACAGATAAACTGAGTTAAGCACATATTTAAAGTACCCAGCAATCATTGAATAACTCAGTGATAAAATAACTGACATAATTCTCGCAATTATTTATAGTAGTTACTGTTAATACTTAATTATTAACAACTATTCCTTACTGAGAAATAATCAAGTTTTTTATTATATTGATTGCGTTATTTTTTAATTGGACTTGCTTGCGTGCCGTTACGATGTATTATCGTAATATTCTTTTATATAACATAATATATATGTATCTTTAAACCTGTATTGCTGAAGAAGTAAGCAGAGGTGTCAGTACAACCATCGTCTGCAAAAGAAAACGCTGTGAATGCATGTTTTAACATTTGTTTCTATGAAAGGCGGCAAGAAAAATATTGATGGAGGCATAACATCAGACCTGTAATCCGCGAAGGGTTAGCCAGAGGAGTACCTAGTACACCCACATTTCACTAGTTATGTTTAGGTCCATGTTATAGGGGGCGAGCCCAGTGCATTAGCTGGGCTCAAATACAGCCTCCGTGGCAGTTACTACAAAATTCTTGATGGAAAACCCAATTTAAGCATTGCTCGAGGCGTTGAAAGGAAAAGCTTTTCAGTTCTACTAATTGCCATACTATTTCAGTTAAGCACTTCATAGGTACAGAATACAGTAGAAAAGGTGAAAAAAACAGGGAAACCTAAACTTTGAAGCTGGACTCACAAGCACGCAGAAAATCCTTCATAGAATTATAGCTACATTTCAGCGTCTATCATCCTAAGTTGTATGACATTATCTGCTTGCATAACCAGTTTAGTATTTAGTATCTACCAATTCGCACTGGGCTCGCGTGTTAGATTATAGCCCCTCCTATAATCATATAGGGAATTGCTAATTAATCGTTTTAAAACAGCATTATACAGATGGCTTATCGATAAAACCTTTTATTCTGTAAATGAGTACCTTAACTTTAGAGATTTACGGTGACATTTTCCTATTCTAATTAATTTATTGATAAATTATTGACATTCTTATTATTATAACATATCAGATCAATTATTAAATTCGATTTCAGTGTATTATTTAATTTTGCATGCTAGTTTTAGCGAATTGTGTAAGCTACTGTAACAAAACCTGACCATCAACATTGTACTACAATTCTAGCAAATAATAAATTTCATTTCATTTCCCTCTACTGGAGAGGAGGCCTGAGTCCCTGCAGTGGGAACATTATAAGCTGATGATGATGATAACCAGTTTGCATGGAAAGACTCAGCTTTTCGAGATTCTGACTACTCATAACTCGGTATGTAAGGATTAATCACCCATCTACGGGCTGACCTCGGAAACCGTCCCTTTGAAGAAGTTTGAAGAAGTGCGGCTTATTATTTAGAAACAAGCAAACAGAAAAACAATTAACTATGACAGTACGAACTTCTTAACTACTCCACGTGCATAAATCAATAAATAAAATACTGAATCAACACATAGCAATCAATGACAGAACTTCGGACGTTTCGTAATAAAACTGTGTCATTGTAAATAGGTTTATTAGCCCAACATTTTTACGATAGTAGTTACCGTTCAATATTTTTATGGACTCGTTACAATTGAACTTTATTATCGTTGTGAATTAATGGAATATTACGATCGAAGTACTTACAGTATTGTACTGTGGACATTTTGTTTTTGTTTGTAATTGACATTGCCTTTGACAGGTTAAATAGATGAATCGCTGGTGCCGCTACTGTAAGGCTTCGTTCGTACAGATCGGCTCGGAGAGGAGAGCAGATGTGATATCACGTTTAAAACAGAGTTTTGAATCATTATAATAAGATTTATTTTTACATGTCACTACGCATTATGTTTGCTGTCAAGAATTCTCAATAACAAAAGAAGTAACATGTAAAAATAAATCTTATTACAATCATTCAAAACTCTGTTTTAAACGTGATACAAAAGCTCTACAAGCTCTCCTCTCCGAGTCTGTCTGTGTGAACGGACCCTAAAGCTCACTCAGCTTAGGTATAATGTAGTCAAAGTCAAAGTCAAAGCATTTATTTCAATTAAACCATTACTGGTACTTTTGAATGTCAGAAGAACAATTCATAAAACGTATTCATAAACGTGTATTAAGTCCAATAGATTTTAGGAGTAGCTCGTGGTTTAATAAGAACTGTCATTCGAGTCGATCTTTAGGTTAAGCTGCGCTTGCCAAGGTTGGTCTGTGGATGGGTGACCGCCCATTACATACCGAGTTTTCTCCGTGCCTCGGAAAGCACGTTAAGCTGTTGGTCCCAGCTGCCATATTATATAGATCTTTGGCAGTCGTTACAGGTAGTCAGTGACCTGAAAGTCTGACAATCAGTCTTACCAAAGGGATCGTATTACCTAGTATTAACTGGGTTGTGGAGGTTAGATAGGCAGTCGCTCCATGTAAAATACTGGTATTCAGCTGCATCCGGTTAGACTGGAAGCCGACCCTAACATGGTTGGGAAAAGTCTAGGCAGATAATGATGAGATTTTAGGAGTAAAACTATTTTCTTTTTACTGCAATTTCAACCAAGACAGTCAATAAGTTCTTCTTTTATTTTAAAATCCACACCCCACATAACCGAAGATATAATAAAATTGTATATTTACTATGGTCACCCTTTGATGTGGTCGTAAAAATTGATCGCGATGTGTTACCACAGTGGGTAGGCAGCAAGCCAACTACCGCAGCTATGCAACCTTTAGATTCCCTAATTAATGACGCTTGTCAATTAACACGTCATTTTAATCATTAAGATCTGTCTGCGAGCTTGATATGGTTTAATTGTGACATGACAGTTTTATGAGGTGTACCAATTATTTAACCGACATAATGTCGTACTGTGAATCCTTGAGAAAACAGGGAGAAGCGAAGATTGAAAAATTTAGTTACTACTTATTTCTCTGTTTTAGATATTGCGATGTACAGAAATGAATTCTGAAAATCCATGGCATTGAGTTCAAAGATAATAAACATAGTCACATTCTACCAGCGATAACTATGAAGAAATAGTCTAGACTTATTGTGACAATCTATCAATTGTATAATTTGTGACAATCTTTGTAAATATTTCGTTGATGTGCCTCAATAAATAAAGGAATAGTCAAAAATGTACTGGATCGACATGTCAATCCTGACAAAAGTTATTGTAGAAATAGAAAACCCGTTGAAATCATTGACATTGTCTAGACCCCTGTCCCCTCAACGTCTTCAACGTTTCAAGATAAACTTCAATTCACCATCATCATTTCAGTGACAGCTGGACATAGGCCTCCCCTAAGTGTCGCCACATTGATCGGTGCCGCGCGCCTCGCATTCAGCGGATCCCCGCAACCTTCACGCAAACTTCAATCAATCTTCAATAAATTCATACAGTTTTCCCATGATATTATTTATGTTGTAATTCAGGATCGAAACTTGGTTCTCTCCACCAAACAAGGTCTGCTGCCTCACATCAAGTCGGTACCACATGCACATAAGCTTATCCTTTGAATCCGTCAAACAACTCATTCATCCTTCCTCTGTGTAAGTCATAAAAACTCGTAAAACGTATCGCCGGCAGCATTCACATAAATCAACGGTTGTAAATTTCAATTTTATTCGACAATTAAACAGGCGGGCTTTCTCGCCGGCAGTAAATACGCGTAAATACGTATAAATACGCATAACTACGCGTAAATACTCGTAAATACGCATTATCGTTAAAACGTCACTGTTGTTGTAAATCTAACTGAATGGCAACGCCGCTGTCTTGGCATAGAGTAGGCGAATGGGGGAGCTTTGTGCCTATATGACTGTTGTATCAGAGAGGTTTGTGTACTTACAGGTACAAACTGGCACGAAGGCGTCTCACTTGTGTAAGTTAATTTTTATTATTGGATGGAGAGAAGAAAGAATTTTAAATTAGATTTTCTTTCCTTATCTTCTCTATTCTTAAACAAAACTTTAACAAATATTCTTCGGGGTGGAAGGGGTGGTGGTTGTGGAGCTGTGTCGCAAACTACATAACTCCACCTTCTCTTAGCCTAAAAACAACCAGTTTTGAATAACAAGCTGTGAAAGTGGCGCAGTTCTAGGCTGGCCAGCGACACGAAGGAGAACAATGAATTATATTGAGAATCTGTAGTTGTATCCGCACATTTTCTTGAACGTGTTTTTTCATCTGTTTGCAACTCGTAGGTATAGCAGTCGCCCGTGAAAACAAGCAACTAATATGTCTACGTTGCCTCTTTCTGAACCTTGCATACTATTTTATGTCTTACAAACTACTATCATTATGCAAAAAAAACTGTTCACCAAGACGTAATACATAATTCTGAAAATTAAAAAAAATCAATTAAATGCCTCAGCTGCTGCAACGTAAGTCATAAAACTCTATCTGATAGTGAGGAATTATTGTTAAAACTGTTTATTTTATTTTTAATATATAAACAGACAAGGATATAATAACTTTGCTGAAGACTTAACTCATTTTTAACTAGCGGACGTCACGCGGTTTCACCCGCGTAGTTCCTGTTCCCGTGGGAATACAGGGTTAAAAAGTAACGCCTATGTCACCCGCGGATAGTGTAGCTTCCCAACGGTGAATGAATTTTTGAAATCGGTCCAGTAGTTTCGAAGCCTATTCGTTACAAGCAAACAAACAAAGAAACAAATCTTTCCTCTTTATAATATTAGTGTAGATTATGTAAAATAACTTAAGTCAATGCGAAAATACTCTCTTAAGGGCCAAGTGCATGCAAGTCGTCACTATTATGAAATAAGCAAATGTTTAATTTCAATATTACTTTAACGTTAATAGGAAGTCGTTCAAGAATGGTTTGTTAAGCTTAAAAGGAAGGCTGAAAATAAAGAGTCATCACCATCTTCATGTCCTTATCCTATTCTATTTGGGGTCGGCGCAACACGTTATCTTTTTTTTTTTTGGGGGGTGGGAAATCATCAAATAACCCCTCCCGCTCTTGGGCAGAGCGAGAGGGAGTGTCAGACTTCTACTGACTAAAAACCACCCATGTTCCTTCTTAGCCCTTCATGTCGAGGTCGCGGTATCTCTTGCGAACAACCCGCAGCCCCGACGGGACAACTCGTTATCTTCGTTTTGTTTTCAATCAATCTTTGTATTCCTAACAAAAACTACCAGAAGTCTGATTCACAAGACAACATGGGAATCTCATGGGTATAGGTTGTATTTTCACTTAAACTCATCATCATCATCATTTCAGCCGAAAGACATCCACTGCTAGACATGGCTTCCTGCAAATGTCGCCACATTGACCAGTCCCATGCGTCTCGCATCCAGCAAATCCCTGCAACTTCACCGGGTCATCGGTTGACCTAGTGCGAGGCCTTCCAACGTAACGTCTTTCAGTTTGCACTGTCTTAGGAATAGAGATAAAGCTACACTCAAAATTACAATTGCTACAATAATTTCTTTGGGACGATATTATGGTCCCAAAGAAATCGCCTACACGGTATAACGCTGCTGCCTGTTCTTAATCTTTACTCAATAAACACCTAAAAACATATCATTCCAGACACCACTAATCTATGTTCCACAGTAGCAATACACTCCATAGTTTGCACCCAATGGCGAGACAGCATAAATATCTCTATCGAATTCTGCACCAATTCGTTACCGACAGATATCGAATACTTCAGGCCTTGCATTCATTTCGTACGAACCGATAGTATTCTGATATCGATACTATTTGAGTTTAGAAACGAATAAATTGTGGCGGAATGAGAATGGTACGAAACTAGAGAGGTATCAGTTTCAGTGGTCCTATTTGGAGAACTGCTGGAAATAGGTAAACAGTATTGATTATGTTTTAACCTTGTTGCATAGGTACATCAAGACATCAAGTTAGTACAATCTGTCAAAATTCTTTAATAGATTTTCAACATTATCGCTAAAGCTTCAGGTTAAAGGTTGATTGTGAAAAATTTAACGGTTTTAGGTAACTTGATGGGATCATTCCCACTCGTTCTACTGCACAGTCCTACGATAGAACTAGTGGAAATTTTTGTTCCCATTAGTTCTACGATATATTATAAGGGTGTTACAAAATCGTAAAACCAGCGGGACTCAAGTCTTTCATTTAATCTATCACACAGTTTAGGGTTCAATTACGGCACAAACTACCAGGAGAATAGAAGTAGCCAGGAGGTATTGAAAACATTTTTTTTGGAGATGAAAAATAAAGGATAGGTAGTAAAGTCCCACAAACTACCAGGAGGCCAGAATGGAGAATTATTAGTGTCACTATTGCATACAGTATGTTATTAGAAATCTCATTTAATAATCAAATCTATATACATTTCTAATAGTATGCGCTATCTATGTATAGGTGGCATGTAATTTAAATTGTACTTTTCCACCACATAATAAAACAATCAGAAACAAATTCCCAATCCCTTTATAATCTTATTCTTTGCGCCATCAAATCATAATAATACACCCTTTACATTGGCTGCGTAGCACAGAATTGCAGCTCTAACTTTTTGTCTTTCAACAAGAACAGAGTTACAATGTTTTTCTCATAAATTATAGATGTGCAGGCGCATAAAATCGGTTATCTAATGGTCAACCTCATGCTCGGAACTACAGTAAACCCGTTCCATGTTATTTATTGGACATAACTTGACATACTGATTTATGCCTCCAGTTTAATTTGTGATATTATTTTGTGTCGTGAATGCGAAATGATAATGTCTCGTAAATGTTGTGTCTTACATTTTGTTTGCTGATTTACATTGTAATATTATAATTTGTAAGGAAAATGGGTTGGTTCTTGTGTTGTATAGGGACGTAAACTTTAATGTTAGCTTCTGAAGTAATGTGCATTCTGATGTAGGGCATAAAATGTGTAGCAGGTTGTCACCTTATATTATGCAAGCAGAAATATTTTTCTGCAGACTTAGTTTTTGCGATAAAGTTGAAAATCTAAGACAGAAATTTGACAAATTGTAGTAGTTTGATGTGCTGGGTTCTTCACCTTATTTTGAATGGTAAATGATTATTTATTAATAACTTTTATTGTAGATATAACTCAAAGGCCGCATCTTGCACCTTAGTCTACGAACCACCCATTTGTTGTCACTGTACTTCCTTCCACCGTCTCATCTACTCCAATTTGCAGCCCAGGCCCACCAGAAATGTCCAAAACTACTACAAATGACAGACTCGGAAAGTTTAAGCCATCTAATCTGTTTCTATATCGAAAACTTATATTGCATACTGCATTTTTTATTTAAATATTATACTATTGTCACTCTTACATGAGTCTATTAGCTCCTTAAACACAAACAGTTGTTAAGATAAAAAATTAAAGTAAATAAAAAGAAACACATTTTCTTTATAAAATACGTTTCCTAAAGCGATCGTTTGTCGTTGCTCCAACGTTTTAATTCAAGTTTAAGTACGGGAAATAAGCGATTACTGAGTTAACATTAACTTACACTGTCTAAATTAAAAGTACATTTTTGCAGTAATGGGAACAAGTGACTATGCTAAGAAATAATACAGGAACTCCCGCTATATGTTGTGGGAAACTAATAAGAAGGTTCTATGAAATCCTTGCTCATTTTTAACTTGCGACAGGGACTTTTTGAAGACTTTTCCGCAACTTTTGTGAATCTGTGCCATACTCGTATTAAATCTCACAGGTACAAGATACAACCTCGTTGAAGAAGGATTATTTTGTAATATATTATCTCTTCACAAACCTGACTTAAAACTAATGTGTACAAAAAATGCCGCCACCACCAGCCAGCTAGCCTGCTAGCTGTGAGACACTGGTACCCTGTTGGGTTTTGGAAAAAAACCTGTGTGTGTGTGTGAGAGAGGATGGTACAATCTCACTGAATTCTTTGGAGTCTTTACTCATACTATCGATTGATTAAAAGTATAATTAACACCTTGTTTAGTAAGTATGTCAAGGAATGATTTGAGAAGCTGTGGTGAGTTACCGCAGTTCCTGTGGCCACGAGAAGGTGTCAGAAATATAATATGGACGTATTGTGAATTCATTTACATTATTAATTTGTGTGATAGAGTTGAATTGCGACAGTTCAGTAACAGGAAAGAAAATAAATTCATTTATTTGGCACATGCCAGAAATGCACACAATATAAAACAAAAGTAACTAATAAAAGAAAACAAGAAAAACGTAGTTGAAACAAAAAAAATATTATCAAGATGCACAAAAAAAAATACCTGCTGCGGCTGAATGGCTAAATAGTATCTGTATACTTAATTCTAGCCTATATGTCTAAGGTCCTTCATATTGTTCTGATGTTTGCATTTAGCAAGGTTTCAGGAAGTTACATTACATTCGGTCCACACAGCCTATCGCAGACCACAGCTGGGCAGGGTCTGTCCCAAGTTGCTTCACAACCAGCTGTGTTTTGCGTGAAAGAGTGTCGTTCTATAGTTTAGAATTTCCTAAAAACCATGGAGTTCCTACAACAACGCGTTTTAAACATAATAAGACACTCAATAATCAAATTAGTGCCACTACAGATATGTTTAGATAAGCTGGCCGTAAATTCCAGCAGTTCAATTACAGGTCTATTTAAACTGGCTGAGTGATAACATTGTTACATAGTTCAATACGTTTTCTAGTAAATGTAAAATGCTTGAATTAAGTTGTTAAAAGTAGTGCAATAAAGAGTTGGTTAGAATTTAAAGTCTTGTTTAAGTATCTACTGGGATAGTTAAATAATGTTCCATTTTCAGACAAAAACCACTCTTTCCTATAATTTCTGACTTAACTTTTGACCAGTTTTCCAAATAAGATTTTAAACTGACATGGTCACTAGCACTATTATTTATACTGAAAACGGGATATTTACCATGTTTACTGATTGTTTCGAGTCCCCGATATTTCGGCGCTGTTACAAGCACCATGATCACGGATAAACTGAAGTCATTGCGGGTGGATGTTTATGAGCAGACAAACAGTCAACAGTCAATCAGTAATCATGATAAATATCCCGTTTTCAGTATAAATAATAGTTTTCCAAATTATAATGAATCTTTAGAATTCACAGTTTTGTCAAACTTGTCTTGTTCGAGTGTGTTGCCAATTTTGTAATGATTCAGCAATGCTCTACTCACAATGTTTTCCTTCATTAGAAAACATTGTGAGTAGACTTCTTTATTTCTTTTTTGAGAGTTAGTGTGGGATATTATGATACCTAAGTTAATGACTTTGTACTGCCTCGTCGGTCTAGTAGACACAAGCGCGACTGCTGAGCATGAGGTCCTGGGTTCGATTGCCAGGTCGGGCAAAGTGATATTGGGTTTTTCATCAGGAATTTCTCTGTAGCCGCTCAGCTCAATTTCTTAGTAGAGTCTGTCTCTCCCCCCATGGGGCTTAAATATGACTGGCGAATTGTGGGTGTACTAATTGGGTACACCACTGCCTTACCCTTCGGGAGTTACAGGTGTGATGTTATGTAAGTGACTTTCTAATAATTTCCACAAAGCCTGAAACCCCTGCTTGGAAAAGTAAGACATCAACTACGTACATGTTGTCCGGCTGCAGCTGGACAAATATCCCTAAGGGCACCATGGAATTGGTTTAAAAAGGATATTCACAAACCCTTACAATAGTTTCCACTGACAACACTTCCCCGTAACGATGACAGTTTCAGATTTCCTCACATCTCCTCAAAGTCCAAGGCGCTTATCTTCAAAGGTGTTTGACACTGAGCCCTCGTTATAGAAACACGCAATTTTTTTGCGAATCGCGACATGTGTTGTTTATCCTATTACATAGAACACATGCTGCTCATGTAAACATTGTTACCGAACGTTTTGAAACAAGGATACTGATAGTTTCACGAAAAAAACTATTGAAATTTTGTTCAAGGCAAGTTTGACAGTAAAACATTTCTTTCAGCAAGACTCTGGGCTCAAGTGGTAAGATATAACTCCAAAGTCGTTAATTGGGCTGTGGCTGTGGTGCTGTTTTGCAAACTATGCTTCTCCTTCTATCTTCTCCTCGTAGATCCAAGGGCTGGAAGGGGTCTTGCCCTTTTAACCCATAAACATGCAGCCTGCAGCATGCAATAATGACCTTTGTGTGACCACCACGTCGGAAGTGACGAAGTTCTGGGCTACAGGACAATGATGAAGAGTTTTCTGGTACCCTATGTTCCCACTGCAGGGACTCAGGACCTCTCTAGAAGAGGGAAGGGCATAATCCACCACGCTGGCCCAGTGCGGGTTGGTAGATGTCACACGTCTTCGAATTTTTGGTTCTAAGACATGGCGGTTTCCTCACGATGTTTTCCTTCACCATTTTGAGAGCAGTGGTGATAAAATAAATTACACGAAGTAATGTGCTTGCCTGGGTTCGAAACCACGACTGGCCGCCACCACTGGACCACCGCTGCTGCCCAACTGTTACTTGTTAGTGAAATTTAACCGATGTCTTAATTTTATTTGGTAATTTAAACACTCCATGTTTTCCGACCTTGGACACCCATGTTCTTGCAAGTAAGCCATGTCATGTGACAAACGGGAGAAGACAAATAACAAATATGTAATTATGTATGTTTTTCCGTACATGCAGCACCTGTGAACATAGCGACAGTTGTTCTCATTAATTTATTTGTTTTAGCACTTCCTCGTTTACTCGGCGGCCATTATTCATTATAATGGAGAGTTGTCTGTCCAATATATTTACTAGGACAACAGTGCATATTGGCGGTGTGATAAACATAACATATTACGATATTTAAATACAAGGTGTTTGGTTAAACGCGGGACATACTTTACGAGACTCATGAAAATGATTAACTTAGCATAATTATTAGCATAGGCATCTTTTTTTACAAACATTTGTGTTAAAAAAAATGCCTAAAGATAGGAGAAATATTAATTGTCACACAAGAGCTTTCTCAGTAGCAGCTCAGAGACTGAATTCGTCCCGGTTGATGGAAAATGGCTCGCCCCTATTACATGGGACTCAAACACAAAGTAACTGGCAAAATTTTGAAGTACCTACACACCTTTACCTATCTCTTCGGATATTACAGGTGTTTTTCTTCTTAAAAATTGCTCACTTTCATGAATACTACACTTAATAATTATATTATATCCCTAGTTTAACCTAACAGCCTGTATAACATAACAATTCTTCAGTTAGCATATAAATTGTTACGGTCGGTGTTAATTTATGGGACGGACACGTCTCAACAGCAATGTTTATGAAGTATTTGGTAAATAAGCATTGTTCCAAGTTAGCATGTAGCATGTTATTGTGAAGTGTTTGTATAACATACATTCCCATAAATGTCTAGTTTGTGACATTTTTTATTATGCAGAGTTTACTAACAAGACCTATGATTCATCTTGATAGACTTTCTAAAGATGTTGCTGGCCAGTAATTCGGAAATGATTAGGTAAGTTTGCCCTGGATAATATCAAAATTTTTATGAGACAATATTGATACTACACACATACATAAACACACGCGTTTTTCGCGTACAGGTGAAACCATAGACTAGCTACAATCCTCACATACCTACTCCTTACCTCTTCTTCAACTAAAAAGTAGCATTGGACTTTTTCAAAATTATTATAAAGTATTTTTCAACACACTTGCTCATAAAATGGCTTTCACACATTACACACTTGTACCATAATGTACTATTAAATAATATTGCAACCTGCTGACATGCTGTTTGCTCGATTGATGACATTAGGCCCACGCCCACCGCACGCCACGCGCATGAGACTGAAACATAACAGGCGTACAGAATGCGAGTGTACATCTGTACACCTCTGCTTAACCCTTTAGGAAAGACAGCCATCTTGTTAGTAATCAAACACCCACACACCCAGTCCATTGTTCCAGCATCAACCACAAAGCACGAACACAAGATCTGCATCATCCCATCCACACATCCTCCTCATACGTCTGGCCGTAGCCAGACGTATGAGGAGGATGTCCTCCATACAAACGCGATCCTATTACGCAGGTGTCACCCGACGAATCACCCACATTGTCCATTGATCCCCCTGGGGGGTGCCGCGGGGTTCAATGCAAACTTCGAGTAACAAGCGTCTTAGCTTCGAGACGGGGTTGTATAGTGTGGAGAGAGCTTCGGTGTAGTATTTCTAGTTTTGCCCTTCTTGTATGTTCTAGAAGTAGAAATGTTTTGGTTACGGTCTGATATCATGGCAGTTATTTGGTACATACACCAGCATGTCAGCTTCTACAATCTGAGAAAATTCTCTGACAGATTTTCAGCTATATCGCTAAAACATTAGGTTCAAAGTCGATTGGAAAATTTTACAGTTTCGGATAGTTCGATTTGCTGGCGTCTGTACATTTAGTTAATTCCGAAACGTTGTTCGCAAGAGATACCGCGGCCTCGACATGAATGGCTAAGAAGGAACATGGGTGGCTTTTAGTCAGTAGAAGTCTGACACTCCCTTTCGCTCTGCCCAAGAGCGGGAGGGGTTATTTGATGATTTCCACCCGCCAAAAAAAAAAAAAAGGTACCGTATAGCCGTCCGTCTGTTTATTAGTCAAAGAACTTTAGGAATCTTTTAGGAACCTTGCTTAGTACATGGCCACGACCACGACTTTTGGCCGCAGAAGTGACTTTTTATAATTTGGGTGGACCCATTAAGAAAGTTTTGTTGCACGACCAGTCGTTTAACCAATATTGTTCACGGTTGCGGCTGGTTCTGCGACAAGTCGTGGTCGCATCCACATCATGCGCGAGGTCCTTTAAACCGTAATAGGTTGCTGGTCGGCTCTGGTCCCTTTTACTATTAAAATACTACCAATCCTTGAAGAGTTTTGGTGGTACAAAGAATGCACAAGTCTGACTTGCAACAGAAGTCCTATTCTTCTTAATCTGTACAATAGATTTTCATCTTACTTCGTACATAATGAATGATGGGGGCTGATATTAAAGTAAAATAAAATACATATTAGCTACTAAAAGTTCATCTAATATAATTATTGTTTGGTTGGTTTTAGATACAGCAGATCTAAGAATGTCGCGACTCGCAGAAGATTACCTATAAAAACATTTTACTTTTCTAAATTTTCAATCGCCAGTTAACTTTTATCGGACGAATAAGTTTGTCATTTTGACAGTTTTTGTATAGACAATCTGTCAAAGCATCACATTTATTCCTCAGATAAAAGTTAACTGGCGATTGAAAAACCGGCCCTAAATAGTGTTCTCTTTAAAACCTAACCAAACTAAGGCCTTCGCCACACTATGCGACGTGCGGCGGCTTGTTAGAGGTGCAGTAACAAGTGACGGGTGTCGCCGGCAGCGAGTCGCGCTGACGGCTGGAGCGTCGATAGCCTGATTGAATTCTGTTGTTACAAGTGTTTAGCTTTACTATTGGAAACCTACATTTACAAGGATTTGTTTCTGGTAGCAGGTGGAAGGTATTGTTCTGTTTCTCTTCACATATACAATAGCATACTATACTCTTTTGTTATCCGTAAGTAATGAAAGTATTTGATACTGTGCATTCAATACAAATGCATATAATAATTCAATTAAAAGATATCCTTTCTTTCTGATGCTTTGCCTATAATCCAACATTTAGTTTAAATAAAACAGTTTATTATAACTTTAACTCAACTCAGTCCAATAATAAATATTACGATGAATAATCAATCGTGCTAAAACATAAAGTACACTTAAAACTAACAGTTTTCTTCTGCTAACGAGTGCCAAGTACATACCAACACAGCTCTATTGTCTCATCACAGTGGTTCTACGAAACATAAATCCTTTCACTAACCACTTCACCACATAAAACTATCAGCAACATATCTTTAAACAAGATTATCATTTAATACGCCCACGAAATCTGTAATAAAAACCGAAAACAAACTCGACGATTTTATTCAACTTTCAAAGACGTGAAACTCGCGCTCTTTCAGTTAACAACTCGATAAATTAGCTGGGAACAGGGCCCGCAGTAACTCAATCGACGGACAATCGCTGCTTGCGATATTTTTGTCGTCGCAATCGTAAACATGTCGGGAGCGTTCGCCGCGACATCGCGCGTTTTTGTGACGCGTCGCGACTCGACAGATGTGACAGCGAACTAATGGTGCCGGCTGAAACCGGTATTTAGTTTGTGAGTGCTAAATGTAAGGAATTCTTCTTGGTGGTTCATTTAGAAGAGGAGGGTTGTTCGGAGTTTTTTGGTTAAGTGACAGGTTTCAAATGAGGCACGGGGATACAAAATGTTGGTTGGCATTTAATTATTTATGAAAGGCATTAAGCTTACTTAAAGCATATTCCAATTATACTTTTTTTGAATGTCACAAAAACGAAGTTACAGTCACTGTCATAACTCATAAGGCTTTAACTTTTGCAACTACTGTAGTTATCCATTCCAAAGCGTAGATCTCTATGGAGAAGAACGGGCAGGAAACACCATGGACACACTTCAATTGAAAAGTTGTGGCCTGAGTTTGATTTGTCGATAAAATTTGACTTTCGTAAGTTTAGCTTGGCGAGTTGATAGTCATAGTTTAAGAGTTGCAGTTTGGTGTAAATTTGAAAAATTAATTATTTACTATTTATTTACGAACGATTACAAACAAATGATTAAACGACTCAATAATTTATGTCTGCAACAGCATGAACACGTCCAAAATCTTTTACTGCAGTAAATAATTCTGAAAACAGCCAAATATGCTTTAGCCGGTCCCGTCACACATTTTTATTACAACTTGGCAGGCATAAAACAAAATAATGCATCTTTTAAAACATACTAATGGTGCCAAATGCACCATTCACCGCGTCAGACGCAACGTTCACGACATTAAACTTATTCCTTCCAACATTCATACATCAAAAACTTTTTCAAACACCCCAAAATATAACCCAACACCACATTGTATGCCCTCCACCATTTAGTACCAACCCCACGAAACTAAATCTAAAAGTGGGGCCATAAAAAACGCGAACTACCAAAAGTGGCGTCGTTTGCCGCTAAATTACGTTATTTTGTCTACTAAAAAAAGAATTGTAGCGGTAAGTTCGTCACAAATCGTCGCCGCTGCCTTAACGTTTGGTTCTTAGTAATCGTTGTGCTACACGCTTTAGCGAATGACTCCCATAAATATCATTGATGTATGTTTATAGCTATCGTGTGTAAGCTGCGATGGGGTTAAGGGGTAAGCGGTAGCGGGAAGATTCATTTAAAAAAAAAAAAATCAAGAGATACTGACGCATTTCCTAAATTCCATTTTGAGTGACCCTGAAGCAAATCAATGTTTTCAGTTTGGTATTTGCCATCGATTTAATTTATGTTATAAAATTATGATACCTACTGGTTACTGGTTATTTTAGCTGACGAGTGTTTAGAAAAAAAAGTTTACATCCAGTGGAAGAAATCAGCCGACAAACGTGAGTACATTTCTCATTTTCGCAAGTAACAATTACGATGCAACTATGGAATAGTTACCAATATTAAAAATAATCATGGTACTAAAACTTTATTTTTTGAACCCTTACACAAGTTAATTTCACCAATGTAACTAACATCCATACTAATAAAAAATAAAAATAAAATAATAAAACGTTTATTCATCTCCACAAATTACATTGTTATGATTGATTTATAAGTTGACAGCTGGTAGTTTGGCAGAAAGTTGTAATTTGTGGGAGATCTGGAGTCTAAACTAAGCCTAGGTCTGTACTTTAGAACTCCAGGCCCCCCATCACATCATAAATAGTTATTGTCAACAAGGAAATAGTGCGAAATTGGTGACGGTGTGTATATGTATAGCGTGTGTGGTTTTGTATGTGTATTCGTGTGTGTGTGGATGTGTGTGTGTATATATAACATAAGTATGTTTACATTAATTGCACAAATAATATTTTTTTTTTTTTTTAATCCTACCTACAAATATAAGTACGTGAGTATGAACTGCCTATCCCACTTACTTAGCAACATCCAATAATTTTTCGGCCTCCGTATAGTTTAACTTCAACAACCATTTGATAATTTTCGTTTTACATTCGATTTTATTTTTATGTAGTAATAGTTCCGACTCAAGTCCATTTTTGAAGTTCGGTTGACTGTCGGTAGTTTGAATGAGGTTCTAGTCACAACTGCTATGGAATATTTATATTTTTATATATATGGAGGTAGGATTTGAGCCCTGTTTATGGCAATAGGCTCGCCCCTTATTATATGGAAATCAAACATAACTGGCAAAATGTAGGTATAATTAGGTACACCTCCGCCTTCGGGGATCACCGGCGTGATGTTATGTTATTTACACTGACAGTTGTTAAACCAGTGTCATTGGTGAAGTTCGCCCTAAACCGCTCCCCCCTACACCTTGCACCAAACCCCCACAGTACAGTCGTAGCAAACATTCGCGCCGACTTACAAAATAAACACTAATATATTTTGTAGGTAATTGTATTAAATGTGACTTTATTGTTCCGACGCTGGCTCTACTGTATTTTTGATGTAGCATTTTGTTATACCGTGTTACTATTGGTGGATGTGTTTAAATTACGATAAGGATAATAAAGGTGATTGTGAAAGGTCTTTTGTGTAAGTTCATTGATATCTTACAATAGTCTGAGGTATCACTTAGTGACGCTTGAAATGAAATAGGTCTTTTTTATTTTCGTATTGTATCCCACTGCAACGCAAAGGCCTTCCTTTGTCCCTCCAAACCTGTCTAGTAGTTGCAACTTGTGGCTACGCTTGCCCCACGAACATGATCAGATTGTAACACCACCTTCGCCGGTCGACCTCGTTGGCGATGTCGACCTTCAGATGTCCAGTGAGGGAAGATCCTTGCCCACCTCTCTGGATGCATCTGCGTGATGTGGGCAATCCATTCCCACTTTAGCATGGCAGTTATAACTTCATCATCAGCTACTTGAGTAATGGAGTCAAACCTCAAGACGATATAAAAATTCAGTGAAAAGTTAAAGTTATCTCTTTACCAGAAACATCCAATAAATTTTAATTATCGTCTGCTACCACGACGACGGAGCGACGAGGAACTAATGAAGTACTAAGCTGACTAAACATAAATACAGTCATGCCAGCAACTTCAAAAAGAAGAATAATTATGCATTTCAGTTTTTTTATGTAAACTTCATACAATAGTGCTATAGGCGGACTTAATGCCGCGAGGCATTCTCTACCAGTCACCAAATTATTTTATTAGTTCTATTCAGTCAAATAACTAACTACAGTTATCATGTATCCCTAATTGAGAGTACATCTTTATTTCTGTATCTCACACCACGTTCATTAGAAAAATAAACAAAGGTATATTTTTTAATCGACTTAAATTACATACACAAACATAACACAACCCACTCTCTTTACATATCATAACTAAGTAACACAGACCACTGGTAATCATATCTAACAGCCATACATATTACCATACAAATTACCATCCATAGAGATTTTACCATCGAAGCAAAACCGCGTGACCACCTACTATTAACATACACAATTTTACAAACACGGTAACCGTATCAACATACTTGCAAATTAAATACATGAAGACAGTTATTATGTTACGGCTAATAGTTATTCATGATTTTTTTCTCTTACACGAAATAATTAAACTTTTTACAGTCACATTTATCAAGAAGTTTATCAGCGATTTCCATATTGCGAAAACAAGGCACGGTTCGTTCACAGATATTTTACCTATGTCAGATGTAGCCCAATTAAAACCTTATTGTATTGACAGTAAAGATCTCTTTAATTTGGACGATGATGCAAATATACAGGTAAAATAATTTTGAGAGAACTTTAAAGTAATCATTTTGGCTATCTGTGATCGAATTCTTTGCATACGTCACGCTTATGGCCCATAATGGGTGAAAAGTATTTTGGTATAAATATGGCAATGGTATTGCATTATAGCCACGTGAGTTTTTTTTTGTAAGGTAAGTATTCATTCGATCTTCGATTATGGGTGTTTTAATGCGTAAATATGTTCTTGTGTGTTGTTCAATATTAATTTACGATAACCTGTTCAGTTCTTAGAAAAAAAAGACGTGTGGCACTGGAGACTGCCGCGGTAAAGCTATTGCATAGCATTTTTTATCGACTTATGCAATTATAATTATTTATTTATTTTATTAATGCAGTATTTTTTTTCATTTGTTTTTTTTCTTTGATATTAATAAATGCACTTTGTTTATTTATATTTAAAACACTTTGTACACAAATTATACGAGTACAGAAGATATTCACTGTTGTACATAGATGATAAATACCTATACACCTATATACTCGTACTTTCTCACAAACAGCTGATTACGGTAGTTTTCCAATACAACCAATGCCACCTAAAGGCGGGTTGCTGAACTAAAGAGACAAGCGTGATATTTCAAAAAGTCATTAAAAGTTCTGGTATTATTATCGATAGATGGAAAAACTAAAAAGTATCACCGCTGTGCCGGTCGGAGTGGGGGGTGTTAGGTTTTTTTCGTTACGGAATTTCTGGATTCGGTCCCCACGCTCAAGGCCCGCGATAGAAGCTATGCAATAGCTTAAAAAATCTGAGAAATGTACGTGTTATTCACATAACATACATAACACCACGCTTGTTATCCCTTAAGGGTTATGCAGAGGTGTATTAATATAATATAATAATAATAATCGTTTATTTATAAGAAAGGGCACATTTACAGTAAAATAATAACAGTTACAATATAGAGCACAGTTGCTTTTTTGCCTGAACTAGGTTGAACCTGTGTTTCAGGCTACAAGGTATATAAATATCTACTTAAATAAATTAACATTTAGTGTATGGTAAAAAACTAAAATTAAAACTTATTACACTAGATACAAAAACAATGTGTGTGTTTATTTGCAGACAACAAGTAGATCCTCTGTCTGTGCATAAGATAAAGGTTGTAAAAAGGTAATTACGGTTTTTTTACAGCTAAAATAGTTTAACTTATACATACTTATTTTTCTATTTAATCTATTGTACACAAATGGGCCTAAAAATGAAAAGAATTTTTCCGCGAAGGCATGTTTGGATTTAACTTTAGAAATGCATACTATATCATTCCGTCTCTTGTTAGTATTGTCAGCATTATACGTGAGCATGGTGTGCTGTTTTAACACTAAGTGCATAATGAAAAGCTGGCGCACAGTCAGCACGTTGCAGGATTTATATAGCTCAGCTGTAGGAAAGAAAAAGGGATGAAAGTTTGCTACCTTTAGAATTGCTCTTTGAGCTCTTTCAAGAGGAAGCATGATAGTTTTTGACGAGCCACCCCATGAAGTGATACAGTAATTAATTACACATTGACATAGGGCGAAATAAACTTGTGTGATTAATTTGGGGTTTGCAAAAGTTCGTATTTTTTTAAATACATATATCAATTTGCGCACTCTTTTAACCAGACATTCAATATGATACCTAAAGGAAAGAGTGTCGTCTATTATTACCCCGAGGTATTTAATAGTATAGGTCTTGAGGATAGAAGGACAATTGCACACGTTGACTGAAGGGTTACCACATTGATGGGCACATATATGGAAGTTAGCGGTGTTGAGTTGAGACTTGCGAATGGAAAAGTGTATATATTTTGTCTTGTCAGCATTTAATGTCAGTAAATTGCTTTGAAGCCAATCATTTACAGTATTAAAACCGAGTTGAGTGTTTTCATACAGTTCGCTACTGTTTTTAGCAGAAAATATTAGCACCGTGTCATCTGCATATGAAATGATTTTGCCGTGCTTTATGTTTAGATTACACAAGTCGTTAATATAAACCAGGAAAAGGGTAGGGCCCAGTATACTCCCCTGGGGAATACCAAATCCAGTATTTTTCTGCTCATCGCTCGTAAAGTCGTCAATCTTAACATATTGATATCGGTCGTCTAAGTAGTCAGTAAGTAAAGTCAGCGTTGTTCCCCTTATTCCTATGGTCTCTAATTTCCTTAGAAGCACAGAAACAGAGACAGTGTCAAAGGCTTTCGCTAAATCAAGGAAAACTCCCAGGACTTGGTTACCTTTGTCTAGCTCTTCTGAGACATAATTGGTCACGCTATGCACCGCATCAGCTGTGGATAATTTGGCTCTGAAGCCAAATTGAGCAGGTGACAAGAACTTATTTTTTTCTAGGTAGTTAACTAGTCTGTTGTTTATTATTTTCTCAAGTATTTTCGAGATTGAGGGGAGTAACGATATTGGTCTATAGTTATTAACCAAGTCCTTGTCTCCAGATTTATATATAGGGATAACAACTGCCTTTTTGAGACATTTTGGGAAAATTCCTTCGCAAAGACAGATTCGAAATATATGCGTTAAGGGAGGTACCAATATATCCTTATAGAGTTTAAGGATCTTGTTGCTTATATTATCCCACCCAACTGCACAGTCGTCTTTAAGACCAGATATGATTCGGGATACTTCGTCTTCGTCAGTATCCAACATCGCAAATGATTTTAGATTAGAGCTGTTGTTTAATTTTTGGACAGCTGGTTGGGCACAATGTTTCGAAATCTGTTCGGCCAAAGTTTTTCCAACATTAACAAAAAATTTATTTACTATATTGGCGGATAAGTGTGGTGAAGGATTAGTAAGCAATAATCTCGAATTTGATTCACGTTGCTTAGTCATATAGGTGACATTTTTGATATGCTTCCAAATTTGCTTGCTATTGTTACCTGCTTTGTTTAATTCGTTTTTATCGTAATTATTTTTAAGCTTCTTCAAGAGATTGTTGCAAAAATTCCTGTATCTTTTATAGGTGTTTATAATGATTAAATTATCAGGGTATTTTTTAGTTTTCTGATGAAGTTTATCTCTGTGTCTTATACATCGTATTAGTCCAGGAGTAATCCAAGGCTTAATATTACGAAGACGATTATTTACCGTCACAGATGTCGTATTACGCAATATTGCTTGTTGGACATGTTTTATTAGGTACGATAAAGCCGAATTAGCGTCAGCAGTATTGTAAACTGGGCGGAAATCAATGTTGCGTAAATCATATTCGAGTATATTCATGTTTAATTTAGCCTTTGTCTGGGGTCGATTTTGCTTAGGCAGCGTTAAATTTACGGCCAGTAAGACAGAATGGTGGTCGGTTATTGTTGAGTTAGTAACAAGCGTAAAATATGAGTAGCTAGTTTTGATCATCATATGGTCGATGCAAGAACCACTCTGATGAGTAGGCAAAGTGTGAGCAGGCAAAAAACCATGGTATGAGCAGATGTTAAGGTAATCTTCAGTCCCTGCATCGCAGTTGTCCGAGCCAATGTTAATGTTAATATCACCTGTTAGTATTACATTCTTAAATGGGCTAAGGGCTTGAAATATCCGGTTTAGGCAACTGTGGAAATAGTTAAAGTTTCTAACGGAAGGAGACCTATACAAAGCAATTATCGCTGTGGTTGTATCAATTTTGATGATAAGGCAGTTACTACTACAGTCTTGTAGATCAGGTTCTTCGACTTTGACCTTTAATGATTCCTTGGCAAAGACAACGACACCATCATTTTGATTGTGGTTAAATTTAGTATACATTATGTTGTATCCTGGTATTGCTGGGAGATTATCGTGGCGGTTCGATAGCCAGCACTCTGTTAGAACTAAAATGTCACAGTTAAAGTTAAGTCTATGAAGAAAAATGTTAAAGCTATCTATGTTCTTATATATACTACGTATGTTTTGAGTTAGTATGGTTAGTGACTTTTGATACTGGGAAAGATATTGTTTGCAGTCCTCAACCTCACATGACTTTGACTCAGTTAAAAATGCGTGATCTATGTCGGTAATTAAATTAACATCCATTCTATTTAAAACTAACAACAATAAATAAATAAGTAACGTCTAAGATTAAACAAATATGTGGCGCTCTTAGGCGCCTTCATAATCAATTGAGTTAATGTACCTGTATTCGGCAGCTAGCTTAGCCGGGCAAACTGCATCTCCCGTCTTGTGGTTGGCTTGTTTCTTAAAGCGCATGCATGTAGCACATTTTGGGTCGTCAGCTTTTTTTGCACAGTCTTGGCTGGAATGTCCTTCTTCTCCGCAATGGGCACAAGCCGGGACAGCGACCTTACACGTCTTAGCTGCGTGACCGTACTGGTGGCACTTGTAACATCTCGTTACTAATGTGAAGTCTCGTACCGGGCAGGACGTCCAGTTTATAAATAATCTATCTTGTGTGATGAGGGCCTTGCGAATGACGGCTGAAACTTCTATAATGTAATTACAGGTCTCAGCATCTTTTCTACCAGATTTGTGGCTAAGTTTTATTGAGCTCAGAAATGAATCCAGGGTTATTGGCAGTTTTTCCTCTATGTTTTGGTCGTACATACATTTAAAAACCTCATTTTCAGCCATTGTTGCGGGAACTCCGATTACAATAATGCGAGGTTTACGCTTCCGAGGTTCGTCGACGGTAAGGCCTGACGTAGCGGTTTGGACTGTCTGTTTGAGCTTGTTTAGGTCATCTTTGGTCTCAGTGCTGATTATAAGTCCTCCTTTCCCTATTTTACGTACGCCTCGTACTTTAAGTTTCATTTCACCAGGGCAAATTATTTTTTGTACCATGTTCTTGGTCTCATCACTACTCTTTGAGAGGTCGCATGGAAAAATCGCCACGGAGCTGAGGTTATTAGGACGAATGAAACTGCTGGATCCCTTCTTCACCATATCGGCAAAAGATGTAGTTGATGTTGAAGAGCCACCTTGCTTAGTACAGGACTCCTGAATTGTGCGGTTCATCTCTGTAAGACAGTCCGCTAGGTCTCGAGCTTCGGTCATCGTTTTCAGGGCGGTATGTGCTTGTAACGCTCTAGATTTCATCGACTGGTACTGAACAGCCATTTGCGCTACACCATGTCCAACTTTTCGGCAGAGATTGCTTATTCTTTGCTTCTGCTCAGAATTTAGCTTTCCCTCAGCAGCAATAGCACTAACCTCATTCAGGTACTGATCAATAGTTCCCAGCCAATTCTGAATCTCTGGCGTAGAAATTGGTTCGACGGCTTCTTCTTGGTACTGCTTGGGTTGTGGGGGTGGTCTAGATGTTGGTGTCGGCGGAGGGCTGCGTGACGTCATCCTACTCCGATTAAACGGGCTGCTGTCCATTCTTCTTTTTTTTCAATTTAAAGTAACTCTTTATAATTGTGTTAGTCCATTGTTTCGAGTTAAAATGGCTAACTATGTTGATTTGTATATCACTTAAACTGGGTCAGAATTTATAGCAAACGTTAAATTATTTGTTTTTATACTGCATTGATGTGCACGTCTGTATGCGATGAACGCGAAAAATGCAATAAAAATAAATGAAAATAGTACCCGCAGTCCGCGAGTTATGTTTAAGTCCCATGTAATAGGAGTGAACCTATTGCCATCAACCAGGCACAAATCCACGGAGTCTGGATTTGTTGTTGTTATTATTTGTTTGCTACTGAGAAATTCCTGATGGAAAAACCAAATAACAATTTTCCCGACCTGAGAATTGAACCCAGAACCTCATACTAAGCTGTCACGATTCCAACCACCAGATCAACGAGGCAGTCGACGTATTATCCTTGTCTTTAAAACTCGTACCCATATACAGGGTGTAAATCAACCCATCACACAGCCGTCAACCAAGCATTCTGTACATCAAACTAAGTACCCCTACGCAAAAATTTTTGCTGGGAAACGATTTTTTTTTTTTTTGGGTCAAAAATCACATTTTATGGTAAAACTCAATGTAGCACTGTTAAAACATTGTGCTAGTGGATGCTTTGAATAGTAAATGGGTCATGGAGGTAATTTAAGTAAAGTTAAACAGCTGTGAAAAATTTGGAACTTTGACCCCCAATATCTCCGTAACTAGAAGGTTCCCAGGTATGGTCTAGAACAAAAAAATAATCGCAGTGGTGGGAAGAACAAGTACCCTGCGTTTGCGTTAAGGGTACTTTTACACCCTATATGTAGGTAAACCCAAACAGTTTCCTACTGTTTACCATTCACAGTGTAACAGAATAGAAAGTATTTGATTAAAAATTCAAGAAAACATTTACTGTTTAAGGGAAAACTTCTGAAACGTGCACAGTTTAAACTAGAACTAGTTCTATTGTAAACATTTCGTTACAAGAGCTATGCAAATATTTGGCTACCATTGCTTTAGCAATGACATTTGTGAAATTGATTATTGCAATCCACTTACAGGTGATAACTAAAAACTAAATGGAAACAATAACGGACCCTGTCGAGCACAGTAAAACCTACTAATATTATAAATGCGAAAGTTTTTGAGGATGTTTGTTACTCTTTCACGCAAAAACTACTGAACGGATGTTGATGAAATTTAGAACACAGATAGATTATAGCCTGAATTAACACAAAGAATACTTCTTATTCCGGTAGTGTGATCCCGTGGGACAATTATCGAATTCCACGCGGGCGAAGCCGCTGGCACAATCTTGTTTTTAAATAAGTAAGTAGAGAAAGGTTACATTGCATGGTACTTAAAGATAACTGGCAAAATATGGGTATTCTATGGTTACAATTTATGTGGTTTACTCTCCAATGATATAATAGACGTGATGTTATTTAACACACAAAAACAGGAAGACAATTCTATCTCCATTTATCCTTGCTGCCAGTAAACCGCGCACAGCGTCATACATCACGCGTTTCAAGCAAATATCATTAGCCGTTGCTGTCTGACAGCCGGCTGCCGAGCTGCCGAGCCCCATTGATCAAAGTCGTGAACATTATGAATGTCCTGTCAAATGCTAATGAAAAATTTAATAGAAAAACTTTGACGAAGTCAGCGCGCGGTGACAGTTTAAAATTTAATATTCGGAAAGTGAACGAAGTTTGGAGGGTTAAATCTTTCGTTATAGATTATTATGCCATCTTTGAAGACTGAGTTTAGTGTTGGGTGTGGGCTATTTTTAGAGGCTTTTTTTGTTTTGTATATTTTTTTACGAAATCTAGATTTGGACCGGGTTGAAAGGCAATAAGCTAGCCGTATTACATGGGGCTTAAACATAAGTGACAAAACTTAAACGTTATGGCTTAAATTTAATATTTAAAAATATTGCTAAAGTGCTGATTATTTTGTCGTCGAAACAAGTAAAGACTATTTATCTATCTATGTTTGGGTAAAAAAGTTGTAAGAATAATGCCAGAATCTGTCACTTTTAATGGATGAATGTCTAATAGTAAATTCGTTATTGAACCCATTAGGGCAATGACTTACTGGTTCTCTGGTTTGAAACTATTTATAAGCTAGTAAACCGGGTTACAACGAATCACCTGCGATATCAATATTTGAGAATTTTGCTTATGAAATCTCTTGATCTTTTTATTTTTATGTGTGTTTTGATAAATTGTTACCCCATACACTCTATGGAGTTACGTTGGTTACATGGGTTACGTTGAACCTATGCGCATAGGTTTTATTACCCGTTTAGGCATTTTCAGTTGCAGCATGGTATATTTATTTGTGCCCGATTGCTGTCAATAAGATTGCGCCCCCATTTCACGTAATTATCATTTATTACTAGCGAATTGTGGGTTACCTAGTGTCCAGCTCTCTCTAACAATTCCTCAAAAATAGTTATAATGTTACAAGCTCAGAATAACTTCAACCATTTACCAAACCAACAAAATTAGCTTATTACTCTACACAAACAGCATCCCTTTCTCAACTAATTTAACATCCTCGCCGCACAAAGCAAACAACAGGCATTCAGATACATTCACTCCATTGTGAATGAGTTACGAGCAACTTGAACGAAGGCATCAATCAGAGAGCTGCGCAATTATATGACTGCGAGAAGCAACATCAATAAATTGTAGTGTATCGCCGATGTTGCTATATCGAGTTTCTGAATTTTCCCCATTCCTGTTTATTTTTTAATGTAGGTATTAATTATGGAAATTGCGACTTTTGGGTTAAATAGCACTGTGGGGAACAAAACCATTTACAACTGTTTTCCCTTTTCTATTTGTCAAACAAGGAAGAGATAAAAAAAGAGACATAAAACTATGTTCAGTCACACAATTCGCCGCTAGGAATAGAATTTTGTTTCTGCGTTTGTTTTGCCGCTATTGACTTGTGTGTGATTTCGTTAAACAAAAACACACAACACCAACAACAGTTAAAGTTATACAAGTAACTGATTTGGCTGTAAATGAATTTTTACAATCTTGTTTTCTCCAAGGATTTCATTTTCCAACATTTCCATTGATACTTACTACTACTACTTTTTTATGGTGGGTGGAAAATCATCAAATAACCCCTCCCGCTCTTGGGTAGAGCGAAAGGGAGTGTCAGACTTCTACTGACTAAAAACCACCCATGTTCCTTCTTAGCTCTTCATGTCGAGGCCGCGGTATCTCTTGCGAACAACCCGCTGACTACCATATTTGTCAAGCAAGGGCTCATGTTTTGTCCAGCTCGTCCCGCCGTCTTCTACAATGTCTGTGTGTATGTGTGTGTGTGTCTTTGCTATTTCTCAATATTAAAATGTTAATTTTTTAAATAATTTTGTAAATGATAATTATTCATAATTTTTATATTGGTTATTACTTTCTAATTTGAAATATGTAACATTTATGATTTTAATTTGTTGACTATTCCATTTTAATTTGTAAACTGTACTAATGTAATTGTGTGTTGTGTTTTGTCTTATTTTTCTAATATTTTTATTTAATGTAACTAATACTATCTATGATCTATTTGTTGATTGAAATAAATTGATTATTATTAATGTCTCCCATGACGCCTTCTGACTGTGTCAAAATTTCTTCTAGAACATTTTTCTATTCCCAAAAAAATGGAAAATACCAATAATGGTCCAACACTACGTATCGGGGAACGAACGATTTATTCTCGATCCAGCTCGTTACCGCTTGTTCTAAAGGTGAAGGAACATCGTCATAATAAATACACGATACGACTGATATATAGGAGAGTTAGTGTGGAAACATTACTAGCAGTAAAGGATGATTTACGCGCTTGTACTATCTATTTACGATTGTTATTAGCTGCTCGGTCATTTTGGTTGACTGGTTTTCATGTTTGAATTATTAGTAAAGGCTATGGATTAATTATTAGCCTTTGTTTGCGTCAAAGTCGAAAAATATCCTAAAGGAGCATTTAATAGCAGGATAAAAACTATCCGAAGCTGGGTCATAATCTATCTTTATGCCAACGTTTAGCCAATATGACGTGAAACGGTAACAGAAGGAAAGAAAAACAGAGTAACTGTCGAATTTAAAATATTCGTGTAGATTCTTAAACATTTTTCATTTTCTGAGGTTTTCTCCGGTGGGAATCTCTTAACATTCAGACTGATAAATAAATCCAAATCTACTTGCATCATCCAGATTTTTTGTGAAATACTTGATTAAACTACGGAACCAAACGCAACGAACCTGCAAATAAATATTTAAATAAAATCATTTCTGCAATACAAACACCGATAAATTATTAATTATTACACAACGGTAAAGCAATGAAATATGAAATAAAACATTACGTTATTAATATTAAAAAGCACCAATAAATTAATAAGTTTATTGCTGTTAATTTATTGTAATGATACATCGAGGCCTCGCACCTCATTATTTTATTAAAGTTCATCGGAATTGATAATATTATAATACTCTACACGTGTTTATAATTAAAGCGAGTGAAAATATTTTCACAGTACTTTTAATTTTCAGAAATATTATCGACTTTTCCCAGAAAACATTTTCATACCTTGCACTCTATGAGTAGTCCGTGAAATCTTAATTGGCCTGGATATTAAAAATCCGCTTGTGTGGCAGAATGACTGTGTCGAATTATAACGTGTGAAGTTTTTTTTTGAGGCAATGCCAACTGGCAGACTTAAATGATGATAAAGAAAACTAGATTATAAAGGAGACTAGAGTAATGAGTCTGATACTGGTTCCACCAAGATCTCTTCCTGATGCCCTGAGAAGATTGGGAAGTTTGATCTGCTTCTGGAGGAAGGTGCGCTGGTTGGATTAAAGACCGCTGTGGCTCCCGTACGAAGGTCCACTGCAAGGACTAGATGCGGAAACCAAATCCCTAAAATAGAACATGACTCGTAAAGACCAGGACAATAGGGATTTATTCTGATTACAAAAAATACGATTCTGTTTAGTCCGTCTGTTACGAGTAGATTATCTAAAAGTAGGTATTGGATTTGTGTTTTTTGTTTTATCGACTATATAAAAATTTACGAAAATAAAATGTGTCAAAGATCATGAGTTGGGGTTTGTGACGTCACTGTACCAAACTATATAATTATAGTCTTAATTTTTTGTTTACGTGACAATAGAAAAAATATGTTATTTTTTAAAAATCTATCTGAGGGACTAATTAATTTTTTTTTGTCAACTTCCCTAATGTACTGATTGAAAATATTTGTTTTGCATAATACGAACCACGATCACTGCTCAGTACCCTCCCACTCTCGACTCAGATTACAAACATCAAAGAAATCTTCACCTAAAACCATTGACTTATATATTACTGCGTAAGGACTGGGCGGACGGCATGTTAAAATGACGCCACAAACGTGGTCCCAAAAAGGTCTTTCCTAAGCCGAAGTGAACTAGTCCACGATCGGCTCTCTTCGGGTGCGGTCGTAAATTTTATTAAAAGCTTTATTTATGTTCTTTATACCTCGAAAATACCACGCCGCTTATACAAGGTTACGTTAACGAGCAGACTACACCAATTCTCTGTATGGCGAACGCGTCGAGCAAACTTTCGGACGACCGTATCTTTAGTTTTTATATCAATGCCTAAAACACAACTCAAACTGCTACCCAATAGGTCATAAAATCACTTGACTCCACAATTGGAGCGACACATTGACCCATTAACACACAACGGTAATCTTCATCAACCGCACTGAAACTCAACAGATTGTTCATAGAAAATCTATTGTCTCAATTGGTATTGACTGCGACATCGGCAGCTAGTTAGTCATGTACGAGTATTGCGCAATTACTCATAGGAACGTAGATCTATGAAGGCGGTGAATAGTAGTGGAGAACTTGGCTAGCCAAAGAAAAATCAGAGGAAAAAACTGCTTCTGAGGACCAGATTTCAAATCAAATCATTTATTTGTTTGCAAACATTGGTAAATAATTGGTACAGTTAGCTCTCCATGTTCTGCCGTCACTGGGCATGCAAAACATAATCAATTCAATATTTGGAACTGAAAATCGTTTTCTTATCAAAATTACAACCATCATCTGCCCAATGTATGTTGGGGTCGGCTTTCAGTCTTACGCTATTCAGCTAAATACCAGTATTTTACATGGAGCGACTGCCTATCTGATCTCTACAACCCAGTTAGTGCTAGGTAATACGATAACCCTTAGTAAGACTGGTTGTCAGACTTTCAGACCACCTATAACGACTGTCAAATATCTATAATGGACCAACAGGACCAACAGTTTAACATGCTTACCGAGGCATGGAGGAAACTTGGAAAGTAATGGCCATCCATCCACAGACTAACCTAGGGAAGCGGGCAGCTTAACCTGAAGTCTCCAAAGATAGACATTGACAGTAAGAAGTCTATGTCGTGTTCAAAATCTTCTATTACAACATCAATTAAATTTGAAGTCCCTAATAAATTACCCACTTCTGGTTTTGTCCTTTTAGCCAAACACTTAGCACCTGAGTACTGGTATCACCTTAAGAGAATCCGATTAGACATTGGCCACAGTTTACCCATATTTCTATGCAAATAACCACAGTGACTAAAGTACATTTCACGCGAAGAAGTCCCGCGGACAATTGTGGAACTAAATTTAACAGATCGGCCATGTTGTCGTTTGTCGATGTTATCAAGGTGCGTTTGTTGTGGTAGATATTTTGTGAGTTTATTATTGGATTAGTGCGTTATAAGGTTTATTTACGATGCCAAAAGTTGTGATACAACATTATGTCGCGCGACATACAGCGCTGCGTCTGCGGGACTTCTTTCGTGAAATGGACTTTACGAATTAAACACCAATGATATTTGCACAACACTTGTAAGGTGACATTTGAAGAAGTTAAAGGTAAACAGCGGATAACATGACGGCTTGTCACTTGTGTATGTATAACTAATGTGATCTTTGATCTAACATGTTTCTGCTATCGTTGGCGCGCTAGGGAGCATCGGACGGAATTAATTAGTATTTTAAAACAGGTTTTATATTTATTTTTCAGGTGGAAATTAAATGGAAAAAGAAGCCGTAATGTTGGACTCATCCTCACTATTTTAGCCAGGTAGTTGTGATCAGTATAATAGGATTGGTCGCTGTTCTAAGATCTCCGATGGAACTTACTATTTCTACTTTTGTGTTACCCTGTGAGAGATTAGCCGGAGAAAACCGCACGGAGTAAAGAGTGGAAAGTTATGGGGATCGGGAGACCTTTGTCCAGTAATGAGACAATATAGGCTAAGAAAAAAAAGTTTATATTTTGGACATACAGATTAAGCGTCACGTACCGATTTTTTTTTGTGTGTACTTGTGGTATGTGCCAAATAAATATATTTTCATTCTTTCTATTAAAAAAGTAATAATTAAATGCAACGTAAAAGTGGGCACGAAATCGATAAGGTACCTAATAATCAAGTGAATATAACTCATCAACAATAATAATATCTACAACTCAAGATTGATTTGAAATAGATCAAATTGTTGACTTATATTCAACAACGAACAACAATAAAATCGATAAGAATTATTTTCCATCTAAAACCAAAATTAGAATCTATTCATCAAACGAAAAACAATTAGCTCCTTTCATAGCTCCGCGCTATCTATTGACAGTTCACAATAAAATGTCATAAATCAAGATGGCGGAGCAACATGGCGGCTGACAGTTATCGCGTGTACGCCCGAACATTAAACTCATTGATATTTATTACTCAATCGTTGCGTTCTAGCGAACAATATGATTTATTGTTAATAGATTCCGCGTTTATTGTTAGTTTTATTTGTTTTGTTATGTTTTTATTTTATGTGGTGATTTGTTAATTGTGTATGTTTGTTATCGGTTCCGTGTTGACCGTCCTAGTTTTGTGATGGTATTCCGGTTTAATCATAATAAAGTTAGTTCCTTGTGGTCTCTGGTTACAAATAGGGTACTTTAGTGCCAGTCTGTTTCTTTGTACGAGTGGTACAAGTTTGTTTTTATTTTCTCTGTGGTCACGGCTGAACACTTTCGCAAGTTACGGTTTTCCGATTGCGGCCTAGACTCTAAGATTTGAAGATACTATTTCCAGTGAGCACGACAAGAAGTCTTAGATTAAGTGATATTTTATCAGCGGTAAAGTTGGTGTCAAGCATATATTGCGTTGACTTAACTATCGAAAAGCTAAGGTAGAAAAAGCTTACAAAATCAAAATATTTTATTTCACGTAGACCTACATGGGCACTAATAAAACGTAGAGGAAGGTGTACGGTTGGGTTGGTTGTTCTTATGAACTCCATGGCTTTAGAAATTATTGCCACCTTTCCACTCTCACTTATTGAGGGAGTAGACCTGTATTTTATATAGAACATTGTAGACGGAATATGCAAGACATAATGCAATATCACCCTAATAACCATTCCACAAACTATCTCCATTATCGCGACTACAATAAGAAAATAGCAACACTCACTTATTCCCTCCTAAATCAATAACACAGAACTACATGTACACAAAGAGAACTTCTCCAGCGAGTCATAACATAATGCAATGCAAACAGCAGTCGTCACGAAGCGTAGAGGGCGTTTATTTAACTTATTGTTATGGCGACATGTAAACACGTGTGGGGTTGCACTGCAGTGGACGCGGAGAGCGTGGAACTCAGGAGAATTTATGTTTTTTGAATAGGAACTTAATTTCGCTGTTGCAGTTCAACATCTGAATGTGTGCCTGATTGAAGGCAATAGGCGATCGGACTGAGTCAAAAAAATATGATTCTAAATAGTCCGTCAGTTAGATTATCGAAAAATATTGGATACGTGTTTTTTGTTTTATCAAATTAATAAAAAATTACAAAGATATAAGGTGTTAAAGATCATAAGTGGGGGGTTGTGACGTCATTTGTAGGTAAAAAATGTACTGACATGTGACGTTTTCGAGGAGTTCACGAGTTTTCGAAGCACTGTATCGTCTTCATTTTTTGATTATGTAAAAAAAGAAAAAATATGTGTTCAATATTTTTCGGAAATCTATCTGACGGACTAATTAGTTTTTTTTTGTCCGATCACCTATTGGCTCGCCCCCTATAACTCGGGACTTTGACGGCACGATTGGCGCAGTGGCTGAGCGATTGACTGCTACACTACGTTCGATCTCCGCACGGAACAAACATTTGTATGAACTACAGGTAGTTATTCTGGGTCTGGTTGTTTGCGTATGTGAATTTAAATGTTTGTAAACGTACCTTCGATACAGAAGAAATTTCTAGACAGAGGACAGGAGAAAAAACTGAAATATATCTGGCGAATAAGAACTGAATTGGGAATCGCAGAACCAACGGAAGGAAGGGCTGTAAAGATTGGCATTTAAGCACAAAGATTTTGCGTGTGGGAAGTGACCCGAGAATGGTATGTTTGAAACACTATAGACTACAATTAAATAGCTCTGCCATGATCTGTACCAACACAGCTAATCCAACCTAACCCACATTACATAATAGCTTATTCCCCAAACACAAATTCACAAACGAGCCATCATTAAGCCGGTACAGTGGCCCAAATTCGCCGCCACCAAAAGGCATTACCAGGAAAAAGGATAACAGTAAAAAAATGAAAATTATTTCGCAAATAACAGACACACCGCTCCCACAAAATGCGAATTGCTACCCCTCTTAAAATATACCGTGTAATGGCGCCGCTGTAAAAGTCAATACACAAGAGTTGAGTGGTCATAAGATTTTATGCGACCCATTACCCCCGAGTAAGCGGCGCGTAAATTCTTATAACTCGAGTAAGTATTCAAAATATGAAAGACGCGCCGCGCAAGACGACCGTTCCGTCGTAGCCGTTTGAGATACCGGAATGCGCCAGTGTGAAAGGCCCGTATTGTGTGTTAGTTTAGATAGGGAATGTTTAGTGCTTAATGTGTTGTACAGAAGGATGTTTTCTTGAGAATTTGTTTGGATAAATGTTGTAGGAATGGTGGTAAAACGTTGGCTTGAAGGCATGTAAGTTTTGAATAGGAAATGAGCAGAACCGAGTGGCACGAAACTAATTTGGTCTGTCAAAGAAAGTTGATAAATATTTCTACTTTATTATAACCCTTTGACATAATAATAAAATTCACAGACAAGAATGTAACTGATTTGTAGATTTTTGAGGATCCATTCCCTACAGAAATGAAGAGCTGCTGGAGGTCGTTACGAATTGGGACAAGGCTTTTCGAAACGTCACTGAAATTAGGACGCCTGTCATTTATTTCATAAAGAAAATTACCGGCGTTCTTTCAACCCAAAACCCTCAAATTACTGCCAACACTTTTCTACCAACCTTCGACAACCAGCACTCCATTAAAAAAAGAAACAAAAAACAGTCCAGACCCTAATGAAATTAACACCATCGGTTTGACAGGACGCACACTGCTCCGCGGAAAAAAAGCAAGTAAAATAATATTTCTCCCGTTGCAGCCGCTTGGTCGCAAATTGCCCGGTGAACAGGCGACCTGTCGGTTGTCAGCTGTCAGAGTGTCAGCGCTGTCAGACGGCCGACAGTGCCGACACCAGTGGGAGCCGTCACCGCGGATTTACATAAAAGTGGTAAGTGACAATTAAAAAAGCTTGTAGTGTCGTGTGTCGGTAGTTTTAATTTGAATTCTGTTGTGTCATTTCCTGTTGGTGTGAGTGGTGGTTTACATCATGTGGTGAGGTTTAATGATGTTTTTGAAGATGATTTGATTGAAGAACAAGTTGGTGTTGATAGTTCACTTAAAGATGTATAGCTGTCTGTTTTTGAAAGTGATTTTATTGATCATTGACAGGCTTTCAATCACCAAAAATTACGCATAAAACCGCATCACTGGTCAACAGCGAGTTGACATAACAGCGACAATTGAGAAAACCAATTACTATGCAACTTACAATGCAATTCTTAGAAACAAGTAACACGAGTTCCTTTCGCTTGACGCTGGCTGCATCGCCAGAGAAAAGGAAAAAGAGAAAGGGGCATTACTCTGGAGACACCAAGATCAAATAGTGGTTAACAACGGTCACAGTCAGAAACTCAGATTTCGACAGAATTTACCTAAATACAAAAGTAAAAAGACCAAGCCTAGACCAGACGATAGCCTTAAAACCAACATTATTCAATACAGAAAACCACATAACAACCACTCACCAGTGAGTAACGACAGCATAAAAAGAATTAACCCCCCACTCACCATAAAAAGCGTATATTGAATATTACAGTGTACATAAAATTTATCAGGCTTCCTCCATTTCTTAGTCATAAACGCGGCGCGGTATCCTATCTCGATGATAGTCTATTAATATCGCTGATACCACGACGTTAATGTAACCCGGTATTAACCCCAGCCTTGTAAGGGTTACCACACACGTACAGTCGAACAAGCTAATAAGTATACAGGTAGAGTTTTTTATAATTCTAGAACACTGAAAATATTGATTGCAATTTTGTTTTCTATAGCGTTTCGCATTAAGCGACTGATGTCAAACGCTGTATCGTTTAGCATCTGTCTCTAAATGTATCTGTATAATCTTAAAAGTAAATGCAAGTTAGCTGGGTGTATACTTATTAGCTTGTTCGACTGTACCACTGCCCAACGACTTTGTACAGAATGTTGTTGGATGTGAAGAGTGGAAAATTAGCGACATAGCATCAGCACTTGTACGACTTATGGCTATTGGATTCGATGACAGTTACTGTTTTAATGCGTGGCAGGTTTTGATATGGACAACACAGTCCAGTCACTATTATATGCCTTATAATACCAACGACATGTCACCGACTAGACGATTTTAACTTCTTGCCTGGTCTTGACCGCGATCACGCCTGTTGGAAACCGATGAATGAGATCTAAGATGAGACGAGCGTGCCCAGAAGATGGCTGTTCACTCTTGTTTTGAAGGCAGACGGATATTGAATCCATTGTAGAACTTACCATGGATCCTGTGTCAAAGTGGCTTTTCAACTGTTTTTCTGATTTCTTTTGTTGTAAAGTCGATTGCTAATTTTATTCAACCGACTTCCAAAAAGGAGGAGGTTCTCAATTCGTCTGTATGTTTTTATTTTTTTTTGTATGTTTGTTATCGCACATCTCCGTCAAAAAATAAACTTCACAACAAAAAGCAGCTTCTGAAGTCGGTGGCAAATAAAAACGAAATCAAACAAACAAAATGTCACTGCTGCTTTTTGTTGTGAAGTTTATTTTTCAGTTTTTTTGTTTACCGTTTTTGTGTTTTTCAGTTTTTTGTGTTTTTGAAGTCGGTTTTTAAGACAACCTATTAGTGCTAGCTATTATTAGTCTAGTCAAGAAGTGCTTTTTAGGTCAATATTTTTTCTCCACCTCCGATATAATACGAACGAGGTGTCGTTTGATTCAGAATAGTGTGTACTGTACTAGTGTAAAAAAATATGCAAAAAGCTCATGTTGACTTGACTATATCCACAGCACGACTACAGCAATGTCGGGTGTCCTCCGAAAGTGGTACGTGTGTGTCAACCCTATCATACCGCCACTTACGACTTTACCCCGCGAACGGGTGCAATGTAATTGTTTAGGGTTACTTTATGTTATGACCGTAATAAGTTTGGCCGATTTAATAATATGGGGTTATGAAGTGGGTTGTTTCTGGCTATGGGGGTGGGTTACAATGCTGATTAGGATGTGTTGATAAAGGATGGTTTGATTTTGATTGCATTGACTGTTGTTTTAATCGAATTGCTGGATAGTGAAAGCTTTTGTAAATGTAATAGTACAATTTACGTAAAGGCGAGTGGTACCTTTAGTTATTTTTGTCTGTTATGGAAATGTCAAATATCTGTGAATATATTCTGATTCCATCAAAATCTTAAAAGAGTTTTCAACGAAATTCCTCTCGTTTCCGCAAACATAACAGTTTACCTTTTTTGGAAACATAAAATAAAAATTTAGTAGCACACGGTGGGCCAGTGAGGCTGACTTATTGGCAACGCTCTGCCGTGCCGGGAGCTTTGCCATAACATCTCGCCTGTGATCCCCGAAGGGATGGGCAAAGGTGCACCTAACAGTATACCCACCACCAGTTATGTTTAAGTCCCACGTGAGCAGATTGGCATCAACCGGGCACAAATCCTGACTCCTGCTGGTACTGAGGAATTGAAATGGGAATCGAACCCAGGAGCTCATGCTTAGCAGTCACGTTTGTGACCACTAGACCAACGAGGCAGTCTGAGGGAAGTGTGCCCAATAAACCCTTTTTCTTTTTGGGATAAAAAATAAAAAACGCATTTTGCAGCATGGCTCACAAATATCTCAAAATTATTCACCAACAACAAAGTACGAACTCATAAAATAGTTTAAAGAAAAACTACCCCACATTACTCCAAACCCGGAAAATTGAGCGAACCCCGCGAGAATAACCAAACATTTTATTTCCTCTCCGACAGATGGCATTGCCGTGCATTTTAATATTTAATTTCTAATTTCAGGCGAGTAAAGTCGCGGATAACAGCTAGTTTTACATAAATTATACGAACAAATCTTCGTCAGGGGTATGAAAAAAGGAAAAGGTGAAAAACAATGGTATTCTGTTTTTGACCCACATTATATTGCAGATGAAATGTGTGTTGTGAGGCTGTAAGCCGAATAAAGAAGCTTCCTTGTTTACGAAAACTTATTCTTTGAATTTTGTGGTGACTGCATTGATCAAAAAGTGTAGTATATCCAAATCAGTCGTTATTCGTCGTCATCATCAGCCTATAATGTTCCCACTGCAGGGACTCGGGCCTCCTCTCTAGGAGAGGGATGGGATTCACCACGCTGGCCCAGTGCGGGTTGGTAGATGTCACATGTCTTCGAATTTTTTGGTTCTAAAACATGACGGTTTCCTCACGATGTTTTCCATCACCGTTTTGAGAGCAGTGCTGATGAAATAAATTGCACAAAGTAATGTGCCTGCCTGGGTTCGAATCCACGACTTACTGTTCGTAAGTGTCGGGACCGCCACCACTGGGTTACTGCTGCTCACGTCATTACTATAAAAAGATAATCTTTATTTTACTACGACCTCTTGACACTTGATTTAATTTTTTACTTCAACCTGCTCTGTACCACTCCTGAGTAAAGGCCTCCCCATGGCTTTTTAATTTTGATTACAATTGCCTTCTCCGAGATTCCAGATTGTCACGCCAGCGCTTCTTAGGCCCCGTCGGGGCTGCAGGGTGTTCGGAAGAGGTACCGCAGCCTCGTCACAAAGGGCTAAGATGGAACATGGGTAGTTTTTAGTCAGTAGAAGTCTGTCACTTTTGGACACTCCCTACCGCTCTGCCCAGAGCGGGAAGAGTCATTTTGATTATTTTCCACCCTACAACAAAAAAATTAAAAAGAGCTTCTTGGGCCTGCCTCGTTGCGACGACCGTCTTGAGGCACCTAAATGTGAAGTGTTTATTTTTGTCATTTAGTTTAACATCACAAGGCCAATTGTCGGCCGATATTATACTATATTATAATGTATATTAACCTGCGACAATATCATTGTTAACCCTAAACGTGCTACCATTCATTACATACATAACGATAAAACTTGTCGCTTTATCGCAGCGTATCGTAGTCAAATAAAGCAATAAAAGAAAATACGTGAAGGAAACTAAGTAATTTCTATGTTGTTAATAAATAAGTTTTCTAACCGAGCTGGCAATAAAATTATACATGAATGTATTAGATGTTTATCAACGTGCACTGAGGGAATAGGGTCAATATGACGTTCTCAGGCGATGGGACACAACTTATGGCTGTTTATGTACTGCTATAATTTTCTAGTCAAATGCGTAGCCTTTATCGTGTACGTCACGGCTTAGATTGATAATGTGGTTCCTGGAAGAATGATTGGAGTGTTTCGATATCAGCCCATGTTGAAAATGGTCTGTTTTGTCATGGTCTCTAAATATGGTTAACGGATTATTGGTGCAAGATTGAGCCTGCCCCCAGTCTAGGCTTTTATTTATCTTTTATCACTTGTACTAAATAGTCAGCTGTGCCGATCCATGTAATACACATACAAATTGTTCTGGAGTACTGTGATCACTTATCGATTTTTAGTTACCTGTTACATTATATTTTGATGGTTTAAACCAATGTAACCCCCTATCGTAACCTGAACCAAACTTAGTGGTATATCCCAACAAATATTCCGGCTTCCAACCCATAAACAAAATACAAATCCAACAAACCAACACTACAAACCCATTGCGCAAAAAAGCAAAATCTCTGGACAAAAAAAACGCCTCAACACAGTAAAACATTTCGTAAATTGTCCACGCAGAACGTCACTTTGTTCGGTACGACAGCGCAGTGGGTCTGATTGACAGCGCTGACCACTCTCTGATTAATGTACGCACATTGATTGCATACGAAAACGCAGGATTTTTTATTGACATTTGTTTGTAAGGGAACTGTGGGTGTGCGAATTGTGGTGGTGACTTGGTGAGGTTTGGATGTGCTAAATGACACGTCTTCTAAACCTTTATAAGTAAAAGAAACCAAATTGATGTGGAGTTGATGCAAAACTTTGTCAATGATATTCATTCATGACATCAAACTTTTAGTACTGTATTCAAATTTTCTAATAATAATTTATTCTAATAGTTAATCTATCTATCAATAAATGTAGATGGATCTCCATCCATCTCCCCCCCCCCCCTCTCTCCAGAGGGGTCGGATCCATCGTCCAAAGATGGGAAAAAAGGCAAAAAGATGTTGAAAATTATGATGGTAAATCTAATAATGCAGCTAATCATCATCACAACAATTCTCTGACATCGAAAACAAAATCAAGGAATACTCACTTCGAGGAGATCCATGTCAAAATTCCTTTCTTAAAATCACAAAACATACTCCAAACTTAAACTGAATGTAATCCTCACTCACTTCTAAGTTCTAAGAACGCGTCACAAACATGACTTAGCTACTTGCCCACAAAAATAACACTTTGGACAGTCATTCAACAGTGGGACATTATTCAAGCCCACTAATCCTTGGCTCTGACGGTCTGACGGTCTATGGTAGTCCGTGGCAGGCGTCATTTTTCATTCTTTGTGTAAATGTCACCCGGCACGCCCTTTCAAAGATAGGCACATAAATTATTTATTATTTGCAGCCTGATTTGTATGAGCTTTTGTCACTGATGTGTTCTTGTTGTTGGTTTTTAGAATTGAGGAGTTTTGATTTAAATGCTGATACTATGGATTTTCTCTGTCTTTATCTTTAATATGTTTGTAATAATATTTGAATTAATGAATATATTTAATTTAACTGCACCTTTAATTTCATTCAAGACAACATTACATTTTTACTTATGCTAAAAGATGTAACTATTAATTCCAATTGAGATGAAAAATAACTTCTCAATTTATAGTCGAACAGATGAATTTACCGATACACACAGATACCATACATCTGATAACATAGTTTTACTAAAACTACACTCGCAAAATTACACACATGGTGAATTCATACTTCATTATCACGAGTTTATCTTTGAATATATTTCAAGACAAGTCATTCAAGTCCAGTAGAGAAAACAATACGACTTCAAGCCGTTTTATTGTCTATTTAAAAGCACCACTAAAAATTCTCCGAAGCAACAAAAACTCGCACATGTTTTGTGAAACTGAAAGCATAATATAAGCTTTTACAACCTAGTTTCCTATAAAAATCACATGCAAATGTCTACTACATAGTAAAAACACAATTTTTTGCTTGATAAAATTTTATAGTCAATGGTAACTTGGCGCCGGCGTTATGTCAAGCATCAGGTTACTGACAAATTGCAAGGTTTTTTTCTCCATAAACTAACAACTGTTTTTGGCCAAGAGCTCTCGTCACCTGCCCACTGGGGTGCCCAAAGGACGACAGTAAGAACTGTTTGTCAACGCAAAGATTTATTTAGACCAGTTTTTTGACTTGCATTTTTCACCAGCTGCCCAATGTGTATCCTGGAGAAGATAAGTGTTTCAGATGAAAAAAAACTTCACAACGATTGAAAGGAAGTAATAAATATTGTATTCCGATGGGCTTGCGCTTAACTAAATTATTGCACAAGTGCCTGACAGAAATTAATGCTTCGTTTTGCTCGTAGATAGTGCCGGATAAGGACAATTCCACATGACTCAATTTCGTATTTATTTCAAGTGCTTGTAGCTACTGAAAAACATGAATATCCTTTAGGAGTGCCACAAGGTATGGTCTTGAGCCCAATTGTGTTGTTGTTTGGTCTTAAAAGCGGCGTCTATTATGAAACATTTCCGATGGAAACAATAAGGAAGCCAAGAAAACAAGACCCTATCACACTAAACATCATCCTTCTCGTATCCTGCTATTGCCACTCTACATCCACGTTGAAAACATTAAAAGATTACACCATATTTACGACCAACAGCTTTGAAATCTTGATACAAGACAAACATGAGTGATGCGTGATGAATCTACGCTTCCTCTGGATTACCAACATTTGAAGACATCTCACCACAGGAGTGCAGACTGGTGGTACTTTAAGTGGGGGTTATAAGGGTGAAATTTGCATGGCTAGGGGTGTTGTATGTTGGTCCTGCGGTGTTAGTTTTGCGTACAAAGGCGCAATTTGTGCGGTAGTTAGAAGGACCGATGCGATATTTCAGATGGGTGTTTGTTCAGGCCCTTTGTTGCTTGTTAGCGGGTTCAGGATGCGACGCTTTTGGGTGTTAACTCGTTGTTTTGACAAGCCCAACGTTTGACTTTGAATTTTATGTGGGATTTCGTGGGATTGTGGTTACTAAATATGGTGTTTAACTTTGGACGGCAAATATAAATAATGGTTGACTTCATTACCCGACGAAAAAAAATGGATGAGGTTCTCAATTCTACAAGTATATTTTTAACAAATAACTTGTGTATCCATGTGCGATTCTAAAAGAGTTTCATTGATAAATTAATATTTTATTACTTCCGTGATAATCTAGGAATATCTAAAGTACAACTGATTAGCATCCTGATAATTATTAGCTAATAAAAATTTACACCAGAAAGACTTTCCGCCATGAACTTATCTCAAATCTTTGATTGAATCATCAGAGTATTTAAAAGCTTAACTTTAAATTGCAATGCAAATTAAACACATGACTAAAAACTGGTTTAAAAGCCAAGTGCCTTCAAAACTTAAGTGGTTTCTTCCTCTGTCTGAGGAAGTAATAAATTTCATGCTGCGTTGCCCATGCGCACGCAAAGGCAATGTTTGTCCAATGTGTCATTTTATGGGCATTTTATGGAGGAAACGTGCAAAAAATGCCATAGATAGACACATTATGGTGTCGTGTTTTCGTGTACTTTTTTGCGTGTTAATGTGGTAATTCTTACCCTTATCGTGCGTCGGTTTTATGTGGACATGAAAAGTGTTTTTGTGTTATAATTTTAGTATGCATATTAATTACTATGTTGTTTCTTGGTAAGTAGATGGTAACGTTACTTAAGCTTCAGTTGACAGTTGTGAATTTATTAATAACTTTTTTATCGAACACTTGAAGTTACTTAAGTACCTATCTATGTATGCATTTTTTTATTTCCTTATTAAGTAAGTATAAAACCTATAATCACTAAGCTAAATCTTTTAATGTGGTGTAAGTAGAAAATTCAACATTCCTCCATTGGGACGTCCTCCCTTTTCATTTGCAATCAGACTGCTATTGTTGTGTCTAGTAGTCTACATTGTTTTAAATGTGCTTCGTTTCATTGAGGTATGCTTCAATATGTTAGTTTTATTTGTTATGTTTTTACTTTCTTTTTTCTACACACCCACACCTAAACCTTACCTTCTGGTGCTATATGTTACAACCTTTGCAGTCTAAAGTAATAATAATTTATTTTACAAAAAACATAGCACGTTGCTAATGTATCTTTCCGATAATATAATTTCCAATCCATAATCCAGCCTCAATCTATTCATCTGTAAAAGTATTACGCGTGAACCGTTTAATTCTCTGCGTCCGTCGTACCATAGCCACAAGGAACGGAAACCTAAGCGAATAAATCAGGGTTAACTTCACAGGCGGGATGACTGGATGAAGAGTCGCCGCAAAAACATTTAGCACTTCTCGCAGCTTTTTTGTTTTAGACCTCTTTTCATTCGGTGAGAGTACTTTGAGAGATCTTAGCGGTACTTCTTAGATTTGTGAAAGTTAAAGAGATAGAAGTTTGAGCCGGTTGCTCTGTTCAAACTAAGGATATGCATCGAGATTTCTGACTTAAAAAAAAAAGATTTCTGAAAAGAAAAGAAGCGAAGTTTCACCAAAAGAAGCGAAGTTAAGAAACTTAAATGATCTTTGTTGAAATGATCGGTGACTGGCGTATTTCCAAAATTATATAGGAAATATATACTGAGAAGAATAGATGCACTTAGTTAATGCAAGTGGTAAACTTGTTGTAAATGCTGACAAACATATCCTGATAATCCCATAACATTTCACTTGAATTCAACTATTGGTTTTCAACGTCAACCACAAACAAAAACGTTCAACACTATCTACATTTTAAACACAGTAACTACATTTTACAAATTCAGTTGTCAATAAACAGCAACATTATTATATTCACATTTGTAAGGTCATATGAATCGTCGGTTAATTCAGCCGGGCTAACAACCACAAGGAGAGGAAATGAGGTGAATAAATCAAGTTTAACTCCGCCCGGGGGAGAGGTACGGTGTGGACAAACATTTAGATCTGTTTACTTTGTTTTAATTTTGTTATTACTTTTTGCTTTGAGGCAGGTGAAATTAATTTCGTTTTAAATTGGTGAAGGATTTTCGTGTAAAAAGTCAAGGAAAGGTTAATGTAGAATCGTTAAAACTGTTCATAATTGACCTGGTCTTGACCCAGGTCTGTGTAGTTATATTTTATGTAAACGGAAGTTTATTTATTTGAACTACATTTCATCTGGAGCCTGAAACCGTTCGTCGTTACCGAGGCAGGCTCTAAAAACGCTGGCGTTGACCTGGGAAGCCAAAGAACAGGGACAGTTGGAATGGAATGAGGGAGGCCTTTGCCCAGAAGTGGGCCAGAGTTCGGAAAAAAATATCTACCTGATTCTTTTATGTTGCAACAATGCTTTCACAATAATTTTCAGTTTTAGGTAAGTACTCCAAATATTTAATTTCATTTTCGGAGTTGTTGCTCTCTAACAGGTTGAGTAAAAGATTATTAAAAGCTTGGCACTAAAAAACGCTAAACCAAGAAACACCCAAACCCATCTAAAATATTTCCCCTAACCACATAACCCCAAAACTTCGTCTGCCCACCGTACTCAATTCATTAGTCGGCCCATTAATTATTTTTTGTTGAGCCCTCGACTGTCGGCTGTCAGCGTTTACAGTGTCATTTAAATTGACAACGATGACTGTCAGCCATCATGTGGACTGCGCAGTGTCATTCCGACGTGACAACAGACTGACCAGTATGACTTGACACTTGGGGGTGGCGCCACTTGTCAAGATAACTGTCAAAATGTAGTATGATATCGGCGTTAGTACCAAATTTTGTCACGTGTCCAGTTATGATAGCCATTTTTGTTTTAATGTGCCAGTGACGTAAATGGAACATGCGAATTAGTGGAATAGGAATGTGCTGTAGTTATTATTGGGGATCATCGTGGAGTAATTCATAATACCTTCAAAATATCCTAATAATCCCTTTAAAAATTTTAGCATAACATAGCATCCCGCCTGTAATTCCCAAATGGTTGAGCAGAGGTGTACGTAGTAGTACACCCACATATTATAATACATATAATAGGGGGCGAGTCCATTGCCATCAACCGAGCACTAATTCAAATTCCGTAGCTGCTACTGAAAAATTCCTTATAGAAAAACCCAATAACACAGCCCGACCCGGGAATCGAACCCAGGAAATATGAGATATAAAAAAAATATAATCACGTATATTAATGATTATTTGGTAACTGAAAAATAATGTATTTCCCAAAAAAAGTTTCTTAGTCTATTTAATTATTGTAGTTTAAACAAAACATTGAATTGACCCGTATGAAAACATAAATGCAACTGTAGGGACATAGGCGCCTCTCGTGTAAAAGTGCTATCTCATAACCAAAACAGTGAAATCCTGTTCAACACGTACGTTTGATAACTTCAAACTACGTGTCCAATTTTTAACAGAATAAAACAGTAAAAAATACCTCTAAAAATCAACAAAAAACAATAACTGACGACATCGAATATCAAAAGCATGAACGAATGCACATTTTTCGCAAACCGGCAAAATATCGATCGAGTAGGGTAACCATGGCTCGGTACCGTCCCCTGGGATATTCCGGGACGTGCCCGGGATCTCGGGACCGGAACATACCCGGGATAATTGTTACCTCATTGCTGACAAGCCGTTTGTCTTGTCTTCCACATTGTTAATGGATTGGTGATTTGTTGTGAGCTAATTGTGGAACGGTTTTCGTTTATTTTTGGAGCGACTTTGTGAACGTTTGATAGTGTTGTGGGTTACATATCGATGATATGTTAGATAAGTTTTAAGATACAAATAAGTGATAGTTGTTTATAATATCCCAGTGTAACAAAAGGTCGATTTGTTGGCTTTAGGAGATTGAATAATTAATTTTCGCTTTGAATAATTTATTATGTAGTTAGTAATCATAAATTCATACCTAACCAAATGTGAATTTTGCATAGCTACACTTCTGCCTTTAGGATATAAAAGCATGTTAATTTAATGTTTATTAAGTAACTCAAAACACCAACATTGAAAGCCACTTTTACCGAAGACCTCCCAAATAAAGTCATCAAAAACTCCTAAGAAAACTCGCATTCAAACTCTAAACACGATTCTCTAACTGACAGACAGACAATACGACCACCACACTTCGCCCATAAAACAAGACATCGCCCCACTACACGACCCATTTGACGCCAACACGCAATAAAAACATAATTTACGACTCCTTACATTCAAAATAAACAATCCGAAACTCTAAAATTTGTAACAAATTGTTAATAAGAGTATTAATACACTATTTCTTAAATAACTTCACAATAACAGTGTCCACACGTGTGTGCGATTAGATGTGGCCAACACTTTTATTTATAGTTGAACACTACGTTATAAATTAACTGCTTTACGGCCGTAAGACAATTTTTCAAGATCTCCATTATTCGGTGCTACTGTTTCAATAAGAATAGTGGGACTAGGACCAGAGATGCTCAATTGTTAAGTTTCCGTTCTACGTTTCGTAGATTTTTTCAAAAGTATCTCAAGTTTCTCACCTACTGAGTCTTTATTTAATTCATTCATCATAGGAAAATAGAAAAAAGCATTAAGCCTACATCTAAAATTAAATCACTGCTTTAATAATATATTCAATCAGACCACCTACAATCCAGGCACATATTGTTGATGAAAGATGTCAATTATCAAGAATTAATTTCATTGTCTATGTTTGAGCCGTAATACTATATCATTTTGCAGCCATAAAACATATTACACATCGGGTACTTTGTTGTAACTAAATACTGTTGCAAAAGTATGCAACGCAAGCCGCCAATCAAACGATGATGATGAACGATATTAACATCTTTTTTGGGGGTGGGAAATCATCAAATGACTTCGCCCGCTACAGGCAGAGCGGGCAGGGAGTAACAGACTTCCAGTATCTTGTAAACTACTCAAATTAAATAATGATCCAAAACTACAAAAAGAATTGGAAACAAAATCTTGCCTTGGGGAACCCCGACTCAAAGCAACCCACTACCCACAGTTTGACAATCTCAACACCGCATAACTTGGCCAACCAGCTAATGTGAGCGCAGTAAAACACCACTTATCGATTCACAACCATTTTATAACTGCGCATATGCGAGATGAAAATACACTAAACTATTCATCCGACGAATTTAAGTGATCCAAATATACTCTTGATGTGTTTAACAGATGATGGCAATTAGTAAATGTGTGTATACGCCGATCTGTAATTCTTTCGACGTGCAAATATAATCAATTTTAATTTGTGTCATCCTCAATTAGTGTCTTATTCGTGAAAAGCGTTAAATAACAGTTTTTTGTCAATTACTGTTATTTTAGGTGTCTCACACAGTCACACGCTATTTTGATTCTTTGGTTATTGACGTTGGGTTTATTTATTTATGATAAACCATCCAGATTAAGTTCCAATATAAATTCATCAGGGTATATTTTTTTGATGTGCTGGTTATTACTGACGTCCTGATCTTAATCGTTTATCTTCATCCAATTGTGATGGTCTTTTAATTCTGTAATTGTTTTATTGCATGATACATCTGTTTCTTCTCCTACAGCATCATCATCAGCCACAGCCCGACCTCACCGTCTGCTAGGTATAGCCCTCTCTTTGTTTCTGCCAAGCTTCCCGCTCTTGTGCCAGTCTCATCCAGCATATTCAAGCAATGGCCACTATGCCGTTTGCCCATCTCACCGCCAAACATTGCTTGTTGGCAATTTCAAAGCGGATGAATAAGTGGATTGTACTTTCAAAGAGTTTCTAAAATTGGTAGTTTATCTATAGACGATCTGGACTCATTCTCAACGGATTGGACGGAGAAGGCAGATTGTAAAAAAAAATTGGAAAGACATGGGAGAGGCCTTTGCCCAGCAGTGGGACAGTGTAGGCTGAAGGTAAAAAAAATCTATAGACAAATACTCTAACTACCTGACGATGCACAGGTTATACCATCGGATGAAAACCAAAAAGAAGAATTTGTGAGAAATAGCTACTCATATCTTCATTTATGGAAACTCTACCCAACCTGTTTCAAACCTTATCAGATACCAACACATTATTCACACCATTTCCATTCAATTTTTCACTTTCCCTTCCCATAATTATTTCCTTTCAAGTTATTATCTTATCCGAACCATCAACGTGACATCTAACCGCGCCCTCGGCGACGTTAAAATGTGTATGGCAATTAAGAAGCTGAAAAAAAACGAAAGCAAATGTCGCCGCCCATCATCGCATGGGGCCCTGAGATCAGAAATAATACTTACTTATAGGATTAGGATGCATATAGAGCTGTTTGTGCGTTATTTTCGGGTTTGTTTTATTGTGCCAGTGATGAAGACATTCTTGAGATTTTTATGTGGGGACCTGTAGCAGCTATTGTTGTAATTCTTGTAGTTAATTGCTGAATGAATTTTATGGATTTTTTAAAGTGCCTCGCTACTTTATCTCATTTTACTACAATGAAAAGTTTTAAGATGTTTTTTATATCGTCTAAGTGGTTTTCGAAGAGTCCCAACGTGATACAATTAAAGAATATCATAATTCTATGCCCACACAAATATCTTATAAACTATTTTCATATTAAAAGCCCCATCACACATTTGAATAAACGTAATCTAGATACTACTACAATTCATTAATCATACTTCTCGTAAGCACTCACTTCTAATTTAATAAAAGTCATAATTCAAATTAATTTATTACCCATGACGAATTAAAATACTCATCGCAACATCCCATTACCTACTTCTCCATGAAATATGGAGTTACGTTAAATATTTCAGCAACAATACATTAAATACGCGGACAACAACAGGTGCATGTTGTACAAAATACAAAAAAATCATAAAAAATATACGTCACATTATTCTCCGTTCTGAAATAAACATCTCTATATAAATGCGTAGTGTTGTGCCGTGACATATCGACAAACAGATGGCCGGCCGTCGCGGCCGTCACAACATCAGCTAATTTATGCGCTCCTTAACGCCCGTCCCACCTATTAGTTGCACGCAGTATATTTCATGCGGCCGTGTAGGGCGACAATTATTGCTGTCGTTTATACAATGCGTTTTATAACAGTTGTAGGCATATTTCGTTGGTGATAGGCAGTTAGGGAGTTCGTTTTTTTATTGCTTGTCGTAAATTTGGACGAGTGGTTTTTGGTTAATTAAAAATTGGCCAGTTTATGTTTATTACTGAAGGATTAGGAATTCAAGTTTTATAGAGTCAGATATAAAAAAGACTCGAAAATGTTCCTGTTTTATGTCCAGGAATTTATCATGTTTAAAAATGGTTATGTCCTATTATATTTTGTATAGATACCATGTTTTTGGATAGCATATGAAAATGCATCTATAAACAAACAAAATCGTTTGCAAAGTAAAGTAGTAGAGTAGAGTGCACTCTTTAAAGAATACGTAACACAATCTTAAGACGTTCACATTGACTTTGTCCTGCCATTAAAACGTGGCGACTCTACACGATGTAAGTATCCCCAGCCGAGTTTAAAGCTGCTTTTTATTTTTGGAACGCATCGCGACTAACAGCTCAACGGCTTTCATCTTGTAAACTTTATTAATCGACATGACTCCCGGACACATGCGCTCCGTCACTACGGTATTTTACGAACTAAAAACGCACGACTTCATCGATGTATTAAAGTTACATTGACTCATATGTGTGGTGGTTTATTTAAGTATGTGATACAGATGAGGTAATGAATGAGGGTGGCGGAAACAGCAGCGTCATTCATTTGACAACGCAGACAAATTATCGTGTAGAATGTTTATGTTAGCGGCTTTTGTTCGTAGCAGCGGGCAATCAGTCATGTTCATTCAAAAATGAGGTTGAAAAGCCATTGTTGCGGTCTCGCGAACGTCTCTGTGTATAATGATCCATATAATATGCTCTGTAAGGATGAAAGTGTGTTATTATTCATGGAAATAAGTCACTGTCGTGTGTAATAAGGCGGTTGCAACGGATATTTTAATGTGTGTCGGGGGAATTAGAAGCTGCGTTAGTGGTGCTATAAATTTCGGAGATGGGCTCATATTTTTCACGTGTTGTACTGACGGTGTGGTGGGAACGTGTGATGTTGGTTTAAAAAGTTTGGGTTAATGAGAGAACATAAATTAGAAATTTTCATAATATTTATATTTATTTTGGTTCTATTACTTTTTGTGGAATTACGAAAATATAACAGTCAATATCTATCGTAAACACCGAACTACATTTATATAAAACTACAGCAGTTTCTTCAAGAAACATTCAGAGAATAAAAATCTTATAGAGTATCTTTATTCTGATGCTAATGTTGAACAAGCTCTAACTGCTGACAACACTATACCATTTAACAAGAACTGACGGTAAACAAAACAAGATCAAAGAAATACTCCTAATGGAATCAGGTTAACATCTGGCATAGATATCGATGCCCTTAATTGACGTTCGTCAAGTGTTAGCTTGACTTTGTGACTGTGGTTCAGATAGAATTTTATAGAGCAACACGTTTTTTTATTAAATCTCCAACTATGAACATACGCGTCGAATGACAGAGTGGTAAACAAATACTGCCACAAGGCCAAGTTTTAACAGAATCTATCAAAGCCAGACACAACTATCACAAACTAATACCGATGGCTTTGCGATACTTGTCTTACTGTCGCGATTCTGTACAATCTTAGTTCTGCGAGCAAAATCCCTGTTTTCTACTAACTCAGCTACGAACACAGAACTTCTCCAGGACTGAACACACCACAAAATAACCACAGATATACTTATCACTCAAGTTCTAACGCCCCGATTCAAGCCAAGACATCGTAATTGGAACCTCCCGTCTCAAACTGCGCTCATCCACAAAATCACAATGAAATCTCTATCAGCAAGGGAACTATCACAACACCCAGCACATCGAACAGCAGGAGTAAACAAACGACGATCAAAGGAGCTCCTAATAGAATCGAGTTAGCATCTGGCGCAGACACCAACGCGTCCTTAATTGACAGTAATCAATTTCGCGTGGACCGCTTTCAATATTCTCTCATCTAAGATTTTTCTCGTTTCTCGTTCGTTTTTATATCGGCCTCTCGTCTCGTGAATTTATCGCTCAATTAGTCTTGTTTAATAGCCGCCTGCTCCGCTGATGTCTGCTTCTAGCGCCTTTCAGGGCTGTCCCGGGTCGAAGGAACTTTTTTATGAGCTTTTGTGTGATATACTATATATTTTTAGATCCCTGAAGCTTGGTATGAGTAACTATAACACACCCTTGCAAGAGACCTCGAATTAAATATATAAAAGTATAATGAAACACTAATGAGAAACTTTTTGATAAGCTCGCTGAATGAATACAAAACAGGTGAAATCGAATGGCAGATAATTATGAATGCAAATAAAAAGGTCACTTCACTTGTAAATGACAACCTTGTCAACGCAATTGACGCCAGACAAAAGTAGTTCATAAAATATTAAACATTGAGTATAGTTAATTAAGGAGTTACCAGAACGTAAAAGTAAACTCAATTAATATGCGTGTCACTTGCGAACTGCAAAAACTGTCAGTCCAACTATACTTGACAAGTAAAACATAAAAACAATAACATTCGACGCAAAGCAAATACAGCGCATTTACAATTTCACTTATGAAGTTTAAAAGAAACAGTCTGTGGCGACGTCTGACCTCTTAACTGATGGACAGACAGACAGATAGACAAAAGTGATGAACAGACGAGCGTGGTTGCACAAGTTATGCACTTGCTATTGTGGTTTTTGCTTTAGAATGTCAATTGACATGAATGATATATGGCGCGACATTTTGTTTTAAAGTGTTCTCGCTTCGCCGTTGATATGCGTAAGCTAGAAGCTGAGCATTCGAGCAGCACAATTTAATTGTATCTGCTAAAGTTACATTTTTGAAATTGTTCGTAGGGGATGACATGCCGTTTCAGTTCAAATAGTATTATTTAATAAGGTAGTTGACTGACTAAAAAATATATGATTCTGTTAAGTCCGTCTGTTAAATTATCGAAAAATATTGGATACGTGTTTTTTGTTTTATAAAATAAGAAAAATTGACAAAAATAAAACGTGTCAAAGTTCGTTCGCTGGAGACGTCACTTTCTGGTAAAAAATGTACCAAACTATGACGCCGCACGACTTTTCGAAACACTGTATCGTCTTCATTTATTGTTTACGTGAAAAAAGAAAAAATACGTGTCCAATATTTTTTAACATGTCTAATTAGATTTTTTTGTCAACTATCCTATTCAGCCTGTAGAATAAGTGACAAATCCTGCCAGGGTTTTTGGTCGATTGAGTCACCGCGACCCTAAAACGCTAATGGCATTAGGAGAAACAGGGATGGGTGTTAGTGAGTAAGAGTCTAACACTCACTTCTGCTCCACCCATAGCAGGAAGAGTCATTTGACGATTTCCCATCCTTAAAAAACAATAACTAAACTAACTCTTTTTTAATTTGTGTGGACTTACATCAGCTAGTAATACCATAGTTCCCCAACTCCTTGTTGCTTTAGCCCAATTTTTTCCTAATTTTTAAAACAAGAAACTACTCTTAATTCTCCCTACACAACCAAAAGCCATCCCAAACTTTTTCAACCAGGACCAGCCCTGACGGCTTGAAAGACGCAGAGAAATGGGATTAAATTAATTGTCGCATCAGTCACGAGGGCGTCGGGGTGTTTTTTATTAGTCGAGTGCGCCCCCCCCTCGCCCGCGCCCCCCCCCCCCTTAACCCCGCGCCCGCGCGCACCGAGTAAATCACGCGGAACCATGGACGTGGGAAACTGTGGAAGTGGCTGAATATTGTTTTGTGGAAGTCACCGGTAACGGGTTCTTTTTTTGGGCTGGTGATTTCGCGATTTGGTTATGGTTGATTAGTGGTGTGGTTTAGTAATGGGTTTTGGTGGTTTGTGGAGGAAATCGTTGTTTCAAATTGTGTGAAATTTGAATTGGTGTAGATATAAATAAAATAACACCTATAATAATATTGTTTTCTCGTTCATATTTGAGATTGGTCGAAAAATAAAAAAATCAGGCACAACATTGACTTGGTGAAGGTTGCGGGGATCCACTGGGACCGGTCAATGTGGCGACACTTGGGGCTTATGTCCAGCAGTGGACGATTTTCGGCTGAAATGATGAAGATGAAATTTTTGTTTTTGTTGTAACGTGTTGCACCGACCCCAAGTAGAATAGGACAAGGGCAGGAAGACGATAGTGATGATATTTTTTATTAGGGTGTTTGAAAGGTTTTAAAGAAAAAAAAAGGTGCAACAACATAAATATTTTAAGCTATTGCATAGCTTCTATCGCGGGCCTTGAGCGTGGGGACCGAATCCAGAAATTCCGTAACGAAAAAAAAAAAAAAACCTAACGAATTGACACTTGACAATTTCTTGAAATCAAAAATTGTGAGTTGCCTGTATTTAATTTTATTATTCAGTCAAAAACTTCCTCAAAGAATTTCTGTGAGCGTGTTAATTAATTTTATAAGCGTAAGATAAGATACTATTAATAGAAATTATCAATAAATTACAGTATTTGAGCAAACATATTAATAAAAATAAATTAAATTATATAAATCAAATGTAACCTTCATAGCTCTAACCACTAAGAAAAACTATGACACAAAATAAAAGAAAAAGTAAATGACATCTTGACAACTGACGTAATGTCAGATGAAAAGTAAACATTGAAAAATTATTAGATTTAATATTTTAAAACAGCAAAATCAAAGTTAATAAATCGAATAAGATCGATTATAAGGCTGCCAACAAAAATAGTTGTCGCCAAGGCGCGACATGAGACGTAAAAGGACATTTTATAAAAGATGAGGATGATTAGTAAAAGTGTAAGTATAAATACTATATTTAAATACTGCATTAATAAAATAAATAAATAATTATAATTGCATAAGTTGATAAAAAATGCTATGCAATAGCTTTACCGCGGCAGTCTCCAGTGCCACACGTCTTTTTTTTTTTTTCAAAGCTTCACAACGACAAAACATGAAAACTATGATCCACAATCACAACACAATGCTTATATGACTAAAATTAAAACTTGTAAAGTTCAACTAACAAAACAATATACCTACCGCATCCACGCAACCTCATTCGCAGCTCCCCACTGGCGCGCCCAACCGATTTGTTCGTGCTTTGATCTTCGGCGCGATTTATCGACATTATTTTTAACGCCGATGCCCATCACTACGGCTTGAGTGATAGACTCGGCACTGAACTTATTGCCGGCGTATTATTTACAAGTAAATTGGGTTTTGTATAAAGCTTTCCTATTTGTTGGTGTGATTATGGAGATGGTTGTTTGTTTTATATGGAAACATGTAGACTTTATGTAATCTAGTTTATTTAGTTATTTGAGATTTGGCTTTCAATTTTCTTTTTTCGTCAACTCCCACTGAGTACGGAGGAGGATTAAAGTTTCTTTTTTAAAACCAGCTTATGGAGGCATCTGCCAAGTCACATTTGAATTACACATCAGCTCTGACATCATCATCACATAAAATTTTCTACATCGCACAAGCAGATACCCTCGCGCTTATACAGAAACTCGACGTTAACCGTGGGGCAGTAGCCAGACACAACACCCAGAAGGGGATCGGTGGATCCTTACCTTTCAATAGAGGATGAGAAGTTATTCACCCCGTCCCTCATTCCTCTTTCAAACCACGACCGCTACCTTTTTTTCTTCAATCTTTACTTTAAAATATCTTACGTCAATGTTCCTGTGGCGAATTATTTAGGTTTCTGGTACATAGCGCGAAGTATCTAATGCTGTACTTGAAGAATTCAATAGGTAAGGTAACAATCATTGCACTACTGTATATCAGCGTTCTCTGTGCCTTCGTAACAACCATACTGCAATCGCCAACCCGCCTGCCAAGTGGCGATTATGGCAAATCTCCCCCTTCTGGGGAAGGCCTATGTCCAGCAGTGGATGTCTTATGGCTGAAATGATGATGATGATGATCATATCAACATAAACCTCTCTAAACGCGTTAACCCCCCAACGAGTCTGCTACATAAATTGAGCCTCAAAAGAACTATTCGGTGCTGTAATAAAATACTGGTAAGACAATTTTACGCTTCCTTTAGAGTCCCAAAAACTGCCAGACAAGACACAGGACTTATACAAAATCACAACCAGAAACAGAAATTTCCAGAATTACAGTCATACAGATCATCAAATAAATGCACAGATCAATTCATAACTCAACAATACAATACACATTCTCACAGCGACATCAAAGTACATACAAATTACAAAGCACTAAGCAATAACTCGATACGTCTGCTCACGACCAGAATATTAAGAGGGGTTATAGTATCATAAATATTGTTTAAAGTTATTGTGATCGTCATCAATGACTGTAATGTCTCATCACTAAAGATTGAAGGATCGATTCTTCTTTGTTTTTTTCTTGCTTAAATACGCAGTTGGTGTACGTAGTGGCAAAATGTTTGAGGAACGTGTAAAATTCATGGATCATTTCAATACAAGGAAAAGTGTAATTGCCATAAAGCATTCTCTGCCAGGAAACCTTTGGGTTAAATAGGCAACATTGTGATATCGTAACAAATAATACCATGATAACTTACTTGATTTCGAAATTTTTTATAGGTATGTACATTCTTACATAGATATTAATACATCTAGTTATACAAATATACAATTAAAATAGACTAATTAATATTTCCATAAGGTGTCGGACATAAAGGTTCCGTATGGTGTCGGACGTAAAGAATAGCACCATCCCATATCTTCCCGTGGGTGTCGTAAGAGGCGACTAAGGGACTTACCAGAGAATGGGCAGCAGCGTTCTCTGTGCCTTCGTAACAACCATACTGCGATCGCCGACCCGCCTGCCAAACGTGGCGATTATGGCAAATCCCCCCTTCTGGGGGAGGTCTATGTCTAGCAGTGGACGTTTGATGGCTGAAATGACCTAAAACGACAAACCGAATAAGTGTTGCTACTAAGTACTGGACTTTTAATTCGGAGCCCATAAATCAGTATTTCCAGCAACACTGTCATTATTCTCACCCTTTGCATAATATGCCTAGGATAAGAATTACACCAGAAATAAAAATGAACTCTTGTTAGCGTAATTTTCTAAATGTTTAAGATTTAATTCTTTGTTGTTTAACAGGTATACTCCACAAGCGAACATTCCCACTCGTACAGTCGAACAAGCTATTAAGTATACAGTCAAACGATACAGCGTTTGACATTAGTCGCTTAATGCCAAAATAAAATTGCCATCAATATTTTCAGTGTACTAGAATTCTAAAGATTACTGCCTGTATACTTATTAGCTTGTTCGGCTGTACTAGGAGTCCAGGATAGTTCAAAGATCCACGTAAGATTTACTGTCAAAATTACAAGCCTTTAATTTCGCCACCATCTGAAACCAAACTTGCTATTTCACCAGCAAAACTATCTCTTCACCTCAACCTACTTACGTTCCCTCAGCTGACACACACATCCAATAAATCCCTTCTTCAAGACCAGAGCTAAGCAGCCGTCAATATTCACCGCACAATGATCAGAACATGTCCTACACGATTACAACACATGTACCAATCTCGAAGGACCGGCCAATCGGCCATCTTGGAGCGACACCAACGTGCTATCATTTTCCGTTCCCATTGCAAACGCTCGTATATAACCACCTCACGCAGTGATTTGCGGCTTAACTAGTGGGACATACGGACTGGGGGATAGGCGAAAGGATTTGCTAGGATTTGCTGTGTCTTGCCTAGTTTTCTTTTTGAGTTTTCTTGCAGTGTCCACGCTTTTTCTACTTGGTTTAAAGAAATATACCCAAATTGATACAGTCTTGTTGGTCCCAGAGTAGCATGAGGTCCTCGGTTCGATTTCCGTGTCGGGCAAAGTGTTATTCAGTAGCAACTACGGAGTCTAGACTTGTGCCCGACTGATGGCAACAGGCTAGTCCCCTATTACATGGGACTTAAACATAACTGGTAAAATGTGGGTGTACTGTTAGGCTCTGCCTGTCTCTCTCTCTCTCTGTTAGGTCCTGTCGGGGCTGCGGGTTGTTCTCAAGAGATACCCCGGCCTCGACATTAAGGGCTAAGAAGGAACATGGGTGGTTTTTAGTCAGTAGAAGTCTGACACTCCCTGCCGCTCTGCCCAAGAGCGGGAGGGATTTTTCACCATTCTGGGATTACAAGCCTGATGTTATATTAGGTTACAGCAAAATTGAATCGCATTGGTTAAAAAAATTTGGTATAATACAAGAGACTCAAACATACCAAGGAGTTTTGGGTACTCAGCTTCTTGAACCTGAGGCCCTAGCAACAATACCTATTGAGGTAAATCTGGCAAAGTGAAACCAAAGCTCCTCTAATATTTTTATGTTTTTACTTTTTGACTTATCTATCATGTTCAGCCTACTGCTAGACCTCTCTCGGCTTTTTAAAATCTTTCATCTCTCACATTTTTGTGTACGTTAACGATTAACGATCTGTATTTCTGATCGAAATAAAGTGTCCAATTTAAAATCATGACAGTTTTCGTTTTTCCCTGGAAGTGGTCGCAAGCGCGGTTTCTTACCATGAGGTCCTGGGTTCGATTTCCGCGTCGGGCAAAGTGTTATTGAGTTGTTCTTTCAGGCATTTCTCAGTAGCAGCCACGGAGTCTGAATTTGTGCCCGGTTGATGGCCATAGGCTCGCCCCCTATTGCATGATACTTAAGCATAACTAGCGAAACTTGAGTGTACTATTAGGTACACCTCTACGTAACCCTTCGGGTATTATAGACGTAATTTTATGAAGTTATGTTATCATCATCTGCCTAGCCTTTTCCCAACTATGTTGGGGTCGGCTTCCAGTCTAACCGGATGCAGCTGAATACCAGTATTTTACATGGAGCGACTGCCTATCTGACCTCCACAACCCAGTTAATACGATACGGTACGTTAGTAATACGATGCCCTTTGGTAAGACTGGTTGTCAGACTTTCAGGTCACTGACTACCTGTAACGACTGCCAAAGATCTATATATGGCAGCCGGGACCAACAGCTTAACGTGCTTTCCGAGGCACGGAGGAAACTCGGTATGTCGGGCGGTCACCCATCCACAGACCGACCTAGGCAAGCACAGCTTTACCTAAAGATCGACCCGAGTGGCAGTTCTTATTAAGCCACGAGCTCCTCCTCTCCTCTCCTCCTCTCCTCTCTCTCTCCTCTTATGTTATGTGTAGTTAAATACTCGTCTATTATTTTGTCAGCCGCTATGTTTAGTATTTAGAGCTCGCTTGAGGACTCACATTACGACATACGACAGTACGAAACATTAACACGAAAGGACAATCACTTTTATACTTTCTACATAAATCTCAATGATAGATAGCTTATCGCGATTCTTACAACATGTTTACAAGACATTTAGTATTTTTCCACTGCCTACAAATTTTAAGTTCACCCATTTACATTCAGTATACTCGTCAAACTGTCCATCCGTATGTCCCGTCCGTTTTCATCAACAGCCAGTCAAATAAACCAAAGAAACGGGCTTCGCATATAAAGGGCTGGATATGTCACAGCTATGCCTAATGAACTATTTGAATGTAGGCCTTATTGGCCGCGGATAAATAAAGAAATAAATGTGAAGTACGCGCCGTGTGCCCGCGCAAGCTAATCTGCTGTTTAAGACCGTATTCATAGTGCGAGCTGTGATTGTTTGGTATGTCCTCAAGGTAATTTTTGTAATCTTAATGTTATTAAAACTAGCTTTAATTAAAATTATCAGAAACGATGCAACAAATAACAAAACCTAAGTACATTTATTCGAACTCGGCTTAATAACTATAAAAATAAGAAAAAAAAACAACATTTATTCAATGTAACTACAAAGACCAATCATTTATAGTGACAAAAACATGTAAAAACATATCACACTATTTGAAACCACTTTCCAATTCAGACATTGTATATTTAAAACTTATCATCGCTTGGAAGTCTTCTGACAAGTTGCTGATGTCACAAAAAGGTACAACTCAGTCAACAGGTCGACCCAGGGATTAAATCTGATGACAGATACGGGTCACTAAGTTAAATGTTTAAATTGAGAACCAGTTTCATGTTTATTTTTAATTTTTATTAAGTTTGGTTTGAACTCTTTGCTTATGTACATGTTGTTTATTTTAAAGATGTTCTTGGGATTTAAAGTTCGTTGACACAGCTTTGATAAGTAATCAACAATGTGTTGTCTACAGTGACACAAGAATTATTATTATCATTTGCAGCCTCGGTCAACCCACTGCTGAATAAAAAAGAGAAATATAGTGCCGTTATAATACTAACACAACGATTTATGTTGCTTTTATACAGCCGCTATCTCTTACACTTTTTAATAGCCTCGTGTCGCTAAGGACCACTTAAATTCACGTACGCGCTCCTAACAGCTCCCTTTATACCTAGGTACTCAGTACCGACATTACCTGGAGCACTTAAAACTACTATTCAACTCCCAAAACAAAGGCTCGTAAAATACACAAACTCCTTGAAAAATAAAAATAAAACAACCGCCAGACTTTTCAAGCGACAGAAATTGCAACAGACAGGCAGCACTATGAATAGACCACGTTGCGAGAAGTGGACTTCACGTTTGATTGAATGTGAAAATTATACGGCCGGTCGCGGCGACGACGCGCCTGTGTGGAGTGCTCTTTATATTACCAAGTTTTCCCATAGGAATAGTCGGGAATCGCACTATGTTTGAATGTCAAATTAACATGTTTTAGAATACGTTTAGAAATTAATGTTCTTAGATAAATACTGAGAATGTAAATTGTGAAACAATTGTGAATGTTTAACGCTTTGTTATGTCAACAAGACAAATGGTCGTCTGGACTGGGACTACACAATATACACTATTCACAAAACACAATATTCAAAATACACAATAATTATTATATTTGCAATACATACAGTTAATAAATAAGACGTAATCATTCAGTAGATAGGACGTACAATTTGCGTAAGACTTGCCCCACTGTAGTAATTTGATACTTTATAGCCTGATTATGGACCACACGTGGCCTGTGGTTCCGTATAATTATGTCAAATTAATAAAATCCTGTTATACGACTGCACACGCATTAAACAAGATATATGTAGAAACTGGAAATGGTTGCAGAAACAGCAGTCATCATCTGCCTAACCTTTTCCCAACTATGTTAGGGTCGGCTTCCAGTCTGAACGGATGCAGCTGAATACCAGTATTGCAGAAACAGCAGTATTAGCGATAAAACAAAATTAGTAGTAGAAGAACTGCCAGTATAGCTAACCCAACCCATTGTTCTAGAATATGGTAAAACCTAACATAAATGAGTTGCCAGTGTTGCCACACACTATCAAATGTTATTTTGTTTTAGTACGCAGTTGATGACGACTGGTTTTAAGACACTAATTAATTCTCGAACTAGAGAAAAATAACATTTGCTTAAAAAACGATGATGCTGAAGCTAAAAATGTATTAGATTGCCATAAACAATAAGCTACAGACGTTTTTTTATTATAAAAATACGAACGCCTTAAAAGCGTGTGTGATTTCTATAGATTACGGAAATATGAACTCGTTTCAGATGAGCAGTCAAAACTAGCAGAGACATTATGCTGTTCTCAAAACCCAACAAGGATTTGTCCAATATTGGACCAAGGCTCTTGGCCATTATCTTCTTTCATCCTTTATCACATGGTTATTTCCTATACTGGTGTCTGAGTTCTTATTCCGCCCATTAGGCCACTATAACTTGGGTTATTTAAACTTTTAGCACTTGTAACATAATCAAAAAGAAACGAAACGCCCTAAATACATTTAACTTTATCCCTGCAAATAGGGGATCGGACTGGGTCAAAAAAATATGATTCTAATTAGTCCGTCAGTTAGATTTTCGAAAAATATTGGATACGTGTTTTTTGTTTTATCAAATTAACAAAAAATTACGAAAATAAAACGCGTCAAAGATCATGAGTGGGGGGTTGTGACGTCAATTGTAGGTAAAAAATGTACTGACATGTGACGTTTTCGAGGAGTTCACGAGTTTTCGAAGCACTGTATCGTTTTAATTTTTTGTTTATTTGAAAAAAGAAAAAATATATGTTCAATATTTTTTGGAAATCTATCTGACGGACTAATTAGTTTATTTTTGTCCGATCCCCTATTCCAGCTACCCAACGAACACCTCAAACGAACCACCTAATCCCCCACAATTCGTGCAGAAGCCACCACAACCTGTAACTGGAAACTAAGGAATAAATACAACACGGCTGTTACAATAAACGGCCGATGTCTCGGTTTATGTTCGATGTTAAATCCGTTGATTTTAACTGCGGTTTTATGGACTACTCGTGTTGATTCGGAGTTTAGTTACATCGGGTGTAGCACACGGGGTGATTATTGAGCTTCTTGGATTTTTAAAGCGTTGTTTTTGGAGAAGTGTGCTTTGATTTTGATGTGGGCAAATGCTTAAGTGATTGGAACTGGTTTTATTGTTATAATTGCTGTGATGATGTTTATTGTTGTAAATTGATTATTAAAAGCACTTTCACTTCTATTTTAGAATTATACTATTATCAGTATTAAGATGTATGGATTGTGTGAGGAATTATAAAAAGGAAACGATTTACAGGGAAGAATGGATTAAAAACCTGTTGCGTCGACCCTAAATAACTAGATACAATGACAGGAAGATGCTGATGATGAACTCTGAGAATAAACAGTGAAACGAGATCAGAGGCCTTTTGACACAGTCCCGATATTATCTTGGTCAGATCATCATAAATGTTAAATATTTCAGTTTTCAATAAGATTTTTTACTGAGACGACGAATTGCGAATGCGATGCTTCCGACCAGACCATGGCCTACTTGCTGGAGTGTCCGGCTGGTCCCCTTACACTTACACTTTATAGGTACCTACCTAAAAAACGCCACAGATACAGCGATTAATATGGTCACACAGTGGGCCAAAGATATTTAAATAAGACGTACCATCGATACGAAAGTAAAGTAAGAGTCAATTTCTAGACATAGAACCGCCAAAAACTCACACCTTCAACATCCAGTCCACCCCAGCAACGACACAATTTTTAAGCTCATGAGTAATTCTCCTAATTCCGGTACAAAAACCCGGAACATAATTAGCGAACAGCTGAAACAACCACTCCGTGTGTATCCAAATCGGTCGCTAACAATAAACCCCGCGAGCGGCGCAGGCGCAGCGAGTTTTATCGCACACATAAACACGTCACTGACACAACACGTTAATTTATTTTATTGTCATTTAAAACTTTAATTTACGGATGTTTACTAATGTGTTGGACACGATGAGTGTTCGCCTGTCCTTGGTGTGTTAGTACTAGGTTCGAGGAAGTCTAGGAATTTAAGCTAGTTACTGTTGAATTTGTGACTGTAGTAAATTGTTTAGTTTTTAAATGCAATGCGATTTCAACAAAACACATTGTTTTTTGAAGACGACAAGCGTACGTGACAAGCGTGAAAATTTGGCATGTTGTGATTCATAGCTCACAGTAAAATTGCCCAATGTATTAAGCAACACAGGTACACAAACACTTGCAAAAATATCTTTTCCAATTAATTATCATCAGTCAAAAATCAGCAGAAAATCAGTATTTTACACGGAGCGACTGCCTATCTAACCTCCAAAATCCAGTTAGAATTGGGTATGGTTTCTAATTCATACCATCAAATAATATCGTAGCTCTCACAAGCCTTATCAAAAGTACTAAAACAGACCACCATCACACATCACAAACTCCAAACATAAAAACACGAGCATATCTCACGAATTAAGTCCCCGCCATAATTCAAAGACGTAAAATTTCGCTTCAAACTGCACATTTAAAAGTAATAAAATCAGAGAGATCTACGAAGTAATAAAGCGCTCAAGTACAGAAGATTGTGGACATAACATACATATCTTTATCGCCGGCGTCGCTCGTTCGTTACAGGCTGTAAAATATATTGGAGGAGAACTCTTAACGCTAATTGACGCGACATCTAGGTTTGGTGTGAGGAAATTAAAGTGTTTGTGTAATTTATTTGTTTTTGTTGTTGATTGGTTGGCTAATAACGGCTGAAGCTTCTTAAAAGTAGTTTCAGGCGATAATAATACTAAACTTGTAACTAACTTTTGAAGCGTAGCAACAATCATAAATGAGTGTGGTAAATGATACCATGGTTTAACTCCCAAAAAGTCTTCTCCTACAGAATAACAACAAAATTACAAAGAAAAATTGGAAACTGAAAACCGAAAATTTTGCATTTGAAAACAGAACTCGAACTTCGTTAAAACAAAATTGAATCGTCGAAAATTATCTCACCCACCTTCCTACTAACTTCAAACTCAGCTTCGGTTCCGAAACTCGTCGAATCCTATCCGATTAAAACTGCCAGATAACAATCATTATTACCAACTGTTACAAGACTCAAGTCCTATCTCCTAACGGGCCTATTATACAACGTTTCTCAACGGGTCGGATAATCAGCCCGTTCCCATTCGGGCCGGGTCTTAGGGGCCCAATAATCGAGTGGGCAACTCGTCTGGCCTACGTTTTGTGAATTTTTACTGACAGACCTCCGTGACCAGTTGGTAGGTTGTCAATAGAGATTTGGTTCGACGTTTACCGTGGTACTATGAATATTGATTGCTTGCATCCTTGTTAGGATAGGAGAATTCGGCTTGAGTTTGCATAAGTTGTTGAATGTCGTGTTCAGACCTCCTGTCAGGAGGTCTGAACACGACATTCAACAACGACATTCAACAACGACAACATTCAGTAAACGATATCTTTATTTCGAATGTAGGTTGAAACGCTCAGACCCTTGTTCGAACGCGCGGTTTAAACATAACGTGAATACTTAGATTTTTTGTTCGAAAACACACACACATTTCCTATAGCTTTTTAGTTAATTTGTTTGCACCAATCACCACCAGTATCGTCTTTAGATGCCTCAGGACCTAAGGAGCCTGGAAGTTGACAATCATAAAATCCTCGCTCAGAAGCTGGTTGATGTTGTAATGGTATTTCTGGAAGCGATGGTAATATCGAACAGATATTGAAGATAGAAGAGTAGCAGACAGTTACCCATCGCTAGTCAGTAAAAGCATAATTTCGACACAGTAGTAAGCCATCTAATGGCAGTTACCTCTGCTGCTAAAAAACAAAAATGAACATAATATTACTGCTAGTCACGTACCTGCATGCATTCAATTCATTGATTTAATTTGATATCCACTAACAGGATACCGTGACTTCAATCAGTGATATATAGCGGTTGTTTCCGACGTCCCAAATATCAGCACTACCTGCTTAAAATAACAATCAAAATAACATTAGCTAATTAACAAGCATAGTTTTAAAACTGCCCATATAATTTATAATTGCAGTCCTACGATTGTTTGCTGGCCGTGAATACAAATGGCCGACCACCGGCCGTGGGTTGACACCGTGAATGCTAAGTACATGTTTTTTGCGTCACCTACAGCGATGTCGGTCCGTGATTGCAATTTATTTTCGTTTGCAACAGGGTTAGGTGGTCGGTGCATTTTTAGGACTCAATTATATTGACGAGGATAAAGTTGAAATGAAGAAATCGTTGTCTTGAAGGCCGTTTGTGATAAAACTGAGGAAGATTACATATCTTTCAAGTGAAAAATTTGGTTTAAAGGACAAGTCAAAAAGCAGTTCAAATAGCTACTGGTTCACTACCAACAACTAATATGAAAAATTCAGTACAGTAAAATTAGTTCCCTCAGTCGTAATTTTGTACTGTGAAACTATGAAAAAAATATTGACAAAAAAATATCTCCTTTCAACAAGAACTTACATCAGTGATCTTATAACCCTGACAGATTCGCCTCTGCCGTCATTCAAGGACCACACACAAATCATGATCATAACTGGGACCATAACAATTAAAGTCTTACTAACGACTGAAGTACTTTACGACACGTTAGGCTGACAAACATTATTCGAAGATTTATGAGGAGCACGTGAAGATCACGACATTAATACTAGTGACGTTAGACGGATTGACGTTTTGAGTATAATGTGGATGGCTATAAAAGTAGAGGAAGACTACAGAAGCGATGGATCAAATGTATGAAGGAACATATTGCTAGAAAGGGGGTTCATGAGATGACGACTACAAGAGGAGTATGGAGGAAAAAGACATCATGCGCTGACCTCAAATAAATTGGGTCCAGCAGAATACTGATTACATGAATTGACGTAGATCCGATTAGCACAGCTTTACGGCATTTCTTGGCCACTCAAATAAAATCTTGTGAAGTAAGTAAGTAAGACATTGCCGAGACGTTGTGAAATTAAATACAAGAGCCATTAATTTCACTGCAACGAATGGTATTGTCACAAGACCAAAATACCAGTGAAAGGGAATGAAAAGAATGATCCTAGGCAGATAGTGACGTTAGACTCATGATGAGAAGAATGATTTAGCTGAAAGTAATATCACAGTGATACACAGATAAAAAAACAGTGTATCAACCCAAGAACCTGTTCATAATACCTACTAACTATAATACAGTTGAGTACTTTCTACTGCTACTATTAAGTTGCTTCTAGAAAACCAAGCTAGTGTGTAGACAACCATCTACTAGCGGTAACGATGCATGGTAGAGAGTCCAGATTGTATTAGATTACCAAAAACAAAAAGAAGATGCCAATCCTATTAAAAGTCGTAGTTGAAAAACGAAACGCGTTTACACCACTTGTCTAACCTCGTTGTACGTAATATAAGATTTGCATACCTTAACATGTTTATGAGATCTTCTTGATATTTTAATACTATTATTTCCAGGATTTTCTGGAAGCACAACCTTAATCCCTGCACTACCATACTCAATGAAGACCACACACGAACGGAAGAGATACCAATCTTAGACCTGCGGCGGCTCCAGGGACCTCATTGTGGGAACTACGTGCTGATAATCCACGATCGTGTATGAAAATTATGAATGAGATTGATGAAGATAACATTCTTTGGTTTATTATGGTCACGTTCGTCATAGCAGATAGTTTACGTATATGTGGTGTATGGAGTTGGGAATATAAGGATCTGCTTGATTTAGTTTTGGTTTTTTTCATATTTTTGCTTATGCTTACTGTTTCTTTGCTATAGGATAGTCAGCTTGAATGCTATAGTAAACAGGACACACTTTCGCTTTACTTCTGTTCCGATAGATACGGTCTAGCTTTCCATATGCTAATACCACTCTTAAAGATGTTATAAACTTGTGGACCAATCTTACTAATTTGGATGGATTCATTTTGTTTGTTTGTTTTCATTCTGTAGCAAGTTTAAGCAGATTTTTGATGGATGCTGCATTTCCTTGCCAAGTTCAGATTTATGAAATTACAGCAGTAGGGCCTGCCAATCTACCAGACAAGACAAATGCTAGCGTCCAGACGCCCACAGAAAACCATAGGGTGGTCTACACCATACAGAGTGCAAATCAAAAACATTCACAATATGATAGCATACGCTCCGTAGCATAAATCACGGGTAAAACAATGGGTACAGATACCGCCGATGCTATAAAGATGGCAGATAAAGTGATCGCCCGCCCCCTACCGGCGGTCGCTGCCATCAATCATTATAATAGATGTGATGTATCCTGCAGGGAGGGCAAAGGATTGCTTGGTGTTCATTGAGAAGTTTGTTGTTCTTTGTTAATAGGGAGTGCCGATGGGTTAATGTAGGTGAAGAAGTAGAAGTACCATTTGTAGTAGTAAGGTTGTTAGTATGTATATATCAGATGCAACATATTTATTGATGTAAGTAAACGATTTAAAATTAACAGATGCAACGTTTTTGTCTTCGTCAACCAAATATCTTGATCGATGAGTAGGTAATTTACGAATTTTTGAGTAGCTACGTCAGTATAGAAGAGGATAATGATGATGATAACCATATTTTAATTCATAGTATTCAATCAATCATCTGTAATAATGGTAGCCCGATCCAATATGGCTCGATGATTTAATTTCTTGATGAGAATAATTCATCATACATCTCTTTCATACGAAGAAAGGTTAGTTATTTCTTTGGAAGAAGGAATCACAAAAATCGGACCAGTAACACATTGAAAAAAATTTACTGGTGGAATACATAACCTCCTCCGTTTTGAGAAGTCAGTTAAAAAGATAACTAAGTGACATTGTTAGTTCTAAAAAAGTTTATATATCCTAAGCCATCAATGGACTTAATCCAACAAAATCTCCTCACAATAAAACCTCTATTACCTTAAATCTCTTGCAAAGTAAGATACCGTCAAATAAACCAAATAGCAGGTCTTATCGCAGCCTAAGTACAGGTCTGGTTGCAACTGCATCACGTTTCTCATCCTATTCAGTTGAGATAGATATTTTTATCCCGACTCGCCTGGGGCGTGGACCGAGATCGTCACTTCGTGAACAATTTAGATTGGGAGTTGAGCCGGTGATTTTCGTGTTGAAGTTTCAAGATCGGACTTGTAATGTAATGTAATGGACTTTAATGGAGTTAGGAATTCTTGTTTTTTTAATTTTTACTTGACGTCAAAGTATTGGTGAAATTGTTAAAAATTGTTGACCTTGCTTGTTTTTAGTTACTGTAACATAAATTTACCATTGTTACCATTGCTAACCGAGTTGTGGAGGTCAGGCAGGCAGTTGCTCCATGTAAAATACTGGTATTCAGCTGCATCCGGATAGACTGGAAGCAGACACCAACATAGATGGGAAAATGATATGCAGATGATTTAGACAAACTATAGAAACAACAACGAATTTACAAAGTAATATCATGTCATCAAAGACTTGTAGATTACCTGAAATTAATCATTCAATTTATGATGAAGGTACTCTGATCGACCGTCATCAACGTTCAGGATGATTTAAGCATTATTATAGTGTCGGTGGCAACACTCAAATAAGTGCCAATTACTGCCGCGTTGTTATTAGATTTTTTCATCAGGTTTTGTTAAATATGTATGAATATATTATATGTATCAATCCGAACTAGATTTGGCGAAATGTGTGGATTTACTAATAAGTAGATACAGGTGTATCAGATACCCGTCGGGGCTGCAGGTTGTTAGAAAAAGATACCGCGGCCTCGGCGCAAGGGCTAAGAAGGAACATGGGTGGTTTTTAGCCAGTAGAAGTCTGACACTCCCTTCCGCTCTGCCCAAGAGCGGGAACGGTTAATTTGATGATTTTCCACCGGCCAAAAAAAACAAAAAGTGTATCAGATAAGCGATAAGGAGATTACAGGCGTGATGTTCATGGCATTTTCATTAAACATTAAGGGACTACATAAACAAAAACTGATATGATGGTCATCATCAATAAGGATATTATCTTAAACATGATCAAATCAACAATATAAAACTGTCAACCAAACACAATCACAAACGGAACTCGCAATTTTAAAACCGGCAACATCACAAAGTACCAACTAAGTGATACATTAAAGTCTGCGACAAATACAATCCGATTCAATTTAGCATATCTGTGGTCAAAGGCGCCGCTCCCTCTCGAGAGCAGCTGACCTCAGGATCAAAGGAGCGGTGGTCAATGAAATGATTGTGGTCCTTTAAGTCTGAGACGTAACAAGTGTGATTTTAAAACCTTGAAGAGGATGTTTTTCGTACGTCGTTTATTTTCTTAGGGTACTGGTTATTTATAAACATATTTGTAAATTCCGTATGGTGTCGGACGTAAAGAATAGCACCATCTTATGTCTTCCCGTGGGTGTCGTAAGAGGCGACTAAAGGACTTTACCAGAGAATGGGCAGCAGCGTTCTCTGTGCCTTTGTAACAACCATACTGCGATCGCAACCCGCCTGCCTGCAATTATGGCAAATCCACCCCTTCTGGGGAGGCCTATGTCCAGCAGTGGACGTCTTATGGCTGTAATGATTAATGATGACTCGTAAATTAATAATGTGTATGGTGTTGAGAAAGACATGGTGAGAAATATTATTTTCTCTAACTCAACGCATTTTTCTTACTTGTTTTTCCTTACTATTTTGCGTCAGTCGTTAGTCGTTGACTCCTCCCTCGTTGGTCGACTGGTCGTAAGATCGACTGCTGATCATGAGGTCCTAGGTTCGATTCCCGTGTCTGACAAAGTGTGATTAGGTGTTTGTTTCTGGATTGGTGCCTGGTCGATTCAATTAGGCTCACCTCCTATTAAATAGGGTTCATTTCTGCCTAACCCTTCGGGGATGTTATTTTTTGGTCACGAATCTATCTCTCAAGACTGGTTACAATCATCTGTAAAGATAGGTTTGATTAACCTATTCACAATACAGTTATTAAACTAATATAACATGCATTTTCAACTTAGGTAAGGTTGTTTTTTTTCAGCAGACTTCATATCACAGTCCACAGCTGCTGGAAATCTGCTTTTTACTGAACTTTCTTCCCTCTTACCACTTACAAACTGTTGACATTTCAGGGGGTCTAAAATGGCAGATCATAATATGATTTGATCATAATAGGAAAATAACAGGAATTGCAATGGTCACAGACGCAGTTACGGATTATGAAAGGCCCATTTTACGCTTTTTAACGCAATTCATAATTATCATCTGCTAAAGTACACAGGAGCACAGGAGGTCTCTTAGAACTCTTTGCACGCTCTTTACTATTTTGAATGATCCATGTGCTCCTGACTACCTAAAAAAATATTTCAAAGTGTTGGGCAGTTCACACAGCCGTAACCTTCGAGCTTCTGAAAATCTACTCCTTGAAATTCCCTCACACCGTACTGGTTTCATGTCATCTTCTTACGCTGTGTCAGCCATAAAACTCTGGAACGCGCTACCCCTTGGCATTAAAAAGGCGGAAAGCAAAATGGCTTTCAAAAGAACTGTGCGAAAGCACTTTTAAAATCGAACTGAATCACTCTTATGTGTGGGACTACCACATGGTAATTTTTGTTTGGTTTCTCGTTTTTTGAATTATTTGTATGTATTATAATATATATTAGTTTATTTAATTCCATCTTTATATATATGTATTAGTATGTACCATTTATGTAGGTATATTAATGTATGTTAACAAAATAGTATTCTCCTAATTTATATATATTTGTACTCTACTTGACTGGTAGAGAATGCCTTGTGGCATTAAGTCCGCCTATGTACCACGTTTGTGCATGAAGTTTAAATAAATAAAGTGGCCATTTTAGACGCCCAGATCACTTCAGATTAGCTAAACTTATTTTAAAGCTCTCAAAATCTTATCACTATCCTTAGAGGCAACTAAAACCTCAAAGAGGATAAATAGAAAATAGATAACACCCTTATGAGTGACCCAGCCGACCCCATGATCTATGGCTCATCCCTCCGGGTCGGATATCGATGATCCCAGATTATTGGAAACGTTACGGATACAAATCACTTAATAAGTCTTTATCGTAGCTTGTACTATATATCTTTCATCTGCTTTTGATTTACAGGCGATTGAAGGTTCACCTCTGCCTAACCTTTTGGGTACAATGGGTGTGATGTTATGATTTTTATGAAGTGTCTAGATGATTTAATTCTGTGTGTTATAGGAACGACGGTACGGTGAGTGCAGTGGCTGAGAGATAGGACTGCTGCGCTGTGTGTCGCGTGTCCGATCCCCGTACGGAACAAATATTTGTATGGCCTACAGATAGTTGTTTCGGGTCTGGGTATTTGTATATGTGAGTTTAAATGTTTGTGAACGCTACCACGATACAGTAGAAATTCTTAGTATGGTTTTTAATAATGAAAAAAAAACAATGCCTCGTTGGTGTAGTGGTCGCAATCGACTGCTTAGTATGATACCCAGGGTTCAATTCTCGGGTTATGCAAACTGTTATTGGGTTGTTAATTTCTTAGTAGCAGCCATGGAGTCTGGATGTAGGCCTGATTGATGGCCCTATCACATGGGACTTAAAATTAACTAACAAAATGTGGGTGTACTATTGGGTACTCCTTTGTCCAACCCCTAGGGGATAACAGGCATGATATTATATTACGTACTAATACATTTAAAACATTAAATAAAAAAATCGTCTATTGAGGTCGAGCAGTCCAGTTTTCATAACTACTTCGTCTAATACTAAATCAGCAATGAATAAACTACACGTCAGCGTTCAGATATCGATTCATTCACAACATGAAATAGTTATTATGGAGATATCAAAGTAGCACAATTATTCGATCGATGGTCGTTTACTGGGAAATATTTATAGCATAGAATTGAAACCGTTTAGTAGTGAAGCATTTACTAAGGATATCACTAAATTGCTTTGATAGTTCATTTTGCATTTTTGAGGACTTCTATTTGTAGAAATCAATCAGTGTTCAAATCGTATCAAACTAGCGACCTGACCTGACCTTACCTGACCTGTCTGCCTTGTACGATTTATAATTCTTGTAAAAATGACGAGTTCTTGCTGCTCTTGTTCAATTCTACTAGTGGCCAGCGGGTAGTTGACTGACCAAAAAAATATGATTCTGTTAAGCCCGTCTATTAGATTATCGAAAAATATTGGATACGTGTTTTTTGTTTTATCAAATTAATAAAAATAGACGAAAATAAAACGTGTCAAAGATCGTGACTGGGGGCTGGTGACGTCACTGTCTGGTAAAAAATGTACCAAACTGTGACGGCGCGCGACGTTTCGAAGCACTGTATCGTCTTCATTTATTTTTTATGTGAAAAAAGAAAAAATACGTGTCCAATATTCTTTGGAAATCTATCTGACGGACTAATTAGATTTTTTTGTCAACTATCCTATTCTCTCCTGTTAGCCGTTACGAAATCATTTACAATTTTTCAAACTATCCCTCTCCATCCGTCACCATTCGACGAGATTTCTATGTTCTTTTTAATTTTAACGGCATTTAAAGGATAATGAAAACCACGTCAAAACCCGTTATATTGTTATACGTTACATCGATGTACATTTGTAGAATTTAATCATACTGAACATTATCATTAACACTGAAAACGGATATAATTTACCATGTTCATTGTGTGTGTTAATCATACACTTTCATTGTACCAAAAATACAAAATCACATTATGATAACTTTTAAAATCTGCATTTTAAACCAACCCGTCGGGGCTGCGGGTTGTTCGAAAGAGATACCGCGGCTTCGGCGCAAGGGCTAAGAAGGAACATGGGTGGTTTTTAGTCAGTAGAAGTCTGACACTCCCTTTCACTCTGCCCAAGAGCGGGAGGGGTTATTTGATGATTTTCCACCAGCCAAAAAAAAAACAAAAAGACAAAACCAATAATTTTGAAAATCTTAATTTTAGTACTTAAGATAAAGATGATTCACAACAAAAATTACATGGAATATCTTTTAAAAATAATGATGACCAATATAATATGCACGGTAGTGAAACATGTAATTTGGACCAATTTGGCTCCGGTCAATTATGTAATTATGTACACGAAAGATGTATTTTGGATGTACTTAACGTTTTCACTATCAAAAACATGTTATTATTTATGTAATTTTTGTGCTGATTTTTAATATTAAAATATGTTTTACTATCACTTTTCACTCAACGTAATGGTAAGTGATGCTCAAAATTGGACGTAATATTTCTTTAAAATAAGAAGTCAAATAATTAAAAAAACACTGTAATGTCATGTAAATATACCTCATTTTTCATTCACAGCTAAAAGAGATAGATAGATAGGTAGAAACATGTCCTTAACTTATTCAGGCTCTGATCTATCAGTTTCTGATTTAATAATTTAGGAGTAAAACATTCCCAAACAAGTTAATCTTAATTCCCATACAGTTTACTCACTTAACTCTGAATACATTTCCCATCGCTGTATATTCTAATAATTCACCGACATCCTCATTATCATTTTGAATCCATTTATGGCCACCCCTGCTATTAACGTCATCATTCATCCACAGTATCACGCAATTTCCGCCCTTTTGTTTCTGGTAACAAAAGACAAATTACCGCGGCAATGAAAGGTAGGACTGCAAATATTAGGGATGGTACCCACCGTGGAAGCAAAGTGGCTAGGAAAGGAGCTAACATGGCTCCGATTTTTGAACTAGATGAGCTTAGAGAGAAGCCCATGTTTCTAATTGATGTCGGGTAGAGTTCTACTACGTATAAATATATGGCACAAAAGTTGAAAAAGGCAGACAATACTCCAACGATGCCTAACAAGCTTGATACCCAGGTCCCGCTTGGAATCAAGAGGAGTATGATCATCATCACACCGATGATGATGAAGGAGCCCATGGTTGCTGCTTTCCGTCCGTATACTTTTGCGATGACTGTCGCCAAAGGTGACATTGGTATCTGGAATTAAACAACAAAAACTTATAATTCACACTGAAAACGAAATTTAAATAAACATGTTAAACATCCAGTTTTTTAGTGCTAGTGATCATGTCACTTTATAAACATTTTTCCAGTTTGCTTTTTAAGATATACATAAACTCACGCCTTCCCATGGGGATAGACTGAAACCACAGGACACCACGTGTTATGATTCTTACATATTCCTTTTGCCTCGACCGCGTTCATACAAAGCATCGGTCCTTTTTGAAGACCTTTACCAATAGTCAGTGTAAATCTTTCTAGAGCGTCTCCTTCCAGCGTTGCCACTTACACCTGCCTTATAAATACCGTTTGTTAATCGCCTTTCACTCATCTTCTCCACATGATCAAAACAGTTTGAGGACATGAGAAAAGGCATGAGGGACAAGACAGACTTTTGAACACAAAAATTCCTCAAAAACCTCTTTATACCGTTATCAGCTTTTCATCTAACCTGTATAACTCCAGTAACAGCCACGACGATGAACACATTCGATCCAATCTCCGCGTTGTACTGACTGATACCGTAGTAACAAGCCCCCGTCACAAACCATGCGATGCAAGATGACATCGTTATCATAGCCAGCTGCTTTGTCATGAACAAGTCCATGTAGTTCGTGTTTTGAGGTTCGTTCTCTTTCAGTTTAAGCTCTTGCAGAGCTTTCTCGACGTTTTCCTTTATGTTGGTGGTACTGCGATTGTTACTGAAAAATTTATGAATAACATAACATATTAACTTCATATTTGTAATTCCCGAAAGGTTATGAAGGAGTGTATTAATTAGTACACCTACATTTCGCCAGTTATGTTTGAGTCCTATGTTATTACATCGGACTATTTACCTGGTTGATTGCCCTCAAATGTATACAAGTTCTGACTCCGAAGCAGCTACCGAGAAATTTGTGGTGGAAAAACACAATAACACCTTCCCTGTCCTTGGAATCGAATCCAGAACCACATGCACAACAATGCAACCACGAGGCCAACAATGCAGTCAATAAAGTTATACATACTAATTCATTGTCGCTAGATAGAGCACCTTAATAGGTAGCTGAATTAGACTGGATGGGGGTTTTTGAGAAAGGTCTTTGTCCGCCAGTAGTTATAATCTAGCCTAATATTTGGAATTTCTCCTGTATCGTTGGTGTGTTTACAAACATTTAAACTCATATTCACAAATCAAACACCCAGACTTGGATCAAGTAATATCTGTAAGCCGTACAACTATTTCGATTGTGCAGGGTATTCGTTATTAATATATTTTTTCAAATATAAAAAGTTCTAGCATGATGCATGCATGTATGTGATGAGGAGGGATGAATCGCATATGACTAAAAAATGGCATGAATATAAATGTGAATGGATGGAGAAGGAGACCAAAGAAACGATGGATGGAGTGTGTGTGAAGTGGTATGAAGGAAAAAGGAGAAAATGTTGAATGAAAGAAAAAAAACGTGTTGCGTCGACCCCAAATGACATGAGATAAGGGCAGGAAGATGATAATAAAAAGGTCTAGTAATATCTACTCACAATTTAGCAGCCTTAGTCATCAACACAATAGCTTTCTCTCCTTTACAGTTCGCCACCAACCATCTCGGCGTCTCCGGCAAAAAGAATAACAACCCCAATATAAACACAGAAATACCACCAAACTCCAAAAGGTATACTCTCCATGTACTGGCTGAATATGCAAAACCTGGAAGCGTCGCCACAGCTATAGAATCAGGAACCAATGCTAAAGTACCAGCTAATTCTCTGTGCTGTGGCCCTACCATCTCCAAAGTATATACAGCAGTTATAGCCATGACGCCTCCACTAGCAAAGCCTACGACGAATCTTAAAGCAGTGAAGGTCCAATAATTCGGAGCGAATGCTGTACCGATCATGAATATGACGTCTATTGAAGATGATAGGATAATGCCTTTGCTGCGGCCGAACCTGAAAATAGAAAGAAACAAATGAAAACAATAGTCTCACAAAGGTATTTATTACCTAGTAACTGAGTTGTTGAGGAGCTTCAATTTTATTCCTACCTGTCAGAAAACCATCCAAAAATAGTAATACCAATCACCAATCCGAACATGAGAATCATTTGCGTGAAGCTTGCCATCCATGCTCTGTCGCAAATTAACTCAAAATCCGATATGAAAGGGTCTTCAAAAACATTATTACTGAACTCATATTCTAAACAGTCATCATAACATGTTGAATTTTCAATTACCGTTGTGGTATTATCTTGTAATCTTTTGCAAGCAAAGTCTGTAGCTGGTGTTAAGAATAATATTGAAAGGATATTCCACATAGCTATGACTCTACCCAAAGATATTACTAAAATTGCTATAGCTTGCCAGCCTCCAAATGCACCCATGGACTTGACCACATAATCATCTTCAAAATCTTCTTTTGCCTGTTCTCCTTGAATATTATATCTGTCACAACAGAATATATTAAACTTCATAGTGTCAGCAACCTCCTTGGCTCTGAAAAGAACATTGAATATTTGTACTACGAGTAGATCGTAAAAATATTTTGACATTGTAATAATATAATTAGGTTGCCACAGTATATTATTATGATCACGACTAGGCTATTTGTCATAGTATGTTGAGTCGTAAAAATGAATACGCCTTGGTATTATTTTGTCAAGTCATATTTTGTTCCTGGATTAAACAGACGTTTTTGCCTCTCAAAGCACTATCATTAAGATGGTAAATATTTGGCTGTAACATTACTTTAAATACGCCATTAAGATGTTTATGACACTAATTTATCGTGTCCATTTAAGGCATTACTCGCTTGATATCGTGTACGTGTAAATATACTAAGTATATAGAAGTAAATACAATCGTAGGCCCTTTAAACGAAACACTGACAGGTATAAGCTATTTAGTATGAGTGTTTTACGGCAACAATAAATACTATTCAGATATCTGAAACTATAGTGTCATAATAGCATCTAATAATGCCGATGTAGTACTATTTTAAATGTTGATGGATGGAGAAGGAGAGGAAGAATAAGGAAATGAAGGATGGATTGTGAGAGGAATGATAAGAAAGAAAAAGGGGTTAATGAGCATGATGGTTGACAAAGGAGAATGAAAGAAAAAATCGTGTTGTGACGAATCGAAGTAACATGGGACCAGGGCAGTAAGATGATGATGATGAAGGCTTTTCCTGTCTAATAACCAACTATTGTTCACTGCGATTGTTTAATAATTGTATTTACTTCGCCGTCAGTGAACATGATAGTAGAACTAGTTTTGTTCTAGTAATCTATTGCTAAAACTGTTGTCGATATCTGGATCTGTACTAATATCTCGTCTTTTCAGCTAAATAATATGTCTGAAGCTGAAGTTATGTACAAACAAAAACCTACCAACACCTACCCATCCCAAGATTGGATACCCGATAGCCCTTTAAAAATAAGTCTTCAGAATTCATACGAGACTTAAAACGTTCCTCGTTAACTTAAACATGTTGGAGGCATATAATAATAACACATCGGTGGCTGCTAGCCTGTAATTTGAGGCACTTTCGAGTCACTCAATCACGTAAACGTCGAGTGAAGCCGTTACTTAAAACCCGACACTCGAAACCTTATATAATTCCATGTAATTGTGTTGAAAACTTTTTGAAAACAAAAGTGTATTGTGACGAAATGGTAGTGGCATGTAATTTTGTCGTATGGGGTGATTGAATTCTGTGCGCTAGCTTGTGTCAATTTAAAAGTAATGTGTCTGAAATTAGAGGACGATAAGTGCGGTTGGCGGTTCCTTTTTAGCTTTTTCTGTGTTTTGTACTTCATTTGTTTTGTTTTGAGAGCAATTTGTTTCAACTGTTTGTCGTTTGCAAGCTGTTACTTTCGTGTTACGTAAATACTACTTACAATATTTGAACAATGCATGAAGCTCTCTCAAAAGTTGCTCAAATGAAGCTACTTAAAAGTCGTAACACTCTAGATACCATACCACAAACGGTTCTCAGAAATTGTAGACATCTGTCTCTATTCCATATTTTTACACTTGCTCTTATGTCTTAACAAGCCAGACCTCAAGAACCTGATCAACGTAACTCTCAACCACCCCCATCTAAGCAAATACCTTTCACATAATAGCTAGTCCTCTTTCCGTGTTACGAAACCATCCAAAAGACTGACCACACAAACGTAAACCCCCTTCATCATCAGCTGTAATGCTGGCAGACCTTTCAGACTAACTAATGGTTATCGCGTATAATGTGCAGCCTCTAACCGCAGTACTGGACGCGAGATGACTAATCGTGCTAACTTGATAGAGGTGGGCAGAATGGATCGATTGTTGTAGTAGTAAGCATGTGGTAGCGGTTTTTTAAAGATTTAAGTAGTGCGTAAAAGGTGATCCCCGAATCATGTATGTTAATGCTTTAAATACAATAGATTGATATACGCGCTTTGATCTTAGAGTTGCAAACATCAGTCCTATACACAACACAATATACAGTTCTATTAACATGTTTTTGACGAGTCTGGTTTGGAGACAAAGAAAGAGACCTACAGGGCTATTGCGTATCTTTGTAAATGCCAGTGGCTATCATAGTGTCCATCAATTAACTGTCAAATAGTTATGGTTTGGTACAAAATGGAGCCATTTGGCAGCTAATCGATGGACACTGTGATAGCCACTGACATTTAAACAGATACGAAATAGCCCTAATGGAGACAGAAAAATACCAACTGTAAACTTGATAACTAGTGAACGTGTTAGTGAGACTGAGTGCCTAGAAAAACACAGACTTAAACGACTACCACTTGAAGAATTTTCTACTTGATATTCTCAGCAAGAAACTAAAGGAGGTAGAATGGAACAAACAAATGAAGAAGGCAGGGGAAAAGAAGCAGTATCAACCGGACCGGAGCGGATAGCACTGTAATGGGTATTTTGGCGCAACTTAGGAGAGGCCTATGTCCACCAGTGACCTGAGATAGGCTAAACAGATGAATAGAGATCAATCCGAGCTCAAAATCAGACTGTCTGATCAGACCAGTCTGACCAAAAGGTATCATAATACCAAGTAAGTACTAACTGGGTTGTGGAGGTCAGATAGGCAGCCGCTCCATGTGAAATACTGATATTCTGCAGCATCTAAGACTGAAAGCCAACACCAACATGGTTGGTAAAGACTAGACAGATATTGAAGAATTCGAGCTCATAATCGATAACTCCTCAATATCGATCAACAAAATCGATACTTCCGAACAAGCTGAGCCACCTCTACAAGCCAGCCACTTACAGCCACAGATTTATAGCCCCCCGGAGCCCCAGTCACCGGTCATTACCGTGATCCGACGCGCCGTCACGTCACTCCGTAATATCGGGCCGTGGCAAATTGATGGGAATGCCTCCGATTTGCTTTGCCCGTAAAGTGGACTGTTTGCCCGCAAACTGCTCGTTATCTTAAGGCACTCATTTTGGTCGATGCTTTTGGAATTTGATCGTGGGTTGCTTTGATTATAGTGGTCTTTTTGTGGTCTAACGGTTGGTTGTTGAAAATTTGTCGAAAACGAATGTTGGCTATATTTATAGATTTTAGGTACCCACTGCAGAACTACAAAAGAGCAGATTCACCAATGGAACTAAAGTCGATCAGTACATTTAAACAGGGTTCAAAAGCTGTCAATATTCCATGGCAATTTTTAAACTGACGGCTCAAATCGGTTTAGAGACGCTGAATGCACTCACTTTTATTGATATAATTTTTTCTTCTTCTTCTCCAGACTGTGGCCACCCAACGCTAAGAATAGGTTTCTTCCAAAACTTTCCACTTTTGTGATTAGCCTTAATACGTAGCAGTGGAGGGACTTAATACGTTCATAATTAAAAGAGATCTCGATCAGCACAAAGTCGTACCAAGATGAAAATCTCCATAATTACAAAGTGCCAATCAATAACATCCCTAAAATAAATTCCCATACAAAGTTCAAATCCATAATTGAATAGACGCATTCACATTTATCTTTGTGAACGCTTTTTTTAGGGTTCCGTAGTCAACTAGGAACCCTTATAGTTTCGCCATGTCTGTCTGTCTGTCTGTCCGTCCTCGCTTAATCTCTGTGACCGTTAGCACTAGAAAGCTGAAATTTGGGACCAATATGTGTATCAATCACGCCGACAAAGTGCTAAAATAAAAATTGGAAAAAAATGTTTTATTAGGGTAGCCCCCCTATATGTAAAGTGGGAAGTGTTTTTTTTTTTTAATTTTAACCCTAATGTGTGATATATTGTTGGAAAGGTATTTAAAAATGAATAGGGGTTTACTAAAATCATTTTTTGATAATGTCAATAATTTCGGAAATAATCGCTCCAAAAGTAAAAAACAAAGCGTCCCCCCCCCTCTAACTTTTGAACCATAAGTTTAGAAAATACGAAAAAAATCTGAAAAGTAGAACTTTATAAGGACTTTCTAGGAAAATTATTTTGAACTTGGATGGAAACAACAGATGGAAACTGCAGTTAACCAATATAATTTGGTCCCTGAATCGTATGAGCGCCTATACAATCCAGAGGTCAAGTTTCATTTGCCCGTATTTTTTTTTTAACTTCGTTTACATAATATTTTATTATCTACGGAACCCTACACTGAGCGTGGCCCGACACGCTCTTGGCCGGTTTTTTAATTTACTCGTTGAAGTGGCGAAGCAAACGGTGAGAATTCTTCGTCTCGTCCGCCGTAAATATTTCAGAGAAGAGTTTTTAATCAGTCGTCAAGCGATTTACAAATTAAACAGGGGCCGTGTTATGAAGAAATATCGCAAGCTGTGAGTGTACGTTTCCATTACTTGGAGATTTATTGTCTGGATACAATTTCAAACTCAAAACGTTTATTGAGAACTAAGTGTGTGGGCGTTCATTGAGACTAAATTCATAATCTTAATTATGAAATGAGCACTATTTGTTTCATTACATATCTAATCCACGTTCGATTTCGGATAAAGTTGTATTATATGGGGGTATTATATCGATCTCGCTAGGTCTCATATCTAAGAAAATTTCTTTTTCTTTTCATCCGAGCAGAGTTCGGTCGCTCAGGTACCTTCTATGAAAATATACAGCAAAAATCACGGTCTTGGTTAACTCGGAATAAGTATTACTTAGTAGTGTTCCCATTACTGGCAAAATATACAAGTTACAGCTTGATTTGAAAAGCCACTATCGCCTCTAGACCTGAACCCAAGTACCGATGGGTATTAGTGGAAGGTACCATGCTACTGAAGAAAAAATTACGAAAACGATCCAAAATCTCGTACCGCAAGAACAGTGTAAACTCACGCGAAATAAGAAATATCGCCGTCGGAGGATCCCCGCAAAAAGCTCGCAAATTTCGTCATCAATTATCATTATTAGGGAGCGAAGCAACGGAGACGGCGGTAATTGAGTTTTATAAATGGCGGCGGCTGGCGTCGACGTGACTGTCATAAATAGTCACGTGACGTGTCGCGCGACCCTGAACCGTGGGACGTATTTGAATAAGAGTTTTATTTCTTACTCTTTTTCCGATTCGATTTTTTTGTTTATTACCGTTCAAACGTTTCGTCTACGAAGAAATTGCGGACGCGGCTCCAGACACCAGACTTTGATAGATAATTTAATCATGCTGAGTGATAACCTGCTTACTTGCCGGCTTGTTGCAGAAGTTGTAGAAATACCTCTCGCATCCTGTCCGGACCAGCCTGACTGACTTTATTGAACGAGTACAAGACCAATACAGGGACACATTAAAATTAGAGTCGTGATAACCCAAAGGTTAATCAACCAATGAAGTCGAGGAGGAAATAAAGATGAGGAGGCAGGAGAATTGAGGTAACCAGGACAGATTACCCATATAGCCTTAGGTTGAGGAGTAGCGACCCGTACAGGCTGGCGCAGCGGTAGCCCTCCCACAACGTGGACCGATAACCAGCAGGGCTATTGCGTATCTTTTTAAATGTCAGTGACTATCATAGTGTCCATCAATTAACTGTCAAATGGTTAGTTTAGTATACCGATGGACACTATGATAGCCACTGACATTTAAAAGATACGAAATAGCCCTGCAGGACCGGTCAACTTGTAATCCTGAAGATTACGAAGAAGTATAAGTAATTCAGGATTACTTCTAGGTTTTATACTAATGTATAGACTGTACTTATGCATGTCCTTGAACTTTTTCGTATTATTAGTGATAACAAAGGCTTTCTCGTAATGTAATAAAATCCAGTTCTTAACCCCAGGCCAAAGACACAAGCCACCAAGCTCCACCATAACATTTCAATATAGGTACAAAAACCTTTAACCCGTTCAGAATCCAAACAGGAAGTATTGTTTACAAAGCCGTGAGATGAAAGATAAAGTTTTTAAAAGATCACTAATTTACGGACGAAGATTATTTCCTTCACCCACGCCATTTTGAATTTGTTTTTTTTCCGGTATGTGTTACTGTTGATAATGTGAAGCAATGATTGATGTGTTGTGGAAATTAAAACGTGATTGGTAATGTGTTATGTCCATTAACTGTTCTGTGATTGTGATGTTCAGAATCGGATTCTTTGTCAAACACATCAACCTGGTTTGTGGGTTGTCAATCATTTTGTGGAATCTGAAGAAGATGACTATTTTACATTCCCTGCGATGTGCACGGACTAATAGGTTTATTGTTAAACGCTATTTGCGTTTCTACTACTTACTAATCTGCCTAGCCTTTTCCCATCTATGTCGTGATCGACTTCCATTCTAAACGGACACAGCTGAATACCAGTATTTTACACAGAGTGACTGCCAATCTGACCTCCCCTACCCAGTACTACGACACTCCTTGGTAAGACTGATTGTTAGACTTTCGGGCCGCTGACAGGACCAACAGGTTAACGTGCTTTCCGAGTTATGGAGGAAACTCAGTACCTATGTAATGGGTGGTCACCCATCCACGGATTACCCAAGGCAAGCACCTCTCCATTCAAAGATCGACGCGAGTGACATTTATTATTTAGTCGCAAGCTCCTCCTTTTGCATCGAGTCAAAAATATCTTACAAATACACCCGAACAAGTATTTTCCATGTTTAATAAAGTGATTAATTATTTGTATACCATTAGTGCATTGTAAACAAAGTCATTTCACTTTAGTATCGCTGTACTGATTGGTCGTAACTCTTACGCAACGGACACGATAGGTACTCTTTAAGAACTTCCTACAACATCGTGTTTATTGTTTACTAAGAAAGGTAAGAGGTTGATGTGGTGTGGTGAGCACAAAAATGCCGCAATATCTAAAAGAGCTATTAGTATTACAAATTAACTATGAGGTTATAGCTTCGACACTGACTCGAACTTCAGTTTCATAAAGCTCATGTACAATCTAAAACTACTTCATCTCTCAAACTAAGTATTTAGAGTCGGCAGAAACGATAAGAATTGCTCGTCTAGAATGAAAAATAATAGTCAGTTAAATTGCAGAATAGGTGTTTCCTCGGCGTATGCAGGGCTTAAGTACTTTTTAGACCCGCTAGAACTCAAATGGAGTTGGCCAGAATACCTAGCAAGGCGCAGTGATGACAGGTGGACTACGACTAGCAGAATGGTGTCTTAGAACGGAGAAAAGAAAATGTGGATCGTCGATCGGCGTGAGGTGGCCAGACGACATAGTTGCATAGGGGTCTCTAATTCGGGCCATGGATGATGATGACCATCTTCTCTCTCAACAATTGGACTGTGGAAGTCAAATAAGCATTCATTCGATCTAAAATTCTAAATCAGCTGCTGGGTAAACTGGACATGCCCAAACAGATTCGGGAAAATCTAAGTAGATGATAAACTTCGAAGGATTAAATAGAAGTATAGTAAAGGGACAAGAGCAGAGACATAATGAAGAACCACATCCATTCCTCACCACTCCTCGTCCCAAGTTATCAGTGGTCGCGTCTATCATGCACAATAACCGTTAATTCTAACAGTCGCTACAATAACGTTAATATTTACTGCGATATAACTGCTAAACGGTCTCTCAAGGTGTCGGCCCCGATAGTGATGTGACCGTAAATATCTTGTGTTGTAGACAGCCTGTGTTTGTGTGTGTGTTTGTGATTTATTTTATATATAGTGTGTCTTGTGAGACTGATTGTCTGAGAGTTATTTTATGACGAGACGTTGATAAAGCAATCTCGAAATAGTGTCTGAGAAGTTAGAGTTGAAAAAGAGGGTCAAAATCTTTTAATGTCATAATAATTATTTTAAGTTGGACCTACACTCTCACAACAATGGCTGATTATATCGAAAAAAAAACAGGATTTCAGGTTACAACTTAAGACACCAAAAGTACAGGATACAAAAGACTAATAATGTAATAATTGATAAATGATCAATTGAAAGAAACCATTAAAAATAGTCACTAGTAATAAACTAAACCTCACGCAAAGATAAAACAAACAATTTAAACCCACAGCATTAATAAAACTTACAACACACTACTAAATAAATACCTACTAAAGATTAAAACTCAAAAAAAAAACAATTAACTACCCACATTTATCAGCAAAACAAAACATAACTCGACTCACAAAAAATAAAAGAGAAACATTATTAATTTGCCGTCTCAACAAATTATGAACAAAAACAAATCAAAATTAAAATACACGGAGATGTAAAGGAATAACTAACGACTGTCTGTAACTTCAAAGGCTAATTAAAATAACGATGCTTCAAAACGTTACGTTATTTTATGACAATGAATAACTGTGCTGTTATGGTTTAACGAGGATCTTCACTTGAATTGTGTGGTGATTGTAATTTTTTTCACTGTCATCTATTTCATCGCCACTACTCTGAAAACTGTGAAGCCACGAAGGAAACTTGGTGTGAATCCATATGACTAGTACGCCAAGAATCTTAAATTCGAAAAAGAATAACAAAAATAAAAGCACTTTCTGTGTGACCACAAAAATATTTAAGCTTATTAAATATTTTTCGAAGTCGGAGGCATTAAAGTCGTTAAATCGTGGCAAATTCAAAATCGTACTTCTGGAAATATTAATCGATAACTGTTACTACTCGCTAAAGGACTTGGTTAATTAAGGTTTTTTTTTTTTTGTGGTGGGAAATCATCAAATAACCCCTCCCGCTCTGGGCAGAGCGAAAGGGGGAGTGTCAGACTTCTACTGACTAAAAACCACCCATGTTCCTTCTTAGCCCTTGCGCCGAGGACGCGGTATCTCTTTCGAACAACCCGCAGCCCCGACGGGCGGTTAATTATGGCTTGAGTTCCAATAGTGCCTTCAACTCTTCTTAGATTGCAAAACAGCTAATTTGCGTACGTACTTGTGTATAAAACCAGCAAAAAAATTAAAAATACTGTAGTTGAACACTGCCACTTACCACCACCACTTTAATAATAATAATAATCAGTGGTGCTTGACACTAATGACCGTATGGAGGTATGGCAGAGTAAGGAGCTTCACGGACGCTTTTTCCGGGCCCTACACGGGCCTGATGTAGACTTCTTGGCGTCCGTAGCCTGGCTACGTTCCGGGGAACTCTTCGGAGAAACCGAAGGTTTTGTCTGTGCAATTATGGATGAAGTTATGATGACGAATAACTACCGGAGATTTATTGTGAAGGACGGTACGGTTGACATATGTCGGGCATGCCACCGTCCGGGCGAATCAATCCGTCATATTATCTCCGGGTGTTCTCGTCTGGCTAACGGAGAATGCTTGCATAGACACAACCTTGTAGCCAGGATTATCCATCAGCAACTTGCTCTAAAATACAACCTTGTGGAATCGGAAGTGCCGTACTACAGGTATGTGCCCGACCCAGTTCTCGAAAAGGGCAGTATCACACTGTACTGGGATCAATCCATCATCACTGACAGGACTATTATAGCTAATAAGCCTGATATAGTGGTGGTGGATCGATCAGAGCGGCGCGCAATGATTGTTGACATAACCGTCCCACATAGTCGTTACAGCCAATGGCTTAATTGCCAAGAGCCTCGACCAACATCTGAGGAGGCTCTCGTTAGGCGGCTGGATCAAGGGCTTGATGCAGAAAGCGGTACTCCTGGACACGGCTCGTATCGTTAGGAGGTTCCTTTCTTTGGAGCCCTGACCGCCGGTAGCTTGGACCCTGTTCCCGATACCGGTGGGCTACAATTTTTTATATTTTTAAATGTTTTTTTATTGTTTTTATAAGAAATATTTAAAAATGTATCAAGTTTGTTTACAAATAAATAAAGGGAATAATAATCAATTTATTTCACAATCAACAAGTGGATCATAGATAGCATTAGTTACATTAAATAAAAATATTACAAAATAAGACAAAACACACTTTATCTACTATCTCTATTCTTTGTTAGACATAAAACGCAACAGACTAATGAACCCACCTGAATAAAAATTGCTATAAACTGTATATAGGATAAACTACTTTGACTCCTCTCACCTACACTTCTCATAGCCACAAGACTGATCCCGTTTTTCATTCAAAATTAATTCTTAAAGGGCGCTATTTGTTACACTCTAAGATTAAGAACATCTAAGAAAAACGCCGAGGAGGCATCCACTTTAATAGCTTAACTTTTCATCTCACAAACAAATTAACAAGGGCCGTCTCTTAATGCAAATACAACGTGATTAATAACAACAAATTTTTTCCAACGTTATAAATAATAGCAGTTATTTTTAACAGTTTTTTTAGCGTGAAATACCAGCTGTTGCGTCCAATTGTTGAGTTTTGAAGTGAGAAGAGTAATGAGCGAATCAATCTTTGTCGTTGTCAATGTGAAAGAATAAGCGAAAGGAGGGTTTGAAAATTGAGTTTATGAAAGGTTTCTTTTACATAAGATTTTCATAAATATATTATCTTTATTTATGAAAATCTTATGTAAAAGAAACCTTTCATAAACTACATTTTCACAGGTATTTATATACCTGTCTAAGAAATGAAATGAAATGAAATGAAATTTATCATTAGCTAAAATTGTAGTACAATGTTGATAGTCAGGTTTTGTTACAGTAGCTTACACAATTCGCTAAAACTAGCATACAAAGTTAAACAATACACTGAAATCCAGTTTAATAAGGTCTCGCTCGTTTAGTAAGGTCTGCATAACATCACGCCTGTCTTTCCCGAAGGCTATGGCAGAGGTGTACGTACTACTACAACAACATTTCGCCAGCTATGTTTTTAAGACCCATGTAATAGACGGCGAGCCTATTGCCATCAGCCGGGCACAATTCCAGGCTCCGTGGCTGCTACTGGGAAATTCCTGATGGAAAACCAATAACACTTTGCCCGACCCGGGAATCGAACCCAGGACCTCATGCTCAGCAGTCGCGCTTACGACCACTAGACCAACGAGGCAGTCAATCGAGGTAGAGATATTATATAGATTGGTAAAGTGGTGGTGGTAAGTGGTGGTGGTAAGTGGCTGTGGTAGATATTTGCTCGACCCGGGAATCGAACCCAGTACAGCACACACAGCAGTCGTACTTGCAACCACTATACCAACAAGGCAGTCTAACCCCAAAACTAAAACATGAAATTAATAGTTTCCATTCCGTCCCAAAAAACATATATTATTACAAAACTATAGTTATCTCCACTCAATACTCTATTTCCATATACCCGCGACATACATAATTTAGTAATAAACAGATAAGAACCACAAAAAATACTTTATTATGCTGCCCAACGCCATAAATCATAGCGCAATGATAGTACGTTCACACTCCATGTCATGAGTGGCGATGATAAAATATTTGATTTATTGCATAGAAAATATTGATAAAAATATTCAATGATTTATGAGAGGAAACTGTTGTGAAATATTGTGTTTTTTATTGTTTGAGTTTTATTATACTATGTGACATTTTATGCTTTCTGGGGTAATGAAAGAAGAAGAGTTCTTTATTTTTCTACCGAATAGGGATGTTAAGTGCCTAAAAAAAAATATGATTCTAATTAGTCCGTCTGTTAGATTATCGAAAAATATTGAAAACGTATTTTTTGTTTTATCAAATCAATAAAAATTGACGAAGATAAAACGCGTCAAAGATTTGAGTTGGGGGTTGTGCTTGTGACGTCACTCACCGGTAAAAAATGTCATACTAATGTCTCAGAATATGACGTCATACGAGTTTTCAAAGCACTGTATCGTCTTCATAGTTTGTTTACGTGAAAAAAGAAAAAATACGTGTCCAATATGTTTTGGAAATCTATCTGACGGACTAATTAGATTTTTTTTGTTAACTACCCTATTGTCTGCGGCGAGTTGTACCGTAGCTTGTTTAGAAGTTTTCAGTCTCAACGTTTTTGAAGTTTCCATCATCGTGGCTCGTTGGCTAGTGTTGCAAGCGCAACTGTTGAGTATGAGGTCTTTTTTTTTTTGGGCGGGTGGAAAATCATCAAATAACCCCTCCCGCTCTTGGGCTGAGCGAAAGGGAGTGTCAGACTTGTACTGACTAAAAACCACCAATGTTCCTTCTTAGCCCTTCATGTCGAGGCCGCGGTATCTCTTGCGAACAACCCGCAGCCCCGACGGGGAGTATGAGGTCTGGAGTTCGATGCCCAGGTTGGGCAAAGTGTGATTGGGATTTAGTCCACAAGAATTCCTCAGAAGCCGTCACGTCCGCTGATGGCAATAGGCTCGCCCCCTATAACATGGAACTTAAACTTACTGGCGACATTTGCGTATACGATTAGGTACACTTCTGCCTTACTCTTCGGGATCAAGAGGTGATGTTATTAATATGTTTATATAGGTATATTAGAATATTGATAATTTTATGTAATGGAAGGGTAAGCTAGATTCATTACACCGGGTTGTTCGCAAGAGATACCGCGGCCTCGACATGAAGGGCTAAGAAGGAACATTGGTGGTTTTTAGTCCGTACAAGTCTGACACTCCCTTTCGCTTTGCCCAAGAGCGGGAGGGGTTATTCGATGATTTTCCACCCATGTTTTTCGATTAATTTGATTGTTTCTATTGAAGAAAAGCTACAACCTCCCTCTCCTCACATACACTCAACGAACAAATTACTACCTTATTATGCAGCAATTAAAACCAACCGCCCATTCTTTCGATCCTGCCCCTAATTGCCAGCACAAAGGCAAATGGCTGCCTTGACGAACCACACGTCTTTGTTGGAAAGTATTAAATAACCAGTTGAAAATTAATAAAAATCCTGCTAATTGCTGACAGGAACATCGACCATTACAGCAGGACCAATAGACGGAAGCGCCTGTCACAGGTTAATGATACAGTAAGTGGTTAGGTAGTCTGATTGAAGGAAAAATATTAGGGATTCCATTACGTCACGGTCTGTGAACAGGAACGCCTTGAAACCGTTAATTGTGCTTGTTGGTGTGCAATTCGCGGTGTAACCACAGTACACTGACTTGGCGGGTATCTTTAAGTTATACTGTCTGCAGAGTAAACCGCTTGGTGGAAGCTGCGTCCAACAGCCTTTTTTTTCTTTTTTTATGACGGGTGGAAAATCATCAAATAACCCCTCCCGCTCTTGGGCAGAGCGAAAGGGAGTGTCAGACTTCTACTGACTAAAAACCACCCATGTTTCTTCTTAGCCCTTGTGCCGAAGCCGCGGTATCTATCGCTTTCGAACAACCCGCAGCCCCGACGGGTGTCTGCCCTTGCCATGATACTGACATCTCTTTGAGGCGGGCGTAGAACACGATCGCGCGCCGTCGACACGGCCTGTCGTCGTCATAAGACGGACGGACGGCGAGCTAGCCCATTGCTCAATTTTGACGAACCCTTACGGCTGTCTGAGATCCACGAATGCCAGCCGAGACCGGATTTAGGTAGCTGGCGTCAAAAAATATGGTTTTAGTTATGACCATCGCCGCTTTCGTGCATCACCGTAAACAAACCCTTAAGAATAAACTACGCACTCTTGGTAAATACTTCTTCAATGCAGCGATATCCTGCCTAGTGCCTACAACCCGCTTATTTAGTTGCTCCTTTATATGATTATATTATTATGTCGTTCCTAAATTATAGACGAAGTAGTCGCTGGACGGATGGACATGACTGGACATAGAATATCATTATACTGTCATATTATGGCTGTCAGGGGCAGTGATAACTGCAAACATCCTTATGGGACCGTTTCTTAGAAACGTTTAGATGACGTCTGTTTATGCAGTAGGTAGGTACGTACTTCAAGTACCTGTAAATTAAGCACGACTGGGAATGGTCTCGTATTAAGTGGGACATACCGTTTTTTCAATCGTTGTGTCAACTTAGTCAATCCTTTATCCAAACTTGGTTGTAGTTTGGATAAACAATTGTCTAAGTTGACACTTTTCTTTTACAATGTTGACTTGCAACAGAGTTGGAAATTTTCCACCTGGGACTTTTATCAGGCAGTACCACGGAACACTGGTCTACTATTCTCATCAAGAAGCAAGAGGTGCAATACAAATCAGCACCTATTAAAATCTTAAATACCTATATCTAACAAATTCATCAAATCAAGACCCAGTTCCTTCATCAGTCCCAAAAAAAGCAGTAAATCCCCAAAAAAATCATAAAATAAATTCAGCCACATTCATCGAGTTTATTTGGCGGCCATAACTCAGTAATATCGCCAAAGACCGCTCCATTTAACATGAGTTACGGGCCGCAGCGACAGATTTCATAAAAATAGTCGCCCAACTGTGATTCAGATGTTTTATTACTAATGATATCGTGGAACTTAGCGAGGAAGGTGCTTTAGAAGATTTCTGGGCGATATGGACAAAGAGATAGGAGGTTTTGGGTAAGATATAGTAAATCAATTTAATCAATTCCGCAAAATTTCTAGTGTAAGCTTACCGGCGTTCCTGTCGTCTGTCCACAGCACTGAAAAGCTAACCAGGAAAATTTTAACCCTCTCCCTGGTTGACTCGGAAGTGCCGTACTTGACCGATGCAGAGAGCGCCTGGAAAATGGCTTGCCCGAACACGGATCGGCCCGAGAACCCATTTTCCCAGAGACAGTGGGATGAGCCGCTCTGCAGGTTGGTACGGAATAACCTTATTAATACGTCTACCAATACTGCCGAGCGTGCCCGCCTACTGGCTGTGGGTGAGTGGGAGTCGGGCCTCTGGCTTCAGGCACTACCGTCACCTAATATAGGCACTATGCTAGGTGACACAACCTTCCGGCTCGCTACATGTTTGCGATTGGGTGCTCCGTGTGGGGCTCCACATCGTTGTCAATGTGGTGAAGTAGTCGACAGCCTCGGACACCATGGCCTTTCCTGCAGTAAGAGCGCAGGTCGAATTGCGCGGCACGCCAGCATTAATGATCTCATCCGACGTGCTCTGGCCACCGCCGGTGTGCCTGCTGTTTTGGAACCCAATGGGTTGGCACGCGTCGATGGGAAGAGACCAGACGGTATGACCATAATGCCATGGAAGTTGGGTAGGCCTTTGGTGTGGGACGCAACTTGCGTCGACACCCTTGCGCCATCCCATCTTCCTAGCACGGTGTCCTGTGCCGGGGCGGCTGCTGCAGGTGCTGAAAACCTCAAACGGCGCAAATACAACAATTTAATTGGTAGTTATGTGTTTGAGCCGTTTGGGGTTGAAACACTAGGGCCTTGGGGTCCGAGTGCTCACCTAATATTTAAGGAAATTTCCAAACGGTTGGTCGACTCTTCACGTGACCAGAGGGCTGGCCTGTTCTTTGGCCAAAGAATCAGCATTGCCATCCAACGTGGGAATGCTGCCAGCCTTCTGGGCACTTTTCCTGTTGACAGCGGTGTGGACGAGTTTTTTGTCGCTTGTATATATTTTATTATAATTTTAGTTCTGTAAATTGTAGTTTGTAAATATTGTAAATAAAGTAAATCAATGCTATGGAGTACCTATGCATGTTCTGCTTGGTATCCATCAGAATAGAGATGTAAGCGTTTTCAAAAGTACTGTCTATTCAATATAATAACTTTGTTGAAAAGAGTCTACTTTTATAGAACACTAGCTGTTCTCGGCATGCGTTGCAATGCCCTTTTTCCTACCTACTACCTGCCTACGTACCAACTACTTACCTACCTACTACTCTACCTACTACCTCCTACCCTACCCTACCTACCTACTACTCTACTTACCTACTACCCTACCTACCTACTACTCTACTTACCTACTACTCTACCTACCTACTACCCTACCTACCTACTACCCTACCTTCCTACTACCCTACCTACTACCCTACCTACTACCCTACCTATCACCCTACCTACCTTTCCTGGACTTCCACGAATATTTCAACACGAAAATTAGCCAAATCGGTCCAGCCGTTCTCGAGTTTTAGCGAGACTAACGAACAGCAATTAACAATTAGATTAGAGGCCAGTATTTTTGTAATATAGAAAGTATAAAATAAATATAATTTTGTTCTCTGATAATCAGACGGTTGTGTCAAGCAAGAAGCAGATTCTCTTAATCTCCGTTTACGCAACTTCTAATTTTAGAAAATCCAGAATTTAAAACACTATCAATATAAACGCACATGTTTATTTTGATAGTGTTTTAAATTCTGGGTTTTCTAAAATTAGAACAAGGTTCTAAGATAGTCTTTTAACCATGAAGTTATCCAAACGAATTTGAATACTACTAAATACTCGTAAACTACAATTAAATGCCACCAATACCTTATTGTATTTCGATTATGATAAATATGAGGTGAAGTGATATCAGCAATGTTTATTGACAACAAACAATGTCAATAAACATAGCTGATATCACTTCAAATTACAAAGGACGTGTAGACGCAAATCTTGCGTCCATAAAATACACAGTGCAAAAATAATGGAATGAGAACAAAGTAATAACAAGTGTGTCAGAACTAGCCCACAGCCTAAATTATTACGCTCAAAAACCGAAACATAACCGCAGCACCACAATAACTAAAGCACAGATTAAGAAAATAAGAGGATATGCTACAATATTTTAATGTTAAAAGTTCAAAATTGACCAATATTTCAATTACGTGATTTTTGGGCAGGGGATTCTATTTGACCTCCAGATTCAAGTCAAGTCAAGTGTCAAATTTATGACATCACAATGACACATCATCATCAGCCAATAATGTTTCCACTGTAGGAACTCAGGCCTCCTCTCTAGGAAAGGGATGGGCTAATCCACCACATGGGCCCAGTGCGGGTTGGTAGAAGTCACATGTCTTCGATTCTAAGACGGTTCTTTTTTTGTTTCTAAGACGTGCCGTTTCCTCCACGATGTTTACCTTCACCGTTTTGAGAGGTTCACAATGACTATACTTGACTAAAGCTCTAACAAGATGTCTTTCATATTTACATTGAGATGTTCAAGATCCCAAAAAAATAATTATTATTTATGCAAAACCACATTGTCGAAATCACTTGATGCCAGGCCTGATTCATGTGGTAATTGCTTGTCACGTTATGGTGTAAAGCAGTGTAATGAAGAAAATGTCATGAGAAACATTTCTGAGACGAAGAATACCCCAAATAAATTGGCATAAGGGACAGGGAATGATGATGGTGTTAAACCCTGATGATCTTGATTGAGAAGCCGGTTCAAAATAGGTTTTTGACCTGTGATACGAGCTAAGCCATACAAGCCGAATCCTTCATCTCTCTTAGCAGTTTAAACTGTGCCAAGAAGAGTGAAAGCCCTCTGAAGAAAGGAGGTGTCCGCTGCGATGATGAGTAAAAGTAGGGAAGAAGAACACCGACCCCAAATAAATTGGAATAAAGAACTAAGAAGGAACATGGGTGGTTTTTAGTCAGTAGAAGTCTTGCACTCCCTACCGCTCGACCTGCGCGGAGCAGGGGGAGTCATTTGATGATTTTCCATACTCGAAAAAAAGAACAAGAGAATGATGAAGCTGAAAGGCCTCTTTTAAAGAGGCCTTTGAGGGTTTGAGGTTTTTAAAACCTCACGAGAAAATCCCAAAACAAATACCAATTCCGAACAACTCATCTGCCCCTTCTTTAATCTACAAACAGCAATGTATCAACGGGGCCTTAACTTTTATGAAAGCCGCCGCAACGGTATATCACGTTAAATGGCCCAGCTTTTTGTCGTTACCTTGTAACTTATGGCCGCAAAAGTGTTGCTACTACAGGATCTGCTAGTACCGGGAATAGGACCCTGGAATCGTGCCAGGGTACTCCCGGTAATGGGTGTACGGGTGTATGATCGTTTAGGTATCGTTTTTAATGTTTAGTTGTATTTTGTTTAAATGTATGAAGGGTGTAAACGAACCCGTTTCGAAGTCGTAAAGCAAGCATTCTGTAAATCAAGCTAAGTGACTCTACAATTTTTTTTTTTGGGTCGAAAATCACGTTTTATGGTAGGATTCAACGTATGCAAAGTAGGTATTCGTACTTTGATCCCCAATATTTCCGTAAGCAGAAGGTACGTTACAGAACAAAAAAAAATTGTAATGGCAGGGAGAACTAATTGTTCGTGGCGAGAACATAAATAAAATTGTATTGTGAAATCTTTAATCACTTTGTTTGACATATGGCTTCGGTAGTGGAACTTTTACACCCACAAAGTTAATGGGTATTTCATGATCCCTTCAAGGTTGTCTTACGAAAGATTCCATCATTTTCTAACAATCCTTTCAACTACCGTAGGGAGAGCAATTAGCAGTAGCAATTCAAACAACTGCTGTTTCAAAAACAGCAATAGATTTGTCATATTAAAAAAAACATTCACTGGTAACTTTCACATTATGGTAATTGGTTATGTAAGTACCTACTTTGTATTCTTAGTTATTTTGAGGATTAAGTGAGTATTTTTCACAAATAGAAAACTAAAAAACATTCATATATAAATTCTAAAAAAAAAAAATAATCAATAATACCTCACCATACAAATTACAAGACTATTCACCACAAAATTAGATAAAAACTAACACCCAAGGAGCAGTCGCAGAAAACACGTTTTAAAAAACACTCATAAACGTGTCTCGCAAAGTAGACTTGATCAATAACATTGACGACGATCCGGTACTAAACGACTCGATAGTAATTAACGAGTATTTAAAACAAATGTGCCACTATCGCGGTTTTGTGGTCGTTTTAAAGTAGACAAATTAAGTAGCAATTATTCAAGGATTTCCTGGATATTGATATACACACATAAACTCACGACTTTTTCCCATGGGATAGGTAGAAACCACAGAGCACCACATGAATCTTATCACAAGGATCGCCTTACGTGCTCCTTTTGCCTCGTCACCTGCCGTACCTTACATCTGGTATGGTATTGCGCACCTGTCCTTTCTGAAGAACCTCACCAATGAGGCCAGTATGTGTACTATGTCGGATACAATCATTTCTTAGCATACATTAGACAAATCAAACAATCATATCAAATAATGAACCATGGAAAATCCAACTCAAGCTTGTATTAAATGTCATACGCAGTACAAACATATGCTGATAAATTGCAGGTCAATACAGTAACAAATCAAATTGCCAGTGTACTAACTTAAATATAATCGACAGTGGCAAACTATGCAACATAAAATAGAAACATGTTATATCCTAACTTCCTAATCCTAACTTTTGAACTAACTAATGAACAACCCTACTGTCAGAATTCCATGCAAATGCACAATAACGACGTTAACAGGCATGACAACATACCTATATTTAAAGCAACAAAATTAAAATAATATCCCTGGCAAGATAAACTCCATAAACAAGTACATCAATTAGCCATTACGTTGAACACAAACCGCAGATTCGGCACAGAAAACAATTTGTAACAAAAACATAGCTGATATGTGAACACTTAATTAAAACGCAAATTGGCGACCGCGCACCGGCCTGCGAGGGTCTCTTTAGTGATGGGGCCGGGTGATCACATATCGATAGTTTGGGTTTAAATTGTCAAACATAAGGAAGTGCTTAATTTGATGATGGCATGAAGGACTAGGTGACAACCACAATCGGCGACAAGTCTGACAACCAGACTTACCATGGGGTATCGTATTACCTTCTCTTCTTCTTCTTTTCGTGTCGATTGTACTTCCATCTTATATGGTTTGGGCCCAGTAGGTAGCCACGTTTATTGCAGCGGCAGGAGCACTGTTCAGGTCGCCAAGGGTTCATGTATACGGACATCTGGGTCACTCCAGCAGGTGGGGCATTGTTTGATCCGGAGCGCCGCACTCGCACTCGGTGTTGGAGGAACCTATAATACCCCACTTTGCCAGATTATGTTTGCAGCGGCCCACTTCGGTGCGCAATCTGTTTAGGGCTTTCCAAATAGGCTACTGGAGTTCACTGCCGGGAGCCAGGTGTTCTTGGGGCTTCAAGAAGTCGTGAGGAGGTCCATCTCTCTTGCCATAGCTTACTGCGTACGTTAGGTGGCCTATCTTGAATTGCCTGAGTGGACCGTAGGAAGCTTTTGCGGCTCTTTAGTCTGCTCGGGGTAGTTGTATGGCCGTAGAGGGGATGTCGGGAATCGGATTCTTGGGTCTTCTTTTCCAATATTGTACTAGTATTTCCCTTGTACATCAAGTTCCTCTGTCAATTTTAGCTCGACATCTGCAAAGGTCGGTGATTGCGTCGCAAGTGCCAAGTCATCCGCGTACAGAAACCGCTCAGTGCGTTGGGTGTTAGGTTGGTCGTTAGTATAGATGTTAAAAAGCATTGGCGCCAACACAGTGCCTTGAGGAAGACCGTGTTTTTGCCATCGCCATCTACTCTTACCAGATTGAAAGTAAACCTGAAAACGGTGGTTGTGCAAGAGTTCACTTAGTATACGCACAAAGACCTGGTCGTTGGTGAAAGTGAGCACTTTGCCGAGTAGTCTTTTGATGTTTATGGTGTCGTAGGCTGCTGAAAGATCAACAAATACGACACCAGTGACTTTGTTACCTTGTACTAACTGGGTTGTGGAGGTAAGATAGGCAGTCGCACCATGTGGATTAATGGTATTAAGCTGAATCCGGTTTAACTGGAAGCCGACCCCAAAATATTTGGGAAAGGCTAGGCAGATAATATTGCAGGACTATGCGACTAGCAAATAACTAGTAAAGCATGAGTGAATCATCATTCATTCATTGATGACTACCAAGAAGTGTAGGAAGAGACGAAGAAGGACACACACTGATATATTTGTGGACGAAGCAAAGAACCCTGTAATGATCGTAGCAGGTGACGTTCTGTAGCTTCTGCCTTCTGGTTACAAAAACAAAATATAATTCTCAAAACCTATCGATATCAACCCACCACGTGCCACATCCCTACAGCATCCCGGTTTTGCATAATAAACGTGAGATATTACCATAAAATCACTCGGCGGAGTCGCCTCTAACCACCGTCCTATTTGACTTGCAAAGAATTGCCCCCAGCACTACATCGATTGGTTTTCATTGCAAATTACTCGCAATCCTGTAAACTATGGTGACGGGATAGGTGGATGTTTTTATGTTGCGTGTAAACAATAGAGAGGAGCGCCATTGGCTTGCGTAAATTGTGCATACAGAAACTAGGTATTTAGAAGATGTATCGCTGTAGGTACAACATAGTTCAATGGGGGTTTCCTTAGATGCTATGTGTGGTTGTGAAGCTCCAAAAACGATGTATTTGGGTGGAGCAGAAGAAAGTATCAGTCTCTTACTGACTTAAAACCATCCGTGTTCCTCCTAAGGCCTTTGTGACCCAGGCCTGCGGTGACTCTTTCAAACAAATTCCGCAACCCTGGCAGGCGAACGATGTACCACCTACTGTCTTACTGAGATATGTACCTACCTGTAAGAGTTTTGGTCTAAGCTCATCTTAAAGAGTGATCGATACGACAAAGAAAGATGATTACACAAACAACAGAACGACGAAATATATAACTCTAAAGATGCAGGTAATCTATGATTTGAGTGTGGTATTTGGTAACTACTGAGATGACAAGTAAGTAGTATCGAAGAAGAAGACATGCTGCGCCGGCCCAAATTCAATTGGAATAAAGGTAGTAGAATGATGACGAGAATTCGGTATCCTAAGCGTTGTCAAAGTCAAAGAACGACAGTAGTTCCAAGGTTAATTTAGAACAGAATGAACTTGAAATCAAATTAGCGCCAAAAACAGGAGCTTCTTTTTGCAGTCGCTCAAAAAATAGCCAAGTTGTTTTTACACACATGCAAAAACACTCTAATCATAGCTAGTTTTTCAGCCACCTATCCATCAAATCGGCGCCACGGAACATTGCGCCCTAACCTACATACAACCTATAATTTCCTTCTTTTTTCCTCGTCGCCCAACTACCCGTAGTTATTTCTAAACGGTCTACATTCAACGTAATTAAAATGGGTCTAAATAACATGGCAGTAACCGCTAAACGTTGGTTCTACTCCTAATTTGTGTCTAGAACGATAAAACGGCTTGTTATAATAATTTTTGATCGATTCCTTTATGTTTTTTCTAGAGGTTTGAGTGATTGGGGCCAATCAGAGGTCGTAACTATTCATCATTGAGGTTTCTGTCTGGTTTCGTGTTTTAATATTTATGGAAATAAATTGTTATTGAATTATAGTTATTTTATTGACGTCTGGTAAATATAGGGTTGTTGTTTTTCGATGTGGTGTTTATAAAGTTACATTGTACAGACCAGTCCCTTATATCTAAAACTCTCTATTATATCTATTAAAAGTCTTTAAAAAAAAGTTGGTAAGCCCTGGGGGAGGCCTTTGCCCAGCAGTGGGACAGTGTTAAAATAGTTAAAAGTACTGATTTCTTGGATTAATATTATTAAGTTGATTTGTTACTTACCAGTGGTGGACAATGAGAATACCTACTCATGTTTAAATTCGCTGTCATCAGTAGTGGCCAATAGGAACATTTAAAAGTAAAATGTCAGTGTCCACCATTTGAGGACAAACCGGGGGTGAACACCGCGAATCATCGAAAACATGTCTTGTGTATTATAATTACCTTTTTGAATGTCCATAAAATATTCCAGCCCCTGAACTTTGCATTAAATACAGACATATAATATAGTTAGTGTACCATACGAAAATATAAAATTCAACGCAACAATGTAGATGTCACTCAATAATTCTTTTTACCATTATAATCGCAACAGCTGCTCTAATCTCACGAAGCTAATTTAACCACCCATTAGACCCACTTCAGTTCACTCATATTTCCATTGAATTCGACTATAATAATAAAATAATAATTACTAGACGGGCTACTCTTACCTCTTTGTCATAAGGTTTGAAATGCAATGATTCGTAAAATGTAACAAGGATGGTTACGCCCTCAAACACGCGAGTAGTATTACAGATGGATAATGTTGCCAATAACAGACGGACTCAAAGAACTGTGAGTGTTGCGACTGCCGAACAAAGGGACTGGAAGCCGATATTTGGACAAAGTCGATTTGGGTACGGGGCTGTGATCCTGTGTGGTGCGATGGCGATTTAATATAGCATAGCTTTGGGCTTTTGTTTGTTTTAAAGTTGAAAGGGTTTGTTACTAGGGGCTGCGGGTTGTTCGCAAGAGATACCGCGGCCTCGACATGAAGGGCTAAGAAGGAACATGGGTGGTTTTTAGCCAGTAGAAGTCTGACACTCCCTTTCACTCTGCCCAAGAGCGGGAGGGGTTATTTGATGATTTTCCACCCGCCACAAAAAAAAGGGTTTTTTACTAAAGATGTTTTCACGTAAGTATTGGGTCTTTGTGCCCACTGCACAATAGTATTTATAATTTCATGAACCTTAAGAATGCAATGAAGTAGATTTTCTTTGATAAAAGAATATAACATCACACCTGTAACCCCTTAAGGGTTAGGCAAAGGAGTACCTAATAGTACCTCTTCATTTCGCCAGTTATGTTTAAGTCCTATGTAATAGCGTGCGAGCCGATTGCCATCAACATCACGACACCGTGGCTACTACTTATTTTCTGATGGAAAAACCTAAACACTGCCCGTTCTGGGAATCCAACCCAGGACATCATACTCAGCAGTCGCGTTTGCAACCACTAGACCAACGAGGCAGTTTTTGATATTCAGTAAATTACGTGGTACGTACTCATCTGGACACGTGTGTACAAAATGAGAACAATCCTTGATTGTCTCTATTATCTTTCCTTTGATAAATTCTCGTCGAATAAAGTGAAATGAATGATAGTTGGCCTAAACGAGAAGATACAGTGAAATTGATGGTTGTGACATTATAATGCAAGTCTGATCATAAATGAACGTAATTTATTACACACTAACTGTGCACGTGGCGTGGTCACGTGGTAATGATAGTCATTTCCAAGCACCAATCTAATATTGAAGTGCATGTGCAAAATCATGCCGTCTCTAAAACCTTCAAATTTACATCAACCTAAAAACAGGTCGAACTTCATACAGAAAAGTTTGAAGTTCGTAATTATTATTATTATTAAAGTTAAATAAAACATGAAATCGTTGGAACATGACGACTATAAACCCAGAAGGGTGAGAGAGAGGTGCGCCCATTAGTACACCCAAAGCTGTGTCGAGCCTATTGCCATCAACTGGGCACAAACGCAGACTCCGTGGCTGCTTCTGAGAAAATTTTTAATGGATAAAACCCAATAACAGTTTGCCTGACCCGGGAATTGTACCCAGAATCTCATACTCAGCAATCGGAATTTCTCAATACCAGCAGGATTCTCGATTTGTATCCAGAAATTCCTCATCATTAGAACAATTCATTACTAAAGAGAGAGAAGACTCACAGAATGACTAATCAACCACAAAAACATACATTACTACTTGTTATCAAAGTCATCAACAAGCCAATTACTTGAATAAAGACATACATTTCAATCTCCCCAAGCGTTAAGGGGCAAAAAGCATAAGTTAATCTAAATAAAAAATTTGGTTGTAAAGTGCCGAAAGAAGGTCATTCGTTACTGTTGATTTACACATTGCGTGACTGTAATAAATATGATTAAGGCTACCTTTTTAATGTTAAAACTACACCAGAAAATTATATAATTTGACAAGAGCCCCTAAAAGTTTATGTTATTTAAATTAAGGGTATCATGATGATTATTTTGAACATGGGTTTTACTCAGAAACTATTTGAAGAATTATTACTATTATAGATTTCAGAGAATTTGAAACTTACATAGGATGGGCTTGGGCTTAGCGCAGTTGTAACATTCCCAAAATCTTATATATCACACCTTGTTATAGTATTTCAAAGTGGTGTAAAAAAATTTGAGCCTCGTTGAAAACTTCACGAAAATATCACCAAAAAGTTTACATATCTTTGCTACACTCATATATAGGTACCATAATTAAATGAGACCCACCCTTCAACTTTTCTTTAAAACAACAAGAAAGCTGCATCCATATTATGGTATAGCAAACGCATTTCATACACCACGAACCTCAAAACCCAAAAAAAGTACCCAGAAGTTCATATTTGCCTAACATCCATACAATAAGCATACTCCATATTGGCTACTAACACCCTGTTATTGTGTCCACCCCCTATCAACACAATAGTCTCGTCATCCGACTCTCCTATTGTCACCCATCACATATTACTTGACATGGCATTTATTCCTCAAAAACCAACTTAATATTTACAACTGCAAAACTGTCTGCCACGGGAAACTCAACCTTAGCACCAGCCAAATGTGAAACTTGACAGATTGTTTGGTTGGTCTGTGTAAGTTTGTCTGTCATAAGCCCGTGGACAGCCAGTGATGGTCATTTGAGCCGAAATGCTCAGATTACGTGTTTACAAATAGGATTTTCCTGATTCTAATAAGCCCTGAGCATAATAGGGATGTTTTTTTCTGATTTTCTGGTATTTAGGTACTTGTGCAATAATGGATTTGTGATTTTATGACAGAAATGTGAGTGAGACACATTATTGTATTTTATTCGTTGTTGCAAGAATCAAACTGTGGTTTAAACGATTTACACCATTTGTATGTAGACAGTTCCAAGTAACTTTTGGATTCTTAGAGATAGAAATTTGAACCATGAAATATTATCTAGTTGAAAAAAAAAAGAATCGTTGAATATTTTTCTGTAAAATCGAATTTAACACTCGGAGATTTTCTTTCTTCCAGTAATAATGTTCATAATTTTCAACACAAACTAAAACAATTATTATTATTCTAATTACGTGCTTGAGTTTTTTAATAGGTTACGTACAAGTTTTATTTATTCTTTTGCAGTTAGTATACAAAACACACATAGTTTAATAAATGTTCGTGAGTTATGTTATTTTATTCATTACAACATTTATATTCCCTTCATTGCGACTTTTATACCATATTTTGTGACATGCGAGCTTTTGTGTCGTGCTCAACAAAAGCGAAGCGATGACAAGCTATACGATACTCAAGTACGGTGGAATCACGAAATATTGTTGTTTGTGACAAGTACATAAAAAATGAATAATAATGTTAGAGTGACAACATAAAACAGAATAAGCTATATATAAGCTGCAATGATTGCTGACTAAATTACGTAAGTTAGATTTAACTTAATTCCCCAAGCAATCAATCATCATATTGATTGACAGCCTTCTTAAACCCCCTGCTAAGTATACCTATTATGCCTCCACAATTCTGTGCCAAGCTTTCATGATCTGCAGAAGTCTCAACCAAGTCTTAATTACCAACAAACAACTAGATTGCACAAACTTTAGCATCATAAATTGCTTCAAATAGCTTCCGCACAACCCTTATAAAAACATAACCTTAAACAGCATAAAACAAAAAACGCGTCAATAAAAAAAATATCACGTTTATAAATTAGTATGATTACATCAGTTGCGGGTTAAGATCGGAACCGATAACCAAACAAGCGTATTTTGTGACGGGCAACCCTAACTTTACTGTGAAAGAACAAGGTGACATTGGATTTTCAACCTTATCGTGTCAGTTTTTAAGGTCGAGGATGGTGATATAAGGGACCAAAATCAATGTTGCCAACTGAGTAACAATAACAAAGTCTGGTTTATGTCAGTAAGCTGTCAAGCGGCATTCAGCCGCGTAATTATCACTCGTCAACGGCGAAAAGATTTCTTTGACAATACATGGCATTGTGAGACAACCCTAATCCTTTTTGAAAAGAGGGTGTTGTATTTATACAGCGATGTTAGGTTCAATTTTTGTTGAAAGAAAAATCCGGTTGTGTAATAATGTGTTGGTTAATGCTGGTTGATGTTATCATTACATTATTTGTAATGCTGAACTGGAATACTATTGTCTTCTCTAATCCGGAATTACAGAAACTTATTCCATGGTGTAATACGAAGTACATTGAAGTTTTGTGTTTATGGGGAAACATAACATCCCGCCTATAAACCCCGAAGGGTCATGCAGAAGTGTATCTATTACACCCATATTTCATATTTATCTTTTATAGGTAATACGGGACGAGCCCATTGCCATCAACCAGACACAAATCCAGACCCCGTTGCTGCTACTGAGAAATTCCTGATGGGAAAAATGCAATAACACTACCCAACCTGGAAATCAAACTCAGAACCTTACGCACAGCAGTCGCGCTTGCGACCACTAAACCTACGTGACAGTCATCTAAGGGGAAAGAAATGCATAAAACTCGAGCGAACCCCTCGTCATTCCGGGACTTATGCAGCTCTCAGAGTGTCAAGTATTTAATGTAAGCGGTAAGTGCATGCAGTCCTTATGCCCCCCCCCCAAACCTTGTAACTCGTTGACTTGACGAGCCTTCAAGACTTTCACTTTCATTAGTTGTAGGACTTTGAAAAGCTAGTCAAGTATTTAATAACAATTTTCTGGACCTAGTTCATACTAGACGGAATTTACGTCCTCATCTGGTTTTACATAACATAAATTAAGCGGTAAGCAGAGGTAAACCCAATAATGTACACCAATTGGTGGATGGGATATCATCAAATGACTCGTCCCGCTCTGGGCAGAGCGGTAGGAAGTGTCAGACTTCTACTGATTAAAACCACCCATGTTCCTTCTTAGCCCTTGTGCTGAGGCCGCGGTATCGCCGGTAACCCGCAGCCCCGACGGGATACTGTACACCCTCATTTCGCTATCTTTAACTAACATTAAATAGGAAGCGACCCCTTTTGCCACCAATTGGGCACAAATCCAGACTACGCAGCTGCTACTAAATAAAAAATCCAATAACACTTCTCCCGACCCGGAAATCGAACCCAGAACCTCATGCACAGAAATCGCGGTTGTGACCAACAAGGCAGTCGATCATTCATTGATTCAACCGCCTTTCACTTTAAACCCATAAATGCAACTGAACAAAAGCATTCAACGCACATATTCCAATTCCAGTAAGTCACCACCCAAACACACCTATTACCCAGTATTTAGGGCAGGCAACCCCAAACCACAAACAACGAGTAATACGACATTTCCTGCCCTTACCCAAACGTGTTTGAAGCACCGAGATGTTATCTCACCGTTCACAATAGTACAGGGTTTCCTCTTGCTAACTGTTGGGCGACAATAGACGGATTAGGGGGGCATAGAACTAGCGGGGATCACAGGCGGCAGATGGTGGAGCCTACTTGTTACTGAATGTAAAAAAAATAATTGTGAAGTTTGGTAAAAAGTAGACAGTATGAGACTACTCATTATATCATCATCATCATCATTTCAGCCAAAAGACGTTCACTGTTGGACATAGGCTTTCCTCAAGTGTCACCACAAACAATTTTTTTTTTCTTTATTTTTAAAAAAAAAAACGTTGCCCCACACTAGGAATTTCTCCTGTATCGTGGATCGTTCACAAACATATAAAGTCACATACCCAAATACCCGAGCATGTGGTCCCGTGCGTCTCACATCCAGCAGCTCCCCTCAACCATCACCAGGTCATCAATCCACCTAGAGGCCTTCCAACGCAACGTCTTCTGGTTCGCGGTCGCCACTCCAGAACTTTTCGACGCCATCGGCTATCCATTCTGCGAGCAATGTGCCCTGCCCATTGCCACTTAAGAATTGATAATATAATAATAGTTTACTTGTAAGTATTGCACGCAAATATCCGCTTTGGACGTGGATTGGCGGATAGAAGCCAGATGTACAATACAATGCAAGGTAAGTATATGAAAAGGATTACTGTATTCAAAGTGATATAATCCTAGGATGAAGATTATGCTGAAGAGGGATTATGGTGGACGCTTGTCTCTTCAATCATGCCGACATTTTGGAAGATTCACTAAGCCACGCAGAAAGGAGCTTTGTCTGCACGATAACAAAGATTTAGATGTTCAAATATTGCATGTTTTCATCCGACTGCGGCGCAGGCTAAATGGAGGGTTATTCTTTTTAAGAGAGTATCAGTGAGGTATTTATTTATTAAAACTTTATGCACTTGTAATAAAACAATGTACAATGGCGGACTTAATGCCTTGGGCATTTTCTTCCAGTCTAACTTAGGGTGATGCAGAGACAATATACAGTAGGTGCAAAACAGAAAACAAATTAGAAAATATATATAATACCTACCTTTTTTTTTGGGTGTTGGAAAATCATCAAATAACCCCTCCCGCTCTTGGGCAGAGCGAAAGGGAGTGTCAGACTTCTACTGACTAAAAACCACCCATGTTCCTTCTTAGCCCTTCATGTCGAGGCCACGGTATCTCTTGCGAAAAACCCGCAGCCCCGACGGGATATAATACCTACATAAAATGTAAGAATAAATACATACATAAAATATATGAAGTTTTGACAGATAACTAACAATTTGTTAAAGATGTATATTTTCTGTTTACGCTTAAATCGATGTAAATAATTTTAGATTTATCTTAATGACATAATCCCAGCAAAACTGTAGCCCCAAAAAATTACAGTCACTTCGTAGCAACCCGCGTAGCACTCGCTACGCCCGCTCTACGCAACACTGCCCGCTTTTTTGGGGTCCACACACAGCTTATAATTCCTCGCATCACATAACTGTGAGCGTCGCAGTTCTGAAATAACAATAAAATAATGTGCCAATCTGATTTGTAATCGACTGTACCATCTGATAGTTGATGCGTGAAATTGATTACTAACAAAGACTTCATTTATTTTGTGTAGGGCAACGAAGTGTAAGAACTATTTGCAGATTTTGCAGACAGTTTTTTTTAATAGGGTTGAATTAAAAAAGGGGTACTGTTGCAAATCGTTTGATTTTTATAACATGTAGATATTGTATTATCAAGATGGCAGCGGTCTTTTAAAAATTGAATCTAACTTAGTTAAAAAAAGTAGAATTAAAAAAACAGTTGAATTGACAGCCTCCTTCATTTGAAAGTCGGTTAAAATAGGTAATTGATAGTTCAGGTTTTGATTATTATAACCCACAGTGTTACAGAATATCGATCGTTGGTAAAGTTTCAGCAAGAGTGTCGAGTAGTGGAAGTTCGTTCTTTTCCGTATAAATCAAGCCCCTCACCCAGTCCAACCAATAACGTTCCGTTAGCCTTAGAAACTGACGGGGCTGTGGGTGTTCGCAAGAGATACCGCGGCCTCGACATGAAGGGCTAAGAAGGAACATGGGTGGTTTTTAGTCAGTAGAAGTCTGACACTCCCTTTCGCTCTGCCCAAGAGCGGGAGGGGTCATTGACGATGATTTTCCACCCACCATAAAAAAAGGCCTTAGAAACTGTACATAAACTTGCCAGAACTGGTCACCAAAATTACCATCGTAATATCAGCCATCAATCAGTCTGCCAACCAAGTCCATTACGACACCTCAAAAAAAACAAAACGATTTCCCAATACCAAAAGTCCTTAATCAGTACTTTGGAATTCAGTTCCTATACAGCAAAACCCATCACTAGAGCGTGATTCTATGTACGTTGCCCCACAAAAACTAGCGATAGCCTTGCAACTAAAGTACCATCAAGTACCAATTAAGAGCAGGTTCGCATGCAAAGTGCTGTCAACTATATGGTAATAGTGCATACAAGATCACATCCATCTTTACTGACAGACTTCCAGACTGATGGTATAAATTAGCTATAAATTATGTATAATTACCATTATTTATTGCTTGGTTCATCCTGTGGGTTTGTCTGCTTTTAATATTGTATGTCTTTAGATAAGCATCAGGGTCAAAAGGTTGGAAAAATCACAGAATCTCTAATGTGTGAAGACGATTAGGTATCTACATTAATTTGATCAATTGAGTTGTAGGTCTGGGATACGGAGAACTTGTTGTGGACTAGTTAATTCATGTCCACGTACCCTAATCGATAACCTATTACTTATAGATACACGTAAATTATAGCTTTGTTATAATCACTGTTGCTTCCGTCTTTAATATACGTTTAATAATAATACACGGAAGTCATCAATTACCATGGATACACAAATGACTACGGAAGACGGAAGGTAAAAAAGACTCTTATAACATTTTCCAAATTACGCGGTGTTCACAGGACATAACAGAAAATTTTTGTCTAGGGCATATATTGGAAAACATCGTGAGGAAACCAGCATGCTTAAGAGATATTTCTCGACGCCATGTAAAGCCAAGTCAGAGCCACTACAGGAATTGATAGACGCTTCTGAAAGCGCCATACTAGTGCCTAACTCAGTTCTCAGCCGACACAATTTAGATAGCCATCGACATGAGTGGCAGAAAAACTCTGACACTATGTTAGGCCCTAACCACGCGAAAAGAAGAATCCGGATTATTAATGTGAAAATAAAACTCAAAAAAGTGAAAAATAAACTTGAGAAGAAAAATCTGTTTCTGAAGTCTGACTTTTGTTTGTTTGATTTAATTTTTTTGCCACCGATTACTACTTTTCGTTTTTGTGTTTTATTTTTTGTTGAAGTCGGTTTTATTTTTTGTCAAAAAGTTTTTATTTTTCAGTTAAAAACTACTCAAATCATTTCAAGTGTGCCTATAAAATTTGAAGAGTTCTCTCCTTTTCTCCAGGATCCCATCATTAGATCCTGATTTGATGATCATGGGACCACCTGGGAAGTGAGTGAAGGAAGACCCTTTCAACAAAACAAAAAAAAACGAAATCGGGCCAGCCATCTTCGAGTAATCGGGGAACATACATAACTTGTTCCTTTTTGAAGTCGGTTAATAAATAACGATATAACAAAATGAGTGAACAGACAAACCCTACATTTTAGTTTGTAATGTATGTTACCCCTGTTACGATTAGTAAGATTTAACATTATTTTCCATTATCCATTACGTTGTATCGTTTGTTCTCCATCACTACGCAATGGGAGACGTTTTTGTTCGATTGATTTTATGTTTATTTTATTCCCTTAGGAGGTCGATATTAGAGGCCTAAAAACATTGTTTGTCCTTGCTTGTTGTGTGGTCTGGAACACCACTATTGTTTTTCTTCGAGTGTAAAAACTAGAGATACGCAAATGCTACTTAGCATACTAAAATGTACCACATAATGAAGGTTTCTTATTATTCACAGGGTACATCATCGTTTTGAGAGACAGACTGCGTCTATCTTTTTAAAGCCATGAAAAAAGCAACTGCGACACTACTCAACTACTATTTGAAGATTAATAAGGGGGCGACTCTATTGCCATCAATTGAACACAAATCCACGAACTTGGTGGCTGCTACTGAAAATTTCTGATAGACTAGAAACCTAGTAGCACTTTGCTCGACTCGAGACTCGCACCCAGGACCTCATGCTTACCCGTTAAGCTTGCAACCACTAGACCAACGTGGCATGACATTAAATATATGTACTTGTTCCTACTAATATTATATATCCTATCCTGCTTCCTACTATTTAATATTATAAATGCGAAAGCTTGTGAGAATGAATGTATGGATATTTGTTACTCTTTTACGCAAAATCTACTGAACGGATGTGGATGAAATTTAGAACACAGGTAGTTTATAACCTGGATTAACACATAGAATACTTCTTATCCCGGTAGTATGATCCCGTGGGACAGATATCGAACTACACGCGGGCGAAGCCACTGGCTAGTTTCATATAAATGTGAAAGTTTGTGAGGATGTGATGTATGGATGTCAGGATGTTTTGTTCCTCTTTCACGCAAAAACTACTGACTGGGTTTGGATGAAATTTAGCATACATTCCGATAGTACGATACCGAACTCCACGTGGAAGAAACTGCGAACATAAGCTAGTAGATTATATAGTCTAGCACATATCAATATCACCACTCTATAATTAGTATAATTACAGTCAGTCCACCTCACCATTAAAACTCAATTATCGACATGACACGCTCGTCAAAGCTGCCATAATTACTCGAATAGAAACGAAGCAATTCCTTTTGTCACTAATTACTATCGACCTATCACTACAAATTGTACCATCGATTGTGTAGCTGCCATACAGGAGGTGATGTACTAATTGTTAGATATTACTCACAATCTTCAAAATCTATTGAGTGAGTGTTGAATCATTTTGATGGCACGGTTGGCGCAGGGGCTGAGTGATTGGACTACTGCGCTGCGTGTCGCGGGTTTGATCCCCGCACGGAACAAATATTTGTATGGCCTACAGATAGTTGTTCCGGGTCTGGGTGTGTTTGTGTATGTGAGTTTAAATGTTTGTAAACGCACCCACGATACAGGAGAAATTCCTAATGTGGGGCAACGTTTTTTTTTTAAGAAAAAAAAAATTGTATATGCTTTACCTACATGAGGTATATCCTGTTATAGAATCAATTCTATGACATTTGTTTTAAAGTTTAACATGCAAAAGTATATTTGTTTAGGCCTAATTGAAAATCTCATTGATTTTGTCTCGTGAGATATGACCAACAATCATTTCTGAAATCTTGAATAATATTTTGATCTTTCCTTCTACATACAGTCTACACTTTTGGTATTTAATACCTACGCGTTACGTCTCCTTGACAATTTAAAGTCATGTAATACTTGGATTATTGTTTGATATGAGAAATATGGAAGAAAAAGACATACTGCGCCGACCCCAAATAAATTTAAATAAGGGCAGGAGAAAAATGAAACCTGAATTATGGCTTGATAATCAAAACAAAATCATTTCTTAAATCCAGTAGGTTCTAAAGTTCTTTCATGAGTAGGTATCATGTGGTACAATAAATCAATATTCAAGTCCCGATTTAGCTATCAACATAATTGACAGAACAATATGACCGATCGTTTGTATAACATACAATTTCTTAGTACCGCTAGTTAACGGTAATTTTATCGCTATTATGTCTCAATTAGCTGTAATCAAGGGAGGGTGATGGTGTTTTACAGTGTAGTTGTCATCATTTATTTATATTTTAATGATTACTGTGAAAGACTTGAAGGGGAATAGACAAGTAGATAATAATTGATGGTGTACCTAAATCAATAGCGGGGAATTCACATATATGTTCACAGGGAATGTTATATTTACTAACACTGTTACACTGCCAAAATCAAAATCATGGGTCTTCCCCATAGCAATCCTGTTCACTCTGGGTGGCAATCTCGGCCAATCTTCAAACATCAACAAATACCTCTGGGTCATCCATCATACAAAGTACCTATAGTTAACTTAAATATAAATAGTAATACAAAAACATGTTATTGTAAACTTTTAAATAAGAACAACTTTAAGTCCCAAGCAGCGCTACATATTATATACGTAAAAGTACCTAAAAAGCATTATAATAAAAGTATATTCGCCTTAAAAGTGATAGCAAGGCGATAAACGTCAAGTTATTGCTTCTTCTTTTTTAGTAGGCGCTTAAAATATTGCTAAGTGAATTTTAACAGGCGTTATCGTCCTCATGTTTGTGCGCGTGTAATTTATGATTATAGAATGTCGTTTGGATATTAAGTGAAGCTTTCATGTAAGGGTTTAAGTTACAAATTAACTAGTCTATGTCTGCGACTTTCTCCACGTGGGGTTCGGAAAATATCCTAGCTAATAGCACATGCAATAATAATAGTATTGCATGTTCCAACCAAGGCCACAGCCTAACTAAGTTTATTTATTTATTATTATTTATGTACACACAAAAAAAGGAAAATACATATAAAATAGAAGAGCATAAAGGCATGCTAAATTTCCACGAGATACTTTCAGCCGTTTAGGAGTGAAAAGGTAACAAACAGATAGACGGACAAGTAACTTTCGCATTTATAATATTAATATGGTGATAATAATTACAACATTTGTTATGTAGCCCATCCAAATGTCCACAGCTTTACTTACCCAATAAATCAAAACATCGTCAAAACACAAACACAGAAACTGACATACTACATCAACATTTCTACAGGCCATCAAACCTACAGGCCACGAAAACTGTCCAATTCACAAAGGCCACAGCTCTCAGAGGCGGGCCATTTCATCAGGTAATAAAACACTCGCAGAGGTTACTTTTCAGGGTGAGTTATAGGGTTAGGTCGCCGGGGCAGGGTTGGGGTCGGTCATACATCACCCGGGGTGGAACGAGGATTACTCCAACATAGACTTTGGCTTGTTAATGCCCGCTAAAGTTTTCCTTTGCGTGATTTTTGGCGAGTTTTTTTTTCTGTGGTTTTTTTGTGTTCGAAGTTGAATAAAGTTGTAGAATGTCGTAGTCTTAAGACTTGCTACACTGTGTAGGTTGAATTCAATTTATTCTGCCATGTATTTTACATGTATAAAATCAAAAAGATAGTGCGTTGGTTTAGAAAGATTGAAATTAGGGACAGTTAAAAAAATGCCAAAATGAGTCAAGAAACATGAGTGGTGATAACGTATCTCTACAATACTTCATTGTCCATTGACAAACCTCTTAACCTGCTCACCCCAAAAATCTTCAGCACCATATTCCACAGATAAAATAAAAGAGAAACAACAAAGAAATGTCGCAGTTAACAGCCCGACTGAATATTCATAAAGATAAAAGTGAATTTATGCGATCATAAAGACCGGGAGCGAATGATAAAGACTGGGACCGAGAACGAATGATAAAGAAACTTGTGTTGCTGGAATTCTGCCCTATTTTTTGTTACTTATAGTTTTCCCTTTTTTGTGAAGCTGAAACTTGTCTATTTAGAGCTACAAAGCTTTCGTACCTGCAGAAAGTTACCAACATGGTAGACAAAGAACGCTTTTCTCTTGTGTTTTTCAGAAGTTTTCAATGTGTAGGTCGCTACAGGTAAATAACAGCTAAGTTTGAGTCCGAACACCCTGTAGGTATACCCTTTTTTTTATGGTGGGTGGAAAATCATCAAAATTAACCCCTCCCGCTCTTGGGCAGAGCGGAAGGGAGTGTCAGACTTCTACTGACTAAAAACCACCCATGTTCCTTCTTAGCCCTTCATGTCGAGGCCGCGGTATCTCTTGCGAACAACCCGCAGCCTAGACGGGTGTAGGTATACCCTTAAGTTAAAACGAACCTGCCAGAAATGATGGTGTATTAAAATGATTCAAATGTATGAATGTGGAATATGATTGTAGTTTCTGCCTACCCCCATGGCGTGAGTTTATACATGCATGGACAACTAATGATCTTGAGTAAATACAACTGCAATTAAGGATATCTCTATTAACATCCATTACAACGCTCTGGGACACGTAGGTATGTCCAGAATCTGTCTGTAAGACAATTAATGCTGCATGGAATAGAGTGCCGGATCTCCTTGCATCCCGAGGGTGTAGTACAGGCGTCCTTCCCATTCACTCCTCTATCGGATAGGAAATATCCCACTAATTGTTTACTGAAAACATGCGAACATTCTGATTTCCCTGAGGATCTTGAAAAGTTTATGAAGATTTATTTATCTTTTGAATTTCCTTATGCGATACATCGGCCCGTTCTCGACTAATCGTTAAACTTCCTCGTATGTTAGAACAAAATGTTTACCAATCTTGACCATTTCGTTATAACTTCCTGACGATGTTTATTTTTACCGAAACCTAGTGATATGTGCAATGCACTGTTGGTCACAAGCTACAATCTCAAACAATCCGCGAACCGGATTTCCCATCTTCTTATGTTGCGACACGAGTTTGTGGGCATAGCCTTCCGACTCTGTTTCTCACACTAGCAAGGAAAAGACTATTCTTTTCCAAAAAAAATGAAAAATGTTCCATGCTTCTATAAGCATGGAACATTTTGATAACGTTCTGATAAATGTGGTTCAACTCCTAAATTGAATAAAGCTGGCCACGCGACTAAGCGTTATAATACAAACCAAGGCCACCATGACCTTCTACATTAAAAACATGTCACACCAAATTCAAGTCCCCACTAAAGGAACCAAACAAATAAAAAAAAAACAAAAGAGGAACGCCAAACTGCGATACGTCAAAAAAAGCTGAGAGGAACATTACGCATGAAAAATTCATGCTGTTACAGAGATTAGCAAGACAATCCCCCCCACTTGTAGAGGGGGTGGAAATATACAGAGCTAGGTGTCAAGAGGAGAATGAATTTGTCAGCGTGTGATTCGTAGCGGCCCTCCCTGCGATATATCACCCTGGTGATACGGCACAATGTGCGAGCAACCTTAATAATGTATGTGATTTAATATTTAGAAAGGTTTTCCTCTTCTTGTTTTGATTTGTAACCTTGTTTGTTGGCCGAGTGTCTTCAAGAAAGTTGTTTGAATATGTATGGTTTACAGAGGATATTGTCGCACAGGTAAAAAAAATTGGGGTCCCAGACTGTTTTATATTGTCTGTGACCCCAATTTTGATTTTATTTTTTCAGTTTTTGACACCCAAATGTACTACTTATTTATTTTTCAAGTTTATCTGCTCGCAATACACATGCCATTTAACCTTTTCACAGCAACCCCATAGCCAAGAATCCACAACATTCTGCAAGGGGTACAATAGTACCCACAATTCCTGTACCCCATTTTGCAGAGGCGTCCGTCTGATTTATAGTGCGATGAACAACTTCCTTCATAAAATACGGCCAGCCCGCTGACACATCGCGTACACCCTTGTTTTTCTACTGAAAACTTATTTTTATTTATACTTGGCGTTATTTTTTTGACAGGTCTTGTTTGAGGCGGTTGGTGGTTGATGGACTGGGAGGTCACATAGGCCCCTCATCCTACTAATATTATAAATGCGAAAGTTTGTGAGGATGTATGGATGGATGGATGGATGGATGGATGATTGTTACTCTTTCACGCAAAAACTACTGAACGGATGCCATGACATAGCCACTGCGACACTACTCAATTACTATTTGTAGATTAATAAGGGGGCGACTCTATTGCTATCAACTGAACACAAATCCACGAACTTGGTGGTTGCTACTGAGAATTTATGATAGACTAGAAACCTAGTAGCACTTTGCTCGACCCGAGACTCGCACCCAGGACCTCATGCTTAGCCGTTAAGCTTGCAACCACTAGACCAACGAACCACCACCACCACCACCACCACCACCACCTACTAATATTATAAATCCTATCCTACTTCCTAATTTCTACTATTTAATACTATTAATGCGAAAGTTTGTGAGAATGTATGTATGGATGGATGGATGGATGTTTGTTACTTACTCTTTCACGCAAAAACTTTTGAACGGATGTGGATGAAATTTAGAACACAGATAGTTTATAACCTGGTTTAACACATAGGATACTTCTTATCCCGGTGGTATGATCTCGTGGGACAATTATCGAACTCCACGCGGGCGAAGCCGCTGGCACAATCTATGTAGTAAGCTATGTGATGGAAACTTGACACCTCGCTCAATCTGGTTTAATTTTTATCGGGCTGGAAAATTTACAATTTAAATAACAACTGTCGAGTGAGGAGGTGATTGCTTCGTTGGTCTAGTGGTCGCAAGCGCGACTGCTGTGCATGAGGTCCTGGGTTCGACTCCCAGGTCGAGCAAAGTGTCATTGTATTTTTACTTCAGGAGTGCCTCAGTAGCAGCCTCGGAGGCTGGATTTGTGCCCGGTTGATGGCAATAGGCTCGTCCCTCTATTACATAGGATTTAAACATGACTGGCGTAATGTGAGTGTACTAATGGGCACACCTCTGTCTAACCCTTCGGGGATAAGAGGCGTTATGTAATGTTATGTTATGAGTGAGGATATATTTAGAGCCAAAAATTTCAACTGAGTTAACTGAAAACGTCATTAAAAGATACTAAACTCAATTCAAGAGCCAAATTCAACAAGAAAAATGGTTCATTTACCTTACCACCTGAAACACCTGAAGTAAAGAGGAAATTGTAGCCATTTGTCATAATAAAAAAGTAAAACCGTAAAAGTTATACGCAATAAAAAAAGTATTTTTAATTACTTTTCTTATTTACCTTGCTCGTGGTTCACAAGACAAACTCTTGTAATAAAAGCTACCTAAGTATGAAAAACATTAAATTAAAGACTTTTATTTGAAAGTTCACACTGTTAGTCTTTGTTCAACATTATTTTCTATACTTTCTTTGCTCATGGGAAACTTGGAAGTCGGACTGACTGGCCAGGTTTTCCAGGGCATTTTACCACACTTAGCGGGTGCGTGTATGACCAGATGCAGAAGAAGCAAAATGAGTAAGTATGTATAGATTGTAGCAGGTCCCGTCGGGGCTGCGGGTTGTTCGAAAGAGATACCGCGGCCTCGGCGCAAGGGCTAAGAAGGAACATGGGTGGTTTTTAGTCAGTAGAAGTCTGACACTCCCTTTCTGCCCAGAACGGGAGGGGTTATTTGATGATTTCCCACCCCACAAAAAAAAGCAAAAGCAGGTGACGTTTGTAGTTTCTGCCTACCCCCATAGGAAATAGGCGTAACTTAAAGTGTAGTTGAATCTTAAAATGTCAAAACTCAATGTCTCCCCACACAGTCCAAAGAATCAAGACAAACAATAAACCAATACTTCAGTCAAACGCTCCAATAAAAACTATCAGGAAATCGTCCGGATAAATCGCGAGTCATCGAGCTCACAACGCGTCATTTCTCTCAAAATATATGGAACGAATAAAAACCAGTGAAATCTTTAGAGAGTCCACATTTTTTCCGTCAGAGAGGTCGTAAATCTTCTAGACAGCGGTGGAAAGGACCGCAGAGCACGAGGGGGTTGAAATATGGCGGGCGGGGCGACCATCCGTCACTGTAGAATCACCTTCACGACAAATACGTGTTAGTTGGAGATGTGTTACTTTTTAGTGTCTGTACTTGTGGGATAAGAGGCTGTCAGGAACTTTGAAGGCTGTGTTCTTTTCAAGGGCAGCTTAGGTTGGACCGCTTATATAAGCAGTTTTAAGTTGAAAAGTCTTTATATACACTTGGGAGCAAATAAATCGAGCCACTTCCTTTTTCACGCATTATGGTAATTATTTTTGGTATTATGGAACGCATCGATTCGAAACATATATCGCCTAAAAGGGTATTTAATAACCTTTACAAAGAGGGTAGTTAGTTGTCAAAATTTCATTTTTTTTTTATTTAAATTAAAGTTTAAAGGGTAGAATAAAATTATCGCATTTAATTTGCTTATGACATTTTTATTGTACTCTGTTAAGAAAAGATAAAATTTGAGGTTTTTGTTAATCATACCCATATTACTTGTTATTGTTGTCTTTATCTGTGTCTGTGTAATCAAAATAACCTGATAAAATGGATACTACACCGACGGAAGCTGCCCAAGTTGTAGCTTTACTTGAAGTTGGACACGGACAACGTGAAGTGGCACGCAGACTTCATTTGAGTCGTTCAAAGGTACAGCGGGTATCTGGAGACTGGTGCTTTTGTTCGGCGACCTGGAACTGGCCGACCACGGGCAACAACAGAACGTGACGACCGCTTTATTGCAACCAATTCGTTGCGCGACCGTGGACTTAATGCTGTTCAGCTACAGCAAGCGTTACGTGACGTTCGAGGAGTCTCAATCAGTAGGTGGACAGTGAGACGAAGACTAAAAGAACGAAATTTAACATCACACAAACCAGCAACTGGCCCAAAATTGACTGTAGCTCATCGCCGATCTCGCTTGGAGTTTGCTCGAGAACACATTAATTGGACGTTAGAAGACTGGAGGTCAGTTTTGTTTTCTGACGAGTCAAGAATCTGTCTTTTTAGCAATGACGGGAGAAACCGAGTGTATAGACGTCCTGGTGAAAGATTTGCCCAATGTTGCATTCGAGAAACTGTGAGTTTTGGTGGTGGTTCTTGTATGGTGTGGGGAGGAATTTCTCTAGACGGAAAAACGGAACTTGTCTTCGTCGACCCCGCCAACGATGGCAGTGGTAGACGTGGATTAACAGCTGACCGATACATAACTGACATTCTTGAAAACCACGTAATGCCGTATGCTGGTTTTGTCGGAGAAAATTTCTTGTTTATGCATGACAATGCGAGACCTCATACCGCGCAGATCGTTACGGAATACTTGTCTGCGATCGGGATTCAACAAATGGTATGGCCAGCACGAAGTCCCGATTTGAACCCGATCGAACACCTATGGGACGAGCTAAAACGGAGAGTCCGAGCCAGGGTTCCCGCTGTTTCATCCATTCCCGAGCTTAAAGTCGCTGTGCTTGAAGAGTGGGAGAACATACCACAATATGTCATCGTAACGCTGATCAGATCGATGACTAATAGGCTACAGGAATGTATCAGGGCACGGGGGGGTAATACCAGTTATTAAGAATATTTTTTTTGCAATAATTTTGTTTTTTATTGTTTTTATGGACTGTTTTAGCCCTACTAAATTTTCTATCAAAATTACCATTTTTCTTGCAGAGCCAATAATTTATCATTCAATAAGGTTATTATTCAATAATTTACCCTCATTGTAAAGGTTATTAACTAAACTTTTAGGCGATATATAGTTCGAATTGATACGTTCCATATTACCAAAAATATTTACCATTTTACGTGAAAAAAGGTAGTGGCTCGATTTATTTGCTCCCAAGTGTAGTTACCTCCTATTACAATGTCGATTCTTACAAGTGATTGTCAATTTCTGTCGACTGCTTCTTTAATATTTTTCGACAGTTGTCTTTTGAACTGATATTATCATTAAAGTATCGTTTGGAAAATTGCCAAAATTAGAACTGACTCCTCCAACTTATTTTATAAATAAAATTTCATCAAATACTCTAAATGTATACTAAAAACACCCTCTTGTCTATCAATGTAATTCGAGCGCCAACAGATGTGAATGTTAATGCCATTACCTTCTTCTTAAGAAGGTTTCTAAACCTCGCTCTATTTCTTGTTTACCCGCATCCAATAGTATTAGTCAAGGACAAATCTCTAAGGTTAGTTTCTACACACAATTTAACTGCAGGATATCCAAGAGGTTTCTCGTAAGTCTGTCAAGGCAAGACGCTAGTTCTAACTGGCTTACTAAATTGGTTAGAGGGTAAATGCTCGTCCTAGCTTTGTGTGGTTGTGTCTTAGATATCTTCAAGACAATAACACAACAAGGTTAACATAAAACGTTAGTATAGTAACGCTGCACTATAAAGATTGTTTTGTCAATAACTTGATGTGATCTGGAAATATATGAGTTTCATTGCGATCCTTCTTTACTCTCTATCTTGATATTTTGCTTTTAAAACAGTGCACGAAGTGCTAAGTGCGAAGTGTAACTAGCGAAGCCATTTCGTCAAAAAATGAAAAAAAAAACAAAAATGATTGAATGCAAAAGTGATTGTCTTGTCTTATAGATCAGCTCATTGGCTGACTCCACATGTTTTGATTTCTGTCTTCTTCTTTGTGGCTTGATTTCCTAAGAGAATCAATAATGAAAATCAATCAACTTTGTGATGTCAGTACGGATGGTGTTGATTTGGACGGTATTGAGTTCACTAACTGATCCAGTGTGCGGTTCAAGAACCACAACAGAGCTCTCAATTCCCAAAATATCCTCATTCCCCACAAAATATGACGCAGAACCACCACCATCATCTCCACACCAATACATCACAGCATACTGCATTAGCAACGCTAAGCCAACGCTCTTAATCGGGCGCAATCGTATATTTCTTGATTAAGGGATCGTAAAAACGTCGTCCCGCTCTGATATATGGCCTCTGAGCAGGAGAGCAGATTAGCCGACGGTTTGCGAACTCTGGAAGTGATGTACGATGATTGATACGCTTGGGCTGGTGGGGGATGGCTTATTAAGTTGATTGTTTACGGTTTTCACTTTGATGTGGGGGAGTGGTTAGTGTTACTATAGCATTCATGCTTGTGAGCAAAATACTTCTATATTATTGATGGCATATGATCGTTATTTTTAGGGTATGGTGTTCATTTTGGGGTAGGTTCATTCTGTAATCTTTTAAACTAAACGCATCTGGTGAACACCTCTAAAGGAAGAGAGATGTCGACCTACTTCATCATCTCTGCGTCATTAAACGGCAGGATCTTTTTCTAACAGTCTAAAGTCGCAAATGAAGAGAGAATTACTTAAGAGTTATCGGCAAATAAGGTAGACTGTGAGAACTCCCACATCCTCATTATTTAGGTGACTCTAGCTTGGATGCTTTCAAGTTATTGTGATAATAAATAAAGTTTTTCCTACAAAAAGTGTAAAATTCTTCTCAAAAACTTCACAGTCACTACTGTGGCAGTTCCAAAGATAAACAAATATGAGTTGGGAGCTGGCAGGACGTCTCCGCGTCGCAGCGGTCGTTCGCAGCTAATAAAACAGATAAGAGCGAGATAATTTACATTTCAACGATAAAGTATCTTTGCTACAACCAGCCGAAATGAGCCATCCCGACGACGCGAGAGCTACAATTTAGAGTTCTTTTTCGGTGGTACAATTTATGAGCTGTAGCAGGGTACAAATTATGCTTTTAAACATTATTCTAAGTTTGATTTAATGAGAAAGATCTTCAGAAGTACATATTTTACAACAAAAAAAACATAGGTGAATATTGCTGTATTTAATTGTAAATCACATAGATTGTGTTTCTACCACCTTGATTATATAACACGTGGTTTTCTTCTTGATCTCGAGAGATAGAAACAAATGAATGTCTGGATGAGGTTTGCACTATTACATGCTCAAAAGATGGCCTGTTCCCGGTTGCTCAGTGTTCTTCGAAAATATGAACATTATTCGACGTAAAATAGATTCTATTTTTGATGACTGCATAACTTAGCAGCTCTCAGTTCAGGCGGATGTGTCTGGCATACAGCTGTACCGTACGGCTTATGATTTCGACGATATATGACTGCACACGAAGTGCAGTCCAAGCGAAATTGTCAGCTGTAGAGCTGTCACACCTCGGGGAGGAAGACAGCGGCCTCAGAGATGTCGGGGACGCCGATCTGGACGGGCTCAACGGGGGCGGTGTAGCCCGGCTACTGAAAATGGTGTCTAAGTCATGAAATAATGTGGTACTTTTATTTCGCTTTCTGGTACCAAAAAGTACATATCCGTACAGTCTACTGCCATAACCATGACCTTGTTTGTCATCGTGGCTGGACCAGAACGGAACACACACAGTTGTGTTAAATCTTTAGTCTTAGCCCAGTTTTTACGGATGGGAAATCATCTAATGACTCCTCCCTCTCTCGGCGGAGTGAAAGGTAGTATCAGAATGACTAAAACTCTTTCATGTTCCTTCTTAGCCCTTTGTGCTTGCCCTTTCAAATAGTCCCACAGCCCCGGCATTCAAACTTGACCCTATCATTACTTTTATATTTTCCAAATCGCTTCAGCTTGTGACTTACACCACCCAGCTAGTTACAATATTTCACAGCAAACGGACATTTTTATAGGTATTTAGCGAAAACGTCGTTCCAGCGGACCAATTTGCAACTTGTTTGCGTCGCCAATAAATTGTCGCCTACATTTCCTAAATTACACCGTTATTCGTGACGTATTGTCGCTGGAGGTACCTACTCGTATATTGTTGCTGTTACTGATGTTATGATTATTGTTCGTTAGTTTTCCTTTTGTTTCAGCAACTTTTTTTAATAAGGTTTTGTAGTTGGACTGTCATTTGTTTAAATATGGGGTTAGAAAAGGTTACATTTTCTTTGTCTAAGATTATAAATTATTCTATGAACCTTACCTACTCAGAAGTATGTAAAGATCGTTGCAGGTGGCATCCTATAATTTCTAATTACATGGGGAAAATACATGACTTTAACTCTTTAAGTGTCATACATAACATCACGCCTGTAATCCCCGCAGGACTAAACAGAGGTATACTTAATAGTCCACTCACATTTCGCCAGTTATGTTTAAATCCGTAATAGGAGGCGAGCCTATTGCCATCAACCGGGCACAAATTCAGACTCCGTGGCTGCTACTGAGAAATTCCTGATGGAAAAACCCAATATCACTTTGCCCAACACGGGAATCGAACCCATCCGTTGTCATTAAACCATTTTCCATCACGTCTGCCGAACTCGGTAAAACTTTGCAGCATAATTTAATTTTACTCAATCGTCGAAAGGAACCGTTTCAACTTCTCTATTTCAAAGTATGGTTACTACATCACTAGTATATTTTTTTAAAACATCCACCGAAAAATTGCGTCAAAAAATTGAAATTCATGTTCTTGCTCCCTGAGGTCCTGTAAGTGACACTGAAATGCAAAGGATCCACCGGAGCCCCTTCAAGCTTTCTACATAAAAATACGATATCTCTCAAAGGACACATGACGAAAAAAACTAGTTTATACATCAAATATTCTAAAAGAATAGACACATTGATGAAGTGACATATTTTGCGATACAAAACCAACTTTATGAAAACCCTATTCCGACTTTACCATACGAATTTCAACTCTATTTTCTGGAACTTAGAATGCATGTCTTTTGAAATAAAGGTAAGATGTAAGTGATATTTGTATGTCACAAAGAATATTGGAGAAGATACATGATTGAATTTGATTTGAATTTATTACCTTGAGCCTTCGACATGTTATTTGTTGTTAAAAGTATTCAATATGTCGGGGTTTATTCTAGCAATATTGACACAACGATGGATTTCAGTTAGTTTGGCTTTGATGTTTAGAAAATAGAATATTGAGACATTTATATCAAACCTACTTAAAGATACTCACATAGGTTACACACGTAGGTTAACCACCCATAACCTGTAACAACCCATATCGCCTGCTGCGAATAGTCCATACAAATGTATTCCCCTTTTTTCATCCTGAATAATGCCTCTAGAGCACAGAGACACGTCCCTGTCTTTTTCAAATGCATTCTAATTTCTTTTTATTCAGTAACTAATAAGTAAACAAAATAATTATGACTCTTCAAAAATGACAAAAAATGCCCAGAAAAAAGTGGTATACGAAACGTCGATCTCGTCATTTTTTTGTAATAATAGATCTAAGAGCAGCTGCAGTTAACCCATCGCATTCTACAGGAGCAGGTTTACAGCAGCGCGGCGGCAATAGTTTCTTCAAATACCTATTTTCTTTATGGCATGTTCCTACTAAACAATTCATTGAATGGTCAGACTAGGCACAGTCCTTTGAGAGAGAGTGTGCTATACTCCTCCACGTAGGGCAGTTTATCCAGCATGTAATAGAACACTAAGTTAAAGACATGTGCTTTTACAAGTGAATTGATGTGAATTGACTCGAGAAGCTCATAACTTCATAGCACTAAAAAAAATTTACTTCTCAGTTCAAATACTCCCACAAGGTATTCCCAGTTCGCCTCTCTCGTTTGGAAACTGTCATCATATTTTTTGGCAATATCGCATTATTAGCCCCCTCGGGATGTCTACGGCATTCGATACCTCGACGCTTAGCTCTTAACGTGTCATGCTAGCAGGATGCTTTAGAAAAACCTCATGTGACTTTTATTGGTGTGTTTCAAGGGACTTTATGATCAGCAGGTTGGGTGTAATGGTTTTCAGATGGTAAGTAATATTAGTTGACACTTTGGCAGGGACCGACTAATTAATGACCGCCGCAGAGGTCGGTCTTTCCGTCGGGGCTGCGGGTTGTTCGCAGATACCGCGGCCTCGACATGAAGGGCTAAGAAGGAACATGGGTGGTTATTAGTCAGTAGAAGTCTGACACTCCCTTTCGCTCTGCCCAAGAGCGGGAGGGGTCATTCGATGATTTTTCACCCACCATAAAAAAAAAAGAGGTCGGTCTTTAAGTTTCACACTAGTTAGGTAACATACAAACAGAATAAACAAAATTCGATGAGAATATAAAAGTAGAAATAACCGCGGGCCCCAAATTAGGCACAGTCTATAGATTGGCAATCTTCTTTTTCTTATAAAGAAATCTTCAAAACTAAGATTTTCCTTCAATCGTCTTATTCTTCTTCAAAATTAAAAAAATAAGATATTAGCATAGCAATAACTCCTGTGTTCGTTTTATTACTTGTATGGTATGGCATAGTACCTACGCCTAATCCTTGTTGTCAAACAATTCTACATGTATTTTAGAGAGTTTTTTTGTATGAACCTAAACTCCACACCAATCCCAACACTAAAACAGAACAATACCAAAACGCTCATTAACAACATTAAAGGGTAAACCACAATACCTCTGCTCAACAACAAAAAGTGTTCCAACAAAAAAAAAACACATTTCCACCACCCGCCGACAGACGGCGTTGCGGAAGACTTTACTACTTCCGGTGACAAGATGGCCAGGCGTTCAGAGCAGCCGGAAACTGCGGCGAGAGAGCCCAAAAACACGATAAAACCTCCATCTTTAAGCGACTTAACAACCAGCACCCACTCTTCAAAAACCAACCTTACCTTCCTCCTAATAAAGTCCACCATCTCTTGCTACGAGTTAGGACTTATGCCATTTCAAAATGCCAAAGGAAAGCAATAAGTAAGAGCGTACCCGTCAAGTGCGATCGCTTATTTCCCGCATTGAATATGATGTAAGTTTTCCGGAGTAGCGATAACACGTAATGGTATCGTTTGCCCTTTCATAGGGTAAAGCAGGCTTTGTTGCTTCATGGTTACTGCCTCACTGGCTGGTGACAAACTTGGATACAGGCGTAATGATGCTGTAATCAGAAGAGGGATCACCGAGTTTTTTTAAATGCGGCGGACGAACACGCAGCGGTGTCCATAGAGTTTCTTGCCCGTTCTTCTCCATAGAGATCTACGCTTTTTAATCGGCAACTAGGTACAGTACTTTCGCAGTTTTTATGCGTTGACTTGTAACTGGGATTGTCGTTTCATTTCATAGTTGTATTTGTATTTTTAGTTATTAAGGGACCATCATTTCATCAACATAGGCCAAGAAGCAAACTTACTTAGGGAGCTTAAAAACTAGTAATTATAGGAACACCGCGTGGCCACCTTTTACCACATGAAGAGAGAATCACGTAAATCGGCTCATTTGTCGTTGAATAATCGGTGTAAAAACATGGAAAAAGGTGTTAGTACAATACATACCCTCCTCCCTTTTTTCAAGCCGAATGTTTTGTTTTTGTATGAACGAGGAGAAAGTAAAAGGTGTTGGTAAAATTGTCGCTGGTGGCGTTCCACCAACGAGTACATCCATAGATGACTTCTCATGGGAAGTTGTAGTCAAACATTCAATAAAAAAATAAGAAGGCATGTAATACTGGTTAAATAACAAGTGAAGTATGGTTGGCTGTACTGATCTGGAGTTAGTAATATTTCTGATCGAAATTAATTTCACTCAAATAATGATGGGACTCATCGACGAAGACATAGGTACTAACCTCCTAATCGTCCATGATAATTAAAGTAGACCACATTTCGTGGCCAACTAGAAGCAAGTATAAATCATTATTTAGGTTAAAATGAAACTTAAGTTCATAAGTGTACCCAATTATTTATTTTGAATTAATTTCTCCAAATTCACAATGTCCAATGACTTTTATTTTCACAAGTGGAGAAAAGTTTTGCAAGATCTTAAAGCACTAGTTGATTTGGATATTCATTATCAGGTACAGTCGAAACCGAGTTTAATCTTTGACAGGCGTTGTCAGCGTCCCAAAAATCAGGCAACCAGTCTTGTCAACGGGGTATCGTAATACCCAGTATTAACTAGGTCCCAGAGGTCGAGTAGGCAGTCGCTCCATGTAAAATACTGGTATTCAGCTGCTTCTGGATAGACTAGAAGCCGACATGGTTGGAAAGAAAGAAAGAAAATTGTGTTTATTTGGCAAAAAATCCTTACAAATTAACAAAACAAATTCAATATAATTCAAATTAATAATGCCAAAAGGGCCTCAGCTCAGCATAATGCCAGATGGCAACACAATGTGCACCACCTGACGCTAAAAAAGGTTGGGAAAAGCCTAGGCAGATGATGATGATGATGTACAGTAGAATATGAATTTACTAAGTGACTTGTTATCGGAGACATTGTAGTAAATGCCATTTAGTCATCACACCAGATTCTGATCATCACACCACCTTAGTAGTTATGTCGATAATAAATCGTTGGGTTTGTTCAGCTCGTTCCGCAGAGTTTAATATAGCCATCTCTTACTAGGTACATTTCTTTGTTCAAGGAAACAAAAGTCCATGACAAAACACTCGCGCAAGCCGTTAGTAGATTGACTTCAATCCTGGGACAGTACATGCTCATCTACAATGAAGTTATAGAATGTTTTCAGCAGAACCTACAAGTGCAGAAAACTGTGTTTTATGATAATGTTGTCAAGGCTGTTGTTTCTAGGTTAGTAAGGTATGAAGCTGATGGGGCTGCGGGTTGTTCGCAAGAGATACCGCGGCCTCGACATAAAGGGCTAAGAAGGAACATGGGTGGTTTAAAAACCACCCATGTTCCTTCTAAAGTCAGTAGAAGTCTGACACTCCCTTTCGCTCTGCCCAAGAGCGGGAGGGGTTATTCGATGATTTTCCCAAAAACAAAAAAAAGATATGAAGCTGATGGTTCAAGAAGGCTCTTGGTAGATGAGTCTGTTTCTAGTAGTCTCAATGTATAGAAAAAGTTTGATGAAAATGTATGCAGAGCCATTAGAGTTAATATATTTGGTTCTCCCAAATAGCTAATAGTAACGACATTCGACCGTAATAAAGCCTTTCTTTATGATTTTAAATCATTCCTCATTGATTTAGTAGTTATAAACGCTACCACTAAGCATGGAGCCCTGAGTTCCAGCCTAGTTTTTTCACCAGAAACACAGTAGCAGTCGAAGCTTTAATGAGTGCCCAGTTAATAGTGATAGGCTCGCCTTCTATTAATACACCCACATTTCACATTAAATGACGTATACGTCTACGTTAATGCTGTTTTCAGAATACTAGAACTGAAAGCAGATCTAGAGAAGTTAGAAGGCAGTCGCTTCCAATTTATAGGCCATGGTTTGATTGAAGTCCATCACACAGTCTGTGACATAGATGTGAAGGCAATACCAAAGGAGCCAGGTAGACCAGATGATATACAGAAGGCACTTGATGAAATATTGGCTAGAGTTAAGGAAAAGAAAGTATCTGTGGTTACAATAGGTAAGATGATGCAATACTATCACACAACATAACTAACTGCCTGTATTTTTCCACGGCTAGGCAAAGCCCTCCTACCTCTTCACACAATTCCAGTTAACCCTTAGCTAGTGCTGGGCAGTGGTGAGACCATACAGTATGGATATGAATTAACATAAAATACCACTCAATATGAAATAGTAGTAAATCATTCATAGATGTCATAATTCAAATAATTTCTTCATTGATTTCAGCTGAAGAGCATGAAGAATCTACTAATAAATTTAATGAGTTATGGGGTATAGAAGAAACTAAAGAAAAGCCAAAGATAAAAGTTGCGGAAGTACCAGAAGAAATACGTAAGACAAGGGAATATTTAGCTATTATACTGGCTCACGAGAAAACTAGGTATGAAATAGTAAGATTAGTTAACTTTTCAGAAAAGGAAATTATTGTTACTATTGTTAAGCATACTTACATAATTTTGAGCACGACAGTAACCGTAATCAGAAATAATAATGTTCTATGGAACCTATAAATAATAATACTTTTCAAAATATAGACAAGTGATAAAATCAGTACAATATGGCAAGCTTAGACGGGATATTTGGGAAAAGGAACTGACTGGACGATTGAAACCTCCGGCTAGATATGAAGTTAGAGTAAGAAGTGCCAAACTTATTCGCAAAGTATTCAGGTATTAAAACTTATTTTATAAATAATGTAAACGTGAAAAGATTTCAATTAATACAGGCAGTATTTTCCTGACGTAAATTTCAGAGCATATTTTGAATTAAAACGAGAACGCATTAAAGACTGTAAACGAGATGAACTACTGGGCTTAGTCATTTGTGATCCAAAAAATATAGACACACAAAGAATAAAAGCAGAAGAGGTATGTAGATCAGTCTCAACAAAGTGGTAAGATATATGTTATAAGAATTTCGTCTTCTCCGTCACTTGAAATAGGTACCATTTTTCTTGTCAGATGCTTAGAAATCGTTCAAAATTACAACAAATATACGAAAAGGAATGGCTTGCACGACGCGAGGATTTAAAACAACAGTTTCTTCAAAATAAAAGAGCCGCACTATGTGATGAATTTCGTGACCAAATCAGGGAGTGGTTCACCGAATGGTAATTTTAGTAATTAAGACATTAACTTAGCCTCAAAAGCGAGGGATAAGGGTGACGGTGTAGCTTGTAGTTTTCTTTTTTTACATTTGGGTAAGCAGATGTAGCAAACTGGTGACCTGATGAAAGTTACGGGGACCTGCTGGATGCGAGACGAACAGGACCGGTTAATGTGGCGATACTTGAGGGAGGTCTATGTCCTAGCAAACACTACTATGGTCATTATTCCTAATACTGCAAGTAACAATAGAACTATACATATAACTTTATTTTTACTATAGTAAGTCAGTAACACCCAAAATATTCATAATTTCAAGGTTTGAATCAGCACGATTTTTTTTCGACATACCTAAAGATGGTTCTGCAGCAATTTTCAGAGCTGAAGTCCCCAGTCCTGAAGAATGGCCTGAAGAAAATAAAGCACTTACAATTAAAGCAGAGGCAGACAAAAAGAAAAGTCCAGAAGATGTAAGTCAATTTAATTATGCAGAATTTTGATAACCCACCGCCATGGGAAAAGGACGTGATTTATGTATGTGTGTATGTAATTTTGATAAACAGTTGTTCAGGTTTACAAAGAAGGGATTACTTAAATCCCGTCGGGGCTGCGGGTTGGTCGAAAGAGATACCGCGGCCTAGACACAAAGGACTAAGAAGGAACATGGGTGGTTTTTAGTCAGTAGAAGTCCGAGACTCTCTTATGCTCTTCCCAGAGCAGAAAGGGTTATTTGATGATATCACACTCCGCAAAAAAATAAAAATAAGGAATTACTTCATTCATATTTTTCTACAGCTGAAATTCGAGAAACAGGAAGCCAAGAAACAAGCAATGGTAGAAAAAAGAGAAGAACAAATGAAAGCAAAGGCAGAAGCACTATTACGGCAGAAAATGATGAAAAATCCAACGATGCATCCTGGATATAACTACCCGATTTCAAAACAGACTGATCAACTTTTACAGGTAAGAAATAAGTCTATAGCTAAGAAATTGCAGTAAAGAAATTGAAATTTCACTGACACTTTTTGGGTACCGAGCCTGACAGTTTTAAAAAATGTTTTAAAAATGGCAAACATACTCATTCCCTTTAATTTCATGCTTCTAGACTCATCTGTTTAAGCTATACGTTGCATTTGAGTGAATTTAAATATCTTTTTCAGGTAATTGATAATTATCACAAATTCTGGGATAGCTATGACGAACTCGAAACTGTGGACGTAAAACTAAAATATGTTGATCAAATTGATGTAGAAGATGTATTGATGGAAGTGAAACTTGAAGTCTTGCCAGAAGCTGACGAATGTATGCGGTAAGTAACACCAATATTTTTGAGTAACTTGTATAATTTAACAACCAAAAAATACAATCTAACGGTTATTATTAAATTGACCAAATAAATTCTCTGTAATTATGTAGCCAAGAACTGCAGCAATTGAAAGCTGCTCTGAAAGAAGACTACATAGCGCAAGAATTAGAAATGCCAGTCAATTTTGTGAAATCTATGAGGAAAGGTGAAAGAGGAAAGAAGAAGAAAGTTAAGAATAATTTAAGTGAGAAAGAAGTTGAAATGATTGAGGTAAGATCTTAGGAAGTAGTGATGCTGTGACTAGGACTTAATAGGAATGGGTATTCAATATATTAATTGGAATCAGTGGCGTGCCTAAGGTCTAAACATACGGCAAGCCGATTCCTCAGAAACTCCTACACCGTGTAGAGGTGTAGGTTAGGTAAGTCAAGATTTTAGGCTTGTATAAAAGTACCACCACTAACTGGAATAGATATCTCATACGTCTTTGGAACCAACTTCAGTTAAAGAGAAGTAGGACTCAAGAGACAATCAAGAGATGGGTAGCCTACGGCTGTTCCTGCGTATGCGGTTTACTTTTCCTTTCAAAAACATTACAATGATAGCAGAAGAAGATACACATAAACTTCCACCTTTATCCGTGGCATAAACTCAAATCAAATCTCAAATCTTTATTGAACTTTATTAAACTACAGAGCGCCATCTGCTAAAATCGTTACAAACTCATAATAATGTGGTTGATAATTTTTGTTACCATCAGGAACTGGCACATGAAGGTTTCATGATTGAATATCCTAGAAGAAAAATTGAAGACTTCATAGGAGATCCTAACTTCGGGGGTCTGGATCTTCGTAGCCAAATCTTGTAAGTCTTCTTCTTAGCGTGTTGATGACAATTTAAATTGAGTCAGCCCAAAATTTAGCGACGAGTTTAAGTAATACTCGGCCAATTAAAAATGATCTTCCTGCTATAGAAGGTGCCCTGAGAGAAATTGGGACATCTCGTTTTCACTACCGAACAAGCACACGTAATGCGGTCAATGTCCCTGTATCTTAGAATCTTTCTACCAGTATCTGTGTTCCTACACCTGTATTTTTTTTCATCGGATATCAAAAATACAGCAACCTGCCTTCATTCCTTTCATCTGACACTTATGGTCAAACCCTTACACTGTTTTGTTTTCTACAGACCTGTGTTCCCATTCAACTTTGAGATACGTGCGTATTGGTGGGAGAGATGTCGCGAAGTGTGCCATGGCTTCCACAGGATTTTATTGGTCGGACACAAAATGAGTGGCAAGACAACATTGGTCCAAGCTATGGCTTCCGTAAATGGTAAGTATTTGACCATTACTTGCTGGGAAATACTACACACATAAATGGGAAATTATGTCGAACTTGCCAAAACAGGGTCAAATTCAGTATAAACTAGCGAAACTCCAAAGATATGATTACAGATTTTGAGATCAAGTATGTTTACTGGATCTGACGGTTCTGATTACAGAAGCTGTGTTGTTTGAATTAGACCCCTACAAAATCCAGGGAAAAATGCAATCGACAGACTTCTTGAAACGTTTGGTGCACAGGGTGCTCACATGTGCCAGAGCGTTGCAACCTTCTGTTATACATATCAAACATGTTCAGAAACTGTTTTACACTAAGGTAATATTATTAATGATACCTTATACCTATTTATTTGCCTTAAAACCAATTTGTGCTCTCTTTCTTTATTTTTTTGATTCTACAATTTACAAAGCTGTTTGAATTCTACGGTCTAAATATTTTTCGTTACAGATACCACCAGAAGAAGCAGAAATTAATTTACCCGTCTTAAGAACTTTCTTTGTTCAAAAGTTAATGAAAAAAATACGCAAGACTGATAAAATAACTGTTGTAGGTAGGTGAAGATCATAAACCTTTTTCTACTTCATTCATTGTTGACGACTGCACCAACTTTTGAATCCTGATCTTCTTGAAGTCGTGTGACATCGACCAGCCCAATGCGGGTTGGTCGATGACTTCAAATTTTCGGATAACCCAGTTTCCGCATAATGTTATCCTTCATCGCTTTGAGAAATTGAAAGCAATGATGAAAGTGCTTGCTTGCTTGAATCTACGACCTTCAACTTGTAATTCCACCAACCATACCTTGGAATACCATTAGTAGTAAGTCCAATAGTTTATCATGTTCATGAATCTCCTTCCAGGCACTTGCAGCGATCCATGGTTGGCAAAAGCCAGTACTCTGCTGAAGCAGTTTCCAGTTGTGCTTCTTATGCCAGACTGTACGCACTCACTCGTCGTGCAGATATTGAAGGAATGGGTCGTTAAGTTGGTATTCTTTCTACTACGGAGCTTGTACTTATAAACTCAGCCTATAGCGGTTTAAAGCTGGGTATATAATTCCCTCAAGTGGCGCTACAACAACTGGTTCACCGTCATCCACAAATCACTATATCCTAACAGTATTTTTAAAATATTCGGCAGTGTCCCTGTCCGCGTGTAATACGCTTGCATCGATCCTTCGGTCACATGGTCAACCCGCTGTCACATCAATTTGTTAATTTGCAAACTCTGTCGATCTTCTTGACTGGTGGTAAAAATCATTACCGCATATTTCTTGTCAAAAACCTATCCGAGTTCTAAAGTTTAAAGTAGTACCGATGTATTGTAAGTAATTTAATATTTTTAGCCAAAGGGTAAAAACGGGTCTCTATTACTACGACTTTGCTGTCCGTCCGTCTGTCTGTCACCAGGCTGTATCTCAAGAACTGCGATAGCTAGACAGTTGACATTTTCACAAATGATGTATTACTGTTGACGCTATAACAACAAATACTAAAAACTAAAAAAAATATTGAAGGGGGTGCTCCCATACAACAAACGTAATTTTTCGTTTTGGTACGGAACCCTTCATGTGCGATTACGAGTCGCAGTTGGCCAGTTTTTTTTTGTTTCCCAACACTACTCTTTCTATAGCAACCAAATTTCTCAAGATCACTGAGATCAAATTAAGTATTATTTGAACCATTACGTCCTATTCCAGGAACCGAGTAATACCAGCGAACTTCAACGTAACCAGCTTGGCGCATGTACTCCAAGGATATAGCTTGGGATACCTGAAAGAGGCACTTCAGAAGTTCTTGTCGGCTGATAGAATTGTCAAGTAAGATTTTATAACAGTTAAAATGATGGTGCTGTTGCTCTGTACAGAAAAGAGACAAGATTCGTGAAATGTTCGATTATAAAATAAATTGAAATTGTGGTTTCCCAGAATAGCTGCCTTTGGACTTCAGCCTATGGAAGTGTATGAATTTATATTAGAAGATGAAAAAGAAACTAAAGTAGTGAGTTATTTATTATGCACACTGTGCATATTAGTAAACTAAACGTAACTATGGCTAATTCAGACGGGTTCCCTACGTGACTACGAAACACTATTTTGCGAAAGTTGATACACCGTCCACCGATGACTATACATCCCTACTGCCGTTGTCTAATAATAATTTGATACTGAAACACACTCCTAACTTCTACAGGAATACGACAAATACCTCAAATGGTACACTGAGAAAACTAGTCCGGGTATGATAGAGATGCAGCATATGAACGCGCAGAGGGAGTTCAAGGCAGCAGTGCAGAAGTTCGCAGAGAAGGCCAAGAAGAAAGCTAAGACGGCCGCGAGCAACACTGCCTAGAGTTTCATGGACCTATAAAAAACTAGTTTTTTTTTGTGTTTTGTGTTGAAATAAACCTTTACTTATCTTATAAATTGTTTATATTAACCATAACCGCTACAAATCTAATCGTTTCGTCACCAGCTTCTACACGTCGTTGGCGCGTTACTCTAGTACAGGTAATAGGTATATCAGAATTCATTGCAATCTGCCGAAGCAACTATTGAATGAAGTTTATGGCGAGCTTCAGAAAACACGTTGTAATTTTCAAGAAAGAGTTGCAGGAGTGCTACGAGAACGCTGCCTCACTAATCTTACGCCAAACGTAGCGGTCGTAGCACATATAATTAACATACATTGCGTTGCTACGCCCACAGCTACTACTTTACTACGCGTGTAGTTGCTACGTAGATTTCGTTTTCATGCATTGATATATGTGCAGATTTCATCGTGCGTCGTAGATCTCTGAAAGTCCTTACAGGTGGTCAGTGACCCGAAAGTCTGACAAATAGTCTTACCACGGGGAATCATAATATATATTACCCAGTATTATCTGGATGTTGGAGGTCAGATAGGCAGTCGCTACATGTAAAATACTGGTATTCAGGTGCATCCGGTTAGACTGGAAGTCAAAGACAACAAAGTTGGGAAAAGGCTAGGCAGACGACGATTGATAGTAAAAGGCGTCGTGCAAAATCAAATTAAGATAAAAAAAACGCATATTAGCCCACCAAACAATAAGATTTGCATCCAATGGCAGATAACTTCACCATTCCCCATAAACACCTATTCAAATCATCATAAAAAGCCATGAAAGCATACACCCAGCCATGAAAGCATACACCCAAAAGTACACAACATTCATAACATAACGCCAAATTAAAAACATCAGTAAGCCAGCAATTTGGCGTAAAATAAACACGATTTTTATTCTGCGTTGCAAAGATAAGGGGCTGGGAGCAAATAAAAGGGGCTACTGTCGATATAGAGGGGTTGATGTTTATCTTAACATAACGTGTCCGGACGAACGCTGACGGTGCGGATTTTATTTCTTTATTGCACAAAAATGCTAACTTTCACTGTGAGAATAGGGTGGCTGTATTGAAAGGGGTTTTGTAGGAATGTGCTTTTGTATTTGAAAGAAACCGATGGCCGTTGACCTATGGGGCAGCCGTGTTCTTAAGTGGAGACCGTGAATCCGCAAGCGTAAGGTAGGTTAGGCTCTCAAGCTAGCTAGGCTAGATAGAGCGATGACAAAGGCTGAGGATTTTTTTATTCTCTTAAAAAGAAGATGATTTTTTTATTCTCATAAAAAGAAAATAATGAACTCTAAACAAACTTCAAGGAGTCCAGGATGTATTAGCGGGCGAAGCGAGCGAGAGATTATTTTTACTTGAAGCATTCCACACAAATTCTTGTCATGTGTTCATTCTGTCTATCAATAAAACATAAAAGGGAGAAAGAATACAGTACTTCTGTAGGTAGAGCTACTCTGAGCAGCAAGACACCTAGTACCTCGCCCACCTCTGATTTTCCCCTGCCTACCTACTACACTCCAGGATTAGAGGTAGGTGCATAGCAAATACCAAACCATGGTCACCCTACAATCCACCCTTTTAATATTCAAGCGGTGTATTTGGAATTAATTTCAGTCGTTTAAATATTTTCTAGGGCGACCGCAGCGGCCAGTAATTATTGTTTGAACATCACTTCTAGTTAGCCGCTGTTGACTTTCAGCATTTTGCCAACTTTTTATAGAGGGAGGTAATGGCCTACTAAAATAGCCTTTGTTATTTAAATGGGGTAAACAGAGAACATTGTAAGTACTGGCAGAGTCGGCAGGTAATGGATACTAGACTAATAGATGTATAAAGGTGATAGAACCGATGTGGCATATCAACCTGCACGCCATTTTGATTTTTTTTCTAAATCGCGGCCCACGATGAAAGTGGTATGTATGGATAGAGGACATTTAGGCGAACAAAAAATGTCCAGTAACACGGTACCGAGATATTTGAAGGTAAAGATCGATAAATGAGTACAACGACAATCATTAAAAATACACTTAGGTGCTAAATTGTATCCAAATAATCGATCCCAGGTTGATTATTATTAGCCGAACGAGAAAATCGCTTCGCATCGCAATGAAACGCTATGTTATGTCAAAGAATAGATTTCTCGTGCTCCTAGTAGTATGTAATGTACCTACTCTCTTTCAATAAACCGTGATAATAATAATCAACGCCTACAGACACGTAACAGGTCTATTTTAAATGTGGTCATTGTAATCATAATATGTCAATCTTTACCTTCAAATATCTCAATAACGTGACACTTTGGGGTACCATGTTCCATAACATTTTTTGTTCGTCTAGGTGTCCTCTACCCATACATACCAACTTCATCGAGGGCCGTGATTTCTAAAAAAATTTAAATGGCGGTGGGTCGGTATGCCAGCTTCCACACAAAAAAGTTCAAACCCCTTTCCAGGTGTTCGTTACCTACTTATTATTACTATTAACAGGGCACATGTCTAGACACGGGGCTGTCACTGAAGAATTCGTGAAGGAATACTGCACAGCATTAGAATCGAAGTCAGGACTCGCACCTAAATTTTCATAAAGGTGGTGGTTCTTGGGTTCGATTCCACACGGCTCCACATTGCTAGCCATGTTAAGGTCTTATCTGCTAATGCTGTGTGAACAAGCATTGTGGCGTTGCACGTTGATTCAACAGCCAATTTTGTGGTAAAGTTACTTAAGGTGAATGCTCCAACTAGCCCGCGAAATTCAATTTTTTTTACGTTTTTTGCAATTTGCAGGTCAGTGTTAGTTTGTATGTTGATTATAATATTAATTGCGGCTGTAAGACGTATGTCAAAATCATCAATACAAGCCTCCAAGTTCATAAAGGTGCAGGAACTTGAAAAAGTCATTTTTGCACCTTTATGAACTTGGAGGTTTGTATTGATGATTTTGATGATTATAATTCTGTAAGTACATACGTCTTACAGCCGCAATTAATATTCTAATCAACATACAAACTAACACTGACCTGCAAATTGCAAGAAACGTAAGAAAATTTGAATTTCGCGGGGTGGTTGGAGCAAGAAGAAAAATAAATCTGGCGGCCTTGGGATCTTGATCTATGAGCCCCCCTCTCTTACTCTTCTTATCTTGATACCCATGGTAAGACTGACTGTAAGTCTATCAGGTTTCTTCTGCCTGAAACGACTACGAAAATCAAATTAGGCAATTAGTAAAAACAGCTTAGGTTGGTTCCTTTGTTCGTTTTATGACAGATTCGCTTTAAGGCAGATTCACTGGCAGATATTGTACAGTCGTGCGTGTGGTGTGAGGGCCCGTTTGTTAACGTTTAATGGTCTCCACGAAGTTTGTTAACGTTTAATGGTCTTCACATGTTTTTCTCGATATATAGGTATGTTGTTATTGGACAAAATCCTGTTTGTTACACTGGTGTGATAATTGTATTCAGAAAGAACATTCCAGCTCCATTTCCCATGATACCAGGTAAGTTGACGAAGAACTGTGTAGCTGTTGCAGTTGTCAAGCGCATCGTCGAAACTAGACGATAGCACTCTCGTTGTTTTTCACTCTAGCAAATTATGGTTCTGAGCGACGGACAAGGATAGGAGCATGGAAAAATGGGGATTCCATGCTGCCAGAAGAGGCACGACCCATAAGTAGCCACAAGCCCCTCCGGCTTCTGACAACATTATAAGATAAATAAAAACATGGTTAGTTAATCAAATTATTTATTTTATATTCATTACAATAATACAAAATAGGCGAACAGTTTTGTTAATCACAATAGTCAGTCTTTTAGGTTTTTATTAATATCCAAAGCCTACTTTATTATCTCAAATTAATAAATTACAGAATTGACACTTATTACAAACAATTTTGATGAAGTGTGAATATAATATAAAACGTTAAATTGTTAATGAATAAATTAATAATAATGATAAGTTAGTTATTATTATTATTAAATATCTTTTAATTGCTTCCATAATTTGCAATAGTTACATAGGCCATCCGGGTATAACAAAATCAAAGAAAATTAATACATATTCAAAAGATACTGAATGAAACATACAAAACACCAATCAATACAAACGTTGATTACCTCACTACAAAAGTTGATATGATTTTCAGTTTATAAAACCAGATTCTGAACAAAACAGTAATAGGTACATCGGTACATTTCTTTGAAGAATTATATTCGTCTGCTAACATCGTAAATTACTGAACAGATATAGTAAAACTAGCCAACATAATGTGCGTATTGTATAATTATCACTTACTTCGATAATGGAAAACATCATGAGGAAACAGCAGGCCTGTAATATATTTCTCGACGGCATTTCAAGCCAAGGTACGAGGCTCATCTCAGGCACTAACTACACGATAAAGGAGAAGAAGCCAAATGAAAAAGCTTTTTTTACCCTACAAAAGACTGGACACCAAAATCTAGAGTTTTTGAGTAACATGTTATTTTAAAACTTCTTGAAACATAAGTAGTCAGTATTTTAACATTCAGAATATTACACATTTTATATTAGTTTACTATATTTATGTCCATTTATAATAGTAAAAAAAACATTCTATTTGTATGTCCGTCTGTATGTTTTGACACTTACGTTCATGAAATAAGTTAATGTTACATATATATTTTCAAAGTTTTTAGTGTCCTTCTGGAGTTGCAACAATGAAATCTAATAAAGTTGATTTCGTCTTCCTTTACCTTTATCGTGTGGCCAAACCTGGTTTCAGAGTTTGCATGCTCATTTCTTCACGATGATTTCCTCCTTCCAAAACAAGTGATAATTTATTACGCACATTAATCAAAAAAATCTGAGGTTCGTGTCATGGGTTCGAACTCGACACCTATTTTCGACTTGACAGTCAAACGGTCAAGCGACTAAGTTATCATTGCTGTGCATAAACTTGAATTATAACTACAAACGTAATTTTAATACATTTTAATTTCGTTTCGTAAGCATAGAAGCAGATTTTAATTATATTGTGATGATTGTGCGAATGATGACGAATTACTTTAAATAAATTGACAATAATAATGACGGTTTTACCTTCCGTGCTCCTCTGTCAAACACTACGCTATCATTTACTTCTTTATTTTCTATTAAATGTCATGAAATGAAGGTAGGAAGGTTATAACAGTAAAGCTTGTTTATTGGGAAACATGATGTGCAACATTGTTTGGACAACAAAATAACACTTCTGCACTAATACTTTTACGAGAGATATTACGAACGAGGTCGAGGTGTTAAGTTTTGTATCACGAGTTCACCAAACAAAGGTTTTTACTGACTGAGCCATGGTTGTTAGCAGGCTAATGTGTACTATGTGGCGTTGCAGATATAGTTCGGTTCAAACTTAATGACGGCTCGGAAGTTAGCTGCAAGTCATGGTCTGCTCAGGTAAGACGGTTCAAACTTTAATCCGGCTCGAAAATTCTAAAGTAAGCGCAGCTTTACATTAGAATTTTAAATTTTCTAACACAATTTTAGATACCGGAGGGGCACAGAGGACGCATCATTTTGACTGTATAATGCCCAGACATTGACTCGCAGCTAACTTCCGAGCCGCCATAAAGTTTGAACCGAACTATATCCCACGTCACAGTAACAACAGTGTTCAGTGTTCATGCTAGTTGTAACAACAAATCAATGCTAGCAAAAATGTTTCCCAAATACACCACCCTAATAGTCCCTAATCTTCCGACACTGCGCGTTACACTTGGCGAACCGATGTGGTCTGTTAGACACCGCCATACCCTCGATGTTGAGTTCCTTCAGTTCCGGTGTGACGTCAGCTCCGGCGCGGACTGCGGGCAAGTCAGTGCTGTGTATGACGCCCGCTTGGAGGTACCCGAGCAGCTGTGGCACGTGTTCCGTGATCATCTTCTCGCGTTCCTGCGATACTTCCTCGCGCCTGGGAAGGAATGGTTTTTTGGATTAGAGGTGGGGAGAAAAAACGTCTTGTCCAAAACTCAAGTATAATATAAAACAATGTTAGGAAAGATGATGAGAGAGAAACAAAAAGTAGGGCTAGCGCGGACTTAGTTTAAGACGAAATTAAAACGTGTCAAAGAACGTGAGTGGGGGCTAGTGACGTCACTTTCTGGTAAAAAATGTACTGTCTTCATTTACGTGAAAAAAGAAATAATACTTGTCCAAATATTTCTTGGAAATCTATCGGACAGAATAATTCGATTTTGTTTGTCAACTGCTCTATTATCCAATCCAGCAAGTGTTGTTGTCTAGTGAAGTACAGCCCTCGCCAAACTTTGTGACCGCCTTGAATATAGTCGCGAGTCCGAACTTGCGCATGGTACAGTCGAGTGGACAATACGTAATCAACCAAACAATTTTCGTTTTCTAACATTTTTAATAAGTACTTATTTTATTATGTCAATTTATTTTTCTTGTGCGTCCCGCTAATACCCTGATTTTGTGTTCTGCGCAATGCAATGAGCCTAGTTTCGGGGCGGTCACAAAGTTTGGCGCGGGCTGTACCTACTACCGGATGGTTAGTAACACGATTTCTGTATTAAACAACCCTTGTAAGTTGTACTCACCACTTCCTATCATAATCAAACACTTGTACAGCGCGAGTCTCCTCCAAGTCCCGGTCTAACTTCCTCCTGCGAGCGTTGTCCTGTATTTGCTTCAACAACTCTTGGGAGTAAAGCTTCCCTTTCTCTTTCAGTTTCTGATTCTTCTCTCGTTCTTTGGCTAAGTCCTTCGCTATCTTTTCTTCGGTCTGTAAAGTAGATAATAGTTAAAATTAATTTAGTAATTTTGGATTGATATTGTTACGACTGTGAAATACCTATAAGAGTCGAGTACATTTTTGTAGGTACCTACTGGTCAGCGCGGCGGGCGTCGGCGGCATTATTGCTATTGTAATTTCGACCGTATGCCGAGGCCGTAAAGTTACTTCTTCCTTGTTGGTTCTTTTATCTTTAACTTTATTTTTTAGTTATTTTTCTTTGTGCAAGCAACAAGCAACAAGCGAGAGCAACAAGAAGCTCCTCCGCGCGTAGCAGAGACTTGCAATGCGGACCATAGTCGGTGCTCCTCGTTATGTGAGGAACGATGTCATCGGGACCTCGGGATTGAGAGCCTGGATAACTTCATCAGGCGCTTAGCGACGGGAATGTTCGCGTGCCGACGCATCAGCTCGGCCCCGCGTCAAGCACACCGCGCCTCCCCCGCCACCTGCTAGCGGACGATGACCCCAACCCACCGGACTGCCCCGGTAAGCTGTACCACGCTACACACAGCTTACCCGGACAAAATGATGATGTCTACACGCACCCCGCTGCGTGGCACATGACACGTGCATGGCTGTGGCACATGACACGTGCATGGCTGTGGCACATGACACGTGCATGGCTGTGGCACATGACACGTGCATGGCTGTGGCACACAACAGCCACACACGCAGACACGCGCTGTACACGCGTGGCCACCCAACCACGGGCCCGTAGTGACGTGGCGAGGTAACGGCTCCGTGGCCAGGGGGGACGCCCCGAGCCCGCCAGCCGCGCCACCTTGAAGCGCTGCGAAACCCTTCATTGAGGTGCGAGTCTACTTTTAAGTGAGACAACGAAGGTTCAAAGAGATATCTAGTGCAATAAAATGTTCAGTCGTGTTTTGTGATTGTGTATAAGTGTTTTGTGCCTAATAAAGTTATTTCGTTGTGTTTAATTAGTAGTGTTTTTATTTATCCCATACCCAGTTCGTAACAATATTATAAAGACCATGACCATGAAAATTCCATTGCAACCAAAAAAAAACTTGTCACGAATTTGAATTTGAATGATCACTCGAAAACCAACTCAAAATACATAAAGCCACAGTAGATATTTATATAAGTGACTCTTTTACTGGCAAGGATCCATTTTTTTTTCTTCTTTTTACTAAACGTTGCCCACACTAAAAATTTCTCCTGTATTGTGGGGTGGGTGTGTTTATAAACATTTAAACTCACATACACAAACCAAACACCCAGACCCGTAACAACTATCTGTAGGCCACACAAATATTTGTTCCGTGCGGGGATCGAACCCGCGACACGCAGCGAGCGATTGGACTGCTGCCATCGCTCAGCCACTACGCCAACCGTGCCGTCGTGATTAGGCAGAGGGGAGCCTAATATTACAACCACATTTCGCCAGTTAGTTAGTCCTATGTAATAAGGAGCGAGCCTATTGCCATCAACCGAGCACAAACCCAGACTCCATGGCGGCTACTGAAAAATGATTGCTTATAAATTGTAAAATGAATACAATAAAAATACTTGGCTAGTACAAAAGCAACCTTATCCACCCACCTCCTTCCTAAACCTGGCCTCAGCCTCCCTCTCATCCTGCGCCGCCTTCTTATGTCCAGCAATCTGTCTCCCAACACCGTCCAGAGTAGACTTCCTCACGTTGTCTTGCTTCCTCTTCAGCGCCAGGTCATCTTGGTAGTTCTTCTCCAGTAACTCTTGTTCTTGCAGCAGTTTTATCAAGTCCAGTCGTTCTTGGCGGCTGGCCTGTGGATATTGTGTTGGTGGTAAGTTGATGTGTATGGATATGCAAGGAAGGGGAGGCCTATGTCCTGCAGTAGGACACTATCAGGCGATGAAAAAGAAATCAAGCGGCCGAAGTATACGGACGTGAACATCTAGTTTGCATTATAAATGCGAAGCTAACTGATTAGAGGGGAGTGGGCTTTTAATAAAAGTAGTGGACTGTATTAAATAGGTGTAATACCATAAGTAACATATAAGAAAAAGCTAAGTGAGGCAAGGACGTGCGGCCCGCGCTCGGTCCGTGCCCGCGGTCACTTACTGCGTCTGTTGGATCACTTCCGACTGCCGCGTAGCTAAACACGTAGCACAAAGTTAAATGTCGTACTAACGCCAAGGCACATGAAATACAGTTAAATCAGCGTTTCTCAGAACACTAATTGTCGACAATTTGTAAAGAGAATTGAAAAAAGCTGTGTATTAATAACGAAATTATATTACCTCGTCTGCTAATATTTTAGCCGACATTCTTTCATTAATCTCTTCTTTGATCTTAAGTTTTCTTTCTCTTTCAGCGATACTGAAAAAAACAATAACAAAGCTAATAAAATAGAACTCAAACATTATTAAAAAAAAAACTGAAGAGAAATGAGAGCAGCGGTGGCCCAGTGGTGGTGGCCACGGCTTACGAACAGTTAGTCGTGGGTTCAAACAAGGCAGGCGCATTACTTTGTGTAATTTACTTCATCACCACTGCTCTTATTGCCTCTTGTTATTGGCTTTTTCCATCAGGAAGTTATCAGTAACAGCCACGGAGTCTGGATTTGTGCCCGGTTGATGGCAATAGGCTCGCCCCCTATTACATGGGACTTAAACATAACTGGCGAAATGTGGGTGTACTATTAGGCACACCTCTGCCTAACCCTTCGGGGATTACAGGCGTGATGTTATGTTATGTGTTATGCACTGCTCTCAAAAACGGTGAAGGAAAACATCGTGAGGAACTAGAACATGTCCTGGAACCAAAAAATCGAAGACTTGTGACATCTACCAATCCGCACTAGGTCCGCGTGGTGGAATATACCCACTGTGTCCCAGCAGTGGGAACGTCAATAGGCTGATGATCATCATCTGCCTAGCCTTTTCCCAACAAAGTTGGGGTCGGCTTCCAGTCTAACCAGATGCAGCTGAATACCAGTATTTTACATGGAACGACTGCCTATCTGACCTCCACAACCCAGTTAATACTAGGTAATACGATACTCTTTAGTAAGACTGGATGTCAGACTTTCAGGTCCAACAGCTTAACGTGCTTTCCGAGGCACGGAGGAAACTCGGTATGTCGGGCGGTCACCCATCCACAGACCGACCTAGGCAAGCACAGCTTTACCTAAAGATCGACCCGAGTGGCAGTTCTTATTAAGCCACGAGCTCCTCCAAAGTCAATAGGCTGATGATGATGACCAGAAATATTTTCGACTGTTATTTAAAACTCTCACGTAATCATGTATCTCATGGTAGCCATGAAAAGGAAGTAGAAGCCTTGGTAAAGACTTGTAAATAAATGCTACTTTACTACTTACACATCAGCACTCCTATCAGCCAACAACTTGCACTGCTCCTCGATCTGCCGTTCCTCAATGATGACCATCTCCTTCTGCTTCAGTCTCCACGCTTCGCGAGCTTGCATGAACGTCTTCATCTCCTGGCGCATCTTGTCAGTGAGATCGTGCTTCTGTTTTAGCTCTCTGGAATATAGTGTTGGACAAAAAGTTTATTAACGACTAATCATTGATAAATCGTACACACAATCAAATAATCATTATTGAAATTGTATTAATACAACATAACATAACATCACGCCTGTAATCCCCGAAGGATTAGGCAGAGGTGTACCTAATATGTAGTACATCCACATTTAGCCAGTTATGTTTAAGTCCCATGTAATAGGGGGCGAGCCTATTGCCATCAACCGGGCACAAATCTATTAGTAAAACCACAGAGCCACGGAGTCACGGTGTCTGGACACCGTGACTCCGTGGCTCTGTGGTTTTACTAATAGAAGAGAAGAGACATTAAAAATAAAGTGCACTTCAATGGTCTCATATTACGCTCTTCTTGAGGACTTAGGTACAGTAGCGACGCCACTGAATATAATCAACGAGATTCCCAGATTGCATGGTCAAGACTTACACACGCACACTACGCTTACAGTGTCAAAATATAGTGAAGCATTTTGATAGTTACACCCCTTTTTCGCTTGTCGTCCACCCAGATTCAAGTGCCAGGCAATGCACTCAATGAACAGTCTAACTTCTTCTTCCCATTGTGTGGGCAGTAAGGTCTAATGACCCCAAACACCGTGTAAGAGTTTCTAAACCGCCTCAAGGGCCTCTGACACCCCGTCGGGGCTGCGGGTTGTTCGCAAGTTACCGCGGCCTTGACATGAAGGGCTAAGAAAGAACATGGTTGGTTTTTAGTCAGTAGAAGTCTGACACTCCCTTTCACTCTGCCCAAGAGCGGGAGAGGTTATTTGATGATTTTCCACCCACCATAAAAAAAAGGCCTCTGACATGGTTTGACAACTGCCATTTGGTAGCCGGGACCACCGGCTTATACGTGCCTACCGAAGCATGGGAATCATCTATTTGCCAGACAATCAGGTCAAACTGGAAACAACTTTACAAAATATGCTTCCCGTGGGAATCACACCCACGACCACCGGGTCAGGAGGTATACGCCTAAACCACTAGACAGTCTAACTAAAAGTAAATCAATAGACATACCTGTGATCCTCGTCAGACATAGTCCGCATAACCTCCTCCAACATCTTCTTCTCAATCAGGGTTTCTTCGTACTGGCATTGCTTCTGAAGCTGTCTGTTCACGAGCTGCTGTTGCAGATCCTTGCAGTATTGTGTTGTGCGTTCAATCTTCTCCTTTTCCTCATGCTCTGCGGCATCCTTGTTGTCATATAAAGCGCGGAGGAGTACGTTGTTTGCGCGCATATCTTCAGCCTGGAAGGTAATCCATTCACATCACATACAACATCCATTCATGTTTGTTTGTTTGTTTGTTACTCAATCACGTTAGAATGGCTTAATGACGGCACGGTTGGCGTAGTGGCTAAGCGATTGGACTAAATATTTGTATGGCCTGCAGATAGTTGTTTCGGGTCTGGGTATTTGTGTATGTGACTTTATATGTTTGTGAAGGCACCCACGATACAGGAGAAATTCCTAGTGTGGATTATAGTCTGGAATAGCACATAGGCCATTGTTTTATGTGTAACATCTTTCTTGTCGCTTTCCTGCAATCTGTGAGAGTGATTTCGTGAATAGCGAAGCGCGCGCTATTTGATTTTACGAATGACCCATAAGATGCTACCAAACCAGTATGTTACAATACAATGTTACACACCATATGTGGCTATCTGGACAATTTATAGACAAGAGAAAAAAAATCAATGCTGAAACACTAACCAGGGCCCCGAGTCTGCTATTCAATAGTGTCAGAATGGTCTATCATTGATCTCATAATTGTTGATTTTGACAACACCAAACTTGTCAAAATCAACAATTATGAGATCAATGATAGACCATTTTGACACTATTGAATAGCAGACTCGGGGCCCTGGACATTTGTAATAGAAGTAGGGTAAGTAAATCATGGATGGTAAGGTGTGACGTGATGTGGGCAAGATAAATTCTTCAAAGGTTTCTGGGTTTATGAAGAGATTGTATGTAGAAGTTCTCAGGTTTTGAATGGAGATTTGCAATCACCAGTTTTTTTAAGCAAGCAAGTCAATTTTATATTTCTACTTGGCAGACACATCAGCATCATCATCATTTCAGCCACAAGACGTCCACTGCTGAACGTAGGCCTCCCCCAGGTGTCACCACATTGACCGGTCCCGTGCGTCTCGCATCCAGCGGGTCCCCGCAACCTTCACCAAGTCATCGGTCCTCCTAGTGGGAGGCCTTCCAACGCAACGTCTTCCGGTTCGCGGTCGCCACTCCAGAACTTTTCGGTCCCATCGGCTGTCTTGAGACACTGTGGTAAGTTGGACGAGAAGATACCGCGCAACTTCCCGAACGCTGCCCAGCCGAGTCGGATTCGACGATTGACCTCTTTCTCGAAGTTAGACCTACCCAACTGGACCGTTTGTCCCAGGTAGACATAATCGTCCACAACTTTGAGTGTAGTCTCCGATCTTGATAGGAGTGGATGTTACAACATTCAACATAACCTTGGTTTTGTCCATGTTCATTTTAAGACCCACTCTTTCGGAAGCTCTACTGAGGTCATCGAGCATTGTAATGAGGTGTTCCATGGTCTCAGCCCTGACCACTGTATCGTCGGCAAACCCTGTCCCACACCGCGCTGCAGAAGGATAGGTTACAAGGTCTGGTCCTGTAGTCGGACTAACATGGTGGTGTTTTTGTACAAACACTTCAATACCTCTATGTGCCGGAAGCCGATTTGGCACCGTTGGAGAGACTGCTTTACAGCACAAGTCTCGATCGAATTGAAGGCTTTACTGTAGTGCGCAAAAGCTGAACAGAGAGGCAGGTTAAATTCTTCGGCCTTCTGTATAACCTGCCGCAGTGTATGTGTGTGATCTATGGTACTAAAACCTTTTCAGAATCCGGCTTGTTCGGGAGTACAAAATATTATAATTTTGTTCCAATAGGCCAACCAACGGAACTGACATATTGGCCAGGACAGAACTTTCTATAGCAGGACATGTTCCAGTTTAAGGCGACAAATGGCAGCCCTATTGTAGACGCGACTGTTTGAGCTATACTTTTTCTGTCAGTAAATGAATGTGTTTAAAATGTATAGTAAGTAAATTGTAGTCATACCTTATCCTGCAGTCTCTTATATTCATTATGCAGTATTTGTTGCTGCAAATCCCTGCAGACATATCCAGCTTGCAGTTTCTTGGACAGTTCTTTAAGACTGGGATCCCGTTCTCTTAAGTAATGCCTTCTGAGCAGTTGGCAGACCTCCTCACGCCGCACCTTTGCTATTTCAATGCCTAATTTTGTTTCATTTTCAGCTCTGGCGTTTACAATAGCTGCATGATCGGTTCTCTGAATTGAAAAAGAGACACAGTGAAAATGTTTGCGCCTTTTAACACAACACAAACAAAATCTCTATTTAAAATCATTAGCTCTATTGCAATCTTTTTTGTGTTTATGATTCTTAATGTGAATGGTTCCCCTATTGAATTGCATAGGCACCACAATAATGATAATTATAAACTAAGAAATAATAAGGTCTTAGATCTTGCTCGATCTTTTTAAGCGACTTTAAAAAGGAGGAGGTTATCAATTCGTTGGATCTTTTGGGGCGGATTACAATAACATAAAATTCAGTTTACCTCCTGGAAATCCTTTTCCATCGCAGCTTCCCGGTGTATGAGCGCCAGACACCGGTTCATACGGCCATCCTCCATGCGGTTGTCCAGCCATTGGATGTCCAGCGCTCGCTGGTATATTTCCAATTCCTTACGACGCTTTTCAGAAATGAAATTGCGTTGCAGCTCTGTCTTTGGCTCCTGAAAACAAAGTTCAGCATTATGTTAGCCACTGCCATGTTTGGAAGTACAATTAGAAGGTAATTGTTTTTACCATGGTTTTGTTGAAAATAGTCAACAAGTCAAAAACAATAAATGCAATAAATAAACCAAGCGTAACAAGCCGTTCTCACTATTTTCAAAATTCGAAGTAAATCTGTAGAACTGTCAAAGCCAGTGTCAATGTCAAAATAGTTTGCTTTTTTTTCAGTTCCTGAACGTATTCAGCCATGTTTCACAAAATGAACAATGGTTACTTTAAAAATGTGCAGCACTTTAATTAACCTTATAATTACATAAACATTAATTATCTGTTAATGTTTTGTTATAAGTTTTAGTTGAAATAAAAATAATTTAACTGCCATCTGTTGACACACAGTTAACTGCGGATTATTAGTTTAATCTAAAACCTGCTAGATGGCAGAGCAAAAGAAATATTGAAATATATTTTATTTATGAAACAAGTCCTACTTTCACATGGCTTCCCACACTTTCCCTAAAGACTCTACGTTACATTTTTGCTCAAATAGCAGATGTAAACAAAATGGACCTGCATTGGCAAATAACTTCGTGAAAGTTCAATCCCTTTTTAGCGCCATCTATTGTGTTAGTTATGAACTAACGAGAGTAAGCGTTTGAGAGGAGGCGCTAGGGTGACAATTTTCTCTCATTCGCGGCAGTGCAATACGGCGACAGCACGCATTTGGATTTTGACGTGTGACAGCAAACAGCTGCAGCCAGATTCGGTTGCAGATTGATAGTGTATCGAAATAAAGACGTTTTGTAATGAAACAGTGATTGAAATGGCAGAAAGTAAAGGTGCGTTGATCGCGAAAACAGTGCAAAAACATGCCGGGCGTGCGAAGGAAAAGGTATTTATTGTTTTATACACCTTACGTGGAAAGAGTGATGTTAGTAGGTGATGGTGATTTTTTATGTATTTAGCTGCCGATGTGTTGTGAAAGTATGTTTTTGAGGAGATCGACGGCGCGCCAGGGCAGGTTTCTTGCGACTAGACCGTAAGACGACTTCCTTGTGCATCGAATTTCACCTGTTGCTTGCCTGATAGTCGATGTAAGAAACACCTGTGTTTTACCGCAAATTTGTTTACGTACTTAGCGAATGCACACGTATCGTATTGTATCAGACAGTATCGTCGCAGAGCTGCAGTATTACCATTTCCAGGGCATTTAATTTTCTATTTATAGTTGTGAGCAGACGTGATAATTTTGGATTGGAACAGTTAGTAGAATAGGATACGACAAGTACAGTTTGCGAAGTAGCCTAGCACTCGATTGGTGCACATTAATTTAATAAACCCATTTATTACACAAGACAGTTCTAGGGAATTGGGACCGTTTTAAAAATAACACAGCGTGTTGGTAGCGAGCTGAGACGGCCGATCTGTTGTGCTGGTGTCGCAAAAATAATGTGGATATTTCAACTCATCTATTTTTATGTGGACTGTCTCACTGTGTCTGTGATTTAGAACTGTTACCATTGGCTTGAAACTTTTCTATGATTATTTCCACTTGATAAAATACACCTTAAATATTTTTAGTTTTCATTTTTATTTCATTTGATTGCTAATTCATGATATTTTTTATAAAATTTTTGGGAAGAATTATAATCATTTTCAATTTATTTAAAATAAAGTATTTGTAAAGTGTATTTTAAAAATTCTTTTACATAATTTTTCCATTTTCATTTGACAATATCTGATACAAAAACTTTACCTAGTTACCTAGAAAAAATAAACTTGATTTGCCCACCATAGACATAAAGAGTCGGTTATTGACCCAGTCTGGCAGATGGCCCAGCCTCATCACCATTTACTATGGTATATTGCCAAAAAAATGCATTTACAACAGTACTGTACATACAGCATAAAGTATAGAATCTCATTGATTCAATAATATTTCAAATCTTTGTACCACTTTCTTTTTATTTATGAAGATGAGCTTATTAATAATATAGTTTTAGAAATCAGTTTAATTCTTTATGATGATATTTTGCATATTTATTTTAAAAACTAGTTATTTCAATGACAAGTTTAATATATTGGCTTTTAAATCAAGAAATTACATTATTCTACATACTTAATTGAATAATACATGCATGGATAATGGAAGAATCAAGAGTACTGTACTGAACAAAATTTGTAGTAGTGCATGGTAAATGATTGGTCAAGAAACTTGTATGTCTGTTACCAAAATTGTTATAATTTAAATAATCATAATATTTAATTTAACTCATTTCATTTGATAAAGCTTATTAACTCTATAAGCCCATTAAATCTGCAATTGCCAATTTATTCATCCTAAAATACTGTGTGACACAACACAACACTCAATTTTGCATAATTATCTACATAATAATATTCTAAAATTAACAGTTTGATATGCCATTCATTCCTATTATCTATTCATTGTTTATGATTATTTGACACAAATGCTGATTACGAAACTTGATAAATTGCACGCATGTTTTGCTATGAAAGCATTTTACGTACCTATCTACTTTCTGAAATAAACCGATTATGCGAAAAATCATAATTTTATTTTTAGAAAGTAATTGGCAATACAATGTAATTTATCATGCTCACAGACAAAAAAACACAATATACAGACACAATACAAAACCTGATAACCGTTAATGTAATATTAATTACAGTTTTAAATTAATTGAATGGCAATAAACACAACCTCTGCACTATCAATTGTTACTCAATCAATGTAATTAGTCATTCCAAGGAGTTGTAAGCAAAAAGTTCATTCAACCCGACGGTTTATACCTCTAGGTCACTGTACGACATGACTTAAGGGAATTTACGACTAAAGTACAACCCCTGATGACGTCATTTGAATAGGCACCTACTATTAATTCACCCCCTGGGCTGGATAGGTGAACGAGCTGCCCTACAATTGTGGCCCTTCAAAAGTCGGACAAGGGTAAACTTGCAAGGCTTCTTAGATTTGGTCTCGTGAATGAATCTTAATTCGAGCGAAAACGGATCTTTTTCATATACCTAACAAGGCACGGTTGGCGCAGTGGCTGAGCGATTGGACTGCTGCGCTGCGTGTCGCGGGTTCGATCCCCGCACGGAACAAATATTTGTATGGCCTACAAATAGTTGTTTCGGGACTGGGTGTGTTTGTGTATGTGAGTTTAAATGTTTGTTAACGCACCCACGAATCCCACGATACAGGAGAAATTCCTAGTGTGGGGCAACATTTTAAAAATAAAATGTAATTCTAGTCGACTTTTTTGGAAATGTGCAGCCAAAAAATTGCATGATGTACCACTTGACGGGCTTGTCGTACCTTCTAACTAAGCGTTTCGAGGAGTGACGAAATTGAAATTTTCTCAAACAAATTCAGGACTATCAGCTTAACTGCAAAAAATCATATCCAAAAGCACCTCAATCCTCTTCGATGAGCAATCACTACATGAACGAACGATCCTCATTTAGTACAGAGCAGAATTTCCAGCAAAGATTTGGCTCAAACCAGGACTTATCTGAAGTGCACTTGCATCAAGTCAAAGTCCGAGTGCTCTTGAATCACCGGTGGCCGTGCGAGTGGCATGAAGTAGGCATCCGAATGTTCTCGAGATGACCATGCTTGTCACTTGAAGACGTTCCTAAACGTACTCACACGTGCTATGTCAGGGCTTAGTAGACTGGTCCAGATTCCACAGATTACAGCTTATCCATTATGTTTCAAAATCAAAAGTAATTTATTCAAACTAGGCTGATAATCAACACTTTTCGAACGACAAAATTTAATTTACTTATTTACAAGAGACAGTCCCCCAAAACGCCCACCCTTCGACACTTCCTAGTGTTTTAACGGGAAAGAAGAAGTGGCGGAACAAACTCCCCAGCAACCAGCAACACATCTGTCTGTTAGGTTAGTTAGAAGAACCAGACTCAATACAATAGTTTGATGAATGACCTTTGAAAAAGTTGGTCCGGCTAGACGGCTAGATAGAGGGTGGCTTCTGATATTACGACGAAAAGAGTAGTATGGAAGAAACAAACAATATCTGGAGAATAATGATGACGATATTTAATTGGTCACATTCTCGATTCTCAGCTATACGTCCTGTATGTATGTATGTGAATAGCCTCAAGAATTTGAGAGACTCCCAAAATATACACAAAACAATAGTATGTCCTTCGGTTTATCGAATAATATTCCAGAAATTCCCTTAAGTATACCTTCCAAACGTGCCCAACCGCTTTATCGGCCACCACAGCATAATATTCCTGAAATATAAACGGTAATTTACAAATTAACGGCGGTACACCAGCCGCGTAGCCACACAAAACGCGTAAAACGTGACCCAGAGGTATTCGGCAATCTGGACATTTTACTATCAACCGGTTTTGTTCTGCCCTTTACTTCATTCTTGGCTTCACTAAGATCAATGTGCAGTTGATGTGTGATCAACGGTTTTTAAACAGAATTGTTGTTGAGAAATATTCTTTCTCATACGATTAGACGTATGATTGGTATATTAAATAAGAAGCAGCAATCTATTAATGATTTAGGTCACGTTGTGTAGGAATGAATCATGTTTTTTAAATAAACAAGTTTACGTACGGGGAAAATTCTTGAAATTAGGTATTCATCAATTGCCTTTAATGTTAAATATGGTTAGTGCTTTATTGACTGCTTCTATGTCTAATAATAAAAGCCAAGTCTAACTCATTAAACTGTCAATCTTTTGGAAGCTGTGCCCAAACCCAGTAAAACACTAAACCTGTAAATGACCGGCCTCACATATTTCCCCCAGCTTTCTCTTTTTCGAAAACAAAAATCTGACCCAGCAAGACTCCAAAAACTGTTCGATATTGAGTAAGGCATACGATATGATATGCCAGATGTGTCATGATATAAAGCGATTTGTCTTCTCGCTTCCCGCTTTAATAACTGCTAGTAATTAAACCTATCTATCACGTTACGCACGCCACTGAGATAACAACTATATTATGTCAAATTTATATAATCTATCGGGATTTTCCAAGTCTGGTGCCAGATTTAAGGGTCACTGGTTTATAAAAATAGACTGAACGTCCGGTGCGCGGTGATGCTAAATGAATCCGTGCCGAAGGTAGGGCCGATTGTAGCCCTAAATGTCAGCTAAATAGAGAGACATTGTACTGGCTCACAGGCTGCAATTATATCATTTCAATAGCAATTGAAGTCAATTTCTGTTGATCAACAATGAGGAAGTTCTAAATGTCAAATAAAATCGGTCCCCATTACGGGCAAAATATACGTCCCGTGTGCAAAAAGCTAATAGTACCAAATGTGTTCTGAAGTTAGAGACTTTCTTTCTTTTTTGGAAATAACTCGTTTAAAGACCCCTAGTTTCTATAAATAGAAGTAGATGTGGCTTGTACTGTTAAGGAATTTGAGGATTACGTCATCAATCTTGGTCAGCCAAAAAACCAGCAATCTTGAGCAAGCTACACTAACCATCACTACACGTCAGTCTAAAACGTCTTTTAAAGTCTGAACGAAAAAGCAAAAAGGCAACTATAGGCATTCTGTCATGGACAGGGGCACACAATGAGCGCGAAATTGCCAATCTTCATGTTAGACCAGACCGTTATACCAAAAACGTGGACATGAGAGAAATGGGCGATAGATGTAGCTCTGAGATATCCAATTTATTTTAAAGTGACCAATAAGATGAACTTCACGTCGTCGATGACCTCGGGTGTGAACTAAGCTTATGATTTCATCTAATTAATCGTCGCACTGCGAACACGTTTGGGATCTTTAGATTGTTCTAAAACATCTGTAGTGAGTATGTTTGTTCGCTTTATCAGATTTTCCTTCAATGTTTATACTGTGATGATTTTCATTGGTCTATAATTTAACCATGGAATCAGTAGACTCTTCAAATATTATTATTCACCGCAAACTCATTTTGATAAGAGGTCAAAAAGAAGTTTTCTAACCCAAAATGTTCATTTGTGATTTTGCATCACCTTTAGTTAATTCAAAATATTTAGACTTCATTTGTTTAAACTCTTTTTTTAAATCTTTATCTTTAGGTAACTACTGTGGAAATCAGGTAGTAACCCACACAGTCGTTATCTTCACACAAAACCAATCAAATCATGAGAAAGTTTCTATCATCATCGTCTATTCATGCATTCCGTTTGCAAACATCAGAAGGAAGTCGCAAGCCCTTTAGTATTCCAATAACTCGAAACGTATCACGCAAAATCATCTTTACTTCCTCCGTACCCTTTATTCCATCGACATAGGGATTCAATTCGTAGATACTACCAAGTAAGCATGTTTTCCAAAGGTCGATACGTGACAATGCTTAATGCTAACAGTTGGGTTAACTGTGAACTCTGCAGCCGTCATGGGAACGTCAGCCGACGCCCACAACTCATAGTTTTTATTGTATGTTAGAGACGTTTTTGTACTTCGTATGTTGGAATTTAAATGAGTGAGAGTTTGAAGAGATAACATCAATTAGGCGACAGTTGTTATAGTGTTGGCGAGATTTTTAATGTTTGCTGCAAATCTTCCTCAATCTACGCACGTAGCTGTATGAGTCAAACTCTTGTTTGTATTACATTATTATCGACTCTATTAGCATCTATAGCGTACGCCAAACGGAAAGCATTTTCCTGCTATGATATTTTAGTTTCATAGTTAAAATTATCCCCGAAAGCAAACCTCGGGTATCTTGACACAAACATTTCAAATATTCAATTTCGTTTTCAACCGCAGCCAAATGGCTTCTGATAAGTTTGGACGGTTACCAAATAATGTCGTGTCGAAAGTGACCATTCTAATAGTTGTATTCCAATATTTGTAATGCAAATCCACACCTAAACAGCTTGTGTATGGTCAATTTCAGCTTTGTCAAGATGAAGAACTTTCTATGGCCCCGATGTATACGAGACGCGACTGTCAATCGTTGAACAAATACTTCACATATGGTAATTTAAACGCTTCAGGTTGCAATTCATATGTACAATAGAATTTTCTAATTTGTACCGGCTGTGTCTTTTGTCTTGCATCTTGCAACTTGCGACTATTCGGTGTGATTGGTCGGGTCATTTTTTGTTTGGTCAACAAACTTGTCCACAGTCATTATGTGTGGATTGTGAGCTGTAAATCAAGGCCAAACAATGTTATATTACGATGCTGTTATGTATGAACCAGAACAGGTGTTTGAGAAACAATTCGAATATAGCGTACATTTTGATGACCTAGTTACATAGATCATATCTCAATGCTATTACGTCCAATAAAATTGTTTCACTCTCATTTTTGATTTGCATTTCTGTATTATTTCTCTTACTGTATTGACCTTCATTTATTTCAAAAATTGAACTATGTATATTACCCATTTTTTCAATTTTAATTGTGAGTCATGTCAAGTTTTTCATAGCTTCATGGTCACAAATCAGGAAATGTGACAGAGAAATCGTAATGCGCTACAGCTAAACAAATTATCATGTGTGCCGAAGTGCTTGTTAGTATCGGCTTGAGAATCAAACCAAATCTTTTTTACAGTCTCAAAAGTTTTCTGACACAAGAAAATGGTTGTTTTGGTACTTTAGACAATAAGAAGACAACATGCTGAGGGTCTATGGTGACATCATTATAAATCCGATTTCGCCGAGTTCTTTATTTACATTAGCATATGTATTAGTTCGTCACCAAACTGTAGGTGTTCTCCTTGATACCACTGCACCCACATAGAGACTGCGCCTATCCCACGCTCCGCCTACCATCACCAACCACTTTCGTTTAATCACATTGCTTAATACTCGGATTTATGTGGGGAAAAGGTGTTGCCATAAATTCATCTACTATTTCTGCTTTTGTAATATCTCTTTGGAAAGCGAGGCGCCCATATCCTATGTGATATGCTTGTTACTTCTCGAATAATCTCAACAAATCGCTCACAGTCAATGTTATCGTGAAACATGCAAGGTTATCTTAACCTTTCAGTTAAATCTCGTGCTATATTATCAAATCTATTTTCAAATCCTCCTCAACTTAGTTCATCATTCGTGTTATTTTAAAAGTTAAAGAAAAACATGACGTGTGTTATCTTATGTTTTCTTTCGCCCTTAACTTGTGACTTGTCTGAGAGAAGTTTGACTATTTTCTTCAGAGTCTGACTCATCGAGTAGGCTAATAAATTCTGTTACACTTTTTAACTACCGAAAGATTCTTAATTGTTATGAAGATATACGAGAGAGCGCACATTGTGTATTTAAAAACCTGCCAAGAAAATCTCAGCCAGGTGACTAATCAGTCGGTCGATAAAAAACTGCCACATGTGCTCTGTTATAATTATGAACTCAACAAATTCCTATTTAACTTTTTTTGTCAGCCTTAACTATCCCACTTCTGCTAAGACATCCTCCTATTCCTTTGACAAGAAGATCTATGAAGCTATCAACCTAAATGTTAGTATTGCTAAAAACATTTAACCTGAAAAAGCCAGTCGATATACTCCCAATTCTGATTGCTAACTTTTCAATAAAATCCAACATGTCGTTACGAAACATCAAAAATACCGCAATCGATTTCATCGACCACAAAATAAAATGCCGAGCTATGGCACATATTTCACCACAGTCGCCCACTTCCTATGGCTGTTGCCAATTGTTACACTAGTAGTATGGATATAGAAATGAATGCTTTTAGATCTATTAATAAAGGTAATAATGATAGCGACGAATGGAGTTCCCCGTTCATGACACGGATGGGTATGACTATGAGATGAATCCATTGATTCTCCAGAGACATCTGCTATTTGGTTTATTTTAGAAGACAAACTTCACACGCTTTTTCTTGAACGTGGTCACATTCGAACTCTTTTAAAAGAACAACTGTAGAAAGAGAATTATGACCTTTTAAAGGATTTTTTTCATTATAAAGACAGTAAACTCACAGTGATTCACTGCGAATGCCATAACAGAGCAATAACACAAGGAAAACAATGCTGGACTGAATCAAACAGGTCTTATGCCACAATTATCGTTGAACTCCAAAGTGTGACTTGTAACAACTGAACTAAAAGTTCATACTGAAACTGGGGCAGTAGAAGATCAGTTTGCATAATCAAATTAATGCTTAGGCTCAAGGCTATGGCGCTCTAAAAGGTTTGTCGTACTTGTAGAAACTATTAATATTGGAATTGAACTATTGAGGTTAAACAAAAATACAAAATTTAAGCATAAAGACAAAACATTTTATGGCAAAATATGTGGTTTCTCGTTTAGAAAGTATGAATAAATAATCATTATTTAATCAATCAATACTTAAATAACTTCAAGTCGTGGGAATGACTCATTATTAAAATGACGAACTTCCAAACTTAACTTGCAACATAACTTTGCATATAAACGAAAATTTTATAGTCTAGCAATAAGATTAAAAACTAAAATTAAATTCTGTTGCTATGCTGTTAATGGCTAATGTTAGAGTCTTTATGATTCATCTAACATTAGAATATTTTAGATCTAACACATTCAAGTTGAAGATTCAAATGACCTAGAAATAGTCACAATGTTTTATTGCTTTAGGAAATTAGTTGTGTGTGTCAGTATGTAGGTTTATGTATCCTTGCATTCTGGTTATGTTAAAAGCAACTGGAATGGGTGTATCTAATATCGTCATAATTCTTGAAATTCCATCTGCCGTGTCAATGTAGTATCTTGGAAAAGACTTAGGTATGATAGATGCATTGTGTACAGAAAAAAGTATACCTCAATAAATTTCTCGGGTAAAAAGACCATAGAAAACTTATAGTTTGCTTACATGGGCCTCTGTAAACAAGAGCAACATACTTTTACTTCCGCATGTGCCATACCTAGCATATAAATATGCCCATTGCCCATAGAGACACCTGGATCACCTTGGGATAGTACATTCCATTCATTGATTTGATCGTGACACTGTTTAACAATCTGCATTCCTACACATTATTTCTTCCGAAGGCAAATGCAACAACATTAGATCCAATCATTCACTATTACATATATTGAAGATTTGCTAGAAAGTTAAGTAATTTTTTTCTAAAAAAAAATCTCCTTTAATATTTTATCAATGTAGAGTTAAATATGAGAAAACATGAGGTTATTAATACTCTCAATATTTTCCGAGAGGTTACGATCATCGCGGTTGGCTTCGAAAATAAACAACAAGACATCAATGTTTATGGCTTAGTGAACGCTTGAAGGTTCTCACAAGGCACACACGGACGTTGGAAGATCTGTTATGAAGATGATGATGATTATCTCCTAGAAACGATCCACGTGTTATCTTTTAATAGTTTACCATAGTATCTTAACGCACATTGACATTTCGTTCATCTAGTGCCACAAAATCCTAAAACTACGATACTTAATACATAGACATGCTTTACGAGCACATTGACATTTCGTTCATCTAGTGCCACAAAATCCTAAAACTACGATACTAAATACATAGACATGCTTTACGAGCACATTGACATTTCGTTCATCTATTGCCACAAAATCCTCAAACTACGATACTAAATACATAGACATGCTTTACGAGCGTAGTATCACCGTATTATAGCTCTAGATTATCTATCGATCGGCCGAGTTAATTAAACTGGAATCACTGGCCGTCCAATAGAGGTCCAATCTACTTCGCTCTGAGATTAGTATGCGATTTTTCCAGTCGTCCTTTTTATTGTGATTGCAAGGATATGTTTCTGATTTGATGAGTTCGAGCAAAATAGTTCTTTGTCTGGATTTTCAAATGAAAAGTAAGCCTCTTCATCAAATATACCTTTTGTAATTACTTCTTCATTAAGATCCCTATTATCCCTTATATCTCCTGTTGCAATTAACGTTTTCGTACAACCTTTACTGAAGTATCATTAGGGTTGAAATTTATCTAATTTAGACGATAGAAATCCACATCCCACATCAAATCTTCCATCTCCCATATCGTTCTTAGCAATCCCAATATTTTGTTCGCACGGTGGGCTGTGCTGAATTCCGAGCCGACAGTCGGACGCTTGTTTTTGCGTCCACGCACTTTCTTCTCTTACTTGTACTTTCTCGAGCCGGCACGTAGCCTCAGGTGCGTGTTTCTGGTAACACTGTATTCGCGACGCGGTATTTGTGCGGACATTTCCAACGAGACGACCTACTGAGGTTGGATTGTGAGGTGTTTTGTGTTCCTTCGTTGGATTCTTCTGATGTTGACAGTTTCGCAGTTCGTTAGTTCGGTTGGCATTACTGTTTACTTCGTTTGTATTTCTCTGAATATTACAGACGTGGTACGAATTCTAAAGCTCATTAAACGATCATGGTTGTAGATGAATATGCCATAATGTGTAGTATGTTTCCACGATCTGCGAATTTTGTGATCACTGGCTGTTAAAGTATTTGACTGGAATCCTGTAATGATAAATATCAGCTAGATTTTTTATGTCTAACCTTTTGTTAATGAGATGTATCTGTATTATAATAACATCTGTATTGTGCAGATGTTCAATCATTTACTTTAACTTGGCGATGTACAATATCGTAATATTGGGATGAGTTTCATTTTTATCCAGTAATATATATTGTCAGTATTTCGTAATACACAGTAATATTCTTAGTATAACTTCTAACAGTTGTATCTTATTGTTCTCAGGTATGGCCTCAAAATAATCTTCACCTTGATAAGGCGTAAGTACTGTGCAAAAAAATGTCGTATTGTAAATACTTTATAGCATTGGAGATATTCTACGAGTGAAGCTGGCCTTGTACTTCATTAAAATTAATATGAGTGATGTACATTTATGAAACATCAATGCAGTTTGCATCGATGATCATAAACGTGACGATTACGTCATCTGCAAAAGTAAACCTCCTCACTTTTCCTTCGATCTTAGAACTTGTATAGTACAAGACAAAGTTTAAGATTACTTATTTTTAAGTGTTTACCTGTGTGACGTTCCATAGTATCTTAAAGCACATACATTTTCCTTGTGATTTTATCAGATAACAGTGACATCTCAATGAGACGATATTTTCCATCGCAAGGTTGTACGTAACTTGTTCTACCTAACTAATTAAAGAAACTACTGCCATCTTGTTTTGCTGATATTTTCGCGCACTCGTGACTAGATTTCCTTATTATAGTCATCTATAATGATTGTGAATACATACAAACTACTGGCTATAAGAATGTGCGGTGAATTTATTGATTCCTACGCGTTTCGCAATGCTGTGATCGCACCTACGACTAATATCGTTAATATATTCTCAATTGACGTTAAATACCAGTCTAGAGGTGACTTACAGCTATTTACTTATTTGGTCATGCCTCATTTTGGTTTGGCGCCTATCAAAAAATCTATAATAGTGACCCTTTTATATTATTGCGAGATATCTAAATCTATAATATTTTTTATCAATACGGTATGTGTATTTCAGTCATATCACGTAAATGTGTGTAGATAGATAAAGCTAGTCAGATGATTCATTCCTACAGATCTAAGATGTTTGAGAGCCAATTCCATCACTCATTGACAATGATAACTTTTCCGAAACAATACATGTTAAACTGAAAGCCACCAACGATTTAGAACATAAAGTCCCGATTATGTATCTCCAGACAGCGAATCTAAAAGTTAGATGACTAATAAATGACAGCTCTTAATGCTGTGACCTCTGGCCCCAGACACGCGATTAGCGACTCTCGACTTAATACATTCTTTGAAGTAGAAGTCACGTCGCGCGTCGTAGCAATATTATGTAATTTTTTAAATTTTTATGTTATCCTCTCTTTTACAAACTTTGGCCCGTACTCTTCCAATCTGTGCATTTACCCTTATCTGTTTTTCCTTTTCTTTGGTCCATTTGGTCCACTTTGCAACTAGAGAAATAGTGAAAACGGTTTTGGTTTCTAAGTTTCCTTTTTCAAATGGCCTTGACTTAATTATGGAACATTTTTCACCGTTACGTACATTGTTAGACTCCTTAAAAACCACATTCGTGTCACATTTGTGTTACAGAACAAGACAATAGTTTAGAAACAAAAGATTTCGATGCTAATCTGTTGACATGACAAAAACGCTTGCTATTATTTTTTCAACCAATACTACTTTCATTTTCAATCTTTCACGTATAATTCATACCAGTCACTACAAGAAACTGCCACAAAAAGCCAGACTGCAGAAGATTGCGTGTGCGATCAGCTAAACATTTACCTACATCATGTATTTGCACATTGCTGTTCGGTACAGATATCATATCTGTCTCTTGTTATCATACCATTTGTTGATCTGCGTCTGTTTTACCTTTTTCAATATTATTATGCTCGGGCGTTTCGCTTTGTTCGTATTTCATATCGATACATTCATTTACGTCGTTTTTGGTGTTATTGAACGTGCAGACTATTTAGGTCTAAACGATCATTACTAGTTCGTTGTACATATTTCTATTCAACGAGCACAGGAAACACGGGTAGTTCATTAATATTTATTTTCTGAGTTTATTTTATCTGGCGTTTATTGCTTGTTATTTCAACGGTTATGTCTATCATTCTCTTTTTATCGATGCCTAGTGGAAAAATTCAAGAAAACAAAACTCCCAATGATTTCATATTTCCGTCGCTCCGTTGATCGATTAGTATGTCTCCATACTGTGAATACAACTTACTGTTTTTGGAGAAGGTCCAAAAACGTTCGCGTTAGTCAGGGTCCTCGGGTGAACGGCCTGAATTCCCACGCATTGCCAAAATGACACTAAACACTAACTTACATGGCGTCAGTAGAAACCCTTCTCCGGCCTGTTCCTTTATGGGCATTATTTCTAAAACTGGCTCAGGATCAAGATCCCTACGTGTCGATATAGGTACGTACGTGACTCGATTCTGAATCCTCCATAACAACATTTTCTACTTTTTACGTCGTGCCTCCATCGATGGTGTAAATGCTTTGATGTAAATAAGTTAACGTTACACGTGTTGCATATTCTAGCATATTCTGTCTGTTTTTGTTTAGCGCTTTATTGGGTTGTGTCCTTTTTGGACACTGTTTATATTACGTCAGGAGCTGTCTGATTTTGATTATGATAATATTTTATTCGGTGTGTGCTACCTTAGACAAGCCTCAATGACACAACCTGTAAGAATAATAATTTGATTACAGTGCTCATTACGTTCGAACCATCTTTAGCTCTTTTACATTTACGCTTCCATTACCATGCCATCTTAAGGTTGGTCTACTCACTGGTTTGCAGACTTGCGATTAACGCTTATAATTTTTAAGTTTTGCTTTTCATCTTTGCGTGACATAAAACAGAAACCTCAAATATTGCAATGCCAATCACCAACTAAGTAAAAATGTAAAGTTTCGTCATTTTTATCACAACCTGCCAAATGTTCGTGTCTCGTTCACGCATGTCCTCACTACCTAATAAAGCGATCACGATAGTTCCACTGACTAAAAAGGCCATAGTATCGGGTAACTCGCTTCCATGTGCTAATTCGTTACGAAACCTTGCTTCTGAATATTTAAATAAAACATTACTAACTTTGTTCCTACCTTGTAGTTTCTCAATACAAATAATACAGAGAAGTTATGGGTTCCCTTCGTTGCGGATGACTTCAGCATACGTGAGTTTCCCTCGTTTAAAGCCACAAAGCTTCCGCTATATCTCTTCTCCCTAATTGGCGTCTGCATCGAAAGAATTACTAAACATGTTAAAAACATTTAATATATCACAGATTTATAAGTTCCATGCCATTCATTAGTGTCAAAAATACGTAACATTCTAATACTGACTCACTTTTTAATTTTACAACCCAAACTCAGCGGAGTAAAAATGTAAAATATGATTTCCCGAGAAATATGTCATAGCGTAGTTGGCGGACAGTATTAAAACTAGCTGTGTTTTCAAAGAAAATAAAATCATGCGTGCGGAATCAAACGGAGGATAGTCTTCCATCATCATTCGCTTCTATACTTTGATTTCCGCGCAATGTTTATCTGTAACACTTTCCGGATTGATTCAAACCGCACCATCGCTTTCTTTAATCATACACTCCACATCAAGTTCAAGTGCCGTCAAAACAACCAATACATCAACCTAATGGAGTCCATCTAATGGCTCTGTATAAATATAAACACCTCGATCAACACCCACAAGGTCGTTTGTTCTTCGACCGTACCTTTTGTGCACTGATTTACAATAGGGACATACAAAATCGACCATCCGTCTTCCGGAAGCTCCGTCGTGACGTATTGAGTTCATCGTCAACCAAAAATTACGTAAGAACCGGCGCAGACGCAATTTATATCCGTCCCATGCTCAGCGTCCCGACCTACATCCACAAACAGTTCAGAGTAAATGGCACCTAAATACTTACGTGTAAGATTGAAAATTGCGATAAGGCGACGATTGAGTTAGGACGTTTTAGAGCGGTTTTGTGTATGGACGGCCGCCAGGCCAGGCCGTGGTGTGACTATTCCCGTCTAGTAAGCTGGATTTTGTGTCCGATGGCATGCGAACTTCTTTTTGGCACGTCTCATTCAATTCTGGCGCCGTTTTATTGTCTATTGATGTCGCTGGACCTTTAAAAGTCGCAAACCTATTAAAATATTTGTTTGAGCCGATTAGCTCACCGTGTCGACCGATTCCACGAGCCTTGATTGTCATGCAGTGCAGTAATTACCTGCTCATTGTAATGTTTAGACGGCGCAACAAGTGTAACACGATCGTTATGCGTCATTAATTGAATTGTGTTTTGGCGCTACAGCGCGGCCCATTAATATTTAGTCGAGATTTATATGGGTATGTGTATACGCATATTTGGCAGCTGTTTTTGTTGACAACAATAAATAAATAATCAATCTAATGGTGACTGGTGACATCATGTCAGGTTTTTGTCCTAGACCAAGTTTGCAGGTACTCTTAGATTATATTCAAGTTCCTGATGCTACTTAATAGTTAACGCACTACAATCGATTCAATATACCTTTCTAATGGGTCTTGAGCCATTAAAGGAGAGCTATCTTTCACAAGATAAACAAGTTTATTGATATTGCTATAGCTTGTCGAACAAAAAGCGCGCCGAGGAACCTGTCTATGTTAAAGTCAACACGGCGCTTGCTCTAACCGAACAAGTTTTGTACCATTTGTGTACACTTACATACATAATGCGTTTTCCAATGCATTCTATACCATCCGATCGGTGGAATCCGGTCTCGATAGCTACACGCCTTACGAATTACATGCTCAATTAAATCTCTTTGGTGTCTTCGTTGTTCTTGCTTCAAAAATGAATAAGAATCAATACTTTATTGCAAATTGACTTCTTTACGTCTTTAGCCTCAATATCTTGTATCAAAGATGATACTAAATGTACGATCTTGAAGGTTTTATGACGTCCCTCGTCTAGTTTATGTTAAAACGAATCGTCAGCATTGCAATGTAACTCAAAAGCGTGGTCTACTTTCATCATGTTATTTCATATCGCTTACTCTAAAGTTGGGAATTATGAAAAACTAACAGATGTTAATCTCTTTGAAATTATTTGAATTAACATTCAGAACATATTATAAATACATGCAGTTGAAATAAACTTGTGAAACACACATTAAGCTTGCAATCGTCTTCAAAGTGCCGAATATGATGTAGTAAGTAGTAACTGAAGCCGTTGATTCAGAAAGCATTGCTACCAGAATATGAATCACAAATATTACAATATTTTGGGATCTTCGATCTCATTATGTCATTTATTATTATAATAAAAGTACCAAATCCAATGAGCATGACGGTAAAGCGATGGTGAACGAAAATGAAAACAAGGTCGTCACAGACGCTGAATATTTGGACTATGTCTGCTCTAATTGCTCTAATCTGATCAACTTGCTCTGAAATCATATTAAATTTCCATAGTAATGCCAGATTATAACCTATCAGACCATCAGAGTATCAGCTCATTTGAATTTTCATGAGCAAGTTGTGAGAGTTGCCCTGGGAAATTAATTTGTGTTGTCTATCAGCTATGGGCTCGAGCTAGACGTATAAAATTATTTAAAGCGTTGTTTGGATGTGTGTGTCCAGTAGGTCGTTTCTCTTGTGGATTAGGAAAAGGGTTGTTGCTGTGTGGTCTTTGCTACGAATAGAACACTGTATCTTATCGTTAATAGACAAACAGGTAGAGTCCTTCAAAATAATTCAGTCCTCACAATCATAGCTTTTTATATCAATGAAATGAATCACTTGAACCGAGATTTGCTTTGCGAATGTGTTAAAATTTCAATATCAACTTACTAAAATCCATGCAAAGCTTTGATAAAACTAACAGCTTTTTCGCTTGGTATTCATCCTCGTAAAACTCGAATCTGGACCGTAACATATAATTTTAATAGTCGTATAAAGACGGCACATTTCGGTTGACGTATTCGAGAAAGAAAAATTAGGTCAAGATTAGACTCTGCCGTAGATATTTTGTATGTAACAGCCTTCGGTTCTTCCACAGTGCTATTACGATTGCTCGTATTATTTATGAATGATTGTCAGTGAAGTTTTGTTGAAACTTTATCAGCCATGTCATGTCGTTGACTTATTGAAGCAACACAATCGGTTATTGTAAAGTTTTATCAGTTGCAAGTTTATTGTCATTAAAGTCATCAATGTGAAAATTAATTTGTTCGCACGACGGGGGTGTTTTTATCTTTCGCTTGAGTGCCAGTGCGTGTTGAACATGATTGTACTCACATTTAGTTTGAATATTTGATCGCCCGCTGCCAGTTTTTTCAAAGTTGACTTTAAAAAGTAAACAAAATATTACTATTTCGACTTTCATTCTCATGTCGTGAATATAACATTGTTTACTCAAGATTGTTTAAGATTTTCGCAACGCGTAGTCTGTTTAGTTGGAATGCGGCGAGTGAACGTCCAAAGAGTCGAGCCCGAGGCATCCCCGGAGCGCTGCCTTTGCCTCGCTCAGTTATGCGCCAAATGTCATGGAGGCAAAAACGTGATACCCCGCCTACGGAGATGACGAAACTGCGTTGTTTAATTCAGTTTTCACACAACATGCGTACATTTCGAGTTCAATTGTTTAAATTATACGCACGTCAGCTGTGATAATATTTGCAGCTTGTAAGCCATTAGCTTCATTTATAATCAGTATTGCGTCCTTGTCTTGTGTGTTTAGCTGATACCGCACACGGCCCGTATGTTCCGTGGATGTACGTCCTTCTCTATTTCAATAGTTCTAGGAATGTTGTTTCAAGTCCAAAGTTATCGTGTTCCTAATTGCTCGAACCATCAATATTACATTTCTCTAGTTGCTTGGAAAGCCAGATGTTGCTATGTGTAGAAGTTGTTAAACTGGCCGGTCCGCCCTGTCCCTTTTCTTTTTGCGTAAAATTAGTTCCGTGTATATTGCCATCTCCGTCTAGCATGCCCCTCTCGCGTCCACCTGCGCCGGAGTCGCGACACACATCTTCCGTCCATTGCTTTCTATTTTCGCCTGTCGCACTCGATTTGTTTTTAGTATATGTGAATCTTATACCTATAAGATTATTTTTAATTGCTACAGCTTCGTTAACGTGCTTTTTTGTTGTTCTTTGTTTCAGTTTTGCATACGTCTTGTCGTTTATCACATCTTTTGTTTTATGAAGTGACGACTGATGAGACTTATTTGTACTAGCTTTATTGTCATTTGTAACACAGTGCATTGATTACTGTGCACTGATAAATTAATAAAGTTATTGTGTTTAATCATGCAGTGGCTTATCGTGTTTTTTGTTATCAGACACGTTTTGTTGATGTTTATCGTTGATTGACTATCGCTGGAATATTATTCTGCCACATAAAAGATATCAGTATCCCGTTACTCTTTGATGACTTCTTCGTTTCAAAGTTCCGTGCACTGAATATCTGTTTCTAGTGGCATCCTTGACCACAGTCACTAGTAATTGCTAAATTGAAGATGATAATAGTACAGGGCGGCAGGCAGGTAGCCAATTTTCTAAGAACAGTCCACTTCCTCTCGTTCATCTCAACGTTTTCCAAGCCTGTCATCAGGATGTACTTTGTCGTTTGTTAATAACTGAGCGGATGACCAATTCCTTCAAGTTCTAGGTTCTCCATACTCATTTTAGTTTTCCCTAGATTAATGTCCCTTGCTTTCTCTCTAGGTCAGTGGGAGGTCCCATTCATAATCGGGATCCTCAACATATACGACCTCAAGATCCCATTTGCTTGCTTTATTATTCACAATATCAACAATAGCCAGTCGGCCGGCTATTCATTTGCAACCTGCATCAATGAGAAACAGCTTAGCGCTGAATTAATTTGAGAGCGTCATTGTAGTGGACGCATATTGACAAACTTTGCTTGTACTTCACAGGTGACTAGCCATACAGGTCGTTCGGTGTTTGGAATAAGGGTTTTATTACGACATGTTTATTGGAGCGCGTTTCATGTGAATTTGGCTATGGAGTTTTTGTTTAGCGTCATGGGTATCTTGCTTTTTGGGTTATGTTGATCTCTAATTCAGAACTAGGCTATGGGAATGTGTATGTGGAATACTACGTGTTAAAGCTGTGATTGTAACAATGTTTTAATGGCCAATAACTATAAAACAATAGTTTTCTAATTAATAAATTCTAAGTCTCTACGGTCATAATAATATCTTCACTGGCCCTATGGAAGCAGTGTTGACTTTCTCCTGTTCTAGAGGATTGTGTATACGAAAATATGTTCCGAAATTCTTGCTAACATAACCTTCTCCAAAACTTTAAAAGAGGTTTTTAGACCAAATTCTTTGTCCAATTTGTTTCAGCTCACGCAACCAATCGTGATGGAAGGCATTACATATTATTTTATCGTTTGTTTCGTACGTTCTTGTTGCATTGAGTTTGGAAATATGTTGCCGGCCACATTTCCTGTAACGTGTTACGCTATTACATTAATATTCATGTTTCCTCGAAATTGCACTATTTGTGTCTTTAGGTTATTGTACTTTGTAGGCCGTTTGTTTCGAGAAGACAGTTTCATCATCCCTCAAGTGGCTTGCATTGGCTCTAAAATGATATCCGCACTGTTTCTGTCGCATTGATGCAAATAACATTTAACATTAGCTTGAATGTTCTAAACTAGGTGCTCAAAGTAAAGGTGTTCTTTAATTTTGAATGAAGCTTTTAGATGTAAAGTTTCTTTCATCCTATGACAGTCTGTAGTCCAATAATAAATAAAATCTGCTTAACCGTCTACGCAGCGTTCCATTCAAATAAATTGTGTGCTCCTCTATTCCCCAGATGCCCTTCAGTGTGTAATTAAACCCGGCGCAGCTCTATTTCTGATGAATAGAATAAAAATCTCATTTGGCGTCCCTGAAGCTGAGCTTTCGCACAAAGTTCTTTTATACGAGTTCACTTTTTTTAAAACCATGTCTGACAATGTGAACTCTCGCAAAATCGTGAAACTTTTGTCCATAATTTTTTCAGGAAATAGTATCGAATAAGTATATAATTTTCTAAAAAATAAAACTTATTAGAAACAGTTATCGTTCCGCTGACCTACTTATTATAAGACTACGTCCCGGTCCATGTTAGTTTTAGCTATCGTGTTATCTTCTCTAAAGTCACCATCTGTTCAGATCTCTTTAGCTTTACTCTGGAATTCAAACAATTTTCATTTTCAAATAAAAATCCCAGAGATAACAATTTGCAACAAAAAAGGAACATTCAAAACTAGGTCACGCCTCCACAGTGGATAACTGAATATTATCCTGGATACAAAGAAGCCAATATATGCCTAACGGTTGTGAATGCAAGCCTCGTGATCTGTCAGTCCTCAATAGCATTCAGCGTCAACAATGAGCTCGAAATAGCCGTCGCTGGACATGTCGATCTAGTTTACTGACACGATGAGTGTATTCTTGACTTGACGAGTGAACACTGTTTTAGAATTGAAGTATTCTGTGTGGCTTAGATTATCATCGTGCTAATACAGTACAACAAAGTATCTTTATGATGTCCTGATGAGCACGAACGAATGAATATTGACATCTTGAACATTAAGTACTCTCATTTTGAAGACATAAAATACTTAAAAGAAAAATCTTCTTTTAAGTATTTTCTCCTCTTCGCCGCCGATACCAGGAACAAATTACCCATAAAAATAATCCTGCCAAACTTGAAACTTAAATGGAAGAGAAATCAGTGAATGAAAAAACTGCTGGCAAAACATTGCATAACGCATTGACAGGTTTTTGCACTGGTCAACGTTTTTAAAATGAACAAGTTGAACTTGACTGTGAAAGTCAAGAACGTAATAAGTGCGTTGGCTGATCAGCATTTGAATCAGGGTCACATGTTTTTGCATCACCTTTGGTCGTGTCCACATTTTGTATCGAGGCCTCCTTGTTTTCTACAAAGTAGCATGTTAATGCAAGTGCCACTTATCCTTTCTTAGGCTCCGGGTTTTAGGTCAAAACACGGCAAAAGGCAAACGTGTTTAGAAAATAGTGGCCGGTACATTAGTTTATAATGACGAGCTAAGAAAAGAATTTGCCTAGAGAATCGATGTCAGACGATAGACTTTCTATGCAAAGTCTAGAGACGTAAGATATTGGGAGCATAGGGTAACTTCCGTATGAGAACATGATGTACATACACTTGTGCAAACACAGGGAAGACGACGTAGTAGACGGTTATTGGCAATTTAGTGCCTTCTCGAATTAACTGAAATACGTCCAGTTACTCGTTAAAAGTTACCAACACAGTGAAATTGGAGAGTACCTCAATATTATGAATGGCAGTGCTGGATTACAGTACCATTCAAATTATCGTATCGTAAAATAATGCATTTGTTGTATGTATTTAAATGTGAACCTGCCAACATTTGAGACTTGGCTTCAAAACCTCCTACTTCATCCAAAAGCAGTTCGACTGTATGAACAGTTAATAATATTGTTACTATACTAGCCCGTGTTATCCACTGTTTAGTTGGATATTGCATTTGTAGGGATGCGTTAACGTAAGCCGTCTAGTATCTTATTGCACCTTGCCACTAGTCTGTTGCAACAAACACATGTTATATATTACCACTTACTTTTATTACACTTAATTCTTCAATTACTTCTGTTTAATCCGTATATTATTTCTTTTAACTCTACCAACTGCACGAATATCCAGTCTATTTTACAAAGCTTTCTGCATATCGCTATCTTAGTTATTCGCGACGAACCTTCAAGTAAGTTTAACCAATGGAATTCCGTCCTTTGAGAGTTTCTTACGTATATGTTATATTCGCCTGTTTCGTCATATCTACTCGTAACTACCAAAATGTCTTAGACAAGTTTCTCAACTATGAACAGGGACCGAAAGCGGTTACGGTTAAAGGTTAAGGTACCTCAAAAATATACCGGTACCGGTTTAAAGTAAAGGTTGAGCTATACCGGTACCTTTATAAATAAAGGTTGGGCTAAACCGTTATTTAACCCTTACACGATTTCGGTACCGAAATGCATGCGACACGGGGCGCGGTGAGCAGTCGTGTCCTTCCGATCGGAAATAAAAACCAATACTGAGCTTAACTGTGTTATCACTACATCACATAAAACAAAATCGCTGTCGCTGTCTGTCCGTCCCTATGTATGCTTAAAACTTATCGTATCGTATCTTTAAAACTACGCAACGGATTTTGAAGCGGTTTTAATAGATAGAGTGATTCAAGAGGAAGGTTTTAGTATAATAGGTTGGGGAAAAAGTTTCTTCGCATTTTTTAAGAAAATTCAAAACATTTTTTAATATTGTTTATTTACATTTAACTAAAGTATGTAGGTACCATTTTGTTCGATAACTTTTTGCCATCTTGTAGGTAGGGACATGATCCCATTGCTATAGAAATTTTGGGACTTCTGGTCAAAATACCGCGACAAGTGGTTTTGGCAGTCCTCTCGTGATGTTAACCTGACACTGCCTAAAGAATTCTGAAGAGACCGAAACAGGCGGAAATCTGAAGGTGCAAGGTCAGGACTATATGGCGGATGCATTAACACCTCCCAGCCAAACTCTCTTAATTTTTGCTGAGTGGCTAAAGATGTGTGAGGTCTAGCGTTATCATGATGAAAAACCACACCCCTTCTGTTGATTAATTCCGGCCGCTTTTTCTCAACTTCTTGCTTTAATCTCATTAGATTCACTCATTTCGACGGTACGAAAAACAAATGAAAATCACACATTTTCCTAATTTGAATTTGGAATTATGTTCTTTAAAATTTAAACTTTCAATGATACCAAAACCAGCCAGAAACAAATAGTATAGCCAAAGAGATATTATTACAAGTTCATACATACTATAATGTGAAAAGACTTTTTCCCCAACCTAATATAATATATTAGGTTGGGGAAAAAGACTTTTTCCGCATCCTAATATATTAGGTTAAAAAGTTATCGAACAAAATGGTACCTACTCGTACATACTTTAGTTAAATGTAAATAAACCATATTAAAAAATGTTTTGAATTTTCTTAAAAAATACGAAGAAACTTTTTCCCCAATCTATTAATTTGACCGACCGACATTCACGCGGGTGTAGCCGCGGGCATCAGCTAGTAATATAATAATGTGCAACAATCGGCAAGTGAACGACAGACAGAGTGGCGAGGCGGTACGTCAAAGAAAGGTATTTATTCAGGTTTAGGTACCGCTACCGATACCTACATTTATAACGGTTATGGTAGGTACTTCTACCGAAATATACCGGTATGCATTTCCAACCTCAAAATTCCACTACCGAAAAAAATAACAGTATCGAAATATTTCGGTAACCCTTATTTAACGGTATGACGTCTTACCGAAATTTAAAGGTACCGTAATTTTTGGGTAATTCAGTCCCTGGCTATGAATACGGAACACTTTCTATCGTAGGGAGCGACTAAGGAAAGGATTATAATTATCAGAAACTGGAGTACTAATTCCGCCCGTATACTAATAACACTATACTATAGCACGGAGTAGTAAACGTTATTACTACGGTTGTGGTAGACACTGCGATTAGAGCAAAACCTGCACTATTCTCTAAAGTCACTGGGTCAGTAATATTAGTCGGCGTTTTAAACCTAACCATACTTGCCAAATCAACAACAATATTTTTCCTGTTGAAAAACACTCCTGTGAAGCGAAACAATTGGGAAACGAATGATTAAATGGTTGAAGTAAAAAATACCGGGAAGTTAAAAATATTTATACAACTGGCTATTAATCAAATATCAAAATAGTTTCATATTGTTAAGTAATCATCGTCGATGGTAGTGTTAGTTGGTCGTAAAATTAATCAGCGTTTCCACATTTACGAGTATATGGCATTGCGTAGGCTATGCAGGTTTCTATTAACTAATAGGCAGTTTAGTTAGTTTAGTTTATGTTGTATTGTCATCGATGACTATTGTATTGACTGAGCCGTGGAATATAAGCATTATAGTTATATTTAGTACCTTCAATTAAAGTCCTGTTATGGTATGGCAAGTTCATTTCATTTGCAACGACACTTGTGTACCTCTATTTTGACATTGCCTTTCTCAAATTTCTCTTTAGCACCCTAGTCTGCTTTGGTAATCGACACTTCACTATCTTCAATTGTCTTGAGTAGATCCACAGGATCTCCAGCGTTCTGAACTGCCCACTTTGTGCTGTCAATAGTTATTTAAATACATGAATACTGTAAATTGAATCAAACTGTATTTATTAGATTTATTTACCTTAACTGCATCGATATAGAGAGCGGCCTCGTCGCCTTCGGCACCGTCCTTGGAACTGCTTCCATTTAGTGCACTGATTTTATTACACAGCTACTGTTTACAATCACAATTATTATTATCTTGCACATTACTAGCGATTACGCGACTAAGAAGTTATAAATAAAACGCCTAATGTATGTTCGTCTGGAACGTCAAATCGATTTTTGTTTATAAATCAATGAGTTACGCTGATTGGAATTTATGATCAATGCGCGTATCCTCTTACTGAGATTTATTACGACTGAAAATATTTTCGATTTAGTTCTTGTGAAATCTCCTCATCATACATTGTCTCTTCAGGCTTTATTACCTGTTCGAAATTGCCATGTAAGTACTTGGTCTTCAACGGATACATCCCAGACAGATTGAAAAAAAGGTTTCTATTATTACATTCATATTCATGATACTACTAATAAATTCGCCCTGAAGATTGAACGAGTATGTTTAAGAACCAAGAGCCATTAAAACAATACACAAACAAACTTATCACCTCCCACTTTTATGTACACACGTTAGTTATCTCGTACCCTCGCATTCTCGGATCAGTATGCGGCTAAAGTACAAGATTCAATAAGAATTTGAATGAAATTGCATCGGAATGAAGGTCACCCGCCTGCTTACGGCATCCTACTGCAGGTGAATGGCCGACTGGCGCAGGAGTCGCTACAATATCTATATCCAGAAATGGCTGTTACTGTTTGATTTGCTCAGATAGGACTACTTTGTTTTGGTATACCAGTGTTAATGCTAAAATGTCTTAGTAAATGTCAGAAAATTCTCGCCATGTTATAAATTTACCAGAATCAGCAGATTATAAAATCTAATAAAGGTCCACTGTGGAGCTTGGCGTTTATAGTGACAGATCATAATATTATTTAAATTAGGATGCAAATGTCTGTCACAATTTACGATGTTGGTAAGCCAATAACCGAGAGCTTAGACTTCAAAGCCCTCTGCAGATGAAGGAAGCTATGCCACTGCCGTTTAAGTGACTAGAGAAGTTATACATTCCGGTACAAATATTGTCCCTCCCATATTTAACACTCACGTCGTCATTTCCTACACATTATGCAATTGTATTAACCCCTAACCCGCGATATCTATGCAAAATGCTCTACCAAGTAGTAATTAAGCGCTCATCGTAACTGTTCAACCCGTTAGAACATTGCATTTATCCACATGAATGAATTGTATTGCGGTACTGCAGAGTAACAATATTGCGTCCTGTCTAAAGCGTTATTAACCATAAAACGCCAAGGAGAAGACGTTTGTGTTCTCGTTACGATAAAGCATGTTTCGCGCTGTTAAAATGAGTATCTGGTGAACTATCTGCATTATGGAACGTTCAACAAACATTTGCCAATATGTTGCCAGTCTTCATCCGGACCACAAACCACCACCACAATATCATCCATATTAGTTTACTTTGCTTAGTTTATAGTTATGTTTTTTGCAATGCAACATCCAAACCTGACATCTTGTCTACGTTCGCTATAAGCGCATTTGTGACCTTCTCAAGCTCAATTGGTGTTAGGTTATTCAGTGCATTTATTCTCTATCTTTTTATTGTCGACGCAATTAACGTATTTGAAACTCCAGTTGACCTCCTCTCAATTCTCTTCAACTTCGTTTGCTGTTCATCCAATCCGACCCATCACAACAATAAACAATACAAATGAAAAGTGATATGGCAGAATTAAAAGGCCGTTGGGGCTGGCCCAGCACACAAGTACATTGTGTACTAAATTACATACAATTAACACACCCATAGCTTGCAAGGTCGACCGGTCCATGCATCACACGTTTAGATATGGATGCAACTGAATGAGGCAAAATCTTAGTGATTCATTTTAATGATGTCAACTTAGTTTGTAAAGAGAAGGAGACAATCTTGAGACTTACCTGTTCCATGTATGTTTAATTTTTAACTGTGAAGTGTTACCTGAGACTGGTATCAATGTCATAAAGGTTTGTGCCGCAATCCAAACTACAAATAAAACTCTAATCTTTTGCGACTTACATGATACGTCTTACTTCAGACCAGCTGATTAATTTGTTTGTCTTTTATCTTAGCTATATCTCAGAAATAGACAAATCACGATGACAGCAAACAAGCAAATCAAATGCACTTACTACATTAGCGCATACATAACCATTATTGTAAGAGTATGCGTGAGCTAGCGACCCAATTGTTTGTTGCTACGCAGGGTGTTACGTCTACCTGTGTGTGTGAGCCAATGACATCGTCAGGTTGATGTGTACGTGTGTAATGTGCATTAATGTGGCGCTACTAGCTTCAAATACACTTGGGAGCAAATAAATCGAGCCACTTCCTTTTTCACGCATTATGGTAATTATTTTTGGTATTATGGAACGCATCGATTCGAAACATATATCGCCTAAAAGGGTATTTAATAACCTTTACAAAGAGGGTAGTTAGTTGTCAAAATTTAATTTTTTTTTAATTTAAATTAAAGTTTAAAGGGTAGAATAAAATTATCGCATTTAATTTGCTTATGACATTTTTATTGTACTCCAATCAAAATAACCTGATAAAATGGATACTACACCGACGGAAGCTGCCCAAGTTGTAGCTTTACTTGAGGTTGGACACGGACAACGTGAAGTGGCACGCAGACTTCATTTGAGTCGTTCAAAGGTACAGCGGGTATACCGCAGGTATCTGGAGACTGGTGCTTTTGTTCGGCGACCTGGAACTGGCCGACCACGGGCAACAACAGAACGTGACGACCGCTTTATTGCAACCAATTCGTTGCGCGACCGTGGACTTAATGCTGTTCAGCTACAGCAAGCGTTACGTGACGTTCGAGGAGTCTCAATCAGTAGGTGGACAGTGAGACGAAGACTAAAAGAACGAAATTTAACATCACACAAACCAGCAACTGGCCCAAAATTGACTGTAGCTCATCGCCGATCTCGCTTGGAGTTTGCTCGAGAACACATTAATTGGACGTTAGAAGACTGGAGGTCAGTTTTGTTTTCTGACGAGTCAAGAATCTGTCTTTTTAGCAATGACGGGAGAAACCGAGTGTATAGACGTCCTGGTGAAAGATTTGCCCAATGTTGCATTCGAGAAACTGTGAGTTTTGGTGGTGGTTCTTGTATGGTGTGGGGAGGAATTTCTCTAGACGGAAAAACGGAACTTGTCTTCGTCGACCCCGCCAACGATGGCAGTGGTAGACGTGGATTAACAGCTGACCGATACATAACTGACATTCTTGAAAACCACGTAATGCCGTATGCTGGTTTTGTCGGAGAAAATTTCTTGTTTATGCATGACAATGCGAGACCTCATACCGCGCAGATCGTTACGGAATACTTGTCTGCGATCGGGATTCAACAAATGGTATGGCCAGCACGAAGTCCCGATTTGAACCCGATCGAACACCTATGGGACGAGCTAAAACGGAGAGTCCGAGCCAGGGTTCCCGCTGTTTCATCCATTCCCGAGCTTAAAGTCGCTGTGCTTGAAGAGTGGGAGAACATACCAATATGTCATCGTAACGCTGATCAGATCGATGACTAATAGGCTACAAGAATGTATCAGGGCACGGGGGGGTAATACCAGTTATTAAGAATATTTTTTTTGCAATAATTTTGTTTTTTATTGTTTTTATGGACTGTTTTAGCCCTACTAAATTTTCTATCAAAATTACCATTTTTCTTGCAGAGCCAATAATTTATCATTCAATAAGGTTATTATTCAATAATTTACCCTCATTGTAAAGGTTATTAACTAAACTTTTAGGCGATATATAGTTCGAATTGATACGTTCCATATTACCAAAAATATTTACCATTTTACGTGAAAAAAGGTAGTGGCTCGATTTATTTGCTCCCAAGTGTATTTCGGGAATATTGGATTTGTTTCTGTGCTGATCTGACCAACACAAAAGCGGGTCATGGTTGTCATGTTTTCTGCAAATAGACCAACATTGCTTTTCATGAGTGTGTTTAATGGATAATGGATATTCGGGAGTAACACAACATCATTTTCTCCTTCATTTTCATAGTTATTGTGCATTGCATTCACATTATTTGCACGATCAGTTCCACTCTCAGCGTTCCAATTTACTATTTAATTGTTCTAGTTGGCTCTGTGTTCAGACAAAATTTCGTCAACTACAATTAATATAATTTACAACCTACTCAACGCAAGCAGTGCCGTACGAGTATTACATATTACTCTAATTTGGAGTTTCCATGAACGGATTTTGAGTATTATTATGAAGCGTAACACATTAGTGGGTCAATGATCCTTTTTAATGTCACATGTCTCTTCATAATTGTTAAAAATATCACGTCGCAATGTCTCTTGCGACGTGAATGTCTCTTAGACTCTTCCTATAGCATATGACTAATAGCTACAATAGGAATAGCATTTTTTTAAATCTGTTCTGCTTACAAATGCCACTATGACCCTCTAACAGCACTACCTCTCTAATTGAACCGTCAATTAATTCTGTGGCTTCTGTCAAACAGTTGTAAATTCCAAATCCTTTTTTACATTTGTGTTCCTTACTACTGATGCCTCAATCAGGGATCTGATAGTATCCCTCTCCAACTACTCTAAAAATCACGGTCTCACCAGAGTTGACCAGAGTGCGCCTACAACATGGTTGATCCATGTTCCAAATATCAAATGGGAGCACTTGACAGCCAGTCTGGTGCGTTACGAGTACCGAAACTCGGAACACTGCCAATGTTACATTTTTTTCTGCTTTGCCATCGTATTTATTGGGTTTGAGGATCGTTTCGTGTGTTTAATTACTTGAAACGTTAAATATAGTATTCATCATCATTGAATCTCTGATTATTTTCTGAGTTTTTATTCTCATCAGTAGTTATCATAAGTATGAAACCGTACCGAATCATGCCCATCTTAGACAGGTGTCGTATTCGTATACTACAAAAATTTATGCACATTAATTTACTATCGACGCGCTATAAAAAGATCTCGCTTTTCAGACTGTATTGTGTGTGTGGGACCAAGTCTAGTTCTTCTCAAAAAAATCTCATTTATTCAATGTTTGTTAGTTTGAATTTAGTTCAACCCAGTCTATCGTAATCCACACAAACCACAACAACCGATGATACGTGGCAGCCACAGTCGATATTTACTACTTATTTACTAGGCTATTAATGTAATTATCCTGATGACAATTATTGGCGTCGATACAAAACTTTCGCCTATTCACAATACATTGTAACAAACCTATTATTAGATGTGTGTCAAGTAATCAATTTCTCTATCTTTTGCATTCTTTTATTTTTTTGTCAATCTTTGTCGGCCCATTTGTAGGGCTTCCAATGTCTAATGTTATATCTTCTACTCTATTATTTCGCTATGATTCTGACTGAATACTGAAAATCACTAAGCTTATCTTGAAAAGATAAGATATATGGTAATCCCGTCGTCTATGTACATAAAATTTCTAAAGGCCCCAAGCTTCTAGTTCAACTATATTCATATTTTATACATTGTTACATCGGTATGTCGGCAGTAATGAATTCCGTAAACATATTTTCGAGGATAACGATCTTCATCTAATCGACACGCAACGTCAGACTTTCTTTATTATAACAAGCTGCAACAAGAATGTTATCAATACTATAAATTGATAACGGCTTAGTCTGGAAACAAAAAAACATTGATGCGGAAAAACGTTACATTCTACTAAATGACAAGAAAATTGCTAGTTTTCCACGTGTTACCGTTTCAAAGATTTCCGATATAATGACTTCACCAACTAGTATGTATGCCGTTACACAAACAACGGTCTAAAATAAATAGCTAGCAGCAAACGTGACCAATGGCCGGCTAGGTTTCATAACAAGGGCTAGATATTTCTAGATCATAGGATACAAGTGTACCAACGGTAAACCGCAAACAGTTGTAAAGGAAGCCTTGATGTTGAAAGCAAATAAATTGACGATATAAAACTTGTATTGGAACATATCGGAATTTGTTGATATGAAGTGGTTTGGGAGTAGCCTGGTATTATATGTGGTTGTAATGATGATTCTTTGACTAAGCAAAGAAAGTGATTTAATAAAAATGATAAATTTAATCATTAATTCTAGAATTATTGAAACAAAGCCTACAAATTTTAAGATTTAAGACTGAAGCACCTTGTATGCTCAGGGCCACGGAAGGATTTCGTTAGAACAACTTTATCGATTTAAAATACTAAGCTCCTTGAAAGAGAAAGCACAGCTCAAAATTCCTAAAAGCATAGCATGTAGTGAAAGTTTAAAACTAAAAGAGGTTTATTTAAAAGGTTCTTCATGTTTCGCAGTACCACTTGAAAAACATGCAGGTGAATCAAACAAAGCAATGATGTTTCGTATATCTGGCAGTGGAACGAACGACCTGTCCATTGTTAGCCTGACAATACAGCCATCAGTCAAGTCTTGAAGGATCTTTGAGATAGTTTGACCGTTGTGCCTATTGTAACGAAATCATTTGATGGTATGACTTCTCTGCATATGGGAGCAAGAAAGGCTGGATGCGTTAAGCCGATAATTTGACCAAACAATACAGGTGATGTTGTAACACAGCCATGGGTATGCCACTTGATAATGCAAAGATCAACAGAGTTTCATTTCACTTTATCAACGAATACCAATTATGACTAACAAACGCGGCGAGCATATTACAGAAAAGCAACGACATTGACTTAAAAATTTTGAGGTCAATGCTAGGGAATCCGTCAATTATAATAAAAATGAAATATTCATTAGATGAATATAAATTGAAGCTCAGAGAGATAGCAGTAATCCGGAAATGAATGCGTAGAATGTTATCTATAGCGGTACTGCGGTACCGCACAGGTCTAAGTTAATTAAAGGTAGCGTGTGACTAGCTGTCCAAATTTTTTTCACACATGACATGACGGCTATTTGACACGTCCGCTTAGTTTAGATGTGAATACTTGTCCGGTGACCAACAGAGATAGTACACACTTACATCATTAACCCGTCTGCTTTCAAAACAAGAGTGAACAGGCTTCTTCTGGGCATGCTCGTTCCATCGTAGACCTCATCCACCGCTTTCCATAAGGCGTGATCGAGCAGGCCCATTTCGCAATACAAAAAAACACGTAAAAATACAAACATTATCACAGGCAGAAGATCAGATCCAAAAAGATCAAAATGATATCCATTAGTAGTAAGTAATCCCTCAATCATTCAGTTTCCGACGGTAAAAATAGTCTCATTCACGTCACAACAGCGAGTACTTTAATAGTTCCGTTCATCTCAAGTTTTTATTGCATGATTGTCGTCGGTTGTCATCTTGGGAACACCAATTACAATGTTGCTTCGACCGTGGCGTATTCAGTTAACCTTTGCTCATGTAACTGCCGCAAATATTTCTGTACCGTAATACTTAGCATGAATCTGGAGTATGCCATTGATGTCTCTGAGAAGATTCGATCCTAGTCTTAGGAATTCCAAAAAGTTGAAGCACCATTCATGTCAATGAAGTTTTGCGGTGTGAAATTTACTGGACATATGATTACAGTATCTTGGTGTGACTTCAATATAAGGTAAAATTCACGTGAAATCAATGATGTGCCCCCAAAACCAACAGCCAGAGAACCGTGAAGGTTTTGAGAAAAGGAAACACCAATAATGTGGACTTGAGTTATTAGACGATTTCTCACGTACAAACCGTTAAATTCGTCGAAGGAAGCCCTCATTTTTCCCTTGCTAAAACAATTATGTAACCATATATACGTACTTGGTATACAATTTAATAGCATTTGCAATAATTGGTACCTGCTTTGATTTTGTTGTTTGTAATTGCCCTCACTTCACCTACCTAGTTTCCTTATTTAATTTGAGATTAAGACACACGTCCGTATTTAGCTCCGCATTTGTTTATGTGTTTTCAGCTTTTATTTATTATTAAATATCATTTATGTCCATTTTGTTTATTCAAGTCTGCGTGTTAACGTTTGAAGGCGAGCCAGAAATCCCTCGACGGGGATATTAGCAGATGATATGATATCTAATAGGTTCAACTATAAGTAGCCGATCTGTCTAATGCTTTTGTCTGGTTTTCCAATTCGAATTTCCAAGTCGATACAACAGCATTAGATCATTCACTATTTTAAAGTATTGAGAGATTTACAGCCTCTGCAAGAGTAATTCTCCGATCAAGTGTTGTTTATTGCAGTGAAACAACGCATCAGCTTTGGTCTGAATCAGAATTTGCATAAAAGTACTATAAAAATAAAATTGCGCAAAAACGTCGAAGTTTCTCCGCACACCTGTTGCTAAACATGGACTACAGTTAAAATGGAGATTAGATACTTGATGCTAAAATGGAAACTAGTACAGGCTTGTCCCAAGTCCAACAAAACGAAGGAGAGAAAGCAGAAACTATGAAAGATAAGAATTGAATACAAGGCATTCCAAATACCATTGCAAATCATACAAATACACGAAAGATGAATGAACTTCATATTTATGCGAATAATTAAAATATCCGCTTTTACAAAATCACCATAACATCAAGGTAAAAGTAAATGGTAATCTTCTAGTCAAACATGTTCTGCTTCAATTTCATCATTGGGTTTCTTTAAGGCCGAATGTCTGCCTAAATAAAACAGATTTAAAAGAAATAGGAGAAGTCTTGACGATAACGTAATCCAAATATACATAGGAAACATATAAAACTGGTAAAACCAAATAAACTGTGAGCAACGCCGGATTTCCCTTAGTAAAGCCAAAAGTGCATAGTAACCGTTATAACGTACGTATAGCTATAGAAAGTAATGTAGTGGGAAACATTACGAAACACAAAATAATGTTTACTACACCAACAATATAGTTTCCAGTGAAAAACGTTAAAACAAATAAGTTAGGCGAACAAACAAAGCAGACTTATCGACGACTATTTTTAGACAGCACATGTTTGACGGGGCGGGCCGAGTGCAATGCACATACATATTCATAATGTCGTCCGTCCGTCTAGCAGTACCATTAGTCAGTCAGAAGCTTATAGTATTCATTTTTCTTAAAATTAGCATGGTACATGGTATAAGTTGAGTGGCCGGAAGCTAAATAACTTTTCTTATTTTGCTTTTCATGCATTTCTTCACTTAGTAAGCTTCCATGTAAAAGAATTTCGCTTATAGGTTTTTATTTTACTTTCTAATGATCTCTAATATTATTAGGCACGTGTATTTTATTTAGTGCGTAGAATTTTATCTTAAACGTAGAACTCAACGTCGCGTAAGTCACCAAGAAAAAAAATACATTAATAGATTTGTACCTACATCAAAATCGAAGACAAAATTAGTGCAACGGAAGTCGACGCGACGGATCAAAATAATATGAAACCGAACTAAAAAGAACTTATAAATAAAAGAAAGAAATCGTATGACTACATGACTGATACTGTTTAGGCGTCAGATTTTAATTTGTTTCTTATTGATGAGAAACTAAAGTATGAAAATTATTTACGGTAGCAATATGTTTAGCATGTATTGAGTGTTGATAAACATGTCAGACTCTACAATACAGAAATAGAATTCGATGTGAAAGATATTGATAAGGTAAAGTAAACGCAAACACACATCAAAAAGAGGGAAATGAAAAACCTGGTATTAAGCTCATGGGAAACTGGGAACTAAAAAACTTAGTAAAACTGAGCTCAATATTTGATTTACAATTGAATACGCATTTTGACAGCCTGTTATTTACAACTTGTTTGCGTATACGCTTAAAGAAACCGATGCCGAACCGTCAGATGAGAATCTGAATAGAATTTATGTATATGAAATGGCTATTTCGTCTTTGGTTTTAGTAGTATCGTTCCCTAGACACCGTTTAATAGAGCTTACAGATCAAGCAGTAATGGTTTTATTATTCATGAATTGTTTTGGTACTTGTTATAACAGGATACCTCCAGGATAGTTGTTGATATTGGCAATTTTAGCAACTAAATCTTGGCTATTGTTCAAACAAGTGCTTAAAGCAAACGAAGGTTGTCTTTAGTGAGAAATAGAGCATTAGTCCTATTCGATTTTATATTTTCGCAATACAGCTTAGGATGCTAAAAACTGTCGGTCCATCGATGCATAACGTTTCGGAAACCGCATCAGTATCCTGGAAGGTGCCAATCTTTATTAGTCGATGTTGAAATAATATGATTTACAACCTGTCTATTATTTCACGTTGTTTTAATTCGTGTATGACAATCATTACTTTGTGTAAAGTTACTGAATCCTTTGAAATCCCAACATTTAAATTCTGCATGCCTGCCACCATGAGCATCGGTATCGTGCGCAGCTTATAAATCACAATTATTCACAATAGAACAATAACTCATTTTCATTTCATTGATTGTATGACGTTGGATACATTGGCATGCATCGTGGCGAAAACTTTATATTTGCGCCATTGCAATTTTCCCTTATTCATTTGCGATTTCAGTCTTATTTTCTCCTACTGCTACCTTCCGATCTCGCACTTGTGCTTTATTTTGTTGATTTAAATCTTCTGATTCTACACAATTACTTACTAATTGATTGTCTCCGTATACACTTCTTGCTTCCTAACTATTTGTAGTTCAGTATGTCGTCACACGGTTCTTCTATTCTCTTCTGCAACAAATACTAAATAACAGTCGTAAGCGTTGATAACGGCTCTATTATTACAATCGTTTTGATTGGTTAATGACCTACCGTTTACCAGCGTGGTGGTAACCTATTCTCCTCAATAGGGTACGAACCAGGTGCTGTGTCATTCTACGTGGTGCTTGTCAATATGACAATTTAAAGTTTACTATGGCATTTGTAACCTATGTTTTATCACCATGACTTGCACTCACTTGTTAATAGTTTCATGCTTAGGTTATCCATTCTTAGTCCTTACCAATTATAGTATACATGCTTGCTTCTTCACTGCCAACTCAGCCGCATTTATGCAGTTCAATTCGCCAGAAGTCAAGTTATTGCATCCTTATTGTTTTTACACTTTGATCGATTTAGCTGAGGAGACGGTTCAAAAACTATGTGAGTTAACCTTATTACATTTACATCAGTGAAGAATGCTGTCAAACAACCTCGTAGAGGTTTCATGTCCTTATTGAAAGTGTAATACAATTAATCTTAACAATGACAGGAACAGAAACGAGAAAAGACAATACTAATTAAATAATCAGTTAATTACTGAAACTCTCTTGATAATTAATCATTTAAAAAAACATCATGATTACATGAATAATGACGATCCTTATTTTAAAGCTGATAAGTTGCAAAATAAAGATGAAAAAAAATATCTCAATATCGTCGCAACACACACAAATTCACACAATGGATGTAATTAGAGGCCTCGGTCAAAGACAATCGAAAACGAAAGGAAGCGGCCACGGATGTGACGTCATAAGAGTCGTTATGGACGACGGACGTAACCGAGGTAACCGCTTACACCTGATTGTCACTTCCGAAAATGTTAGTTGAGTTTTTAATGTGTGGCTAGAGGTTTAGAAAAAAATGCTGGATGGAGTCTGTGTGATTAGTGCTGCAAGCTGATTTTAGTTCCAACTGGCCACTGCTGATTTGATAATTTTGCTATTAACTTCTCCAAAAGATTTAATTAACTATTACCATGTTTATAAGTAAGTACTCAGTGCATCAAAATCGAACCAATTATTATTGATTTTTTAATTTATGCCAACTATTAGAATATCATCTAAAGTTCTTGAATTGGAACGGTGTTAAGAAGCTATCTGTATAGAGTTCTTACAACACTGCAACTTTATACCAAACGAAATCAGAAAGAATCTTATTAAAATCATCATCATCATCATAATTATGTTCCTGTACGTTTCCCATGTTACTATCTTTTAAACCAATCCCTCACACAACTCATCAACATTTATATTCAACACTCACAGAAGCTCTCGAAAGCCTCATTGAAATCAAAACAAAATAAATATAATATGCTTCACCCATTTCATGGTGTTGCGAGCATTACGCTGGAACAATAGGAGTAGTGGCCGGTCGATGACATTATACGCGTTTGTTATGTCCAATGGATTATCAGTTATGTGTCGCGGACTTTAGAACTGTGATGTTCGTAAGGATCACTTTATGACTTGTTGGCATGTAGTTTTCCGGTGTTAGGTTGGTAATGGTGGCCTTCTAACAAGATTTTGATTTGAAGACGGCAGAACATCAAAATGTTTGCTCTTATACTACCAATACTTGCTGGAATCCGTACCCTCAGAAAGTACGCTAAACCGCTGCTCCTGGCTGCCATTTGTACAACTTTGACAGTCGTCACAGGTAGTCAGTGGCCCCGAAAGTTTCAAAACTGTGTTACCAAGGTGTATCTTATTACCCAGTACTAACTGGGTTATGTAGGCTAGATAGTCAGTGGCTCCATGTAAAATGCTGGTATTCAGCTGCATCCGGGAAGACTGGAAGCCGACTACATCATGGGAAAAGGATAGGCAGATTATGACTTGCTGGAACCATCAAGATCAGCTATCAGATCATCTGCAATTTGAAAGTTTCCCATTATTCTAATTGGATTCTACCCGTGTTTCTCGAAACTGTTTATGAACTTTATACAATACTGGGAAAATTTGTATTCCTCGAAATGGATCGATCGAACGTCCCTATTACTAAACTAGAATAAACGGATGAAGACAGACAATTTCAGCTAGCAGTAAATTACGAAAAGAAATCAACAGTTGCAAGATCCATTTGTAAAATCTGATAAAAGTAAAGATGATCTTCGTACAGCCTTGCATGAACGCAACCTATGAACAAATGACTGTGTACACTTGTACAGGTGCAAAGTATGCATGTTTTGCAAACAATACAGCAATGAGTGCTGAAGGCTGCAAGGTCATAGAATGACTGATGTGTGTTGTGCTCTTATGAAATGAATGTGTGATGTCGTCTGGTGTCTGTTGAGTCGATTTGAGAGTTAAATACATTGCACTTGCTTGGTTGTTGGTGTTTACTTTGACCACGATCCTTTCTGAACTATCTCTCACTTTTGATAGCCTTTCTCTTTATTTATCTCATGTTTTTTTTTTCTGATCAATGCGTAACGACCTGGACAGCTACGTCGTTTGCCTCATTTGAGAGTCCATCTAGATGACAACTCTTATTTCTTCAATTAACTCTTTTTAAAGCTCTTGCTGTATTGTCCCTATCATTAATATTCTGTAATTTCTGAATAAAACATTTTATTATGGCCATAGGTATGTTTCCTTTAAAACCAGACATACAGTTATTATTTTTATAATCACCATCAACACAAACGTTCAACTTCAAGCCTCGTTACCTAATTCCTCCGCAATTGACATACGCATGACGCCACTGAAAGCAAATACATAATGTAAAACAAACTAACAATTATTTGCAGCTTATTTCACGGTTCTCAAACATGGCATCACAATAATAGAAGCAAATAGTTAATTATTTAATATGATAAGCTGAATATTTCCGTGGGTGTGACAACTATCGCTTTATGCTGTCTACATGTCGCGTTACATTAGCATGTACTGCCTTTTTATTGGGTAATAACTGGTTTTCAGGTCTTACGTCATATTCAGTAAGTAGATAGGTAGTAGAATCGTTGACATTGGTTCTACTTATTTCAGTACTGTCTGGGAGCGCTTATCTTGAGACAGAATCAAATTTTCTGAAGACTTTAACAGCTCAGTTTCTAGAAACACACTCAATCATCTTTAACAAGTACAGTTAGTATGAGATTTGACACCAGCGAAGGAATGGCGTAACCCACTTATAATCGCAATGCTTTTAATTTTGACAATTCATTGCGTAATTTTCAAACATAGCAATGATGAACATTAAGAAAATCTTTCGGATTCTGATTGAAAGTGTAATAAAAAGATAGGTTATCCTTTATTGTACATCAAAATTGTTACGTAGCTCTTTTACAATATTGCTAGTTTTATGATGTGTGTAATACTACGGAATTGAGGTGCTGATGTTCCACTATCTCCTAGAAACCATGGCTGTATAAAACTAAACTAAATATAACACAGCAACTAGTTTGATACACCAACAGGAACAAAGCAATAAAGTTGGAATGGTAATAGATTAAATAATAATTGTTGCACTCATTCCTGCGGCGTACTAAACCTAGATATCCTTGCGTTAACCAACCAGTGTAGGGTTACGCGCTGTGATGAAATCAGGTGAAATATATTCGTGTTGTATGGGATATTGCAGCTGAATAGTCTCCACAATAATAATACCAGGATCAATATTATCGTCAGCACTTAGCATTTCACTGCGGGGTATAAGCCTCCAAATGCATGCCTCAAAACTAAGTCTTCGGCCACACTCATACTGTGTCAAAAAAACATCGTTTTACTTTATTTCAGAACTTATTGTGGGGCGAATGAATCTGTAAAATGTTTACTTTCATGTTATTTTAATTTCATAAAACTCGAACATCCAAATAGCTCTGTGTTTAAACTAGTAACAAATACTAATGAAGCGCGTCTAGTATTTTGTTCTCCATACCGAAATTTTCGAAATCTAATAAGCCTCTTTCTTTGTTTACAGCTCCTTCAAAACTTGGGCAAGGTAGACCGGACCCTTGACGACATATTCGAAGAGCACCTGCAGAACTTCAACAGGCAACACCAGCAGGCCACCCGGCTTCAGAAGGAGTTCAACAACTACATAAGATGTATACGAGGTGAGGACCATTCTATTATCGAGGAAGAGTCATAATCTTCCTAACATTTTCTGGACTATGTTGGGGTCGGCTTTCAGTGTAACCAAATGCAGCTGAATGCCAGTATTTTACATGGAGCGATTTTCTGACTGCCACAAACTAATTAATGTGCAAAACGTTCGTTACCCCGTCGTGATGAAGATACCTAAAAGAATTTGGGGGAGTCCTTTTCCCAGTCGTGGGATAGTGTCGGCTAACTAATAAAAAAAGGAAACGCATATTCACTAAGCATAAACCTGATTCTCAAACGACTTTTCTATTTGGGGCAATCTCGAATACCGATCAAGACATCGTCACCGGTCACGCTCAAAAAGATTTTAAAATTGTCGACACGTGCGAAACTGGACCGCCAGTTTTCTCATAATACTTAGCAGCTATATCGACCTAAAGCAGGACGTAGCTGATCATTTCATCTCCACATCCTTTATACCATTGTATGAGCACAAAGAACCAGCATATAGGTTCCAAAGGACTCTTCTCGGTACTCCAGTTTAATCGAATTGACGCAATTTAGCGAAAGTCTATACTTTCGCTAAATTGCGTCAATTCGATTAAAGGAATGACGAATAACTAACTAACTCTCGGATGCGCAGAGATTCTTGAACTTCTTCTGGGTGTTTGCCAAGTGTGTGCACATACTGCTACGACGAATAGTTCTTAGCTTGTAATTAGGTCTAGAGTAGTGAAAAAAACGAAATAAGTTGGGCTGCAAAAAGGCGGACTATCTCCAGAAATCCGAATATAAAAAAGACAGCAAGAGTGAACAGGCATCTTCTAGACATGCTCTTGCCATCACAGACCTCATCGCTTTCCATCAGGCGTGGTTTCGACCACGCCTGATGGAAATAGCAGTCCCGCTGGAGTGTCTAAATAAAAGTCCAAGAATAATTTGATACCTAATTAAACTTTGTAATACTAAAGCGTTATTCAATTTCTCTCTTCTATCCTCCCCAGCGGTGCAAACAGCGTCGAAAACGTTGATGGAAGCCATCACGGAAGTGTACGAGAGCGGGTGGTCTGGCCACGACCTGCTGTACGTACAGGCGCAGAACTTGGAGATGCTGTGGCAGGACTTCTCGCACAAGCTCGGCGATCAAGTGCTCATACCACTCAATACGTACACCAACCAGTTTCCTGAAGTCAGGGTAAGTTTGAAGATCGATCAGTAAGAAGGAAGAAAGTAGAAAGGGACCTTAACTCATAATTTGAGGCTGATGTTTGACTATACTAATGAAGACTTTCCCGAAAATCTAAGAGTCCTTCACGATGAAGAATATATTTGTCACATTTCTTTATCCGATTGCGGCGAAGCCCAAATGGAGAGTTATTTGCAATAACAGAGGAATGAAGGGCGGAAAGTATAGTAACGAACGACCCATTAGTTCAGTGCAATAGTTACTTAGCGTAGTTAGGTAAATATTTATTCATTTAACCATTCGTTTAAATATGTTTAACTAGAACGTTTAGTCTCAACCAATAAATCAAGTTGAGATTTCAAGAAAACATAATTAGGATTTAAATAATGTGATTACAGAAGAGTTAAACGATTTGGGAGAATCAAATTAATGTTGTTATTAACCTTTTAATTATTTTAATTGAGTCTAAACGAGGTTAATTAAACTTGATAGTTTTTAAACACACTTCAATTATGCGATTTTACGCATGACGAAAGGAAGTCAACATCAATTTCAATCAGGAGTAATGCCATAATAATTATACCTGTAATGCAAAATGCCATAATTTACGTAAGTAATAATGCTTTTACAGAAAAAGATCGAGAAACGTGGTCGCAAGTTGGTAGACTACGACGGTCAAAGGCACAGCTTCCAGAATCTGCAATCGAACGCTACGAAGAGAAGGGACGATGTCAAGGTAACTTTACTATTCCCAATTAGTACATCTCATGTTGTCATGTTACATTGAATGTTTGTATAGAACAGATAAAATCCTACCTTGCAGCTATCTCGTATATGAATGTGCACTTTTTGCTGGGGTAACTTGATGATGATTTCTAAACGAATATTGTCCACATTAAATTATGCATAATTTATCATGTTACTCTTATAATAAGTATAAAGTCTTCCTTATTCAGTAGAAATATATCCAATACCTACTGGACATAGGTTTTCCCAAGCATCATAACGACTGGTTTAACGCCGCTCATACCCATCGAGTCCTGCGACCTTCAATAGGCGAAACTAACATATCAGTATTGCATGGTTTGCGGCGCCAAATAGAAGGTGGGCCATCTGTGGGAAGCCTAACGTCCCAATTGGAGTAAGGTCGCTAAAGATCGAAATCAATAGAAAATGTTTGAGGAGGCCTTTGTCAACAGGCACATTAAGCTAAGAAATATACTACAAACTTGAAATAACATAATCTGTATGTAAATTTCAGGATAAGGGGCCAAATGTAATGTAGAAATTCATCTAACTAACCCAATAATTCTATTTTCAGGTGACCAAAGGTCGAGAACAACTGGAAGAAGCCAAGCGCACATACGAAGTCCTCAACTCTGAACTCCACGACGAACTGCCCGCCCTCTACGACTCCCGCGTTTTATTCTACGTCAACAATCTGCAAACACTCTTCTCGGCTGAACAACTGTTCCATTCTGAAAGTCATAAGGTGAGAGCCTTGGTACGAACATGCTTCTTCTTACTTCTTTTGCTTGTTTTTCCTCTGATAAATAATACTATCCCTTAGAGGATCTCCTTTAATTTCCTTCCGCCAAATAATGTGGAACCTAATACTGAGCCTTGTGGCACACCAAACTCCATACTGAGAAAGATAATTATATAGTTTTCATGATGTGTGTTTGACTAGTGCCTAGTGCCTATTCCTGAGTGCAAAAGTAAAACAAAAAAAATAAACGTAGAATTTATCAGTTTTAATAGTATTCGCATGTATGTGTTAGTAGTCAAATGTCTGTCATAGTATTAGCACAATAGTGTACGAAGCAGCGTAATACAAATATATTGGGTGTTGCCAGTTTCCCGTTTTTCCAGAATACTGGTCCCTGCTGTTTCACAGTCATTCATTTCGTCAGTACTTATAATAATTAGGACTGTTAACATTTCTCTTGATCCCGGATCTCCTTCTAAATGGGATCTTGTATTATGTTATTAGTGGTCATCATTTGTTTAATATGTATGTTAATGATGATAGCATGATTCATGCTATGTTATCAGTGTCTAATTTGTTTATGTCATTGTGTTCTTTCTCTGTGTCTTTAACTTAGAGTTTTTAAGTATCTCATTTCATCACCATCATCATTTACAGCCCGACTTCACTCAATGCTGGGTATAGGCCTCCCTTTACTTGTGCCAAGCTTCATGCTCTTGTGCCAGCCTCAATATCTCACTGACCGATCCCTATTTCCAGGTATTCGGCGAACTGGAAGCGATAACGGACAAGCTAGCCACGGACTGCCAGCGCGGCTCGTACAGCAAGAAAGCGAACAACCTGAGCATCAACATGAACAACATCTCGCCGGCCTCCTCTCCCACCGCGACACTCAACACGCACAACGGCAAGCCTGCTTCACCCACCGATACTGTGCAGAGTGAGTTTGGGAGTCTAAGCTATGGGAATAGGGTTGAAAATTGGGATTTAGTTGTACTGTCTGTAGAAAGATTAGAGGGATTCAATATTCTGATCATGGTTGATATGTTTTTTGTAATGAGGATGATACTGGTTGTCGTGTTATCTAGTACCAACTGGGTTGTGGAGGTTAGACAGACAGTCGCTCCATGTAAAATACTGGTAGTCAGCTAGACCTGGTTAGACTGAAACCCTAAATGATGATGAGGATGGTAACTGTAAAACTTAAGACCTTAGTATGGCTAGTTCCAAGCATAGTCATTGGTTGACGAACTGTTAATGTCATTTCAAATTTCAAAATAGACTGACTTCATTGGCCAGGTTAGGACTTAGCTTTGGCCAAAGAGTTACCATTGGGGACCCAAAAGGTCACGTAAAATGTGGTTAAAGTTTTATAATATTTTCTAAGACATCATTAATTTATTGATTTGGGCTAAAAAATACAGACAGTACAACTTAAAATAAACAAACATTTATTTTTTAAAAATCAACTTTGCAAAAGTTTCAAAATTAAAGTAATTTAGAGTTAAATGTATCAAAACTGTGTGTTTTGCTTTTGTGTTGTGTTCAAGTAAATAATTCGATTGAAATGTTTTGAGTGATTGCTTTCTAAAATTAATCTTACTATGAAATAAAACTAGCTCTTAGTAATTCTAATTTATTGGGAGATGATGGTTAAAAAAATGATTTCTTGTTCATGAAACATTGAGTAAGATAATATGTATGTTCAGTAAAAAAAACTTCTCAGATTAATGGATAAAAACGGGTAATCTTATAAAAGATCTGTTTTCTCCTTTGAAAGTAGGAACTCGAAAAATATTGAAAATGTTGGTATTTTTTACATTTCATAACTGTCATCTCCCAAGCCCTATAATAATAACTTGTGTAACGTACGGCATGTCTGAGTGTGTGTGTGTGTGTGTGTAGCGCCCCCCTCCCCCGCGCTCAACGGCACCTCCCCGCCACCCTCGCCCCCCGGGAGGGACACACTGCCGGATGAAACACGCAGCGAGTCCCGCGCCGAATCCCGGGCGGAATCCCGCGCCGAGTCCCGCAACGACGTGCGTCCCGCAGCTCCCGAGGCGCCCGCTAAGAGCTCCGCCCCGACGCCGCCCGCCAAGAGAGAAGACAAAACACTAACAACCGCCGTCACCAACAACAATGTAGAAAAGGAGGTCACAGACAAGAAAGTGGAGGAACTGTACGATATACCCGTTGGTGAGTATGCGGCCCTGGTACTTTCAGACGCACGAGGTCGGACGGATTAGCATTAAAGGGCAGCTGTTTCTTCGAATTACACACGGTTTATGGTTTCTTGGTACTTTTGAGTATGTAGGTGAACTTTCAACCTACTCAAAAGTTTGCTCTTCGATTGTCAGATATCTCTTCTACAGCTGTTGTTTCGAACTTCGCATGTCTTATGGAGTCCTAGTACTTTTACTTAGGTGAATGAATCTTCAAGCTTGTTATTAGAAAACGGTGAGTAAAGGGGGAGAACGTATCAGTTAAATGGTACTAATTTTAATGTCGTGGTAGATAGACGCATGGCTAAAGCTATTTTAAATAGCAACTCAAAGCTAAACAATGCAAAATTTTATTTTTATTGCAATCACTTTAACTTTCTAATAAATAAAAAAATATGTGCAGCAAAACCCCCCACTGTATATTATAAAACATTAAATCAAGCCACAGCCTAAATCATTCTTAAGTTCAATCCACTCACTCAGCCACAGAGCAATTTCATTCAGTAGTCCAACTCAATTTTCTTGCACAAACACTGTTATGCCATGTACCAGTAGACAAATAGAAAGTCACAATGCTCTCAGGGCCGCCAGTACCACCGGAGAAGTCAAATAATAACTCGGAGGAAAAGAGACAAGTAGATGTAGAACCAAAGGGCGAGAAAGGGAAGGAGAATGACAATGAGAACAAGAACGACGAGGTTTACGACATACCAATAGGTAAGTGTTGGGTCTGGAGAAAATATAAACAAAAAAAATGGAAATGTCTTTTTTGTTTATTTATGTTCTATGAAAATATCAAGCAGACCTTTTATATTAAGCCTGTTCACACTATATAGAATTCACAGGCATATATTGAACCAATAATCCTGGTAAACCATAAATTATTATAAATTTCAAATACATATCTGGCAACATTGGAAACGTTCGGAAATGCATTGTATATTACATAGTTGTTTTCGTTTTTTGCATGATCATTGGTTTGTATTTTAAACAATTGTATATTAGCTAAAGTAAACTAAAAGAGTTTTTAAATGATTAGTGTGAACAGGTCTTCTTAAATCTTAGTAAATAACGCTCATCGGTGGGGGACCTAACAGCTCATCGCTTATATTGTAAGTTATACAATAACAGTAACTTGTTATATTATGTTTATAAAATATAGTCTCGGTGAATAAATTTTATGAAGAGTTAAAAAAAACAGTACAGTGCTACAAGGATCTTGTGGCTCTTGAATGACATTGACAGATTAGCTTCATTGGTTGACATTGTGTGAAAAACAAGATGGCGACCAACTGACGTTAATTCCGATTCTGACCACGTGGCCAACGATCCTTGCACAGATAAACAAAGAAATGTAATTATTTATTCATCGACGCTATTTTTTGATCTATAGACATATCTTTTATCCATGTGGTATGTATAATTTATATAATGCTATATTGTATTTATATTCACTCCATATAGGTTTATCGGCTGGTAATATACGTATGTAAATATCTTATAATATGGCTTTTACTTTTAATTTTGTGTGAAAACGATTTCGCTTTTTAAGTGTTTTTCGCGTGTATTTGTTAACCATTAAAACTGCTTTTGATATTTAAATATTATGTATGCAATATGCATTAGTTGTGTTTACCATGGAAAATGAGAAGTTTTTTTCAGTTTAGCGAGTTGTACTCTATTGATATCTCATTAAACTTAAAGATATCCCTTTAATGTACTTGGAGTCTTACTTAGTGCACTATGCGAAGATATCTGTTAGTATGATGCAATAGTACCTCATCCTATACTGACAAAACCATGTTTGAGTGAATCGCTGGCAAAATATTCACTTAATAAACTGCTGTTGATTGTCTGATGATGGAAAAGATTTCCACTAAGAGAAGAGAGAGGCGAATAGCACTTCATTTCAATAGGAAATGGCACTGACTGAACCTCTTCTTAATTCCCATGGTAAACTCCTTAAACTAACCTCAAAATAACGTCCCCTTGTACCCCGCTCCTTGTTGACACCTCGGTCCGCCCCCAGGGGCGACCCTAGCGGGCCTGCCGCCCGGCACACTGTACCGCGTGCGCGCCACGTACCGCTACACGCGCGAGGACTCCGACGAACTCAGCTTCGACGTGGGCGAGGTTATACGCGTCGTGGAGTACGACGATCCAGATGAACAGGTAGTTAGTACCTCTTTGATGAACTTTTTAGAGTTAAGTAAGCTGGTATGGTGAGTAAACGTGGCTGGCTTAGTATGCCGGCCACGTTACACTATACTGCATTTAAGAGGGCCTTTTTAGGCGTCACCAGTATATAAAAGTACTGATTCACAGACTTATTTAATAAAACAAAATGTTTTTGTTGTACATTTAAGATATATATTCACACCACTGACATAGGATGAGTTCTTAATAAAGTCTTATTGGGGCAATAAGGCCTTTCCTCAGCGATCGGTCTGTGCAAGTTAGCTATAATAAGGATCGCTGCGAGTTCCTATTGCCACGCCAACTTTGGACTGTTTGACACAAGTGACAGTTTGAAGTACATGCAGCGAAATAGGATAGTATGCAGGCTGTGGAAAAAAGGCCTAATATTTCGATATTCCATGTCTTCTTAATTTATTTCAAATTTTCGACATAATTTCGGAAACTAAAAAATAGCAAGCTAAAAAACCTTATCTAAAACAAATCGTCATCTTCTCACATTACAGGAGGAAGGCTGGCTGATGGGAATCAAAGAAACAACCAATGAAAAGGGAATGTTCCCCGCGAACTTCACGCGGCCAATATGAAGTGCTGCGACTTCACACCGCTCGCTACGAACCACGCCGTAGCCACACACATAGCCCACAGGCCCCATGAGTGACAAGACCTAACTCGATAGCATCGGTAACGTAACAACCGATATTTACTACGAACTTCCATCTACCGTATAATTTTGATTTAATAATCATCATTTTTCGTTTACAATTCAAAACTTTGTTTATAACGTTAGTCTAGTTGTTGAATGTTAATAGATTATATATTATTTATTACTTTTTGTGTTGTATTGCAACGAATTATGATAAATTGTAACCGTTTAACAACGTTTGTATATACAGTGTATGAGTAACTTCGTATCATCATTTAGTCACTGCTCGGTGTAGGGTTAATATTAATTAACTTATTGATTATTCCACGTCACATTTGTAGTAGGAAACACTGTTGAGATTGTAAGAAATCAATTTCTTTAACAAGACCATAGTTTATCAACTCATACATCATTGCAGCAATCATAATCATTATATTTGCAAGCAATCGTGATTCATTTTAATTTATACCATATGTGAAGGCTATGAGAGTCACATGTTTTATGCTCGTGACTGAAGTAAAATTATCACGAAGATCAATCGTAATTCAACGTGACAAGAATTAGAGTCAAGTGTGTTTCGTACTCCTTGATTCTTCTCCAATATTTATGACAATAATCTTCAACGATTATAAAATTGTATAATAATTAAAATCAAAATAATTGCTCATGTGTAAAGAAATATATTTTACATTTATAAAGTGACCTTAATTTTTTATTGAATAAATGAGAATTATTGACGAACAATTCGAATAAGTATTTCAAGTTATCAAAATATTTATACAGTATTATTTATTATGTATCAATTTTTATTATTCTAATTAATCCTGGTCCACTTTTTTCTTTGATATAACATTGTCTTATTGTATTGTGTTTACGAGTTTAAAAATTAACGCTTCCTCGAAATAAGCTAAAGCGAAACAACGGCTTTACAATTTCTATTAAAATATGAGATTATACTATTAAGCCTTTGCAGCATTTAAAGCTGCTTTTATACCATCACTTCGCCTTCCAATCTCTTATATTATTACATTTCCGACAACGCATTTCATTTCAATTATTAATTGCATTTTCAAAGCGTTCTTAACACATAATCATTATATAGAAAGGTTAAGTTTTAATGTATATAAAATTGATTTTAGTTTTTTTTTCTTTTGTTGACCCATATATTATCATATTGTTAATATAACATAGGGACTAAATCAATCGAATATTATAGCTTTTGAATAAACAACTTTTTCTGTCTAAGTAGGTTTATATATTTTTTTGGTTAAATTTAACTGAGATTAGAATCAGATACTAATATTATGATAGAGCTTATGAGTAACATCAGTATGAAATGTTTTCCACTGAAGATGTTTTGAGTAACAAACGAATTTGAATTTTATCATGTCATGATAAACATTCAAATTCGTTCATCAAATTAATGTCTCGAAAATTACATCGTATTGAAATAAATAATTTATTTATGAATATCTTCAGGTAGAAAATAAACATGAACCCGACTTTGTGTGCCCAGAACAAACATTGATATTAACGCCAGTGTCAAATGAGGTGCTTTGAAAGTGTACATAATTTATATATTTTACATTATAATCCCATATTTTAGAATAAGATGGTTTGAATTGTGTTCCATTTTGAAAATCAAGTTCCCAGAATGTTTCCTGTTGCCAACATTATGAATTATAGTTAGGCAACACTGACGATTAAAATTTTACCATTTTAACTTTTGTGAGTAAAAGAAACTCGATAAGTCGAGTTCCTTGTGTGTGGAATTATGAAAAAAATATGAAAACTAGTTTTATTTAACAATGTTTATAATGACGGGCCACTTTATCATATTGCCAGCAATTTATAGCTGCTCAAAGAATGTAGCTCCGCCTTTTATCAATCATTAGAACAATCAACTTTTATACAAATTTTTGAAAGACCTATAGACCTTATCAGATTTTAATATCAATTTTAGCGAACGACTGAAGTTTTTTGTAGGCAAGTGAAATGTTGAAATGTTGCGATATTGTGTAGGAGTTCAATCCGACAAGTTGAAAGTTGTGGCTTTATCGTCAGTGCCATGCAATGTCCATATGTAATGTTAATTTATAAGTTTGTTAGGACTTGTACAGTTTTTACAAGTGGAAAATAAAATATTTCGAAAATGATTGGTTTTTATTTCACCTAATTCCTGAAAAAATCCGAAAGCCATCAAAACTAATGTCTACAAATGTTATCAAAATACAAACAAAAACAGCTACACAAAATTACGCCCTCCCATAGCTATTCACAACCACTGGATTGTCCGTCGTATCCAATCGATACATCGTACTCTCGAAAATCGCTGTTCACAAAACCGAAGCTTCGATTGTGATTCGAGATGAAGATATCAATCCTACCGTCAGCTATTTGCTCTGTCGGAAGTGCAATCCAATCAGAATTAAGACGCCATTTTGTACTATACCATAAGCAAGAGTCGTTGCGTATCCATTTAAAATTAAAATCATTTTTAATGTGTTTATGAATAGCTATGCTATGCTCTCTTTCCTCCTACAGTCATATAAGCTGTCAAGCAGACGCAAGTAAAAACGAAAAAGAAACGTTTTACCCACCCACTTATCGGTTTTGTCAAGTGTACAAGACAATAAAAAATCGCCCAAGCAAGTGCGTGTTGATCCATGCATAATGTAGGGTTCCGTAGTTGCCCATCAAAATATGTGGACTTACTAAACTGGTTAAACCTTCCTGCTTACCTTTCTCCGAACGATGATTTTATTGTAATAATAAAACATTGCTTTTAAGGATTCCCCAAACATAACCACCCATTTTTTGTAACAAACGTGAATAAAACATTTGGTATTTGTATTAAGACCTATCCAACGACATCCCACACAAAGGGCTTCGCGAGAAAACAAAAAATCATCCCCACTTGTATGTATTAAAGATACCTTACAAAAAGGCTCGAGATTTTATTTTACCACTTCGTTGGCGTACGCTTATCTTTAAATTCATGTCAAATTCAGCTTTCTAGTTCTAAGAGGTTTTGAGCTATAGTGCGGACAGATAGACAGACTGACGGACATCATCATCATCATCATTCTCCTGCCCTTATCCCAATTTATTTGGGGTCGGCGCAACATGTCTTCTTCTTCCATACTTCTCTATTTCTCGTCATGTCAGCAGTCACCTCCTTTCTAGCCATATCATCCTTCACACAGTCCATCCATCGTTTCTTTGGTCTTCCTCTACTCTTATAGCCATCTACATTCATACTCAACATTTTTCTCACAACATTTTCTTCATTCCTTCGCATCACATGTCCATACCACGACAATCGATTACCGCACAACTTTTCATTTACCGGCGCCACTTTCAGACTTCCTCTTATGTACTCATTCCTTATTTTATCCATTCGCGTCACACCACACATCCCCCTTAGCATTCTCATCTCAGCCACATGCAATTGCCTTTCATTTATCCCTTTTGTGGCCCAACATTCTGATCCATACACGACAGCAGGTCTAACCATGGTTTTATAAATCTTCCCCTTGAGTTTAAGGGGAATGCGGGAGTCGCAAATTGTTCCCGTGACCTGCCGCCATTTCATCCATCCAGTGCTAATTCTATGCTTTACACTACGATCTATTTTGCCATCGCTTTGCACGAGAGAACCGAGATACCGAAAGTCGGAGCAAACTGGGAGAAGCACGCCATCTAGCGCTATGGCTCCAGAACTGGAGAGACCGCCGAAATCGCAAAACATGTATTCTGTTTTACTTCTGCTGATTTTCAGGCCAACATTCTCCAGCTTCTGTTGCCATTTCTCCAATCTGCTCTGGATCTCAGGTCCATCTTCACCGACAAGAACAATGTCATCGGCAAACAGCATGCACCAGGGTGCCTCTTCTTGTATGTCCGACGTCAGAGCATCCATAATCAACAAGAAGAGGTAAGGGCTTAAAGCCGACCCTTGGTGCAAACCTACAGCCACACTGAACTCATCGGTGTTGCCAGCAGCTGACCGAACGTAGGTACGAGATTGACTGTACATAGCTCGAATTAACTCTACATACTTCCCTGGTATACCTTTCTCTTTCAAGGCCCACCATAATACATCCCGAGGTACCCTATCATACGCTTTCTCTAGATCAATGAACACCATGTGCAAGTTCTTGTGTGCACGTCTGTACTTCTCGCACAATTGGCGAAGTGCAAAAGTGGCGTCCGTTGTTCCTCGACCTGGCATAAACCCAAACTGATTTTGGGTGATCTCACTCTCCTCTCTTATTCTTTTCTCTATCACTTTCTCCCATACTTTCATACTATGTGACATGAGCTTTATTCCCCGATAGTTATTGCAGTCTTGCACATCACCTTTATTCTTGAAAATGGGCACTAGCGAACTATTGCACCATTCTTCAGGGATTACTCCTTCATGCAACAATTTATTGAAGAATAAAGTCAGCCACATACATCCGTCTTCTTTTAAACACTTCCATACTTCAACTGGTATTTCGTCAGGGCCCATGGCCTTTCCACTTTTCATACTTTGAACTGCCTTCCTTACTTCATCCATACTAATTTCTCTCACTAATCCCATATTCACTTGACAGACTGACGGACATGGCGAAACTATAAGGGTTCCTTGTTGACTACGGATCTCTAAAAACAGAAGAAAAATGAGAGGGAAATCATACGAAAGTTCGAAGTCTATAGCTTGTACTAAACTCCGCAACAGAACCAAAAACACTATAGTTTCCGAACGAAAGATTAACTATCAGACACGATCCGTTCCACGTAAAATTTTCCGTTTTTGACATTTTCATGAAAATCAATAGACTGTTACGAATTGCTAAACGGAACGTAATTATATGATTGATTGATGTTCGCTATTTTGGTTTCGGTAAAAACTGCGGGAATTTTGTGTAAATGAAAAACATGGTGGTTGTTTCGAAATATGTGTTAGGAATGTGTGGATATATAATTCGAATGTTCCGGTAGCCAACTAGCAATGTTCTTAGCGGACAAAGTAAGTAAAACGCAATTTTAAAAACGTCTTACGCACAGTGGCTTTGTTGTTTTCGGTATCTCGGTGTTTTTCAAAGTTATTTAATTATTTTCAGGAACTCGAAGTGCAGTAATATCCGAGAAAACCTGTAAGGTAAGTAAACATTTTTATCGCAATAGGAAAACTGATCCTTTGTACACCGGTCGCGGGCGGGTCTTTATAATTTCTTTTCTTTTTTGTTTGCTAAACTTTTGTTTCGTTTTTGTTTATTTTTACTTTTTTTATTACTCACAGGGGATTCAACCAATGATTTTCGTGTAAGCGATATGGCAGAGAAGCAATGTCTTATTTTAGTAAGTTCTTTTTGTTTTTATTTAATTTATTATTTAGTTTATGTGTTTGGGTCGGCTGATTATATCTTATCTCTCTTAATTTAATAATAACACTATGCTAACCAAAATAAAATGACTAAAACTTTATTCTTAAACCTATGAAAACTTATAGGTACATAATCAAAAATAATAAATATCAAAGATTGTATTTTACAGAATTATACAAATAATTAAAAAAAAAAACAGTTTATGAGAAAATCTTTCATCCTTCCGGAAACGATAAAGTTTGTGGAAAAAGGTTATAAAATGTAATTTTTTTAAAGACGTTTCCCCACTCTAGGAATTTCTCCTGTATTGTGGGTGCGTTTACAAACATTTAAACTCACATACACAAATACCAATTTGATTTGTCATTTTATTTTCAACCTGATAAACTTTATCTGTACCTCGAAAAGCATGTTAATCCGTTGGTCCTGGCTGCCATATTATATTGATCTATGGCAGTTGTCACAGGTAAACTTTTTTTTTTTTTAAGGGAGCTATAGAATTAATATTAAAACAAATGTACATGTGTCAAATCAAATAATAAAGGTTTTTTATTTTATTTAAAAAATGAATTAAACACTGTCATTAATATGAATCCTACTCTTATATAATGTAAGCCTCAAACAAAACAGTTTCCACTTATATTGAAAGGCACCAACGCAATCTAAACCAAGTCAAAGTTACTAGCACGAGTAGTTGTACCAGCACTGGTAGCTAAAGTTGCCCATTCAAACAAGTTGTTGAGTTTTAGCTGCAAACTTTATATCTACGCTGTTGGACTTTATGTGGCTATTCAACGTGGAATACTTAGTTTGTGAAGTTTCTTTGGATTGCATGTAGTTACCGTTACCTATTTTACGTTGGCTATGAAATGTTTGCAAGTTTATTCAAGTAACTTAGGATTGAGAGACTTCTAACTATTTCTTGCTTCTTCTTAGCGTGTCGATGACAATTTGAATTAAGTCAGCCGAAAACTTGGCAACGAGTTTGATACAGGAGAGGCAGGACACGATATCAAGTACCCACCTACTCCATAGTTAGTGGGACAACACTATTATTTACACTCTATTTCTTGCTTGTAACTTATGAGCTCCGCTGCAATCTTGAAAAAAACAACATATTTTTTCGTGGATGTGACATGACAATGTGACGCTTTCTTATAATTATGTTTATACGTAATGGTTTTGCGCAAATTAGCTTCTTCTTTCATTTTCAAGGCGTCATGAAACAGGAGTTTTCAGGAAAGGTTTCAGGCATTCGGAGTAAAACATGGGATTTCCTCGCCAGTTTTCGCTTCAATTTTCCAGTCCAGTTCAACTGTTTAGTTCGATTTCTCATATTTATTGGCACTCCAAAAACGTAGTGAGCTCCCACTACACTACACTAAACTGCCGATAAAAATTGACCCCCCGCAATAAGGCCACGACTTAACACTTCGCAACCAGTTAGAAAGCACTATGTTTACTCCATCCAACCTTATTCTATTACCCGAGCTTCCACCTAACACATAAACACCTATATATGTATCTAGTCCACTTAGGATTATATAATGCGAACTGCATCAGACACCTAGTAACATGACAGTAATTAACAATTTCAGCGGCGACCCGTAAGCTCCGGTTGCCCGGTTGATGACCCGTTATTGTGTATTATCTGAGAAATGTTTGTGTGATGCGTTTATTTCGTAATCTGTCATCACAGATTACGAAATACAAATATGAAATAAATGAGAACGGACCTGGAATAAAAATGGAGAACAAGCTTTTGCCCGCGTTTGGGGTTGGGCCCCTTAGGGATCGAAAATTATCCAACGTTAACGTACCCCCGGGACGTAGGTAGAGGTAGATACTCTGGGTCAGGGCATTTACTGCTCGTCCTGTTATAATTGGACGTCACAGGAGCTGATGGAGAGTATACTGCAAGTGCCCAGCTCGTCACCAAATTTTGAATAGACTCAATTTAAATTGTCATCAGCATGTAAGAAGAAGAAAATCTAATTGCCAGATTTCATCCAATACCGTTCAGGAATGAAAAGGTAACAGACAGACCGGCGATCGCCATGACAGAGTTACTTTCGCATTTTAATTAGGCTTGGTTCTTGTACAACAAAGTACATCCCTACCATTGACTTATATATTACTGCGTAAGGACTGGGCGTACCGCATGTTACAATGACGCCTCGAACTTGGTCCTAAAACGGTATTTTCTAAGCCGAAGTGAACTAGTCCACGATCGGCTCTCTTCGGGTGCGGTCATAAATTTTATTATAAGCTTTATTTATGTTCTTTATACCTCGAAAATACCACGCCGCTTATACAAGGTTACGTTAACGAGCAGACTACACTGATTCTCTGTATGGCGAACGCGTCGAGCAAATGTTCAGACGACCGTATCTTTAGTTTTTATATCAATGATCCCTACTAAAATTCTGAAACTCGGCTAAAAAGGGCGAGGCTGCAACAAATAATATCCATTTTATTCCGACGAGAGCTTTCTGACGTTATTTCCGATTTCGATATAATAAACGCTCTGACATTTACATAGTTATAGAATATGGAACTGAATTGAGAGCAACATGCAGAGTATCTAGGTAGCTAGTATTTCACGATACAAGGTATTTGATGTTCGGAAAATGCCTTTTGCTATTCTATTGCAGTTTTTTTTCGGAGCACCAGGCTTGTTTATATGAAAGTTCGTCATAATAATGGCGTTATACATATATCCATATAATTTATGGCTATAATATTACTTATTGCAATGTTTATTTATGTTTTTATGTTGTGTGCAACACAGAATAAAAAATAAAAAAATATCCCTAATATTTAGGGGCTGCATTTAACAAAATCCATATCTTTTCCAGAACTTGGCGTGGATATCCTAAAATTTTAAAAGATTGCGGAACGTCAAAACAAAATTAATTACTTTGTCAGAACAAAAGAAAAGCGCTTGTTTGTATTGTCCCCTTGTTCTATCCTCGGTCCTCTCTAAACAAATACTCTCGCTGCGTCGTCGTTCAAATGTCCAAAATGTCAGGCAAATGTCAACAGTATCATTAGAATGTTTGTTTCTTTTGTTCACCGCTCTGTCCATCCCCTGTCTGGGTTCCAGGTGCGAAAGGGACGTCACCCTGTATTGGTACGTTGCACTCTTGAATTTACTTCATTTACCGCTGGGCCACGACTTACACTTTCAAGCGACACGCGTCTTGCGACAGTGACTGAGGAAGGAATACAACAGAAATTACTTAGTTACAGCAAAGCACGAGGCACCGGTGACGCGTTGGTATTGGTACCTACTCACGCGAACGATCAAGTAGGTACGTAATGTCCGATCAAGGCTTTGGTCACCTTTGACTAAGAAATCCTCCTTCGGCTTTGGTCAAAACTTCGGCCCTTTGTGTTGTTTCTTCGGTTCTTTGTAGACCTTTGTCTAGTAGGCACCTAAATTGAACGAATCCGCGAGAACGCACAGAAAGAGGCTTCGCGCGGCCACTCGAAACGAGTGAAACGCGCGAGTCGCTTGAAGCAAGTGGCATCAACCGAGGTCGTGAACTGGCGTACGCCTGGCCGTAGACTGTAGACGTGCTAAATCTTATCAGTGTGGTCTCTTTGCTGTGGGGAGAGACGGTATTACAGGGTCTCTGAACTTTAGGATGTTTCACTTTCACTGTCTGACCAATATTAAGCGTTCAACCTGACTTATTTAAATACCTAGTCTATTTTATTTAAAAGTGTATTTTTTTACTTGCCAAAGTGGTTAAAATAATTAAATGACAAGGGTATTAACAATAGGCAGTTTTAAATAGTGACGCTTGTTTGAAGAACTTCCCTTCACTTTAATGAACACAATTTATTGTTTCGGGATCAAAAGTGTTAACAATGCGCTTATTAAGATGATCAAATTTAATGACGAAAATATGCTTTCATCTTCATCATCTTCTTGCCGTTGTCCCATAATTCTTTTTTTTCTTCGATTCCCTTTTGTCAACCGTCACACTATCCTTTACTCCTTTATACCCGACTGCGGCGAAGCCCAAAAAGAGGGTTATGCGTGTGTTTGACCTGTATGTATGTCCGTTTCTTTGTTAACGGATGGACGAATTTATTCTTTCATATCATTCCTTTTACCATTCACACAATCCATAAATCGCGATAAAATGTGCCTTTATCGCAATTTTAACGCAATAGTTACTCATACTAATAATTACAATATTTACTTCGCAACGAGCTTGTTTTTTCCTATTACAATTATCATTACTTACTAAACATTTTCTTCACACAAAATGTCTATAATTTTCCTCCCTAAGTGTTCCATAGTTGCCTCACTGCCTCTACTCGAGTTGTTGCTCCATTTGGCAAGCACGGGGCATCGTGCAGTCATCTAGAATGCATAAACATGTAGGACTTGAAAGTCGGCCTTAAAAAGTTTACTCAATTTGCGCTATCTAGAGCTTTTATGTCAGTTTTAATTTTGAAGCAGAAGTTTTTAATCAATTTGGAATTCGAAACTTTTTAAGTAATTAATCTTCTTCACATAATTTATAAATTGATTGAATTATAGACAATGGATTCTGAGAGGTTAAACTATTGCTCTTCCATACTTTTTTTTTAGCTTTGTCCCACAAAGAATTTTCACCGAATCGTGGGCACCTTTAGAAACATTTAAACTCACATACACCAAACAGCCTAGACACGAAAATACAATTTGTAGGTTACACAAATATTCATTGCGTGCGGGGATTAAACCCGTGACACGCAGCGGCACTTGATCATTCAGCCTTATTCCTTGTAGAATATGACAATGGATTATCTATTCAAAGTGCTATTTTTTTAGTTACGTCATTAAGATTTGCAGAACTACTACCAAAATACACTTCCATGAAAGCATAAATAAATTAATGGCGGAAACTTTACGACCATATCCGTATTACAAACATCATAGTCAATTTATGAAAAGAGCAAATAGTAAAATTGTGACCAAACTGTCAGTGATGCTGTCATACAGCTCATACACGAGTTGGTCCAAGATCAAGTCAATATTGATCCATTCTATTATAGTCACACGGATGAAGGAACATTTCATGTAGAGTAAAACATATAAGTAAAAGAATGAGCCTATTAATTATTTCTACTATAATTTTCATTTTTCTTTGGTTTTGTGAAAAATGTTTAGCATTTAGGAGGATTATTTCACTACTGGTGTTCCGTGGCCCTGGAACATGGCTGAGAAGGAACATGTGTGGGCTTTAGTCAGTACAAATTTGACAGTCCCCTCCGCTCCGCCCAGATCATTTGATGACTTCCCACACGAAAAAAAAGGAACACTAATATTATAAAGAGGAAAGATTTGTATTTTTGTGTGTGTGTGTATGTTTGTAATGAATAAAGTTAAAAACTACTGAACCGATTTGAAAAATTCTTTCATCATTGGGAAGCTACACTATTTCCGGGTGACATAGGCTACTTTTTATCCCTGTATTCCCGCGGGAACGGGAACTACGCGGGTGAAACCGCGTGACGTCCGCTAGTGATCATTAAATCGATTTATACAAACACCTTTAATTTATCACTTTCAATAAGTACCTACTCACCTAATATTTTTTTATAAATTAGACTGAATAACTTTATTTCTACGTTGTACAAAAAACTATAAGTAGGTACTAGCTTTGCGTGACTTATTTACATACCAAATGGCATAACAAAACAATAGTAACAACAATAAACAACTCAATCAAAACAGTTTAACTGTAATAACAAATATAATAGTTTTCAATCTTGTCGTCGGCGAGCGAGCATTTCCCTCGGGTTTTCCAAACAGTATCAATTTGTAACTCTGCGAGAGGCAGAATGGACGATACGTTTACGTTAGTCTTGGCTGAGCAAGCGTGAGGAAAACCCGCCGTTCCCGCCAACGCGCGCCTTCCCGCGCTTTCCGTAATAAATAAACCGCGTAAAAAATTTTATTTCGTTTTTCTCTTGTAATTTGGTTTTTTCTCTCGTTTGATTGCTGCGTGCTGTTTTGTTTTTGTGTTTGTGATTCAGAAGTTTTACATAGAAAGAGTGAGTAAGTACTTATATTTATTTTTGAAAAAAACATACTGCGCCCGACAGGGTCCATAATTAGTTGTTTATCACCTGCAAGTGTTTATTATGGATGGCAATAAACAATTTGAATTGAATTGGAATTGAAGTGAAATAAATTGCATTGTTAAAATAACAGAAATCTTACAGATTCATTTTTAGTTACTTATTCATTTATTTTAAATAAATATTTTCATGGTCTCTTTTCCCATCTCTATTAATATTTTTCCAATCTGTAACTCTGCTACAGGCAAGTTTATAAATTGACACCGATTTACGCCGAACTAGTAAAGCGATCGAACCATTCGATTTTCTAATTGGTCATTTGGTACCGCAAAATATTACCACGTTGTAGCTGGTCCAAATGTCCTATATTGAATTTGCTCAGGATTCTGCACCTGAGCACCAAGAGGTCCAAGTTCCGGACGTTTGTGGTCACCTCGTATAAATCAATGAGATTTCGTGCTTCCGAAATCCGGCTAGGAACCTAGGGACATCCGGGTGGGGTGGACCTACGAAATGTATTTAGATGTATGAGCGGAACCAGTAATCGTGGTCCTAAGTTTGTCTTACTTATGTGATCGCCAATAGGTACTTGTACCTAAAAACAAGAATAACTGGATAATAATTTGTGTTTTTAAGTATACAGGTTGTAAATCAACCCATCACACAGATATCAACCAAACATTGTGTTCATCAAAGTAATTACCCCTACGCAAAATTTTTTGCTGGGCAACGACTTTTTTTTTTTTTTTTCAAAAATCACTTTTTACGGTAAAACTCAATGTAGCACTGTTAAAACATTGTGCTAGTGGATGCTATTGTTGAATAGTAAACGGGTCATGGAGGTACTTTAAGTAAAGTTATAACCTAAAATACTAGTATTTACAAAAACAGCTGTGAAAAATTTGGAACTTTGACCCCCAATATCTCCGTAACTAGGAGGTTCCCAGGTACGGCCTAGAACAAAAAAAAATTGCAGTGGTGGGGAGAACAAGTGCCCTTCGTTTGCGTTATGGGTACTTTTACACCCTATATAGCCTAACTTAGCCTAAAAAATGCCAACTAGAGAGAGCGAGCGGTGTGTAGCCTTTTAGCACGTTTTGGGTAGAAACTGAGACTAGAATGACTGTACTCAAAGATTTTATGTATCTGATTTTGATTGTTATTTTTTCAACCATCAACGATTCTTATACACTTTTCATTTAATTTTACTTCAAGCAGAAAATCATTGATCTGAAAATTAAGTTTATAAACGTTTTACTTCGAGCAGAATATTATATTTTTATTTTGTTATAGTGTAGTTATTTATAGTTTTATTTAATTGATTCATTGACGAATTATTCATTACAACATTCGCTTACTAACAAATACTTAGTAGAATGTTAGGCGCACTTGAAGTGTGAAAGTCGGTATATTTCCCGGTTCGTTATACAGGTTACAATTTAGCTTTCTCCATTCATGCTTTGATTCAACGATAATATTTAAGACCCGATTGCACCACAAATCGTAAAATGTTATTTTATTTACCCACCACCATTGATATAGAAAAAACCCCACCACCTTATGCTAAAAGTGCATATATTTAATATATTTCTATGTTGCTGCCATTCCTTTGAAGATAATAGAGATTCAATGATGAAGAAAAAGAAACAGACAGACAGACAAAAAATAAAAAATGTGGTTTTGTTATACGTACAGTACTTACTGCCATACAGGGTGTAAACGAACCCTTCACGCATCCGACAACCAAGCATCTGTACATCAAACTAAGTACCCCTACGGAAAAATTTTTGCTGGGAAATGACTTTTTTTTTTTGGGTCAAAAATCACATTTTACGGTAAAACTCAAAGAAGCACTCTTAAAACATTGTACTAGTGGATGCTTTGAATAGTAAACGGGTCATGGAGGTAATTTAAGTAAAGTTAAAACCTGAAATACTAGTATTTACAAAAACAGCTGTGAAAAATTTGGAACTTTGACCCCCAATATCTCCGGAACTAGGAGGTTCCCAGGTATGGTCTAGAACAAAAAAATTACCGCAGTGGTGGGGAGAACAAACGCCCTTCGTTTGCGTTAAGGGTACTTTTATACCCTTTATATGCATTCATAGGTACAGTAAAAACGTTATTTTGATACTAATTAAAAAACAAACACTTAAATTATATTTATTTGTACAGATTCTTAAATAACGGGAAATAAAGGAAGGATCAAGGAAATGAAAACCTTGGCTTCCCATAGAAATATTCAGCGTTATAAAAAAAATCATCAAACATTTAGTTCATTGTTATCGAAGATAATTATCACATGTAATCATACCATTAAAAGTACTGTAGAAGCCATACTCTACGTCTGCATTAATGTAATTCCATGTTTTAAATAAAACCATCCCATCTGAATCATGGTTTTAATTATTCAATAGCCAATTACACAAACAATGTTTTGTAAACAATTGATACGTACTTTTATACGCATTAGTAACATTCATTAAATGATGTACGAGCCTTATCATTTGACTGATAACGTAAAGGTCTTTGTCCATCAATCGGACGCGACGTTGTAATTATGATTTATTGCAGACTAGCGGACGTCACGTGGTTTCACCCGCGTAGTTCCCGTTCCCGTGGGAATACAGGGATAAAAAGTAGCCTATGTCACCCGGGGATAGTGTAGCTTCCCAACGGTGAAAGAATTTTTGAAATCGGTCCAGTAGTTTCGGAGCCTATTCGTTACAAACAAACAAATCTTTCGTCTTTATAATATTAGTGTAGATTTTTGCAATATAGCAAATTAGCAATCTATATATTTTGCAATAGCAATGTTTTGTATAAAAATGTGAGGAATGATGCATTGTTACAAAATAAAGGTTATTTTTTCTTATCATCTTTTTTTCGTGGGAACTAATAGCACTTCATCTTTTAAGTATCCTTCAGACGGTCGAATTCATTTGTGGATATTTTTGGCGTAGGTATTTAATTTAAATCATCTGTATCCGTCTCAGAACAATGTTTTTCCTTTACTTAACATAACATCACGCTTGTTACCGCCAAGGGTTAGGCAGAGTTGTACCTAATAGTACACCCACATTTTGTCAGTTACGTTAAGTCCCTTGTTATAGAGAGAGAGCCTATTGCCATCAACCGGGCGCAAATCCAGACTACGTTACTGCTACTGAGAAATTCCTAATTGAAAAACCCAACTCTGAAAAAAAAACGACTGCCTCGTTGGTCTAGTGGTCGCAAGCGCGACTGCTGAGCATGAGGTCCTGGGTTCGATTCCCGGGTCGGGCAAAGTTTTATTGGCTTTTTCCATCAGGAATTTATCAGTAACAGCCATGGAGTCTGGATTTGTGCCCGGTTGATGGCTATAGGCTCGCCCCCTATTACATGGGACTTAAACATAACTGGCGAAATGAGGGTGTACTATTAGGTAAACCTCTGCCTAACCCTTCGGGGATTACAGGCGTGATGTTATGTTATATTATGAAAAACCCAATAACACTTTGCCCGACCTAGGTATCGAATGCAGGACCTAATGCTCAGCAGTCGCGCTTGCACCACTCAACCACCGACGCAGTTATTTCTATAATTATTTTGAATTGCTGTAATGTTTTATTTGGAGGAGCCCGTGGCTTAGTAATAACTGCCGCTCGAGTCGATCTTTATGTTGGTCCGGGGATGGATGAGCAATTGTCCACCCATTACATATACCGAGTTTCTCCGTGACTCGGATAGCACGTTATGCCGTTTGTCCCGGCTGCCATAATAATATATAGTTCTTTGACAGTCGTTACCGGTAGTACGGGGCTGCAGGTTGTTCGAAAGAGATACCGTGGCCTCGGCTCAAGGGCTAAGAAAGAACATGGGTGTGTGGTTTTTAGTCAGTAGAAGTCTGACACTTCTTATCGCTCTGCCCAGAGCGGGAGGATTCATTTGATGATTTCCCCACCCCCCCCCCAAAAAAATAAAAAAGGCAAAGTATTATTTGCTTTTTTCATCAAGAATTTTTCAGTAGCAACCACGGAGTTTAGCTTTGTGCTTGGTTGATGGAAATAGGCTCGCCCCCTGTTACATCGCGCTTAAAAATAACTGGAGAGATGTGGGTCTACTATTCAGGACCTCCTCCTCCTCCTCCGCCTACTCCTCCTCCGCCTACTCCTCCTCCGCCTCCTCCGCCTCCTGCTCCTCCTCCTCCCCCGCCTCCTCCTCCTCCGCCTCCTCCTCCTCCGCGTCCTCCTACTCCTCCTCCTGCGCCTCCTCCTCCGCCTCCTCCTCTTCCGCCTCCTCCTACTCCTCCTCCTCCTACTCCTCCTCCTCCTACTCCTCCTCCTCCTACTCCTCCTCCTGCGCCTCCTCCTCCTCCTCCTTCTCCTCTGCCTAACCGATCAACGATTACAGGCGTGATGCTATGTGTTATTTACACCACATAACTTGGTAAACAAAACCCCAGCCTTTTTATTTTGTACATAGCTATAGATACAGTGCAGGGCCTAACAAATAAATCTAAAATTATGTAAAATTCCTTCAAACTTATTGAAACAAAACCCAATTAAATTCGCCTAAATTGCGTGGGCTGGGGTGGGGGGTATTCAAAGGCTTTGATTACGTTAGTATCTGCACAAACATTGTTAATTTCAACTTTTGTCATAAATTGGACAGTTGTGTGACAAAGTTGAGTTCTGTCCGTTGATTCCCGTGACCATACAACGTTATATTTTGTTTCCTGACTAAAAAAATATGATTCTGTTAAGTCCGTCAGTTAGATTATTAATAAAATATTGGAAACGTGTTTTTTGTTTTTTCAAATTAATAGAAATTGACAAACATAAAATGCGTCAAAGATCACGAGTGACTTGTGACGTCACTACGTGGTAAAACTTTTACTGCAATGTGACGTCACCTGAGTTTTCGAAGCACTGTATAGTCTTCACTTTCTTCAAAAGTATGGTTTTAATATATATTTTTGGACATTTTTCTGACGGACTAATAGGATTTTTTTTGTCAACTACCCTATTCTGAATTGTTTTGAATTAAATAATATACCATGTATACAATGCCATGAGTAGTCGTGGGTAATTACAGAGAGTTGCATCAAGTATTTACTTAAATCATCACTACATATTATAAAATAAAGTCCTCCGACGCGTCTGTCTGTCTGTCTGTTCGCGATAAACTCAAAAACAACTACACCGATTTTCATGCTGTTTTCTCTAATGGATAGAGTAGTTCTCGAGGAAGGTTTAAGAAATTCAACCTCGAGCGAGTTAAATAGGGGATGAAAGTTCGTAGGTCTGTCTGTCTGTTTGTTCCGGCTAATCTCTAAAACGGGTGGACCGATTTTGACGGGACTTTTACTGTCATAAGGAGTAACTTATGATAAGTACTTTTATTTTAGAAACAGGATAAGGGTTCCGTACAAATAAATTGAAACCCTTGAAATTAAAAAAATAAATCAAACAGTGAAGTAAAATTTTTAAAATAATAATTAAACGCAAACGAAAGTCGCGGGCAACAGACAATTTTAAAGCATATTAAAACGAGAACCATTCACTTTTCACAATTTAAGATTTTTCTGGACTTCAAGAAGAATACCTACTGACATAAATAAAAACAAATGGAAGAGGAAGACATGCTGCGCCGACCCCAAATGAATTGGGATAAGGGCAAGAAAATGATGATGATGGTAAAGAAAAACAAATCAATGTGATTAGTCAAGTGAGCAATAAAATAAAAAATCATATTCAAAATTTTCTAGTAGGTACTAAGAGTTTGAGTAATAGTGCGGACAGACAGACGGACATGGCTAAGGGTGTTGATTACGGAACCTTAAAAATGCGCTTGTTAAATAATAACTTATATAATATTACTATTATCAGAATGTTTTTATTAGGTAGGGAAATATTCCAATTTATACCGTCTCGGTCAATAGGTCAAATATACCTTCTACATTACATTCGTTGAATAACTTCAGTGACGGGCACAATGGTAACAATATTTAATTAAAATTGTTACTAAATTAATTATGTATACCTTTTTTTTTTTTGGGCGCGTGGAAAATCATCAAATAACCCCTCCCGCTCTACTTCAGACTTCTCTACTACTTCGCGCAGACTTCTACTGACTACTGGCCCTTGGGATTCGGAAGGCCCCCCTTCCGAATTATGTATAGGTACCTGACAGTGGATCAATTATTCACAGTTCCTCCAGATCTTTCACAAATAAATAAATAATTTAATCTTGAATTTTATAACAATATATTTTAATGTAAACAAGCGAGATCCCTCACTCGCACATAATCTTTCAGAACTAAGATTAAGCGATGTGTGTTTAGCCAAAATTAATTAAATGTTTTTTAAATCAAAAGTTTTTTTTTTGTTTTACTTAGGTTCTAGCATGTCACTTATTTTAGTATAGAATAATCAGTGTACAATATTCCCACCGCTGGGACTCCAGGCCTCCTCTCTATGACAGGGAATGGACTATAATCCACCACGCAGGCCCATTGCAGTTTGGCAGATGGTAGATACACATGTCTTCGGATTTTTGATGCAGGACCTGCCGGTTTCCTCACCATGTGTTCCTTCACCGTTTTGAGAGCAGCGGTGATGAAATAAATTACATAAATAATTGCGCCTGCCTGTGTTCAAACCCACGACTTGTACTGCTCGTAAGTCGAGGCTGCCACCACTGAGCGACCGCTGCGTTCTATCAAATAATCATCATCACTACATAGTATAAAACAAAGTCGCTTTCGCTGTCCCTATATCCCTATGAATTCTTAAATCTTTACAATTACGCAACGGATTTTGAAGCGGTTTTTTTTAATAGATAGAGTGATTCAAGAGGAAGGTTTTAGTATATAATTTGATTGACATCCACGCGGGTGAAGCCGCGGGCATCAGCTAGTTATGTATAAGTACTACTTACATACTAGCTGGTCGAATAACTTCAGTGACGGGCAAAATGCTAACAATCTTCAATTAAAATTTAACAATACTAATTATGTATTCTGGTAGTACGTCCTAGCGCATGTAATGTATTTTGGTATGCCAAAAGCATTTTACCTATTTTATTATGTCGCATGACGTTAACCATGGATACGATGATTCCAGCATTCTTTTAAAAAAGTGTATATTTTTTTGAGTCAGTTAGTTAAATAATTAATAATATAAGTATTCTTCTCTATAGAGATCTACGCTATGGAATTTCTTGCCCATTCTCTAAAGAGATCTGCAATTTGAAATGGCAATGGCAAAAATTATTATAGCGTATAAAGCCTTGTGACTGTGACTCTAGCATGCTTTTTTTTTACATTCAAAAGTGCTTGTAATGAACTACTTACTTAATTAAAATTGATTGATTTTGCGTTTGAAATTTAAATTGACTGCGAATTTACAAAAGCAGTTTGACATCTGACCTTTCCCTGAAATGCAATGAGCATGGGGTGTTCTGTGTTTATAAAAGATAGTTGCGTACATCATATATTGTACAAAATGATAATAATACAGTGGTTGTGATTAGTGATGTTCAATTCCGCTATAAATTATAAAAGTGATAAAGACTATTGAATATATTTTTATAACATGTTATTTTATATGTTATAATTATAACTTGTAACAAAGCTCGGCAGCAATGTGAACGCGGAGACGTTATCAGTTTATTCGGCAACACGCTAAATGAGCGCAATGATGTGCAGTGAATGTTGTCTCGTAGTGGAACGAACGAATATAATAATATCGCTTGAAGTATTTGTATAAAGTTATAAACAGTTGTATTGTATTAACTAATTCATACCGTGTAGCCTAATCAGGCTACACGCATTGATATAAAAACTAAACGCAGTAATATATAAGTCAATGGCTACACGGTACGAATTGGTTCACCAATCAGTGATTAGCCAGTCAGGAAGTTGGTAGGGGCTGACTGCCCTATGCCTAGGCTACGCTAGATGTACATTAAAGTACCGCCAATCGTGGAGTCTATTAAGGTACCGCCACTCGTGGAGTCTATTTAAATGCACGCCAGCTTCGTTTCTTCTTCATTATTCCTTATCTAAGGCTTTCTAATCTCTCCTGACCCATTTAACTGTTGGAGGCAGCTTTAAAGCTAATTAGCAAGTGCTGCCAAGTGACAAGAAGAAGTTTTTGAGTAGTTTTCTTGCACTCTTATCAGTTTAAGTGTTTCTGGGATTGCATTCAGACCAAAACATTCTTTATAATTACGAAGTAGATTACGTTGTTATTTGTTATTGTGTTTTTGTGCAAAGAAAATAATCTAACAAGGCTACAGTCCTATAGCCCTTGAGTCACACATTTTTCACTGTAACTATTATACATGGTGAATACCATTGATATAAAAACTAAAGATACGGTCGTCCGAACATTTGCTCGACGCGTTCGCCATACAGAGAATCGGTGTGGTCTGCTCGTTAACGTAACCTTGTATAAGCGGCGTGGTATTTTCGAGGTATAAAGAACATAAATAAAGCTTTTAATAAAATTTACGACCGCACCCGAAGAGAGCCGATCGTGGACTAGTTCACTTCGGCTTAGGAAATACCGTTTTAGGACCAAGTTCGAGGCGTCATTTTAACATGCGGTCCGCCCAGTTCTTACGCAGTAATATGTAAGTCAATGGTGAATACCCAAATAATAATCTATTAAAATAACGGTACCTACCAGCAGGGGCGGATCTTGAATTTGTGGGGCCCTGGGCTAATACTGCTTAGGGGCCCTACCTAATTACTCAACTAATTGCCATTTTGACAAGAAACTGTTTTCTGTAGTGATATAGGTAGGTATATGTAATGTAATATATTTTATTTCGTGGTGATCTTCAAATAATTATTATTGACATAGGTAGTAATTCCCTTACGCCGTATTAACACCGCGATTTTAGATTAAAGAAAATGAATATTTTTTAAAGATTGCAACATTTGCATCGTCCTTTCCCGTTTTGACATAATTATGAAACGTCACTTTTCTTTTTCGCGCGTTAACGACACCGCAAGAAAAAGTTCTTTCTCGTCAAATTATTCGCTTAAAAATAAGTTTACGTTATATTCTACCGAAATAACAAAATAGTGAGTGACAAAAAGTGTAATATGTGCAGCATTAGTGAAAATCGTAAACCTGAGACGCAGAAATCTGAGCAAATACCTACAGACAACGCTCGCGCAGCCGACCACAGCGGTGAACTTGGATGTAACCATTAGGCGTAAGAATGCCCGGCTATAACTGACCTATACGTGACCGGATACGTGATATCTACAGTGCTTATTCAAGCGATACGATGGTCATTAACACTGTAAACCACATGTGTGCTGTAAGCTTCTTAAAGCTTTTTCCAGTGGGTGCGCGACACCCCAGTAACATATATTTCCTATGTACTAGCTGGAATTTGAACTATCAGTGCGTGACACGAGATGTCCTTAGCAAAGTCATTGGACTATGCTTACACTGAAAATAACTATACTGGGTATAGCAGGTGAGCTACATTTCCATGTAAGCATATACCCTATGTTATTAACTGCATAGCAAACTATCAGTGTGTGGCACGAGATGTCCTTAGCAAAGTCATTGGACAATGCTAACACTGAAAATACCTATACTCTGCATATCAGGTGAGTTACATTTCCGTATAAATTTTAAGCATATACCCTGAGTTATTAGCAGCTTACCAAACTATCAGTGCGTGGCACGAGATGTCCTTAGCAAAGTCATTGGACAATGCTAACACTGAAAATACCTACAATCGGCATAGCCGGTTTTCGGAGTTCCATCTCCATGTGATGTTTGTGTGTTTTGAGTCATCATCATTCTCTTGCCCTTATCCCAATTCATTTGAGATTGGCGCAGCATGTCATCTTTTATATTTCTCTATTACTTGAATGATTCCAACGGAAAAACTACCATCCAGAAATATGCTTTGCATGAAAACATATATCCAACGTTACTAACCACATAGCAAACTATCAGTGCGTGACACAAGATGTCCTTAGCAAAGTCATTGGACAATGCTAACACTTAATACCTAGAATAGACATCACAGGGGAACCCTATTCTACTATGAACTTCGGTCAGCTAAATTTATAAATATGCTTTTTAACCTATGAGCATGATGGTTGCGAGACAACCTTGCTTATCCAATGTGCAATATAGTCTTGCTAATGCATATACTCTTGCAGTGAATGGGGACCATACTTTGCCACCTGGTTTCCTATCAGCAAGTAAAAGTTAGGTCAGTGGGTCGTCTTAGGGGCGGTTACTTGGCTGCCTTATTTGTATTCTACTGGCTGACACACATTTGTCATGATTGCACATGCTTTAGTATGAGATATTCTCTGCATGTTATGGCCACATTACTGGACATGGACCTGGTTGTTTGAAATAAAAATATATTATTATTATTATTATTATTAAGTGAAATCTTTTCATAGCTTCTTCATCGAGTATGATATTATGGAAGCATCATTGGTTATAAATCAAAGTTACATAATTATGCATGTAACCAACCAAATGCAAAACTGGCGAAATGTGGGTGTCTGACACCTCTGCCTAACCGTTCGAGGATTGCAGGCGTAATGTTGTGTTATGCAAACAATGTTTGTATAACTGTTTATTTTCTGAATAAATTAAATAAAACATGGTGGTAAATGCACTGTAATGTCCCAATACATAAAAACTATTAGTATTGAGTGGGAAAAGGTTTATAGACTGACAAAATTTCGAGGTCTTAACAGCCTGTCAATGTACAGATGACCTTATCAACCAAACCCTTTTTAGTTCCAAATCAAATTATTTCCACTCCGAGACCCGACCCCCTCTTAGGAAAAGATAATAGTACCATTATATTGTAAGGCCCAATGTAAAATAACAACCCTAATAGTAACTCGTTGCTATACCTAGCAATCTATGGCTTCAATATTAAATTAATCATGTTGTAATTTATTTCTGCCTAAGAGTATTTTCAGAGAAAATCACTTAAACCATACTTAATAATAACAAATAACTTGTTATGTCTGATGAATTTATCATAGATACGCTAGATATTCATAGATAACACTCAAGTATTGTATGCAGTAAGCATGTAACCTGCATTAAATAATATTTAATTCCTGAGGAGATGGGCAGACCTAAATTACAGCATAGTAAAGAAGAATGTTAATTTGTTATCTGGGCACAAAATGTACACACTTGATAGTACAAGTATGTACTAAAGTGATATAATTGAAAACAAGGGGGGGAGGGTGCATGGGAGTGCTAACATGGAGGGATTGTGGTTAGAACATCAAGACATCAGGTGCCATATGTTTTACGTAACAAAATTGCTGGAGCTTTTATTGATAAGGATATTATGTCAGAGAACTCTAATAGACAATGTGTGGGGGAAACTTAGTAAGTTTTCCTATATTCTTTATAATATTATGCTGATTAAGATTATAAATAAAACCGCACTGCTGGTAGCTTACCACGGTTTGGTTGTCTTTACTCTGCAGTATAGACTTATATTTTGGGGTAATACTTTTATAAGTATTATTAAGATAAGTAAATCATGAGCCTGATTGGAGCTCATTCAAAATAAAATTCACAAAATCATGCAAGCAGAATTTTTAAAATACCGACAGTAGACACTGTATATTTATGAATCATGTATTTTTGCTAAAAACAATATGCATTTATATAAATCTGTCGAAAGCCTATGTTGCTCAGATAAATTTCACACATTGCTGCATGCATCACAAAAGTGTATATTTTTGCAATGATGACAATCTGGGCGCAGATTGTACACTAAAATATATACGCAAATTAAAGACAGTAAAAGCCTCAATGAATTTAAAAAACAGATTCTTACCATTATTGATAGACAAAGTGAAAACTGTTACAGTATTGACATTTAATTTGCCAAGTTGTTGGTCATCTGCCTCGTTGAGCTATGGTTTGCAAGCACTGCTGAGAATGAGGTTCTGGGTTCTATTCGTGGATCATGCAAAGTGTTATTCCATCAGGAATTTCTCAGTAGCAGCCACAGAGTATGGATTTGTGCTCAGTTAATGATAATAGGCTCGCCCCTGTTACATGGGACTTAAACATGATGATGATGAATGTGATGTTATGTATACTTATGTGTCTATTTACATTAACATTTTTACTTACATCGTCAAAACTTTGACATTTGATGCATGTAATTTTAATTTTTAGTGAACCAGATTCTATTGTAATGTTTTTATTTTACTTTTTTGAAGCAATTTAATTTTATGTACCTAATTGGAGAAACTTTATGTGTGCCCAATAACATAGATATTATTTACTTATGATCACAAAATTAATGAATTTGAATTCCGATGGAATATATTTTATATATTATACCACCTACTATTTACTTATGATCACAAAATTAATGAATTTGAATTCCGATAGATTCAGGGTGATAATATAGAGCAAATTTTAAAACAAAGATATTTGTTATTCTGCAAGCTCTAATTTTTACCCATTGGAGTAACAAAACAGTTGTTAGGAATATCAACCACAAATATTTTAAAGTTTCTTATATTTCAAGTGAAACTGGTTTTTTGAACTCCATATCTAACTTCATACAGTACAACACAAACAGCAGATCAAATCAGAGCTGACATCAGACATATAACAATCTATAATTATTATTTTATTATAGTTATCAATTCAACATGCACTATATCCTTAAGGTTATAATACTAAAGCTCTATTGTACCTAAAGTAAGGAAGTCATAAGTACCTAGGCGTTTTATCACCAAAGAGTGATATAGTAGGCCTATAATGGTAACCATTGTTACTGCTTGTACTATAAAGGTTTTTAACAGAGCATTTTGGTTCTATAAGATTAAATAGAATTTAATTTTTATAGTTTACCTGTTAGAACGCTTACAGGACCATACGAATCGTTAAAGTGTTGCATAGTAAAAAAAAAAAAAAAAAAAAAATGGTCATTTGGTGCTACTTAGTACTAAAGACGACCTAACAAACACTTTTATTTATCTATTATGCACTAATAATGCGTAAAAATAAGTTTTACAGTTCAAGTACTGTAACAGTATCGAAAATACTATTCAAGGATCAATCTGCACTGTACCTTACACAACCACTACGTAACCTTTTAACTTCTTAAAAGTTCTCTCAACGTCGCTATGGGGCTAGTTCTGTAAAAGTCATAACAACTCTTCTAGAGTACTAAATAGGACCCCTGGTGCAGCTGCTACATAACTTAATAGCTCTATACGTGAGTTTGTGTTACTGCTACGAGACAAGAGATGATCTAATTCGTTTTTGGTGAAAATATGGCTGCCATTTTCTGCCATGATAGCACATTGACAACACGGCAGGAGCCAATGTGTAATAGCAGCCTGCATAGTCGGGACAAGTACTTATTGTATTAATTTAAATTTAATTAAAACATAAAAAAATATGAAGGCGCATTGTCAAATTTGAAATCAGCGTAATGATTTAATTGATACAATTTTTTTTCGCAAGTGCAAGTTACGGCAGAGTAACGGTCCATGAATGTTTTGTGTTTTATCCTTTTACCCGACTGCAAGGGAAGGGTTTTTCAATACAAATGTTACGTTTAGCAGCAATGGAAAATGACTAAAGCATATGTTACCGATATTATTTGTTTTCTTGGGGAACACTCACGACAAGTGTGATAAAACACATCACTGGAATTGTTTACAGTGCAAAATACAAACATGTTTTGGTTGCTTTTATAGTGCAAATTTGTCACCATGAGACCCTTTATGTAATGTTTATTTAGGGTTTTGTAAACGTTTTTTTCATAGTAGTAGTTAGTACACTCTAATACATTATCAGGACTTTTATAGTACCAAATTTCGTTACTTGGGTAATGTTCACAAATTGACATCCAGAATTATTTGTGTTTTAATTACTTATTGAATTATTGCAGCAAACTCTAAACATCTACCTATGTCAATAATAATTATTTGAAGATCACCACGAAATAAAATTGGGAATCAAACGAGCTTACCTGTTAAGCGAAGTCTTGATTCTAATTTTATGAGTGGTGATCTGAAAAATAATTATTACCCACCCACCACTAGCTAACAACCCCAAAGCTGCAATAATTAATCTACCTAATTCAATGTTAACCTTTCAGGAAATCAAAATGAATGTAGGCATTTGGAACTACTCTGTATAGGAAACAGAGTTTGTTCCTAATGTTATGATCTCTAAAATAAGTGACGTTTCATAATTATGTCAAAACGGGAAAGGACGAAGCAAATGTTGCAATCTTTAAAAAATATTCATTTTCTTTAATCTAAAATCGCGGTGTTAATACGTCGTAAGGGAATTACTACCTATGTCAATAATAATTATTTTTCAGATCACCACTCATAAAATTAGAATCAAGACTTCGCTTAACAGGTAAGCTCGTTTGATTCCCAATTATATTATTTTCATCACTTGTATTTTTTTCCTGGTTTTGCGATTTTTTTGCTCCCTTCGGTTAGATTCTCTTCGCATAAAATACCTTCCTTTACGTTTTTTAATGGATTTATAGCTATTTCATTCGCGTTTATATGTTCTGATTTAAAAAAAGTTTCAATTTTTGCGCATTAATTTCTTTCTTTTTCTCGACCAAACTGTAATTTTCTTTTTTCAGCTCCACTTTTATATTTTCTAGCAGACATATTGTATATAATAAGATACTTTTCTGAAAATAAACAAAGAACTGGATAGAACTTTTAATTATAATACCTACTTTGTAATGAGTGTAGCAATTCACAAATTATCATTAAATATCGAACGAGTTCGATTTATTTAGTTTTGAAAACTGAAATAAAAATAAAAAGTAATGTTTTATAATTCTTTTTACTTACCTACTGCCTATTAAAAGCAGGAAGTCTAGTTATGCTGAATACTTTCAATTTTAGTAAATTAAAAGAAAGGTCCGGTCCTTATAACTTTTAAGTTATCTATCACTTAGTAAACTAAACACACGCACTAAACACATTTCTAACAATAACAAAGTCAATTCGTTAATATAGTCGACGATAGCAGAAGTGCGGAAAAATAACAAAATTGCGTCGGGCGAAAAGCAGAGGGAAGTCTCCAGTAATAGACAATACACGGAATACACCGACCGAAAACAAGCGACAAGGAATTCCCCGTTCCGTTTGATAGATGCGCACACGGGTTGATTGTTGCCAACTTTATGATCGGATTTTTTATAATTCTAGATAATTTTTATTATTGACAATATCGTCTATTGGTTTCAGTTCGGTTGGGGGCCCTCTGTATTCGCGGGGCCCTGGGCTGCAGCCCAAAAAGCCTTTAAGTAGATCCGCCCCTGCCTACCAGCTCAATAATTAATATACGCTGTTTTTTTTAGTTGTTGAATATTTAACCGTGTTACAGAATAAGTTTCGTTTGTTTGTATGTGTGCACGTGTGATAGCGCAAAGAAAATAAAAACCCACCCATTTAATGTTATTTGGGGTTAGAATCATTAGCAAAACGATAGCCTGTATTTGCACTACAGAATGACGAATTTCCATTGAAGTATTCCAGGCATCGAGGCTCATGTTTCTATGCTAAACGTGCCACTGCGAAATAGTTCGGAGAATTGCTTTGTTTCACCCGCCTGCCAAAGGCACAAAACAACGGTTATCGGATGCGTTTCCCCGGTAATCTAGACAGGAGTTTAACATAGTCCTGAAATACTCCGGATTTTGTGAATAGATTTTTACATAGCAAAGGAAACGAAGCTTTTACGATAATTTATTGCAATCAACCTTCTATACAAAGTATCTTCTTTGTTTATCGTGTGTTTATTGTCTAAGCTGGTGTCTGAGATTTTTATGTCATGTGGTTTTACATGTCGTCGAGAAATATCTCTCAGGCATGCAGGTTAAGGCGGCGGAACGTGAGAGGGAGAGAACCTCTCGTCCCAGCCGCCGCGGGAGGCGCTCCGGGCGTCGGGGGCCACGTGATGGCTTCCGGCCACCGTAGACGCGGGCATGTGGACGGTGAGTGATGGGTAAGCTCGCCGTCCGTCCGTCTTATGACGACGACAGGCCGTGTCGACGACGCGCTCGTGTTCCACGCGCGCCTCAAAGAGATGTCAGCAACATGGAAGGGGCCCGCAAGGGCCGACGCCTGTCGGGGCTGCGGGTTGTTCGCAGATACCGCGGCCTCGACATGAAGGGCTAAGAAGGAACACGGGTGGTTTTTAGTCAGTAGAAGTCTGACACTCCCTTCCGCTCTGCCCAAGAGCGGGAGGGCTTATTTGATGATTTTCCACCTGGAAAAAAAGGCATGCTGGTTTCCTTACGATGTTTTCCATCCTCAGAAGAGGAGGCTCTCGTAGCGAAGGAGCCGATTGATTATGCTTAAACATTCCAGTTGTAATTTTAAACGTATTTTCGTGTGAACGGTCATTCGCATTAATAACTCAATTTCAGCAACATCAACAATTTCTGCTTTGATTTCTCATCTTTTGCGGTTTGTTTAATCGATTTCATAAAACATTTAGATTGTGGCTTGGAAGTTAATACTTGTTTTGTTAAACTTAAGCAAACTCTCAATTTCAGTTGTTTAATTTAAGCTTGTCTGTCTTTTCAAAAGCCAATTGTTATTATGTGATTAAGTAGTTACGTAGGTACAACTTAAAGTTTCAAAAATGGTAAGAGAGAATTTCCTTATATCCATAGCTACATAGGTAGGAAAACGTCGTATTTTCAACTACGCATAAAACGCAATTAATCTTGAGCTGCATTCTTGCTGCATTTATGCTGGTAATGCCGGGAGGGGACGCCCTAGAAAGACATACACTGATCTTATTGGTGCCGTTCTTCTGAAAGGACAGGTGCGTAGTACTCGTAACCGGCGTGCGTGTATGACCAGATGTATGAATGTGGACGAAGCAAAAGGAGTATGTAAGGATCGTAGCAAGTGGCGTTCTGTGGTTTCTGCCTACCCCCATGGTAAAAGGGTGTGAGTTTATGTATGTACGTATGTATGCATTAATGCATTACTCACCATTATGAGTGGCAAAGCAAACCAGCTCAGCACAGCATTGAAGCTTCAATTTTACTGGATTTTTCACCAGCTTCCACGAGTCCTAAACCCAATAAAACTCAAGAGTCTATTTTCCGAATTTCTCGAATACTTTCAATTCAGCGGAGTGAAGCTTTCTGCATGAAATATGAAGTGAATTAATGTAACTGCCAAGCTCCTGCAAGGCTGTACTTAGAACTTCGGAGTGGCAATGTATAATGCAAGTGGTCTATTGTAACTGAAGCTTCAGCATATAGGGTTCTTAGTCCTTAGAACTTCGAGGGATAGAAGGCAAATAGCTAAGGGATCAAAATATTTTATTTCACACGCTGATGCCCGCTGCTTCGCCCACGTGGATGTCGGTTAATTATATGCTAAAACCTTCCTCGAGAACCACTCTACCCATTGGTGAAAACAGCATGAAAATCGGTGCAGTAGTTTTTGAGTTTATCGCGAACAGACAGACAGAGAAGGACTTTGTTTTATAATACAGGGTGTAAATTAACCTATCACAAAGCCGTCAACCAAGCATTCTGTACATCAAACTAAGTACCCTTACGCAAAAATTTTTGCTGGGAAACGACTTCTTTTTAGGGGTCAAAAATCACATTTGACGGTAAAACTCAATGTAGCACTCTTAAAACATTGTGCTAGTGGACGCTTTGAATAGTAAACGGTTCATGGAGGTAATTTAAGTAAAGTTATAACCTGAAAAACTAGCAATTTTATTATTTACAAAAACAGCTGTGAAAATTTTGCAACTTTGATCCCCAATATCTCCGTTACTAGGACTAGGTTCCCAGGTATGGTCAAGAACAAGAAAATGATCGCAGTGGTGGGGAGAACAAGTGCCCTTCGTTTGCGTTAAGGGTACTTTTACACCCTTTATGTGGTGATATGCCTCCATGTGCATTTATAAAACGACGACAAAAAGGTGCATGGTTCGGGTTGGTCGTTCCCTATGGCGGATCGAGGCCAGAGGTCTATTAGGATGGAACTCAAGTTTATTAAAACAAAGGAATGCTTTTGCAAACGAACTAGCCTCGACCGCAAAAATCCATTTATGAACGCTCTGTATTTCTTGTCCTTGTCACAAAGATAGGCATTCCCTTTGTCAATACAGTTCTTTTGTGGGATTCGAGGAAAGTCGGGATAGACGCTCTATTGCAAATAACTACGGCGATTATTTTCTTTAGTATATAACATACATAATTACGCAACGTCAAACCTTCAATTCCCGAAGGGTTAGTTAAGCAGAGGTTTTACTCATTAATATAAGTACCCAAATTTCGCTAGTTATGTTTAAGTCCCATGTAATAGGGGTGAGCCTATTGCCATCAAACAGGTAAACATTCAGACCTCGTGGCTGCTACTGAAAAAATACTAATCGAAAATACCAATGACAGTTTAGCAAACTTGGGAATTGAGCCCAAAACTTCATGCTTAATTGCCTAGCAATAGCACATGCGACCACAAGACCAACGAGGTAGCTAATCTGCTAATTTGAATATGATATCCGATGGAAAACTACATATTTTTATTGACCGTATCAGCCGATTAGTTTATTGACTATAAATCTTAGATTTATTCAAAACTAGCGGACGTCACGCGGTTTCAACCGCGTAATTCCCGTTCCAGTGGAAATACAGGAATAAAAAGTAGCCTATGTCACCCGCGGATAGTGTAGCTTCCCAACGGTGAAAGAATTTTTGAAATCGGTTCAGCAGTTTCGGAGCCTATTCGTTACAAACAAACAAACAAATCTTTCCGCTTTATAATATCAGTGTAGAAAAAACACAAATCATCCTCTTGTTTATTTAAAATCAATAATGCTTACAAATTCGCGCAAAAAAATGTAGACAAGGTCTTATACCCATGTACTAAAATAATTATGAGGTGCAATTTATCGCACCTAGGTATACTTAATCACCTATTACGTCATTATAGCTATTCTGAGTTTATTTGACTATCAAATTGATTCACGCGCGATTGAGGCCTTGCATGCCTATTTCTTATTTATAGATTTAATTGAGACCCATTATAAAGCTACCGATCTCGTTCACTCCAACAATTGACGATTTGATCACTGTGTATGTCAACTTCTTCTGAAGGGTGTACACCCTTCATCATCATCATCATCATCATCATCCAGTCTTAATGCAGCTACTGCTGGGTAGGCCTCTCTTTTCCAAACGGTCCTATGCCAGCCCTAACCAGGTTTTCCCCCGATGGCAAAATGTCGTCTGCCCATCTCGCTGCCGGATGACCTACTTTTTTTTTTGCCAGTTCTTGGACGCCATTCGGTGACAGCATTAGTCCACCTGTCACCACTGCGCCTTGTTAAGGATCCTGCAACTCCATTTCAGTTCCGTAACACGATTTCCAACATCGAAAACCTTTGTACAGTCTGTACCCAGCATTCCCTGACCCCTCGTACAAAGTAGAAGAGGGCAAGTGGTGTGAAACGAAGGGTCAGGTAATGCTCGCCACTCATTTTGGACGTATTCTTGCACCTTTGTTCAGTCAGTAGTAGGTAACTAGCAGAGCTTGCGTTTCAGTGATAATTTAACTGTAGCTACAGCCTCAAAGAAAACGAAGAGTGAAGAGTTCGATTAACCTAAGGAAACCTTAACTACCTTCTTTTCTTTTCCATGCCAGATTGAAACTTTCTTAAAGTTTTACTCTAGATAAGAAAGATACAATTTTTTTTTATACCAGCCTTTGTGTTTGATCTAAATTTTCCTAAAAGGTAGGTTTCTTTGTTGTCTACCCAACTATGTAGGTAGTCATGATCAAAGTTAAGTACTTATTTTTCTAAAGAGATCCTAGATCATCGGACACCTTTGCAAAGGGTAGGTTTTCTGTTAAATACTCCTCGTTATAGTTTTAAGATAACACGATCCAAAGCGCAGCACCCCGAATTATGCTAGATAGTAATTATACATATTGCTCTATTTTCATGCAATTTTCATTCTTAAACCGTTTACTATAAGTGCGGCTATCGTGTACGGAAAACATAACAGTCGATTTACTGTTTCGTAGTGCAGTTATTTTGCAGATAGCATGTTGTGTGTTTCCATTTCATCAGCCATGCCTAGCTTTCGTTGAGATAGTTAGCAAAAAGGTATATTTTACTAGAAATAATACTTATCCTAATAAGTTCTATAGGTGAATGAACAATGTAACCGAAATGAAGAAATTCGGGTTGGCTAATTCAAACAGGATCTTCATAAAAACGAACAATCGAAGAGTTAAAGACCATTCACATTTTAATAACAGTATCTGGTCATTGTTTAGTCACAAATGAACTGAAAATTAACATTGATAAATCTAGAATTTAAAAGTCAAGTTGCTAGGTCAGACATCAATTTGATTATGTAGCAAAAAGCAATGTGCACTATGCACATTCAAAAATAGCAGTTCGTATTTGTAGTTCTTTTCAAACTGTTAATTATGTCAAAAGTAAGATTCTTGATAAAAACGTATAAAACATAGTATACCTGTTTAGGTGATGAGCTCAGGATGTATTTGCTTGAACTCAAGATGTTTTGAAATATAAAATTAAATTACCAGATTTTCTACTAGTGACGATGCTTCGAACCATCTGGCACCACCAGTTTCACAGTAGCCATCTCTATATGGCAGTCAAGACAGAACACACCACACTTTTAAAAGTTATCGTTATTCATCACCATTCAATACTGGCCAAAGACCTCTCAGTTTTGAACAGAAGTATCGTTTCCAATTATTGCTATAGAAAACCATAGGTAAAAGGAATTACTAATCCTCTAGGAAAAGTGACATATATGTTCCTGCTTTAATCGGCTCGACAACTTTTACAAATTTTTAAATTGGGAATAATCTTGTTATGAAACCAAACGTACCTGTGATATCTCGTTGGTATATCCAGTTAGACTCCATATCTGAATGTTCGTCGGCGTTCGGGACGATAAGCCTTTTGCCCGTCACTGACCTGAAACATTTGGGATGACCTTTAGTTGATGGACGCAGATAATTTGCTGGCATCGTGCCAGCTTTCGGGAGCAGCTTAACGATGCCTAAGTCCATTGTTTGTTTGTTTATTTCGTTTACATTCGTTCATATTAATGTGAGCTTGAAAACAATTTCAAACTCCACGAAATTGATCACAATATTTCATTCAGAACTCACAAGACCTTTGATGTTTTTTTCATCTGTCCCAAAAACTACATTGGATTGTCCAAACAAACAAATACCTTGCCTAAAATATGAAAGGTCAATTTAGCAATCCATTTGTCCACGAGAAAACAAACAACCCGACCTTTTCTGTGCAAGCTTCTAAATCAAACCTTGGAAAAATATAAGTCGGTGGAAAAACTCCCAAAAGGCCCGAAACACAGAACAGAGGCGAGCCTTTGACACCTTTAATACACTTCGGGCTTAATTTTTCATCAGGGAACTTGAAAGGCGAACGCCCTGAAGGTAAACATGGCCGTCTGCTTCACGGAAGGTTGACGACTTCGTATCGATCACACTTGTTGCCTTACTAGACTTGCGTTTAAGAGGATGCCACGCCTAGACAAATAGTTCCGTATGGTGTCGGACGTAAAGAACGACTAAGGGACTTACCAGAGAATGGGCAGCAGCGTTCTCTGTACCTTCGTAACAACCATACTGCGATCGCCAACCCGCCTGCCAAGCGTAGCGATTATGACAAATCCCCCCCTACTGGGGGAGGCCTATGTCCAGCAGTGGACGTCTTATGGCTGAAATGATGATGATGACGCCTAGACTAATGGCGGAAATTGTAAATCTGGAACTACAACGAACAACGCAAAAAATGTAATGCGTTTAAATGTGAATTCCTTCTCGTTATTCCCGAAATACCTGACAATAAATCAGGAAACTAATACGTAGATAAAGTTTTTCCTGTTTGCTTTAAAATTAACATCGAGTAAACATGTTAATCGAAATGAATATCAAGGCTTTTAAAAGAAAACTACGTCAGTACCTAATGTTAATGAATAAATGTATTGTGCAGTTAATGAACTTGAACTTACGTTGTTACATAATAATTGCGTAATAAAACGAATATTTTCATTTCATAGTAGCTGCAAGTATTTACTTACTTACTCCAGCAGTAGTGGCTTTCCGTTCCATTCCGTTATCCGGTTCTAGTCTTCCTCCTTCATATTGTATTATATACTCTTCTAGTACAATACTATTGTCGCTTTTCATACAAGATAGAATCCATTGTAAGTCTTTGCCAATCTTTCTATTAGGAGCATCATCTTGCGAAGTAATAGACTCTCGGTTCCGAACAAAAGCTCGCATTGCTGCAGGCGTGTTACAAATGTGTTCAATTGTCGAACTTCCCGTAAATTGTTGTACCCATCCGTTATCGTCAGGCACACTTCCTAGGACACTTGCATCTGTGTGAAAATACTAAACTTATTTTGTTTTTCTTTCTAAGTCCTCTCTTTCTCCCTCTAAATAACAATATTTCTCTTTGTATTTGTGGTTTAGGTCCGTTTAGCAAATTATTTGGGACCCTTAATTTTGTTCTTGTGCAAGTCTTAGGGTATAATTGATAGCAATATTTCTTTCTGTCACTCTCTTAATAAGAATACTTATTTCATATTGCATTTGTGACTTAGTTCCCGGTTATAAAATTATTTGGGACCCTTCATTTTGAACTTATGCAAGTATAATCGTATCATTGACAAGGACCTTCATCGAACTACCTACAATACTCTCTTGTTTCTACGTCAAGATTAGATCAGCAAGCCCCAAGGTATTAGAGTAACTGCCGTAAACTATTCAATCTAGGGTAATATCGCCATTGTGGGCCAGTATCACGTACGTTACTTACACTGAGGTCGCTGCCAACCTTGGATTTACAATAAATTCGATGATTAGCATTTAGGGTTGCGTAAAGATTACCTTTATTAGATCGTCTATGATTTTTAAATAACCTATTTGTCGTTTCTACTGCTGGAACACACATCCCTTCTCCCCCTGAAGGAGTGGGCTGTAATCCGCCACGTGGTATGTCACATGTCTTTTCCTATGTTTTGGTTTTAGGATATGATTCCTCACGATGGTTTCTGTCATTTTGCAAGCAGTTTTACTAAATGCCTGAATCCAAAGTCAAACCTCGTGAGCCGGAGCGTTACCATTATGCCACTAGAGCTCTCGAGCGGTTTTTCTAATTAGAAGTTATTCTGTTGTAGGTACAGAAACACACGGAAAATTGCGAGTCATCCTTCAAATGAGTTCTTAGCTTTATTTGTTTTGTAGGACTGACTTCTGGACTTAAGGGTTTTCTTGATTAAATGTTATTAGTGACTGACACTTAAATGAATGTGAAGGTAAATTACTGTAATGCTCGCATACTATCGCGATGTCGTCAGTGTCTTCTAAATGACAGCTGGTGACGTAAACACTACGTAGTTTATTCTAAAAATAATAAAAAACTTTTAAGCAAGAAATAAAACCGACTTCAAAAACATAATAGAGCAAAAAAATAACTTTAGTTTCTGAACTCGGTGACTTTTGTTTCATTTAGTTTTTTTTAGAGGCACGGAGGGGACTCGGAATGTAATGGATAGTCCCATCAACGGACCAACCTGGGCAAGCGAGGCTTAACCTGGAGATCGACCCATTTGACTATATTTATTTAGCCAGGATCTCCCTCAATAAAAGCAAATTCATCATCATCTGCCTAGCCTTTTCCCAACTATGTTGGGGTCGGCTTCCAGTCTAACCGGATGCAGCTGAGTACCAGTATTTTACATGGAGCGACTGCCTATCTGACCTCCACAACCCAGTTAATACTAGGTAATACGATACTCTTTGGTAAGACTGGATGTCAGAATTTCAGGTCACTGACTACCTGTAACGACTGCCAAAGATCTATATATGGCAGCCGGGACCAACAGCTTAACGTGCTTTCCGAGGCACGGAGGAAACTCGGTATGTCGGGTGGTCACCCATTCACAGACCGACCTAGGCAAGCACAGCTTAACCTAAAGATCGACCCGAGTGGCAGTTCTTATTAAGCCACGAACTCCTCTCAATAAAAGCAAATTAACCAATAAATATTTATTATGAGAATACTACGATGTTTTTCACATATTTGAACACAACCCCAACATAGTTGGGAAAAGGCTAGGCAGATGATGAACACAATAACTGTGTAGATATTTACTACACACTCAGAAAGTAACAAGCAAGTAATGCATTGTTTATGTGCTCCAATCATTCCATTGGAATAAACGGTCAGTTTATAAAATAACGGGCCTTGTTATACTAACAATAGGCAATTGATGGTAATAGCAACTAATCAAGGTAAACAAGTGGAGCCATAAATATAGCAGCTCGTAACAGCGTTATTATGATCAGTTTTTCAGAGACTTACCAGGGCCAAGTGTTATTGGGTTTTTTCATCAGGAATTTCTCAGTAGCAGCCACGGAGTCTGTATATCTGCGCCGGGGGTATGTAGTTCTATAGCGCTTCCACTGCTTGGTCACAGGCCTCCTCTGCAACAAAGGGAGCAGGCTGTAAGCCACCACGCGGGAAAGTGCAGGTCTTCGCTTAAATTATATGCCGGGTTCGTTACGATGTGTTCCTACACCGTTACCATTACAAGGCTACTGCTTCGTATTTAAACCTTAATTGTCGTATCTAATACGTATATGACCATAAACATACTGGGTGACAGGGACATCGACGAACAAAAGATGTTCCTTCCACCCAGTATTAACTGTGTACATAATAATATATCCTAGTGTACATTGTGTGCAGTGGATATTCACAACAATGGCTGCAAGTCCTGGACTATACCAAACAGAAGTCCTCTGTTCCCTCCATGCTAGATGTGCAATTCGATCGTGTAAGTGTCATTCGCACAATAAGGCCTCCTGGGGCATTGCCTCCATAGCATCACTAAAGCCCCGCGCACAACATCAGGCGTCTCGACTTGCATCAACAGCCCAGCATTTTTAGACCAAATATTTTTGAAATCTCTGTTGTGTGTATGTGATCTATATTATTATGTAAAATTGAATCATTACTTAAATGTCTCCAACTCTGCGCCCTGTTGTTGGTGCCTCTCTCTTAGTCCTGAAATATTCAAGGTTTTCGTTAATAAACCAACGATTCAAAATGCTTTGTACTAAGCTGGTTTTTGGTAAATTTATGCTCTCTGAGGTATTGAATAACCACATAGCAGTTCTCAAACCGACCCTGCTGTCGTCCTGCGATGTACCGAGTTTTAAAAAGAAAATCGGTGTTAAGATCTGAAAGGCTCTGATCAAAATTCGTATTCAAAATCTTGTCATGACTGCATCAATTTACAAAGACACAGAGAAACTACCCCATTCCCTCGCATTTTAGACAGAGTTGACCTTACAGCAACACTTAAAATCACACCTATCGTGTATACAATAAAGGTCAACATTATCTGTCAAGTCCGCAGTTCTCTCTCTCTACTCTTCGTATGCTTGTCGCTTGACGTGTGTCTCGTGGCCCAGCAGTACAGCTGGTTCGAGTCTTGTATGGTGTTTGTACACATAAGCCCAGTTGCACTGTATACGTGCCGCATTGTTCGCGGGTTCGAATTGATTGCATGAAGCATATTGATGCATTAATTAATTTAGTTGCCATCTATTTGCCTTGTAATGTGAGGTGAACCTTTGATAGTTTTCAGTTCTGTATTTTTAAAGGAAAAGCTTCTGAAACTCTCCTCGGAAGTTTCCTTAAAAAGCCTTTGTGTGTGAAATTCTCAGTTATATTCTAAAGGTTGTGATATTTTTATTTACATTACTTCTATACCCGTCTTACGTTTTGGAAGATTTCTAGGTCTTATATGCAGTTACGGAAACCGCTTGAGTTTATTTTATACTTTGGAAGTCTTTTCTACTAAAATATTACCTTCCATATCAACAAGTCCTTTATGCAAATATTCATGACAGTTTGGTTAGTTGAATAGAAACTTACCACCATTTTCATAGACGATAATTTAGCAAACACGCGAAACGTAGTAGAAACGTGCCTGAACTATTCAGCGTAAACTACGTTATTCATAGGGTTTTCGTGACTCCATTCAATGAGGTAAAGAGTGGATTTTACTGCTACGTTCATTCTAGTCACAAAAACAATTAAGATACAAAGATTGGAATATATAGGGTGTAAAAGTACCCTTAACGCAAACGAATGGCACTTGTTCTCCCACACCACTGCGATCATATTTTTGTTCTAGACCATACTTGGGAACCTCCTAGTTACGGAGATATTGGGGGTCAAAGTTCCAAATGTTTCACAACTGTTTTTGTAAATACTAATTTTCAAGGATATAACTTTACTTAAATCACCTCCATGACCCGTTTACTATTCAAAGCATCCACTAGCACAATGTTTTAACAGTGCTACATTGAGTTTTACAGTAAAATGTGATTTTTGACCCAAAAAAGAAGTCGTTTCCTAGCAAAAAATTTTGCGTAGGGGTACTTAGTTTGATGTACAGAATGCTTGGTTGACGGCTGTGTGATGGGTTGATTTACACCCTGTATAAAAATCAAAGACTCTGTTCCTTTTCTTTGCAAGACTTGCGCGACGTATTCTTGCGCTTACATAATATTATTGTGTTGACGTGAATTAACTGAAAGATTACTTCTACCTTGGCCACCACTGCTCGGGCACTCGCCAGTATGTCGTGGATTCAAACCCAGACAGGTGGATTATTTTGTATATTTATTTCATCACCACTGCTCTCGAAACGGTAATGGTTTAAGGACAACCAACAAAGTATACACCAAAAATACAAAGGTACTCATATTTTTATTTATTTTATTAAACATAGGAAATTCAATTACAAATTGATGGGTACATGTATACCGTTAAACCTTTAACCAAAAATTTGAAGACATGTGACATCTATCCAACCTCGCACTGGGCCTGCCCAATACCGGTCCTGATCCACAAGGACAGGGCGCTTAAATTGATAGCATTAAATAGGAAGAAGAAGATTGTACAACTAATAAAATGAATAAAATAAAATAAAATAAAAAAACTATCTTTGCAATGTAAAATTCAATCTCTTTAGTATTATATAGTCGCATAGCACATATTGTGTGAGTACTATGTACTAGAAAGCTATCATTCTCTGGAAACCTACATTTTTTTTTATTTTTAACCGACTTCCAAACAGGGGGAGGTTCTCAATTCGTCTGTATGTTTGTTATCGCATATCTCCGTCATTAATGAACCGATTTTCAAAATTATTTTTGTGTTCGAAAAGGTATACTCCCGAGGTGGTCCCATTGTCACCAAATCAGGATCTGATGATGGGATCTCAGGGAAATCGAGGGCAACCCTCAAATTTTACTGCTGATTACGATGATACTTCTACCTGCCTTTTAGCCTCGTACGGGACTAATTTTAATGTTTGTATTATTTTAAGTTTTTTATCGATTTCTTTCTTTTCTTTACAATAACCCTTCAGCGTTCAAAACCCTACTACATAACGCCGGTACTCACAAATAGAAAGATACATATCGTCAAGCACATAGTTAACAAGTAATAAACGGGTCTATGAGTATGATGTAACTCCTCGTTTATTGTACATGCGACTGTGAACTTGACTTGATCAATGTTTGCTATTGCCAAGGTCGTATCAGTTGCACATCAATTGCTATGAGTTGAAGTGATTGTGGTCATGAAAAGTCTCGACCACAATAGTTCAATTGATTGTTAATTTAAAAGGTGGTTTTGGTATCGCGACAATATTCTAGCGCAATTGCTGCGCATGGGTACAATTCACAGGTCGGACAAAGTGTTATTAGATTTTCCCATCAGGAATTTCTCAGTATCAGCCACGGTGTCTGAATTTGTGCCCGGTTGATGGCAATAGGCTCGCCCCCTATAACATGGGGCTTATAACATAACTGTTCGAAATGTGTAGTAGTAGCTACAGAGACTAGATTGTCGCAAGTCTACAATTCAGGACATAAGTCATCATATTATCATCTGCCTAGCCTTTTCCCAACTCTGTTGGAGTTGGCTTCCAGTCTAACCGAAAAAGTCCTTCCATCGTTGAAGTAGGTGCTGATTTATTAGAATCATTGTAGTAGGTACTTATCCTTGTGTAGGATACACATGCAGAGTACGTACAATGTGTGTTGGTCACATATTGAAATAAGGAATATCAAGTAGGCACTACATGGAAGACTGTACATGTATATTGACAGGATTTCCACAAGCATACATAAAGTTAAGTCAACAAAAGTGTACAGCTATATTTAACCTGAAACATAAAACATATAACAGTACGCATGGCGAACAATCAACCAATACAAAACCAGTACAAGCTTATCCTTTATTGTACGAGGAAAATACACAAACAAGGCCAGGTTATACTGGAAATGTATAGCTCGATGTATCGCCGTGGTGGGTACCAGACCCGACCCTGTTTCGCCCGATTTTTACAACTTCTTCGCCTCCAAAGAGAAGGAGTTCTTCTCGAGTCTTCCAAAATTCGACCCAGCCGCCGCGGGAGGGTCTCCGGGCGGCGGGGGCCACGTGATGGCTTCCGGCCACCGCAGACGGTGGACGGTGAGCAATGGACTAGCTCACCGTCCGTCCGTCCTATGACGATGACAGGCCATGTCTATGGCGCGTTTGTGTTCCACCGCGCGACCCAAAGAGATGTCAGCTACATTGCAGGGGCCTGCAAGGGCTGACGCCTGTCGGGGCTGCGGGTTGTTCAAAAGAGCTACCGCGGCCTCGGACACAAAGGTCTAAGAAGGAACATGGGTGGTTTTTAGTCAGTAGAACTCTGACACTACCTACCGCTCCGTCCAGAGCGGGAGGAGTCATTTGATGATTTCCCACCCTCCCAGAAAAAAAGAGTCTTCCGAAGTTATTTCAATGAACCTCTACCATAAAACTCGGCCTTTTTGGTGTTCCAATCACGAACCTACATAGACATGGACTCAATGCTCAATAATAATCTGTCATCGTGACAAGAATGCAAAATACGTCAAACACACCTTTTGGTAAAAGTTTTTTTATTTTTTTAAACACTTGTAAATTGTACGTTGGCTTTGGATCACGATTCGTATCACGCGGGAATTGAACTGCAATCTATTCGGAACATCGTATAAATTATCATTTTGAATGCATCGGTTTCAAGGATCAAATCAGGCAGAAATGATTAATGTGAGGTGTGTGTGAGAACTCGGAATGAGATACATGTACTTATTACCTAATAGTCGAGCCTAACAGCGAACAGCCCATGATCGGTCTGATCATCACACTCCTGCCTTTATCCAAATTTATTTGGAGTCGGCGCTGCATGTCTCTCCCTCCCTCTTTCTGCCAATATCTTCTATCACAGTCTATCCAACGGATGTGGTGAAAAAGTCACTAGACAATCATTTACAATAATGAATAACAGAACACGCTATTAAAATGCTATTATGAATAGCTAATGGCGTGTTTGTTTTCTAATATGGACACTTGCGTGACTAAGATTTGCTTAGGATCAACATCCTCAATGCTCTACAGGATAAAGTATGAACCAAAGGCACCGATATACCAGTGTCGCGATCATGACCGATCTTAAGTACTGCGGAAGTTGAAGGATGTCAATCATTCTATGAAGTCGCTGTAGATGTATGAGGCCGAACGTGGGAAACCTAGTAATAAAACGTTATAGATACTGTGACTATGATCTTCTATGCGTTATTTTTACTGTCTCATATGCTAGAAGACCAGTGTTACCCAAATCCCAAAACAATCTACAGGTTAAGCAACTTCATTAGAAAATGTGTAACCTCGAAATAGTGCTTCAGATGTCGTAGCTGGAGTGTCGTAAAGTCTCCAGCCAATCTGTCTTTAAACTCGTTTGACACACATTCACTAACTAGTCTGTACTCTCCCACTATCGACAAAAGGCTTTTTACCCTTATGGTCAGTAGGCATGTGGTAGACATGACCAGCAATGTATCATTTAAGCTGGGTATCTTGAGCCAAATCAACTATAAGTGTTATAAACCGCAGTTGAATTTTTCGAACAGTTTGAAGTGCAGCCAAAAACACAAATTTCTAATAACGCATTCTCTCTTCCCCAGGATGGAGGTAGGAGTCCAGCTGGTGGGTATAATCCTGCGCCTGTGCAACTTCTTTCTGGCGCCGCTGTTCTGGTTCCGCGCGCGCGACAACCGGCGACTGCCGCCCGCGACCGACCCCGTGCTGCGCAGGAGTACTGTCGAGTTAGCTGCTGCTGTCAGGAATGGTGAAGTAAGTGATCAGCCTATATAGACTGAGTATCATAGGCTTCCTCGCTTTGAGAAGGATAGGGCCAGAACATACCACGAAGGCCCAAGCCAAGCCCAAGGTGGATAGAAAAGTAATCCGTTGTAACATTTTAAGATCCTGCTCCGGGCAGCTATAGCGTAATCTAATATGTTTTCTTCTCCCTTTATAGTTAACGCGTATTCTGTCCTGGACTTGGCCAGAACTCAAGTCCAACTATTCAAATGAAATATTAAAATCAAAGGTGATCTAGACCACAAGACAAACGTGCTGAAATTCCCGTTAAAATCTTCTTTACGGGAAGCTGGAACATACCACTTGCAGTGCCACGAATTAAGCCAGATGTGAATGTCATCATGATTTCCCAAAGCATTTAAATTGAAACCTCCTTCATTTTTATGAAACCTTCCAAATCCAGAGGATAGATATTCCTCAGCGAAGCTTGTTAAACTGCAAGTAACTAATAGACTAGAGTCTATAGTTAAAATCACTCAACACCAAACCGACTATTTTTATAACTGCACACCAATTGACACACTTGCGCACATCCTGACAAACGCCCATAAAATGGCAGCTCTGCAACTGACTGCAATTCTTCCTAATTGCATTCGCTATTGTCGATTATCAGTTGTTTGACATAGTTGTGCAGTATAGGCAGGCAACGAAGCGTGATGCCGCAGGGTATGCCTCTATAATAACGGGTTGTGTGACAGTTTTAATTGAATTTCCATTAGGTCATACATGGAGGCAGGTAACTAGGTTACTGGGAAAAGCTTCGCCCCTTTATTCATTACATGAAACTCTACTGGAGGTCCGGAGTCCGGAGTACGGGTAGTAGCTTCTGGTTGCGGGTTCAAACGCATTAAAATTATACATGACATACTTCCTGATATAATATGTATGTATGACACTCGGCAATAGTGTTTAATTCTATCACTAAAAGATTGTGGAGGCAGATACGTTTGGAAAAGTTTGATCCGGCACAGCCGTGCGCCCTAATATACATTTGAATTTTACCTGAGCTGAATCAAACCTAGGAGAACTTGTGCTTGACTTCCGAAAGGCATTTGCCGAATTGAATACCGAAGTGATATATAAATAATCCACACGAGTATCCTTTACACTAATTTACACACCCCTACTACGAAAAATTTAACCATTGGGCAAATAACCAGCATAATTTTTGCTATGAAAATACATGGTATTCGCCAATTATGCTTCATTCAATTTACATCGTCAGTATTTATTTTTCCAATCGAATAATTTTCATTCGATACTTTATTTTGTCAGTATAATAATTGAACCAACTGAATTGAATATCGAAATAATATAATATTGGACAAATATTATTGTAATAAAGCTTAATAGGTACTCTTGTATTCAACTCCCGTGGGTGTTGTAAGTGCACGATATATCTAGTAACATGGTGCTAAATGCACTATAATTATTGACGTCATTCTGCTACAGGTGTATACATGGTGTATAGATAGAGGTGTGTTGATGTACTTATTTAAGAACCTTCTAATGGCGATGCTTGGAGTCTTAAGAGGTTATTTAAGTTACTCCAAGTTCTATACTTCTTAAGCCTCATCATCAGCCTATAATGTTCCTAATGCGGGGGCTCAGGGGCGGATAGGCTATAATCCACTACGCGGGCCCAGTGCGGGTTGGTAGATGTCTTCTTAATCCTACATTAGTATATTTCTTTTAAAAATAAAGCTTTACGCCTTCTCTCAGTGTGGGAAAAACTATGTGTCCACATTGGCAGCACCATCCCTGTGAAGCAATAGTTCTATCTTGCACTTGATGCATGATGTCCCGCAATCTTTTCTGTAACGGTTTAATAAACCATAGAAGACAGACCACCTATAATTTAGTAGGTATCTGCATAGCCATTTCCAAAGACCTATAACGTTCGCAACGCTTGGGCACAGACCTCTGACTGTATCGTACGCCGTAATCCACCACTCAGATCCCGTTTGGATTGGTGGATATCCAATGTTTTCGCGGATCTAGGATATAACGGTACGGTTTTTTCTTTTACATGGTTATTATTATGATCATCATTCTCCTTCCCTTATCCCAATGTATTTAGGGTCAGCTCAACATGCCATTCTTCTTCCATATTTCTCTATAAATTAGTCTTGATAAATCCATTAAAAGCAAGTTCTATAAAAGACAAAGCCATTTATTTGACGTGATACACAGCGTTCTCCGTAATACCTGATTTGACTACAGATTTAGTGCCTTGAACTGTAGGTGTAGGCGAACAAATTCAAGGGCTTGTCCTGTAATGCACTTACGACGTACTCTGCTGTTACAATTTAAGCCAACAGGATAGTTTTGTGTATAAGCTATTTAGTTATGTATGTCTGGGTACAGTAACAACAATTAATTTGTTGTATGAGAATGACAAATTGTATAACATCACAACATCACGATTGTTTTTTTTTCTGTAGTACACCCACATTTCAACTGTAGTGTATTACACCAGACTTAAGATAATTTAAAATCCGATGTTTTAAGGGAACAGCTTATTGCATCAACCGTAATGGTCGCAAGAGCTACTGCTGAGGTCTGGTACTGGTGAGGAGTTTAGATTCACAGGTCGAGCAAAGTTAATAGGTTTTTACCAGTAGCCATTTTACCAGAACAACCCCCGAGTATGAATGTTTGCTGGCAGACCCGCCATCTATTATATGGAACTTAATCATAATTGGCGAAATGTTGGTCCTTAAGGTACACCTTAACCTTAATCTTCAAAGAAAATAGCCATAATCTTAACTAATCCGTATCTTCCCCAGATATCGAGCGAGAAACTGGTAACAATCTTCATAAACCGGGTCAAAGAAGTGAACCCGTTCCTTAACGCGGTGGTAGAGGAACGGTATCGCGCCGCCACTGAGGATGCCAAGAGTATCGACCGGCAGATCGAGGAAGCCAAGAAAAATGGCTCGTTTGAAGACCTGGTCAAGGAGAAGCCGCTTTTTGGTGTGCCGTTCACTGTGAAGGAGAGCTGTTCGCTTGCTGGTGAGTTGTTCATCATCTTTCTGCCCTAGTCCGATATCACGGCTGAGATCGGCGTAACACGCTTATTTCATCCGATCTTCTGCTTTCATTTCAAACCACCATTTCACTGTTTTCTTTTATTTCGTACCTTACACAATACATCCATGTTTTTTTAGGTCTTTCATTTAAATGCCTTTGCGGTAGCGACTACTACTCAACATTCATCATCATATCAGCCCGGAATCACCCATTGCTGGCTATAGTCCTCCCCTTTTTCTGCCACTTTTCCCGGTTCTGTGCGAATTCAACATTAAACCTATGACATGTTGAATTTTCTTTGCCCATGACAACCGTGCTTGGCGTCCATTAGACCAAAATCAATTAAACTTAGCAAGCAAAGAACATTACAATTTCTTCTGTGGGCAACGTTTCTTCTTAGCGTATCGATGAGAGGCCCAAAATTGAACGCTACGCGTAGGTACCTACTCCGCTCACAGGTGACAGGGGCACAGGGCACGCTGCGTTAGTTGGGATGTTGGCCATTGTCTGTTGGGAGACGCAGCATACGTACTACAAGACCACTGTTTATACTTAACTAGGTACCTATATACATCCAAAACGTCTCAAATGAGGGATATCGTCATCATAATAATCAGCCTTGTTTCAGCTACTCCCTGGCCTGCGCGAGTCTCAGCCACACCATGCCCGTAACCTGCTTCATATCAAATGAATAACGTTAAAACATGAGATGTCCTAATCCCTTCCAAATCTTCTTTCCAGGGTTGTCGAACTCAGTAGGATGCCTAGAGAACGCCGGTCGCCGCGCTACCACGGACGGTGGGGTGGTGCGTCTGGTGAAGAAGGCGGGGGGTATCCCACTGTTGGTATCCAACACCCCCGAGCTGTGCCTGGGGTGGGAGACCACCAACCTGCTGCGAGGAACCACCAACAACCCTTACTGCATGAACAGGACGCCCGGAGGGTCTTCTGGTGGTGAGGTGAGAGGGTGTTTAGGTTTTCTTACTTAGAATGAGAAAAGGGTATTTCACCAGAAATCTAATTAGTCCGCCTGTTAGATTATCGAAAAATAATGGATAAGTACGTGTTTTTTGTTTTATCAAATTAATAAAAAATTACAAAAATAAAACGTGTCAAAGATCATGAGTGGGGGCTTGTGACGTCACTTTCTGGGTAAAAAGTACTAACCTTGTGACGTCACACGACTTGCCACGACTTTTCGAAGCACTAGGTACCATCTTCATCTTATGTTTACGTGAAAAAAAGAAAAAATATTTGTCCATTATTTTTTGGAAATGTATCTGACGGACTAATTAGTTTTTTTTGGTGAAATACCCTATAGGTGGTCTTCAGGATTTTTGGTCTTGACTAACCATGTGAGTTCGAGTCAAACATTATTTATGCCAAAACACGAATTTCTACATTACTAAGATCTCGACAAAATGCATACCAAAGTTCAAAAGATTCTGAGACATCACTTCGTATAGAACTATGAAAATGTTTTAGTAGTAATTGACACCCAGAGTTGCTTCAAGTGGATTGTTGTTGTTACTTTACTCTAAGGGTCCGTTCAGCTCGGCTCGGAGAGGAGAGCTTTTTTATCACGTTCAAAACAGAGTTTTGAATCATTGTAATAAGATTATTTTTTACATGTCACTAGTTTTATTCTTGAGAGCAATTTGTTCTTGAACGTAGCGACATAAATATCAAAATAAATCTTATCACAATTAATATTTTAAACGTGATAAAAATCTGCTCTCCTCTCCGAGCCGGTCGATATGAACGGACCCTAAAGGTACAAAAGCCCTACTAACGTCAATTGACACCTCCATCACCATGATAGTCCTAACTGATGTTTGTCACATATATTATGGCAGTGCATACATGTTACTACTACCTATTCTGATATGTATGACGCAACACTTCCAAAATAAAAATTCTATGCTAACTCCAAAGCACTTTACGTTATGTCTATTGACATCGTGTTTCCGTATGTTATTTCCACGTAGACGATTAATTGTAAGTTAATTGACGGTTTCTGATTTAAAGACTAACTGCCGCACTCAGGGAGTTGTAATGATTACTTAAACCGTCACTTAAAGCTTGTATTCACGCCAATGACCTTGTGCATACAAACTACCCCTCTCGGTCGTAGATAAGGACTTTAAACGGACGCATTTTTCATTTATTATAATTAAAATAATATGTATGTTTTTAAAAAGTAACAAAACCAAATTATTTTCCTTTGTATTTCAAAGCAGTAGATATTTTTTTATATTGTTTTATTAAAAAAAATAAGGAGTAAAATGGTTCAATTCAACGATATGGACGTGATTTTGTGGATTTTTTTTCTTATTATGTGATACCGAAAGAAAAAATATGGCTAAACCAAATTACGTGTCATATCATGTAGATTACTAACAATTTTTCTCAGATGTAATTTCTCTGTAAGTGCCGGTGAAAAGCTGCTTTTTCTGCACACTGTTTTTAAGCTTTTTCGAGAGAGCAGCCTTAATAAAGGTTTGACATACAAAACCTTCAATAAAATGTCAAAATCTTTACTAAGTGATAGCCTAAGTAATTATTAAATATCTCTGAGTACGGCAGTAAGAAAAGGCGAAAATGTCATGTAGCTAATCTCATGATTCTCAAATGTAAGGCTAATAATTCGAATCCTGGATAAAACAGACAAATGCGCCTTTAAGAAAGTATTAAACACTATACCTATCATAAAAAAAAAATAGTTTCAATGGAATCGTTGATGATGACTGCTAAAGAAAAGTTTGACAGGTTATTAACGTCATTAACTAAATAAAATTCAGTGATCGATCGAATTCCATTAAGAACAGTCGCGTCGCGTCGCGTCGGTATAGCGCTGACGCAGCAGCATACCGTTCGTTACCTCTAGCCGTGCGCGGTCGCCGCGATGACCCAGTTACCGAATTTATTGCACAACTATTTGTATAAACAAAGTGTTAAGGTGAAGTTGTTATTATTTTAATAATCATGGCTTCGTCATGCACAATTAAAATCAAAACTGAAACGGAACAATTGTTGTATAAACATTATACCGAAGAAAAGTTGGAACGCGAAAAGTTACAATGTTTGGTAAATGACCTCAAAAGTCAATTAGAACTACTTCAGCAGCAGCTTAAAAACATCCAGGAGCAAAAATCTGCAGACCTAGACAAGAAAAATGTCACTACCGAGAAGCCAATGCCAATCGAGTACGAGACAGACGAAGAGGAACTAGCAAAGGAAACAGAGTGGGTACGACAGAAGAGCAGAAAAAAAAGGAAATTGAACTCATCACCACTGTCCTCACCACCTCAACAAGGAGCCGATTCCAGCCAAAAACCTAAAGAAAATGTTAAAACAAAGAAACAGCCCACACCACCACCGATAGTTGTGGAAAATGTTAAAAACTACCAAGAATTCTATGATCTTCTTTCAGCTAATCTAACGAAAGACTCGTTCATTACAAAAATGATGAATGGAGAAAAAGTTAAAATTAACTCCCATAATGATGACTCATACAGATCCATCACCAAGTTATTGTTACAGAATAACTGCTTGTGGTACTCGTATGAGAATAAACAAGACAGACCGATTAGGGTGATGGCAAAAAACCTTCATTCTTCCTGCCTGCCAAATAGAATAGTTGAAGACCTGACAACTCAAGGATATAAAATAGAAGATGCGGTCAACAAACTGAGTTGGAAGAGCAAAGAGCCCCTCAGTATGTTTATGCTCTCATTCCAAAAAGATGAAGACATTAAGAAAATCTACGGAATCAAATCCATACTGGGCTGTAAAGTGGATATACAGCCGTTAAAAACATCGAAGTTAATTCCACAATGCAAAAGGTGTCAAGCATATGGCCACACTCAGAAATACTGTTCCAAAGAACCCCGGTGTGTGAAGTGTACAGGCAAGCACCTAACCAGAGACTGCAGTAAACCAGCAGAAGCAAAGCCAAAATGTGTTCACTGTGGTGAGCCCCACCCGGCTAACTATAGGGGATGCATAGTAGCTAAAGAGCTACAAAATATTAAAGATAAAAATATCAGAAAGAATGTGTCGATACCAAACTCTCAAGGTCCAAGTACAAACAAAGACAAAATACCTAGTGTCACCAAACTTGCTACTAAAAGTGTTTCGTATGCACAAATGACAAAAGGAGTCCAATCGTTGCCACAGTCACATATGAAACCAATGAGCCCTAACATGGATGAAAAGATTAACACAATCATAAATCTTTTAACTACGTTCGATGAAAGGCTGAAAAAACTTGAAAGTAGCACTAAAGCAGCTACCAAACAAAAAAGCAATATCCATGGCTAATTTATTAAAAATTATGGCATGGAATGCGAATGGACTGCTGAAACATCAGAATGAACTTACGGCAGTCCTAAATATGGAAAGTATTGATGTGTGCCTTATATCAGAGTCACATTTCACTAAAGAATCTCATATTCAGATCAAAGGATATAACGTATACCATGCATTGCATCCCAATAACACACCAAGAGGTGGTAGTGCTGTCATTATAAAAGAGAATATTTTTCACTATGAAGAACTCAAATATGAAAAAGAAGAAATACAAGCAGTGGCCGTCTGTGTCAAAACGAAATACTGTCTTGTCACTATTTCAGCCATATACTGTCCACCTAGGTATTCACTAAAAGCAGATCAGTACATTAATTTTCTAAACCTTCTTGGAAACAGATTCATATTAGGAGGCGACTTTAATGCCAAAAATACATTTTGGGGATCTAGACTGACAACAACCAAAGGAAGAGAGCTACTGTGCGCAATTGAAGAAACACAATGCAAAACATTGTCAACAGGTAAGCCCACTTATTGGCCTACTGACACAAAAAAGATTCCCGATCTCATAGACTTTTTTATATATAAAAATGTATCACCTAACCTTCTCCGCATTCAAGAAGGTTATGATATGAGCTCAGACCACTCACCTTTATTACTTACTCTAAGTGAGACTTTCTTGCTGAAAGAAACCTACCCGACATTGGTAAATAAGTACACTGATTGGGCAAGCTTTAAAATAGACTTGGACTCTGTAATAGATTTAAAAGTTCCACTAAAGAAACCAGAAGATCTGGATCGGGATATCAGTCATTTTATTACACAAATACAACAATGCGCCTGGAAAAACACGCCTACATTTAAGATCAAAAACAGACTTACATACTATCCAGCAGAAATCACAAAACTCATAAATGAAAAGAGGCGACAGAGACGAATATGGCAACAAACAAGATTTCCACAAGATAAAAGGATTCTGAACAACCTTACAAAACAGCTAAGTAGTGCAATTCAGAAATTCAAAAATGAATCAATGAGCAGTTATCTAAAACAACTAACTAGCTCTCGCACGACAGATTACTCTCTGTGGAAAACTACAAAAAATTTAAAAAAGCCAATTATGCATATTCCCCCCATCAAGGATACTAACGGGCGGTGGGCAATAAGCAACGAGCAAAAAGCTATTAGGTTTGCACAACATCTGGAACTAATTTTTACGCCAAATAAAGAACACCAAGACAGCGCTTTGCTAGATGAAACATCAAATAATGATGAGCAAGAAATAAAATTGGTAACACCTAGAGAAGTATACAACGAAATCAAGCGTCTTCGACTAAAGAAATCACCTGGCTACGATCTTATTACCGGAGAAGTTCTTAAGAACCTCCCACGTAAAGCCATCATAAAACTTACGACTCTCATCAATGCAACGTTCAGGCTTAAGTCGGTACCTGACCTGTGGAAAGTTGCCGAAGTTATAATGATACCAAAGCCTGGTAAACCACCTCACGAAACGACATCATATAGGCCGATCTCGCTGCTACCGATCATGTCAAAATTATTTGAAAAGCTTCTCTTGAAGCGGCTAAAACCCATCATAGAAGAAAGAAACTTGATCCCTGACTACCAATTTGGATTTAGGGAAAAACATTCGACAATAGACCAAGTACACAGGATTACCAACATTATAGAAAAGGCTTTAGAGGAAAACAAAGTTTGCTCAACGGTCTTCCTCGATGTAGCGCAAGCATTTGATAAGGTATGGCACAAAGGCCTCATTAACAAACTAAGAAATATGCTCCCTAAACAGTTTGCTGACATCTTAGAGTCTTACCTATCACAGCGTATGTTTAGAGTAAGACAAGATGATGCACATTCGGAACTAAAACCGATAAAAGCTGGAGTACCGCAAGGAAGTGTCCTAGGTCCCGTCTTGTACTTATTGTACACTTGCGATATTCCTGAATTAGAGAACAACACCATTGCCACATTTGCAGACGACACAGCTATAATGGCCACAGGCGTCACTCAAGAAGAAGCAGTGAAAAAAGTTCAAACAGCCGTCAATATCATCTTTGACTGGACAAAAAAATGGCGTGTGAAACTTAATGAAACAAAATCTGTTCACATAGACTTCACAAACAAAATGCAAAATTATCATCCGATAAACATAAACGGTCATGTCATACCATACGAAAATACAGCCAAATACTTAGGCATGACATTAGACGCAAAGCTTCGCTGGAAAGCTCATGTTAAAAAGAAACGCGACGAACTAGAGCTTCGCTACAAGTCGATGTACTGGCTGATAGGAAAACATTCTTCGCTGTCAGTACACAACAAAATACTGTTGTACAAACAAGTCCTCATGCCTGTATGGACTTATGGTATTCAGCTTTGGGGCTGTACCAAACAAAGTAACATCAAAATTATACAGCGTTTTCAAAACAAAGTACTCAGAGGTATCGTTAATGCGCCCTGGTACATTCGAAATGACGACCTTCATCGGGACCTCAAAGTAAACCTCGTCATAGACATAATTAAAAAGAACGCCGAAGCTCATGAACGAAGGCTTCACCATCATGTGAACATCGAGGCTATCCAGCTCCTCGACAACACGGACATAGTGAGAAGGCTAAAAAGGACAAAACCTTTCGAGCTAATTTAGTGAAGTGTGAGTTTAATGTAGTGAAGTGAGTGCTACCTATAAAGAACACAAGAAAAAAGTGTCTTCCCCTTAATAGAGACAATAAGAAAAGTGTTAATGGACACATTCTTAGTTATAGTCTCCCTAGCAAATTAAGTCAAAATAGAATTACTCATTAGCTTTAGTATTAAGCTAGATTGTATTTTTTATGATGTACCCGTATTAGGACACATTATACAAAAAAAAAAAAAAAAAAAAAAATTAACTAAATTCGGAAACCGATTGGAAGCTAAAGCATAAAGTGAACTTTTTATTGTAGGTTTCAAAGTTGTTTCTACATAATCATAATTTTGTTAACAATAGCAAATTTTCAACAGAACGAACAGAACTTCGTTTATAAAACTGTAGCCAAACGTTTGTTTTGGGTCCATAATTTAAACAAACCGAGACTCTGACGAATCGGCTGAAATATGCTGACGACTGAAAAATTTAGGTATATAGCCAATCTGTTAGGTTTGCAGTTTTGTATAATGTTTGTCATTTGGATTCTGGGTTTGAAAAGGTTCAGTAAACATATTTCGGAGCGGCTGCGTATTCGGACGGGTACTTCAGTAAATTATTTGTCAGAAACAGGTGTCTGGAACCGCGACCGCGTCGTAACTACGTAATTTGTGCTCTGGACGTCTTTTGGCGAATAAATTAATATAAAATATTACCTACCTCAAGGTTCAAGTACATTGCACTGTACTGTAAAGTACTTAATTTAGCATTAGGTAGTTAAGTACAATAGGTTCAACCCTGTACTCTGCTAGGCTAGGCCTGTATTTTAGGGGCAGTGTCTTCAGGGTATTTAATACTACTCATTAGCATGTTAGCATCATCATAATACGCATTAAGTAGTATAATAGAAGTAGTATAAGGTACGGATACTGTTAGTGCGTTCCACTGCAAGGGGCATGGCATGACATCCAGTTATTTCGATCTGGGTCTGCTAGAACACTGGTCGTTGCTTATTTTTAAATACACATATACCTAAGTTAAGTGGGTAAGTTTGGTTGGTAGTCGTATTATTAGTATTTTGCAATTCCCAGACTTTTCAAAGACCAGCCCTTTTTCAACGCCATAAGTATTAGCAAACCTACAAACTCGCTAAGTGGCAACTGCGTGTTTGTTCGTTGGGCACGTGATCATTGTCAACAATGACTTAATGTTTGTTGGTTCTACGACATTGTAAAACTCATCATAACAGCCATTTGAAGCATTGAAATTCTATTGTGTTGAATCAAACATCGCTTTAAATCTTTGATGATAAATAAACTCAAAATATTACGGCATGAAACGCGTGTGTACCAGTGCATTAGTCTATTAGATGTGCTTATCAAGGGGTTGAGTCCTAATACTAGGCCTCTGGCTAGAGAGAACTGCTGCTCGACAATCTTTTCGTCGGTCCGCAATGTGCGGATGTTGTGTGTTCCCAGGGCCAAAGTCCGTTGGGGGTGGTAGCGGGACATCTGCCGGGGATTCTTAGCACCCCTTACTCCACCGTTACCTGACCCGCTACCGAGGTCAGGAACAGTGGAGCCGCCGGGGACTGGAGGCCGTGAGCTTCGTCTGTCTGACATTTTTAAGGGGGGAGTTGCCATAATCCCCACGCTTGGCAGACGTCTTGGGTATCGCAGTGTAGCTGTTAAGTACACGAAAGCCGCTGCTGCCCGACTTCCAGATTTTCCCTTAGTTGCCTTCTACGACACCCTCGGGATGAAATGGATGGGTCGCAATCAAAAGCAGGCCTCTCTTATGATGCTATTAGACCCACCCACCGCTACCTTTTTAAGGACTTTGGTCCATCTAGCTGGGGTTTCCCACAGGACGCTCACCGGTTGCGGTTTTCACTCGAGGATTCGTCTACTCCCGTCGGGGCTGCGGGTTGTTCGCAAGAGATACAGCGACCTCGACATGAAGGGCTAAGAAGGAACATGGGTGGTTTTTAGTCAGTAGAAGTCTGACACTCCCTTTCGCTCTGCCCAAGAGCGGGAGGGGTCATTTGATGATTTTCCACCCACCATAAAAAAAAAAGGATTCGTCTGTTCCACCCACTTTCGCTCCTGCGAGGGCGACATACTCCACTAAAGTTGTCGGTCTATGGATCGATTTGTCTGGTATAGGTAGTACCGTAGTATGGTTGTTGAAGAGCGTGTCCATAATCAGAACTAACACTGCGATCTTATTTTTCAATACAAATTCCACAGACAATTTCTCAATTTTAAACCAACAGTCTTCCATTCTCTTGACCTTAACCCAATAGGTCGGCGCAGTTTCTTCGTCCATACTTCTCTACTACTCGTCAATTTTAGCTGAAATAATATGCTAGACATTGACCTCAAACCTCGTCATCTATCTTTCCAGGCCGCCTTGCTGGCATGCGGTGCGTCTGCCTTCAGCGTGGCGTCGGACATCGCGGGCTCCATCCGTCTGCCGGCCGCCTTCTGCGGAGTCTTCGGACACAAGCCCACGCCTGGTGAGTAGCACAGCATTCATATCTACAATACCTGGTGAGAGCTTAGGGGTCTGTCAGACTCGTACTGATTAAAATCACATCGATATTCCCTGGCACACTTGTTGCAGGGGGCAGGGAGCCTACACATTTAGATTTCGAAATGTTCGTCCCAAAAAAAGAACTTTTTCGGCGAAGTTGCGTTTATATGGCTCCCCTAATCTACAATGCTTTGCCGAGGTCAATTACTCAACTACCCTTTAATAAGTTTTGTGTTGCGTTGCGGTAGTGGTTGTTGCAAGAGTGTTTTCATTACATAGATGAGTTTTTTCAAGTGTCCCTGTTTTTATACTCTAAAGCACAGACATTTTTGACTCTATCATACGCGTTAAAACTTGTATACCTACTATTGCATGCTATACAGTAGTCTACAGGGTGTAAATTAACCCATCACAAAGCCGTCAACCAAGCATTCTGTACATTAAACTAAGTACCCCTATGCAATTTTTTTTTGCTGGAAACCACTTTTTTTTTGGGTCTAAACTCAATGTAGCACTCTTAAAACATTGTGCTAGTCGATGCTTTGAATAGTAAACGGGTCATGAAGGTATAATTTAAGTAAAGATATAACCTGAAAAACTAGTATTTACAAAAACAGCTGTGAAAAATTTGGAACTTACCCGGTTTTGACCTGCGGGCTTCGTTTCGGGGGGAGTGAAGACCCTGTAAGTATAAGAGACACGCGTGGAACACTATGCGCCTCCATCTCGGGTTCAGTGTGATGGTGGCGATTTCCGTCCCCCTAAGTGTCGGAAGAGGGTGTCTGCCTTTTTTTTTTGGGTGGTAAATCATATTATTATGACTCCTCCCGCTCTGGGCAGAGCAGGATTGTCAGACTTCTACTGACTAAACACCACCCATGTTTCTTCTTAGCCCAGTGTCGAGGCCGCTTATCTCTTTCGAACAACCTGCAGCCCCGACGGGGGAGAGTGTCTGCCTTCGGCCGAAAAAACAAAAACCAAAATACAATATAACCTAACCACGTTTATTTTTGTTTTTGCTCCAGGTGTGATCTCAATAGAAGGCCACATCCCGACGCTGAGCGACGAGGACTTCCCAAAGTTCCTGACAGTCGGTCCCATGACGCGCCGCGCTGAAGACTTGCCGCTGCTCATGAACATCATGGCTGGAGCTGGTAACAACCTCAACTTGGACGAGCCTGTTGATATGAAGGCTGTTAAGGTACAACATTCAAGATTTGATTTAAGACTTTATTTGCAAGAAATACAGTACATTATCGTCATACAAATTTTAAAAAATCACGAATTTAGCTGACTTTGTTGTAAGAAAAAAAAAACTTGAGAGGTGTCAAGGAACACCCGGATGGAACGAAGTTATTGTTATTATTTTTTATTATGTAAAAAAAAAAAATGTAGAAATGAAAATATCTGGCTTGCTTTCTATAAGAGAGAGAGAGACAGACAGAGAAACATGCGACGCCGCACAGCTTACAATAGCTTACTATAGCAAAAAGTGTCGTGACAACTTTTCGTAAGAATTTTTTCCGTCTAGCCCCCTTTCAAACGCGCGATAAGGAACTTCGTTCCAAAAAGGAGGGTTTATTTACAAACTCACATTAGTCGCTTGTAGTGACATCTGCAACGCCACATACAAACTACGCTTTGAAGTCATCATCTGCCTAGCCTTTTCCCAACTATGTTGGGGTCGGCTTCCAGTCTAACCGGATGCAGCTGAATACCAGTATTTTACATGGAGCGACTGCCTATCTGACCTCCACAACCCAGTTAATACTAGGCAATACGATACTCTTTGGTAAGACTGGATGTCAGAATTTCAGGTCACTGACTACCTGTAACGACTGCCAAAGATCTATATATGGCAGCCGGGACCAACAGCTTAACGTGCTTTCCGAGGCACGGAGGAAACTCGGTATGTCGGGCGGTCACCCATCCACAGACCGACCTAGGCAAGCACAGCTTTACCTAAAGATCGACCCGAGTGGCAGTTCTTATTAAGCCACGAGCTCCTCAAACTACGCTTTGAAGTAAAAAATCGAAATGACTAAAACTAAAGTCTGTTTTTTAATCTCGGAGACTAAAATGACATTACTGGGGTTGTCAGTTTTTTGCAATTTTTAAATAGTGATGTGCCACTACCGTAAATTGCCGTTAATGAAATCAATTAATATCGTTTTTTTATAATAAGTTATCCTGAGTAAAAGGTGTAGGTAGTTATTTAAAACGAAATAATACACAAGTAATAAGGTGCAGATATATTAAACGTGAAACATTTTTAAATAATTAATTACAGGAATTCATTAATCATGCATGCATGTCATTTTACTTTAAATCTATGTATATTTTAAACTATTAATGGATGAAATAAAAGGCATTTTAATTTTATATATCGGATTCCGAAAATGACTCCATGTCTGAATCATCAGAGTCGCTGGCTACTTCTATTATAAATCGATCAGTAATGTCTTCGACTATATGGCCCAGATGACACATTTCATCCTCAATTTTAATAACGTGAGCCAGTCTTTCCACCGCTGCAGGGTAACTTGACGAAGCCCTTCTTCAATCAAAAAGCAATAATTGCCGTATTTTTCAAAAGTACTGCTGTTTTATAAGAAAATGGTTCAAATATCCGTTTTATCGTGTACGGGAACAACACTGATAGCATTTGTAATTTTTTTCTAATCGTCTAATAAATATAAAAAGTTACGATTCAACAAACCGGTATCGTAGGTACAACACTAAACAAAAGAGCTGGCAGCATTATTTGCAAGTTTGACAGTTGCATGTGTCAATTTAGTCTCAGGGATTAAAAAACAGACTTTAGTACCTATCTCTATAAAAATTTTAGCCATTGAATGATTGAACCATGATCTTCCATAATGTCCATATATTTCACTATGGTTGTTACTACCTATCCGTCCGTCCGTTCTGTCTGTCCGTCCTGTTTCTCTATTACTTTTATGTATTTATTTATTATGCTCCATTTTCTGATCAATATCTTGTGCTTCCTCAGGTTCACTACATGTATGAAGCAACGGATTCGGTCGCCCTGTTGAAAGTAGACAGCTGCATTAACGATGCTATTCGGAACGCCGTCAAGTACCTGGAAAAAGATTGTGGATGTACAGTTAGTGAGGTAATACCAATATTTTCTTAGTTGAAATATATTTCACTTTTTTATCTTCATTCAGTGCCACACTTCCCGGTTCCAAGCCTCTTGTCCAGGTGTTTTCCGCGACTTTGATAATATCGTCGACCAAACGAGCTTTAGGACCGCTCTGGTTTATAATAAAATGCTTTAAAAAAAGGCACTAATAATTTCACATTCTTTAATCATTTAAATTAGGTACTATTTTGACTTTCTACAACCCTAACTAATAATAAAAAGTGGCAAAAACCCCCATTTTGCCACTTACTACAGGCTACCTTACTTTTACTATAAGCCAGACTCACACACATTCTGATTGTTGAGAACTTGAAATATCCTATATAAGTTTTTGAGCTGACATGGTCACTAACACTATTGTAAGCAAACATAGAAAACCAAATAAAACCTAATTCTTGAACTTCTAAAAGCATACAATTTGACTTCATTCCCAACTTCACTAGAATCAAAATGGCATTTTACTTTTATTTATGTACCTAATCAAAACATTCTTAGATATTAATCCATATTTTTAATTTTTTTGCAGGAAAAATTCAAAGATTTAGAAGACTCGGTCGAAATATCAGTGTCCGTATTTTTTTCGATGAAGGACATTCCGAATCTTTTGCAAGATCCCGCCAATCCGAAAGTAAGTGCCGCGAAACGGAACGCTTCCATTTTTTTTATAATGTTGCCAAATAACATAACTTATTTTCCCATAATTCTGGGTAATTCAACTCAAGATACTTTTCTTTAAAAATCTTCACAGATAAAATAATTATATTTTCTTATAAGGTTTTTTTTTATTTACTTTTTCAGCGCGATAAAAGCTTGATTGTTGAGCTTATAAAATACATGTTTGGTGGTGGATCACGATCACTGCAAGGACTGAGCTTCTCTCTTATAAACAAAAGTCATTTGTTCATCCCGGACTCACGGAGAGGTTACTACGACGGAAAAGCGAATCAACTACGTGCACATATGCAGGTACATAATTATTTTTAAATAAAGATGTTTTGTACCTACCTACCTAAATTAATATGTAATGTGTATGCATATTGGAAGACATGTAACATCCACGAACTTGCACTATGCCCGCGTGCAGCTGTGGGTGAGCTTATGGCTCTTTTTACTGATTTGAACACTTTCGTATTCATTGCCAGATAGATTTTTAAAGGTATTCCGATTTTTACAGTAGCTCAATGAAATATGCCTTTTTTTTCTTTTTTTTTTTATGGTGGGTGGAAAATCATCAAATGACCCCTCCCGCTCTTGGGCAGAGCGGAAGGGAGTGTCAGACTTCTACTGACTAAAAACCACCCATGTTCCTTCTTAGCCCTTCATGTCGAGGCTGCGGTATCTCTTGCGAACACCCGCAGCCCCGACGGGATGAAAGATGCCTAAATTCGTCTTGCATATTGTTTCCAGAAAGTCCTAGGCGACAACGGTGTGTTAATCTACCCAGTATTCATCGGCCAGGCTCACCATCACAACCAGGTGTTCCTGAAGGCGTCGGGCGTCATGTACACCATGGTGTTCAACATACTGGGCATGCCGGCCACGACGGTTCCCATGGGACTGTATAAAGGCCTGCCTGTTGGTGTGCAGGTAAGGCAAATCAAAAACGTGTTGTTGATCTTGTGTGCACTGTATAACTGTCCTATATTTGACCTCAGCTCCTCAACCTCAACTTAAGGATGAAGAAAGTCACTGTAAAACTAATGGCGCTAGCACAGTTCGTTCCAAACATCGTCTAATGTAATTTGATATTTCACACATTGGTCAGATTGGGACTTTGCTACGGACACGCCTTGTTTTATCTAATAAAAATACTGTTTAGTCATTCTAAGTTACATTCTACATATTTGAACAAATACAACCTCAGACATAATTTCGACAACCTGTGGCACTGAAAAGTTTAAGATTTCTTATCGGTTTTAATTACTGTTCTTACGATAGTTTTTAATTTTTAATTTTGGAAATTTCAGGTTATAGCGGCGCCAAATCAAGACAGACTATGTTTAGCTGTGGCCAAACAGCTGGAAGACGGCTTCGGTGGCTGGAAACCGCCCCAGTAATATTATACCTAAGTAAATCATACCAAATTTGTTACTAAGTTAATCAAACCACATGTATGGCGTGGTTTATCTTTTGTACCAGACAAAATTAGGATATAGGATTGTAATAGAAATTTTCATATTACTTTGTTCTATTTTGTAAGTAAATGTATGTGATAGTACACTCTATAAAATTAATCATAAAAATAATCGGGTACTTGACTATTTTTGAAATTGTTATACATCCCTAAAAAAACTTTTAAAATTTAAAATTTTCTGTCTTTTTCCCGTTAAACGGAATGTGACCCTATGTGTAAGGAGAATGATCTTTATAAGTATTTTTGTCTTTTTCTCTGCATGCCAGGGTATTTTATTATTACTTACTTTTAATAAATAAAATAGTCGAGCACCCAATTTCATTGTATTCAAATTAAATCTTCGTGTGTTTCTTTGTTTGTGAGATTATTGTCAATGCACAGTTATAAGCTCTGCACCGGTTCAGCATCGCCTCAACTAGAACCGTTAGTAATTATCTGTATGCTGTGCTCTGTACACCGCTCCGGTGCGACATCGCCTTATAAATATGTTGAGGTGATACAAATCCGGTGCATGCATATAAGTGTGCTATGAACTTTAATGTTGTGTTTTAAGTGTGCTTGTTTTGATCAATTTATTTGTTAGCTATTTAGATGTCTATATTTCAATTTAACAGTATTGTTATGTTTTATTTATTACAGACGCAAAAAAAAATCTCGGTTATTGTGTTTTTTATTTTATTAAAATGTGTTGTTTTTTGTAAACAAAATACTTGATGTTATTGTTACTACAGTAAGCTTAAACTGTCCCACTGGCGAAAGGCCTCCCTCCATTATTTCCATCGGTCCCGGTTCTTCACCACCTCTTAGTAATTCCTAAGAACATTTAAGTCGTCCCGCTACCTACTGCGGCAGTATATAGGTGTATCTTGTACACTCCGCCGTGACAGAGCACGGCGGAGTGTACAAGATACACCTTTCATGCTATGTGATATTATGTTGGAATGGCAAGAACTGGTTGGAAACTTACAAGAACGGAGAGTGTCTATTGTTGAAGAGCTAAGTGAGATTAAAAATGGGCCTCGGCGGTAACCACATCTTCGCCAGATATATTTTGTTTATTCATGATGTACCTCCAATTCGGGTGGTAATTGTTATAATCTTAAATTTTTGTAAGAATGTAATGTAATTACGTTCTAAGTTCGTTCTATTTAATTTATAAAAATATTGTACAGTTCGTATGTATGCTAAAATTTTAGATGTTATTATAAGCCTACTTAAATACCAAAATATATGTGGTAATGGATGTTTTACATTAGTTATTGGGATGGGTGCTTAAATTATTTCCTAATAAATTTTGCATTCCTAATTTTTTTTAATGTATGGTTTTACAACTTATTTTTTAAAGTGCTGTGAATGTAATATTTAGTTGTAAACTAAATATTTGTTACATAGATTGTAGTATTATAAGTTGTCTATCATTTCCACTCATATTGTAATTGGCTATAGCGAAACAAATAAATGAAGTGGTGCGAGGAACGTCGTTTTATTTATTCTGTAGTTTTTACTAACTTACCTAACCTTGGGCAGATAAGTCTCATAGCCATTCACAACCACTCGATTGTCCGTCGTATCCAATCGATCCATCGTACTCTATCGAAAATCGCTATTCACAAAACCGAAAAAAAAACAAAAAACGCCAAAGCTTCGATTGTGATTCGCGAGATGAAGATAGCAATCCTGCCGACAGCTATTTGCTATCGGAAGTGCAATCCAATCATAATTACGACGCTATTTTGTACTACCTATACCTTATGCAAGAGTCGTTGTGTATCCATTTAAAATTAAAATCATTTTTAAATTATACTTTTAGTTACTCGATAGATATTCAGTACAATAGAATACTGATTCTGATTCTGCGGTCCTCAACCCGGTGGGGGCAGTGAGGTCTGAAGCTCTCCATTACGCGTGAAAGGGTTGGGTTTAGTTAGAAATCACTTGACACTTCCCTGAATTTGAGGATTCTGTAACTGTTGGGCTTGGGGGTCAAGAGGGTTTATCTGAAGCGCCTTCATGCAATTTTAGCTACTGGAGCAGGGCCGAAAAAACATGAAATGGAACGTACATTGGACTAAATTGTAACGTTTTTTATTGACGTTGCATCTGTCAAAATCATTTAGAAAATGCGTAAAATGAGGCACGGCAGTGCCTCCGCCAAGTTGGCCAAGTCGAGCATTTATGAGGCTTTACGCCATCCATTCTGTTGCTTCTGAGTTTATGCGAATGTCTGCCCCTACCCCACCCACCTCTCCCACCCATTAAATCAGGGAAGTGATTTCTAAACTTTACCCCAGTAGGTGGATAGTGAAACTCTTCAGTGGCTACTAGAAAATCCCTAGTGTGGGTTCATGTTTTGACGAGTCCAAAAAAAAATGGGCGATCTAACGCGCGTAGCCAGATGACGATTTTTTTTTGTATTATTATTATTATATAGGTTTTATTATGTAGGCTTTCGGTTGTTTGTTAAGTTAACACGTTCGCGTGAGCAACCTCATTTCTGAATATTGGTACTGAGGCGCACCTTTTTCCCATACAAATTTAAGCAACGTCTAAAGACGTCCTGCCGTAATACGTACGTCTTAGAACTGTGTTATGTGGCGCAACGTTATATCACGTCCGACGTCTATATACTTAAATAAAGGAAATTGAAATGATACAAATGGATATATAGGTAAGTTTAATCAAACACTCATAACATTCTTATTTGTACGGTTCCAAAATCTTTATTTTACTGTTTAATCAGCCTTAATAATTAACAAACAAGATCATTGCATTTCAAAAATGTATTCTTATTAGAAGAGATTTTCTTAGGTATCTTTTCAGGCCAGTGACCAGTCGGAAAAGATGTTTCTTTATTCGAGGATGATACAGATTCGTTTCTTACTTCCCGTCGATGACGGTTCTTCGAAAACTTTCATGATACGTTCTTCTTCCTTATCCATCTATAACAATGCAATATTACACCTTTACTAAAGCAAATAGCAATGTAACTATATGTTATGTTATTTTAAAAACCATAACACCATTTATTTTATGAGTATAACCATATTCGCACTGTTCAAAATAAGCAAATGCAAAAAAAAACAGAAAAACCGTTACGAACTTCTCTTTCGAAATTAAATCAAATTCATGTCAGTTATGACATTGTTTGCTCCTCAAAAACATGCGGGTACTTATACCAAGTAAGCGTAATAAAGAAATTTATAATATTTACTAACCTTTTATGATAAAATATTACCTATTCCAGATAAGTTCCAGACACACACGTTAGGTCGTCTCACTGCGCGCAGTTCAAGTGGCAGTGGGGATAGCGGTACAAGGGAGGACGTCATAAGACGTTGCGAGTTTGTGCGCGCTACCTTTGCATGTGTGCGTACAAAACTAGAAAGATTTTATTTTTTTGGTCATGCGGCGGTTGAGGCTTGAAAAATCGAACGTGTTGCGGCGCTAAGTAGATGCGCCATAGGAATTTGCCCATAAAATAGACGTCCAAAGACGTTCCGTTAAAATAAATGTGTCAATCTAGAGGACGTCATATGACGTTGCGCCATTTCATAATTATATCAACACGACGTTGTAAGACGTTGATAACGCGAACGTGTTAAACAGTAAACTTATCGAAAGAACCGGTGAGGAACACATTTATAAATCTCAGTATTTTCGAGGCAAGGATTTCCCGGGAGCACGCCCAATACCAGTAAAACATGTCGGGATATAATGAATTCTCATATCATCCGTCACCGTCATGCATAGAAAGACTGCTTAAAATCTTTAAGCCGTCAATTCCGTGACCTTGTAATTTTGCTATATCGCAAGTGTTCGTATCGATGAGATGAAAATCGTAAAATTAAAAGAAATGCGGTGAATGAAGTCAAGCTAACGAACCCGTTATTTTAAAATTATAACTCTGTTTTCTTGGTAATCTTGTTAATTTGTAATTGCCAGAGTTAAGAAAGTTTTTTCATAGTATTTAAATCATATATTATGACAATATAATAATATATTTAACCGGAAGAATAATAATAATTATTTCATTTACATGTCCATAAACTGCGTTGTTTGAAGGTTATTTCGTATTACTTATTTCGTGTTGAGTTATATCAACAAAAGTATCAATAGCTATTTATTTATTTATGCAATAAAACGCAATGTGGAGGACGCTCCTCTATTAATAGCAAAATGACATCATAACGTTACACAATATTTTGAAATGTGATCGTTAGAATATTTTGAATTTGATTTTAGTGGTAAATTAAAAATATTTATGGCAACACTAAATAACGACGTTCTTTCGCGGTGCGTGCGACATGACGCGCCGGTGAATTTTATTATAAATTTGACGTAATTCTTCAGTGCATATCTCGAAAATAAGGTGAACTATTACTAATAGCGTTACATAAACAGTGTTCTAGTGAGTGCATGTGTAAATAACCTGTAATATTGTGCTTGCAGACTTCACAATGGCCGATCAAGTCGACTCAATGTCAGATGCGGAGCTGCGAACGAAACTAGCGGAGCATGGGTTCCCTATAATGCCTATTACGGCGTCCACAAGAAAGTTGTTGGTGAAAAAGTTGAAATTAGTATTAGATAACAAAAGCAAACCTAGAACTAGCGTCGATAACAAAACCGATACAAGGCGGTCGCTCGCACGCTATTCGAGCGGCGAAGAGTCCGATTTGGACACAACTACAAATGCTAAAGAGAAACGTGGCCGCCGGGCCACGACCGGCGGAGCGATGTTGCCGCCCGCAGCAAACAAAACACGTCGCCCGCCTCCTAAAAAAGATTCTCCCGCTAAACGGGATTCCGACAAGGGATCTGAGTCTGACGAAGAAAAGCCCGCTCTGCGGACACGTGAAGAAGTGAAAACAGTGACCACACGTACTGTTAAACGTACCTATGCTGCGAACGATGTTGACGACTATGAGACTGGCTCCGACAGCGACGTAGACGTCGACAAGAAGACATCCAGTCCATTTCGAAGCAATTCTAGGTCTAGCGACTATATCTCGAGTACATTACCCTCTGTCGATGTCAGCACCAGCCCCCCAAAGACGTCTGTGTTCTCTCGAGCATCTATCATACCCACTAACTACTCATCTACATATTCACCAGGCATGACTTCATCTGATAATCTCAATTCAATACGCTCAAGGTTAGGTTTGACATCTTCCATGGCAGACCGTCCATCTACTATTCCCACATCGAGCTATAGCTCAAACTATACAACAAGTACTTACCAGCCATCTACTTCTACTATTGACGAGGTAGAATCTCCATATTTAAGTAACTTTACTAGGCGTCTATCTGCACTCAAGTCAGATCCAAAGCCTACATCTTTCCTTGACCGGGACACAAACAACGGCAGCACTGTGCTACCACGCAGATCCTATATCACTGGGGTTAACCGGTCTGATGTAGTGGATTATAAATCTGCTACTGACAAGAAATTTTTAAAGAACAATCTTGTTTCCCTTGCGCTTGTTGTGTTAGTTGCACTTTTTTTTTTTTGCTTATTTTTCATGTATATAGTTAAGAAAAACGACATCACGTCAGTGGCGGATGATCAGAACAGTGTCATACCAATCTGTCAGTTAAACATACCAGGCAACAGACCTGGGATCAATTGTGTGCCTAAAGAACAAGTCAGTTACGCTAAAGATCTTCTCAAAGTCATACATCCCGAGTTGACAACTAGGATAGCTTCGTACAAATGTGGTCAGCCAGGAAGTCTGCCTTATCTCACTGAGCGAGAAATAATTGACATTGCCAGTGCCAAGGCTACTGCTGATGTCAGCCAATGTCGCACAGATCTGAATAACTTACAAGTTCTTCTGATTAGCAATCCACGATGGGGATTGAATGTTGTCCAACTGAAAAGTCTTTACACTAAAGATGTCGAGTACTCTCCTATTAAATCAACTGACATGATTGTCCAACAAAGAACTAAAGGCACTGTTGCTATCACCCTCACAGATCCATCAACACCTCTGTCATGCTTATTCATAAACACTTTATACTCTGCTGGGTCCAGTCTGATTATTGTTGCCCTCCTCACTTTACTTGGCTTAGGCCTCCAAAGAGCTTACAAATACTATGTGATGTATCAGAAAAGGAAAAGTGAAGAGATCTATTCTATGGTGGAACAAATAATTGATGTGATATCTCAAGAGACTGAGGATAGTGGAGAACCATACATATCTGTGGACCATGTGAGAGATACGCTTATCTCACCACAAAACAGGGAGAAAATGGCGTCTGTCTGGGATGCCGCTGTGAAGTTCATACAGAGGAATGAGAGCAGAGTGCGCATGGAGGTACAATCAGTTGATGGAGAGGACTGCCGCGTGTGGAGATGGGTATCGCCCCACAGCAGCCCAAAGCGCAGCGCGTCATGGCAAGGACAAGCTTTTGAAACACAGGAAGGCTCTGTCAACAACCTAGTGGTATCTCCGACACCCTGCCTCAAAATACGACACATGTTCGACAAAAACGATGAGAACTCACTATTGAGGGGCAAGATTCAGGACGCTATTTTGGAGAAATGTGACACACACTGCAACATCTTACACATCGACATCGACAGGACGTCGTGCTGCGTATACGTGAAGTGCGCGTCGCCGCAGGACGCGGGCGTGGTGTACCGTAGCCTGCACGGCTGGTGGTACGAGGGTCGCCTCATCACCGTGAAGTACTTGCGCCTGGAGCGCTACATGCAGAGGTTCCCCAACTCGCCGTCCGTGGGGCCCTACCTCACACTAGCTCGCCACGCCCGACGCAGCGCCTGGGCTGAAGAATAGACCCTCGAACGCAAGTGCAGCAGCACTTCAGGAATGTTATACTTGTGTGTTACAGAAGTTTCAGAACTCTACCTGTAAGCTTCATTTATTTATTGCGAGTAACCTTCAAGGATTGTTGTCTGCAGCTCAAGTTGATCTTTGCATTTTATTTCTGGTCTAAAAACTGAAGGATTGATTTGACAATGGCATAGGAAGCTTGTAATTGTCAAGATTGCATGCGTATTGACTCCAAAATAATCGGCTTTCATTTTCTAACATATTTTCATAATAAATGTACTGCATAATAATTTTTCATTTGTATTTTGTCTCCACCTCATCTTAGATTGATATACCATTGGTGGCATGGAAAGAAATGTTATTAAAATAGAGTCAATAAATATTTGGTTTGTGAATAGTCTTGCCTGAATACGTCAATGATTGTAATAATATATTGTACCTGTGTTATATTTTATTATTATAAAAAGTATATCCCAAAAATGGGCTGTGCCCCATAACATGTACTAAGCTTAAAATCCTTGTACTTGTCAATTAAATATTTTACGACTTTGTAGTCACTGATCTGATTATTTTCCTTGAAGTAAGGTGCTGGTCTTAACGTAAAGCCTTAGATTTGAAGGAAAAATGTTTTTCAAAATAGTTTAAGCATGTGAAATTAAATCTGCACTTTTGAATTGTTGTAAATATTTGACATCACAAGGTTCAAATGTAATTTCTACTGTTTGATTTAAGTTACGAAGTTTCACGGGCTTATAATTGTTACTGATTTTACTGATGTTTTTGGAACAAATTGTTTAAAAAAAATGGTAGTTTTAAGTAGGTCGTAAGTTTCATAGGATATATCCGACACATACACACATTTGATTTAATATTCTTATAATTTGTAAGTTTCCCGACGCGGCAGCACAAACGTGAGGAAACCTAGGTGTGTTTAATTTCGTATAAATTGACATTTTGTTCTTAAGTATTTCTACTAACTTCACTGTTCATAATATCTAGTTATTTTTATGGATTGATTTTCATTTTTTAATAAATTGATAAGTTAAATTATTGTTTTAATTAGCTCTTCCAACAACTGACTCCCATTCCTGGCGCAACTAAAGCGTTATTTTTCCTCAACACATCAGGAAATACAAATGAAAAACATTTGATAAAAGTATAACTTATTATTACATCAACACCTATTCCAATCCACCACGTTATCTATAACATTAATATTCCAGGGTGTCTTTGAGCGCCTGGAAGCATCTCCACTTGTCAGGCAGGTAGAACGGCTCGAACACGTGCGGGAAGGGAGCGTCCCAGCCAGCCACGCGGGAGATCGGAGCCTCCAGGTGGAGGAAACATTCCTCCTGTAAACAGAAATAAAATGGTCAGTTTTAGGCAGCAATTACGTTACTGTCATCATCTGCCTAGCCTTTTCCCAACTATGTTGGCATCGGCTTCCAGTCTAACCGGATGCAGCTGAATACCAGTATTTTACATGGAGCGACTGCCTATCTGACCTCCACAACCCAGTTAATACTAGGTAATACGATTCTCTTTGGTAAGACTGGATGTCAGAATTTCAGGTCACTGACTACCTGTAACGACTGCCAAAGATCTATTTATGGCAGCCGGGACCAACAGCTTAACGTGCTTTCCGAGGCACGGAGGAAACTCGGTATGTCGGGCGGTCCATATCCACAGACCGACCTAGGCAAGTACAGCTTTACCTAAAGATTGACCCGAGTGGCAGTTCTTATTAAGCCACGAGCTTTACTTTTACGTTACGGTCAATGTGCAACAAATAATGAGATCCTATATGATCACTGCACACCGTCACCTACAGGGATTTATCATGTTCTTGTCCTTCTCCCATGTCATTTGGGGCGGCGCAACACGTTTTTTTCTTCCATTCTCTCCTGTAAGTCGTCACGCAATCATTTATTCCTTGTTCCTTCATATCATTCCTTACATACTCCATCCATCTTCTCTTTTGTCTTCCTCTCCCTCTCCATGCATCTACATTCATATTCATCAGTCTTTAGTCACATGCGATGCATCCCTCTTCATCACATGCCCATACCACAACAGTTGATTCCCTTTTAACTTTACTGTAATTGGCGCTATTTTTAAACTTCCTCTAATATACTACATTCCATTATACACCACACATCCACCTCAACATTCTCATCTCTGCTACATGCAATCTTCTTTAATCCATCTTCATCACAGCCCAACATTCCGATCCATACAGTACGACAGGTCTAATCACGGACTTGTATATTTTCCCCTTTAACTTGAAGGGCATCCGTGGGTCACAAGTTGTTCCAGTGCCCTGTCGCCATTTCATCCATCCTGAGTTGATCCGTTGCGTTACGTCCCGGTCTATATCGCCATCTCCCTGGACAATCGACCCGAGGTACCGAAAATCAGTTAGCAAAATTTTCTAGAAAGATCAATGTTATCTGTAGAATACGTGCCACCAGGAGGAACTCCTCATCCTGAACAACCACTTGCACCTTTTAAGATTTACTCGAAGCAAATGTTAGAGCTGTGCTGGTGGCTACATACTGGTCTAACACAATTTGAGTTCACGGACACTTAAAGAAGAAGAATGTTATTCAGTAGAAGTTTTTAGGTTTACGTTATGATAATGTTACCTGAATAGTAGCAGCCAGTTCAGCTCCAAACCCTGACGTCAGAGGAGCTTCGTGGGCAATCAGACAGCGACCGGTTTTCTTGACGGACTGCACCAAAATATAGATCATTCATTTGATAGAAATAAATAATTATCTGCTTTTTGGCCTTCGCGCATGATCTTGAGTTAAGTGGCAAAAAAACCGAGTCTAGCTTAGAAGTTATGCAAACTCAAAGCATGTATTAAAATTATAAACTCCTTTTTCGTATGAGTTAGGTAGGAACCCCAGAACGCCACTTGCTACGTACCTCAGGGCCGTCTCCACGAGCGAGAGAATTGCGGCGATATTATCGTCGTGCAATGTATTTCTCTCGCTCGTGGAGGCGGCCTCTTACGTATGTATGTAACGTCCTTTTACGTCGTCCACATAGCGAGTAATACTGTCCTTTTTATTACAGACTAGCTGTTTCCGGCATGCGTTGCAATGCCCTTTTTTGTACCTACTTACGTACTACCTATACCTACCTTCTACGACCTACCTACCACCTACCTACCTACGTAAGAACCATCCTCGTTTTTCAAGGAATATTCTAAAAAAAGAATTAGCGATATCGGTTCAGCTGTTCTCGAGATTTGCGCTTAGCAACACATTCAGCGATTCATTTTTATATTATAAGAAGAACACGTACAGGCATTTTTGAAGTGTCAGCGAGTCGGTCAGACGGAAAGATGAAGCTTCCAGCTGTATTAATTAGTAGTATTTCTTTTGTAGACCCTTGGTTTGTATAGCATAACCCTCCACTGAAGCCCAGCTAGCTTAGTCAGACTACTTACATTACACACAGTGGTCTCATCCCAGGGCAAGATGGACTGCAGGTCGATGACGTCACACGCAACGCCGAGCGTCTCTCGCGCCATCTGCGCTACCTCCAGCAACACGTGCACCTGAGTGCCCCAGCCTACCAGTGTGGCTGCGTCACCTGAGGAAAACAGATAATTATGTTACTTGGTGAAATTGAGTTAATTTATGATATTTATTTATATAAATGAAACCACTGGTAGTTCTAGTTCATAGGAACATTTTTAAACTATCAAATAAATCCTAAAACCGTCGTGGTGCCGACGATACGACAATAAACTACCTAAATGTCTTTGCCAATTTCGTTTGTTACATTTTATTTCCACACGTTAATTGGTGCAAATTATTCCTAAGGTTAGTAAACCAATATTTGTTTGTAAATTGTAATGTATTTCGTTTACACTTTTATGCTACTTAGTTTTATTGTTTTTTTTATTTTTTTTTTTGTTTTGGTGTTAAGATTTATTTGATAGTTTAATAATGTTTCTATGGACTAGAACTACCAGTGGTTTCATTTATTGTCGAATCGTCGGCACCACTCTGTACATAACATGACGGTTGTCATCCCCGGAGGGTTAGGCGGAGGTGTATCTAATAGCATACCCACATTCCGTTTCGAACCCCAGGCTCCGCAGTCGCGATTGCGACCTACTAGGCAGTTAAGTTAAAATAGTTTTTGATTAGTTTGTATTTCGATAATCGCATTCATCATAATTTTCATGATTTCATCGTTAATTTCAGGACAAGATTGAGGTCAAGAGACCAGCCACTTAATACAAAAAATAATTGCCGAAATACGTTCACTGCTTAACATGATCATGTCTCCTCCAAGCAACACGATTCTTTATACTTTTTTTTTTTTAGGCGTGTGGAAAATCATCAAATAACCCCTCCCGCTCTTGGGCAGAGCGAAAGGGAGTGTCAGACTTCTACTGACTAAAAACCACCCATGTTCCTTCTTAGCCCTTCATGACGAGGTGACGAGGCCGCGGTATCTCTTGCGAACAACCCGCAGCCCCGACGGGGACGATTCTTTATACCTGACATCAGGAAAAATCTTGCATCGCATCGAGGTTATTTACGCGATGGACACACACGCTTAGCCCTAAAACATGCAGCCAAAGCGATCTCTACCACCGAAGATACCGTGTAAGCGTTGAAGTTTACGGCTATCAAAATATTATGTCAAAGAAAAAAAATGGACACCTTTACAGAGCTATTATTTACCTTCTCTCAAAACCTGGGCCTTCCCTAGCGGCAACGTATAGTCTTCGACGGGCACCTCCTCACTAGCAGATCGGTACAGTATCTTGGGCTCCAGGAATATGCACGGGTCTCGCTCCCTGATGCAGGCGAGCAGCAGGCCTTTGGCTGTGATTGGACCACGAGGGACTACCACCTGGAAACAGTTTTTGAGTTTTATTGTTTAAGTGATCAGGTCCTCATACTCAATCAGTCAACGCAGCCTATTGCAGCATCTAGCTGCAAAACAACAACCTGTCCTCCTTCTTCCGCATCCAGTCTGACCTTTCATCACACTCCGGACTCTGAGGAAATGATTATGAAGAAGTTGGATGTAAAAAAAAACTAGCAGAAATTAAAATGTTTACTGTGCAGAAAAATGCCGCCGGCTCTGATGTAAATTGATTCGTTGGACACAAAGTAGGCGAAATCGATCTCGGTAAACAGCCGGACGAAATCTTGGAGTTTGTAAGCATCGCAGCAGGTCCCGTATCTGCCTACCACATGGGAAACAGGTATGAGTTTACGTATGAAATCTTGAATGGTCATTCTCGACCCCAGATTTAGCGGACAATGTCCCTAGTTACCAATTTCCACTCGCGATTGTATTTCCTTTCGTACAACAAACTATATCTATTCTGTTGGACTGCCTGCATCTAGCTATTTTTGTTGAAGAAAGTAAGGCTTAACCAACTCACCCTAAGTCCCGGCACATGTGCGAAGAAAGCCTCGGGGCTCTGCGAGTGGTACAGCCCGCCATGTCCCACAGCGCTGCACGGCGTGCGTATGGTGAGCGCGCCGCAGTCGAACTGCCCGCCCGAGCGGTAGCGCGCCTTCGCTGCTTCGTTTATTATCTGCGAGTTTAGATGAGTTACGGGTAACACTGGTCTACAAATAGTTGTTACTGTCGATATTTCTGTGGGGTTTTGATACATAAAAGGTAAAGCGATTAGTGTATTAGATCAGCTCTTGTTTTTCTCGTATTTAGCTGTAACCGGTAAGACTGGAAGCCGACCCTAATATGGTTGGGAAAAAGACTAGGTAGATATTGATCAGCCCTAATAATTGGGCATATTTTATATTATAAATTAATAAAAAAAAACTTTTCTTTTTTACTAAAGAGTAAGGAATATTTTATAACTTGTTAGTAACAAGTAATATCTAAAAAGATTTTATTAAAACACCTGCTTTGAAACTGTAGTTGTGTTAATCTACTTCTGATGCTGACTGTACTTAATAATTGTTTCTTTCTGAGTACAAAGTCCAAACCTAGTCATCATCATCATCATCATTCTCCTGCCCTTATCCCAATCTATTTGGGGTAACGGGAAAGGCAAACGTAGTACCACTCTCATATCAAGAGAGAAGTTCAGAATAATGTCCATTTCACGAAAGAAGTCCCGTGGACAATTGTGGAACTAAATTTAACAGATCGGCCATGTTGTCGTTGTTATCAAGGTGCGTTTGTTGTGGTAGATATTTTGTGAGTTTATTATTGGATTAGTGCGTTATTTATAAGGTTTATTTACGATGCCAAAAGTTGTGAAACAACATTATGTCGCGCGACATACAGCGCTGCGTCTGCGGGACTTATTTCGTGAAATGGACTTCTGTTTCAAATTATAATAATAAGTGTAGATTATAGTTTAGTATAGTTTTATTCACATCGTGACAAACTTATTATTAAGACGAATTCTGTTTTATCTACTGAATATGTATTTTATTCTGAATGCTATTCTCAATAATATTGTATTTTCTTCTCTTTTGCTTTCTTAGTTAATGAATAAAGGGTGAATGGTATGTAAAGGGATTATGTGACAAACATGTTTACATATTATAGTAAACTATGACGTCAATATGTAGAACATAGAACAACAGTGTTTATTCATATTCTAAGTACTAATATTGCAATAACAACAACAAGAGCACATGTACTTCACATGATGTATAATTGTATACAAGCACCAAGTTGTTTGGGTCAACAGTTACAAGAACTATGAAACGGAAAGTAATTTATAATGTTGTCTATGAGTGCTGTGCATGGGGTTCTGGGTTCGATTCCCAAGTCGAGCAGCAATAGGGGATCGGACTGGGTCAAAAAAATATGATTTTAAGTAGTGCGTCAGTTAGATTATCGAAAAATATTGGATACTTAAGTACGTGTTTTTTGTTTTATCAAATTAATAAAAATTGACGAAGATAAAACGCGTCAAAGATCATGAGTTGGGGGTTGTGACGTCATTTGTAGGTAAAAAATGTACTGACATGTGACGTTTTCGAGGAGTTCACGAGTTTTCGAAGCACTGTATCGTCTTCATTTTTTGTTTATGTGAAAAAAGAAAAAATATATGTTGTAACGAGTCTTTTAAGCCTGTTACATACTATTGAATTCTTTGCTTTGATTTGTAGGCTCTGGTTGGTGTTGCCTTATGAAAATTCATTTTTGGTTGACTTGGATTCGTGAAGTGGTCACACTGATTTTTATTTTCGATGCTGTCAAATTGACTTTGACATTTCTTGCTTTTCGACCTACAGCCTGGAATCAATGGAGTGATTTTTGAGCGCTCCAATAAAATCTCAAAATATAACTTGAGATGGGCGGCATCTAGTCCCTAATTATGTGGTAGCCGATTGCCCTTGTCATGATCCTAATTGGATAGCCTTTATTTTTTAAGGTAAGCGAATTCTTTGTGATTTCGGTCCGTTCCGCGTTGTCATGGCTATTTTGATAGCAGACGCTAATAGTTTCCGATATTTAATTGTTTCAGGATCTCTTATCTTCATTTGATAATTATTTGCTTGGATTAATTCATCTACTGATGACCACATTTTGATTTTTGGAAGAAACGGTGAGTTTAATTGCATATTGCTCGTAAAGATTCCTGCGTCGAATCGCCATTTTTTATCCGCTAACGATTATTCATGTTTGTTTTCAGCCACAAGGCGTTTTTTTTTCCATATTACTTAAATTTTTGAACGCACGCCCCTACCAAAATGCATATATCTTGGACCGCCGTTGGCAATCTCGGCGAATATCACCAAGATGCTCTTGGATAATCCATCAGGTTCCTAATTTAGTCGACGGAGTTTGGTATGGTTTATGATACATAACTTCAATTTATTTTAAAAAAGTGCAATAATGACAGGTCTTAGAATAACAGCGATGTCATCTTAATTTTACACATTAGAGCTGTTAGCTTTAGAATTAGAAAGGAATTTTCAAACCAGCAGCCTTCGGGTAATAAAGTCGTTCTTACTTTTCATGATTGATTTTTATTGATACCTTCCCGCTTGAAGATTAAAAGTCTCAAGCTCCCGCAGGTAAGTCTATCCTTGGCATAGTTTTGTGTGTACTCCAGGCGCCCGAATTTTCACTTTTACTTATTTTTATTTGGAGCACACCACACAGTTTAATTTCATTCATCTTACTCTCATCTCATCTCACACTCCTCTTTTTTTATTATTACAATTGTCGCTCAGCGAACAGGGACTTGAAGTAGGTTTGTCTGGTACCTATATACTGTCATTATTGCACAATTATTAAATAACTTATGAGTCTATTGTTTGCATTAGTTTGTTCTACATTGTTACTTCAATAACTTTGTGTTTATTTTAATTTTTGACTCATAAGTAGTACTTAACCTAATTTGGTGAATCTTTGTAAACAATATTTGGTGTTTACTTATTGATAATTTTGTTTATTGACCTGTTTGTTTTAATAACATGTTTTTTTCTTAGCAAAACCAACAGAAATGTATAGCATTGACCGTGTTTTGTTGTTCTCAACAGTAAAGTTATTTTAAAAACTAAGTTTAACTTTTAAAGAAAATAATTTAATCTAATTGTAAGTACAATATTGTACATTTAATTTATCTAGATTTAAGCTGCTTGTAAGTGATTATTGCACTTTTAAAACGATAAAATTAACTTAGTAATTTTTCATGGGAATACCACATTGACTTCAATACTTAACCTCAAACTTGAGAATTTATTTTCAAACTTTTAACTTTTTGAAATTTAGTTTTTGCTTTTCGTTTGCTATTCGCCTTGCTGTTTGTTAGTCATGGACAAGGGAGTTCAGTCTCCGCCGCTTCAGGATTCGGGTGATGTCGATACCTGTACTGCTGTTGATGCTTATGCTCTCAGTTAATATCATAGGAATTCTACCTAAAACTTATTCTGGTCATAGATACATACTTTCGGTTGTAGACGTTTTTACTAAATATTGCTGGTTCTTTCCAATGATCAATGCTACCACTAGAGTAATTTGTAAACATTTTGAAAAGGAAATATTTCTCAAATTTGGTTGTCCAAAAATAGTAGTTTGTGACAATGGAACTCAATTTACTTCAAAACATTTTGTAGATTTTTTGAAAGGTTTTAATATAACCAAAATATTTTATAATACTTTGTATACACCTCAAAATAACCCTGTTGAGAGATATAATAAAACGGTCGAAACCTGCATATCGTGTTTTGTTAAAGATGATCATAGAACTTGGTCAAGTTTTTTGCCCAATGTTCAATTAGCTTTAAATAATAGTGTAAACCTTGCTACTGAGTTTACTCCTAACTTTCTGATGTTTGGTAGGGAGCTTATTCTTGATGCGTCATTACATCACTTTAGTAGTTCTGTTGATAACTTATCTCAACTAGAAATTTCAAATAGGAATGCTTATGCAGTTTCTCTTAATTCACTTAGTGATATTTTTGTTAAAGTTCAAGCTTACTTGTTAAAGGGGTATAAGCGAAATGCCGCTTATTATAATAAAGGTCGGAAAGTCATTTCTTTTGGTGTGGGTGATATGGTGTGGAGAAGAAGTTTTGTTCAATCTCATGCTCCTGCATATTTTTCAGCTAAGCTTGCACCTAAGTTTGTAAAGTGTAAAATAACTGAAAAGGTTTCGGATAACGTTTATGTTTTGAAAGATTTAAATAAAGGTTCAGTGGGACGTTATCATGTTAAAGATATTATTAAATTTTAATTTGGTTTCCAAGTGTTAGTCTTGATTTTGATAAATTCTGTTTGAAGGTCGTTTTTGACAGTGTGATGTACGAGGGGATGGATGATAGGTTATCAGCGATTTGAAAGACGTATGTTAGGTAACTTCTTATAAATTTATTGAATTTGAATTCTTAACATTCTAAAAATAAAACTTAGGCCATTTTTGTTAATTAAATACAATTTTTTTCCACACTAAATGTTTTTCACACCGAAGGATCTTATTTTATGTTTTGTTCGTTTTTGTTGGATTGTATAAGATCTTATTTTTTAAGGGTAACCTTTTACCTGTTTACATTTTATTAGGATCTTATGTAACCCTACACTTCAGGTTATTTTTACCTTGAGATCAAAAACTTGAACTCAATTTCAAGTTTTTGTATTCTTCTTTTTTCATAGTTTGAAATCATTCTATTTTCTCTTCGTCATAAATAGTAATCGATTTTTAAATCTATTTTGTGCTGTTCATTGACAGAATTGTTTCTCATTTTTACTAGAGTTTCATTCTCTTTAATGATCGGATTTGACTTTGTTAGTAACGCGTTCATCCTGGACTTTACTTTTTAGGGTCATTCTGTAACCTTTGTTACAAAATGCCTTATTATTTTTTGAATCTTGGTGTAACTTTTGACCTTGATTTCGACTCTTTTTTCCATTGTGCTCGGAAAGTCGGTGGTGTTGTGCCGATCACGATGTGGGATTTCGGCTCCGGCCATATTTTTTCCTTTTTCCATTGTGTTGGACATTGTTGTTCCAATCACAATGCGGGATTTTTTTTGACTTTCGTCATTCTTTTTTTTATGCGTTCGGAAGTTCGGTGGTGATGTGCCGATCGCATTGTGAAACTTTGGCTTTCGCCTTTTCGTTATTGAGATTTCTCATTGGAGATCTCAATGATTTTTTGTGTTTGTCTGTGTTTGGGAGATTGGTAGTGTTGAGCCAGTCACAGCAACATTCTTTTACAGCTATTGTGCTCGGGAATTCGGTGGTGATGAGCCGATCACAGTACGCTTTCCTTTGTTTCGTTGCAGGTTGTGCCTGTAACAATATTTTAAATAAGGTCTTTCAGCTTTATTTAAAAACTTTTGTTTGGAGTTTCAAATTTTTTTGGATTGTTGGATACGGAGTTAGTCAGTGGCAATAGAGCCTAACTGCACTCATAGAGATGGTAGAGTTGGAAGCAGTTGACATAGTAGTCAGTGGCGATAGTGCCTAACTGCACTCAAAGTTGTACTGTTCCAAGTGGTTTGAAATTTTTAGTCAGTGGCTATAGTGCCTAACTGCACTAAAAATTGTAGTTTGTATTGGTAATTTGTTCGAATTCGTTTGAAATTTGTAGTCAGTGGCTATAGTGCCTAACTGCACTAAAAAATTGTAGTTTGTATTGGTAATTTGTTCGAATTCGTTTGAAATTTGTAGTCAGTGGCTATAGTGCCTAACTGCACTGTTTTGGAGTTTAGAAGCGCTAAGAGATTTCTCTCTTCGTTTCATTTAACTAGTTTTTATAACTTATATTTTTTTCTGTTTTTCACAGATTTCATTTTTGACTTTTTGTCATTTGCATGTTTTTACTTTTATTAAATTCTTGAGACCTTGTCGTTTGACATGTTCAGAATTCATTTACACTTCGAATCTTTTATGATTCTTTTCTTTTTTTGGATTTAGAAAGTTGTTAAGACTGGTCTATTGTGTTGAAGATTTCTTTCTAATAAAAGAAAGTTCCTTTCTTTTATTTTCGGGGAGGGATGTAATGTAACGAGTCTTTTAAGCCTGTTACATACTATTGAATTCTTTGCTTTGATTTGTAGGCTCTGGTTGGTGTTGCCTTATGAAAATTCATTTTTGGTTGACTTGGATTCGTGAAGTGGTCACACTGATTTTTATTTTCGATGCTGTCAAATTGACTTTGACATTTCTTGCTTTTCGACCTACAGCCTGGAATCAATGGAGTGATTTTTGAGCGCTCCAATAAAATCTCAAAATATAACTTGAGATGGGCGGCATCTAGTCCCTAATTATGTGGTAGCCGATTGCCCTTGTCATGATCCTAATTGGATAGCCTTTATTTTTTAAGGTAAGCGAATTCTTTGTGATTTCGGTCCGTTCCGCGTTGTCATGGCTATTTTGATAGCAGACGCTAATAGTTTCCGATATTTAATTGTTTCAGGATCTCTTATCTTCATTTGATAATTATTTGCTTGGATTAATTCATCTACTGATGACCACATTTTGATTTTTGGAAGAAACGGTGAGTTTAATTGCATATTGCTCGTAAAGATTCCTGCGTCGAATCGCCATTTTTTATCCGCTAACGATTATTCATGTTTGTTTTCAGCCACAAGGCGTTTTTTTTTCCATATTACTTAAATTTTTGAACGCACGCCCCTACCAAAATGCATATATCTTGGACCGCCGTTGGCAATCTCGGCGAATATCACCAAGATGCTCTTGGATAATCCATCAGGTTCCTAATTTAGTCGACGGAGTTTGGTATGGTTTATGATACATAACTTCAATTTATTTTAAAAAAGTGCAATAATGACAGGTCTTAGAATAACAGCGATGTCATCTTAATTTTACACATTAGAGCTGTTAGCTTTAGAATTAGAAAGGAATTTTCAAACCAGCAGCCTTCGGGTAATAAAGTCGTTCTTACTTTTCATGATTGATTTTTATTGATACCTTCCCGCTTGAAGATTAAAAGTCTCAAGCTCCCGCAGGTAAGTCTATCCTTGGCATAGTTTTGTGTGTACTCCAGGCGCCCGAATTTTCACTTTTACTTATTTTTATTTGGAGCACACCACACAGTTTAATTTCATTCATCTTACTCTCATCTCATCTCACACACTCTTTTTTTTATTATTACAATGTTCAATATTTTTTGGAAATCTATCTGACGGACTAATTAGTTTTTTTTTTGTCCGATCCCCTATTACTCAGTAACAGTCACGTGTCTGAATTTTCCCCAGTTGATGGCAATAGACTGGCCTTCTATTACATGGGACTTAAAAATGTTGACCAACTAGTTTTGATTAGGTAGGTTTGTAATACCCTTTGGGTATTACAGTCGTGATGTTATGAATGATAAGACACTGTGGTTGCATGTAGGGTCTAGAAGCATGCCATTTTGTACAAAAATTCTCTAATAGAACGAAAATAAGCACCAATGAAGTATATTAAAGGTGTTCCCATGGGTGATGTGTAGAAGTTAAATTTTTTGTAATTTATTTTTAAATTCAGAAATGGATCAAAACCTTATCCAAGTTTGTTTATTAATGAAGAACACAAACCTGATCAAAAGCTGGAAATATGTAGTCAGCAAACTGTATTTCAGCTATAGCAGTAGCACCTGCTGTGGCCAGTCCTATGCCGAAACCTGCGATTCCTTGCTCACATAGCGGAGTGTTGAACACGCGATCTTTGCCATACTTATCCTGAAAAAATACAGGGCAGCTTTTGTAAAAGAAGGAAAATAACCATAATTCAAATATACTCATATTGCAAGCAAAGCTGAGTTTGTTTGTTTGTTTGAACCCACTAATTTCAGGAACTACTAGTTGGAATTGAAAAAATTTTTTTTTGTTGGGTAGTCCATTGAACGAGGAAGGCTTTAGGCTATATTCGACTTGGATGAAATCGCATGCACAAACTAGTTTATTTTTAATAAAGGGATTTAGCAGCTAAAGGAAAAAATATAGGTGGGAACTAAAATAATGCATACCAGATTCATTATCATGTCAGTCCAAAATCACCCACTACTGGGTATGGAATGCTGTATCAGATTAGCAGTGTAAAGCAAAAAACAGAAATAGTAGTTAAAGTTGCAGTACACAGGCTTTTTTACAACCAAACAGCAGTAAATATGTAGTTTAATGGAAAAGAAATTGTTACTATTTATTTTTTTGGGTATTCATTCAATGAATCCTCCCGCTCAGGGCAGAGCGGTAGGGAGTGTCAGAGTTCTACTGACTAAAAACCACCCATGTTCCTTCTTAGCCCTGTGTGCCGAGGCAGCGGTATCTCTTTCGAACAACCCACAGCACAGACGGGCGTCGGCCCTTGCCATTCATAGCATTGATATTTTTAACTTCAATGAATTTAATAAGTTGCATATTACTTTTATGTTAGCAAGAGGACTTTAATAAAAGTAAGATAAGTAACCATTCTTACCTGTAAACCAAGTGCACATCGGAACACTCCTCCAAAAGCCACGTCTTCCCCAAACAGCACAGCTGTCGAGTCGTTCTTGAGAGTGAGGTCCATCGCATTGTTGATGGCCTGCATCATGTTCATCTTGGTGGTCTCTCCTGAAAGATCAATGTAGAGGATATCTTAAGTATAATACTGATGGTATGTACATTGTGCCTGATGTCCACTGACTCCACATCATAGGAGCAATACTGATTGTGCTAATCTGACTGCGGTATTTTGGATCAAAGGGCTGCCCAACATAAATGGAACTAGGCGAGACATGTCCGTTGTGTGTCAACCAACCTGTGCGCTTGTAAAGCTCAGGATTGGTGCCATAACATTCTATATCATATTAAAACTTTCTCTGCCAAGTTCAAAATATCATTCTCTTTTTGTATGCCTCAAATTGCCAAGTCTTCTATAGCTATGCATAGCGACCACTCAGAGGCGGGTTGTTGGCACACAAACAAATTATTGTTCGCCCCGTATGCTGCTGTTTAAAACTGTTAAATTATTAGGAAGTGATAAAGAAAGCAATTGCATAAACACAGTGCATTAAAGTAACTACTCATGGTAGCATTACCTATATTACTGATTTTTATTGGGTTATAAAATAATGTCAATACATCACTGATACTGATTTCAATCAGTGCTATCTTTTGTCTTTATCTTGTTACTATACATTTGTAATTATAACACTAACCTATAGAAAGTCGGTGATTTAGGTAAAATGCAGTTCATTACACCACTGCTTTTCATTATGTATACCATTATAAAGTACCCAGGAGGGATTTCATTTCATTTTTCGGATAGATCCTAACGTCAGAATGTTTTTAAACTGATATTTTACCACCAACTTTTGTCAATCAACTAAATGATGAAGCTATTTCTACTATTATTGCTATTGCATACCATAAAAGACGAATAACCCCCTTACCTTCCACAGGTTTTTCATTGTCAGGATAGTAAATGAAGTGCGACGAAAGTCTTTTAGTACAATCATTCACATTTTTAACTAATTTCACAAACAAACCGCTCTTTTTCGTCACTAAACTGGCCATTTTATCGTTAACGGCGACGTGCGTAGTGCCCCCAGTGGATACGATTAATAAATTAGGTAATACATCTTATCTACAATTGTAATTAGTTGTGCTTTGATTAAAATTCGCTGATAAGGGGTCGAGTGACGAACAGCGAAACAGTCTTGTTTTCATTATAACTTGACGTTCGTGATCGATGATAATGTCTCTGTTAAATGTATTTCTTTCCATTTTAAACCTTGAGCGTTGCAGTTAAGGGGTATATATGCGAAATAAAGTTTTTGTTGAATTACTTTTGAAAATATAACCTATTTGATTTTTTGACAGTTGTTGTCAATGTCGTAATGGTAATGACACTGTCACTTTGTACGAAGATGTCAAAAGAAATGGACGCGTTCGTATTGCCGTACAGATTATTATTTACCTTTATTTTATCATGTTTTTTTTTTTTGGAATTTGATAAACGCCTTCGTTGTCGCTCGTGACATCATCGTTGTTAAATAAGCTGAACAATCACAAAAATTATGGTTAAAAAATTAAAACAATTCGTCATCCACATAGTTTGATTTAATTTTACTAACATTTTATAAGAAACGAACTAACACTAACTGTCTCATCGTCATCATTTCAGCCGAAAGACATCCACTGTATTGAGGTATAATGTACGTACGTAGTAAATTATACCTCAATGGTCCACTGCTGGACATCGGCCTCCCCCAAGTGTCGCCACATTGACCGGTTTCGTGCATCTCGCATCCAACGGATCCCCGCAACTTTCACCAGGTCATCGGTCCACCTAGTGGGAAAAACTGCCTGAAATAAAGAATTTATTATTACGTATTAGAGTACAAATTCAAGCAATGGTGTTAAATTCTTCTATAGTGCTATATTCTTCTAACCTGCCGGTAAAATGTTTTGGCTCGCTTCGCTCGCTCTTACAGCCAAGATTCCTGAATTATCCAATCCTTCAATACTTTAGTAGTGTGGCGACAGCGACACAACACCCGTCTGGTCGGAGCATCCTCCCTTTTCTATGGGGGATGAGCAACTTTACACCCTGTTCCTCATATCCCGAAAGTAGTAAAGTAAAATAAAATTATATAATTTTAAATGATAAAAAAAATATCAGTTACCTTTCCGATGCGAGGGGCTAAAATTTTCGGGCTCGCTTCGCTTGCTCTTGCATTTTAGTGCCCTCGAATCTACGAATCTCTATCTCTACGAAATTGTTGATAGAAAATGTAATTTATACGATGTGTAACATTTACAAAACATTTAAAATTTAACTGGTAGCCTGCTTGACTAAAACTGAAAATAGAAGGGGCGGCCAGATTAGGGTGGGCATCCGACGGCAGAAACTAACGCTACGCCACTGACATGATGGCAAACAACTAAGTTATAAGTGTAATCCTGTTTCTATATGAATGCACTAAGAGAACTTAACCTATCCGAGGGTCGACTCGTTTCGGTTGCTCTTTCGTTGCCGTCATCTTGAAACTCAAAATTCTAACTCGCCCCCCGAAATCGCACAACTATTTATTAAAGAGATCAATCTATCCGAGAAAAAATGCAAAAATTTTCTCGGTCGCTACACTCGCTAATTCATTATATACTCTCAGAATTTTGTAAAAATTTACGAAGTTCCTCCTATTCCCATTCCTGTATAATTGAACGAAAACAAAATGTTTCCCTACCCTTCCTTTTTTTTGGATGATGGGAAATCATCAAATGACTCCTCCCGCTCTGGGCAGAGCGGTAGGGAGTGTCAGACTTCTACTGACTAAAAACCAGCCATGTTCCTTCTGAGCCCTTTGTGTGGAGGCCACGGTATCTCTTTCGAACAACCCGCAGCCCCGACCGGGCATATAGTCGGGGCATAGTCACACAGTGGGTGGGCACCCACTATATGACTATCTTCGAAAGAAAGAAACACATCATGAGTTTATTAAGGTCCTTTACTTTGTGTCACGCCTTACGATACATGAGTGGTGTATTTACACGACTCCCTACAAAGGAGTGTTAAGTTTTTTATCTTTTATTTATTTGCAATATTGTTGTATTGATTAACCAAAACCTTTAATGGTATGGTATTACGATCAAGTTCAGTTTTTTAAATGAATTAATGGACCCACTTATTTCTTAAACTTTACGATAACGGCTGATATTTCTCAATAACATCGCAGAGAAAGACCATTAGCGTTTTGTGCAATGAAATTAACAGATCGGCACCTGTCTGGTAAGAGTAATAAAGATACTATCACACAAGGAAAAACAGTGTTGATTCAATATTTTCCCTCAACCGGCAATGGTAAAAGTGACTTCTTTTGTATAACCTGATACGTGTGCAGGTGAAGATTATTGTGAAATGATAATGACAAATGATAGACTGGGATCACTGCAGTACTATAGGTAGAACAACGCATTGGATGTACTTTCTGACTGCTTCGTTGGTGTAGTGGTTGCAAGCGCGACTGCTGTGTATCATGGGGATTCGATTCATTGGTTGAGTAAAGTGTTATTGGGTTTTTCATTAAGAATATTTTAGCAGCAGCCACGGAGTCTGAATTTGTGCCCGGTTGATGACAATACACTCGCCACCTATTACATGGGACTTGAACATAACTGGTGAAACCCTCCGGAGATTACAGGCGTGATGTTTTGTTATGTCATGGACGTACTTTTCGTCTGAATTTACGTTTTGTTATGTCATGGACGTACTTTTCGTCTGAATTTATTACGTTTTGTTATGTCATGGACGTACTTTTCGTCTGAATTTAGTACGTTTTGTTATGTCATGGACGTACTTTTCGTCTGAATTTACGTTTTGTTATGTCATGGACGTACTTTTCGTCTGAATTTAGTACGTTTTGTTATGTCATGGACGTACTTTTCGTCTGAATTTAGTACGTTTTGTTATGACATGGACGTAATTTTCGTCCAAATTTAGGCTCCTGATCCTATGTTGCTTCTAGCTCTAGGTATATTTTTATCTATTTACACTAGCACAAAAAAAATTGGCAGAGAACGCTGTTGGAGAATGTTTTGTGACATTTTCTTGTGAAAGGCAATGAAAAAAATTTGATTACTTACGCTTTAAGTTACAACTTTGGCCCCATGCTAAAAGTATCTTGTGTACCTTTATTTTAGGGGGTTACATAGGGGTCTGACTTTAACTGGATCAGGAACGTGACTTACCTATTATTATTAGAAACCTTAAAAGATTACCATATTCTGTACTTTTGCGTTGGTGAGGTCAGAACTTGCCTCAGTTAATCCCTGTCTTCCTCACAATGATCTTGGTCATCTGTTAGAATATCAACACAAATATCGATTTAACATGCAACCTACATAATAAATCATGTTCTGTTTACCATAGCAACGAAGTAAAACCTGTTTTTGTAAAACAATGCGTTTTCCTCAACAATTCTTATCGTAGCACGCAACATTCCTCACGTTTCCATCAAGTGAAATTATTTCTAGGGCAACACATACCTAGGTACTTGGGAGTCGGGGAATTTTGTTATCTTTCTGTATATGTTACAGATTAGGAGGTACCTACATATAACCAGCTACGGGTGGAGATGAGCTCAAAACATTAATCGTCATCATCATTCGTCTGTTTCATCATTCGTGTGTTTTGATTTTTCTTGGGAAGTCCGTTTTTTCTCACTGAAGGCCTCCTAGTTCCCCGTCGGGGCTGCGGGTTGTTCGAAATAGATACCGCGACCTCGGCACAAAGCATTAAGAAGGAACATGCGTGGTTTTTAGGCAGTGGAAGTCTGACACTCCCTACCGATCTTCCAAGAGTGGGAGGAGTCATTTGATGATTTCCCACCCACCAAAAAAAAGGCCTCTTGGTTCGCCACTTCTCTCTGTCCTTTTACCCACATCCCAATTCGGATCGTCTTCTTCCATATCTCCTATACCTACAGATCATTAGCAAGGTCCCCAAAGAATTTTATTTCACCCACGGAAAAAGCGACTGGCGATTGAATCCTGGAAGATCATGATTATGAAGTTTTGGTCTGCGATTGAACTGGACCGGTAAATCAGGTTAAGAGGGCTATAATTATTCCACTCCTAATAAAGAAAAATAATCGATATTTAATTAAATAATTGTGAATAAGGCTTGCAAGATACCAATAACCCCAGTCCGTTAACTTTTACAACTTACAGTAAGTCACAGTTAAAACCAAGGCCATCGAGGACAGCTTTAAAATTACATATTTATTATATAACGAAAAAATAAAGCATTCGCTTGTAAATAGAGCTAACAAAGACAAAACTAGTTCAAGAATAACCGACATGCCATTCACACAAACAAACATACGTACATGTAGGATATCTATACACACATGCACAAACCTTGTCACAGAGTAAACGACACCAGTTTGGCAAGTTCAGTTATTTTTAGATCTTGATGTTCTGGAGTTTGTAATCTTGCGAGTGTTTTTCTGGATGCTCTGGGGTTAGATCGTTATTTTTATTGACTGCTAAGCCATTGGATTTTAATTATCTTAGATGCGTTGGTAATGGATACTTGATGATAGGGATAAAATTCTTGTTTGAAGTCAAGTACTTTGCTTGGTTAAGGCTGCTCTCTCGAAAAAGCTTAAAAACAGCGTGCAGATGAAACAGCTTTTCACCGGCACTTACAGAGAAATTACATCTGAGAAAAATTGTTAGTAATCTATATGATATGACACGTAATTTGGTTTAGCCATAATTTTTCTATCAGTATCACATAATAAGAAAAAAATTCACAAAATCACCTCCAAATCGTTGAGTTGAACCATTTTACTCCTTCATTTTTTAACAAAATAATATAAAAAAAACATCCACTGCTATGCAATACAAGGGAAATAATTTAGTTTTGTTGCTTTTTAAGAAGAAACATGTATTATTGTAATTATTATTTAATGAATTAAAAATGCGTCCGTTTAAAGTCCGTGTCTACGACCGAGAGCGGTAGTTAGCTATGCACAAGGTCATTGGCGTGAATACAAGCCATAAGCTACTTGATAACATAATGAAAACGTCTTTCGCACGACCAATGGACTTGTAGTTGTTTAGAGTTGACGATTACCGTTGGATATCAAGCTCTTCATTTCAAGCTATGAGAATAACTCGGGATCATCCTTCAGGTCAATCAAACTATACAAAGTTTATGCGTATCTCTCATTGTATGGGAAATCTAAATAAACAAAACGGGGCCACTTTATACTGTAAATGTACAACCTGATATGTCACAATGTGTACAAAGAAAAACAAAAACTTTTCTTAATTTCGCGTTAACTCTTTTCTTCTTTGGTCAAACCCAAATTCTTTAAGGAAAAGGTCAAAACTTTCTATTAATTCCGCTAAAAAAACCGATCCTAGAAAAAGAAGTTCGACTAGATTGGTATCAACAAAGAAAAAGTCATCTCGTCACGTATTGATTATTCAATTAACCTAGCAACAACTTACATAGAAAGCGTCTTTGTAAACAACAACTCAATAACCACAGAGCCTCAAACAAACGAGGTCCAAACGCATTGTCAGCACTGTTCTCAGCTGTTCTGCACAAAACAGTCTCATATACAGCATGTTAGGTTGAACGAGGTACTTATTGAGGGAAGGTATTCATTATTCGATTCTCGTTCTAAATATGTAAAAAAAATATAACCTTAATTTTGTGACGTAATAGGCTAATTAACTAAAAAATCTCATTAGTCCATCAGATAGATTTCCAAAAAATATTGGATATGTATTTTTTCTTTTTTCACGTAAACTAACAATGAAGACGATACTGTGCTTTGAAAACTCGTGTGACGTCATATTCTAAGACATTAGTATGACATTTTTTACCGGTGAGTGACGTCACGACCCAAATCTTTGACGAGTTTTTCGATAATCTAACAGACGGACTAATAAGAATCATATTTTTTTAAGTCAGTAAACATCCCTATTGTGCCTTGGCCCGCACGCGAAATGGTTCCATTTTGTACCAAACCATAACCATTTGACAGTTAATCGATGGACACTATGATAGCCACTGACATTTATAAAGATACGCAATAGTCCTGCAGATCTCATTTCATTAGGCGTTTCTTTTTCGTCATTGTCTTACGCTAGTTTTAAAATATGAAGGGATAATGGATTATACTTAAGAGTCATTGACCCGCGCACATGTCCTGCAATAAACGCAAGGGTTGCAAGTCCTTTGCGAAATATTTGATAAAAAAAAAAAAAAAAAAAAAATTAAAACTTTTTATTTCAAAAACATTTAATTAATTTTGGTTAATCACACATCGCTTAATCTTAATTCTGAAAGATTATGATGAGGTTCTGTCTGTTATTTATCAGTGTTACTTTTTGTTCATATTTTTATTAGTATCATTTTTTTTTTTTTTTTTTTTTTTTTTTTTTTATATAAAACGTTACCCCACACTAGAAATTTCTCCTGTATCGTGGGTGCGTTCACAAACATTTAAACTCACATACACAAATACCCAGACCCGAAACAACTATCTGTAGGCCATACAAATATTTGTTCCGTGCGGGGATCGAACCCGCGACACGTAGCACAGCAGTCCAATCCCTCAGCCACTGCACCAACCGTGCCGTCAAATGTAAGCATAATTTATTGCGGGTTTCAATATGTCCCTCGTTTAAACTAACACACTGTATACTCTGTGTACATAGCTGTCACTTTTACTTTCGATCACGAGAGACGCACGGCCGATGACTCCTGCGCAGCCGATGTACACGTATTTGTACATTGAGCTGTATAATCGTCACGCCTCGCACTAAGGCCGTATTAATAAATCGCTCTCATTTATGTGGTGTTGAGAGATCTCATTAAAGATTTGATTTGATGCTAAATGAATGAAAATGCGAGATGAACATTAACATTTTTTCCGCTCTTTTTTAAAGGATGGAAACCGTGACTTCCCTCGCTCTGGGCAAAGCAGAAGGGAGTGTCAAATTCTTACTGACTAAAAATAAATTCCGCAACCCTGGTAGAATAGTGACCTGGCGTCTTGTTCACTGTAAAATCAGACCACATACTTCAGGTTTCTTCCGTAACGTTTTAACGTTTCGTCTTCGTAACTCATCAATGTGATTTCTTGAAATCTTGAACCAATTGGGATCATGGTTGCTATGGGTTGATGGACCACTCTTCTCCTAGAGCCTAGGGAATCTTAATGTCTCGTCCACCGATGTTCTCTGTTGGAACTGTTATTGACCAGAGTTGCCTACATTAATCAATTTAATACCAGGGTGTCCGCTATTTTTAGTGTTGAGCTGTCCCACGCTCCTGTTTCCTGTTCGTGAACATACATAAACAAGTTTCAAGGTATATTGGAACAAAGTACAAAGCTAGACACAAAAGTTTGGAAAGTCAGTACAAGGTTTAGCAGATGCTTGTTCAGCACAAACACTAATCATAAGATCACGCCTGTAATTCTTGAAGGGTTAAGTACAAGTGTACTCATTATTTAAGTCCCATGTATTAGGAGCCATTTATTGCCCCTAACAGGGCACAAATCCAGACAACGCAGCTGAGAAATTCCTGATGCAAAAACCCAATGACAATTTGACCGACCTGGAAATCGAAGTGGGGACCTCATACTCAGCAGTCGTACTACCACAAGATCAACGGAGCAGACACGCGATTAACACTAATCAAAAGTTATGAATTCGCATAAGGCTAGGAACATCAGTTTTTGAACGCCAAAATTACATAATCCTTTTTTTTTTGGCGGGTGGGAAATCATCAAATAACCCCCCCGCTCTTGGGCGGAGCGAAAGGGAGTGTCAGACTTCTACTGACTAAAAACCACCCATGTTCCTTCTTAGCTCTTTATGTCGAGGCCGCGATATCTCTTGCGAACAACCCGCAGCCCCGACGGGCACAAACGAATCCGTCAATTGAAAAACTTCTTCTTGTGCCCACCCTTCACAACTTCCTCGTCTCTTAGCCAGGAAAAACACACTCCCCATCACACCAACACACCTGTTACCCACCATAAGTTCCTTGCCAATCTCCACCGTATGTAAGTCAAGTCTTAGTAACCGCTTGCCCAAGAGTTAAGCCCTATTACAAACACGTAATGATGGCGCTACACCTGTCATCTTGCAGCCAGGTTATACCAGGTTATAGCTGATCTTTGACCCCATACGTTTTTATTGCACCTGTGCTAATTGCTAATGTGTGCTATAGCGTTTGTTGCTAATATAATTATGCTGTATTCGTAGATTTTCTTTGTTGTGAGAAAGAAGGTATTTTTATATATTAAATGGGCCTATACTTAAACAACCAACCTGCACTAGGCCTGCGTGGTAGATTATAGCCCAAACCCTCTCTTAAAGAGGAGTCCTGTGTCCCTGCAGTGGGAACATTAATAGGCCGATGATGATGATGACCTCAATCTTGTCCAAGAACAGAGATGAGGTCGACGATGGAACGAGCTAACCTAAAAGAAGCGTTTTGACTCGCGACTGATTACAAAAGGCTTCGTTGACAAAATTAAGTAAATCTGAAAATTCTGGACTATTTATTTCTAGCAATAACTGCCAGTAAACGTCTAGTCTAACTAGACATCGCTTACTTCACGCCTATTAATCCTGAAGGGTTAAGCAGCGGTGTTCTTTAGTACAACCATATTTCACCAGTTATGCGTGAGTCCCGTTTAATAAGGATCAACATAATTAGCAGCCTAATTCCATCAACAGAGTACAATACCAGACTGAGTCGCATTTTATTTTAACCCGACCAGAAAATTGAACCCAAGACCTCAAATTACCGTCGGGGCTGCGAGTTGTTCGAAAGAGATGCTGTGGCCTCGATACAAAGGGCTAAGAAGGAACATGGGTGGTTTTTAGTCAGTAGCATTCTGACACTCCCTACTCCTCCGCTATTATTTTCTGATTAATTTCGTTGCGGGATCCAAGACAGTTTAATCGTTTCTCTGGGACTTCGTCGGGCTTCAGTGTCTCGGCGCTTTGCTTGTGGTCGCCACTGTTGATTCTGGCTAACAGGAGTTACAGTGGTTTGAGAATAGTGTGGCGGGCTTGTCCCATTTAATAATAATGACAGTCATATGATGATTTCCTACCCTCCAAAAAAAAAAAACTCAAATTAACAGTTGTTAAAAAAAACTTCTGTATAAAATCTTTAGTTGTCTCTCTAATGATATGCCTACAGTAAAAAGCTACAAGTGACTGGAATTTTATCAACAGCCTTCAAACTAAAGTAGAGGAGCTCTTCTATCAATTAACTATTTAATGATCCATAAAAACCTGACCAGTTCAAAACCAGTTTATGTTAATGTCATAGAGATTGTGCGTGTAACCCATCTGCCGGCAGACCGAGCCGGGGGCATTGACGAATCTAATAAAAACATACGTACAGATAAACTACATACGAGTTCTTTAACGCCCCGTTCACAACCTCGGGTGATGCAACTTGGGTCAAGCAAAGAGTAGAATACGAGTACTTGTACTTAAAGCTCACCCGCTCTCAAAGTTTATGCCTCAGCAGTGGAAATATTTCAGGCTCATATTGTGTAATAATACTAATTTATAGCCTTGTTCCCGATACCGGTGGGCTACAATTTTTTTAATTTTTTTTTTTTTTTTTCTGTATGAAATATTAAAAAATGTACATTTGTGGAAAAATAAATAAAGGAAATACAATTTTTAAGTAATCCTTACTCTTGCGTCAAGTCGCGAGTACAACTTCTTTCATTCGTTTTCTCAGTAGTAGTTGTCGAATCACGCGTGTCGTTTAAGCGCATAGTTTATGGCCGAGCACTTATAACATACCGACGTACTATTGGAGTGATGTAAGATATCATTATTAATACGTTTTCTATTAACCCGACCTAGAAAACGGTGGCAGATGTAATATTAAGTAAATAAATATCGTTACGATAGATTTTATTATAGCGATGGATTTACAAGACTTTTTATTGACTATCGATCAATCAGTCAAATCAGTTCTGAAGGGAGGTAGCATCCCGTCGGGGCTGCGGGTTGTTTGCAAGAGATACCGCGGCCTCGACATGAAGGGCTAAGAAGGAACATGGGTGGTTTTTAGTCAGCAGAAGTCTGACACTCCTTTCGCTCTGCCCAAGAGCGGGAGGGTGTTATTTGATGATTTTCTACCCGCCAAAAAAAAAAAATGGAGGTAGCATAGCATAAGTTCTTGTCAAGTTTGAAAATTGACACCTGACGATCCAAAAAGCTCGACGTAATCGAAGGGAAAGTAACCGATAGAGTCGAGTTTAGGCCAATTCAAAAATAAGTAAAATCTAAGTAAATGGTTTTTTCATATTCATTGTAAGTTAAATTATAAAAAAAATATTATGATTTCATAAGCGATAGAAAAAGAAGTTTTTCTTAAAAATTAAAACATATCTAGGAATTGATTCAGATCAATATTTTACACGATTAAGAATAAAAGAGTTCAACGCGTCTGCTACGTTCCATTTGCTACGAAATGCTACGCAAGAGATATTTTGGAATAAAACGGACTGTCTTCGTCTTATATTTATGATGATGACTTTATCTTAATTGCGATGTTTGATAGATTGCACTTTTTAAATAGTAACGCGTCTCGTAGTTTTAATTACGAGTTTCACAAAGAAAAAGTGCGAAGATCGACTTAAATTTATTTAGCTAATAAATTACTTTCTTTCAACGGAATGGTTATAAAAACGAATCAATGAGAAATAAATAAAAGAGCCTTGAATTATTGAATGCACCTAAAAGAAAAACTGTGGTTTATCCTAAAATGATATAATAAAAATAAGGAACAACTTTTGTTAGTAGGATTAGCTAGGTAATTTACGATAATAACTTCAAATCTGGACCTCTTCTCAATGAAACCAGTTTCCTTACATGTTTCCGAGGATTCATCAACAAAAGGAAATGATTCATTGCGTCCAGGAAATAGGATAATAAACCTGTCCCGGGATATTTATTATTTTGATCTTTAAACCTTGCACCTTAATGTTGAAGATGGAGGGATTATCTTGTTTAAATGTAAGATGATAGTTGTCCCATTACAGAGAAAAGGACCTTTTATCAAACAGATAATGAAGAAGTATGCATCACACTTGTAAAACTGCCTGTTAGCGATTGCATTTACAAAAGTCAGTTGTGCTACGTTACGGCTTATAAATGTTCTTCTGTCACTGTCAAATATGGCTCCCCTTTAGACACTGACAGTAGATTAAACTTTAGCGGTAACCGTTGGGGTAGACGTGTTCTAGAAGGGAGAGAACGTATCGGTAAACGTAAGGTGGGAGACGTTTTTCTTTTTTTTGAAGCTTGGGAAATCATAAAATGACTCCTGGAAGGAAGGGAGTGTCAGACTTCTACTGACTAAAAACCACCCATGTTCCTTCTTAGTCCTTTGTTTCTGGAGCCACGGTATGTCATTCGAACAACTCTCAGCCCCAAAACAACCCGCAGCCCCGAAAAGTGGGACGCCCTTAGATTAAGCTGGTGTGACGGAGCAGGTCGGCTGGTACCAGTATTGGTTTTTCTAATGTAGTAAAGGTGAGTATTCGAAAGGTTTTTTAGGGTTCCGTACCCAAAGGATAAAAACGGGACCCTATTACTAAGACTTCGCTGTCTGTCCGTCCGTCTGTTTGTCACCAGGCTATATCTCAAGAAACGCGATAGCTAGACAGTTGAAATTTTGCACAAATTATGTATTTCTGTTGCTGCTATAACAAAAAATACTAAAAACAAAATCGTTTTTTTTAATTCTTCCTTGAATTGAGTTAAATAAGAAATCAGAGATTTAAAGTTTTCTGTTGACGAATATCATCAGGCATACGTAATTAAGTATCTTGCAAACATAGGCTTATTTAATTATGATCTAAAATTGCTCGATTTGATTGATGCATCTCACTTTGATGGATCAAAATTGCACCATTTTTAGGGTTCCGTAGTCAATATGGAACCCTTATAGTTTCGCCATGTTCGTCTGTCTGTCCGTCCGCACTATATCTCAAAGACTCTTAGTACCAGAAAGCTGTAATTTGGCATGAATATACAAATGAGTTAAGCCGACAAAGTGCTATAGTAAAATATTATAATTTTTTTTTAAGGGTACAGTACACATTGTTTTTTTTTCTCGCGAAGTCCACTGTGTGGGAAGTCGTTGGATAGGTCTTTAAAAAATATTGCGAGTTTGCTCAAACAGTTTTTCGATAAAGGGATTCGTTTGTGAAATATTAAAGTTTAAAGTGCAAATTTTTGTTAGACTCAAGTCTGGCAACCTAAACTCTCTCTCTGGTTGTGTTTGGGCGTGTGAAAAAATTAATGGTAGTAGCATATATAACGAAAATAGAAGGAAAACTATCACAGCTAAGTAGCCTTTTCAAGTTTACGAGTAATAGTCGACCAACTTATAAAATGTACTTGTATGAAATATTTATATTATATTATATTCCTATACATAATGTATAGCGCAGGTCTCAAAACTGCAAATGTAAGTTTGTGTTACTTTTACACTAAAAATCATTGTTCGGAGGCAGGTAGGCAGGGTGGTTAATCAGTTTAGTAAGTTCACATATTTTGATGGGCAACTACGGAACCCTACATTGTGCGTGTTCCGACATGCACTTGGCCGGTTTTTTTTAAACAATTTTAAATGTCTATTAAATCAAATTCAGATGTTAGAAGTTGCATATGATGTTGACCTTATCACCATATGCCTAAAGGTCAAAATAAATCTATCTTTCTAAACCATCATAATGATGTAACTCCTATCTCTGGTGAAGTAATTCTGCCATTATGACATGACCATCTGACAGTTACTGACATTCTACTAAACCGCAAAAGTCATGTGCAAATGCGTGACCGCAAATCATTTGCAAATAATCCTTTTTTATTTAATTTGGTTGGATGGTTTCGTAAATAGGTCTTATTCATTACAGAGAGAATGTAATGAATGAATATAAATTAATTCTGGAGCAAATACCTGTAGGCCCTACAAATGTTTGTGCCCTTCTGGAATCAAAACGACTACCAGTATGGTACATTGTTCATTGCGAAAAACGCTCGTCAAGTCAATCGCTCAGCCACAGCGCCAACCGTGCCGTCAATATTGTCCCCGTGGATTTGCGTTTTTTTTCAAAGTCCTAACATATTTCAGGGATACTTAAAGTGGTTTTCCACCAGGAATTTCTTAGTTGGAGTCTGGCTATGTGCCCGCTTGATGAGTATAGGTTTTTGCCCTATTACATGAAACTTAAACATAATTGGCGCAACAATGGTGTACTACACTACCTACACGGTGGTTGTTTCGTTTATGCTTGATAGCAATCCAATTATTTAGGTTCAAACATCAAGCCGGACCAAATATTATTTTCAGCTTTTTGCTGACAGGTGATTGATTGCTGAGGTGACGCGTCATAGTAGTAAATAGTATGGAGGAAGAAGACATGCTGACCCCAAATGAATTGGGAAATAGGGCAGGAGAATTATGACGAGCTTAAATTGGATACCAGGTTTGTAGTGTAGTAGCACACATACCATATGATTTGACAAAAAATACGTACATTTCAAAACTACATTTCATCTAACTTGGTAAAGAAAACTCATTTAAAATATTTTAGCGCGACACAGAAATGCATGCAAAAGAAAACAAAAAAAAAATCGCCAAAAAAAAAAAATGGAGGTAGCATAGCATAAGTTCTTGTCAAGTTTGAAAATTGACACCTGACGATCCAAAAAGCTCGACGTAATCGAAGGGAAAGTAACCGATAGAGTCGAGTTTAGGCCAATTCAAAAATAAGTAAAATCTAAGTAAATGGTTTTTTCATATTCATTGTAAGTTAAATTATAAAAAAAATATTATGATTTCATAAGCGATAGAAAAAGAAGTTTTTCTTAAAAATTAAAACATATCTAGGAATTGATTCAGATCAATATTTTACACGATTAAGAATAAAAGAGTTCAACGCGTCTGCTACGTTCCATTTGCTACGAAATGCTACGCAAGAGATATTTTGGAATAAAACGGACTGTCTTCGTCTTATATTTATGATGATGACTTTATCTTAATTGCGATGTTTGATAGATTGCACTTTTTAAATAGTAACGCGTCTCGTAGTTTTAATTACGAGTTTCACAAAGAAAAAGTGCGAAGATCGACTTAAATTTATTTAGCTAATAAATTACTTTCTTTCAACGGAATGGTTATAAAAACGAATCAATGAGAAATAAATAAAAGAGCCTTGAATTATTGAATGCACCTAAAAGAAAAACTGTGGTTTATCCTAAAATGATATAATAAAAATAAGGAACAACTTTTGTTAGTAGGATTAGCTAGGTAATTTACGATAATAACTTCAAATCTGGACCTCTTCTCAATGAAACCAGTTTCCTTACATGTTTCCGAGGATTCATCAACAAAAGGAAATGATTCATTGCGTCCAGGAAATAGGATAATAAACCTGTCCCGGGATATTTATTATTTTGATCTTTAAACCTTGCACCTTAATGTTGAAGATGGAGGGATTATCTTGTTTAAATGTAAGATGATAGTTGTCCCATTACAGAGAAAAGGACCTTTTATCAAACAGATAATGAAGAAGTATGCATCACACTTGTAAAACTGCCTGTTAGCGATTGCATTTACAAAAGTCAGTTGTGCTACGTTACGGCTTATAAATGTTCTTCTGTCACTGTCAAATATGGCTCCCCTTTAGACACTGACAGTAGATTAAACTTTAGCGGTAACCGTTGGGGTAGACGTGTTCTAGAAGGGAGAGAACGTATCGGTAAACGTAAGGTGGGAGACGTTTTTCTTTTTTTTGAAGCTTGGGAAATCATAAAATGACTCCTGGAAGGAAGGGAGTGTCAGACTTCTACTGACTAAAAACCACCCATGTTCCTTCTTAGTCCTTTGTTTCTGGAGCCACGGTATGTCATTCGAACAACTCTCAGCCCCAAAACAACCCGCAGCCCCGAAAAGTGGGACGCCCTTAGATTAAGCTGGTGTGACGGAGCAGGTCGGCTGGTACCAGTATTGGTTTTTCTAATGTAGTAAAGGTGAGTATTCGAAAGGTTTTTTAGGGTTCCGTACCCAAAGGATAAAAACGGGACCCTATTACTAAGACTTCGCTGTCTGTCCGTCCGTCTGTTTGTCACCAGGCTATATCTCAAGAAACGCGATAGCTAGACAGTTGAAATTTTGCACAAATTATGTATTTCTGTTGCTGCTATAACAAAAAATACTAAAAACAAAATCGTTTTTTTTAATTCTTCCTTGAATTGAGTTAAATAAGAAATCAGAGATTTAAAGTTTTCTGTTGACGAATATCATCAGGCATACGTAATTAAGTATCTTGCAAACATAGGCTTATTTAATTATGATCTAAAATTGCTCGATTTGATTGATGCATCTCACTTTGATGGATCAAAATTGCACCATTTTTAGGGTTCCGTAGTCAATATGGAACCCTTATAGTTTCGCCATGTTCGTCTGTCTGTCCGTCCGCACTATATCTCAAAGACTCTTAGTACCAGAAAGCTGTAATTTGGCATGAATATACAAATGAGTTAAGCCGACAAAGTGCTATAGTAAAATATTATAATTTTTTTTTAAGGGTACAGTACACATTGTTTTTTTTTCTCGCGAAGTCCACTGTGTGGGAAGTCGTTGGATAGGTCTTTAAAAAATATTGCGAGTTTGCTCAAACAGTTTTTCGATAAAGGGATTCGTTTGTGAAATATTAAAGTTTAAAGTGCAAATTTTTGTTAGACTCAAGTCTGGCAACCTAAACTCTCTCTCTGGTTGTGTTTGGGCGTGTGAAAAAATTAATGGTAGTAGCATATATAACGAAAATAGAAGGAAAACTATCACAGCTAAGTAGCCTTTTCAAGTTTACGAGTAATAGTCGACCAACTTATAAAATGTACTTGTATGAAATATTTATATTATATTATATTCCTATACATAATGTATAGCGCAGGTCTCAAAACTGCAAATGTAAGTTTGTGTTACTTTTACACTAAAAATCATTGTTCGGAGGCAGGTAGGCAGGGTGGTTAATCAGTTTAGTAAGTTCACATATTTTGATGGGCAACTACGGAACCCTACATTGTGCGTGTTCCGACATGCACTTGGCCGGTTTTTTTTAAACAATTTTAAATGTCTATTAAATCAAATTCAGATGTTAGAAGTTGCATATGATGTTGACCTTATCACCATATGCCTAAAGGTCAAAATAAATCTATCTTTCTAAACCATCATAATGATGTAACTCCTATCTCTGGTGAAGTAATTCTGCCATTATGACATGACCATCTGACAGTTACTGACATTCTACTAAACCGCAAAAGTCATGTGCAAATGCGTGACCGCAAATCATTTGCAAATAATCCTTTTTTATTTAATTTGGTTGGATGGTTTCGTAAATAGGTCTTATTCATTACAGAGAGAATGTAATGAATGAATATAAATTAATTCTGGAGCAAATACCTGTAGGCCCTACAAATGTTTGTGCCCTTCTGGAATCAAAACGACTACCAGTATGGTACATTGTTCATTGCGAAAAACGCTCGTCAAGTCAATCGCTCAGCCACAGCGCCAACCGTGCCGTCAATATTGTCCCCGTGGATTTGCGTTTTTTTTCAAAGTCCTAACATATTTCAGGGATACTTAAAGTGGTTTTCCACCAGGAATTTCTTAGTTGGAGTCTGGCTATGTGCCCGCTTGATGAGTATAGGTTTTTGCCCTATTACATGAAACTTAAACATAATTGGCGCAACAATGGTGTACTACACTACCTACACGGTGGTTGTTTCGTTTATGCTTGATAGCAATCCAATTATTTAGGTTCAAACATCAAGCCGGACCAAATATTATTTTCAGCTTTTTGCTGACAGGTGATTGATTGCTGAGGTGACGCGTCATAGTAGTAAATAGTATGGAGGAAGAAGACATGCTGACCCCAAATGAATTGGGAAATAGGGCAGGAGAATTATGACGAGCTTAAATTGGATACCAGGTTTGTAGTGTAGTAGCACACATACCATATGATTTGACAAAAAATACGTACATTTCAAAACTACATTTCATCTAACTTGGTAAAGAAAACTCATTTAAAATATTTTAGCGCGACACAGAAATGCATGCAAAAGAAAACAAAATGAACATTGCAAATGTATTCCTATTTTATTTATTTCACTGGACTTTTGAAGAGGGATAATATTTTAACATATTAATTATAATTTAATATGAAATAAGTAAAACTATAAAGATACATAAGCATTTCTCGGGACTGGTTTCCAGGAATAAACTTCAATTCTCGGGAATCATAAAATACTTTTAAGTAGTTTTAGTTAAATGGAGTTCATAGTCTTAATATCCATAAGTTCAGTAATAATTGAACACAGTATTAGGTGTCTGTAAAAACAAATTGGACCTCATTACATATAACACGGTCTTAGCTGTCTGTTACTTAAGTTTAACCTTTAACTGTGGTACTCAGAGATATTTAATGATTACTCAAGCCGTCACTAAGTAAAGATTTGACATACTTTCGTATGAAAAAACTGTCGAAACCTTTACTAAATGATGGCCTAACGGCCTAAGTAATCATTAAAGCTCTCTGAGTGCGGCAGTAAGTTACGTTGTTAAACTTAAACATCACATGTCTATATGCTTATTAAGGTACGCACTGATTTGAAAGAATTTCGCAAAGATGCTTATTTAAGAAGCTATCAATAAACGCCAACCATTCCTAGTTGGTAGTCGCATTCCTGAAAGTTAATTAGTACTCGACCTGCAACCTCAAGATAACATCACGTCTGCCATTCCAGAAGGGTTAGACAGAGGTTTACTTAACAATACACCTACTACAATAGAGTAGTTAACAAAAAAATCTAATTAGTTCGTCAGATAGATTTCCGAAAAATGTTTGACACGTATTTTTTCTTTTTTCACGTAAACAAACAATAAAGACGATAAAGTGCTTTGAAAACTCGTGTGACGTCATTTTCTAAGACATTAGTATGACATTTTTTACCGGTGAGTGACGTCACAACCCCCCGTTTTATCTTCATCAATTTTTATTGATTTGATAAAAAAAAACTACGTATGCAATATTTTTCGATAATCTAACAGACGGACTAATTAGAATCATATTTTGTTAAGTCAGTTAACATCCCTAATCGTCAGTTATGTTTAAATCGAGTAGACGATTCTCTCGAACCTTTTTTCATCATCATCATATGTAATGTTCCCACTGCAGGGACTCAGGCCTCCTCTCTAGGAGAAGGATGGGCTATAATCCACCACGCGGGCCCAGTGCGCGTTGGTAGATGTCACATTGTCTTTGAATTTTTTTGGTTCTTAGTTTTCCTTCACCGTATTGAGAGCATTGGTGATGAAATAAATTACACAAAGTAATGCGTCTACCTGGGTTTGACCACTTATGTAAGTCGGATTCTCCACCACTAGGTCACCGCTGCTCTACTTTTTTCATCAACCAGACTCAAATTCAAACTTCGTGGATCCCACTCAGAAATTCTTGATGGTTAAACCTAATAACTCTGTTCAGCCTAGAATTTAAACCAAGACCTTATGCGTATGAAAGTATCGTCATTAATTAACTTCTAAAAACAAATAATCAATCAATAATTTAGTGTCGAGATTGCAAACATTAGCAATGTAATTTTATCTACCGACTACGAAACCAATCTTAGGACGCACCTTGTCTTAACCAACTTGTGTAATTGCATACCTCCTAGTTACAACCAGGTGATTAACTTTGATCACCGTTACATCACCGATCACCATCTTCTTTATGGTGGTATGGTGATTGCCGTCAAAACACATGAATGAAATAACCTTGAACGTAATTGTAGGTAGCTTTATGTGAATTTTATGCATGGCAACACCTAAATTACTGTGATTGTGTGCAATACTGTAATTTAAATCGTTTAAATTCTATATTGGAATGGTTTTGACTTGTTGCTTGGAGTGTTGCTAAAGCAATCATCAGCCTAGCCTTTTTTACCTATCAAAATAACATGAAAATCACAATATTACGTATGTGTTGTAAGCGAAATGTGGCAAGAGGATAGCCTAATGGTCTTCATACAGTATGTTAGGTTAAACGACAGATTTATTGATAAGGTATTCTGTCATTTATTCTCGTCCCAAATTTATGTGCAATAATATAACCTTAATTTGTGTCGTAATTGTTTATTCTCGTCCCAAATATGTAAAAAAATCTATAACCTTAATTTGTGTCGTAATTGTTTATTCTCGTCCCAAATATGTAAAAAAAACTATAACTTTAATTTGTGTCGTAATTGTGCACCCTCTCCAGATCTCACTTTATTAGAAGTTTCTTTTCCGCCATTGTCCTACGCCAGTTTTAAAATATGAAGGGAAAATGGATTATACCTCTAACTGCCGCACTCAGAGAGCTTTAATGATTACTTAGGCTATCACTTAGTAAAGGTTTTGACAGTTTTTTCATACAAAAGTATGTCAAATCTTTACTAAGTGACGGCTTAAGTAATCATTAAATATCTCTGAGTACCGCAGTAAGTCATTGACCCGCGAACATTTTCTGTGATAAGCGCAAAGGTTTACAGACTTTTCCCAAATATTTAGTATGATTTGTCTGTTATTTATCATTGTTTTTGTTTGTTCACAACCATGTAAGCAATTAAGCATAAATAAGTATTTTTGCGGGCTTCAATATGTACCTCGTTTAAACAAACATACCGTACATCCAATTTACGGAGAATATCCAAATAGAAAACCAATCAAGAACATTGCACCCTCTGCAGAGCTCCGTACACCGTAAGTTTTAACCCAGAATAATTATCTCTAAATTATATCATCTCCACAGCTCCCAAAACGGTAAAGGAAAGAAAAGTAAGAAGAAAGAACGGTGACGAGTCCTAAGTGACATCCACCAACCTCCACTGGGTCCGGTGGTATAATCCACAGATTATGCCCAATCCCTCATAGAGATGAGGTCTGTGACCCAGCTTTAGAAACGGTACAGGTTGATAATATGACCCAGGTTTCGAGCATACGCCGTGCCTGAAAGAATGACCTTGGCTAGTTTTACAAAATCATAACAGCAAAATCAAGACATTTACGAAAGCCCTAACTCACCCACCTTAATCCTAGTTTAGCCTAGCAACCACGAAAGCAGCCGTTACAAGTAGTCGCTGCGTACGACTCGCTCCCCGGGTATTTGCATATTGCTTTATCGTGTACCTCCCTCAGACAAGGTTTTGCAATAACTGCCCCATACCATACCTCAGAATAACGGGGACAGAAGGTCTAGTTACAGATTGTTTTTCTGACCACTCTGTCCCACAGGTGGGCAAAGAAAGGCCTACCCCTAGTTTCTCTGTAGACACCGTTGAGAAGAATGAGTTCAGAACGTCTCGGCAGCGGATTTGGGCATGCCTCGGTTACGATGGCTATCACCGCACACACTATCTTCGGCCATCTTCCGGCTTCATCTTGGAAACGAAACTCGACTATTCCAATTCCATTCTGAACAGTGGGACTTCCATCACTATCCTCATTTCGCAAGTTCATCGTAAATTATGAGTATTTAATAAATGAATATTCTCTATCACATATGGACGGCTTTAGAGTGTCTATAATCAAACAGAAAGAAAACAAAATTAAAAACTCTTATCGTCTCTTATTGCAAAAAGGTTGACAGCTGAACCAACCACTTAACAAATGTTTTAAAATAACATAACAATTTCACGCCTGTAATTCCCGAAGGGTTACGTAGAGACGTACCTAAGCGTAGGTACACCTACATTTCGCTAGATGTTTTAAGCCATGTAATGAGTATGAGGTCCTGGGTTGAATTCCCTGGTCCGGCAAATTGTTATTGCGTTTTTTCATCAAGAAATTATCAGTAGCGGCCACCGAGTCCTCTTTTTACATATAACTTAATAATTATGTTTTAAGTCCTATGTAAAAGGGGGCGAACCGGCGAAATTGGGGTGTACTATTAAAGTTCTGCAACGTCTGTCATAGTCCGGTGTTCATAGCCAGTCTGGGGTCCGGTACGTTACTAAAAAAAACTTACAAAGCTTAAAAAAAACATCTATTTGATCATAGCATCAAGTTGAACTACTGCAACATCCTACGTAGTGACTAAATCCATTATACGACGCGTTATTATCAGTGTCAAACGTAAATAGTGGAGCGAAAAATTGCTAAAATTGCCATAACGAAACTAGGGAATTGGTGTTGTATGTGCAAAAAATGTCGGAAAACTTCGCCCACTATTATTTGGTACTACGTCATAGCCTGTGGGTGTGTACACCTACGCTCTTGTATAGTTTCATGAAGTGAGCGGAGTGCCAAGATGACAGAATTTTACTGTAGTTCTATTAACTTTTATGAATATGTTTCCGAGAAATGTAGTAGCTGCCCATAACTTTATAGCGTTTAAATGAACTAGTTTTCTAGTTTGTTAAGGAAATGGTGACCTATTCTTTGCATGAGAAACTATAAAATGATCAGGGCGTTAATTAGCACAAGTTGTTATCTTTTTCTCGTCTCGTTTCAAACTGTGTCATAATTTGAACTGGAGTCTACGAGGTGTATAATTATGATTAGTTTTTATGGCCAATGGTGCATTTAATTATCACCACTCGTAAAATATATTTTACTGCATCCCAAAGTATCATTTATCATACTGCACCAAGTCATCATCATCATCCTTTTCCCAATATGTTGCCGTCGGCTGACAGTCAAACCGGTTAAAATATTTTAGATGAAGCGACTACTCATCCGAGTTCCACAACCCAGCTAGTTCTAGTTAATCCGAGTCCCCGTTCGTAAGATTGGTTGCCAAACTTTTGGGCCATAGAGTACCTGTAATGACTATCAGGCGGGGCAACAACGCTTTGACGTGCTTTCCGAGGCATGGTGGAAACTCGAAATGTAATCAGGTGACGATTACATTTCGTTCACGGACACACCGACCAATTTCTTAATTATAACTAACTAGCTGTTGCCAGCGGCTTCACCCGCTACAACTCGAAAATTATCGCTGTGTTAATCCAGGTTATAAACTATCTGTGTACCAAATTTTATCCAAATCCGTTTAGTAGTTTTTGCGTGAAGAGTAACAAACATACACACTCACACACAAACTTTCGCCTTTATAATATTAGTGTGACTATAGCTGATGCCCGCGGCTTCGCTTGCGTGAAAGTCGGTTATCGCGACCGAAAGTAATCACGAAATTTTTATCCCGTTCCCGCAACCCATGGGAACCTATTCCAGGGATAAATTACATACATTACCTTCCTCGAGAACCACTTTATCCATGGGTGAAAAAAGTTTTTGAGTTTATCGCAAACAGACAGACAGACGCGGCGGAGGCTTTGTTTTATAATATGTAGGGATATCTTGTTCTAGGAAATCTCGAAACGTTTAGTTGACGCTTCTCGTGATCCAAGGGCTGGCTTTTGTCTTGGCCAGAGCTGCAGAGGCTAAATCTTGTCTTACAACGTGGCAATGCCACCAGTCTTTTGGGCACATTACCGGCTGACAGCGTTGAGGAGTAGTTTCTTGATGCCATTTTATAGTTACTTGTTAGTTTAATTTTTTTTTGATAGTTTTAAATTAATGTACCAACATAATTAGTTTACTCTAATAAATCTAAGTCCTTTTTTATAAATCATGTACATCTTGTGAGGAGCTCGTGGCTAATAATAACTGCCACTCGGATCGATCTTTAGGTAAAACCGCGCTTGCCAGGTTGGTCTGTGGAAGGGTGACCGCCCATTACATACCGAGTTTCCTCCATGCCTCGGAAAGCACGTTAAGCTGTTGGTCCCAGCTGCCATATATTATATTATAAATGTTTGGCAGTCGTTACAGGTAGTCAGTGACCTGCAAGTCTGACAACCAGTCTTACCACAAGGTATCGTATTTCTTAGAATAACTTGGGCTTCTTTTTTTTTTCGAGTCGACAACTCAAATTTTGTCCATCCCGTACGTAGCAACCTGGACAGCCCTATCGTTGGTTTCGTTCAAGTCCTTGAACGTGCAATTAGTTGGGCACGACGGGCAAGAGAGGAGGTGTGGCATGTCCTGTGTTGGGGCTCCACACTCACATTCTGTCAGAGATGGGTCGACTATACCCCATCCAGCCAGATTGGATTGGCAGCGGCCAACTTGCGTACGCAGTCTATTTAAAGATTTCCATATCGGCCACTGCAGTTCGTGGCCAGGGGATAGCTTTTCTGCCGGTGTGATGAAGTGTGGAGGGGGGATGATTGTTCCCCCACAGTGTGCTTCGATCATCTGCTGCACTGTTCTCTGAGGAGATGGTGTGTCTCAGGAAGCTTTTTCGGCTCTTGCTTGCTTCGGCTTTGTGCTGTGAAGGTCAGATAGGCCGTCGCTCCATGTGAAGTCGACCTCAACATAGTTGGAAAATGGCTTGGCAGATGATGATACATCTTGTATATCTTTCCCTACAGTCCTGCTGGTCCCTAAACCAACATCATCCGTACAGAACAGTGGAATATTCCGTCCCCTTCAACGTCACAGTACACATGTAACACACTTAATACTACAATAAACTTTTATGTTCCTCTGCTAGGTTAATGGTCTTCCTAAAACGGAGCTTGTGCCGATAAGCGAAGGCTTTCTGCGAGTTAGGATTTAGGTATTTAAATCTGTATTCATTGACAATAGGTTGACTTGTTGATGATGTAGGTAGGTTTCATAGTATTAAGCGCACACCCATCCATAGACCGACCTTGGCAAGCGCGGCTTAACCTTGAAGATCGACCTGTGCGGCGGATTTTATTTAACTACGGGCTCCACCAAAAAACTATGACCAAACAAAAACCTATGATATATTCTCATTCATAAAACCCAAAACAGTTTAATCCATGAACAGATCTAGAAAAGATACAATATTCTAAACAAGACCAAACACAAAACATTTTCCTAGAATTTTCCCATCTATATTGGGGTCAGATTCCAGTCTAACTGGATGCAGCTGAATACCAGTATATATCTCTAAAACCCAGATTACACACAAAACACTCCAAAAATTTCAAATCAGTTAACAAAATTCAGCAATCCAAAAATATGTAAATACTGCAAACTAAATACGAACACTGAATTATAATAGTAAACCGTTCGCCCCCAACCAGCCACCGAGCTACAAACCTGAATGAACAGCGAATTGCGTGGGACGAGCCTTCAGTAATAACGCAGAAAGGGCGTCAAAAAAATGAAGTAAACAATTTTGATGGTAAAGCAATTTATCGTTAGCAAAATCATTAAAATAACTTTGAATAATGGACTTTTCTTGCTACAGTCAACAAAAAGAGCTAAATAAGCTAAGTATACATATAGGGTGTAAAAGTACCCTTAACGCAAACTAAGGGCACTTGTTCTCCCCACCACTGCGATCATTTTTTTGTTCTAGACCATACTTGGGAACCCCCTAGTAACGGAGATATTGGGGGTCAAAGTTCCAAATTTTTCACAGCTGTTTTTGTAAATACTAGTTTTTCAGGTTATAACTTTACTTAAATTACCTCCATGACCCGTTTACTATTCAAAGCATCCACTAGCACAATGTTTTAAGAGTGCTACATTGAGTTTTACCGTAAAATGTTATTTTTGACCCCCAAAAAAAAAAATCGTTTCCTAGCAAAACTTTTTGGGTAGGGGTACTTACTCGTAGTTTGATGTACAGAATGCTTGGTTAACGGCTGTGTGATGGGTTTATTTACACCCTGTATAGATAACCTTTTTGAAACGTTTTAACATCGTTCTTTTGAGTTGGTTTAAATGTTTATAAAACGTTATACGCCACGCTTGCATTATTAATTATTTTCTCCTAATCATCATCAGTTCGTGCCTTAATAAGAACTGCCACTCGGGTCGATCTTTAGGTAAAGCTGCGCTTGCCTAGGTCGGTCTGTGGATGGGTGACCGCCCGACATACCGAGTTTCCTCTGTGCCTCGGAAAGCACGTTAAGCTGTTGGTCCCGGCTACCATATTTAGATCTTTGGCAGTCGTTACAGGTAGTCAGTGACCTGAAATTCTGACATCCAGTCTTACCAAAGAGTATCGTATTACCTAGTATTAACTGGGTTGTCAGATAGGCAGTCGCTCCATGTAAAATACTGGTATTCAGCTGCATCCGGTTAGACTGGAAGCCGACCCTAACATAGTTGGGAAAAGGCTAGGCAGATGATGAATCATCATCAGCCTATAATGTTCCCACTGCAGGGACTCAGGCCTCCTCTCTAGGCGAGGGATGAGCTTATAATCCGGTACGGCTTGGTAATTGTCACATGTCTTCGAGAATGTTTTAGTTCTAAGACATCCCATGTCATGTCATTGTCATGTCATGTTTCCTCACGTTGTTTTCCTTCACCGTTTTGAGAGCAGTGGTGATGAAGTAAATTACACAAAGTAATGCGCCTGCTTGGGTTCGAACCAGGACTTACTGTTTGTAAGTCGGGGCCGCAACCACTCCTAAACAATGAAAATATACCCATGTTTTTGTTGACTATCATCATCATCATCATCACAATCATCATCATCCACAGCCCGACTTCACCCACTACTGGGTATAGGCCTCTCTTTACTTGTGTTAAGCTCCACGCTCTTGTACTTGCCTCATCCAGGATATTCCTCGTAATGACAACAATGTCATCGGCCCATCTCCCATTATCGTTGCCCCTACAAGAATTCAAATGAATTGCAAAAAGAGTTCTTAGTAAGCATAGTAAGTGAAAAAAACCGCGAGTAATCGTGCACTCAAAAACTTATCAAGGCTTAGATTTTTTGAGATGCCATACATAAAGTGTTTTACTTCAATTTTACTCGCAGTTCTCATCAATTATGTCAAAACGACTATTTAAAGTCTGCTCAAGTAACGTTAACCAGGACTCCTAAATATTGAAAACTAGTAAAAAAGGCGCGACTACTGAGTCCTGGGTTTGATTCCCGGGTTGGGTAAAGTGTTATTAAGGGTTTCCAATAAGCTAGTCCCTATTAACAGAAAAAGCGAAATGTGGGTGTATTATTAGGTACACCTCTGTGTAACCTTTTGGGGATTACATGCGCGATGTTAATGTAAATAATGAAAAATGAAAAAAAGTGATAGTAATGAAAATGTCGATACGAACAGAACAGTTACGGAATACTCCTTAAAGGTCCTCTTTTCTATTAACAAGGACAACAAAAGCCTACAGATATACGTTTACACAAATACGCTGTTCCTAATACAAATTAGAACTGGCCTTAATAAAAGTGATAAGGTCACCCAATATTGTTTGGTAATAATTCCATCTTCATTGAACTATGGCCTTTGTCCCTTCATGCTTTGTTCTAATGGGGATTTTTGGCTAGACAGTTGGTTAGCGGCCCAAATTACCAAGAGCTTCTGGCTTTTATAACATCATTATTGAATTACAAGTAATCAGAGCAAGGATATATTGGACAGGAGTCATCCAGACGAGTCAAATATGGAACGACTCCTCATTATCAGTCCTTTGAATATTCATGCGTCGTTTACCGGCGCGACGTAACGCAAATCGGTCGTGAAGTTTTCACAAAATACCCACTGGGAAACATGTTTTTTGTCTGATTCCCACAACATGTCATTTACTACCCACATCTAAGCCTTGACGTCTTTCAAGCGCCAGCAAAATGGTGTGATTCAAAAGGAATTGATGCAAAACTAATGAGCAAACAAATTGCCATTGAAACTTTTTCCTACTTCTCCTTCGCAAAGTACGTGGGAGGACGCGCGTATACAATTTGACGTATACATCGCAGTATCGCACACTTTGACCTTTCCGATGCTTGCATTTAACAAACATGGAATGCATGTGAGTTTCGATTCTCTCAGTTCCAAGGACCGCTCCCGAAATCGTGACATCGATTAGACGCGAACGGCGCACAGTAATCGAGTAACACGATTACGAAACTATAAAATATTATGGAGTTAAGTTACGTTACGTAGGTATTTCGAGTTGCGAACTGCCGTTCGCTCGCGCCTCGCCGCAGCTCGCGCGCCGTCGCCGCACAGGCCGCCTTCATCGCCAGTGCCGTGCCGAACGTTGCGCGAACCACTCGCACGCCGCGCTCGCGCTCTCGCCCGCGACTCGACTCGTGCTACCCTGTGTACCTGTGCCCTGTGTTATACCCCTGAAAGTACGTAAACAAAATACATTAACTTACCTGTGAAAGTGCGGTCCGGATTTATTTTGGAGCGGCATCAAACGCGTGCGTATTGCTTGTTTGTTGCGAGTGATAGAATCTGTTGCATTCTGCAGGTGCTTGCTTGTTCTTTATTAATTGAAAAGTGATTGTAAAGCGGTCACGGCCGAGGCACACATGTCCGGCCCAGTTTTCACGATCGTTGCCTCTGTCTCGAACGAATTCCATGGCTTGCTTGCTTTTCTTTGTTTACCGCCGGGAGATGTTGGTGCGTCTTGCACTTGTTGATTCGTGGCGATCTGCGGCGTTGCCGATTCATTTTGTTTCGGCATCCGACGAATTGTTTCCCCATACGATTTTGGCAACAAAAACTTATACTACGCGTTTAATGGTTCTGATGCCAGAAGATTGTTACCATAACATTGATCTTATTGACTCTTATTTGTAATAATTTGAGATCGATTAGGTAATCCTGAATGAATTTCTCTCATAAGACGTAATACCAAAATATGTATAATCCTTCTCACTGATTTGCAATATTTTTATTATATCTCTTTTTAATATTTTTCATGAATGAAGGCGTTAATTTTTTTTCCGAATACTTGGGTACATCGAAACCCACTTTGGAGAAACTACCCTACATAAATAGAAAAAAACTATAAGTAGGTACTTGATTCACGTTCTAGCTAATACGATGAAAAACTTTTCAACTGTAGTGGGCAGGAGGACGAAATGAAAGAAAATTCAGGGGATCAAAAATATCCAGGACCAGATCCTTTTAGGACAGGAAGACTTAACGGTGTCGAATATACTCCCAAAACATTTGTAAATGATCGTGATTCGTGATTAGACTAACGTTAGCAACAAAAACGTAGATATGACAAAAACGGCATGTATTAGAAAACCGGCTACGTACTTCCTTTACTCCAATAAAAAATGACGCAGTTAAAGAAAATTGACGCTCATTCTGTTTCTGTTTCTTTTTTCATTGAACTTGAACTTTGATTTTGTCTGAAGACCCAATATTTATCGTCGGAAAATTTCCGGTTTTTATAAATACGTGAACAATTTTAAACCTTCGGCAGATTTCTAGAACGTTTAATGACGCGGTCTATACTCCTCGTTAAGGCAATTTTCCGACTGGCAGAAACCTAGGACGTATTTAGGAAAATTCTTGTTGTTCTGGTGTTTCTAAGTTAATTTTGATTGAATGGTACAGTTTTTGAGTTCCTATTGTTATGGTTTAACATATTCAATTCGGCATGATGCGTTAGGAATTTTCTAAAAAGTTCTTTTTTCAATTACCTACGCAGTCTCCAAATTACTGTTTGGACTTCGACCGTCATTACAAATTTTTAAACCGTCACAAACAGTTTTCGATGTTTACAGCAAGTATGAATATATTTCTTTTATAGTAATGTCGATATTGTCGATCAAATATTCCGATAGGGAAGTGTGGAACAAATGAATCGGTTTTAATATGAATCGAAAGCGATTTGCAATGACCGACCGATTATACTGTGCAAAAACATTTAATATATATTTTTTGATGAAATGCGAAATATGTGAAGGTTTTAATAAATAGAAATATAGGCATTGGATAAAATAGTAACCATGGAGAATTTAATTTAATGAGTTGCAGTGTTGGAAGTGACGACGCATTGAATCATGTTTATATTGTGAGTTTAAAATTGTTAATCTTGCTGATTCGTGACAAAGTGTTATAAAATATTTTATTTGGTGAAAATTTTAAAAAACTCATTGTGTGCGCTATTATTATGCCTTACAAATTAGTGTATTGATGAATGAGACTAAACCAATGAAGATCTGTACACTTTTAAAGCAAAGGAGCAAATGCCAGCATACTAAACCGAACTGCAAAATACAGGAATTATATTCCTCTTGACAGCCGCAGCGCGAGTTGAGAAACGGTAATTTAAATTAACCAGCAAAATAAGATTACAGGACGAAAATAGAAAAGGACTGTAATAAAAAAACATCGGCTTAAGCGAAGAACTAGAATGGAACAGGATTACTAAACAGTGTGATCCTGGAACATGATGACAAGAATAAAACAAATGATTAGAAGTGAAGAATGGAGCCACATGGAACTAAGCGTTACAAGATGTTGGACCTTCAAAGTTGTAATGCCTGCAAGGGTAAGCAGAGGTGAGTGTGGACTAATTGAACGTTGTATCAAGTAAAGGTAACTTGTACCTATCAACGTTTCTGGGAATTTTGGGTAACATATCGCACGCATATTTAGAGACTTCAATTCGATAGATGGATCGGATAGGGAGAATTAAGTGATTGAGTGGCTTCCAAAGACTGCGAAAACAATTGCTAGTCATGGCGACGAAATCAGCACGGGATAAAATGTTGTTACAATCGCGGAAAATTCCTGGAGGAAACCAGTATACAAACATGGAGATAGACTCAATCAGAATGATGATTATATCTGTGAGTCCTACCAGCAAATGTGGTGATTTGAGAATTTTCCATTGAAATCCTTCACGGTGTTCTGAATCTGTTCCATTAGACAGAAAAGAACACATCATACAATATGACACAGTAAAACACATGTATGAAAGGTGTAGTTGAAAAATATACACGTGTAATCTATGTCGGCATGCCATTTCCTGAACAACTACACAATTTATCTCCATATGCCACAGTATAGATTATGTATAATCCTGTTACTAAAACGTGACCAGGCTAATCTTCTTTGTAGGGAGGTTTCTGTGTTAGCGGCTCATTACAATACTTTAGTTTTACTGTTTTCTGGTGTGGATGTTGAAGCCTTAGTTACTGTTGCAGACCTTTTCGTGAAATATTGTAATGATGGTTAGTTTTCCTTTAAAGGAGACTCGCTAAATATCACAAAATATTTTTGACTTTGCCGACGGAACAAATTATTAAGTCATCTCTTTTAGGATATATCCGAATGTTGCATTCTACGTCATTATTTGTCTTCTTCTTCCATGATTTTCTAATACTAGTCATCCCCTAACAGGGACATGTGCTTACTAGTTTTAATTTTTAGGAGGGTGGGAAATCATCAAGTGACTCCTCCCGCTCTGGGTGGAGCGGAACGGAGCGTCGAAACTTCTACTTACTAAAAACCACCGATACTCCTTCTTAGCCCTTTGTGTCCGAAGCCGCGGTATCTCATTCGAACAACCCGCAGTCCTGGCAGGCACTAGTTTTAATTCTAGTTAGTGACTGTGTGTACATAGTGCATCACACAAATAAATAAATATTCTATAAATTGCTGTTAACTATTTATTATCGAAGTGATATCAGTACTATGTACTATCACCAAACTGTTTGCAATGGAATTTTTTGTCAAGGACATCCATAGCATTTACATTTACTTTGATTTCATTCACTTTCGAATGTTTTAGCAGAGTTTTTCATATTAATGTCTAAAAATATTTTAATTCATTGAATATTATCGCCAGTCGTAATATCTAGAAGTATGCTTCGCAAAAAAAACAAACACTACTTAAAATAATGATAGTGTAACAGCGGATGTGAGATAATGTGCTGTCTAGTTGTTCTCGTAACTTGCTATCGGTATATCAGCATCAGGACTAATTGTTTGATTCAACGCAGTTGCTTACTCGGGGCTGATTTACATCCGGTCCATATTACGTTTCAGAGATGAGAAGATGATTTTTTGTCTATGACTTGGGTCACACGATCGTGCGACGGAAGATTTTCGAATTGAAAATAAAACTGCTGTATAGTATTCGGCTAGCACCTTATATAATTATGACTGTTATTACTAATGAATGAAGTCTTAAAACTAAGTCAACTTTAAGTGCGTAACGAATATTTATAGTTTAAAATCATTCGAATCTACGTTACGTTTACACCACACGTCTGTAATACAGAATTATGGCCGCTTAACGACTATTGGACGATGGGTTCTCTCGGTATCTGTGTCTCGGCTCTGGACAAGTGTATTTTTACTATGACTATAGGGGGTTTGAAGAACAGGGTGCAATGTGTGGTGGTCGGGTTATGTCACGGATAACTTTAATAGCGGGATTCAGTATTTTAATGTTAGTTCTTCATTTGTCTCATAGATGGTGGTGTACTTGTTGTACTATGACGCGACATTCTACACAATCGACATGAGGTTTTGGGTAGCTTGTGTCAATTATTTTAGGCTTTCAATCTCAATTATTTTCTCTGATAAAATATTGCAATGTCTGTCTTGGGGAGGCCCAAGACAGAGATTCTCTGTTTTAGTAACGAATGGATCATTTTAATAGAGAACTCCATTTAACGAACCTTACCATTCTTTTTTGGACTGTGGGAAATCATTAACTGACTCCTCCCGCTCTGGGCCGAGCGGAAGGGAGTGTCAGACTTCTACTGACTAAAAACCACCCATGACGGGCGTCGGCCTTTGCTTTTATAATTTGAAACACGAGGCTTTATACACGTGCTGAAATTAAAAAAGATAATGAAGCTAAAATGGTAGCAATATGTACTGAATTGAAAATTCCAATGGCTCATTATGAAATGACTGGGAATAGAACTTTTCTACTGGACAGAATGCTATTTTTAGTAATGAATGTTGTGATTTATTTTATGAAGACGGTAACAACTGTGTCATCGGCACCAAAACTGCTGTATTATTCAGAACGATAGTTGGCCAATAGTTTAGTCTTGTTTCCGCAATATCACCCACAGTTCATACATCTTTAATCAGTCCTATCTCCTGCTCCGAGATCCCGCCTAAGCTCTGAATCATGTGTTATGCATGTTTTGATATTCAGCGAGTTTTGAACTCTCTTGACTATAAACCTTGCTCACCGTTCTCATCTGATTTACCTAACTTTAAAGGTTAGAGTCGTGGGAAGGAGTTACGATTCGGAGAATTCGTAGCGAAGTCGATAATAATCCTTTAATCGGAACTGCGAGAATGGCTGAATATTTCCTTGGTGGTGTAACGTGTTTATAGTTTTATGCTGCAATTAATTTGAGTGACTGGGTATTAATTTTCTAAAATCAAGTAGTTTTAATGGTGGTCATAGGTCGAGCCTTCTCTTTTTCAAAACTCTTTTGACTTCCAAGATAGTCATAATCTTAATTTTATGGACAAAGCAGATGTATATTGAAAGGCTCACGAGTTTTCCACATCTGTCTTACAAATTCTCGTACAAAACCTACCTAAAAAGAGGTCATGCCCTTCTCATCGCATCTTTTATTATGTCTAAAACCTTGAAGGTCCGATTGTGTCCTCCTTTTTCATCTTTTTATAAGGCATCAGCATCAGTTGACCTATTGCTAACCTTTTCTGAACCGGATGCTGCTATGTAAACTAGTGACACTCCTTGACGAGTTGCCAGTGCGATCATCTGCGTGAGATAATCAGCTATATTGTACTAACCATCTAAATTATTATTCTTATCTTTTGCGCCTTTGTTTTGGTAATAAATGTTCATTGAGCAGACATTGGATACTCTAGGACGGTTGCTAACTTTTCCGTCGGGCCGGAAAGAAATGCGATGTGCGAATGAGTGGCCTACTTTTTTTCTAGCCGTGTTGTTGGTTGGTCGTGTTTTATTTTCACGTTTGATATCGTTTAAATTATGTTGTGTGTTAAAAGATATTGGTTTGTCACCATTAAATGGTTGTTCTTTGGCTTCTACGTTTCGGTTTGGTGTTATTTGTGTCATTTTTCGGCTCTCTCAGTCTGTTTAATGTCAATTTTTTTATTATTAGTTTATTGTCCTGTGTGAGACCAATAAATACTTTTTCTTTCTTTCATTCTTCTTTAAGTGGGCCATGCTCTGGAGCATGACCCACTTAAATGCGGAAATTACCTTCACCTACTGATCCCAATTACCTTAATAAGATGTAATATCAATACAAAAGAAGAATTTTGTGGTAAACGACTGAAATCGAAGTTCCAGCATAACTCGTTGAGAAATACAGTGTAACCAGGCCGTCATCTGTAATTACACTTTACTATCGCAGTAATATTCCTTTAATTGCCTTTACATAACTCTTGCGCATTAACTTTCATGATTAAATAAAACCGTTTTTGTTATTAAACAGAAATGGCAGGAAAAAAGTAATTATGATTAAAGAGGATCCACGTCTTCTTTTTGTGGTTCTTCTAATTATATGTGCTAAGTTAAATAGCCAGTGCTATAAATATGATTTTTATCTGTAGAAGTACGGGGCTTTTAGAGGTCTTTCTTTCTTTTACGGTTTTTTCTTTTCTTTTTATGTCTTTGACGATAAAGAAAGAAGATCAGTAGGTGAGTTATAGCTCTTTTTTCATGGCTTTGTATGTCAATTTGTCACTCAAAATCATCAGATACCATTGGGCCCTAATCTTTAAAGAGTCTTTGGATAGTGATGTCATCTTTCACATTTCATTCTTATCCTTATTTATACTTGGCCCTGTCCAGTGTTAGGTTTCTAAAGTCCAAAATTTACAGCGGCCCTCCCCTTATCACGTCCAAACGACTTTTATCGTCGGCTTTAAAGTCTTCAGCTGTTATCAGTTTTATTTATTACTTAAGAGAGCCGGGTTTAGCTTGACCACAACGTTAATGGGCGACTATCACGCTTTTTTAAAGGGTATCAGTAGTATTCCTAGTTACAACGTTAATCTAATCATCTTTGTTTAGTTATGTTCCGATTCGGTCGTCGACTATTCGAGGATAATTAAGAGCTGGAGAAAAATATTTTACTAATTCAAAATAATTCTGAATTTGATTCTTTTCTTCTTTATTATTCAAATATTACACAGGCTTTATATGGATATGTGAATGTAACTTGGATATGTACAGACCTAAGTGTACCTGGTACAAACTAAGTAACGCCATATACTCGTACATACAGCAGAATAGAGTCATAAATGTCCATGATACATCATCATCATCATTTCAACCTAAAGACACTGCTGGACATAGACCTCCCCCAAGTATCGCCACGTTGACCGGTCCCAAACGTCTCGCATCCAGCGGATCCCCGCAACAGGATACATATTCAGGCATATCTTACATTCAAAAGCCGAATCAGCAGTAGCATGTTAAAGAATGTCACATATTATGCTGAATGCGTGACATTCGATCTATCTCCGTCGCTCCGGTATTAAATATCTTCGTGTGAAGCGGTTTTACCTAACAATACTGTCACTATAAGGATAATCCCCGGTTTCATATTTATTGCACAATGCTGTTATGGAATAGATGTAATACTTGTGTGTTATATGGTTCGTAAAGAATGGCTACGCTAAGTGGAATGAAAACGCTGGAATATTTATGGGACTCCAAGATGATAAGACCGATCGATGTAACGACGCTTGGTTCCATCATTGCAGACATAAAAGGTGTCATACTGCCATCAACCGGGGATAAATCCAGGCTTAGAAGCTTCTACTGAGAATTCCTGATGAAAAAACCCAATAACACTTTACCCGACACGAGAATCGAACCCAGGACCTTATGCTCAGCAGTCGCGCTTATTACCACGAGACCGTTTACGTCTGATATTTATAAACCTTCTTTGTTAGAAAACCGAAGCTAAAGTAAGATTTCTGGAAGTAAAGTATTTGATCGAGCTATTTTAACTCCGTGTAAATTTTACAGGCAATATCCTCGCAATAATCTCTTAGTTTTCTTCACTACGATACCTGGCATAATTTCCGCCACTATTGAAATTCCTCTAGAGCGTATTAATTGTGACCTTCCACACTTCAACGGCGATTAAAATAGTTATTAATATTTATAGTTTATTATCTTTGAATTCTAGTACAATGGTTGTCATTATTGAGAATTTGTTTTGCGTGTTGTTTATTTAAATTAAGTGTTTTGTGGCTTCTGTGCCGTAAGTTTTTAGTTTTTTTGCACATTCACGTGAATAATTCGGTTAGTTATGGATTACAATTAAATTTTATGATGTTACTAGTTAGACCTGCCAAATAAATTAATAATTGATATTATAAACACTCAAGTTTGAATGAATGAATGAATGTTTGTTGCTAAATCACAGCAGAACAGATACAATTTAGTATAGATAGGTTATACTCTTTGTAACTCGATTTTTTTTCTTAATCATCAATATTCCGACGTGAACTAAGTTGCAGGCCACACCTAGTAATGATATAAAACGTCCACTTATGTAGTAGTTGCCACAGGGACAATTTCTTCTATTCAGGAGCATTTGTAAGTCATTTTAAGGAAACCAATCCTTGCGAGATGCGAACCCGAGACCCACAAAGCAACAGTCAATTCCTCAGTAAATATTTACGCTACGGGCATAATGTAGAAACACGTACCAATTACCTGTAAAACCTTATTAATACGCAATACGAATGATTATAATAACAAAATAAAGCCGATAATAAACAATGTGGGGCCAATCAGGAATGCCAAGGTCGTACATTTTCTCCGTCAGTTCGCAGATTAAAACTACGTAACTAAGTAAAGTAGCCTTTCGATATTAGTTTACGACGAACAGTAAAACTGTCGAGGATAACTGTAATCACTACATATTATAAAACAAACTCCTTCGCCGCGTCTATCTGTCTGTTCGCAATAAACTCAAAAACTTCTGCACCGATTTTGAAGCTATTTTCACCAATGGATAGAGTGGTTCTCGAGGAAGGTTTTAGTGTAAAATCAACGCAGGCGAAACCGCGGGCATCAGCTAGTTACGAATATTCCTAGGTTTTACATACTGCCTTCTTGGTTTAGTGGTCACGAGCGTTGCTGCTGAGCATGAGAATCTGGGTTCGATTCACAAGTCGGGCAAAGTGTTATTCGGTGTTTACGTAAGAAATTTCTCAGTAGCAGCCACGGAGTCTGGATATGTTCCCAGTTGATGACAATTGGTTACCCTCCTATTACATGGGACTTAATCATAACTGGCGAAATGTGGCTGTACTTTGAGGTAAAGAAAGAAAGAAAGAAAAAGTTTGTATTGGTCTCACACAGAACAAGAAATCAATAATAAAAAATTAACAAAAAAAAAACAAGAGGAACACTTAAAAAATAAAACAGAATTAAAAATAAGTCCCGTACGAGGCCAAAAGGCCACTATCTCAGCATGGTGCTGCAACATTTTTGACAAATGTCACAGCGCCATGCAATGGTACAACTCTGTCTAACCCTTCGGAGATTACAAGCGAGATGTTACGTCTAGGTAGGTCACTGTATTTTGAGGAATACCTGATTTATAGTAACTCCCACGTACGCTTGGTACATACATTCGTATCTATACAGGTAAACGAAACAGAGTTAAGATATGCCGAATGGAATATAACATACAAAACAAATGATAAGAACATAATGAGATATTTTCTATTCTAACGCAAGTCAAAAACGCTCTGTGTAAAATAACTTTAAAAAATACTTATAGTGTACAGAAGTAAATAAAATCAAGTCAAACTATAAAACAGTGACTAATGACTAAGTGACAGTGTTATCTACGAGTTTTATACACAAACTATGAAGATATGTAACATCGAAATTCGTAACACTAGAATATCGTTAAAAGCACGATACATAATAATAAATGAAAAACAAGTGATAAAAAATAATAAGTGAAACTCAAGTAACACCTGTGACAGCTATAACAGTGACATTTAATAACAAGTGCAAAGGAAAGCCATAAAAACTTTGAATACATCGTCAAGCAAATAAAACAAACAATTTATAAGCAGAACTGAACTGCGAACTTGTGTATCTCTAAGCACACACAATTAAACAATATACAAAACTTAAAAAAAGGTGTATAAATAGTGTAAAAACTAGTAACTTTTAAAAACAAAAACAAAGTGAGCAGTGTTTGACGGTGAAAAAATTCCAATTGTATGAGTCATTTCAACCGTCTTTGTTTCGTTCAAATATTGGATGTAATCAACACGAAGCTAAATTTCAACATTTTAACTTAAGTTCACTTGGTTCGGTGGCATATGAAGCTACACATTGACGTACAAAGAATGGTCGCAGGATCAAATCTCGCTAAGCGTTGATCTTTTTGTGAATTCTAAAATTCTATGTTTTCACACAAAGTAACGCACAGACCGCATTTCAAACTACCGACTATTCTGAATTATAATTTCTTCGATAATTTGACACCGGAGGGTGCTGCGATAACATTTAGTAAATATGGACTCAAATAGCAATAACATTACCTACCGCAAACCTTGTAGATCAAGCTCGCTAACTGACTTAACTAAAAATGTGACTATCAACAGCGAGAAAACTATACTTGACACGACAATGATGAGCATTCCTGACAGCTTCCACGATACAATTGACGACGTTCGTGAGTTAACTGAAGAAAACAGAACACTTAAAAGCCAATTATTAGGCGCACATAAAGAAATAGAAGATTTAAATACTGAGAACTTTCGCCTCAAATCGGACTTACAAAATATGATTAAGACGGTTAACACATTTAAGAAGATATGCTCAACTCCCGAGAAAACAAGTGCAACTCCGACACGCAAAAACAAAACTTTGCACCGAGTAAGCTCACCAAATACAAGTAAACTTATCAAGGATCATGGCCAACAACTACATCGCCTAGAATGCGCGGCTAACAAACAAAATAAGGAGACTCAAACTACAAGTACTTATAGTCATACTCAGACACCAAGAGAATCGAAAGATATGCCTACCTCTATAGCACCAACAAATTTAGTATCGAAGCCTAGGCAAAAGAATAAACTATGTATCCTGAGCTGTAGTCAAATCAAGGGATCCAAACCTTTAGTTGAGAAAACTTTTTCTGACTTATTTCACTACTGCCATTATGTAATGCCCAACTGTACCCTAAGCCGACTCATAAGTGGTATAGAACAAAAACTAAAAGACTTTACCATAAACGACTATTGCTTACTTTTCATAGGAGAGGACGATATTGATATATACGACAACAAATATATGAACGCAATAAATATGTTAAGTGAATCCCTCCAGAAAGTATCACACACCAATATAGTGATATGTCTTCCTACGTATAAAACAGGATCACTAATATACAACTTTAAAGTTGAGTTGTTTAACAACCTGCTTCATTTAGACAACCAGAATCATAAGTACGCGTATATCTTCGACAGCAATCGTGACCTAACAGCTGAGATGTTCTCCTACACTACGGGCAGAATTAATAAGTACGGCATGAAGAACATATATGACAATATTATGAGTAACATTTTGATTGATCTGAATCTTTATGGGCAAACGAATTGCCAGCTAAATAGCAACGTTACTCAAGAAAGCGTCTTCAACGATACAGATGCAAATCTAAAGGAAACATCGAACTTTTTTCGTGTACAATAACCTTTACATTCTGCATCAAAATATTGCTGGACTCCTAAACAAAGCAGATATCCTTAATGTTTATTTGGACGAACTACAGAGTAATAGAAAAAGGATCGATGCTGTGTGCATAACTGAACATTTTATGACACCTGAACAGGAAGAACTATTAAACTTACCAAATTACAGCCTAGCAACTACGTTCTCTAGAGGATGTAAAAGAGGTGGCGCATGCATTTTAACTAGGACTAACCATAAATATAAGGTGCTAAATATAAGTAAACACTCTCTAACTAACATAATTGAATGCTGCGCGTTAGAATTGACGGAACACAACATTATTATTGTATGCATTTATAGGGTGCCTCAATCTAATTTAGATAAATTTTACGATAGTTTAAACAACATTTTACATTTGGTATGTTTAAAACTAAGTAAAAAAGTTATTTTATGTGGAGACTTTAATATTAACATTTTGAAAAGAAATATACAGACTTTAAATTTTGAGTATACACTGTTAAGCTATAACTTAAAATTACAATTTTCTCAACCCACTAGGCTTAGCAGTGGGACATGTTTAGACAATATTGCTCATAATGTAAAGGGTTGTAAAGGGGAAATTATAGAACTCGGTTTGTCGGATCATACGGCACAGCTTTTGAAATGTCCAGTTAAGAAAACATTTGCTTTAAAGTGCTGGCGAGTCAAAAGACGAAATTATTGCCAAGAAAATATAGAAAAATTTAAAAACAGCATAAAATGTCTCACCTTTTCAGACACTTATACCACCAGTGACGTTAACGAGGCCTACAGCCATTTTCTAGACTTATTTAAATGTTTTTACAATCTCTGTTTTCCTTATGAAAGGAGAACAATATCCATTAGCAAAAAAGTAAAATGGATCTCTAACGGGATAAGAAAATGCAGTAAAAGGAAACGACAACTGTTATGGCAATACAGAAAAAACCCCACCTCTAAGAATAAAAATATATTCAAAATATATTCAGCTAGACTTAAAAAAATTATATCTTTAACACAAAAATCACAAAATAACTATTACATTAAGACCTCACAAAATAAATCTAAAGCGGCATGGACAGTGATCAACAATTCAAAAACCTTTTTTCCTAAAGAGCCAATAACAGAAATACGAACAGGCTCAAAACAAGTAACAGACCCGTCAGAAATAGCCGAGTGCTTTAACAATTTTTATGTTGACCAAGTTACCGAACCTAAAAATAAGACAACTCCACAAATCCCTATACACTTAAACACCTCTAGTTCCTTATTTATGGAACCAACTATACCGCAAGACATAATTCACCACATAAACTCACTCAAAAATACAAATAGCGTAGGTTATGACGGAATTTACACGAAAGTCATAAAAGAAGTCGCTCAATATATCGCTCCACATCTCAGTCACATCATTAACATGAGTATCTCTAATGGAGTTTTTCCGGAAGGTCTAAAAACTTCCATAATTGTCCCATTGTACAAAAAACAGGATAGGCAACTTATGGCTAACTATAGACCTATTGCCTTGATACCTGTCTTCTCAAAAATATTGGAGAAAGTTATTTACAAATCACTATATACATACCTTGAGAAGTCAAACATATTAGTTAAAGAGCAAAAGGGATTTCGTAAACAGAAGACAATTAATATGGCCATACATGATCTTCTTCTACCTGTTCTTTCAAACGTGGACAAAAGAAATCCTGTATGTGCTATCTTTATGGATCTGACCAAGGCCTTCGACTATGTAGATTACGCAATACTGTTAAAGAAACTAGAAAAATATGGTATCAGGGGAAATATACTTAAACTGTTCGAATCTTACCTGGTAAATCGAAAACAGTTTGTGGAAATCTCTCAAATATGCACAAATAACGGTTACGAGAGTAAATATCGATCCAAATGCAGAACAATAAAATACGGCGTACCTCAAGGCAGTGTGCTTGGACCACCCCTCTTTTTAATATATATAAATGACCTTCCCGGACACATAAACCATCCTATGGTACTATTTGCTGACGACAGCACAGTAGTAGTTCAATGTGACGATTATATGACTTATGAAAATGAAATAAATATGACATTAAATACAATTATATCATGGTTCGAAAATAATAATCTTGTTATTAATTTAGACAAAACTAAAATTATGCATTTCTACCAGAGAATTCCAAGTAAGATCCCCGATATTCAGTACCTAGGGAGTCCAGTAGAATCAACTAGTGTCGCCAAATTCCTAGGCATCGTAATTGATAATAATCTGACATGGAGATCCCAAACAGACGAAATTTGTAAAAAAATGAACACATTTGCATATGTTTTATACAAACTATCAAAGACTGTCAGTCTAGAATCTGTACTAACGGCTTATCATGGTTATGTTGCATCAACACTTAGGTATGGCATAATGTATTGGGGCAACTCCGTCGATAGAGATTTTGTATTTAGAGCTCAAAAAAAATGTATTAGATCCATGTGTGGTCTAAATAGCACCGACAGTTGTCAACCGTTCTTTAAAAGCCTAAACATTCTTACCTTACCATCACTGTACATCTACGAAACAAATATATTTGTGAAAACACATATCTTAGAGTACAAAGTAGCTTTCAAAAGTCACTATAGAAAACTACGGGACAAAAATGAGTTAGAGCTTGAAATCACACATGGCAGAACAGCCCTAATGAATAAAAGCACTTTCTGTATGGCCACCAAAATATTTAACAAGCTGCCCGAGACATTGAAATCGTTAAATCTGGACAAATTTAAAAGAGTACTTATGAAAATATTAATCGATAAATGTTACTACTCGCTAAAGGACTATTTGGATGACAGTTCTATAATCCCTCCTAAAGATAATAAGTATTAGGATCTATTTTGACATTACTGTATTTATTTTAGCTAATCGACATTTCAATCCATTGACATTACTCTAATACATTTTACTGACATTTAACATTTATGTACTACCTTAGATATTATTGTTGACATTGCAGGAATGGTTTATTGATTTAATAATTGATAAATAATTGATTTAATAATTGCTTTGACATTTCTGTATTAATTTTTAATTTTATGATTGACATTATTTTCTACAATTTTTATTTTTATTACTTATCTTACATTTTTATTTTTGTTATTTCTTAATTTTTATTGTTGACAATTTGTAAATATTTATGGATCGCTTAATTTTTGTTTTTTATAATTTTATTTGATAGTAGTATAATTAAAAGCACGTAAGTAGTGCATATTTAAATGTAAAATTAATGATCATATTTGTACGCCAAATGGCAAAACATAGAGCTCATATGAACATGTAACACCTCTTTGTAACAACCTATGTTAACAAATAAACAATCTGAATCTGAATCTGAATCTGAATCTGAATCTGAATCTGAATCTGAATCTGAGACTAATTAAACATGTATTAACGAATATGACTAAAACAGGAGGAATAATAAACACTGATAATGTTGCACTTTATAAACATCCGCTTGAGAATTATGTCACCGGACGGCCAGATACACGATAATCACTTTCAAAGTACATATTTCTATTATTTACGTCGTTCTAAATTATTTTCGGCAGCTTAACGGGCTATGCCGAAAATAAGTCATAGCTCGATGGGCGTGATTTCCTCGGCGCCCCCGCGCGCGCAATGCAGTTTACGAGGGTTTACGCGGTTGTCCTTGTCACGCACTACTTGAAATTCTTGAAATATTAGCACACAGGAGGTATGGAGTAGACAAATATAAAATAATACAAATAATTAATTTTCAACCATTTTTTAATATGTAATACGAATTCATTAAGTAATGAAGGTATGATAACAAATTATTATTTCTATTCTTTTTGTGTTCTTATAATAAAAACGTGGTGCATGTATTATCAATATTTTTAACACATTAATTTACTTTTATCTATATTTAATCTACTTTTCAAAAACTCGTCTATTTGTATGCATAATAATATTTGTTCGCAATTTCAGCGTAAACTACTGAACCGATTTTAATACTTAATTCATTCTCTGGTATATTCTAGGAAGCCCAAGACGTATAGATTTAGTGTACAACATAATATTAAGATGTCAATCTTATTAACAGACTTATAACTATAAAATCGAAAAATGACAGAGCTCCACACAACAAATAAAATAAAAACTTTATTTAAAAAAAAACCTATTTTAAGAGAACCTATTTTAAACTACATCATCATCATCACCATCATCAGCCTATATAATGTTCCCACTGCTGAGACACAGGCCTCCTTTCTACAATAGGTAATGGGAACGAAATGACAAAAGTATACAATAACACAAAATATTTTTAAAAAAAGCAACATATCAGTAAACTAATTTTATAGAAAGAACATAAATACCACCCCCACCTCTTACCACCAAATAGGCCGATAAATCTTGACCGCCAGCGTTCTTTTTACATGGCGCGACCTTTACCTGTATCAAGCCACCTCAAATATTTTTATTACAAGAATCACCATGATTCTTGTAATAAAAATATTTGAGGTGGCTTCAAATGCATGATAAATGGCAGGGTTCGTAATATCTTGGTGCAGATTTTTTATGTTGTATGATTGCTGCAGATTTTGTAAGCCATAATTTTTTATGGCGATACATTTATGTACTTTCGTATCTTTAAAATCTTATTTGTTGTTAATATTTTTAAATTATGTTTTCCGAGGTTCCGAGGTGTGAACAGTACGAACGATATCATTCCACAGTAATAATTAAAAAAACAAGCATCGGGATCGGTAACATAATAGGGTGTTTCACCAAAAACATCTAATTAGTTCGTCTGTTAGATTATCGAAAAATATTGGATACGTGTTTTTTGTTTTATCAAATTAATCAAAATTTACGAAACTAAGACGTGTCAAAGACTATGAGGGGCGTCACTTTCAGGGTAAAAAAGTATTAAGTTTGTGACGTCACACGACTTTTCGAAGCACTGTATACTGTATAGTCTTCATCTTTTGTTTACGTGAAAAAAGAAAAAATATGTGTCCATTATTTTTTGGAAATGTATCTGATGGACTAATTTTTTTTTTTTTGTGAACTACCCTATTATTATTGTGACTGATTTCGTTTTCGGGGACGGTGTCCATACATTTTTGCACATTGTTCTTTCTAAATATATGATTTTTGCAACCAATCTTTTCGACCGTGATTGAGAGATACAGTATTGTCAAGTATTTGTGTATAAGTAGTACTGTCTCCATTAGCTATATGATCTTCCATAGATACGAATGCATTTCTATAGACTGTTTAAATCCTTCGGCGATAATAGTGGATTCCATAGCTGTTGAAGATCCGCTATAATTTTTAAAACACTCATGTTGTTTTACTATCTCATTTGCCTTTCCCACTCAAGCACAAATACATCAGTATTTGTTTTTAACTTCCATGAAAAGAACTTTACGAAATCGCCAATAGTGCAGCATAATTAGTTCTGTATGAACGTTTACCGCAACAACCATCTAAGTTTACAAATCTATTATTGGTAACCATCTTTAGTAACCTTTCCTACTTTGTCTGCCGCTTTTTTCTCCCGTTCCCCCGATTTTCTCATCTCTTACCATGCCATCACTTCCCATTCGTCAGATATTACATCTTGTATCTATTTGTACGGTCAGCAACAGAAGTAGCTGGACATTTTGGAAATTTAATTATTTGATGACTGTTATTAATATTATTATTCCGCTGATGTCGGCAGTTTTAGAACCCTGAAAGAAGTATAAATCAACTTGGAAAAGTACTATTTATGCCAAGCTCTAGTAGAAGATCGGGAAGATCTTAATATATCTGTATATATAAAATTAATGCAAAGCTGACTGACCGAGGATACAAACCCTTAGACCAAGAAACGTTAAATTTCGCACACGTATTTCTCTTATGACGTAAGCATCCACTAAGAAAAGATTTTTCAAAATTCAACTCTCAAGGGGGAAACAGGGAATAAAAGTTTGTAGTATGGAAAATCGTCATTTTTGATATTTCCGACATCCACGTTGGCAAAGCCGCGGGCAAAAGCTAGAAGTAAATAAAATGAGAGAACTCACGTTTTCTTCAACTTCTTTATATTCGTTATCAATATCATGTTGTTGCTTCCTTTTATTTCTGGAATAAAAACCATCAACATTCAAGTGGAGCATAATAACATTCAGATTGTTTTTTATCTTTGATAATTTTTGTTCTACGGCTTTTAGTACAGTCATTTGGTCGAAAAAATAGAGGTTACCTGGAAAGTTTTCCGGGAGTTTTGAAAATTGGTAATTTTATAGATTTTGACGTGCTCTTTCCGAATTTTAACTTTGCCACCTCGTATCTTTGCCGCTCGCGCCACCATATTGCAAAAATGGCGCCTAAAAGCAGTTTTTTGATAATAACTCCTTCCCGACGCATTTTACAAGAAAAACATATCTATACAAAATAATAGTAGAGAAAATTTCCTACAATTTATGTCATAACCTTTTTTTTCCTTATTTAAAACCAATAGTTTCGGCGTACGAGCGCCGTAAACCATTATACAACTACGCTAAAAAAAAAAAGGGAATATTCTTGTGATCGCAAGTGCGACTACTTTGCTTGATCCTGGGTTAGATTCCCAGGTCGGGTGAAGTGTTATTGCGTTTTTCCATCAGGAATTCTTCAGTAGAGGCCACGGAGTCTGAATTTGTGGTCGGTTGATGGCAATAGGCTCGCCACCTATTACATGGGACTTAAACATAATTGGTGAAATGTGTGTGGGGTGTCCAGTGTTCACAAGGAGTGATGTTATGTTACTACATGCGGACGTCTTGGTCCAGGGGGTGCTGGACTATGACCGACATAAAATAAAATAAAAATAGCCTTTATTAACTTACTACTTACGTTAACATTCTCTTTCTTTGAAACACAACAACAAATACAACGACCGACATAAGCTACTGAAAGCGCAAACACATTTTAAATTACAATTTGCGGCGCTCGTACGCCGTCACTATTGATTTTACGAAAAACGTTATTAGGACATAAATGTAGGAAATTTTCTCTAGTTTAATTTAATTCTGGACTATTTTTATCGTAAATTGAGTCGGAACGAAGTTATTCTCAAAAAACTATTTTTGAGTGTCATTTTTCCAAAATGGCGGCGCGAGCGGCACAGTTACGAGGTGGCAAAGTGAAATTTCGAAAAGAGTACGTCGAAATCTATAAACTCACCAATTTTCAAAACTCCCGGAAAACTTTCCAGGTAAAACTACCAAATGACTGGACTATTTTAAAAATCACAAAAAAAAATTACTCTACTTGTAAGGAAAACTGAAATGATTAATAAACTCCAAATCCATACCTCACTAAAGACCAAAAAAATAATTTCGACTAAACTCACCTCTTTTTGCAATTCAAATGTGACTCCATTCGTTTATGTGCTCTTCACACGCGGTAATAGAAGTTGACGTATTAATGATGTTTTGTTGACATATGTCTAACCTAAAATGATTTATTAGTACATTTTAGCCTGTTTTATTTTTATTTCATAAATATTTTCCTCTAGCAAATAAAATGCTAACCCAATATTACTTTGCGAGGCAAATATAGGTTGTAGCTGATTATCTAAGTATATGAGCGGAGGTGGCGACTTCGATTGCAGCTAAAAACGTGCTCATAGTTACTGATAAAATAGAAACTATTAATTATTGTACATAATAACATTAAAAATAACATACTTACTTCTTACTCTCTTTCATTTTCTGAGCCCTCACCCTCAGGAACTTCAAACGTTGTACTTTATTTAGTTTTGGTTTCATATTTCTTCACATTTTTATTTATAAACAATTAAATACTCATCACAAATGGAAAACGATACGTTATAGGTACTGTTAAATCTCAAGAATAGTCTTATATACCTATTCAACACTAATTAAGTAACAATCTACTATCTTTTACGAATAATTAATTATTATAATCACGAAAATCTGATGGCACAGATTTGTAAAAAAATGTCATAGGTCCTGCGTCGATGAAGCCCACCGGGCGACTGATCTGACAAGCGAGCGAAAGTGATGCAAATACTTTTGAAACGCAAAAGAAGAGATGGCAATAATGTGCGTCTGCTCGGAATAAAACAACGTATGTGCCAAAAAGAATTTTCTCCATTTTTAACAGAAAATTTAAATAAAATTTTAAATTACTTTCCTGGATACTTGATATAATAATTCTCTATGTTTCAAAGTCAATTCCATTGAATAATTCTTAAGTGTTACACCGTGATTTCTAAGAAAGTAAAAAAAATGATATAACTTTGCAATTTTTTTGTATCGAGAAAAATTCATTGAATCGTGTATTCATTTTCGACGATACTAGACCAAAGAGTCAAAAACCATTCACCAAAATGTCAAATCCCTATTCTACATACTCAACAAGTTCGTAGACCTAGAAAAACCACATTTTTCTCAATCTATCACCTTATTTCATGACAGTTTTGGCTTTTCTATCGTATTATCATCATTTGTGCCCGGTTGTTGGCAATAGGCTCGCTCCTTATTACATGGGATGGGACACTGGGTAGCACACTCATGAGTACGCCTCTGCCTAACACTTCGGGGATTACAATCGTGATGTTATGTTATGTAGTTCATCTAAAAACATCGAGTTTGATTAACACCTTCGGTGCCGAGAGCCCTTCAGGTGGGCTCACATTTTCCCAAACGTAATGCCCGTGACCCACCTGCAGGGCTCGCTTGCAATCTGTATGGCGAGGTGGCACATGAAGTCTTTGAAATGGGGGTGAAGTCGAATGTGAATCTACCTTCAACCACTGCTACACTTAAATGTGGATATTAATGTTCCGACAGTAAAACATATTCCCAGAGACAAACAAGAGGCAATTATAATATAATTAAGACATAAATGTTACAACACAAAATGAGACAAGTGACAAATTATAAACACTCACTTCAACATGAAATGTTGTATAATAATAAGATGTTCCGAAATGCCCAGAAGAGTAATTAATAAGATTCTCATTAAGATAAGAAATGAACTAGTAGTAATAGAAAAATAATGTAATGCACAGATTCTTAGACATTGCAGGATGAGATGATTCTAATTAAAACAGTTTTGAAATTTTGTGCTGTTGTAAAAATGACGTTTAATTAATAATAATAACACAGATTTCGCGGTAAAAATAGAAAAAATTAAAAGGTCTGAAAGTTTACGTAGACTTATCAACACGAAAATTGGTTTAATTATTTATTAAACCTGCTTGGAAGTTTTTAATTCAATTTAATTTGACAGCCCTTCTTATTTTTTGCTTTCATTACTTTTCTACTTTGTTTGTAAGTTTGGTTTATACTTAGTTCTTCATAGTCATTATTTTTTATGTTTTGTTGACAAATTGTGTGCTATATCTATGTTTACTTCCTAATCTTTTTCAAAGGATTAGTTTCAAAACATATTTCTTTTATAGGGTTCCGTACCTCAAAAGGAAAAAACGGAAATCTTAAAGGGTCACTCGTGTGTCTGTCTGTCTGTCCGATCATCCCCCCACCCCTCATCTCCGAAATTACTGAGCGTCAAATTTTTAAAAAAATACAGAAATTAGTTCAACACTTATAGATTACAGGAAAACCTATAAGAAGTCTATGGTGCTAAAATAACATGGAAAATCTCTCAATATCTACTACAGTGGTACGGAACCCTTCATGTGCAAGTCCGACTTGCACTTGGTCAGTTTTTTATAAAGCTAAAAACAAAACATATTCAGCCAAAGCAAAGGCGCATGGCAGTACAGTTACACTGCACATTCCATAAGAATCACCGACCTTACGAGTAAGTCGGGAAACCCAGGATTAAAAGAGAAATGAAGCAATTTCATTGTAACAATATTACAAGGGACCGACTGATGAATGAAAGCGTTCAAACACAGTCATTCATTCGTTCGTTCACAAGCATTGTAAGAAATGCAAAATTGCTTTATTTAGCGTCGTTAAAGTCTTGTTTGACATACGAATATACCACGCCTTGCGGATTCTTCCGGAGTCAGTTTACGTGCGTTTTTTCCACGGTTTTGCTGTTTGTTTGTGTAAATAACAATTTTGATTCCTTGGTTTGGTTTTTTTTTGTTTTTTGATCATCATTAGTCCATACTGGTATTATCTTTAACACCTCTTATCTCTTCTAAGGTCCACGTTTTATGTAAAAGTCTGTACACCGGATTCAGATAATCTCTGGACAACTATATAATTGAATACTTATAAACTACACATAATAATCAATGAAGAAATTGATAGACCAGCCGTAAATGTTACTTCTCTTGATGATATCTTGCCTAAAGGAGTAAAATACTAGAATTTATAAGAAAACGCTACTGAAGATGGCAATAAACAAGACCCATTTAAGTCCTTATTGATTCTACAGAAAGCCTACAAAAACCTTTCACAATTTGCGTCACAAGACCTGTCTGACCCAATACTTCTGAACCTAAACCTGTGTGTCTACTTGTCTAGATAAAAGTTCTGATAACAAACGCGTTTTACACGGCTAGTGCGTGTTTATCGTTTCAAAAGCGTAGGTGGAAAGTGGCAATATGGCTGATAAGGTTTAGCTGAATCAATACTTGTGGTAGGACAGAGCCACTTGTTTAAGATCTATTAGGGTTACGTTCTAGATTATATATATAATTAAATGGCTGATTGATTGAAGCAGGTGGTGAGTGAAAGGTTTTGTAATTGATTCTCAAGGTTTTCATTAGGTTTATAAGCTGAGTTATTAGTCACGTTTATACCCAGGCAGGCGCATTACTTTGTTTTACTTATTTCATCACCACTTCTCTCAAAAAGGTGATGGAAAATATCTTAGAATCCAGAATTCAAAGACATGTGACTTCTACCAACCTGCACTGAGTTCGCGTGTAGGTTATGTGGTGCCATTCTCTTCTGGGTTACGATATTCGTTGCATCAACACTGAATGAGATTCGACATACATACAATAATCCTCATGGTGGCTGTACTCTCCCGTGTCTAAAGGAACTCTCGGTCGAGAGTGCAACTTAAAAACCAACGTTAAACATTGTGTTGTCTGTCTGGCGTCAGTCAGCCTTCTCGAAAATCCGTGCGTTCTTTTTTCTTGCGGGAATGGAATCATGAAATCAGCTCCAGAGTAGCGGAAACCAGAATTGATTGATTGGAGAGTCTGCTGGTAAACTTTTTTACAAGCAACCAATAGGGTAGTTAACAAAAAAAATCTAATTAGTCCGTCAGTTAGATTTCCAAAAAATATTGGACACGTTTTTTTTATTTTTTCACGTAAGCAAACAATGGAGACGATTTGAAAACTCGTGTGACGTCATATTTCAAGACATTAGTATGACATTTTTTACCGGTGAGTGACGCACAACCCCCCACTCAAATCTTTGACACGTTTTATCTTCGTCATTTTTATTGATTTGATAAAACAAAAAATACGTGTCCAATATTTTTCGATAACCTAACAGACGGGACTAATTAGAATCATATTTTTTTTTAGTCAGTAAACATCCCTATTACGAACTATCCAAGATACGGTTTTGATATTGAAATCTGACAGAGCCATTGCAGGATTTATAATCCCGTGAGCACCTTTATCAAAACCATTGAAGCCTACCAGTACCTACATACACTCTACACGTATAGAATGTCAGTTTGTCATCGAAATGAGTGTGTCAGGCAGGCAGGATGTTGGCGTGGGTGTTAGTATCTTATCTGTTACGTTTTGGAACACCTATTGGATATTTTGTGACGAATGCGTGGGTGGTTGGTACTGTGTAAGGAAATAGGAGGTATTATTGCGCAATTGGTAATCGGTAACTGATGGTGTGTAGGTAATATTGTTTTCATCACCACTGCTCTCAAAACGGTAAAGGAAAACATTGTGAGGAAACGTCTAAGAAACAAAAAAAATCGAAGACATGTGACATCTACCAACCCGCACTCGGCCCGCGTGGTTGATTATAGCCCATCCCTCTCCTAGAGAGGAGGCCTGAATCCCTGAAGTGGGAACATTATAGACTGATGATGATGATTGCGCATTTGGTGCTGATATAGGTCTCCTTTTAACTGCTGCTTTGACTAAACGGTGCGCCTTCTAATTGAAGAATGTTTTGTGGCACTTTTGACGAAAGTACTATCACAGGCTTCTCTGTTAACCGATCAACATATTCTGGGTCTCTTCAAAGTTCGAATGCATCGGATTCTTCTAGGCAAGCGTGCTCCACCCAAGGCCGCATCATTGCTTCCCAACAGCGACTTACAGCCAAACGCGAGCCTATTCATTTTATAAAAAGTACGTTCATGGCATGATGTATGAATGTGGACGATGTGACAAGAGTATGTAAGGGACGTAGCAGTTGGCCTTCTGTATATTTTGCCTACCCCGTGAGGAAAAGACTTGAGTTTATGTATGTTTCGATATACTAGTGAAGTTCTTTCTATCAATTTTTGGCTGCGATTGTGCATTCTTTTGTAATATTTTATGAAATATTTGATTGAAAATTTATTTAATCAAAAAATAAAGAAGTCGAAACTACACATGAGCAAAACGACACTGGCATAAATAATGCAACAATGTTTTGGGTAGGTATGTCATGCCATCATTTGTGTATCAGCAAAAAAGAAGAATGATGCGTGAAATGGACCCAGGTTTTATTAAACCCAGTCATTATTTATTTGTCATTTTAATCTCTTGTATTTTATTATTTTGTGATCAATAAACAGCCTGTTTAATGCGATAGCATGTTAAAAATGTTATTTTGAGAATTTCTCTAAAAAAATTACCATTTATACGAAGATTTTTTTTATGGTCTTAAATATCAAACAAAGATCAAGCAGTGATAGGCTTTTCTTAGATTAATGCACAAAAGGTGCAAATTGCGTTTAAGTAGGGCCCTAAATTTCGACGCACGGAAATTACTGACTATAAGTGAGGCCGTGGCGACTACACGGTTGGCGCAGTGGCGGAACGTATGGCTACTGCGCTGCGTGTTGCGGTTTCGATTCACGCACGGAAAAAATGTTTTCCCGGGTATCTATATATTTTGTCTATATTATATATCTTGTCTCTTAAAATACAGGTTACCCTAGTTTAAGAGGCAGGGTTGTTTAAATTATTGTACAGAAATTGCAACATTGTTTTGTAAATTGTTTTTGTGATGATGATCTGTAACTTTGGTTGGTGAATAAATATTATTATTATTATTATCTATATATATATTAGAGCAGCGTTGTACCGGTGAAAGATTTTTTGAAATCGGAGAAATGGTTTCGGTAATAACATCCTACGTCCTTATTCCCAAGCAATAATATTAGTATAGATTTACTTATTAGGTAAATCTCGTTTCTATATCGTAGAACAAACCATTACATGCATATCGGAGTATTTTAAAATTAATGTCCATATAAATTGAATACGGTGGGTGTAGTAATTACTAATTTTGTTATTTGGAAGCACGCTGCGAACGGTTAATCAATTGGGACACGCATATTATCGGCCCGTCATTCCTTTATAGTTCATTTTGATCTTGAATGCAATTTTTTGGAGTCTTGTAACTCTGGTTTATACAGGGATAATGGGATGACATATCGTAAAAAGTTACCTGAAACAGTATTTTAGCATTTCGATACTTCTCATCATCTTCGTCCCCTTGTTAGTTTATTTGATAGCATATATCATTCTCCTACTATCCACTAACCTTATCTGAATCTACGTGGTGTATTCCAACTGTGGGAACAATAGTGGTTCTTGATTATTATTTAAGTTTATCCTTAATATCAAAAACAAGCTCCATGAACCATGTGCAACTCCTGAACTTCGCCTTTCGCCTCGGACGAGTCCCAAAGGAAATGAACTAGGTAAATAATTTTCTTAATTGCTTCGTAGTAAACGTACCAGCTGTTTAGCAGACAAGATTTATTTCTTGGTACATTCGAACAAGCTTATAGTATACAGCCAGCTAACTTGCATTAATTTTAAGATTATACAGATGCATTTAGAGACTACACAGCGATACAGCGTTTGATATCATTCGGGAAATGAAATGAAAAAAAAATCATCAGTGAAATGCTTTATAAAACAAAATTTCAATCAATATGTTCAATGAACTAGAATTGTAGAGATTTCTGCTTGCATACTTACTAGCTTGTTTGGCTGAACATTCACAGTGTCAGCTTCTAGCTAAATAACAAAATTTAACGACTCGTACATCACTTCATGCCGATTTTCTGCAAGCGGACAGGCAACAGTGTGTATTTATTAGTAGACCCACATTTTGGCAGTTCTGTTGAAGTCCCAATATCATAGAGTCAGGGAGTGAGCTTATTGCCACCACAGACTCCTGGCTTTAAGAAAATCCTGATAAAAAAAACCAAAACATGACCGATCTGGCAATTGACCCAGGAAATCACATTCAGCAGTGGCACCCACAACAACTAGACCGGTGAAGCAGTGACTATGTCAATGGTAAACCATAACTCAGTTCATACGTTAATAGCTAAGATTTTGCTGGCGGTGCAACTTATGTCTGGGTATTTAAGTTTATTTTTCCTAAAACATTTGTCATGTTCTTGGAAATGAAATGCGAACACAGTGTAGGTAAGATCGAGTTTCGTAAAATTGTTGTGGTAAGTAAGCAAGTTCATTTTATTGCAAAATTGCAAGTGAACATTTATCAGTGGTCAAGTCTTCGAAACTGACACTGCTGAGTATTTTAGCTGTATGTATATATTTTTTTATGTTGTGAGAAAAATGTTGAGTATGAATGTAGATAGCTATAAGAGTAGAGGAACACCAAAGAAACGATGGATGGACTGTGTGAAAGAATATCATCTTTCACTGGCTAGAAAGGAGGTGACTGCTGACATGATGAGAAATAGAGAGGTATGGAAGAGGAAGATATGTTGCGCCGACCCTAAATAAATTGAGATAAGGGCAGGAGAATGATGATGATGATGATGATGATGACATATTTTTATTAGGACTCTCTTTTAGTAGTTTAATTTTTTTGATTTTTACATAACATAGCAATACGCCAGCAATCCCCAAAGGGTTAGGCAGAGGTGTACCTAATAGAACACCCACATTTCACCAGTAATGTTTAAGTCCCATGTAATAGGGGGCGAGCCTTTTGCCATCAACCGGGCACTAATCCAGACACCGTCGCTGGTACTGAGAAATTCTTAATGGAAAAACCAATAGTACTTGTACCCGGAAAACGAATCCGGGACCGTATGTTCAGCAATCGCGCTCGCGTTCACAAGACTAAAGAAGCGGTCAGTTTTCTGGATTTGTGCCCGAGTTACGGTTATACGCTCGCTCTCTATTACATGGATCTTTAACATAACAGGAGTATGCCTCTAACCACTTGAAAGAATCACAGGCCTTATGTAAATATAATTTACTGCGGTACTCAGAGATATTTAATGATTACTTAAGCCGTCACTTAGTAAAAATTTGACATACAAAACCATCACTAAACTTTAAAAACTTTTACTAAGTGATAGCTTAAGTAATCATTAAAAGTCTCTGAGTGCAGCAGTTATTAGACTATTTGTTTACCAATTAGGTCAAAGGTTAATTAGCGTGGCTTACCGTTGACCTAGATCACTCTGGGTGTTTGTGCATATGAGATTTGTTTTAGTAATGACACCTACAGTACAGGCGTGGTAGGTACTAAATTGTGTTTCTTTTTACGTAGGTATGGCAGAGATGTACCATAATATTATAATAATTAATTTAGTATTCGATTTTAATTGATTTAGACTTTTAATTACACATTTGATTTGAACATTTGAGTTGTTTATTGATTATTTCCCAATTAGTAAATCTCCCCCCTAGTTTTTGGGCTGATGAAGTACACTCGGGTATCGTAATCATCCGGTATCGTAGCTGTACAAATATTCTGAGGACAGGTCTCCTCCATAACACTAACACAATACACTAACACATAACGCCAATGTGATGAGTAACTATCGACATCTACGTAGTTATGACACAAAACGTATGATTATAAGTTCGATGTAACAAATCCGAAGTCTAACTTAAGCAATAGTAATATTTGGTCTGAGTAGTTGAGTGCAGGGATGCAGGTTGATGACTTGACAGCCGGTCCTATGGCACCTGTGACGCTGCCGGTACCGGTTTGGTTAATTGGACGGGCAAGACGGGTCGAAGGCATAGCGCAAGATTCCACCATAGCGGTTCATTCGTCCGGAGACCCGAGATATATTTAATGTGAGAATGAGAAAACGTTTGTCATAATAATACGTTTTTGATCGGAGAGAAGAATAGGACTTGAATGATGCTAATTCTGATATTAGCCTTATCAAGGGTTAGGTTGTAAAGGACAGACAGACAGTGGCTTCATGTAAAACTTTGGTATTCAGCTCTATCTGTCTTCCAGTTAGACTGGAAACCGACCTCAACATAGTTGGAAAAGGGCTAGGCAGATGATGACTACTTGTGGTACGCTGGATTGCGTTGAATGGAGAATCGTGTAAGAAGAGACATTTTCTCTGCTCACAAGCAGGTGCAGATAACACCTACCATTGCACCAAAAGTAGTTGATGACAACGGAACAGATAGACAAAACCCACCACACCTTAGACTTACATTCAACAAAGCAAACTTACTCAAAAGCCACACTGACACACAAATCAAAGCAAGTGAAGGCCGTGAAACAAAACCGCAACATTTACTGCGAGTATTACTAAAGGGTGAACAGTACAAGTAGCGCGAAGGGCCGGCAATGAGTATAAGTTAGATAAATACGCGCACCAATCAGTTGTCGTCTAACTTTCACTGCGCTGCGCTGACGCAATGCTCGGACATAGTGATACCACTAAACATAGAAGTAGAAAAGGACCACTCAATTAAAAAAACTGCAGCTAATCATCATGTACTATTTGTTCCACAAATATGTAAACGGAACGAAGGAGCCTGGAACTCACGACACAGGGAATCCTAGTGTGAGTTTCAGGAATCAACACAACGATTGTAATTTTTTTAAACAATAAATTATTCTTATTCTTATTCATCACTGTTGATTTGGGTGATTTAATACATAGTTAGGTTGCGTATAACTTCAGTGTCACAGCATGTCTTATTATATTGAATCTCTCCCTCCCTATCAGGTAACATTTCTGTATCAGCAACTCCCTTTCTAGTCATAACACAATCCTAGGAATAGGAATTATTACAAGGGTCACCAAGTTCCCGTCTAAAAAAGGCACTAAAAATAAACAGTCTATAGTCCCTTTTGTGGACGTTATGCATTTCAGACAAACGAATTGCATAATATCTAAGGCCATCCACTTCCACTGCTCAAGTTAAATATGATTCGAAGATCATGCCTTTTTTTGGGGGGTGGGAAATCATCAAATAACCGCTCTGGCTAGAGTAAAAGGGAGTGTCAGACTTGTACTGACTAAAAATCACCCATGTTCCTTCTTAACCCTTGCGCTGAGGCCGCGGTATTTCTTTCGAACAACCTGCAGCCCCGACGGGAAGATCAGATGCCTGACCCCTAGTCGTTGTAGTCACTGTCTCTTTTCATTATTCACCGTGTGCCGATCGGAATGAGCCTTCTAGCTCTTCTATATCATACTGTTCGGCCACACTCGGTGTTGATCGGGTTTTGTTTAGGGACGCACGACTTTGTTTATGAAATTATTTACACTTTCAATTGGAACTCAATTTAGTTAACTAGTTTACATATGGAACAGTCTTGCTCGCAATAATGTTACTTAAAGACAGGTTCAAGAGTTTTGATAACACATATTTTGATGGCTTTGTTTCTCTTCCTTCTTCCTTTTGTTTGTTTTATTTTTCTACTACTCACTTTAGAATTTAAGTCCTTCTGTGAGTTATCCAGATTATTTAGGTATCTTCACCTTGCGAAGCTGTGGCTTGTTTTCCATCGAACCTAGACAATACAAGTTAGGTAATATTTAATCATAAATCAATTAAAGCATCATTATGCTTGACTTATTTCCGGAGCTAACTTGAAACTAACGATGAAAATTCGAAGATTACACGCGTCATAGTCACGTGCGATGTTATTTCCATACACGAGACATATTTCTCCAGAACTGCACCAATTAATCTCTTCGTGCGTATTCCTAGAAATCATAGCCATCAGTATGCGATTATGGCAAGTGTAGTCTTTCGCATGAGCGTCTAATTGCGTCGTGGATCTGCCGAGGTACTGCGACTTCTCGCAAAATAATCGCCTGATTGACTCTGCGACATTGCAGCAAATATAATCGCTTCAACGATTCTCTGATAAACTAATGCGCTACATTTTCTGCTCAAGTAGATTTTGCATCTTGATGTTCTTCTTCGTTGTACAAGTATTTGTTTACTTTGTATATTGGCAGTTTCGTTTTATCCTGGAATGCTTTCGGCGTATTCTCAATTTGTTTTTATTAGTATTTTGGTTAGTATTACTAGTTAATTTCAACGGGTTATGATAGGTATAGCAGAATGGTTGTTACAGATTTCTTACTAACATCAACTGACATCTGGATGGACATCATAACTAATTCAAAGGATCTGCAAGTTCCTGTCGAGGCCGCGGGTTGTCCGCAAGGGATACCGCGGCCTCGACATGAAGGGCGAAGAAGGAACATGGGTGGTTTTTAGTCAGTAGAAGTCTGACAATCCCTTTCGCTCTGCCCAAGAGCGTGAGGGGTTATTTGATGATTTCCCACCACCCAAAAAAAAAAAAAAAAAAAAGGATCAGCAGTCCATAAAAACGAAAGAAGTAACTACTTCTTTCGTTTTTATGGACACAGAAAGACTTCTACAGTAAAGCAAACTTTGAACAGGAAAAACCGTAATCAAGTAAATAACCACGAAACAAAATTTAACAATCTGGTTTTATCAAATCTGTACTAAAAATTCAAGGAAACATTACATACATTAGACAAATCAAAAGAATTTGACCGATAAGAAACCAATTAGCACAATTAAACTAATTGTTATTTTCTATACTATGTTATATGCATGTGAGTATGTCACTAAAAGAGTTATAAATGCAGACAGTAATGGAGAAGAAGAGGAAAATAGACAAGATACACATAGTAGAAAAAAAGAGAGAATGATAGCACGACGGTTTACGAGGAGAATGAGAGGAAATAACGTATTGCGCCGACCCCAAGTAACATTAGATGTTAGATGATGTTAATTTGTATGCATTGTTCAATAAAAAACAGTAACAAATCTCTGTAAACATGTTTTAACTCATATGATCTCATAAAAGACGTAGGCAACGTGATTTTAAACAATGTCAGCATTATAATCGATGACCGCTTGTGTCTGAAAGTTTACAATTTCGCATTGTACATTCATAACGCTTCTCCCATCATACTAGATTCATATTACATTTCTGGTACAGTTATCCATTGATCTTTTTACCTTATCCTAGAATAATGAACTACAGTCTCTTAGGGATATCCCTGACAGAGAAGATAGCCAAGATTAAGTCAGTCAGAGACCACAAAATACAATGATTTCCTTATTTTGAGTGTGTCGTCGCTATATAGAGGAAATAATATATTATTGTATAGCTTGCAATAATAACGTTACTTTACAAATACCAGCATCAAATTGATAGTTGTTAACTCAATGATCGAGTAAAACAAAAGAATCTGACACAACAAAGTAATTGCTTAACTCGATTTTAAAATGTCAATCAATATTGGCCTACATATTTATAATTATGTTGTCTAAATTAGCAATTTTCAGCTCTTTGTCTTTATTATCAAAGGTTGTTTAAACTGCACAAGTAATGTTGCCGTTCTACAAATCAGCATCCATAATAAATAAAATAGTTATATACAAAAGTGAGTGTACCAAGGCTGACTGGTGTTCATGCTACTATCGTGTGCTCGAATTTTTACCATCGAACTAATACACACCTTGTTCTAATACCTGTAAGGTTCAAATACCTTTTGTAGGCCGCCCTATAGGTTTTTGTCTAGCACGATAGTTCGTTGCCATTTATGGAGGTAGCTTTCCTTGCCGGTCTGGGTATTTGATTTATTACTACAAACTTTGCTTCAAATATTTTTTACTAAACTAAAATTATGGATTTGGAGTAACTGGCGGTACTGAGTTTTTATTCCAAATATAATTGGTGTTTTCTGGTTTTATTCTGTACCTTTGACCATTTACAAATCTGGTTTAATTAGCTGTGAGCTTGAGAGAATGATTTATGGCCGTTGAATTGATGCATGAAGTTCTCTGATCTTTGTTGTAAACCCTTCAAGTAATAAAACAGGTAACACGTTACTGAAATGTAGTAATCATAGTAAAACTGACCAGTTCTATAATCGGCTGAAGGAAAATAGTAATTCAGTTGATTGTTGACGATCACAAGCAATTTGTCATTCATCATCATTTGATAAAGATCAAGTCTCTAATACAGAGAGGCAAACTCCGGAGGGTAAACACTTACTAAAACTAACTCGTTTAGTAGAATTCCCTTATCTAGTATCCAACAATAAAGTTGTAGAGGATTGTACAAACAATTGGATTAAGAAAGAAGACTCAGTAGGAACGGTATGCCACTCGTCCGCGTAATGCTACTAGAAAACAGAAAACAGATGTAAAAGTGGAAAAACTACTTCGTACTATGGAACTTGTTATTTCTTTTGTCTTTGGAAAGCCTATAAAAGAGATAAAAGACAATTTGGTGTTTCGTAATAACTTGTTCGTATTGGTGCTATTGGTGAAAAACAGTCTGAAAAGGTTTGGAATAATTAAGCGCAGTCTAAACCATTCATAAATAATTGTCGCAACTGTGATTCCGGAAAGGTAAGCCAGAGGACACCAACATTTGGCTAGTTATGTTGGACTTCTCATCATAGAGGACCTATCGGTCAAACGGGTACAAATCCAGACTCCAAAGCTATTGCTGAGATATTCCAGATTCACAAAACCCAGTAACACTTAGCGCGACCGCTAAAAATCGAACCCGTAACCTCATCCTCAATAGAAGTACGTATAACCAGAGGACCAAAAAGTCAGTTAAAATTTAATGCTTTATCATTATTCAGCTAGTCTTTTATGTTTAAATTGCCTTTCAGTGTTGCTGACGGATGAGCATAATCGGTAGTTTCCCCGACACAACACTGTATTGTTCTATAATCATTTCTAATCATTTAGTTCCGAGTATTTCAGCTAGTTTAAAAGTACCTTCTGGATTTACCTAGGATTGGTCAAATGATATATCATCTGCATTACCGTGGCATTACCTGTCAATAATTATATCATTACTTTCTGTTTGTGCCAGTCATCTTTACTTGGCATTGTTTCTGTATTGTTTCCATAGAAATGTGGACTATGTCACAGTCGATTTTCAAGGTTGAGCGATGCTTGCTGAAGACGGATGGTGAGCATTCATAACTTGCTGAGAGAGTTGGATCTGGCATTGCCATTCATACATCTTTGACAGTTGTTACGTATAGTCAGCCAAGCCGGATTGTTGTTTTAGTTCAGATTTGAGCGAAGCAAAACCCACATTTATACAATCATTATTTGTCGTGTACCCAAACACGCGTTCAAAACTGTAACATCCGAGCGCCCAAAACAACACGTTAACATATTTAATGAACTTTGATTATCCGACGAACTGTTAAAGCCATTACGTCTGCATTTCAAACATGTGTCACATTTATTGTGAGCATGCAATATAGCTCGGCGCGGGGTCGAATTGTTGCTGTGTTGCTGGACACTGCGCGGTTATTGCTTCCAAATCAGTTTATTAGGAATTTAAATGTAGCTTCATTAGTTGTTAATTGGTTACATGTCGTTTTTTAATGCGTTTTAGTTTTTATACCAACGCGCTACGTTTTGAGTATTGTGAAGCTTACTCTTGGCCGCGGTTTTGCCTGCATGTGTAGATCGGTCATCATCATCATTATTTGCTAAGTCTTTTTCACATTTATATTGATGTCCGCTTCCAGTCTAATGCCAGTATTTAGGTTGGAGTTCGAAAACATAAATAGAACGTACTATCGAAGTGAAAAGTATCCTACATTCCTGACCCAGATCCTGGTCTACGTTTGTGCGAAATTCGTTCAGCCGAAATGGGATAAAACGGTTACAGACACACAGTTACTTTCGCATTTTGTAATATTAGTACCTACGATATTGTTGACAGATATTTTAACCCAAATTATGAAATTGAAATGTTGTTGACCTCTACGATGAATTCATTTGCGTTATCTTTTAATACAATTAAAAGTATCCTGTTATTACAGATATCGGTTGTCGATCAGGTGATAATGGATTTAGTTTGATTGTAATCAGTTTGTTATATGTTGATTGTGGTACCGGAAAACTTACTCAACTGATTCAGAAATAGAGTCTGTTTCATCACCATTCTCCTGCATTTATCCTAATTGCTTTTGGGTCGGCGCAGCATACCTTATTTCAACAAGTCACAGAAGTAAGTCACCCTTTCTAGGCAAATATCTTTAACATAGTCCGTTCATCGTTTCATCGGCATTTCTCTATACTGTTCATTGGCTGATCTTTTCTGGTTGAATCCGTCTTAGAGTTTGCATAACCATTATAAAAAATGTTAATCCTGAAACAGTTTCTAAACAAATTTCCGTATCCTCATCCTGATTTTCTTTTCTGTCACCAACAAATATAATTAGAGATTTATAGATTGTGAAGGAAATTCTAATTTATTTTATTTACAAGTATATTATTATGTTTACAACCAAATACAATATTTGCGCATTCATAGCCAGTCTTTGCATTTTCAAAAGTTTGCAGCCTATTTCGAATTCAACAGCTGACTTTAAACTTCCAATAATAATAATCACACTAATATATTTAAAAATGTAAACTGTATACAGTATGAATATGAATAAAGGACATAATCACACTAATATAGCCGAAAGTTTGTGTGTGAGTGTGTATGTTTGTTACTCTTTCACGCAAAAACTACTGAACGGTTTTGGATAAAATTTGGTACACAAATAGTTTATAACCTGGATTAACACATAGGATAGTTTTTTATACCTATTTTATCTTCCCGTGGGATAATTTTCGAGTTGTAGCGGGCGAAGCCGCTGGCAACAGCTAGTTTAAAATAAAAACTCTTTTAATTTCTCCACAAAATCGAATCACAATAATGTTATCGTACGCTTTCGATCCATGGCATAACACTTTCGTCCATGACAGTACTTACCGTGTTTTTTAAACGGCGGTTAGTGCTGATTAAATACGCAGATGTGTGGTCGAAGCGTGACTTGTGACGAATGTGCACGTGTGCTCGCATGTACCGAGTGCTTCCGGTTGCTTGGTTGGTTAATGGTCCAGTAGGTGACAGGGTCGTGGAGGATAAGGTGGGATAGATTTTGTTTTAGAGATTTGCTGAGGTTTCTGAAGGCCTCATCTGATGGTGTCGTGGCGTGCCGTGTCGAGAGAAGAACCAATTTAAAGTTATGCATGTTATGTTTAGTCTTAGACCAAATAAACGATGTATGGATAGTGTAAAGGATTATATGCCAAGAAAGGAGGTATCAGATGAGATGACGAGTAATAGAGAAGAATGGAAGAAGAAGACATGCTGCGCCGACCCCAATGTTTTGGGATACGGGGAAGAGAATGATTATGATTTTATTCTTAGTCTTGGCATTTGAGTAATTGACACAAAACCTTATACTAGTTTGATATGCAGGAGTCGTTTTCGTGAAGTTCTTATTCAGAGTCTTAAGGCTGCCTAAGCTTGTCCAAAATATGTTATATTCAGCTTCCACTTAAACCTGATACATCTAAATACCAGCATTTCTCATGGAGCGTCTACCTATCTTACCTCCACCACCCTGGATAAAACGGGTGTCTGATATAACCAAATCAATAAATTGGTTTGAACCAACAGTTACAGTAATCATAACTCTTGATCGATACATACATATTAACAATCTTTTACAGCGTGACCTTTCACGGGTGTTTGTATCGATAACGCTAGGAACCGTATCAAGTTCAGAACGTTTAATTTTGATCACAATGTGTGATATAGCTAGCGTTTTCATCATCTGCCTAGCCTTTTCCAAACTATGTTGGGGTCGGCTTCCAGTCTAACCGGATGCAGCTGAGTACCAGTATTTTACATGGAGCGACTGCCTATCTGACCTCTACAACCCAGTTAATACTAGGTAATACGATACTCTTTGGTAAGACTGGATGTCAGAATTTCAGGTCACTGACTACCGACTGACTGGTACTACTGACTGGTATAACTAGCGTTTTATTGGGTAAAAACTGTGTTTGTTTTTGTTATTCAAGTATGTTTATGATTATCTGGCACAGCCAATGTGGCATTTGTGATTTCTTAATCATCATCATCATCACTTCTTAGGGGGCGAAGTAGCATGTAGGTATTCTTCTTTCATTATTCTTTAATAGTCGCAATCACTATAGTCTCTCGAGCTAAATCAGCTTTCAACAGTTCATCCATCACTTCTTTAGTCTTCCCTACTATTAATTGAAAGGGTTCCTGTATTTTTTTAATCTGAGATTAAAAAAATACGGCCTACTTCCCGTCGGGGCTGCGGGTAGTTCGCAAGAGATACCGCGGCCTCGACACGAAGGGCTAAGAAGGAACATGGGTGGTTTTTAGTCAGTAGAAGTCTGACACTCCCTTTCGCTCTGTCCAAGAGCTGGAGGGGTTATTTGATGATTTCCACCCGCCAAAAAAATAAAAAAACATGGGCCTACTTCTGTCTTGACTTTAATCCTGTAATGTCAATAATAAAGGTTTATTTTCTTATTATATGTGCATTTTTATGAAAGTTTCTTCCTTAAAGGTTTCTTAATTAATAAGTTTATTTTTGAAGTTAGAAAATGTGTTTTTAATCTGCCAATTGCATTTCTTAAGCTCCAATCTCAAATATACAAACACCAGTCCCTTTGTTTTATAATTTACGGCTTTTCCTTCAAATGTTAATTGAAACCATGGAAATAATGTGCAAGGAAGTTATGAAGAAAATGTATCCAATTTCATTCCTTCATCACGCTAAGTACTATAGAAGATTTTATCATTCTTCTCTTTATAATCTCGTAAAAGGTGCCATAACTGAAGCCATTTCAACATGACATGTTAGTGCTAACCTTGACATCAAACCCGGAACTTTGCGTGTAAGTTAACGACTGAACCATTGGAGTAAGGATAATAATTTTCCACGCTTATTCGAGTTTTCACAGTTGACCTGTTGGATACTTGCCACAGAGTAGCTGTATACAGTAGGGTAATTTATTCCCTCAATTTTTTTTTCTAGAGTATGTTAGTTTTCTTTTTCGATCATGTAGATCTTCTTTAGTACCTTTTGCATCATAAGATACCCGGCCAATATCGTTCCCACTACTGGGACTCAGGTTTTCTCTCTGTTAGAGGGAGTTGGCCGTAATCCACCACAGTGCGAGTTGGCGGATGTCACATTTCTGCTCTGGGATACGGTAGTTTCTTCTTAATGATTACCTTCCCCGTTTTGAGTACTTACAGCATGCCGCTGTGCAATTTGATCCTTTAACTTAATTCCGACCTAAGGGAATTACGAATGCTCCAAATTAGGTTTTCACCATCGATGCAACGAACCGCCATTGGAGAACGCCATTAGATACTACCCTCTTGGGAAATCATGGGGTAGTTTATTTTTAGACAAGATACGGTTTTCGTAGAAACTCGTGTCGTCTTTCGTGAATAAATCTTACGGTTTTTTCGTAATTCGACACGAAACGAACTATTTTTAGACTACAAAAGATATACTAACTATTCTTACGCAAATGCTTTCGTTTATATGCCAAATATGAAAAAATATAACAAATGCCATTCATTATAACATGTATACCTATTTACAACGTATAGTAGTTTTTGTAGTAAAATAAAACAGTTTAGAAGAATATATCATTAATATTCATTTTTAGAATTCAACCAAAAACATGTTAACAGTTTTCATAAATTACTTTTTTATCCTGAAATAACACCCACCGAAAGAAACTCAATGCTGTTATGCCCAAAGTTGTTTTACGGATATTTTTATTGCAATTATAAATTTTGTAAGATGTGAGAAAACCAAAAAATTACTTTTGAAACTTAAAAATTCTATTTGAATGATCTGCTTAGTATGTTTTCCTGCTAGGGTGGGCTTGCAGTCTTACAAAAAAAAAGAATTTACTTTATTACATGAAGGAACTACCCATCAGATCTTCTTTGCTGGTAAATACGATAAAACTGGTTTTTAGACTGTCAAGATCTACAATTGCCCACAGGAATCTTAAATCCGTTTGAAAATAATGTGGCCCCCAGAAATTCCACTCTCATAATACTTCCAGCAAATCTTGAACTAGGCTTTTGTGTGAAATTGACCGGAGAAAACCACACAGAGAGAACAGTGGAAGGCTATGGGAAGAGACCTTTGACCAGCAGTGAGACATAATATTATAAATAAATAAAAAACTTGACCTACTGTTACCAACTACGTTCTACTGTGTCACGTCAAATCCACATCATGTCCTCGTAATAATCTCATATGGCTTTGTTCAGTACCCGTGAAATAATGGTCTCTTATTAGACCCCTCCATTTTTACCGTCCCCGAGGTATCTGGATAATTTGATGCTTGACGACCTTGCAAATGACACTTTGATAAGGAAAAAAGTAATTGAATTCCGTCACAATAAGAACCTTGAAATTCGACCTAGTTTATTATTTATTTAAGGGAAAAATGAAATGGTTTCTGACTTAAATTCTCTATGTAAAGTATAACTTATTCGAAATAAGGTTTCACTGAATTTAAATTTTGACAATATGGCGATTTACAGGTCAGTGGCCTGTAAGTCTGACAACCAGTAACATACTAACTGCGTTGTGGAGGTATTCAGCTGCATCCAGTTAGACTGGAAGCCGACTCCAACATAGTAGGGAAAAGGCTAGGCAGATGATGATGACTTACGATGGATTTTTCTTCTTTTATTCAGAAGTAAGTTAGATGTTTTAATCTTTCCTCAGCTGCATACAGTAAGAACCCTAAATATCATACAAAACCAGTTTCCCCCAACACCAAAACACACTGACTTTGGTCCACAAATACTTCCAAACAGGTGGCATTAACTTAATTTACGACCCGGTATGAAGAATGTTCTATAAATAAAAGACCGTGAAATTCCTAGTATTATTGTCTACTGACCTCGTTGGTGATGTTCTCCAGAAAGGTTAGGTGCGTAGTACTCACAGGATGGACGAACGTGGACGAAAACAAAATGATGAAGGAAGGATGTGGTGGCGTTCTGCAGTGTCTGCCTACCCACTGGCTAAAGTACTGCGGGCTTCGGTAATTCGCGTTGCTGGTCATTCTCAGTGAGCTGGGGTAATCCTTATAAAATTTATTTTCCCTCCTGAACGGAAAATACGCGCTTTGGACGTGTCCCGTCTAATACACAGTACGATATAAATGATAAAAAGACGTGAGTTTAAATCACTACATAGTATAAAACAAAGTAGCTGTCGCGGTCTGTCCGTCCCTATGTATGCTTAAATCTTGGACCTTGAAGCGTTTTTTTTAATAGATAGAGTGATTCAAGAGGATGGTTTTAGTATATAATTTGACCGACATCCACGCGGGTGAAGCCGCGGGCATCATCTAGTTATGTATATAAGTAACTAGCGACCCGCCCCGGCTTCGCACGGGTTCATTCGATAATTAAGAATACTTGCCCTAATACCTTACCTACCTACCTAAAATTTACCTTAAATCTAAATTCAAACCAAAGTCTTACTCGAAGAAATACCAAAAAATATGGTTTTAAGCTAATTACTTTTTTGTTGATCTTTTTAAGGTGTACAATACTGTAGTACATTATTTTGATTTATCTCGTGGGGTTCAGCCAGCGTTTGCAATGTAAGCGCCAAATTATGTGTTTATTTATGACATCACATTAGAAACCTCTAAATTTATCAGTGTTTCTCTACAATATGATGCATGTATTATACATATAAACCTTCCCCTTGAATTACTCTATCTATTAAAACCGCATCAAAATCCGTTGCGTAGTTTTAAAGATTTAAGTATACATAGGGATATAGGGACAGAGAAAGCGACTTTTTTTTATACTATGTAGTGATGTCTAGTCTAGCTGCTAAGGTTCGCAGTCGGGTAAAGCACTCTTGCAAATGAGGTGTTAAAGTATTATGTGACCACCGGGAATTCTTTCGTGGTTTGTGATCCGTGTTACTAGATAAACTAGTTGAACGTTTATTTATGTTTTTGATCAAGATTTTGATTTTCTGATAGATTTTTCTTTTGTGAAGCTTCTATGGCATGGAATTTTCCATCAGGAATTTCTCCAATGAAGCCTGGGTTTGATCCTCGGGTTGGGCAAAGCGTTATTGAGGTTTTCCATCAAGAGTTTCTCTCTCATCTCTGTAGCTACCAAAGAGGTTAGATTTGTCCCTGTTTGATGGTAAGATATAGATAAGCGCTGTTAAATAGAAATAACCCTCCAGGGAATACAGGAAATGTTTTGTTACTTGAAAATCCATACTTACATTTATCATTTCCAGAATTAGTCCTTTTAAGAATTCGCCATTTTAAGAATTAGGCATTTTTAGAATGTTAGGAATTTTAAGAATTAGGCATATATCGACTAAGCCGCTGTTTTGGATAACGCATTATTCGTAATCTTGTATGAAACTATTTAAAATGCCGGGTGTTGAGCTGCATCCAGTTAAACTAAAAACCCGAACATAGTAGGAAAACAGCTGAGCAGATGATGAAACTATGAAACTATTAATACACAAAAGCAATTTCTAAGTAGGTAAGCAGGCTTTCGTAATATTCTATGAATTTAGCATCGTTCATCATCTTTTTCTTCGAATTCATCAATCTTGTCCTAATGGTCATGCCTTATTGCTAATGGGACAAAATTAGTAATTTGTCAGCCTCCTAGGCTGTTTTATTGCCCAACTTTGCATTGCAAAAAAGTAATTTTGTTTTAGTAAAGCATTTTGGGCATTTGAATATTTATTGTATTGTCTTAATGTTAATGAAAAGTAGAATGAAAAGTAGTAATAAAATTTTACAAAACTGATAAAGACTCTGACTGCCGCACTTAGAGAGCTTTAATGATTACTTAGGCCATCACTTAGTAAAGGTTTTGACAGGTTTGTCATATAAAAGTATGTCAAATCTTTACTAAGTGACGGCTTAAGTAATCATTAAATATCTCTGAGTACCGCAGTTAGTCTTGATTTGGATTAAATGCAGTAGAAGACGAAGATGAGTTTAAGCTGCAGTTTCTACATAGGTATAGACAAAATTATATTCAAATAACATAACATCGCGTCTATAATCCCCTAACCTACACCTACATTTCACCAATCATAGTTAATTTTCATGTATTAAGGGTTGAGCCAAGCCGGAGCTGCGGGTTGTTCGAAAGAGATACCGCGGCCTCAGACACAAAGGGCTAAGAAGGAACATGAGTGGTTTTTATTCAGTAGAAGTCTGATACTCCCTTCCACTCCTTTCAGAGCGGGAGGAGTAATTTGATGATTTCCCAAACTTCAAAATAGAAAAGGGGTGAGCCAATAGGTTCAATAACCTATCTCCAATATGTTAATCTGGACCATCTACGCCTATATAAACACAGCAGCGAGTGCATTTCGCAAGTATTTACGCACGCGCGATATTGTATCCTTACTTAATAAATTTAGTAGAGACAGAACACGTTTCGCTTTTGGATTTGTTCACAACTGTAGGCCTATTTTAATGGTTTATTGATTTATGGGTAAATTGCGCAGTGAGTGCGTTTGCTAGCTAAAAGATTGTCTTAAAAGGAAATTCATTCATTGACGTATTTATTTGCCAATATCATTTTGATCAGTTTGCCATTCTCTGTTTCTTAGTGAATCCAGACTATTTTCTGTTCGTTTTTGTGCATCTTCGCAGTACTAAGTACCACAGTCCTACACCGAGAACTTTAAAACCAATGTTTATCTTCAAGCAACGAAGCGATCTGTCAATAGAAGCTTTTTTCTATTTTTTATGACCACTGCAGGACAAAGGCCTACCTTCCCTCTTCCTCTGTCTATGGTTGTTTACTCGTTACGCCATATTCTTCTGGGCCTACCTCGCCTGTTCCTGGTTTTCCGAACCTAATCTGAAGACAGAGTTCAGGAAAATAATAAAATATTGTGGTAAAGTTCAATATTTTGTTATTTTCCCGAACTCTTTTCTGCTTTCTCAACACGAAAATATTGTTTATATGTCTGTTTTACATTATTGTTGTTTTCTCTATAACTAATGAAGTACGTGTTTCTACTGCTATCATTATAATCACTACCATTGGCAAGCTGATTCAATTCCGGTTTGCTTCCTCGCTCCATGAATACACTGTACACTCAAGCAATAAGGACGAAAGTGCATTATCAACATCAGTAATATCTTACACAAACTAAACCACTATACCACAGTAAAGTTTATCTCAAGTTCTTTCACTTGTGTCCTCAGCCCTATAAGTAGGTAGTTGTGTACCGACCGTAATATCTGGGCTAGTCGTACGGCCTCGTGGGATATCGGATACCAATCGATATGTTTCGTAACTTTCGGCAGTACCTGCCTGCTGGTATTAAGTTCTTAATTAAAGGTTTTAAATTAGATATGTACGAGTATTGCTTTGAATGTTGGTCGTGATTGGTTTGGAATGAATGATTGTAACTTGTCTTGTGGAGTTTAAGTTGTCTCCTTGTTAGTTGTGTCTTTTACGATAGCGTCTTGTTTTTGTTCATTAACTCTCAAGTGCTCTGTGAATTGGTTTGTTTCAAAGACAGATTTGAGTAGTCATTAATCTTTTTTTTTTCGTTCCCTGATCGTGCAATCTGTCTATGACTGTATGTGTTATTATGTACAGTAACCTGCAAAAATGCATGGACAATTTCAGAACTAAAATAGTGTGAAGCGAGAAATGACCCCACCTAACGTAAACTAGTTATCGAACATAAACGTTCACAGGAAAATACACACTATAGTATCCATGCAATTTTGCAGGTGACTGTACATAATGACACACAGTCATAGACTTGAGATTGACGCTTTCTTAACAGGAAGTCACTGTAGGCTATAAAGTTTTAACTTTACTTAAATTACCTCCATGACCCGTTTACTATTCAAAGCATCCACTAGCACAATGTTTTAAAAGTGCTACTTTGAGTTTTACCGTAAAATGTGATTTTTGACCCCAAAAAAAAATTTCATTTCCCAGCAAAAATTTTTGCGTAGGGGTACTTGGTTGGATGTACAGAATGCTTGGTTGTCGGATGCGTCAAGGGTTCGTTTACACCCTGTATACTTATACAGGTACAGGATTTTACATCTCGTCAGGTGATTCAAGTTGTCAGGAATAGTGAATTGCCTTGCTAGTGAGTTAATATGGTGCTAATTACTTTTGCATATCTATTTAATAACTTAAATATAAGTTGATTTGATTTAAAATTATTGTTATTCTTATGTACCTTCTCGTTTTCTTTATCTTATCTTCTTTACATGTTAATTACTTAAGTACCGTTAATTACCTGCCTGTATTTTAACACTATTTCTGCTTAATGTTTAACTCTGACCTATGACTACGAGATACGGATGCCATTAGCGTGGAATCTATTCGAAATTCAATTCTGCCTTTAATGGCCGCCAAGTCGTAAATAAAAACGATTGTAAAATGTGGCGGTTGAGTGAGTCTTGTGTGATTATCTGGGCACTAAAACCCATTCAATTGTGATGTTTATACGTTTAGCAGTTGTATTTACGATAAAACTTCTGAGGGAGTAATAATCTTTCCTAAGAGTATCTGCACAAGTAGGACAGATATATAGGTAACATTGGTATCCCGTCGGGGCTGCGGGTTGTTCGAAAGAGATACCGCGACCTCGACACAAAGGCTTAAGAAGGAACATGAGTGGTTTTTAGTCAGTAGAAGTCTGACACTCCCTTCCGCTCTGCCCAGTCATTTGATGATTTTCCACTCACCAAAAAAAAGAAGGTAACATTGGTATAGAACGTTCTAGAAAACTACGACCGTGTCCAAACATAATAAATACTTATCATATTCTTCTGAATCAAAAGGGAAAAGAAGAATTAAATTAACGAAAAAACGCAACTATTATGTCGGAAAAACAGAGTAAATTATAAATAGAAAGGTCAAGGAAACTAACTATAAACAATAACAAACGTTATAAATACTTTGACAGTAATAAACACGACACAGATCTAAGTTTAGCCACTGTGTGCTCCTTATAACAAACTGTCCGTCTGCTATTAAAATAGATTTCTTGTAACTGGCTGCGAATTTCCTTGAATTGCTTCAACGTCGACTTCACTATACTGATAAGACCGGCGAAACAGACTGCACTCACCGTGACGTAACGAACGCATCGAATAGAAGCTGACATAAACGTTTTTAACAGCTGAATTGCAGCCATCCATAATTTGCTTTTAAAACCAGAGTTTTACCAACACCAGCGACGAACAACTTCGAAATATAAACTTGGGAAGTCTTATTCATCATCACGTGGGAAGACAACTTCATTATTCACCCTAAAAAAATTTTTTTTCTATTTCTCTTTTACTTTTTAATATTTCTATCCTCCATTTATGACTTCCTATCGTCTTCATCTTCAATCATTTTATCATAGATTACTTCTGTTTCTGTAGTGGTCATTCCAATCGCGCATAAGCATTCCATTTCTTCGCTACTCCTTGGTACAGCCACCGAATTGACCAACACGTCTAGTTCTAAGCCGGTCTACATAGTATGTTATCGCCCCCAGTCTAAATTGGTATGCGGAATGTAGCCTGAATGAGAGGCATGCACTCAATCGTATGCAAATCTGTACGGATGTGTAAATTGTTCTTAACTACGTATTTCAGAAATCTTATAATCTGTGACGAATGAATTTAAGTACTTCTCTTTAGATTATAATTGCCTTTGATTTTTCTCCAAAGCTATTTGATTGTGGATTTTTTTCTAGTTTTGTCTCCATAATATTTCCTAAGTAAATTGCATAAAGAGTTTAGCTCTGAATTTTTTAGATCTTAATCTCTTAAAATCTTTGTTCTTACGTGCCGTTTGGGATTTGGCACTGTTTGAGATCACATTGTGTTACAAGATGGCAGACTTTGATTAGATGAGAAATGGTTGGCAAGTTCTGTAAAAGGAGTATTGTGTAATGGTAGGTGCTTACTGACATTGTGAAGAATGATGATGATTAAATCTTCATTTCTGTAGTTATGCTTTCTTTAAAGTTGCCCGCCATCCTCTTATCACCTGGCTTAATCCAAATCTGCCCTCGTAATATAAAAAAAAACAGTAATCATTTTTAAGATTTTACGTTTTTGTCAAAACGTAAAATCAGTCATCTGGAGATTTTACTTATGTAGTTTTAATTTTGTTTTTGGATGTCTGGAATATTGTGAAGCAAGGAAAATGCAGTATTTCGTATAAAATTATTATTTAGCCGCGTTTTTCTCGAAATCGCCATTTGCAAGAACTGAATTTGCTGTTACGAGGGCCGAAATATTCTCTGAGCTTCATTTTAACTATCTGTGTTTTCTCGACACAAATTCCTCCAAAACCGCATGCACAATCCGGACCTCACCGTCCAGACCATCATTGCAATACCCGGCATCAATCTCCAGAACTGCCGAAATCCCCAATAAAGTTTACTATAACCGGCATAGTGGGGAATGCCGGATGAATGGACAGCGTGCTCGAATGTTGGGCCGGCGCCAGGCAGACTGTATACTGCCAGCTAACCTTGGCTTTGAATGCAGTTCAGTTAATTGGTGATTTCTCTCACTGAATCTTTGATAGATCATTTTATGAAAGAAGGTGGAGATAGGCTGATTGTTTCCCTATTGTATCTGCTACGGTTCCAGTAATCCTGTTAAAATAATCTACCACATTTTTTTTAACTTTTACTTTTGAAAATATCATACAAAAGTTTAAACTAACAAATCGTCATCTATTTGTTATCCGCGGGCGGTATCAATAATTATATATTCAATTAATTTACGTAATACAAAAAGTTACAATTATTTTACGTAATACTGAAAGTACCTACATAAGTAAAAGTTTAGCTGTGTAACGGAACCTTTGCGTTACCTATGAAACTTTTTCATACTTTAAAGGTCACCCGACCACGTGCTTACTTTCAATTAGCGATACAACCATGCAAGGTTTCTTGTCTCGATTTATGCCCAGTTGATGGCAATAGGCTCCCGCCCTATTACATGGGACCTAAAACATAAGTGGCGAAATGTGGGTGTACTATTAGATATACTTCTGCCTATTCCTTCGAGGGTAACAGGCTGTTAATCAAAGGTGTACAGATTCAAGAGGAGAGGTGGTAAAATGCTCAAATATCACAATGTTTCCTTTCATTCACAAAACTGGAAATATGGAAGCATTCAAGTAGGTGCTAAAAGTACGGAAGCCGAAAAGCTACCCAAAACAATTGCCTCTGTATGCAACAGGTGGAGTCGTGCCAAAAATGAATGCGTCTTACAATCTCCTTACCTCCAAACTAACTCTTATTTCGACACCACAAAGTCGATCTTCAAATAATAGTGGTAATGGTTTTTATGACGTTGCGCAATGGGAAGTAAGAGTGTGGCTGTTGTCAAAATGACAACGAACTCATTTTGGCTAGTAGCCAAGTGGCAAAAGATAAAAGAGTATTTTTGGCTTTATCAAGCGTTACAAATTGTTTGTACGATTTACTTAACGAGGATTTATGAATTGTGTCACTTGTTGAATTCACTTTACATAAGAAAGGTCTTTTTTAAGTTAATTGAATAAAACAAATCTTTCTATCATCATCACTATCATTCTTGCTCTATGTTATTTGTGGTTTGTTCATCCACTCTCCACTGTTAACCATCACGGTAACATTACATGACGCGTTTTTCTTTCATGTCCCTCACACACTGCAACTCTTCATCTTTCCTTCTGTCTGCTATAAGTTATTAGTTTCCTAAAGTCTGTACCTCTTTTAGTACCAATCGTCTTTTATGATCCACTTAGAATTTGCGCCCAAAAAGTCCCAGTTAACTTACATTTATAAGCTTAGCTCGATCATCGTTCTTCTGCCCTTATCCCAATTAATTTGGGCTCGGGACAGCATGTCTTCTTCTTCCATACTTCTCTAATACTCGTCATGAGATCCTTTCGTGCCATATTATCTCTTACACAGTCCATCCATCTTTCCTAGATAGATCTTGCAAAACACAAAAACAAAAAACCCAACACAACAAATCCCCATTCACCGAATAGCCAACCAACACTCCATAAAATGAAGCCGAAACATTGTTTCAATAGACACGAACAGAAGAAATAAGAGTAAACATCCATAACTTTTCATTTTCACGGAACGACGGTCTACGATGGAGTTGGAACGAACTTTTTTCAATCAATACGGATTTTTCATTACGTCTGTTAGAATTTGCAGGAGGCTGTGAATATTGAGGCGCAGATACTATTTTACACGCTCCCTTTTGTTTGTTTGCGGGATTGGCTTTTGATTTAATTGCTTGTGTGTAGATTAGAAATTTTGTTTTAGTTGTTTTATTATTTTTGTTGATGGCGTTTGAAGGTGCTTTGAAGTCTATATTAGTGTTAGCAGTTATGTTTATATTTTCTTCTCTTGCTGGTGTTTTGTTTGTACAAACACCATCATCATTCTCCTCTCCTTACCTCTTCTTCTTCCATACTTCTCTATTACTCGTCATCTTATCAGACACCGCCTTTCTTGTCATGTCATCCTTTACATAGACAAGTACAGACAATTCATATGAAAATATATATTGTCTTACCGAGTAAGTTCCTTTAACGGTCGTTTTATTTAACGTTGTTTCATTTTGATAATTGCGGTGCTCTATACTATTTGCACAAATTAAAATTATTTTATGTTGTTCTTAAGAAAATACCTATATTCTTGCAAAAATTCGAAGTTCTTGCGTATATGCATAAGTTTACGTAGATCATACTACTGCACTCTCCCAGCCTCAAGGTCTAAAACAAATCGATAACGCTATCAAAGCTTTACGACCCACAAGGTGCTATCCCCAAGAACTAAGGGGATATCAATCCTTTAAAAACATAACCCACAGAAATGAAAACATTCCACCGATGTTTCCAATAACTCAAGGTTCACCCCTACACCAATAAGAAAGCCATAATGCAACAAGTGTTACCTTAGCTACTGGGAAATACAGAAGGATCACTATTGCAAATTGCCTTGAAGACACCTAGGGTTATTGAACAAATGACGATCACATAAGTCTCTTTCTTCTGAGATAACTCTGTCTCTTTCACTATCAATGTCAGCTTTGTGCCTACTCCTTAGTTAAATTGATAACTTCTACCTTTTATCATCTTTCTACCCTTATCCTGTATTATTTAGGGTTTGGTCACGTCTTTGTCTTTCATTTGCCACTATCGGCCGTTTAACCTAAAACTCAAAACCAAAGCATTTATGTCAATTAAACCAGTACCATTTCTTTTGAAGCTACAGTCACAGTCACAAGATGGTCACTAGACATACTAATTGTGAAAGTAGTAGTTGCCCATTACAAGCGCTATGGGAACAACGGGTAAAACGGCTTTGCGTTTATTCTCCAAACCGTTCAATGGAACTTCTGCCTCTATCTTCCTAATAATGGTGATAAGCTGACAGCAGCTGTGCTTGTGACCCAGTTTTGGTGTCAAGGTTCCTCCCGGAGCAACAAGTAGGGGCCTAGTTACCCTCCCGGTGAAAGTGTTCGTGATAATCAAACATGGGTGTATAACTTTTATTGGCAAAGGGAAGATTGCTCGAGAATGTTATTTGGCGGAAATTGATTAGTTTTTGGGTATAGTCTTGTGTGGACATTTGGACAAGGTGCTTTCGTATTGCTTTACTGTAAGTCTGTGTCATCTCACTGGTGGCCAATGGCTCCTTTGATCCTCCAATGTAGACCACTGGTCCTTGGTCCTGTCCAGGTCAACCGAGTCGCCTTTTGGCTGTGTCAGGGCTCCATGACGTACGTTTATTTTGGCAGATGTGTTTTGAAGCGCAAGGTAAAAAATCAAAAGTCATTTATTCAAAATAGGCTGACAATTTTCGAACGTCAAAATTTACTTTACTTATTTACAAGAGACAGTCCCCCAACGCACACCCTTCGACACTTCCTAGTGTTTTAGCTGGAAAGAAGAAGTGGCGGAACGAACTCCCCAGCAAATTAGGTAGTGATTTATAATCGGTTTTGGGTGACTAGTTGTCGTTGCGATCTATGAGAATCACAATCAGTTTTACCAACGGACATCGTGTTAATCAGGAACTGAGTTGTGGAGGTTAGATAAGCAGTCACTCCATGAATACTTCTGCGTTTCACAGCTACATCCCGTTAGACTGGAAACCGACTCCAACGTAGTTGGGAAAAGACTTAGCAGATGATGATAGGTCCCACAATACAGAAGTTACGATTACTAATAAGAACCACTTTAACTCAGTAAAAACCTAATGAACTTGGCCGTGGAGAATTTCCACATCATAAAGAAAATCTTAACCCTGCTGAATGTTATTGACCCATTGTGTACTGTTGTATATTGTTAGTAATAAAAACTGTCACGGTTCTTATTAATTGCGATTGTTTTGTGGTTAGTTGTCGATTGTGGTTTGTTTGGGAAACGGCTATTTGTCATGCGATGAATTTAGTCATAAAAGAGTGCGGGTTTATTACTCATACATAATCTAAGTCATTTACTAACCTTTGAATGTCTGTGTTCAAAGAAATGGTAATGTGTTAAAACGTAACAATGGATAATGATAAATTTTAATGGTAGCGTATATTTTGTCCCATTGCTAGGAAAGTCTCTTATCCCGTATCCGTCTTTCCATAACTTTGTATCTTTTATATTATTATCTCTGGACATCTCTGTTCTCTGTTTAAAAAAATATTATATTTGGTTCTAAGACATGCCGGTTTCCTTACGATGTTTTCCTTCACCGTTTTGAGAGCAGTGGTGATGAAATAAATAACACGAAGTAATGCTCCTGACTGGGTTCGAACCTATGAACCACTGTTCGTTAATCGGGGCCGTCACCTCTGGTCTGGGCCACCACTGCTCACTGTCTGACTATTCAACCATTTTAAAATACCTTAAGTTAAATCTCATACGCAAAAACTATAATCTTGTTTTGATCCGATATCCTTAATATCGAAAAATGTTGCGCGGTTATTACATAAATGTTAAGAAAATCGAGGTCTGCCTACGTTTGAGGTAACGCGAAACTATCAACCTTTCTAAATTCCGTCCAAACGTATTATAATCATCCCCACTTTGTATATATGATATAACATAACATGTTTCTAGCATAATAATATTAATTCATTCATTAATAAAACTAAAAATATAAATAAAACCGGTGGAGAACTGGAGACATTAATATAATGAATATATAATACACTAGCTGACCCACGCAACTTCGTCTGCAACACATAATATAGCTTATAACCTTTCTAGATAAATCGAGTATCCAACTTATTAAATTGAGCTATATCGTACTCATAACAAACAAAAAATCTTACCTTTCCTCTATAAAATACCTATTAGTTTAGATTGACTTCGATTATATTATTAAAGTAACAATTACTATAGGTATCTCTTACTGTTTATATACAGTAACACCTTGTACTTGTAAACATTATGGTGCAGTAAATATTTTGAATTTGAATTTCTCCGGAGCCCCCAGAGGCCAGAATCCTACCGCACCGGACCGAATGACTGCCACGCGCTAATTATTTTGTCGCCCGTATATTTTTACACTAGCTGACCCACGCAACTTCGTCTGCAACACATAATATAGCTTATAACCTTTCTAGATAAATCGATCGATATATATATTATACAGTAACACCTTGTACTTGTAAACATTATGGTGCAGTAAATATTTTGAATTTGAATTTCTCCGGAGCCCCCAGAGGCCAGAATCCCCACGTACCTACCGCACCGGACCGAATGACTGCCACGCGCTAATTATTTTGTCGCCCGTATATTTTTACATTGCGATATCTTCTAAGATATTTGTTTAAACTGTATAGAGTAAAAGGCACAAATATTCTATATTAAATTTCCGTGCTAGCAAACACATTTATTTAGATATAGATTAATACCATATGGGTTAAATAAGCTTCGCAAAATCTAACCTAACCTAACCTAACATTTTAATATAAAAAAATGGTTACAGTGAGTCAATCGTAAAAGATAAACATATGCTGTCGCGGACTTTTTTTTAGAACTTTTAAAGAGGAACAATTCCTTCCTACATGATATTTACGTAACTTAAACCGTTTTCGCAGCGCACGCAACGGAAGCTCTCAAAAAGGAATATCTTTTCCCGTTTTTGCAACATTTTTCATTTATGCTCCGCTTCTTTTGATTTTGGCGTGATGTTATATAGCCTAAAGCCTTCCTCGATAAATGGACTATCCAACACTAAAATAATTTTTCAATTCCAACCAGTAGTCCCTGAGTTTACCCCATTCAAACAAACAAACAATCAAACAAACAAACAAACAAACAAAAACTTCAGCTTTATAATATTAGTATAGATTAGTTTAGATTTTCTTCGATTATATTATTAAAGTGTCAATTACTATCTAGGTATCTCTTACTGTTAAATATACAGTAATCCATTGTACTTGTAAACATTATGGTGCAGTAAATATTTTGAATTTGAATTTCTCCGGACCCCCCGGAGACCAGAATCCCCACTCACCTACCGCACCGGACCGAATGACTGCCGCGCGCGTAATTATTTTGTCGCGCGGATATTTTGATATTGCGATATCTTCTAAGATAATTGTTTAAACTGTATAGAGTAAAGGGCCCAAATATTCTATATTAAATTTCCGTGTTAACAAACATATTTATTTAGATATAGATTAATATCATATGGGTTAAATAAGCATCGCAAAATATCACTCTTTTTAATCTAACATTTTAATAGTAAAAAATGGTTACAGTGAGTCAATCTTAAAAGATATATATATGCTGTCGCGGACTTTTTTTTAGAACATTTAAAGAGGAACAATTCTTTCATACATGATATTTTCCTAACTTAACCCGTTCTCGCAGCGCACGCAACGGAAGCTCTCAAAAAGGAATACCTTTTCCCGTTTTTGCAACATTTTTCATTTATGCTCCGCTCCTATTGGACTTAGCGTGATGTTATATAGCCTAAAGCCTTCCTCGATAAATGGACTATCCAACACTAAAAGAGTTTTTCAATTCCATTCAGTAGTTCCAGAGTTTACCCCGTTCAAACAAACAAACAAACAAACAAACTCTTCAGCTTTATAATATTAGTATAGATAGATACATGATAAAATTCGCAATCATTCTTATCTACCAAGAAAACTATACGATCGTGTGCATAATTTCATTCTAACTTAAAGGGGTAGAAACTCCCCGTTGTTCGAAAGAGATACCACGGCCTCGGCACAAGGGCTAAGAAGGAACTTGGGTGGTTTTTAGTCAGTAGAGCGGGAGGGTTATTTGATGATTACCCCCCCCAAAAAGGGGGTAGAAACTCATCATCATCATCATTATGCTGCCCTTATCCCAACTTATTCGGGGTCGGCACAGCATGTCTTCTTCTTGCATACTTCCCTATTACTCGTCATCTAAGAAATAAATATCTTAGGAGTAGAAACTCGGCCTCGTGATGGCTTCCGGCCATCGTAGACGCGGGCCTGTGGACGGTGAGTAATGGGCTAGCTCGCCGTCCGTCCGTCTTATGACGACAACAGGCCGTGTCTACGGCGCGTTCGTGTACCACGCGCGCCTCAAAGAGATGTCAGCAACATTGAAGGGGCCCGTCGTGAAATAGATACCGCGGCCTCGACACAAAGAGCTAAGAAGGAACATAGGAGGTGTTTAGTCAGTAGAAGTCTGACACTCCCTTCCGCTCTGCCCAGAGCGGGAGGAGTCATTTGATGATTTCCCACTCAAAAAAAAAAAAAGTAACATTGACAGAGACAGAGCAGAAGGGGTTATTTGATGATCTCCCACCACCCAAAAAAAAGGGGTAGAAACTCATATTCACCCGTTTATGGTCAAATGTTTCCCATAATACAATATTTAACCACCCAATAATCAGCTTGAAAAAATAAATGGTCCTTAAACTGCAAAATTCATAATTTCAGAAAAGCCCCGCTAGATGATTCTATTCGACCCTGTATAGAACTATTTCTTTCATATTTTCTCAAAAAAAAACCACATAAAATCTTCCAAGACACATTGAAGAAGTTATACTACTTTTACCGTAGAACATTTTCGACTCGCCCCAAATCGTAGGCAGTGTGCCGATGACCCCGTTGCGAGGTCACTTGTTGCGGCTAAGAGCGAAAGTGGTACTGCTTGTCTGCCGTAGCCCGTAATAGTGGTCTATCGAAACTGAAAGTGCTATGGAAGAACTGTTTGGGTGTGGTTTTTTTTTTTTTTGGTGATTTTGTTGATAGAAATTGGTTTGTTTTGACTGTCTTGTGAGAACCTGTTTGTGGCTTTATATCGGTAAAGTTTATTCTGTTATAGACGACTTCAACTGGGTTAATTTATGCTATGGTTTGCTTTATGGGGTACTGCTATTATTTGTGACTTATTGAGTCGGTTGACCTTTGCCGTTGCATCACTAGTGGTCATTTCACAAGCGCTATTGCTAAGAACAAGATCTAGGCTTTTTCTATTAGGAATGTCTTACCTTAGGGAATAGTTTTACCCCTTTTCTCATGGGAGGCAATTTATGAGTTTAGAGGGGTATCTAACCCAGACGTGACGTGCTTTCTGCGTATTAGGACTGTAGTGTATATCTATTTAATAGATATGTAAACACTGTCTCACAACCACAAGTGGTCAGGGGAGCTGTCACTAATGACATCTGTCAGTTACATGATGGCGGGAAGTTGGAAGTGAAGTGATCCTGGACTAAGCCTTGGTGGTCTGGTGTGAGCCTGTGATACTTAGTTAATTGTAAAATCATTAGGTCTGCTACTAATGGATACTACAAGGTCATTTTCTGTCGTTTATAACAATAAGAATTTGAAAGAAGTCTCTTCTCGAAATTCCTGCCATCCGTATCTTGTTTTGCTGGCTAATAAAAGCCGTGGTAGTATTTCAGTTTATTTAGTGCGTCACAAACGGCACCTGCTGTAGTAGAGCTTCTTACAAAGAGGTTCCCATAATGGTATAAAGACCTCCATGGAAGAATACTTCACAGATTGAAATGTCAATACATCAAATTGTCTATGGATGACATACGTCAGTGAGCGTTATTTACTTTGTCTCGCCTTGTTTTATTACACAAACAAACAAGTATTATGAGGTATTCAATAATAATATTAACTAAAGATACATTGCTTTATTAGATGAAATATAATACCCAATCAATATTTTAACATGATAATATATAAATATCATGTTAAAATATTGATTAGGTATTATATTTCATCTAATAAAGCAATGTATCTTTAGTTAATATTATTATTTTTACATAAAGTGACACAATCGACAATCTTATAGCAAAATTTAGTTTTTTTTAAGGTTATTTTATAATACTTTTGCAAAAATGCTGTATAATTTGATGCAATTGTGTCTATATAGATTTCGACGATATTTGCTATAAGTATTCTATTGTAGTGATCAGAAAAAACTAGGTAATAATCGAAAGGAATACTAGTCATGAAACGGTTACTAAGAGTAATAATCAAGGCACATCTGGAGCCCGTCGGGGCTGCGGGTGTTCGCAAGAGATACCGCAGCCTCGACATGAACGGCTAAGAAGGAACATGGGTGGTTTTTAGTCAGTAGAAGTCTGACACTCCCTTTCGCTCTGCCCAAGAGCGGGAGGGGTTATTTGATGATTTCCCACCCACCAAAAAAAAAAAAAAAAGTCACATCTGGAGGGTCCCATAGTAGTTGGCACGTTACAACTTACAAGTGCAGTTTAAGTTGGCAAGTAAGTAAGTAGTTTAATTAGGTAAGTTGATTTGGTAACACTAAAAGTGTATTAGATGTACCGATCACAACTAAGTTAGAATAGCTTGGATGCTCATCCGCGGTATTCGCACAAGTTAGTAATTTGTAGACAATGTTATAAATTGCGAAAGAGAAAAGTAAATGGCAGCGTTTGCAAGCAGACGGTTTGTATGTAAAGCGTACTGCCTGATTATTGATCTAAGCTGATATATTGAGCCATAACACACTACCGGACACGTTTTGTACGTTACCATTAATCTTACTCATACCAGGAGTATATGAAACGAAGAAGTCGTGGTGGACTACTGTGTCCTGTCATTGTTTTCTTACCTCAGAATTAGGCAGTATTGTAACCTTTATTCTTGTCCCCATAAGGTTTATGAGAGAGAGAATAAGAGTCAAAATAACTACGAAATAACTCGCCCTGTGATCACAGCTTAACCTGATTCAACCTTCGCGATATTTTTTCCTCATTTCTTTGATGTTTTTTTTCCCGTTTCTGTCCTTTGGATCTTGGATCCGATTATCCTCATAGCCTTCGATCGAGTAAATTCGGTAGTTTTCTCCACCTTTCTTGCCCTTGTGTATCGTATTGGTTCCTTTATGAATTTCTAACAAGTTCTTATGTACGGAAGTCACCAATTTTTCACTTCATTTTGCCTCGTCGGTCTAGTGGTCGCAAGCGCGACTGCTGAGCATGAGGCCCTGGGTTCGATTCCCGGGTCGGGCAAAGTGTTATTGGGTTTTTCCATCAGGAATTTACCAGTAACAGCCACGGAGTGTGATTTGTATCCGGTTGATGACAATAGGCTCGCCCCCTATTACATGGGACTTAAACATAACTGGCAAAATGTGGGTGTAGTATTAGGTACACCTCTGCCTAACTCTTCGGGGATTACAGGCGTGATGTTATGTTTATTTTGTAAAAGTCAACTGAGATGGGATACGTCATGAAGATTTTAAGCTTAAGCAGTGTCTTTATCTTTGCTAATGATAACAGACTGCGATCATCAATTTGCTTGCCAAGTATAATGTTCGGGAAAATGTACTTTTGACCCTTTATTATGAGATCATTAGGAGGCTCATGATTTAGAATGTGCTTTTAAGGTTTCAAGGGTTCAGACTCAACTCGTTACTCGGGATAAAACTTTACCTTCACATTTATACTCTGGAAAACAGTGTCCTAGTTATTTGCTAATTCCTAATGCCACAATGGATTGGACGTTTCCGTTTGATTACGAAGAATTTGCAAAGGAATTGACTGCGAATTGGTCCCAATTTGTCTTTGGGTCATCTTCGTAATATTTGTGTTGGCGTATTGGCTGATTTGGCAAATGTTTGCCAAATGTGGGTGTGGTTTGTTGTTATAAGTTACTGCTGTTTATTTGTTGCGTCTGTGTTTTTTAAGTGTAGAACGTTAAAGTCTCGTGAGTATAGTGACATCATTGTAGAACAGGTTATCGATGTTAGAGCGTAGATATCGTGGTCTATGTAACAAAATTAGACACGCGTATAATTTAAATGTGGGTGTTTATGTAAAACATAATTATTGTACGTTTGTTATTGATTTAATTATGTTGATTTATTGTTACATAACTTTTAAAGCCGCACTCCCAAGCATATCATTAACCTCCGCATAGGCCGCGTTTAGGCTTGCTTTAAATTTAATATCCGATTTAATTTAATAAGAATAAAAAAAATACTAAGCTAATATATAATTTTCTTTTGTCCACAGGGCGCTACCAGTGATCAAGTCTCCCGTACCAGCATGTAGTAGTCAGTGAACAATAATAATAATACAAATTTTCACTCGCGTTCTAACTAAAAACCCAAAATGGCCGACGTACTCGAAATTGACTCCGTTGACGAAGACCTCGGTTACGATTACGATACGACAAAGATCCCCGAAATCATTGCTTCCGACGAAATGATCGAGTCGGGGTACCAGGAGGGATCTGAGCAGAGTTATGGGGACCGTAGGGATTCGAAGGAAGGTTTTGGGGGCGAAGGGGACTCGGACAGTGGTGTGGATGGGGTGAGCAGCGGCTGTAGTGTGGCGGATGACTGTCCCGTGGTGTCGATCAACGATGTGGTGGCGTACTACGATGACATTCGTCCGAGGAGGCGGCATGTGCCTCAGCTCAGCTTCTACAACGTTGACATCGAGCGGTTGGCTATGGATGCTCTCGTTCAGGTGAGTCTTTTAATTGTTAAGTTTTTGTCTTCATGATCATATTTTGATCTACAATCAAAATTGCAACGTACTTATTTTGAAATTGATTTTTTTTGCTGTAGTATACGGATCAAAAATTTACGTGGACGTTAACACGTATATATGGTATTAGTGTCAGAAAATGTTAGTAGTAGTTGGAAGTAGAATTCTGGACGTTATTTTAGCCAATTTATCTAGAGGATTAGATACCCCATTTGGCTTTTCCGCGCTCTGAATGACCATGGTTGAGGTTGCGAGATTAATATGCACTTAGGCCTTCTCTTACTTCGATATTAGCACAAGAAAACTATTCCGTTCATGAATATTTATTTATTTTAAGTTATGTTAATTAGAATATTTTTATTAATAGTTCTTATAGTGCTGGGTTGTGGAGGTCAGATAGGCAGTCCGTTCATGTAAAATACGGAAGATTGGAAGCCGACCTCAATAAATTTGAGAAAAAGGCTAGGCAGATGGTGATGAATTGTTGCATAATTTACAATCCGAACGTTTCTTGCCGTCTAAGTAAAACGAAAAAATACAGGTATTACTCAATCATGTACCAGGGAAGCATAGGTGTGTGAGCGATCTCAATGTTCACTTTAATATGCAAAGCATTTGCTCTCTCAATTAGAACGGAGATATTTCCGTACGAACGATCTCTTGACAATGATAGAATAAGAAATACGGAACAAGATGAAACTACTGGTATTACAATATAATTTAGTATTCTTTGCATGTGTCTATTAAATTTCAGCGTTGATGCGTGTGTTAGAATATATTAAGAAGTATTTTTACTTTATATTGTTTAGGTTTGTCCAGTGGTCGTAAGGGCGACTGCTGAGCTTGAGGTCCTGGGTTCGATTCCCGGTTCGGGCAATAATATTGGATGTTTCCATCAGAAATTACTTAGTAGCGGTCACGGAGTATGGATTTGTGCCCGGTTGATGACAATAGGCTCGCCCGTATAACATGGGACTTAAACATAACTGGCGAAATGTAGATGCTGTGTACTTTAGGTACACCTTTGCCTAACCCTTCGGGGCTAACAGGCGTGATGTTATGTTATACTTAGTTTTCGTGAAAACTGGCCTACTTTATGAACCTAGGGGGTTAGCATGACGTCTTAAATCACTATTGTTTTACTGTCGCTCCAGCGTAGGCAAAAGACGGAGCTATAGAGGTTGTCTACCGCCACCTCTTTCACACTCTAGGATAACACTAAAACAATGCTGATTCAATACGTCATGGTAGGCCACCTGGTGTATTTTGAGACGTTCACGTAAGAGACCACATTTAAAACTCATTAACATAGAAACGGTAATTCAGTACAAGAGCTAGTCAATCAATATTTTATGTCTTCTCTGGGAAGTACAGGAGCTTTAAATAACATGAAAATTTTACTTACTAGAAAGTCTTGCGTAATATTTTGTAAGAGCTCTTTTTTAGGGTTCCGTAGTCAACTAGGAACCCTTATAGTTTCGCCATGTCTGTCTGTCTGTCTGTCTGTCTGTCTGTCTGTCCGTCCTCGCTTAATCTCTGTGACCGTTAGCACTAGAAAGCTGAAATTTGGGACCAATATGTGTATCAATCACGCCGACAAAGTGCTAAAATAAAAATTGGAAAAAAATGTTTTATTAGGGTAGCCCCCCTATATGTAAAGTAGGAAGTGTTTTTTTTTTTAATTTTAACCCTAATGTGTGATATATTGTTGGAAAGGTATTTAAAAATGAATAGGGGTTTACTAAAATCATTTTTTGATAATGTCAATAATTTCGGAAATAATCGCTCCAAAAGTAAAAAACAAAGCGTCCCCCCCCCTCTAACTTTTGAACCATAAGTTTAGAAAATACGAAAAAAATCTGAAAAGTAGAACTTTATAAGGACTTTCTAGGAAAATTATTTTGAACTTGGATGGAAACAACAGATGGAAACTGCAGTTAACCAATATAATTTGGTCCCTGAATCGTATGAGCGCCTATACAATCCAGAGGTCAAGTTTCATTTGCCCGTATTTTTTTTTTCTTCGTTTACATAATATTTTATTATCTACGGAACCCTACACTGAGCGTGGCCCGACACGCTCTTGGCCGGTTTTTTTGGATAACTTATATGATTAGCTCTTTTGAGGTAACTCCCAGACTTTATCTAAAAAGGAAGTAAAAGCATGTAAGATAAAAAATTAAAACATAAAATTCGCATTAACAGTGTTACTAAGAAATTTAATTAGCATTGCAAAGAATATTGTTGCATTTTTATTTTAAAGGCGCCCTCGGAATATTACGATATTGCTGTTTTCTTTAAAAATAATCTTTCTGCGGAAGAATGACCTCTTTCATTCTATAATTAAATTATGAATTGAGAAATTTCAAATCTTATTTTTGCAATAAATTATGATTTAATTATAGATATTAGTATAATTAACACAATATACGGTGATATATTATTATTTTCTGAAGATTTTGCAAGTATTGCTTTTGCAGAAAGTTTTGTTAGATTTGCAATATGGGTTTCCGAAATCATTACATCAGTTCAGTATTGGGAGGTCTGTTGGAGTTTGTAAATCTTCCTTTAATTATAAAATATATACTCGTTGTGCATTATTCTCCAGAATAACTTTGCTTTTTACTATTCAAATACAAATTAAAAATTGTTTATTTCTTTAACAAGATTACAAAAATTAGTTTGTGATTGGACCCTTCTTTAAAGCAAAGAATGCCTGTATTAGAAGACTCTGCTCTTCCATAACAAAATAAAATAAAATATAAATAACATATAGTACATAGGTAAGTATAGTTTAAATGTGTGTGTGAGTGTGTGTGTCGTGCGTATGTGTGTGAGTGCGTGTGCGTGTGTGGTTTGTGTGTTTGTGTACCTGTGTGAGAGTTTAGGTTATAAATAATTAAAATCCAAATCCATATTCAATTAATTCACTGCACCCAATGGAAAATAAAATAATAAATTATATCAAAATTAGACTCGGAATCATAATCATCAATGTCAACTTTTGCATCTAATCTGCACAGCCACCTTTTTGAGATCGTCGGTCCAAATGGCTGTGAGGCGCCAAACACTAGACTTTGCTCGAGGATCCATTTACTTCATTAGGCATAGGTTCTTAGACAAAATCAATGTCACTTCAGCTAGCTTACTCTGCCTGCTATTTCACTTACACTAGTTCTTCCTCGGTACATTCATTATTTTGTAGATCAATCTCTAACTTAATTAACCTGTCCAAACATTTCTTCTCCTCATCCTTTAAAACTTCCTTCAACAGTACACACTGTGGTGAATATAACATAAAATAGTTATATAAGGCCAACTTTGTTACAAAACGTATGTTCAGCTCAGCCGGATCGGTACCTTTCTCTTAATGCTGCGCTGTGCCGAGATAGATTATATTAGTATTACGTAAGACTTAGCTTTTGTTGGCGCTTCATTTAGAGCCTTCGGTTTGCTTCAATTGAATTTGATTGAGGAAAAAGTTGGTTAAAATATAGTAACAAACATTTTGGCATATCATCGTCATGATTTTCAATTTATACTTTATATGCTCTGTGAGTTCTGCAGAAAACAGAGATGGTTTTAGTTCTATGATCCTATGTCCTGAATTAATTGACAGAAGTCCGTTTAAAAACCGGTCTTACCAATGGATGTCGACTCATTTACCGTTGTGGAGGTTAGATGACTTTTCAACCACTGCTTAGTCAATAAATTTTGGCTAGATGGAGTAAAATCGACCCATCTTGGATTCAATGCGAGTGCAAGTGGAGCGCTAGGCTCACACAGGATTTACCACATTCCCTCTCTTGCCCTTCCAAGCTTAAGTTCTTCTGCCACAGCAGGTCCTTTGTAGAATCTACGAATCTACTATTCGAGACAATAGTTTCCTTGCAGTTCTTGTTGAATGGCTTTTTAAATACAACTCCATTGTGACTATTTAAATAATCATGGAAATTTACAATGGTCTCTACTTCTTGCCCGTCATAGTTATCGTTCTCACATTCTGACGTAGATAATGATGTGGCGTTATTTTGAACAGTGAAAGTGATGTCTAAGTTGGACTATGTAATTTCAGATGTAAGCTAAAATATATTCGGTCTGATGTGTTTTGATAAAAGAAAGAAACAGAAAAAGTAAGAGGTAAGAAGTTTCTTAAGAAAGAGGGTAGACCGATTGGTTTGCTCCTAAACATTGACTCACCATAACTTCAGGTTATTGCGGGATCGTGGTCCTTGACCATGGTGCTGCAGCACCGCCGAAATATCCGGGCCTGGAAACAAATAGTAATCATGTTAAATAACCTGTTTTCAGTGTGAATGTTAAATGGTAGTGTCCATATCAGTAAAAAAAATTGAATAGTTTAGAAACTTGATAAGCTTTACGTGGGCTAAAAGAATCAATAGTACTTTTTTTTTGTTGTGGAGCGTGGGAAATCATGAAATGACTCCTCCCGCTCTGGGCGGAGTGGTAGCTGTAGCTAGCTCTGGGCAGAAGAAGCATGGGTGGTTTTAGTCAGTAGAAGTCTGACGGTAGTCTCAGAATTCTACTGGCTAAAACTACCCATGTTCCTCCTTAGCTCTTTGTGTCGAGGCCGTGGTTTCTCTTTCGAACAACCCGCAGCCCCGACGGGAATCAACAGCACTTCACTAGAGGCTTTATTTATACACCTGTCCTTTCATGTCAAGTCTCATAGAATAATACACAAATATAACATTTTTGAGATTAATACCGATCGATATAATAATCAAGCTAGCAACACATGACCTCGTACATACTCGAGATGTAGATTTTCTTGTTTTACATGAACCGTCTTTCGGTGTTAAAACCAGTTCTTTTTTAATAATAATATGATGTCATCAATGTACAGGTGGATTGATTCACGTTTGTTATTATTATTATGCTTGGAGCGTAATGTTTTTAATACGTAACTTTATTATGGGTGGTGTTGATTCATGCTGCAGTTGGACTCCATCTTTTTAATTGCTCATTAGTGACTGAAAATAAGCAGCAATCAGTAGTATTGCTATTATGTTGAGTTGGTGGTTCTTTGGCACTTTAAAATTTGTGTTTTTTTGTTAGATTTATATTAGAGGTGATAGTTTTCCTAATATAAACAAGTTATTTTCTTATTAAAATCTTCTGAGCGTAAGTATCTTTGCAGCCTTTTCCGGGCCCTTGTTCAACCAGTGGATGAATTTGTTTTGCAACAGATACAGCTTTTCAGACCGAAAGACAAACAAACAATGCAAGACCACAGAACAGTCTAGCTTCAACACTATTCATCCAACCTTCTTAATCTAAAAGATCTAACCTTCCATCACTATTGGCTAACTTATGGACCAGTCAGAAACTAAACGGTTAGACATTAAACCGATGCCGTTTGCTAAGATCCAGCTTCGAACTGGGGCATTTCGTTACGTCACTGCCTTCGCCTTTCATCGTGGCAGTAAGTGGTTTAACTTTAGCTGGAGAATAGGAACCAGGTTTATTCGTATTTAGTCGGAGCTAGACCTTTGTAATTGAGATAAAACAGTATGTGTAGTAATGGAGAGACTGAAGACAGGAAGAATGAATTGATGGCGATAATGGTAGGTAACAAATGTTTGTAGAAAAAGAATACTGCAATGAATATATTAGAATGCAGACGGGATAATCATTATCATCTGGATAGCCTTTTATCAACTATGTTGTGGTCGGCATCCAGTCTAACCACATGCAGCTGAATGCCAGTATTTTACATGAAGCAACTGCTTATCTGATCACCATAACCAAATCCTTGGGTACTACGATACCCCCCCTAGAGACGGGACGATGCTGTATATAAGAAGTCCAGTAATAAATTAAATATAATACATATAAAAAATTGTTCAAATATGGTAGTCGCGTATTTGAAATCCCAAAATAACCGAAGAAACAAAGAACGCGTTTAGTAATAGTCTCAAGTGAGCTAGGTTTATTTATTTATATTTAACACAAGGCACATTCACTAATGGTTCAGGTCATTATTTTAATCCGTACGTTCATACGTGATCTGAAAAGAGTTTTTGCGGCTAGAAAATAAAAATATCTTAAAGGAATAGATTCTGTGAATTTCTTTGCTGTTAGATAACGAGTAAGAAATATTTTGTATTAAACAGAAAATATTTACAACCAGTCTTGCTAAGGGGTACTATATTACCCAACACTAAATGGGTGTGGAGGTTGGATTGGCAGTCTGGAATCTTCCCCCAACTTAGTTTGGAAAAGGCTAGGCAGATGATGATCAAACAGACAATACTTGCTATTTGTATTTAGGCATTATAAACGTTTACCATGCAAAAGAAGTCTGTAAGGATCGTCACGGGTGAAGTTGTAGTTTCTGCTTACACCCATGAGGAAAAGGCATGAACTAATGCTTGTACTTGTGTCTTAAAGCATTGTATATTTCCTTAACAACATCATAATAAAGTACAAGACCAGAACAACAATAGCAACGGGGCCACCGATAAGCATAATGAAGCCTATAATGTTCCCAATGCTGGGACACAGGCCGTCTCTCTAGGAGAGGTTATGGGCTATAAGACACCACGCGGGCCCAGTGCTGGTTGGAAGATGTCACATATTATGTCTGCGAACTTTTTGGTTCTAGAACTTACCGGTTTTCTCACGATATTTTCCTTAACCGTTTTGAGAGCAGTGGTGATGAATGTAATGTCTGCCTGGGTTCAAACCCATGACTTGCTGCTCGTAAGTCGGGGCTACCACCACAGTCACTGGCAACCGCTGCTTTCCACCGATAAGGCTCTAAATAATTTTGAAACAATTGACGTAATTTAAAATTAGAATTTGCAGATAGAATTCAGTTGTTCTTAAGCAACTGAGATGTAACATCAGAGAATGTGTCTTATGCAATGGCGGGCAATCGCCGCGATGCATCATACAGCCGAGTGTACAACGAACTTTGCCGAATATTGACGAAGGAATACGAGAGGAAAATGGTACTATTCTCACTTCTGTGCTAAATAGTCTTTAGCCTATATTGTTTCCACTGCTGGGACTCATAACTTACGTGGGGCGTTTAAGGGGGGGAGTGGTCGAGCCGAATCTCACCCAATCTCACGAGAAACACAGGGGGTCTCCGCAAACACCACGTATTTTTTAAAGTGTAAAATTGCAAGTGAACTGGGTTTAGTTAAGGAAACTTATTTCTCTAACAAAATATGTATACACTTAGATACCCACTGAAAATTACTACCATTAAAAATACTCTACCATTTAAATAAAAAAAGTCTTTGTTCCTTTTGATATTGAATTTCTGTTATAAAATAAATACCTTCCATGGTAATTGCTTTCAGGTGGTTTTCCTAAAAATTGACTTACAATTTCCGTGAGATAAAAATGTTGGTATCGATAAGTCGTGTTTTGTTCTTTCACATTTCACACCCGAACCGATCGATTCAGAATTTATTCAGATATTGAATTTCTCTTCAATTTATTCAGTTGCTATGTGAATAATTCCACGCTTATAGCAAATCGATAAACTCGTAAAAAAACTATGCGGGTGTAATCGTTGTAATCTCCGCTGAATATATTCGATGTAACTACCTCATTGGTCTAGAGGTTGCAAACGCGACTGCTGTGCATTAGGTTCTGGGTTCAAGTGCCAGGTCGGGCAAACTGTTATTGAGTGATACTATCAAGAATTTCTCAGTAGCAGCCATGGAGTCTGGATTTGTGACCGGTTGATGTCGATAGGCTCGGCATATTACATGGGGCTTAAACATAACTGGCAAAAAGTGGGTGTACAGTTACGAGCAATAATATGTATACACTTGGCCAAGTTCAAAGGGGAATTTCTGGTGAAATAACGATTGTAACTTTGAAATATGAACTACTTCATGATGATATGGGTTCCAAAATATTAGTTTTGTTTCGTAACATGAAAATTTAATCATTACAGTAGGCGAAAATTGCTTCTTTAGTTTGTAAAGTGTATACATATATTTTTTTTTTGGCGGTTGGAAAATCATCAAATAACCCCTCCCGCTCTTGGGCAGAGCGAAAGGGAGTGTCAGACTTCTACTGACTAAAAACCACCCATGTTCCTTTTTAGCCCTTTTTTTTATGGTTGGTGGAAAATCATCAAATAACATAACCCACAGCCCCGACGGGATCCGCAGCCCCGACGGGCAATGTATACCTATATTTGTATCCTTACCATCATCATCATTCGCCTGCCTTTTTTCCTTTTTTTTGGGGTCGGCGCAGCATGACATCTTCGTCGATACTTCTCTATTACTAATGGGTCACCTCTGCCCAACTATTTGAGGATTAGAGGCATGATGTTAGGTTATGTAAACGGCAACACTTTCGACACTCGCGTATGTACAATCAGCCTTAAATTCTTTTCTTTATAACAATCTCTTTGGCTTCTCGTCTTTTATTGTATTTCGTAATATATGTGGTTGCAGTTGATGTTATCGTTTCTGTGTCAATTTGTTACAATATTGAGATATTTTGAAGTAGTTACTGTGTACGTATTTGGTAGTTAAAGGTCGTTGTTACGTCAATTGAAAGGTATTTAGATTGAAAAGTTGTTTAAAGTTCAGTTATTGACTAACACGTGGAATATGCAATGAGGCGTTCGACAGTGATTTTAGTTTATGTTAGGAAATTATGAATCATTATGCAAAATATTTGTTTGTGTCAAATATTTTGATTCTAATTTTCTAATAACTAATTCCACGTAAACTCTGATTCTTATTTTTGTTAATGTTTTTACAAAAGCTACTTATTGTTAAACATAACTGACGTAATAAACATACTCTATTAAGGGGTCTACCTAAACCTTTGGGGATTACAGGCGTGATGACAAATTATGAATCCGCAAAATGTTGTAACCGTAAATGTACGCGATCAAAGTGTTTGTTAAAACGAAATTTAAATATTTAATTTTAATAATGAAATTGTACTGTTTTAAACTTTCACAGTTTACAAGTAAACTTATACTGTCACTTATGGGATATTTTCCGCGATTATTCCGTCATCTCGTGATCATGGCGCTTGTAACACCGTCGAAATATCGGGAGCTAATAATAAATAATAATGACTCATCATATATAATTGAATTGTTGAAACTATTTCCATTGTTGTATGAGCAAGACTTGGTCCGTACCAAAAGGTAGCTAACGACTTATATTAATTTAATTTTCCTGAAAGCTCGGCCTGAATATTTCTTATGAAGGCTAACAAAATATTGGTACGCCTACAGAACTGTACTCGTAAAAGCAAACACAGAAATACCATATTTACTTCTTAATGTAAATTACTTAAGTTAAATAAGCATTATCAAGCCAGTAATTTCTAATTAGCAAGTGGTGTAGTCTAACACAATTCATAATTTAGTCAGATATATTAGTAATTGATAGAGCTAATAGGGGGCAAGGCTATTGCCATAATCAACTGGACACTAATCTAGATTGCGTGACTGCAACTGAGCGATAGGGGTAGTTCACTGACAAAAAAAGACGTGTGGCACTCAGAGACTGCCGCGGTAAAGCTATTGCATAGCATTTTTTATCAACTTATGCAATTATAATTATTTATTTATTTTATTAATGCAGTATTTAAATATAGTATTTATACTTACACTTTTACTAATCATCCTCATCTTTTATAAAATGTCCTTTTACGTCTCATGTCACGCCTTGGCGACAACTATTTTTGTTGGCAGCCTTATAATCGATCTTATTCGATTTATTAACTTTGATTTTGCTGTTTTAAAATATTAAATCTAATAATTTTTCAATGTTTACTTTTCATCTGACATTACGTCAGTTGTCAAGATATCATTTACTTTTTCTTTTATTTTGTGTCATAGTTTTTCTTAGTGGTTAGAGCTATGAAGGTTACATTTGATTTATATAATTTAATTTATTTTTATTAATATGTTAGCTCAAATAATGTAATTTATTGATAATTTCTATTAATAGTATCTTATCTTACGCTTATAAAATTAATTAACACGCTTACAGAAATTCTTTGAGGAAGTTTTTGACTGAATAATACAGGCCGTTAAAACGGCAACATACAGGCAACTCACAATTTTTGATTTCAAGAAATTGTCAAGTGTCAATTTGTCAAGTGTCAGTTCGTTAGGTTTTTATTTTCGTTACGGAATTTCTGGATTCGATCCCCACGCTCAAGGCCCGCGATAGAAGCTATGCAATAGCTTAAAAAAAAATGATTCTGTTTAGTCCGTCCGTCTGTTCGATTATCGAAAAAAATTGGATACGATCTTTTGTTTTATCAAATTAATAAAAATTTACGAAAATAAAATGTGTCAAAGTTCGTGACTGGGCTGGTGACGTCACTTTTCTGGTAAAAAATATACCAAACTGTGACGTCCCGCGACTTTTCGAAGTACTGTATCGTCTTCATTTATTGTTTACGTAAAAAAAATACGTGTCCAACATTTTTTGGAAATCTATCTGAAGGACTAATTAGATTTTTTTTGCCAACTACCCTATTCCTGGTGGAAAAACCCAATAACACTTTTGCCGACTCGGAAATGGATTTCAGGACTTCATACGCTTGCGGCCACTAGACAAATGAGGTGGCTACTATTCCGTCTATACTTTTTGACATTTGTCTTGATCTGCGTAGCCCTTCTGAAATGTATCCTAGCAGTAACAAAATCGGGAATATGAAGACCTCTTGTCTACAATCCTTTTGTGTTCGACCTATAAATAGGACATTGTTCAGTATTTCAGGACAATATGATTGCTTGTCTTGGGATGTAATGCGTCCCGTATTATTTAGATGTACCTTCATGAAAATATATTATGTTGTTTTCTAAAGGAGTCTTTTAGTGATGTCGGTGAATGTTGTAGCTATCGCTGTTTCATGAGTAGATTGTCCTGGGGGCAAGTTTTCTGGAGATTTTGTTAAGTTGTGCTGACTTATGTTTTGTGTGTAAACATTTAAGTATTACGAACTAGATTTGGTTTATGAATCGCTACCAAAAATACGTCTTTGTTTGTGAACTAACACATTAGTTGTCATAGTAACGTGTTATATTTCATCGTTTAAGGTGAAGTTAATAAAAGCGTGTTACTGCCGCACTCAGAGAGCTTTAATGATTACTTAGGTCATCACTTAGTAAAGGTTTTGACAGTTTTATCATACAAAAGTATGCCAAATCTTTACTCAGTGACGGCTTAAGTAATCATTAAATATCTCTGAGTACCGCAGTTAAAGTTATAAGTCATAAGTTGTGACAAAGTTTCAAGTCATCTATGAGAAGAAATGACTGTGTCATCATCATCTTCTTGCCCTCGTCCCGTGTTATTTGTGGTCAGCGGTCTATCGTTTACTCCTTTTTCCTTATATCATTTCTCACACACTCCATCCATCTTTTCTTTGGTCTTCCTCTCCCTTTCCATCCATCAATATCACTCTTTTAGTCACTTGCGGTACATCCCGGTACCACGACAGTCGATTTCCTTTATTTTTTTCTGTAACGGGTGCTTTTAGTATAGTTTATTTATTTATAATTATCAAAAATTACATGTCAGAGTTAAAAAAGAAGAATAAAAAACCCAAATCATTCTCCGCTACAACGAGCATCAAACACAAAAATAAATCATACATTAAGGCAAAAGTAATAATAATTAATCAGGTCATAATAATAATCGAGAACACAGAAATAAATAATGATATAATCATAGAAACAAGTCAATGATAATTAAGTAAGCATCTAAAACCATTCCTTTAGGTCATTATAATACCTGGTCGGTTAGCCAGTCTTTAAGTTTAACTTTGAAAGTATTTTCAGATGTCGCGCTCAAAATGAAATCTGGTAGCCGGTTATACATGGTGTAAATCAACCTATCACACAGCCGTCAACCAAGCATTCTATACATCAAACTAAGTAAGCAAAATTTTTTGCTGGGAAACAACTTTTTTTTTGGGTTCAAAAATCACATTTTACGTTAAAACTCAATGTAGCACTCTTAAAACATTGTGCTAGTGGATGCTTTAAATAATAAACGGGTCATGGAGGTAATTTAAGAAAAGTTATAACCTGAAAACTAGTATTTACAAAAACAGCTGTGAAAATTTTAGAACTTTGACCCCCAATATCTCCGTAACTAGGGGGTTCCCAGGTATGGTCTAGAACTGCTGTTTTTGTAAATACTAGTTTTCAGGTTATAACTTTACTTAAATTACCTCCATGACCCGTTTACTATTCAAAGCATTGACTAGCACAATGTTTTAACAGTGCTACATTGAGTTTTACCGTAAAATGTGATTTATGACCCAAAAAAAAAAAAGTGGTTTCCCAGCAAAAATTTTTGCGTAGGGGTACTTAGTTTGATGTACAGAATGCTTGGTTGACGGCTGTGTGATGGGTTGATTTACACCCTGTATACCGTTGGGCCCATAACATGAATCAGCTTAATGTGTATGATTAAAAAATCACACAGAATTTAGAACATAAACTTGTTCTTCTTGATGTCTTGGTAAGGCAACACTTTGCCGTGTAAACCCCGGCTGAATAGACCACGTGTCAAACCTTACGTGGGTGGTGGGTAAATAGCTACATACTCGTAAATGAAAATACTCCTCTATCCTCTTATTACACAAAGAAGTCTTTACCACGTGTAGTGTCGATAAAAATAGTGATAATAAGAACTGAAATAAAAACAATCTACTTGTTTTCCAAATTTAAATACAACTTAGTTTTTTATTGAGGTAAATGCGGTCTATTGTCATATTTTTTACTTCAAGACGTAGTTTGTAATATGAATGAGTTTTGGCCTTAGAGTATGAATGAAACAAGCTGTACAGTTCTTTAGTACATTTCATTTAGTCTCATGCGTGTTTAACCTTTTTCTATCAATTTTCAGTCTCGGATACAGCCGAATATCTGTATTTTATATTGAACGACGGTCTATGAGGCCTCCATATCTCATTACTGAGTAGCACGATAACCCTTAAAACAACTGGTTGTCAGACTTTCGTGATTCAGACTACCCGTTACGTCTGTTAAAGATCTACAATATAACAGCCGGGACTGACGGTTCTTCCCGCTCTGGGCATACCGGTAGGGAGTGTCACACTTATAATGACTAAAAACAACCCATGTTCTTTCTTAGTCCTTTGTATCGAGGCCGCGGTATCGCTTTCGAACAACCCGCAGCCCCGACGGGACGGCTCAATTTACTTAGGCACATATCGTTTGTAAACTCATAATCTATCTATGCCAACGTTTTTATTTATCTTGTGCTAGTTACGAAACTGGCACATATTATTACCTGGTGCTGACCGGTAACTTCGTCTTAATACATTTATAATGGCTCGCCATAAGTCGTATGATTGCATCTACCTCAGTTGCGGCCTATGTGTCAAAGACAAGGTTGAAATGTTTGCATTCCTGCGCATGTAACTTCATAATTGTTGCAGATCTGGGTTTTTTTTCTTCGGGATTTTTGTGATAACCTGTGAACCAAAAAAGCTACAGCACTGTGTCAAAGGCCATATATAACGAGTGTCAACAGGTGTTTCACACCGTCCACTCAAATCCAGTCTATATCCTTGCTTTCATACCCCATCGATGCCCGAGGCTCGTACCACACAGGTCCTTAGCGGCTAGTCGCTTAGATTGTAGGTTTTCTGTCCTGACCGGAGCCTTTACACTCAAAGCACCCACAGGAACGTCCAGTTAAGAAGACGACAAGCTCCTAGGTTAAGGGGAACACAGCAGTGGATGACTTTGACGATTTGACCTCTGTACTGGCTTTTGTTTATTTTTCGGCCCCTACCGGCAAACGACTGTACTACAGAAAAACGTACCAAAGAACAGAAATGTGTCGCAGAGTGGTCATCGTATTTGCCTAACATATTTTGTTTCTCTTGGAGTACCTACATCATAATGTATGAATAAAATATTTAACAATAAATTATACACTTTGACTAATGAAGTAATAACCTAGCTTTCATTAGTTATTTCACTGAGCACAGGTACTCCTACGATACATTCTTAAGGTCTGATAAAGACCAGGTAACTGCTTATCGCTTCTCAGTCACGGAAATAGTCAGAATGCTCCAGCTTTCAGCTAACTGAGCACGAATGCTACTACATGATACATTTTGAAGGTCTGACGATGACCACCTAAGTGCTTATCGGTTCTCAGTGACTGATGTAGTTAGAATGACCTAGCTTTCAAATTTTATCTATCTGAGCACGTATTCTACTACATGATACATTATGAAGGTCTGATGATGACCAGCTAAGTGATTATCGGTTCTCTCTCAGTGACGGATATAGTTAGAATGCTCCAGCTGTCAGCTTTTATCTTATTGAGCACGGATGCTACTACATGATACATTTTGAAGGTCTGATGATGACCAGCTAAGTGCTAAATGGTTCTCAGTGACGGATATAGCTAGAATGACCTAGCTTTCAGATTTTATCTTATTGAGCACGGATGCTACTACATGATACATTTTTAAGGGCTGATGATGACCAGCTAAGTGCTTATCGGTTCACAGTGACGGATATAGCTAGAATGACCACCATCAGGTAAATGGCACCATCAGTCTCCAAGGCCTCTTCGAGATCTTTCAAATAAGTCCACACACGACGGTTTTACGTGGTGCCATCAATGAGATCCTATACTTACCTTCGGAGTCTACCATCAGGTAGCTAGTATCATCAGTCTCCAAGGCCTCCTCGAGCTCTTTCAAATAAGTCCAAACACGACGGTTCTACTCAGTGCCGTCAATGAGATCCTATACCCACCTTCGGAGTCCACCATCAGGTACGAGACATCATCAGTAATCCAGATCTCCATCTTCCATCAAACGAAATTCTCAAGACAAAATAATTGATAAAACAATTAACACTATTAAAACAATAACATACATTACATAACATCGCGCCTGTAATCCCCAAAGGGTTAGGCAGAGGTGTACCTAATAGTAGGCGTGATGTTATGATAAGTATGTTATTATTTTAATGATTTTAATTGTTTTATCGCTTTTAGCGATAAAACAATTGTAGCAAAAAACAATTGTAGTCGTTCTTGTAGCACGGATGCTACTACATGATACATTTTGAAGGTCTGATGATAACCAGCTAAATGCTTATCGGTTCTCAGTGACGAACGTAGTTAGCATGACCTAGATTTAAAATTTTATCGATTTGAGCACGGATGCTACTACATATTACATTCTAAAGGTCTGATGATGACCAGCTAAGTGCTAATTGGTTCTCAGTGACGGATATAGCTAGAATTACCTAGCTTTCAAATTTTATCGATCTGAGCACGGATGCTACTACATATTACATTCTAAAGGTCTGATGATGACCAGCTAAGTGCTAATTGGTTCTCAGTGACGGATATAGCTAGAATTACCTAGCTTTCAAATTTTATCGATCTGAGCACGGATACTACTACATGATACATTTTGAAAGTCTGATGATGATCAGCTAAGTGCTTATCGGTTCTCAGTGACGGATGTAGTTAGAATGACCTAGCTTTCAGATTTTATCTTAATGAGCACGGATGCTACTACATGATACATTTTGAAGGTCTGATGATGATCAGCTAAGTGCTTATCGGTTCTCAGTGACGGATGTAGTTAGAATGACTTAGCTTTCAGATTTTATCTTATTGAGCACGGATGCTACTACATGATACATTTTGAAGGTCTGATGATGACCAGCTAAGTGCTTATCGGTTCACAGTGACGGATATAGATAGAATGACCACCATCAGGTAAATGGCACCATCAGTCTTCAAGGCCTCCTCGAGCTCTTTCAAATGAGTCCAAACACGATGGTTCTACGCAGCGCTGTCAATGAGATCCTGTACCCACCATCAAAGTCCACCGTCAAGTAAATGGCATCATCAGTCTCTAAGGCCCCCTCGAGCTCTTTCAAATGAGTCCAAACACGACGATTCTACGCAGTGCCGTCAATGAGGTCCTTTACTTACCTTTGGAGTCCACCATCAGGTAAATGACATTATCAGTCTCCAAGGCGTCCTCGAGGTCTCAACACCATTAAAATAATAAGATACATAACATAACATCACGCCTACTATTAGGTACACCTCTGCCTAACCCTTCGGGGATTACAGGCGTGATGTTATGTAATGTATGTTATTATTTTAATGGTGTTAATTGTTTTATCGCTTTTAATTATTTTGTCTTGAGAATTTCGTTTGATGGAAGATGAAGATCTGGATGACTGATGATGTCTCGTACCTGATGGTAAACTCCGAAGGTGGATATAGGATCTCATTGACGGCACTCAGTAGAACCATCGTGTTTGGACTCATTTGAAAGAGCTCGAAGAGGCCTTGGAGACTAATGATACCAGCTACCTGATGGTAGACTCCGAAGGTGGGTATAGGATCTCATTGACGGCACTGAGTAGAACCGTCGTGTGTGGACTCATTTGAAAGAGCTCGAAGAGGCCTTGGAGACTAATGGTGCCATTTACCTGATGGTGGTCATTCTAGCTATATCCGTCACTGTTAACCGATAAGCACTTAGCTGGTCATCATCAGACCTTAAAAATGTATCATGTAGTAGCATCCGTGCTCAATAAGATAAAATCTGAAAGCTAGGTCATTCTAACTACATCCGTTACTGAAAACCGATAAGCACTTAGGTGATCATCATCAGACCTTCAAAATGTATCATGTAGTAGCATCCGTGCTCAGATCGATAAAATTTGAAAGCCAGGTCATTCTAGCTATATCCGTCACTGAGAACCAATTAGCACTTAGCTGGTCATCATCAGACCTTCAAAATGTATCATGTAGTAGCATCCGTGCTCAATAAGATAAAATCTGAAAGCTAGGTCATTCTAACTACATCCGTCACTGAGAACCAGTTAGCACTTAGCTGATCATCATCAAACCTTCAAAATGTATCATGTAGTAGCATCCGTGCTCAATAAGATAAAATCTGAAAGCTAGGTCATTCTAACTACATCCGTCACTGAGAACCAGTTAGCACTTAGCTGATCATCATCAAACCTTCAAAATGTATCATGTAGTAGCATCCGTGCTCAATGAGATAAAAGCTGAAAGTTGGAGCATTCTGACTATTTCCGTGACTGAGAACCGATATGCAGTTACCTGGTCTTCATCAGACCTTCAAAATGTATCATGTAGTATGAGAGACCATCATTAGGTACGAGACATCATCAGTCATCTAGATCTCCATCTTCCATCAAACGAAAATCTCAAGACAAAATAGTTAGATAACATAACATCACGCCTGTAATCCCCGAAGGGTTAGGCAGAGGTGTACCTAATAGTACACCCACATTTCGCCAGTTATGTTTAAGTCCCATATAATAGGGGCGAGCCTATTGCCATCAACCGGGCACAAATCCAGACTTCGTGGCTGTTACTTATAATTTCTTGATGGAAAAACCCAATAACACTTTGCCCGACCCGGGAATCGAACCTAGGACCTCATGCTCAGCATCATGCTTACGACCACTAGACCAACGAGGCAGTCCAAAATTAAAATAATATCATAGATATATCTATATACCAAAATATCTACTAAGAAACGTAGATAATTTACCAATAGTTTTGGAGAGCTCGGCCACGCGTCACTTTACGTTTATTAGGCATAGTCAGCTTAGTCTATGATAGGTGCAAACAACAAATCGAAATTACAAACTACTTTAAATATATTTACAAACTTATTTTCTATTCTTATTTTACGAAATATTGATAACTATACAATTTACAATATGTTTTAATTCAGAAAACATTAGAAACGTGAACTTTTGAATTTTATTTGTGAAGTAATGACATGCGTGCAGTCCACCCGTGACAACAGTCATCGAGACACTGGCGCAGCGCGTTCCAAGTATGCGCGACGGGTCTCGCGCCGCATTTGCCTCAAAATGTCGGGAATTAATTTATTTTTTTAAAATTTTATTACAAATCAGAGAAAATAAACAATACGGATTGATAAATACATCACTACGTATTTTTAGGTATAAAATTCATACCGAACTATTCAGCCGTTACAGAGACAAAATTCGATTTAGGTTAAGACATACTACGATTTTTTATTAAATAATGTGAAAGTTTATTAAAATTTTAAACAATACGAATTATTTGTGATGACTTTAAGTATAACATATATTTTTTATATGGAAATCGTACGGAAGGATTCCTCAACAAATTTCTTTAAACATACGTCGTTTTTGGGATTTGACCATTGCAACGGCCTTAAACTGCGAGACGCCACACACAAAAAAAGGTCCCGCACCGCCTCAGGCCAGGATTAGTTAAACCTTGTCTTATTAACGGTTTAATGAATCAATTGTACCCATCATTCATGTTATTACCACGATCGTAATTTGGTTTTTTATTATGTTAGTTTTTGAAGGTGACAATTTGAATTAAAGTTTTTGTCATGGGCTGGCAATGGAATAACGTGATTCTGACGTCAGTTTTTAGTTAGCTAGCGTACGAGGTGACAGATCAACGATATTGTGGTGTTGATAGACCTTATTCAAGGCTGTTTTAAATAGATTAGTGTTCATTCTATAAAAACCATGATGGCGTGTAAAAATTATGCTGTGCAAAGAGCGCGAAATCGTCACAGTATTGATCAACTTTGTGACGCCAAAACTGAGTTAATCACACATCATTTGTCATGATCACCATTCGAAGCTGAAAATTCTGGAGTGGCGACCGCGAACCAGAAGACGTTGCGTTGGAAGGTCTGCCACTAGGTGGACCGATGAACTAGTGAAGTTTGTGGATATTGGACCGGTCAATGTGGCGGCATTTGGGAGAGGCCTATGTCCAGCAGGGGAGGTTTTTCAGCTGGAATGATGATTGTATGTTCAATGTTGACATTGCCACTTGTAGCAGCTGCTCTTTGGCCTAGACACGAGATGAAAAAGATAGAAATATATAGGGTGTAAAAGTACCCTTAACGCAAACGAAGGGCATTTGTTCTCCCCACCACTGCGATCATTTTTTTGTTCTGGACCATACCTGGGAACCTCCTAGTTACGGAGATATTGGGGGTCAAAGTTCCAAATTTTTCACAGCTGTTTTTGTAAATACTAGTATTTCAGGTTTTAACTTTACTTAAATTATCTCTATTAATTAAATTATTATGTTTACTATTCAAAGCATCCACTAGCACAATGTTTTAAGAGTACTACTTTGAGTTTTACCGTAAAATGTGATTTTTGACCCCAAAAAAAAAAGTTATTTCCCAGCAAAAAATTTTGCATAGGGGTACTTGGTTTGATGTACAGAATGCTTGGTTGTCGTATGCGTGAAGGGTTCGTTTACACCCTGTAGATAAAGTAATTTTTTGTTTCATGGTCAAGTTACCTAAACCTGCTGCAAACCTTGACTTGTATTACAGGCTCTTTTTTATTAATTATGCTGATATCTCAAATGCGGTAATTGCATCCTCCCATTACGGCAAATTAGTTGATTCTAGAACCTTTCTCGGTTGAAGCATCAGTTTATTTTCTCATTTAAATTGTAAATGTTGTACGAATCCGTGTTCAGGGAAATGTTAACGACGTGCTTGTAATCTGCTCACGCGCATACGATGCAGCTTAGGTATCGCTGAGGAATTTACCTGATGATACTTGCAACCTGGTATTCAACGATTTTCTGCCAAAAACATTTCTTTTCGTAACATAATCATGAGTAACGGCGGAACCTTTTTTTTTTCAACCTTTGCCGCACTCCAGAACTTTCTCCTATACCATTGGTGCGTTTGAAGGCGTATAAACTCACATAATCAGCTCGTTAGAAGACCCAAAAGGTCCTAGAAGTAAATCTACCTCAGAGCAAAATCTAATATATAAAATTCTCGTGTCACAGTTTTCGTTGCCATACTCCTCCGAAACGGCTTGACCGATTTTGATGAAATTTTTTGTGCTTATCCGGTATCTATGAGAATCGGCCAACATCTATTTTTCATACCCCTAAGTATTAAGGGTTGTCCACACCAAACATTTTTTTAGTCACCCATCAAAGTTACCGGGAACGAAGTCGCGGGCATCAGCTAGTTACCTATAATATTCGAAACGAAACTAGCAACACGTCGCTGATGTCGTATTAACTTTACTAATCGTACAAGCAAATGGACCTAGAAATAAAACAGAAATAGTTCTATCATACTACATTTATGTATCGAAATAACTTTATTTATCACTAGCTGATGCCCGCGTCTTCACCCGCGTGGATATCGGTCAAATTATATACTAAAACCCTCTTGAATCACTCTATCTATTAAAAAAAACCGCTTCAAAATCCGTTGCGTAGTTTTAATGATTTAAGCATACATAGGGACGGACAGACAGCGACAGCAACTTTGTTTTACACTATGTAGTGATCTGCTTTAAACTACACTGGAAATAAAAAATAATGGCATTGTATTCTAAGCTTCTCCTAGGCAGTATCAGGTTAAGTCAGATCATCAGGTCCTTCGTCTCTAAGTTCCATTGAAGGTCTCGCTATTTAGGTGTCTGATAAAGTGATTACATCTATATAAAATGATCCTCTTTAAAATCCTCTTTCAAATAATTGCTATTTTTAGCCACTATTACGCCGAATACACGGTTCATTGGCCTGAGAGGTTTCTTCGTAAAATTATCCCTTAAAACCAATTTAATAGAGGATAACTAAGGCTTTGACGGGTTGGGTAATTTTGTAACTAGATTTTAGCCGCGTGGATAGTAGAAATTCGTCCATGAAAACGTATTTCCTGGCTTAAATTTCCAAAATCAGGTCCTTGTCTACCTGCATGTGTGCCAAAATTTAGTGAGCTGTTAACGTGTGCAAATATAACAAATAGATAGACAATTACTTTCACATTTAAAATCATTGAATTGATATGGATGCTTTGTAATAATTCCTTATTTATTACTCCTGCAAAACAGCCAAAGATAGGTACGCAATGCTCGTGATCGTTGTTCAGAGTAACCAAGGTCTTACTTCTAATAAATTAGAACCACTGACCCGATTTCTTTCCCAGAAGAAATATTCCTCTCATCAAGGAAAGTCCGCCAACAAATATGTTTCTTACAAACAATTAGTTGTAGAAATCGAATCTTGAACAAGGCCATACGTTAGAGTACTAATGCCTATACTTAATTACCGCTGCTCGGTCACAACTTAGTAAGTGCTTAACCATGTTGAAAAAACTTAAGCGACAAACATTCCCATACAAGAACCAACTTTGTTCTAGCGTTCGAAGGTAGGTTTTTCAATAAAAGGGAGTGAGAGATAAGTTGAGTGTTGTAATACAAACATTGTGGACAGTGAAGCCTTATTGTAAATGAATCTATGTACGTAAAAATCGATATTGCGTTGGCGGATGCTCGCTCAAGGGCGAAACGTATTAAGTACTCTTCAATCGAGCAGTTTGCATGCCCTATCAGCAGCCAACATGCGTGGGTTTCCCTTTTTCGATGTAGATTACCGGCATAGTTAGTCCTTCTAGAAAAATTGGGCTAAGGGATGAGGCAGTGTATCGAAAAATGGGGTTATTGATTTTTCGTCCTTTCGTATTGTTTGGTGTTTCTATTTCTGGGTATCTTAGCGGCTATTGTAAGTTATTTTCGGTGAAGTTGATTTATGTGTTTGTCCTGGAAACGATTTGAAAATGAAGTTATTATTTCACTAATGATGATTATTTTATCATTGCTTTCATGAACGCGAAGAAATATCCAATACAATTAATTACATTGTCACTGGACCAATAACGCTATCAGTAACATTTCTTTTCACGCGTCATTCTGGTCTTAGAGACAAGGTTTCATATTCTTTGTAACACTGCTATCTCGGTATATGAAGGGTTAGTCAGAGGTGTAGATAGATAGATAGATAGAATACTCTTTATTATGTACACCATAAAAATTACAAAAAAACAATAGTAAAACATTTTACAAGGGGTGACACAATGGGCGGTCTTATCGCTTAGAGCGATCTTTTATAGACAACCTTTGGATGGATATATGGGAGAAGGAGTAACAATACTACAGGTAGCCTGTGGTGTACTTCATAGTTCACCCACATTTCGCCAGTTATCTATATTCTAAGTCACGTGTAATAACCAGGGGGACAGGCAATCAACCTGGCACAAATACAGGCTCCGTGGCTGCTACAGAGAAATTCTTAATGGAAAAACCCAATAACACTACCCGACCCGGAAATCGAACCCAGGCCCGACTGTCGCCCGTCGGGGCTGCGGGTTGTTCGCAAGAGATACCGCGGCCTCGACATAAACGGCTAAGAAGGAACATGGGTGGTTTTTAGTCAGTAGAAGTCTGACACTCCCTTTCGCTCTGCATAAGAGCGTTTTGTTGGGAAATCATCAAATAACCTCTTTATTTGATGATTTCCCAACAGCAAAAAAAAAGGTTCGGCCTGTTGTGTCACTCGTGCTTACGACCACGAAATCAACAAGGCAGAAATATCTTCCTTCATCCTTAAATATCTTCTCTCTTATAAAATGACGACCTGTTATCAGCCTCACCTATCAAGTCCCTCACATCCAACAAAACGGCTAATTCAATGAAAACCCACAAGCACCAGGACCTTGAACACACCGCAGGCGGATCCCGGTGTCATTACTATATGTCTATACGTCGTTAGTAAACTCGCACGTGGGAACATTCCCTAATAGGATTAACTTTTTGTTTTTTATTCGGCGATGTTTTTGCGCAGTTCTTTGTACGAATAATTGGGGTGTTTAAGGATTTTGGGGATGAAGGATCCCGGATGGATTTTGGGAGTGATGAGGAAGGAGATTTACTGGTTGTAATGTGGATGTTTTTTGTTGGAGGTAAAACTATGTTCATTTTATTTGGATCGCGTTTTCGTTTTCGCATTCGTGTATCAATACCAAAAATGTTCGGGATCAAAATTTCTTTCATGTAAGTATGAAAATATTCCCAGATTATGTCCGGGGTATCTAGAAGTATTTTAAATCTTCTTGCCATTCATGCCCGAAAACGTAAAGACGTAATTAAAACGTGCTTGAACTTGCTAAAAACGTTATTGTTAATACTACTTTTAAAAACCTATATTATTGTTATATGTGAACATATACCTAACAATAATAGCTGTTTATTGTTCCATAATAAATAATATAAAATAAACGTAAATCAGACAAAAACTATCCATCAACTTGACTTCATTTCTATTTCAGTACAATTTACTCTAAATCATGTCTATCTTCACAATAAAATAAAATAAAAACCTGATATAGTGTCATCACATACACACTAACAATACGCTGTGATAGTCAAAGGTCAAACGCTCGTTATACCGACCTCTAGCCAACAGAAGAATAATACGACAGAATGTTGCCATTATGAGCAATTTATATCTAATAATCAGGTTATTTGATTGGTTTATTACGGTATTTTCGACGAAATTGAAAGAGATTTTGAGTTGTTTTGTTATTTTAAGGTGCAATATTGCGAGTCCAATCGTTGTGTTGTGTTCCGTATGGTATCGGACGTAAAGAATAGCACCATCCCATATCTTCCCGTGGGTGTCGTAAAAGGCGACTAAGGGACTTACAAGAGAATGAACTGCAGCATTCTCTGTGCCTTCCTAACAGCCATACTGCGATCGCCAACCAGCCTGCCAAGCGTGGCGATTATGGCAAATCCCCCCCTTTTGGGGGAGGCCTATGTCCAGCAGTGGACATCTTATGGCTGAAATGAATCGTTGTGTAAATTATTTCGGAAATGGTAAAGGCAAAAATGGATGGATGGTGGGTTGGTATGGGAATGGTGGTGGTGGGAATGGTTCAGTACCTTTGTGCTCTTCTATTTTTTATGTATTTTCCTTTTTTTTGTATTTTGTGTGTACATAAATAAATAAAAACATCATCTGCCTAACCTTTTCTCAACTATGTTTGGGTAAGCTTCCAGTCTTACCGGATGCAGTTGAGTACCGGTCACATTACTGTATCGTCGCCTTAGAGTGAAAACCTCGTAACTATAAAAGAAGTAACTGTTCAGGAGGACGAAAAAACTGCGTGCATTTCCAATATTGTTGAACGGCGTATTTTATGTTTTCTTATTAATTAATATGGAATTTATATATTATAGAATGTACAAATTAGTCGGATCAGGATTTGCCTTGCGAGGTTTCCTTCCTAGAAATATTTCAAAAAAAAATTGAGCAAAAATGCATTCCCGAGGTTTTCACTCTAAGGCGACGGTACGTACCTTGTGACTGCATTGAACCTCAATAATCCTTGGTAGGACTGACTGTCAGACTTTCGGGTGACTAAACTTAACGACTCAACGATCCACAAATGATAGCCGGGACCAAACGGCTTTCCGAGGCACGGAGGAACTCGGTGTGTTATCTCGGTAAAACCAGAAGCAGTATTTTTCAGAGAAAAAGGATTATGGACTTAACATTGTGTTATACAAAGTTGCAATCCGTAAAACTGGGAGCTTTGTATGCTGTAACCGACGGTTTAACAAATGGCAGCTTTTACAGCTTTTTAAAAGGTAGCGTAACATTTTAAAATTTTGAGGTGTTACTAACTACGGGCGCTTAACAAAGTTGTGAAAAGACGAAGCCAGTTTGCAACTTAATGTTATACCTACATGTGAAAGTAAATCTTTATATCCGATACCTTTTCACACCTTCTTCCTCGTTGACCAAGTCGTTCACTAATTACCAGGTACCCTATATATTTTATTTTTCTACAGGAGGTGTAAAAATTATAGTATGACCAGGACATACTGGTTTGACAAAATAGTATGACCACGAGGAAACATATATCCACTGGCACGACATTTTTTAAATTTTATTAGCCCAGACCTCCGCCACTTCCACTGCGTCACTACGGCGTCAAAGGTCACTACGGCTGCATGCGTTTTAGGCTAAGAGGGCAGGATAGGAGGTGGAGCATAGTTTGTGACACAGCTCTACAGCCACAACCCACAGGACCCCCACAAACCTTGGAGCCTGCACAGAATATGACATTGGATACTTTTGTATCCTCGTAGTGCAGCCCCGTGCGATAATATCAATTACCGGACTCCCATTGTGAAACCACTGGCATAAGCTTCCATATACCATACTTGAATCTCTGGTAGAGATTTTGATCAAATCTAAAAAACCTTTGCTTTTTCAATTCAACACCACAAATATCCATATTGCTCCAAAAATAAAACCGTATTAACGTTCCAATCTCACAAAGGGTTATAGGAACCTTTGTCAACAATACACCACACGATAATTTCGCAAACAGCCTTCCAATTATCATCCGCGCTGCGGTTCCGATAACTGTGTGATCATTTCGAACCTCTTTTGTGCCATACAACCAAGCTTGTATTATATTTTCATTGAAAAATAAAACCAAACTTAAGTACACAACCTCCGCTGAAAATCCTACTCTGTTTTGCTCAAGTTAAGGTTGGATTTTAGTTGGAAAGTGTAAGGGATTTAAGGCCTATTAATATTGGAAAGAGATGTGTGCAATAATAAAGTGTGTGGTAGAGAATAGTGTGAATCACGATGTGTGCATTATATTGGACAGTTCGTGATCGAGGCGGCGCGATGAGGAATATTGTGTGCATTCAGTGTAAGTGTACAAACATACGGGATATAATAGTAGCGACAGAGAAGTAAACGCTGCGCCAGAAGATATTTTAATTCATAACAATAGCCAAATTCACCCATCGGCTAATCCATCCAAATATATTCAAGTTTAAACGTGGAAGAATCGAATCTCAACTAGGGTATCTACGTGGAACTAGCTAAATAGGTTGCACGACAGGGTAAGGTAACTTTTTGACCTCGAGCTGGTCTAGCTGGGTATCAAGGAAATCCGTGATTTCCAGTAGGCATCAGATTAGTCCTAAATGATCTGATGCTTACTGGACCTCTTGATTCCTAAAGGAAAGATACGTAAGTTTGTAAGACTATGTTAAGAATGAAAAAAAAAAAAAAGAAAAGAAAGAAAATGTGTTTATTTGGCAAAAAATCCTTAAAAATTAACAAAACAGATTCAATTTAATTCAAATTAATAATGCCAAAAGAGCCTCAGCTCAGCAGAAAATAATAATAATAACTTTAAAAAAAATATATCAAGCAATAATAAATTAATAAATTAATTCCAGCTGTTACTGAATAATATGGTAAGAAAGGAGGTGTCTCATGAGATGACGAGAAACAGAGAAGTATGGAAGAGGAAGACAAGCTGCGCCGACCCCAAATGAATTGGGATAAGGGCAAGAGAATGATGACCTAAGTTTGTAAAAGATAGGCTTGGGACATTATAGGTCCTTTTAGCAGCTATTATTGACAAACCAAGGCACTCAGTGTGCACGTTCCCTTTCTATATGTTTCTATCAGCCGCCACAGTCGCCTTCGTGACGCGTCTCATTTGTGTAATAGCTACACTCGGTATTTGGCAAGAGATTGTGATAAACGCCTTAATTTATAAATAAAGGGTATTACACGGTCTCGAGTACACAAAGAAACAACTCGCAAAGTGACTCTGTAGACTTTTAGCAAAAAGACATTTTTACTATTGTGAAGACTACTTCCAGATGGATTCATCATCAGCCTATAATGTTCCCACTGGGATCAAGCCTCTCTAGGAGAGGGATGGGCTATAATCTACTGCGCGTCCCCAGTGCGGGTTGGTACATGTCACATGTCTTCGAATTTAATATGGATTAGATAGTGGTAACTAAAATAGACTGACCTATTATGGATCATTATCATTAACACTATTGTGCACGGATATTTACCTTGTATTATAGCATATTGTAGCATAACAACAAAAACACAACAAAAAGACAAAAAGGCTTGCAATAAATTGGGCATAAAACTGACACAATTACCGAAAAGGATGCCTCTTGGCTTTTATCATTATAAAAAAATCGACCTTCCATAAATATTCACACCTGCCACAATAAAGGATCAAGTCCAAATAAGCTAAACAATTAAAAACTCATGAATTACGTCAGTCCCTACCTCAATACAAATCGCATTGAACGCTAACACACACAAAAGTATATCAGACTAACTACGTAACAGCACAGTGTGCCAACATGCTTGGCTTAGCTCCAGATCTTCCAATCTCTGCCGCGTTGCGAAGTAGGTGCAGGTTTGTACCAGCAATTGATACGCAAGGGAAAGGTACCTACTAAGAAGAAATTGTAGCAATCGGTAGTTGCTTGTTAAGTTGTTTTATGTAGTTGCTATGTTTTGTAGTTGTACGACTTTGGCATGTTCAATTTAGCGTTCTAGTAGTTACTAACTTAGGAATTTAAGTTTATCAAAATTTAATTCCAACATTGTTGATATTACGGGAATATTCTGGATGAGACATGAGCTAAGAAATGCCTTGGGTGAAGTCGGTCTGTGGATGACGATTATGTTTTTTTTTTGACAAACGTTGCCCCACACTAGGAATTTCTCCTGTATCGTGGGTGCGTTTACAAACATATAAACTCACATACACAAACACCCAGACCCGGAACAACTATCTATAGGCCATACAAATATTTGTTCCGTGCGCGGATCGAAAACACGACACGCAGCGCAGCAGTCTGATCGCTCAGCCACTGCGCCAACCGTGTCGTCAAATATTTATTGAGACACTTTCAAATCTCTCAATCTGATAGATGTGGATAGAAATTCTAATCCATGACTTCTTATTTAATCATCATTTTTCTCATCGACAGCGTAAATAATGTAACGAAATTGTCATCAAGAAAAGCAATTACATCATGAGTATGAGTTATTATTACACCGCAGATTCAAAATTCCTCGTATCTTAAAATAAACCTTGATACCTTTTACACAGTCCTTTCCTTGTTCAAACCCTCTCGTCTGTTTCCTCCCGGCAAGTTTAATGTCGTCGATTCATCTTAAAACCTTTTTTTTATCTTTAACTCAAATTAAGTGTTTCTTTGATAATCATTTCTTAGAAATAACACTCTTTTGTATTTCCTTGTGCAGGTGTTTTCCTTATAATTGGCTGCAAATGTTACCTTGTGATGTCAGGAGTTTTAGAATTAGACTAAAGTTGAACCACCCTGTAGGGAAATACTCTTACTATTATACTAGTTTGCGAATAGAGTGTATAATCGTAGTACCGTAGTATGTTGTTATAAAATACGAACTTATGCCCGCAGCTACGCCTGTGTTGAGTCCGGTAATTATCCGTTGGGGTCAAACTACCGAGATAAAAAGTATCCTATGTGTTAATCCAACTTATGAACTACATATTTTATTATGTCTGCCAAATTTCACCTAAATCTGTTGAGTAACAAACATCCTACTACCCTCACAAACATTCGAATTTATAAATAACTAGCTGACCCACGCAACTTCGTCCGCATCACATAATATAGCTTATAACCTTTCTCGATAAATCGACTATCCAACATATTAAAATGAGTTAAATCGTACTCGTAACAAACAAAAAATCTTACCTTTCCTCTTTATAATACCTATTAGTTTAGATTGGCTTCGATTATATTATTAAAGTAACAATTACTATAGGTATCTCTTACTGTTTAATATTCAGTAACACCTTGTACTTGTAAACATTATCGTGCAGTAAATTTTTTGAATTTGAATTTCTCCGGAGCCCCCAGAGGCCAGAATCCCCACGTACCTACCGCACCGGACCGAATGACTGCCACGCGCTTAATTATTTTGTCGCCCGTATATTTTTACATTGCGATATCTTCTAAGATATTTGTTTAAACTGTATAGAGTAAAAGGCACAAATATTCTATATTAAATTTCCGTGCTAACAAACACATTTATATAGATAAATAGATTAATACCATATGGGTTAAATAAGCTTCGCAAAATATCATTATTTTTAACCTAACATTTAATTATTAAAAAATGGTTACAGTGAGTCAATCTTAAAAGATAAACATATGCTATCGCGGACTTTTTTTTAGAACTTTTAAAGGGGAACAATTCCTTCATACATGATATTTACGTAACTTAAACCGTTTTTGCAACGCACGCAACGGAAGCTCTCAAAAAGGAATATCTTTTCCCGTTTTTGCAACATTTTTCATTTATGCTCCGCTCCTATTGATCGTAGCGTGATGTTATATAGCCTAAAGCCTTCCTCGATAAATGGACTATCCAACACTAAAAGAATTTTTCAATTCCAACCAGTAGTTCCAGAGTTTACCCCGTTCAAACAAACAAACAAACAAACTCTTCAGCTTTATAATATTAGTATAGATAGTAGTAAGATTATCACAGAAGGATTCCTCGATCCATCTTCTAAAAACCCGATCCAGTTGCTTTTACACATTTGCGAGAAAGAGCCACAATCTGAAGCTTTAATTCTATCGCTGCCTGCTTCTGGGAATAAGCCTCTACCAAATTGCGCCAGAACACCATGTCTCCCTCCTTCCGCATCCAGTCTATCCCACCCACCTCATAAGGCTTGTATTCACGCCAATGACCTTGTGCATAGCTAACTACCCCTCTCGATCGTAGACACGGACTTCAAACAGACGCATTTTTTTCTCCCACGTGATTTTCATGTAGGTATGTATTGAAACGTATTTCAATCAACGCATTAATAATAATCACCGTGACAATAAATAATACGAAGGTATATGCAAAACGGCTAGTCCAAAAATAGTGTGATTTTAATATGTGAACAACCTTGACATTAGGCTAACGACGCCAATGCGATCGCGGATATTTCGAAGTGGTATTATTTTTTTGTATATTTTTGTCATCTGCGATACAATTATATGTGTATGTTTTGTTTTTGTTGTGACACAAGCAGACGTATTTTATCAAATGAATTTGATATTCTTTTTAAATTACTTTTTTCATGGCTGTTACTAGAGAAACGTAAATATAACATAACGCCTGTAATCCCCGAAGGGTTAGGCAGAGGTCTACCTATTAGTACACCCACATTTCGCCAGTTATGTTTAAGCCGTATGTAATAAGGGGCAAGCATATTGCCGACAACCACGCACGGATCCAGACTCCGTAGCTGCTGGTGAGAAATTCCTGATAGAAAATCCCAATGACTCTTTGCCCGACCTGTGAATCGAACTCAGGACCTTATGCACAGCAGTCACGCTTGCGACCACTAGACCAACGAGGCAGAAACATGAAATGATTCCTATTTATCGCATAATCTAAAGTTTATACAGCCGTAAGCCATATTTGACATTTCACAAAATTACTGATTTTCACGAACGATTTAGCACTGTTCCATTTATTATTACCATTCCTCTGCAAAGGTCAAAGAGTAAATGCTTTCCGTTCCCAATCAATATCCAATTTTCAATGGCGTAATATCCCAAAATTGTTTACATTTCCACCTGTTCATTTTCATGTACACTCGTCTACAAACAAAGATAAATAAACTACCTACGCGCATTGGCCTTCATACTTACGCGATACATTTATATGTATGTAAGTATTAAACGTAATACTCTAACGATTTTCCGGGTCATCAAACCTTGGTAAAAAATAAAAGTGCACGCAACAAGTTGTGGGCCTAAGGACCAACCTGATCGTAATGTTGTGTTTCGGTTTATTTTTTATGCTCAGAATAACTTATTGAGTAATTCGAGTAATATGCAGGATGGACGTTGAGGTTTGATCTTGTAGGATGATGTAGTACAAGGATTGCTTGGCTGCCATTGATAAAAACTAAAGATACGGTCGTCCGAACATTTGCTCGACGCGTTCGCCATACAGAGAATCGGTGTAGTCTGCTCGTTAACGTAACCTTGTATAAGCGGCGTGGTATTTTCGAGGTATAAAGAACATAAATAAAGCTTTAACAAAATTTACGACCGCACCCGAAGAGAACCGATCGTGGACTAGTTCACTTCGGCTTAGGAAAGACCGTTTTAGGACCAAGTTCGAGGCGTCATTGTAACATGCGGTACGCCCAGTCCTTACGCAGTAATATATAAGTCAATGTTGGCTGCATATTTTTGAGTGTGAAAAGCAGGAATTAAGGAACATGGAATCGGTCTGTATCCATGCTGGATCACTGGTTTCCTTTTTTTAACGGAAGCCCACTGGCTTATGATCAAAGACCATTCCACGATGGTGGAATACGGGTCAGCTCAGGTGATCGGTGATTATTATTTTATGAGTACCTATTGCTTGCGGCTTCACTCCTGTCATGTACGGAATATAACCCAAAATGTATCCTATAAAACTCGGTAATAATGTAGATTACCGTTAGTGACAAAATTTTAGAAATCGGATCTGTTGTTTTGAAGATTATCTCCTACATACAATCTTAAAAAAAGTGTCTTTATAATATTAGTATAGATCAGCCTGTGTTTGTCTACTTCAGGGCAAAGACCTCGCCCGTCGGGGCTGCGGGTTGTTGTGATACCGCGGCCTCGACATGAAGGGCTAAGAAGGAACATGGGTGGTTTTTAGTCAGTAGAAGTCTGACACTCCCTTTCGCTCTGCCCAAGAGCGGGTGGAGTTATTTGATGATTTAAAAAAAAAAGGGCAAAGACCTCCTTTTTCTCTTTCATCGTCTTTGTATTCCATCTTTAATGCCGTTTGGTGTTTTCAAGCACCCATGGTACAGTAGTCCCCGATCTCCTTATTAAAACTAAAATCATTGATTTATTCACAGATAACCTCTACGAATTGTTTCTATGGATTTATGTTATTCCAAAAAAATCTATACAGATTGTATTCAGCCAAGCTCGTGTATTTTCATTACATTTGACCTATCACTCTGACATATTCAGACATGTCGCTATCTTGTTCAGCTTTAGTAATATTAGCAGAAATATGTAACCTATTCAGATTAGAATAATTTATTAGTCATAAAAGCATTTTTTATGATCCCAGTTCTGTTATCGAAAACATGAATAATTTGGTACAAGTTTCACTCAATTGTTATCTGATGATAATGTATCTGTCAAAGGCTGGTAAATAAGCAGCTGTGATTGGTCTAGACTATTTGGAACAGTAAACTGTACCTTAAAAGGAGGCTATTGAGTTATCGGTCATGGGTTCAAAGCCATACTGGACTCGGAAAACACGTTAAGCCATTGGTTTGGTCATTTGTAGATCTTTGACAGTTGTTACAGCTAGTCAGTGGCAAGAAAATCTGCTAACCAGTACTACCAAGGCGGTACCGTATTACCCAGTAAGGTTCTAACTGGTTTATGAAGGTCAGATAACCAGTCAGTCCATGTAAAATACTGGCATTCAGCTGCATCCTATTTCTACTCCCACTTTATTTATGTGGAGACTACGATGGCTGACTGCTACACTGAAGAGCTGTTGTCCCACCAGTGCGTACATCGCAGGCTACTTACGCTTTTTCCGACGTTCACAATCATAACTCTGGAAAATTCTTACCATTATCAAATTATTCAATCACAACACATAACTGCATGTAATAAAGAAATAAAAAGCCACACAATGTACGCCCAGTGCACTTGGCGAAGGACGCTCTTGTCAATCATAGTAATGACAGTGTGCACATGCCGCCATCATAGACCGGACGTGACGTCAGAAGGACAGTGTTGTGGTATTGTTGTGGATGGAGGCTGACTGAAGAGAGAATTATTATGAGAAAATGATGTATAGCGAAAGAAAACTGAATTATTTGGCGCCAAAGCAATAAAACGGCGTACAAAAAAAATGTGAATAAATCTTAATTGAAATAAGAGATAATATACGTATTGTGTATCTCACGGCTGCGCCAGATAGGCCCGGAACACTGCCGAGCAGCTAGTGCCCAACGCTGGTGTTCTAGTGTACCTGAGACTACTTTTGCAACATGGAATCTGTTGACCATTGCCACCCTGAAGGAGAACTTTCAGGAATCTTTGTCTCTAGTGGATATGTAGTTCTGTAGTTATCCTTGCAAGTTAAGCTACTTAGAACGTTAAGCAGTAACGAAGGTTTTTTGGAACCGGTAATGGGCCTAGTGTGTGAAGAGATAATTATAATAAAAAAGTTATCTTAATTAGTTATTTTTTCGGAAGTAATTCGTCTGTATTATTAAGGGAAGTTATGGTGATGAGGAGCCTTGAAGTGTCTTGAAAAAGGTGTTAAATAGACTTGAATTTGGCACGTTTATGGTTTTAATGTACACACACACACAACACAACACACTATTTTGAGCAGTCGTGTTAAAAGAGATCGATTGTTTTGGCAATGACTGAACATAGCTCTTTCTAATGGTGCGTTTATTATGCAAATACATCAGTAAAGTTGGAATTAAAAGACTATCGAGGTCAAGACCGAAGGAACCTGAAGACGTTGCGTTGGAAGGCTTCTCACTAGGTGGACCGATGACCTGGTGAAGGTTGTGGTGATCCGCTGCATGCGAGACGCACGAGACCGGTCAATATGGCGACATTTGACGGCACGGTTGGCACAGTGGCTCAAGCAATGGACTGCTACGCTGCGTGTCGCGGGTTCGATCCCCGCACGGAACAAATATTTGTATGACCTACAGATAGTTTGGGTATTTGTGTATGTGACTTTAAATGTTTGTGAACGCACCCACGATACAGGAGAAATTGCTAGTGTGGCGCAACGTTTTTATAAAAAAAAAAAAAATATTGAGGTGGGGCCTACGTCTAGCAGTGGATATCTTTCAGCTGAAATGATGAGCAGGCCAATTCAGCAATCATAAATTATCCTAGGTAACATTAAAAAAGCAATCGTCAAATTGTGAATTCCGAAGCAAATCCGTAAAAACATCAGCGAGAATATTTAATAATACAAAAACTGTATTAGTTCAAATTCTACCAAAGGAAGGACTCGTGCAAAAAACATCCATTAATACAGTTACCTCAACAGATTGGAGCAAAAACGTCACTGACCTTAAAGTTATGTATTAAAACATGTAAACAGGAAAATAAATAATTAAAACGCTTGTGTTGTTATGTAATAATTGTCTGTTTTCACTTTTTGTTCGTGTTTTGTTCGCTTTAATAGTCTTTGTTTTTGTTTGTGCGGTGGACTTGTTGATGCACGAGTTTTGATTAAAAGTATTAGGGTCGTTTTTGGCCAGATTTTGGTGGCTAAGAGCCCAATTTGACTCCATGTTTGAGAAAGTTAAGTGCTCTTGTAAAGTGACTTCTAATGAAAACAGAAACTTCTACTGTTAGCCTGTGTCATCCCACAGCTGGGCAAAGGCGTCCCCCCACGACTTTCAAATTTTTCGATACATGGTTAATCTGGACCACTGGTCTCTGTCCAGCCGACCTGCTCCAGCGAGGTCTACTGCGTCGCCTTCTGGCTGTGGCAGGACTTCACAACGTCATCATCGTCATCAACTTATAATGTTCCCACTGCTGGGACACAGTCCTCATCTCTATGAGAGAAAATGGGCTATTAATTCCACCACGCGGGCCCAGTGCGGGTTGGTAGATGTCACATGTCTTCGAATTTGTGGTTCTGGGACATGCCGGTTTCCTTACAACGTGGTTATTTTAATATTGAAACAATTTTATCGTTTGCAGGAGTTATTTATTCTTTGGAAGTCTTTATACCAGTAAGGTTGCATTATTCTTTTAATTTTTTCATGATTTAGTATAAGAAAGTTGAGTTCTTGCATTTTACTATGCTTTCACGCCGTAATCAAACCGTCCTTTGGTAGTTAACAAATCGTCGTCGTATCATCGTTTCATTCAAATAGTAGTCACAGTTGTAACATTACATTGAACTCTTGAAATTATATTCCCACAACACGATATTGCATTCATGAATTCAATATGCGTTCAATATTGTTGACGATATTTTAAAGCGGCTTGAGAATGCAGGGATAACTTTTGTATAACGCTTTCCGATAGGAAAATGTGAAGGATTTTCATATTTGAGACATATTTCTATATGTGAATTTATTTTTATGACGATCTATAAATCTGACTTGATTTCTTTCACATTACATTCGTATTACCTAGCACGCAATGGCACACTGTTGCTGTTCGTGTTTTTGACGTGACAACGTCTTATAAATTGGTTTGCCGGGTGACACTTCAAGAAACTGCGTTACGCTCCGCTCACGTTATGCGCTAACAATGAGAGCGAGTGAGAGGCACGCGTCCAGAGCGAGAGAGAGAGAGTGAGAGAGATAGGCATACACACCGGTTCATGTCTTGCGCTTCTATTTTCGTTGTCACGTAAAACTTTCGCCCGTATACCGACTTTACAGGCAACCAATTTTTAATCATTTATTTACCTTTCAGAAATGTCATGAAAAAATGGACTGTCAAGTTTAATGGTGATTCAGGATGGTCATGCCTTGATATTTAGCAAAAGTAGATTAACCTGCCTTTTTTATTTCACCTTGGGCAGATTTTCTGATATAACCTATGTCTAATCGAAACCCAAAAAGTTTAAAAATCCCAAAATATGGTTGGAAATCGCGGCTGCGGGTTGTTCGAAAGAGATACCGCGGCCTCGGCACAAAGGGCTATGAAGGAACATGGGTGGTTTTTAGTCAGTAGAAGTCTGACACTCCTGACACACAGTGGGAGGAGTCATTTGATGATTTGATTTCCCAAACTCCAAAAAAAAAAAGAAAAGGTTGGAAGTCGCGCGAACTAACCCACAAAATCAAAACGTCTATAGCTGTATGAACGATTTTGTTTCAAGGGTGTACTCCAATACAGTTCACTATCCAATAACTGCACATAGAACACAAACTTTACTTTCTACACCAGATCAGGCACACTTATCTGTTCATAAGGTGCAACATTACCCAAGCGGTTACAAAACGGTCCCGACACGTGTGAGCGATGGCGTGCTCTGCTGAGATAGTAAAGCGCAACAACCATAGTGAGCGGAACGAAACTAGTTCGTTCAGCCTAGCTCATCATCATCTCATGTTACTTAAATGAAGCTAGTTTAGTTCTAGTCGCGCAAACAAACTCCTCAAAACTGAAAACTTGACTTGTTTCTTTGCGCGATAAAATCCGGAATGAGGGAATTCGCCAAAAAAGAGGGTCACCGACTTAGCTCTCAGAATATACAAGTTAAAGTGCCAATGGGCAGGCCACATCTTAAAACGCACGAAACCGAAAGACGCAACGTTGGCTAAAGTTGCGGGTTACCGGTGAATGCAACCCGCAGGTTGCTGTTTGTTGTGGCGTTCTATGGGGGAGGTCTTTGTTCAACAGTGGACCTCTTCTGGCTGATGATGATGAGGTTCAGTGTACACGCGCGGGAGACTCCCGCCTCCCGCCGAGAGTCGCTCTTGACCTTCGCGAGAGTACCGGCTCTTCGTTTCGCTGTGACCCCCATCTCGCAAGCTCTCATCAATAGCGTAGTTTAGCTCCGACAGCACCATGAGCGAAGCTAAGCGAACTTAGTTTCGTTTCGCTCCGTTTCCAATGTGACCTGCGCTTGAGAGATGGTGCACTGCGCTACGTTAGTAAAGTGGGGTCTATAAAGTACACTCCTTTGTACAATTTATGTGTTCTTGTCTAAAGATATGAAGGTAAGAAATGAATGAATGCTTCTTGCAGTGGTGATAGAATAGAATATAATAGAATAATAATAATAATAGAATCTAAGCCACGGACCCATTTATTTAATAAGTATCAGGCTTGATTTGTAAACATAAAATATTATTTTGATGTCTATCATTTACATACATGCAATATACTACAGATACATAAAATACCAGTGTCTGTTTATTATTAAAAAATAAAAGCATTTTACTGAATGCATCTGACAATATAAACGGTAGTAAATAAAAAAAACAACGTTTATTTTTAACCGTTTTTTCTCTCTAATCTCGCGAAGGTCGCGGTAGTAATTAATGGAATAAAAATTACCGTGGAACGGCATCACATTCAAAGCAGATCATCTATGACCCCTTCTCAATAAATAAATGCAAAACTCTAAAAGAGGAACTCGAAAAGAGTGATTGTTGTCATAAAGAACGTAGGTCTGGAATGAAAACAATAAGTACATGAGCCGTCACAGGTGCACAAGCAAAAAGAACATTTTAAAGCAGTGGTGATCCAGTGGTTGCGGCCCCGACTTAGGTACAGTAAGCCGTGGGATCGAACCCAGGCAGGCGCATTACATTCTGTAATTAATTTCATCACCGCTGCACTCAAAACGGTGAAGGAAAACAGTGTGAGGAAACCGGCATGTCTTAGAACCTTAAAATTTGAAGACATGTTACATCTACCAACCCACCGTGGTGGATTATTATGATCCACCACTGCTGTAATAGCCCATCCCTCTCCTAGAGAGGAGGCCTGAGTCCCTGCAGTGGGAACATTATAGGCTGATGATGAGTGCGGGTTGGTCGAGTTTTTTGGTACTAAGACATGCCGATTTCCTTACGATGTTTTCCTTCACCGTTTTGAGAGCAGGCGGTGATGAAATAAATTACACAAAATAATGCGCCTGCCTGCGTTCGAACCCACGTAGAACCCGCTACTACTGGGCCTAGCATTACTTAACAACGATAAATGATTTAATTCAAGAATTTTATGAAGTAGTTAACCACAATTCGATAATTACCTTTCAAACTAACAAGGAAATAGTAAACGACAATAATATTAACATAACATTGAACACACGACGGAAATCTAGTTCGGCAAGTTGATACCTATCTCGGCGTCGCTCGATATCGAAAGTAAATAATGAAATAACGAGTGGTAGTGCCGCACGAGTCCGCACGACATACGTCCATTCTGAGTTATTGTAAAGCTGCACTAGGTAGGGCTGGCTGGTTGCAAGTTTAGGAATTGGGAGCATAGTTCGTTAATTTGGAACTTAATAGTTTATTTTTAACCGACTTCTAAAAAGGACGAGGTTCTCAATTAGTCTGTATGTTTCTTTTTTTTTGTATGTTTGTTATTCGTTTCCTTATTTTAGGGTTCCGTATTACTAAATCTCCGATGTCCGTCTGTCTGTCAACGGTCTGTCTCATGTTCTATAATAGACGAAAACATATTAAAAATTAAGGGGGCGCTCCGCGCCGGTACTGCGGGATGTTCGAAAGAGATACCGCGGCCTCGACACAAAGAGCTAAGAAGGAACATGGATGGTTTTTATTCAGTAGAAGTCGGACACTCCCTACCGCTCTGCCCAGAGTGGGAGGAGTCATTTGATGATTTCCCACGCTCCAAAAAAAAAGGGGAACCAACGGGACCCTATTTTGAAGCCTCCGCTGTCCGTCTGTCTGTCAGCGGGCTGTATCTCATGATCTAGACAGTCAAACGTTTCACAGTTTTATATTTTTTTATTTATCTTAAATGGGCCTTTTCTCAAATGTGTTTTTATGTTGCCACAACAACAAATCATTAAAATAAAGGGGCTCCTGTACTACAATGCTACGGAACCCTTTATGAGCGAGACTTGCACTTGGCCGTTTTTTTATGTCAAAATAAAGCAATCAAGTACCAATTCGTGTTCTCAATAGTAAATAACCTTTTTTCCTTGATTAAGATTAAGTTTCCTTGTTGATCTGGTATGTGGTATGTGATACAGAGAAATGAGGAAAATGTAGTGAGAATAACATTAAGTATGAATAGGCTATCGGAAGTCCAAAAAACGTTGAATGGATTGGAATGCGGTGTTGTTAAAACCCTTTTTACTCATCCAGGCCTATTCTGGCAAAAGAACCGGTATTCTGTATAAACATTTACGTGTAATTGAATTGTTTAAAATATACTGAAAAAAATACAACGCAATTTCGATGTGAGCGTACAAAAAACACAATGTTGATTTTTCTGAAATATTCCCCTGATGGATATGTGGTTTGTAATAACTTTTTGTGCTGCAGCCAACGTTGGCTAAAGGTCAGTTACAAAAGTGGTTTAACTGCGCTGAAAATACATTGTTTTCGAGATGTAAAACACTTTCAGGCGGACGATTGTATAAGTTGTAGATATTCCATTTTGCAGTTTTTGCACTTTACCCACATACACCACACTTTTCTTAACGGATTTACCGCTAAACGTTTTTAAGGCATCATTTTGTCATCATAAAACTAATTAAATTCTTCAACGATGAGTTAAATATACATAGATAAGTTTAAAATTGGAACTTATAAAGATTAATATTTGCATCCATGAACTTCTAAAAGTAAATACCCCAAGTTTATCTAAAGTTATAAATAACTTTCTAAATCTGTAGCAACCCTAGTTAAGTGTGGGGGTGTGTATTCGATTTTCGGAGGCGTTTGCATTTCTTTTGTGGTCCGTCAGACCGAGATATTATAAGTTATGGCGAGTGAGCTAAGAACTAGCGTTTTAAATACGGCTAGATTTTGATATTAGTCGGAAAACAAAATTATTGTGCAATATTGGTTTTGGCAATGTGAATGAGTGATTTGCAAATTTTTCACTGCAGTGACTTGCAATTTTTATTACCTACTTACATTATGTATTCGTGATGTTACATAACATACCGTATTTGCTTCATCATCAGCTTACAGTAGTTGTCCACTGCTACACTGGACATAGGCCTCTTGAATCACCCTTCTTTCAACAAATTTTCAGCAACTTTTATCAGCAGAAGACCGGTTCCTGGATTTCCATCATGAACACGTCTACCCCAACCGTTATCAATTCTACGTCCAAAATGGTTTGCTCATTTCACCTTCTGCTATCTTAACTTTTCTCATTATAAGTAATTCTAACCATGCAATACCTTAAAAGCAACCTTAAGCTTTATTCATCATCATCATCAACAACAACCTGACTTCACCCACTGCTGCGTACTTATAGGCCTCTCTTTGTCTTGAGCCAGCCTCATCCAGGAAGCTTTATTACCATTTTTTAATCGACTTCCAAAATGGAGGAGGTTCTCAATTCGTCTGTACGTATTTTTTTTTCTTGTATCTTTGTTATAGGATATCTCCGTCATTAATGAACTGATTTTCAAAAGTCTTATTGTATTCGATATAGTATACTCCCAAGGTGGTCCCATTGTCACCAAGTCAGAATCTGATGATGGGATCCCAGGGAAATCCAGGGCAACCCTCAATTTTTTTTTCTTTGTTCTAAATCTGTACAAAAATTGCTACGTATCTGTAGAGTAAGTAATAAGGCTTGCCAGTGCAACCCTACACTGGTGTTAGCTAAGCCGATCGCCTTTCACGGAACTGCGCACAAGGCCGCGCGTCGCGTGCGCAGGCGCCGGCAGCCGCCACACCGCCCCGTACAGCCGCGCGCCGCTCTCCCCCGCGCATTCTGCGCTCGCGTACCGCGTTGACACAACACTTTTTGTTTGTTATCGTCTAAAATCTCTAAATGAAAGGATTTTTCCGAAAAGAAATCCTGCTGCCAATGATGTCATTGATCACGAAATACCTATTATCTAATACAAAGCGATTGGCGATTGGCTCATTATGTAAAAACTAGAATGTTAATTGTGATTTTAGGTTCTGATACTGAGACTATAAATGTCTCGAATTCGACTGAACGTGATCAATATAACAGAATCCAGTGTTCAAGAACTATCAGTGTCATTATTGTGACGGAATATTGGCACGGTTCTTGAATAGAGGCCTGAACTCCACAGTAGCAGAGACAAATGCAGACCTGAGAAGATGTGTGGGAATCGACCTCACACTGGATGAAATAAACATCGCGTGTCTCGTCTCTCCTGTGCTTGGTCGTCACTTGAACTTCCCTTCTTTGCTCTGCTCGTCTGCTCTTCGGTGGAGTCCGAAAATGCCCTGATCCCGTTCGTTTCAATGGTGACATTAGACTTTTAGTTAGTTAAACGTCTGTTTACAACGTTTAGATAAATTACCAAAGCAGATCAATTCGAAAATAGACTGTCTTCGCAAATAGACTTTGGTCCTAAATAATGCTGACTTCTTAACTGCTCTTCGCTTTTGATAGTATTTTTACTTCAAACCTATGCTGTTGCCCTTGAAATAGAAAACAAATTATTAGAGAAACTATAATACCGCTAACCTTCTAAACAAATGTTTGTTCTACATAAGCCTGATAACCGCAGCCTAGATAAAAACGAACCGATTATTGTAACTACAGCGTAAACCACAATCATCCGACCACACATAATCTGAAGTGAAAACATCCCATATACCGCCATATCTACGTGCCTTTATTTTAAAATTATTTCTATTGAAACATTTTCCAGTACTATCAACCACACATCAGTGGTCAGTGGTAAGTTTTGAGCCCTAGTACAGTGGTCCCCATAATTATCTAAGTAGAAATGCTGTTACATGAAAATATTGTAAGACCAAACCTTTTTTAAAAGAGTAACCAAGAATTGTTTTGCCGGTTCTTCGTCAAAGGATAAAAATATTTTTAATTTTTGGTAACACCTGAAGTCATGGTGAAAATACATATATCAATGATTCTTTATGGTTTTCTCGTAAATTAACTACTATTACCGATAGGGCTATCTTAATGTTTTCGTTTTGAAGTAAATCTTACTAAAAATCTATCTATCTAAGCATGATTTTACACGATCAAATTCAGCATTGCCTCAACCGTTGACACCGAACCGTTCGGGATTCTTTCTTTGAAACTTTATACTGCAACTCTCATATTTTACTAGAATTGTAACAGTATCGTCTCACTTTGGGATAAGCAAGAGATTCATTAGAGAATCGATATAAAAATATTAATTGTACTGAAGCTGCTTTTTCACTGAACATAACATCACGGCTGTAATCGCGATTATACATTTAAGTCCCATTTAATAGGGGGCGAGCCTATTGTCATCAACCAGGCACAAAATCCAGACTCCGTGGCTGCTACTGAGAAGTTCCAGATGGAAAAACCCTATAACACTATGCACGACCCGGGAATCGAACCCAGGACCTCATGCTCAGCAGTCACATTTGCGACCATTAGACCAACGAGGCAGTCTTTACGAAAACTACGAATAAAAATGCTCGGTGGAAGTCAAGAAAGAAAGAAAGAAAATTTTGTTTATTTGGCAAAAAATCCTTAAAAATTAACAAAACAAATTCAATTATTATTAATTAATTATTATTTATTTTTATTGTTTAGTTTTCTCATACACGTGCAGTCAACAGTACATAGCGATCGACAAGTACGCAGGTGACGGGGGCTATTACCGCGTCCACAACCGTGACACTGCCAAGGTCGAACGTTGTCGACGACATTCGATATATTTCGTGTAATCGACAGTTGTTTACGTAATTGGAGTTGACGTTGTCGGATGCGGTTCGTGATTGCTACTTTCACGTGTGTGTTTTTTTGTGAGTTTTGATTGACGTTTTGCAATCTCATGATTTGTATTTTGTGGGCGTAATGATAGTTTCAATTGTGAACTTACAGGAATAGTGTGATAAGTAATGATAACGTTTGATACTTGTCCTTTAGCTCGTATGTTAACAGCCAATTTTCAGGGTTCGGTCGATCTTCAGTAATTAAGACTAGGGCTCTTTGGCAAATTGATCCCACTCAGATGGGACCCGCGGGATGAATCTATCAATTGCATTATTTATATTACTTTTCTTTAGTCGATTGGACCCGCTGTCAAAGATGAAAAGAAATTAGTTGTTCCGTGAATGGGTGATCACCACTCATTACATACTGAGTTTCCTCTGAGCTTCAAAAAGCACGATATGCACAGAAAGTCAGTGGTCTGAAAGTATCCAGTACTAGCTGCGTTGTGGAGATCAGGTAAGCTGTCGCTCCAATCTCCATATAAAGTACAAAGTATGTTTGTGTGTGTGTGTGTGTGAACTAGCATCTCTGCCTATCGTACGATTAGTTATAAATAAAAATAGCCGATTCACTATGATTTGCATAATTGAAAGTAATTATTACTTCTATACTTTTTGTTGCCTGTGTCTGCCAAGCAAATCCTAAACGGAATATCTTTACCAATAATATAAGGGTAATTTCATTGTAAATAAATTACTTAATTTTGTTTACTCATTACAGTATCCAGTGACCTAATACAGTAAATAACTTAATAATTAAATAATTTGTTGATAATTGGCTGATTGAACCATAACGTTCAGCCTTCATCGCCTCAAATAATAACTAACGATTAACTTCACGTGTTCTAAAGTGTTACTAGAAACTGTATTTCATGTTGTTTCATATTATTTTTTTTTCTGAAATAATAATTGTGATTATTATGTTTGATTTAGAGATATGTGAAACCCCGCGGCCTAACCAAAGCGATCGGTCGCGTGAATAACCATTCACGCGACCATTCATTCATTCATTTGTTCGGAAAAATTGGAAAAACTGTCGGTCGGCGCGCAATACTAGCGACGGTGACGTGTAGGTTTGCATTGCATGACTTTCGCTTTGGTATGGACACGATCTAAAAGCTTTTTATTAGTTTTCTCAGAATTACTAAATCTATCTAATGTTTTTGCGTAATAAGTGCGAAATTGAAATTTGTTTACATGTTAAAAACATTCTTTGTGTTTGTTCTAATGTAATAAATAACCGAGTTTAATTAATTTAGGTAAATAAATAAATGAACAAATTATTTTTAGTATAAAAAATGTTAAATATTGATTAGAAATCTATTGTCCAAATAGTTATAGTATTAGAAGCCATATCGCCTGTGATACAGGTTTATCCTAGTACAGGCATCGAAAATTTGTTATACCTACATTATTTCTAAGATTTACATTACTGTATTTTACCAATTTAAACTTTTGAATAAAATTTATTATTATTATTATTATTCCCTTTATTTATTTCTAAACAAACTTTATACATTTTTAAATATTTCTTATAAAAACAATAAAACAAACATTTAAAAATATAAAAAATTGTAGCCCACCGGTATCGGGAACAGGGTCCAAGCTACCGGCGGTCAGGGCTCCAAAGAAAGGAACCTCCTAACGATACGAGCCGTGTCCAGGAGTACCGCTTTCTGCATCAAGCCCTTGATCCAGCCGTCTAACGAGAGCCTCCTCAGGTGTTGGTCGAGGCTCTTGGCAATTAAGCCATTGGCTGTAACGACTATCGGCACAATGATCGCTGAGTCCACATCCCACATGTCGACAACCTCGCGAGCCAAGTCAAGATATTTGATTTGCTTATCTTTCTCGGCTTTCACGAGGTTCTCGTCATGCGGGACGGTTATGTCAACAATCATTGCGCGCCGCTCTGATCGATCCACCACCACTATATCAGGCTTATTAGCTATAATAGTCCTGTCAGTGATGATGGATTGATCCCAGTACAGTGTGATACTGCCATTTTCGAGAACTGGGTCGGGCACATACCTGTAGTACGGCACTTCCGATTCCACAAGGTTGTATTTTAGAGCAAGTTGCTGATGGATAATCCTGGCTACAAGGTTGTGTCTATGCAAGTATTCTCCGTTAGCCAGACGAGAACACCCGGAGATAATGTGACGGATTGATTCGCCCGGACGGTGGCATGCCCGACATATGTCAACCGTACCGTCCTTCACAATAAATCTCCGGTAGTTATTCGTCATCATAACTTCATCCATAATTGCACAGACAAAACCTTCGGTTTCTCCGAAGAGTTCCCCTGAACGTAGCCAGGCTACGGACGCCAAGAAGTCTACATCAGGCCCGTGTAGGGCCCGGAAAAAGCGTCCGTGAAGCTCTTTACTCTGCCATACCTCCATGCGTTCATTCACTTCCGTGGGATATACAGTCTCATAACCGAAGAACGTGGGTGATGCATTCGATATGTCGTCAACAATGTACGGACCCGCCTATCCAGGGCGTCTAGCTCTGTTTGAGTCCATTTGAGTATGCCGAAAGAGTACATCAAAACCGGCATGACCCAACCGTTGAAGGCACGCACCTTATTTCCGCCTGATAAAAGACTATTAAATACTTTTCTCAGGCGGCCAAAGAAACGCTCCCTCAACGATTGTTTCATGTCAGCAACATTGATGCCCAGCGCTTCCGACATACCCAAATACTTATAGGTTTCGGTTGCTGAGAGGGATCTAAGATTTATGGAATCCGTAAGCTGGGTTCCCACAGATTCCACAATCTCCCCTCGCTTGACATGCATGACCGCACATTTGTCCACACCGAATTCCATCCTGATGGCGCTACTGAAAGCTTCAGTGACCTTCAGTAGCTCCATCAGTTGCAAATCGTTGGGTGCAAAGAGTTTCAGGTCATCCATGTAAAGGAGGTGAGATATAACTTGACCACCTCTCTTTAACCGATAGCCTAGACCTGAATCCTCCAGCAGCGTGCTAAGAGGATTCAAGGCTAAGCAGAACCAAAGTGGACTCAAACTGTCGCCCTGAAATATACCTCGCTCTATCCTTATCGGCTCGCTATTCCTCTGGATCTGCCGACATCCTGGATAGCGAAGGACTGTCCTCCATTGCCCCATACACGACATCAGGAAGGTGCGCAGGGTTGCATCAATTTTATATAACTCTAGCACCCTCATGAGCCATGTATGTGGCACCGAGTCATAGGCCTTCTTATAGTCTATCCAACATGTCGACAGATCCTTTCGGGAACGGCGAACCTGTTGGCTAATGGCCATATCAATGAGGAGTAGCTCCTTAGTACCACGGGACCCGTTCCTACATCCATTTTGAGAAGCGGACATAACAGAATTTTCGCTAATATGTTTGGTAATTTTAGCTCTCAAAATGGAGGTAAGAACTTTATAGACCGTTGGAAGACACGTAATCGGTCTATAATTTTTGGGTTCCGCAGTACTACCTGATTTATGGAGCAGGTGGGTTATTCCAGTCGTCAGGAACTCTGGTAGCGACCCTGACTCTAAGGTGGACTGGAATAGGGCTGCCAAGCAAGCATGCGATCTTGAGAACCATTTAATCCAGAAGTTGTGCAGTCCGTCCGGCCCTGGTGATTTCCAATTAGGCAACGGACGAACTGCACAACCTACATCTTGGGGGCTGATCGTAATTGCCCCCATTTCTGTTATTGGTTCGCACGCTCGCTCGACGTCCCGAGTCCATTCACCCTCGGTATGACTGACAGGCACCGACCAGATGTTACGCCAAAATGAACACATGGCGCTATCATCCGGTAGGCACGCGTCAGCCACACCTTGGTCCGGTCGCTCCCATGCTCTGTAAACCCACCTTTCATCGCTTTGGAAGGTGCGATTTAGAGTGTACCTTTCCACCCGACGCTTATACCTACGAATACGGTTTGCCCATGCATACACTTTCTGCTTCCAGAAGTCGATGCGCTCTGTGATACGAGACATATAGTCTCGAGGACTAATATCAGTCCCCGCAAATGCCCGTCTCACAAAGCGCATCACTCGAGGGCGATTGTTGCCCTCCCGGAAGCAGATTAGTTTGCCGATGAGCGCTCTGGCCCCAGCAATGCGTCGTTCAATCCTGCACTGCCAAGCCGGTACGGCTGGTTTCGGTCGAGTAGCCTTGTCATCCGAAAATTTGACATGAGCTACACGACATGCCGTTACAGCCGCGCAATACAGGATTGAATGAGCATCACTGAGGGTTTCGCAGTTATCAAAATAACTTGACAACTGCGAATCCAGAACAGCCACCAGCGCCCTATTTCTGTTATGCATGGGCAAACGAGGTAAGCGTGGTCTAAGTTCGGGCGTCATGAACCGATACTCTCGGATCGCACCCTCCAAAGTACTCCTCATCTCCTCACTGCACCGGGTACTTACATCAGTAACCATGTCACCACTCACGTCGTTTTCGCGAGTATGTGTTGTGGTAGACTGTGGTGGCACCACAGCCTGCGACGGCGTAGTAATGACATGGCTACTCTGTATTTCAGTCCGCAAGCGATCAAGTACGGTGTCATCCAACATATGATTACGCTGGATGACTCGCACCTGATCCGACAGTCGTTGTGCCGATACGTTGACAGCCGGCTCAAGCACCTGAAACAGAGAAAGCATCCGAACACGGTACGCGGTCAGGTTGTTTCCTCCCTCTGTAGCCCCATAGTATGAGCGCATGACATTTTCATTAATGGATTGCGTCCATCGCATGCGCTGCACACTTCCGCCGGGAGCTGGGACCCTATCAGAAGCCGGTGGGCCTCGAGGTCCTAAGCCGTCCGGCGGCCGGCGTCCTCTTCGTCGACGAACTGGTGTTGGCGTCGGGGACGGAGAGAAATACTCGTCGCTCGAGCTCGACGCGACTGCCGCGGTCGGTGTCACAGCACTCACGGTGATACTGGGTTCCGGCGGCGGCGAGGCGGAGCTGAGCGACGAGCCCGGAGTTCGTATACGTGCAAGTAGAGCGGCAGCTGCTCTCGTTATCATCGTCTTTTTCTTCTCATCATAATGTTATTGTATTGTATTTATGTATTTTCAAAAAAAATTTCGTGGTTGGCGTACATGACAGACGTCATTGTCATTGTCGAAACAGTTTTTTCAGTTTTTCTATTGTTGTTATAGGTAATTGTTGTATTTTTGATCATTTACTTTCAAATAATATGCCCAAACTGTTATTAAATCACTTTTGTAAAGGTTTGTATTTAAATAAATATTTATATTCAAAAAAAATATGCGATGATACGAATTAGACGATGCTTGACATACGGGGTTATTATTATTATTATTATCCATGTCTAAGGGCCGTAGGGCGTCAAAAAACTATAATCTTTTATTTTATTATTATTTCTAGGAAAAATTGATTATGTGAGCAGATACCTCTGGTCATGTTGTGGTATTTATTAGTAATTGTGATTATTATTTGTTTCCAAGTAACTTATTAATAGAACATTAACTACTTATACATATAACAATACATTGTTGGCGACGGTTTTTATATTAATTACGGTGTTTATTTCTGACTTAGCGATGACCTATCTACCTACCCGCCTAGCCCGAAAATCAGACGGTCAGTCTGACCCAGTACCTTGGTTGTAGAAGTCAGATAGTTGCTCCATGTAAATACTGGTTCGACAACACTGGTCTACCTCAATATTGTTGGGGTAAAAGCTAGGCAGATGATAATCTAATTCGTCAAAAATAAACTACATTTGTATGTAAGGGTCCGCCGGTGTCAAACTACCGGTGATTAAGGCTCTAAAGGCAGGAACATCCACACAGTGCGGGCAGTATGAAGGAGTACTGCCTTCTGATTCAGGCCCTTGATCCAACCGCTGCGAGACAGAAAAAGATAGATGTTCGCCGAGGTTAGGCTATTATTCATTACGCTACGATCCTCAGGAGCTAAGTGGTGAATGAAACCGCGGGAAACAGCTAATAACTTTCATGATAAATGACAGTGCTCCAAAATTGCGCAACCCACAAGTCAATATCGCACACAATGCATTCAAACATGGAAATAAACTAAAAATCACGCGATACAAAAAAACTACGCAAATTGTAAAGCAAACGTTATTATTTTGTTGGAAACACAATAGTTTGCTCAAATAATGGTGATTCTGTACAAATAGTGTTCGTTATTATCGTGACTCGCTAATCGGCGTGTTTGTCGACTGATTCTCATAATTGGAGCCTCCGTATTGACGGTGTATTGTGGTGAGGAATAAGGATATTGTGTTGGATTTGGGGATACAGAATTAGTGTTAAAAGTGGACTAGAATAGGGGAAATACTTAGCAAACACGCTGGATGTTTGGTATTGGTCTTTCATAACTGTCCTCCAAGAGAACAGGGAGTGGAAATTATGTTTTTCCTACTCCTCCGCTATTCTTTTCTGATTAATTTCGTTGCGGGATCCAAGACAGTTAAATCGTTTCTCTGGGACTTCGTCGAGCTTCATTGTCTCGGCGCTTTTCTTGTGGTCGCCACTGTTGATTCTGGCTTACAGAGGTTACAGTGGTTTGGGAATAGTGTGGCGGGCTTGCCCCATTTATTATTTTGTCCTCCAAGAGAGGAGGCCTGAATCCCTGCAGTGAGAACATTATAGGCCGATGATGATGATGAACGGTCACACATATTGTGTTTCCCCAAAAGAACCACCATTATTCATAATACATAACATCACGCCTGTCTTCTTCTTAGCGTGTCGATGGCAATCTAAATTGTGTTGGCCCAGAATTGAGCTACTAGTTTGGCGCTTTCGGCAGCGTCCATCAGTTGTAAACCCGGGGGAATGAGAATAAGTGGGTGTACCATTAAGAACACCTCTGCCAAACTCTTCGGGAATTACAGGTATGTTTTAAATTACTTTCTTTAAGTAAAGTTAACAAAAGACTTATGTATAGAGAGACAGAGGAAGCTAAAATATTTGTATTGCACAACACTTGCAATATTATCATTGTTATTGCAAGCGTAATATAATGTTATAACTTTGAAAGTCATGTAGTTCAATATAAAACAACATGCCAAACCACATCCCATTAACCCAATACGCATCAACTGGTTTAAAAAACCAGCTCTCATTGAAGTAAACCGCTTTATCTATTTTTTTGACAGTACCTACATTAAAAAACCTAATCCTTCAATTTATAGATTAGTTATGATTTGACAAGCTGTCTAACAGTACTATCAGCTTTTAACTATGTTTTAATAAAACATGATAATAATGTTTTTGTTTAGTCATTGGTATCAAACATGTACACACCATTATTTTTTTCAATTCTTGTGTTGTGAAAAGCGCAAAAAAGGCCGTTCTCTCTATGTTTTTTTAAGATAATTAGGCTATTACGTTCCCACAACTAGGAGACATACCTCCTTCCTTCCTCATCAAACTAGCTTTTTCAGTATAATATGGCCTCGCTTTGGTTAGGTTACTTTTAAAATGAGAGATATTGGTTATGTACTCGATTGGTCGTCGTGCGTACCATGCAGGTCCAGATGGATTTTGATGAAGGTAAAAAAAACCTTATATTAGTTGTGAAGAGCAGCTGCCAGTCATATTAACAAACATCAGTATCAGCGTATAACGATTAACCCTATTTTATAAATTAGTCAAGCAACTAATAAACCCCGCACTCCACCGGATGCCGGACGCGACCAACTTGCCACACAATTATAACCCACTTAAGTGTCCCAATAACAATTACCCCAATCTTGGCAACTTCTCACAAACTTGTCCTACTATAGATGGCGCCACAATCAATAGAACCTGTTGCGAAGGGTGTGGGAATGATCCACTGACCTCAAACAACACCTCCCCAAACCAAAAACAACTTTACCTAACTAAATCTAAAGAACAAATTCCATTGGGATTTTTCTTAAGAATATCTGTCAAATAATTGACAGGCAATTTTGTACTATGTGGCGGAGAAAATAGAGCTGGTTTTGGATTGGAGGATTGTTATCTTAATGTGAATAAATAGGAGACGTCTGGAAAGAAAATTGTTCTGATATGGCGGCTAGGACATTCGGAGTCCCGTGGGTCTGGGACCTCCGTCTTGTTTGTTAGCGCACTTGTGTCTCAATTAGGAGTTAATAAAATCGAGAGTGGCTTTACGTTTCCTACTTTATTTTTGTAATTTGAACAGTAAAACTGTTGGCAGAAAATTCCGTGTTGGGTTTAAAAGGAAGTGTTACTTGGTTAAAATGTGAGGAATTCAGAAGTTTTTGAAAGAATTTGTTTTGGATTAGGATGATTTTGTGGCACAGTATTGTGACAGTACCAACATCACTACATATTATAAAACAAATTCCTCTCCACCGCGTCTCTCTCTCTGCTCTGTTCGCGATTAACCTAAAACTACTGCACCGATTTTCATGTGGTTTTCACCAATGGATAGAGTGGTTCTCGAGGAAGGGGTTAGATAGTTTACTGACATCCACGCGGGTGAAGTTGCGGGCTTAAGCTAGACTAATATTAAAATTCACGGTTCATCATCACGGTTTGTGTGATCGGTTGGTAAAAATGAGAATAGATCCTAAAGATTTTGATTAGGTTGAAAGTACAGTAAGTTAGTTGATAGTATGGCATAGCAGAACCTTAACTGAATCTTTCATATTATAATGATAAGCCATAAATCAATTAACATTTTTACTGCTGCTGATACCACCGATCTTCAAGTTTTATTTTCTACGGAACCCCTACTTAAGTTTGCGTCTCAGGGGATTTTAAGAAGGTTTAGTTTTCTTTTTATTCTGTCCTCGGACACAAGTGGCGACCGCGCCTTTGTTAACAGACAGTGTTCGTTTTTAAAAATAGTTTCTTTTTTCAAATAGTAGTGCTTAGCGAGGTCTAAGCCTTTTGAGCTTTCTTGCTATATTTTAAGCATGTCTCAGGGGAATGTTTCAAATTAAGCATATTAGTTGAAAGATGTAACACGGCGACCGCGGCACTCGAAGCTGCAACACTGAGAAATTAGCTTAATCTGTTTTTTTCCCTGAAAAATATCATCGTGCGTACGACTACTGTTGGACATAGGTTTCCTCCAATTGCCACGTTGAAACTAACCCTTCAAGAAGTCGTCAACGCATTACATATATATGTACATCAAACTAAGTATACCCCTACGCAAAAATTATTGCTGGGAAACGACTTTTTTTTTAGAGGTCTAAACTTAAAACATTCATCAACAAGTCATGGAGGTAATTTAAGTAATGTTATAACCGGAAAAAATTGTATTAAGAAAAAACAGCGGAAATGAAAAAAAGCAAAATATCCTGCACCCAGGTATGGTCTAGAACAAAAAAATGAGCGCAGTTATGGGGACAGCAAGTGTCTTTCGGCTTCATTAAGGTTACTTTTACACCCTTTATTTGCTTCTGGTATCCAGCAGATTCCTACGGTCTTCACAATGTGGTCAACCCAGATTGTGGTAGGCCCTCCAATTCTGCGCCTTTCAGCACGTGATCTCGCTTTTTGACCCTTAAACACCATCCCATCGGGCACCCGTTCTCTGAGTAATATGCCCTGCCTACTGACTTGGTACTTGGCAATCCTTTTTTTTTTTTTTGGCGGGTGGAATATCATCAAATAACCCCTCCCGCTCTTGGGTAGAGCGAAAGGGAGTGTTAGACTTCTACTGACTAAAAACCACCCATGTTCCTTCTTAGCCCTTCATGTTGAGGCCGCGGTATCTCTTGCGAACAACCCGCAGCCCCGACGGGGACTTGGCAATCCTTGACTTACGTCGGTTACCGTGGATATTGGCTAACTGCGCATCTCTTCATTCTACATTCCACGCAGATAAATCCCAAGGTCTATTAGCTTTTGATATAACTCTCAGTCTGTTAATGAGGCTCATTGTAAGCGACTGAAACGAAATTCACACGAAACTCTGCTGAAGTCGTGACATGTCACCATGCCTCTTGCTCTAGTAGTCTACTTTGTTTGGCAACTAGATAGCGTGAGGGTCCTTCAAGGTCTCGCTCACTGTCCGTCCGTCCTATGGTGACGACAGGCCGTGTCAACGGCGCGTTCGTGTTCCACGCGCGCCTCAAAGAGATGTCAGCAACATTGCAAGGGCCGACGCCTGTCGGGTCTGCGGGTTGTTAGAAAGAGATACCGCGTCCCCGAACACAAAGGGCTAAGAAGGAATATGGGTGGTTTTTAGTCAGCAGAAGTCTTACAGAACACTTAGACCAGGGAAATATGCATAGTCGAATAAAAAGTGTACATTTAAGCGCAGTATAGTGTTATTTATCATACAATTAGCGCTTTTTTTTTAAAAGAAAACGTTGCCCCACACTAGGAATTTCTCCTGTATCGTGGGTGCGTTTACAAACATTCAAAGTCACATACACAAACACACCCAGACCCGAAACAACTATCTGTAGGCCATATAAATATTTGTTCCGTGCGGGGATCGAACCCGCGACACGTAGCGCAGCAGTCAACTGCTTGAGCCACTGCGCCAACCGTGTACCCGTGTAACCATGTGCTTTTAAGAAAACTATCCCTAGAATATATTTAACAGTTGCAAATAATGATAATGTTCAATTCAAATGTTTAGTAACGAGCTACCCGATCTAGGTTTATTTAAGCCGGTGTTTCAGGTCATCACTTTGAATATCACCATAATGACCTACTGAAACTTATACTCGGCAGTCGGTGAAGGAAGACTGTCAGTGATGATATGATCCCGTCGGGGCTGCGGGTTGTTCGCAAGAGATACCGCGACCTCGACATGAAGGGCTAAGAAGGAACATGGGTGGTTTTTAGTCAGTAGAAGTCTGACATTCCCTTTCGCTCTGCCCAAGAGCGGGAGGGGTTATTTGATGATTTTCCACTCAACATGAAAAAAAAAAAAGGTTCTCTTAAAATGTTAGATCATTCAGTTATTGTTTCAAGTTATGAAAAAGTCGTTTACTGAAAAATTACAGGAAAAACACAAGTTCTTAACATTAACTTATGCAAGGGCAAGGTTAAAAACTCTTTCATAACAACTTTAAGTTTTACGGAGGCAGGCAGGAAGGGATAAGGTGAGGGTTGTATTCCAAGAAACTGAAACAAAGGCGGGTTGTTCTCCCGTCGGGGCTGCGGGTTGTTTGCAAGAGATACCGCGGCCTCGACATGAAGGGCTAAGAAGGAACATGGGTGGTTTTTAGTCAGTAGAAGTCTGACATTCCCTTTAGCTCTGCCCAAGAGCGGGAGGGTTGGTTATTTGATGATTTTCCACCCCCCAAAAAAAAAAAAAAAGGCGGGTTGTTCTTAGAAAAATGACAAGCCGAGATTTTCTATTTTCCTAGCTTCTACTTGATAAACAAGATAATGTTGACGCCTCCTAATACATATATTCGTAAAAGTACTACGCTCTCAAAAGAACATGATTATCACATCACACTAATATTATAAAGGCGAAAGTTTGTGTGTTAGTGTGTATGTTTGTTACTCTTTCACACAAAAACTACTGAACGGATTTGGATAAAATTTGGTACACAGATAGTTTATAACCTTAATTAATACATAGGATAGTTTTTATCCCGATTTTATCTTTCCGTGGGATAATTTTCGAGTCGTAGCGGGCGAAACCGCTGGCATTACCTAGTATAACATAACATCACGCCTGTAATCCCTGGGGGGTTAGGCAGAGGTGTACTCATTATTACCTACACCCACATTTAGCCAGTAATATCAGTATGTAATTGTGTGTATATAGTAAAATATGTTTATCTTCCTCGGTTGTTGATGAAATTGGCAAAGGAAAGTCCCATGTAATAGAAAATAGCCTCTCACCATGAACTGGGCACAAAGTCCATGGCGACTACTGATAAATTCTTCATGGGAAAAAACCATTACCACATTACCCAACCCGGAAATCGAACCCAGGACCTTATGCTCAGCGGTCGCGCTTGCGACCACTATACCAACGAAGCCCTCATTAATGAACAAGGACATGTTTTGAAACATATTTTAATGTGGAATGTGGCAAAAATCATAAAACCGAATAATTATAACGTTGATTATGTGTGTCGTTAATTACTTGAATTTAGCACAGTCCCAATTAAGATCCTTTCGGTTATAATAACTGTGGGTACCTCGAAATTAATAGTCTTTAGAAGATATAATCTAATTCTATCTAAAGCCCGATCAATATTATTTCATTAGCTTTCGGCTTTTGTGTTCTATATTTATGGATAAAATAAATTATATTCAATTTAGTTTCAGAAGGCTGATGTATGAAACTTAAAGTACTCAACCTAAATTATCACCATTTGGTGGCAAACATTAGAAACAACATTAAGTTTGTGAGGACGTATTAATGTATGGGTGGATGCATGTTTGTTACTAACTTCTTCACGCAAATCCTTTTTTTTTGGAGTGTGTGAAATTATCAAATGACTCCTCCCGCTCGCTAGAAAGTATCGGACTTCTACTGACTAAAAACCACCCATGTTCCTTCTTAGCCCTTTGTGTCGAGGCCGCGGTATCTCTTTAGAACAACCCGCAGCGGACAGGAGTACGTACGACCTCGTGGGACAATCACCAGCATAAGTTAGTTATTCAATATATTCGGTTTAAGTAGTTTGTATCAGCGATACAATCTGGAACTAGGCCCGCAGTGTGTGCAAACATTTCCGTGACGAAGTGCTTCAGACAAAATCCTAGACCCAAGTCTTGTTTCAATTCTTGCTTAACCATTTGTATGGCAGCATTATCTCCGATATTAATGTTTCATTGGATAACTAAGTGGTTGTGAAAGCGTGATCATTGAGCAGTCGTGTTAGAGTGATTTCATTAATACTGAACTAATGAATACAGTGTTTATTATGTGGATGACTGTCACACTAAAACGTCATTACGTCACTTTAAGGATTTTGTTTTTTGATGAAAGTCTTAGGATGTACGTTGTAATTTTTTTTTACAGTGATTTCATAAATATATATATGTCACATACGTATATAGCTTAGTGTTTATTAAGTGGATGACTGTCACACCAAAGCGTCATTTTTTTTTTATTTTCGGGCATTTTTCGCAAAATAATGACTAGAAATGTTACTTACATAAAGTTATTATATCATAAAGTTATTGGCTCATTAAAATAATGCACTTATTACACGGTATGTAATCCGTAACAAATTAAGTGTAACTAATAACATAATAATACTTATTTATGTAAGGAATAATAATAACTTTATTTTCCTACTAGTAACCTATTTTCATTAATTGTTACTGATCGCATTGATTAGCAATTTGTATTAATTTAACCTATAATTATTTAGTATAAGCAAAAAAAATGCATTTACGATGGCTATATACTATGTGTAATAATATAAATCATGGTTCGTTTAGAGAATAGATATTTTGTAACTCCTGATAAATAAAGAAAAGTCATTGAAATTAGGTACGCTAAATTGTGTTGCCTCATTGTTTAAGTTTAAGGAAACCTAAGCATTGTTTGTTTTTGAATTAAAGACCTGAATGGTGACTGATTGATTAGGAAATAGTTTACTTAGGTTTTAAGATTGAACTTTTTTTAGTAACAATAGCAAATAGTTTAAGGCCGTGAAGTGAAAAATGGCTGTTACAGGTTTATATTGCACCCTGTCGAGGCTGCGGGTTGTTCGCAAGGGATACCGCGGCCTCGACATGAAGGGCTAAGAAGGAACATGGGTGGTTTTTAGTCAGTAGAAGTCTGACACTCCCTTTCGCTCTGCCCAAGAGCGGGAGGGGTTATTTGATGATTTCCAGTCTAACCAAATGGAGTTGAAAATCATTTTTTTACATGGTGCTACCCGAACATCTGCCTACTTGATTCCCACACCCAGTAACTAATAAAAACGATAATTATCCCTTTCGAACGTTGTATTATATTGGGAAATAATATCTTAAATAAAAATACCCCTTTTCTTTATTTTACAAATAATAGGGACAAATAAGAAAATAGTAATCTGATTACAGTGCGAGCAATACGTCAATACTTAAAAGGCCGTTTATCAAATAAAATAGAAACGTAAACTTATGATACTCTACGACTATAAATAAAGAATCCAATTTCAAAGAACTGCCATATAAATACTTGGAATTGTAATCATTTGTTGCGTTCTAATCGTATACTGTTAACATTTTTATTACATTGTTATTTTATCTTTTACCTTTTTTAGACTCACTTATTACAGTAATTATGATATCGACTAGCTGTAAGTTTATTTTTCCACTCTGCCATTTAATTTTATTTCTTATTTTTATGCGGACTGAGGTACAATTTAATTTCCGCCCCTTAACAGTACCTACCTTTTCTTTTTGTATTTTTGCAGAGTTATATTAATTTAATGATTGTGTTAGAAATTGTAGTGAAAGAATAAAACAAAAGGAAATTACTCCTAGGTTGCAGCTGTCTTATAAAGAACGTTTACAGTAATTTTTTTAGCACGTGATTGATCTTGTTTATTTTTCAATATAATTCACAAATGTTTACTAGCAACGGCCCTGTGTTTACATCATTTATACTTTCTCTACTTCCACTTTCAAACCAGTCAATCTAAATACTTAATGTTAAAGGATGAAACAGCATTACTTTTCGGTGTAAAGACGGCTCAAATATTACAACTACAACTTGTAGTGCTGTATCGATCTAAGTTGTTTTACAATTTCATACTTTCCGATTTCATTAATTATTCAATATATTCATGCAATAAATCATAAATATCGTGTCGGGTCCGTATCGATGTCGCATCGCTAGCAAGGTCATTTAATTAGCATATAATTGGCTTCTTTTCACACATCCGTGAATGATTTTAAGTAAAGATAGTTTTTAGACAGACAACTCGTAAAAATGGTAACGTTATTTTAGCAGTTCTATTTTTAATTTTTACGGTAAAATAGGAATAATCGCGAATTGTATGTACTGGTTCATAATCCGATTTGGTGTTAATTAATTCTTAAAGTATTTGAAAATTTAAAATAACATGTTCATTTGTGTAAACAACAAGTACAAGTAATTCAAAATCTGTCCAAATTCGTCGTTAGGTTCGGTGTAAAAGCAGGTCTGGTTGGAATGGTGTACCAAACCTAAACATTTGTGATATTAAAAGTTATAAGAAATTACGAAATCGACAACAAAAACTTTCGAATGGAGTTATTAACTTGGAAAATTTTCCTGAACACGTGTTTCTTAATTATTGGCGCTCGTAGTTTCCTAAGAAAATCTTAATTATGAACCTAAAGTTTTCCATAAAACGTGCGGTGTAATTTCGTAATACTACGACGAATTTTTAAATACGTTTACTAACAAAATTGTAATTGCATTTATATTCAAATAAATTGCCGGTGTCCTCTTTCGGCTGAAATGATGAAATGTTACAAAAGGAAGAAGCAGTTTTAACAATATCATCATCTTCTCTTTCTATTTAAACTGATCACAAGTGCATTTTGTGGAAGATATTCCACTCCAGGACCTGTTTCTAAACTCGTGACATTTAATTTTATGTAATACTAATAATAGTTCACACGAATATAATTCTAATTGATTACCTACTTAGTACCATCCCAATGACAAATCCCTAATCTTTATTAATGTCATCGAAAATATTACTCTTTAGCGTCCACCGAACTGATTGCCAAACAATAATGTTTCTTGGAGCCTTGTTAATAGAGTAGCATGTGGATACAGCAACTGATTTTGAAAAATATTACAGGTGTACTAAAACACATACACACTTTGCGTCCTCCAAAACAACTGTCAAACAATTATGTTTCTTCGAGCTTTGGAATTAGAGTGTCGGGTGGATTTAGTGACTGTTAAAGTAATGTTTGTTTGTAACCTGTTGCGTAAAATGTGAAGGACCAAGACGACCGCTCTCCGTCTCAAAGTTCTTTACTAAAGGGCGTTGGTTTATTAGTATTTTACGGCGCTATATAACAGTTAGTACAGTCACGTGTTAGGATTAATAAAACGAAGTAAAAGCAAATTCGCTAAAAACCTTCAATTAAAAATGTTTTTGGTCGTAGGTACAAAAGACCCGTTATACATTTCACTGTCCTAAGGAGGTAGGCGCGTCATGTACTGACTGTAGTAAATGCGGTTATATACCTCTTTGTGAGTAGCTGTAGATGATATTGGAGCCGATGGGTTGACCCTCCCGTCGGGGCTGCGGGTTGTTCGCAAGAGATACCGCGGCCTCAGCGCAAGGGCCAAGAAGGAACATGGGTGGTTTTTAGTCAGTAGAAGTCTGATACTCCCTTTCGCTCTACCCAAGAGCGGGAGGGGTTATTCGATGATTTTCCACCCACCAAAAAAAAAGAGAAAAGGGTTTGACCCTAGGTGCTAGAAGACTCGCCGGGTTTCTGGGTACCCTGCGAAGATACTTCCATCAGGAAGCGTCTTGTTTCTCCCGGCCTCACTTCATCATGCCATCTGCCGAGGGCAATCTATACTTTTGCCTAAGTATAGATTGCCCTCGATAGATGGCATGACTCATGCCACACTCACAGGATAACTCATGTCCAGGTGGGAGATTCTGGGGATAGAATGGAATGCTCTATCTTGCCACATCTGTAACTTTACCTACCCAATGCTGAAGGTAATCAGGCCTTGAAACATTGACCATACGATATGCAGCATTTTATATGACTTATTAAATCTTAATCGCTACTACCACGACAAACGTCGGTTAGCTTAGTTTTTCTTTAGATCTCTCTAAAAGTGTTTTTTTATATGACAACGATGAGATATCTTCAGCATTGTTATTTTTCTGGGCTTTGTTGTCTCAGTGCCATTCCGGTGGTCACCATTGTTGATTCAGGTTTACAGAAATTTGGGAAAACTGTGGCGGGTTTGTCCCAAAATTAAAATTGTAAAGCGAGGTCCTAGTGGAATAACTGAAAAACTCGGACACCAGATTACACACACGATAAACCAAAAAAGTCTTCGTTTCAATCAATATTCATATTAGGAGAAAATTCACATGTTATTGCCCGTGACTGTACTCATAAGTAGTACTAACCTACACTTCAGGTAAAGGTTTCGATTGTGTCGCACGATATAATTCATAAACTGCCGCACTCAGAGAGCGTTAATGATTACTTAGGCCATCACTTAGTAAAGGTTTTGACAGTTTTGTCATACAAAAGTATGTCAAAATCTTACTTAGTGCCGGCTTAAATAATCATTAAATATCTCTGAGTACCGCAGAAAGGTCGGCTAACAGGGATGTTTACTGACTAAAAAAATATGATTCTAATTAGTCCGTCTGTTAGATTATCAAAAAATATTGGATACGTATTTTTTGTTTTATCAAATCAATAAAAATTGACGAAGATAAAACGCGTCAAAGATTTGAGTCGTGACGTCACACGAGTTTTCAAAGCACTGTTTCGTCTTCATTGTTTGTTTACGTGAAAAAAGAAAAAAATACGTGTCAAATATTTTTTGGAAATCTATCTGACAGACTAATTAGATATTTTGTCAGTTTATGACATTATAAATCAGAATAATACAACAATAAAATTAACAAAGAATATTCACGTTTCAACAAATTTAAAACACTCATTACAATAAACAAAAATAAATAATTAGGTTATACCATCCTCACTGCCGCACTCAGAGAGCTTTAATGATTACTTAGGCCATCACTTAGTAAAGGTTTTGACAGTTTTGTCATACAATAGTATGTCAAACCTTTACTAAGTGACGGCTTAAGTAATCATTAAATATCTCTGAGTACCGCAGTAAGTAACCCATGACTAATCAACCGTTTAATTCAAACATCGATTAACATCTGTTAATCTTCTACTAAAACCTCCAAATAAGGTGTTACGGGCACTTCAATATTTAAATACTTTTAACCTTAGTTGATGTGTGGGTGATTGGTCGAAATAAGCGTACGAATTGTATAATTTGTTACATATTGAACACTGGTAAAGCAAGTGACATTTGACGTGGGATCTAAACAGCTGCCTAATATGCTAATGTAGGATTTGTCATTTAGATCGTATTTATTAAGTGTTATTTTGATTATCACCTGGGAGTGGCGTGTTTAGTATCCTTGGTTTGGTTCTAAAGTTCGACAACTGAGCTGAGAAACGATGTCCTTAAATAAGTTGTAATGACTTCGAATAACTTACAACTTAGTAACTATCAGGATATGCCTAGTAAGGCTTAATTGCCAACCAAACAGTTTTGACCGGCTTTCAACTTGATACTGGAGAATATCTAGGTACTATTAACGGGTTTCATAAATATTTGTCAACTAACCAGGAACCAGAGTTTAACCTGTAATATTGTGCCACTCGTCCAAAAAATGGAAAATGTCGTGAGAAAAGTTTTGAGTATGAATGTGGCGGGGTATAAGAGTAGAGTATTCAAAGAAACGATGAATGGACTGTTTATAGGATGATATGGCAAAAAAGGAGGTATTTGATGAGATGACTAGTAAGGAAGAAGAAGACCATGCTACGCCGACCCCAAATAAATTGGGATAAGATCAAGATAATATAAGACGGCACGGTTGGCGCAGTGGCTCAAGCAATGGACTGCTGCGCTGCGTGTCGCGGGTCGATCCCCGCACGGAACAAATATTTGTATGGCCTACAGATAGTTGTTCCGGGTCTAGGTATTTGTGTATGTGAGCTTAAATGTTTGTGAACGCACCCACGATACAGGAGAAAATCCTAGTGTGGGGCAACGTTATTTAAAAAAAAAAATGCTGATTATGATTGTGCGACTCGTCCAAAGGCTGACAGCAACAAGTCATAAATCTACGCAGAATTTCTAGCCATGATAATTCTTTAAAAAATAATATAGAACAAATTTGTTTACTCCGCCTTTACTTTCAAGAATATTTTTTCCCGTCTAGCCAATTTCCATAGCTTCTTTTACTAAACAAATTATGAAGTCAGCGATGAATAATAAGCTGAAGCTGAGTTGTCTTGTATTCTGCGCATGCCCGACTTGGTTTCCATGAACTTTAATTAACGTAAACCACCGAATCTTTGCATTGACTTTTAAGTGGATTCAAGTATTCATTGAACAGTTTCGAATTTTTGAAGTAGAAATTTAAGAGAGGCTAAGATGGGTGAAGGAGGCTGAAAATAGACCGTGCTTTTGTTTCTGTGAGGTTTTGTTAATTAGTCTCAAACCGAAAGTATAGAAACAGGAACTAGACCAGTTTTGGTTTGTTTTCTTCTTGAAGTTTAACCACTCCTTGCGAGTTACGTGACGTATCACTATCTACAACACCGCGGTATCACGTCTATAAAGAGGTTTGAACTTTTTTGTATGGAAGTTGGCATATCGACCCACCGCCATTTTGTTTTTTTTTTAAATCACGGCCCACGATTAAATTTATATTTATGGGTAGGGGAGACCTAGACGAACAAAAAATGTTTTGTATGATGGTACCCCAAAGTGTCACGTTATGGAAATATTTGAAGATAAAGATGACGAAGATAAAGACGACGAAGACCTTTTACGTGTCTATAGGCGTTGATTATTATTGTAACAGTTTATTGAAAGAGAGTAGGTACATTACATACAACTAGGAGCACGAAAAAACTATTCTTTGACATAAAATAGCGTTTCATTGCAATGCGAAGCGATTTTCTCGGGCGCATAATAATAATCAACCTGGGAACGATTATTTGGATACAATTTAACGCTTAAACACGTAATAAGTCTATTTTTAATCATCATCATCATCATCATCATTTCGTTTTTGTCGATCTTTACCTTCAAATAGCTCGGTAACGTGACACTTTGGGGTACCATGTTACTGGACATTTTTTGTTCGTCTAAATGTCCTCTATCCACACAATCATACCACTTTCAACGTGGGCCACGATTTCGAAAAAAAAAAACAAAATGGCGGGCAGGTTGATATATTGGTTCTATCCCCTTTGACAGTTTCAAATAACTTGATGTAGGTACTAGCGTATCTAATAAAACAGTTATTATTTTTGTTTGTGTAATCAAAATACGATTGTGGCAGATTGGTTACAAAGTTAATAGTCTTAACAAGGTTTTTTTTTGTTTCAGGTAATTTTGGGGTCTTAAGGAAGTTCTAGATGACATCGACCATGTGTGTTATGTAACTAGTGGGTAAGTAATGGTCTTGCAAAAATCGTCACTTTGGCATCCAAGGCCTATGTTTTGCAGTAATCATTGAAATGCCGTAAGTACTAACTAGCGTAGTGACATAGCGTAGCATTAACCTACTTACCCACTTACTGCCGCACTCAGAGTGCTTTAATGATTACTTAAGCCGTCCCTTAGTAAAGGTTTTGACAGTTTTGTCATATAAAAGTATGTCAAATCTTTACTAAGTGACGGTTTAAGTTATCATTAAATATCTCTGAGTACCGCAGATAATTATCATCCTCTTCTGCTCATCCCAATTTGATTGTGGTCGAGTCAGTTTTATCTTCTCCTGTATCTCTAACAACCGTTATTGTATTCGACCACCACCTTTCATAGTAGTAGCAGACTCGGATTCTTTATTTGTGCCCGGTTGATGGAAATAGGCTCGCATCCTATAACGTAAGACTTAAAGATAACTGGCTAAATATGGATGAACTATAAGATACACCTCTGCCTTACCCTTCTGGGATTACATTCGTGGTGTTATTTTCTAGTAATAATAAAATATTTTATTCAACCCATTCATAGTCATTTTGGCCTTCCTCTATACTCATACTCGAAACTTTCATGATTAAACGTCGCTCCTTTCTCTGTAAACAATGCCGAGGTATGTCATTAATAGCCAAAGTAACTTTAATTATATCAACACTTTGAAGTCTTCCTCTTCTTAGCGTATCGATGGCAAAAAGTTCAGATGTGTATAGCCCGAAACTCCGCTGCGTCCGCATCGTGTCGTTTTTATATGGCAGTCGTGTAAAAAAGAACAAGAAATATTTGTCTGTGTCTGGATTAGATTTCACCAAATCGTTATTAGGACTAACACTAGACTGACAGTATTCTTCTACACTACGATAAACACACTAAAGTAAATAAAATAAATCCAACTCTTATTGTTAAATTTGCTCAAATATCTTTCACTTCAGCAGAATCTACTGAAACCGACTGAAACTAGAAAAATCTTATTTTTGAAACATGTCAGTATCTTTAGACAAGCTGAACTGAAAGCATAAAACGAAATATCTGATAGTTTTCTGCGAGAATATTGAAGTCTGCTGAGCAATATAGGTGGCAAGATAGTTACGTGTTTCTGAGGTTTAAATCTGAAGAGTGAACTACACTTCATTCGACTTCGGTAGCGTTTCAAACCAATATAAATATTGACTTTTTTTTTGTATTTTTTTAAAACGTTGCCCCACACTAGGAATTTCTCCTGTATCGTGGGTGCGTTCACAAACATATAAAGTCACATACACAAATACCCAGACCCGAAACAACTATCTGCAGGAAATACAAATATTTGTTCCGTGCGGGGATCGAACCCGCGACACGCAAAAATCCATCCGCATTTTCAGTGATCATAGTGCTTGCAACAGCGTCGAAACATCGGGAACTCGATAGAACAGTAAACATGGTAAATATCCCATTTTACTTTTACATATCTTAAGTTCCATTGTACATTAATACAATTATCATCTTTATAATCAAACAAACATTTTATGACATCTAAATCAATAATATTCTAGTATCATTACATACTCACATAATCCTTAAGATTTATTATAAACTAGCGGACCTGCAGACGTCGTCCTGCCCGGAAAGCAGCGCCACCTACCGGCTCCAATTGTGAATCTAAACCATTCTCGAATCCACTGGAACACACACAAGAAAAATCATCCAAATCGGTCTAGCCGTTTAGGAGGAGTTCAGTGACATACACACGTACAGTAGAATTATATATGTAAAGATATATCACTTTAGTGTCCAGTTGTGCATATAACTAATTATTCAAAACCTAGTGACAAGTATACATACATACATAAACTCACGCCCTTTTCCCATGGGGGTAGGCAGAAACAACAGAACGCCACTTGCTACGATCCTTACATACTCCTTTTGCCTCGTCCACATTCATACATCTGGTCATACACGCACGCCGGTTACGAGTACTACGCACCTGTCCTTTCAGAAGAACGGCACCAATATGATCAGTGTATGTCTTTCTAGGGCGTCCCCTCCCGGCATTACCACTCACATCTGCCTTGTAAATACCTTTTGTTAATCGCCTTTCATTCATCCTTTCCACATGACCGAACCAAGTATAATTTACATGTATTAATAAATCTAGCAGTACAAAGTAATTGCGACGGCCAATCTGGCCAGTTTTGTAAGGTAACTCGCAATAAGTTTGTTCAAGTACTAATAACTGTATGGAAATTGCAAAACATGTTAGGAAACTTTGCCTATATTTTAATATAATACGTGCGTAATTTTCTGGCATATTTGTGTAGTTATTTACAGGTTGTATGACATGTTGAAGAGCATGTTGCTAGATAATAAAAAAAAACTATTTTTGCACAAAAAACAACCGACTTCAAAAACACCAAAAAGTGAAAAATTAACTTCAGAAGAAAAATCAGCTTCTGAAGTCGGTGACATTTGTTTGTTTGATTTCGTTTTTTTGCCACCGACTTCAGAAGCTGATTTTTCTTCTAAAGTTAATTTTTCACTTTTTGGTGTTTTTGAAGTCGATTGTTTTTTGTGCAAAAAAGTTTTTTTTTATTTTTTCATTTTTAGATTGTAATATCCTATACAAATATTTACAAAAAATGTTCATAAAATGAAAAGTACTGGGCCAAACTATATTAAAATTTTATGGGACCAAATGGCAACTATTTCGCATCAAACGGAAAAAGAATCACGTAAATCGGATCATAAATCTTAGCGTAATCGGTGTACATACATAAAAAAAACAAACCGATCGAATTGAGAACCTCCTCCTTTTGGGAAGTCGGTTAAAAGCAGCTGGGATTAATCTTTGCGTCCCTTCCATTCCGAGTTGCCTCCGTGTCTCGGAAAGCACGTCAATCGTTCGTCCCGGCTGTAATTTGAAGATCTCTGTCTAGTAGTCAGTGGCCCGAAAACCAGTCTTACTAAGGAGTAATTACCCAATATTAATCGGGTTGTTGAGGTCAGATAGGCAGTCCATTTAGCTGTATCCGGCAGATGATGACTAGTTGTATGACATGTTAATAATACTTGTTTACAAATTGTCTTCAAGAGAGGAATGCGAGAGGAGGCTTACAACAAAACGTAACACACCTAAACGTATTCTTCGTTTTCTTCGTCAGCTCAATGTTTAATTTCAATCGAAGGTTGACTAAAACAACCATAATCAAAGACAACCATTTCAAAAAAGGTTTCCACACCATTTTATACAAAATAACATCCAGAATGCACAATATTGTAAAGACGAAACAATGACCAGGTTATGGTTATGTAGGTTTCATTTTACTTTCCATTATTTTCCAAGTGATCAGGCAGCATGCCCTTTGCGTAAAGTATTCAATAGATTGAATACCAACCACAAAATAGCTAGTAAACAGAATCTACTGTCCATTATTTATCTAGCAACAAGTCCAATAGGCCTAAAACCACACAAATGTCTAACGAAACATCAATAACTACACGCATGCATGCACGTATGCCAAATTATTGTAATGTTAACCTTTGCAGTTGCGTTACCGTACTTAACACACATACCCGCTGTAATTAAGTGAATGTATGATTTGTAGCATAAAACTTACTATGTTGCTGATATTTGTAATACTCGGATACTACTGAACATATTTGTAGGCTTTTGATTCCCACCGGGGCTGCGGGACTGATTGAAAGAGATACCGCAGTCCCGGAAAATAAACGGCTGGAAAGGTTCATGGGTTGGTTGTAGTCAGTACAAGTCTGATTCTCCCTTTCGCTTCGCTTATACTTTTCTTATTTGACATTGTAATTTAATTAATATTTTTCCTTTAGCGTCCTGAGTTTAATTTGACAGTTTTATTTTATTGTAACCTATTGACATTTGTAAATTAATTTCGTGGGTTGCTGTTGTTTTCTTTTTTGTTTGAAAATTGATATTCAGGGAATTTGTAATTTAGTTATTATTTTTATTTCACATTTGTATTTTAATTATTAGTTTTCTTTGACATTTGTAATTTAATTAGTATTTTTAGTTGACGTTGTAGATAAGTAATTTGACATTTAGACATTTAATTATTGCAATTTAATAGTTTTGTTGAAATTTACTGCTATTGTCACAAAATTTGCATGCCTTAGTTTAGTAGGCGGAATATGAAGAACTAATGTGTACCTATGTTATAAAATCTGTAAAATACCATATTTCAGGCAAATAAATGAATCTAATCTAATCTAATCGCCCAGAGCGGAAGGTGCCATAAGATGATTTCCCTACCATCCGCAAAAATAGACTTAATCTGCTCTCGTTTCTCGGATGACCAGAGATACATAGACAATGCAAGGGCACCACTTCGCGTGCGACGGTTTAAGTATTATACAGCGACATCTATCGCAACACATGCGAACTAATTTGGCGAATCCTACATCGCGCTATCAACTTTATCCGCGACATTAGCCTATATAGAAAATCCCGACTTACATCATGTCGGGAAGTTAGCCCTCTAGACACAACACCCGTCTGGTCGGAGGTTCCTCCCTTTACTATGAGGGATGAGGAACTTTACACCCTGTTCCTCATCCCCCCAAACTTAGCGTGGCTTCTGACGCAGCAAGCTAATTTGTCTCAAATAATAATGTTACAACCAGGAACGACCTGATCTCCAAGCTTACTTATATAGCCGGTGTGCATACTATTTAGTGCAGCGTTTCTTTATTAAAAAAGTTTTCTCTCACATTCAAAATTGATCCAAGAATAATGAATGAAGTGGCTAGCTACCGCAATTAACAAACTATCTTCCGTTTAAACTTAGACGCGCTCATCTTGATAAAATTTACACCTTTCCTGGTTTCTTTGTAATTAAAATGAGTCTTGAAATTACCCGTAACTAAGTGATTTCTGGGTTCGGAGCTGGTAGCTAGATAATGACATTCGTTCGTATCAATCTTCAAGTTAAGCCGCGCTTGCCTGTGGTGGTCTGTGGAAGGATGACCACGCATTACATACCGAGATTCCTCCGTGCCTCTGAAAGCACGATAACCCGATAGTCCTGTCGCCGAGTCTGACAGTTTAGGAGGTCAGATTATGAAGTCATCATAGAAAGAAAGAAAAAAATATTTATTTGTCGCAGAAACATATCGAGCACACAAAGAGATACACAGGAAAAAAAAGCAATACACATACAACGCATAACAAATATTAAAAAATACAATAAGCAGGGATAATAAAAAATGAATTGCACGTCGTGGCTGCGACAAACAGGTTACCACTCAGCATGGTGCTGGGCTATGGGGACCTACAGCACAGCGCTGGTTTTCAGTGGTCACCCGTGAAAAAACGTACGAAAGCCCAGACAGCTTTAATATTAGGTATATAACGTTAGAAAATAAAATAAACAGTGCTTGAAATATAAAAGTAAGACTACAATAATCCCCGTCGGGGCTGCGGGTTGTTCGCAAGAGATACCGCGGCCTTGACATAAAGGGCTAAGAAGAAACATGGGTGGTTTATAGTCAGTAGAAGTCTGACACTCCCTTTCGCTCTGCCCAGAGCGGGAGGGGTTATTTGATGATTTCCCACCCCCCCCCAAAAAAAAAAAAAAAAACTTACAATAATTAATGACATAAAATAATCGTTACAATAAATAAAAAACAAAATTATAACCAAAAGTATGATTTGCATGAACAGAACATCTTCCTGCCCTTATTCCATTCTTTTTCGGGTCGGCGCGCGGCGGCGCAACACGTTTTCTTCTTCCATTCTTCCCTGTTAGACTTCATGGTGGCATTTACTCCTTTCTCATTCATATCATTCCTCACACAATCCGTCCATATTTTCTTAGGCCTTCCTCACCCCCTCCATCCATCATTTTTTTAGCCACATGCAAGGTTAGATATGAATTCGCTCTGTTTACAATAAATACTGGTATTCAGCTGCGTCTGGTTAGACTGGAAGCCAACCCTGCTTTGTTGGGAAAAGGCTAGGCAGATGATGATAAGGAGATTTCCGAGTCAAAAATAAACCTTACCTAGAACAATTTTGCTGCTATAGTTCGAAGAAATCCATAAATAAAGGTTATGTCAGCTCAGTTAGCTGCACGCACTTTATAAACACCATTTATTCTCGAACATGTCATGTGCCCGTTTCTACATTTTACGCATCAACTGTTACGATCGTACGCACTCTGCATCCACCCACACATTATATCTGCGTACTAAGATACTCCTACCACCTTTAACTTGAGTTGAAATTCCTCTACCTCGAACGCAATATAAAAATTGCACGGCAGAAGATCAAGCACCAACATCTTCAGACTTACTTGGTCAAGTAGTCTCCATTTGCGTATAGATCTTGTTATAATGGTCGTATATGACTCATAATGCATTGTTATGGTAGGACGCATGCAACGAAGTCTTACATAATGAGGGCTCAATGAGAGGGGGGGGGGTGAAGAGGGGGGTCTTCTAACAAGTTTACTGAAGACCTTGGCCGGGTCACGTGGTACATGACACGCGGGTTTTTTTATATGCCTACAGTTATTATGACGATGTACTTGACAATAGATTTTAGTGTTTAGATTTTAGAGGCGATGTTTGTTTGGTGACCAAATTTACTTATGGGACCAAATTCCCATAAAAATTTGACAGTGTTTGACCCAGTACTTTTCATTTTATGAACATTTTTCGTTTATGTGTGTCCGCTAATAACTTCGTCGTTTATGATCCAATTTTGATGATTCTTTTTTTATTGTAAAGGAAATATTTCACGGGTGGTACCATGATATAGAAACCGGGACCTGGTGATGGGTTCCCAGAGAAATCGAGGGCAACCCTCAAATTTCATAGGCACGTACTATTTGTTTCGTGCGTTTTCTGACGCTATTCAAGTATTCGCATCTAGCAGTCATCACTTCATATTGATGTTGATGATGGAAGGCACTATTCCTCAACGATTACGAGTTGAAAGCAATAATAAGGGAATCTTGAAGGTTAAGGGTTAGGTTAGGTTAGGTTCGACGTTAAATGCATAGTAAGTAAGGAAGTCGGTTGTTTTTTTGCAAAAAAGTTTTTTGAATGGCGTAAAACCATTAAATGTCTCCTCCCGCTCTGGGCGGAGCGGAAGGAAGTGTCAGACTTCTACTAACTAAAAACCACCCATGTTCCTTCTTAACCCTTTGTGCCGAGCCCGCGGTACCTCTTTCGAACAACCCGCTACGCAGCCCCGGAAAATGTGTCTACACTTTAAATTACGTTTATACAGTATCAGTTTCATTTCAAACTCAGATGTAGAAATATCCCTAAACACACATACTTACCCACCTTTCGCGTACCTAGGCAGTTCACCTTCGCGGCGGGTGCATCTAAAAGTGCAGCCATAACCGACAGCCGTTCGCGTCAAGGCTGACATCTCAGGAATGCGGAGAGATCGTTCCGTTGAGCAATGTTGTTTTGCAAACCATCCTCTTGCTTCGAACCTCCTCTAGGTGTAACATTTGTCGATGTATTACGGTTCTTTGAGTAATTGGGCTATTGTGATTTAGGAAAATACTTGACTATCATTTATTTTTGGAACGAAGTTCCTTATCGCGCGTTGTGAACGGGGGCTAGACGGAAAAAATTCTTACGAAAAGTTGTCACGACACTTTTTGCTATAGTAAGCTATTGTAAGCTGTGCGGCGTCGCATGTTTCTCTGACTGTCTCTCTCTCTCTTATAGAAAGCAAGCCAGATATTTTCATTTCTACATTTCTTTTTTTTTTTTTTACATAATAAAAAATAATAACAATAACTTCGTTCCATCCGGGTGTTCCTTGACACCTCTCAAGTTTTTTTTGTCTTATTGCATCGTGAAAAAATTAAGTCAGACAAACAGTGTTAGTAGTGGTAGTATCGTATAACCCAATATTAATTGGGATTTTGAGGTCAGATAGGCAGTAGCTCCATGTGAAATACTGGTGTTCAGCTGCGTCCGGTTAGATTTTGACCTTCATAACCCAGTTCATTCTGGGTAATTCGATACCCTTTGGTAAGACTGGTTGTCATACCTTCAGGTCGGGGCTGCGGGTTGTTCGCAAGAGATACCGAGGCCTTCACATGAAGGACTAAGAAGGAAAATGGGTGGTTTTTAGTCAGTAGAAGTCTGACACTCTCTTTCGCTCTGCCCAAGAGCGGGAGGGGTTATTTGATGATTTTACACCCGCCGTTTTTAAAATAAACTAATTTATAATATTTTTAAATGACAAGTCCTTAGACTTAGACAAGTTTCTTCTGTAAGAAGGTTTACCACCTCTAAGCCTACATTGTTGTATGCAATAAAGTATTGAGTATTATAGTGCAGGTAACATATTATAGCAACTGCCATTATAACTTCTATTCCACAACACATCTCTACACAAAAGTCTTTAATGAGCCCACAATCTATCTTAATCTAACCTAACGCTATAATGTTCAATATGTCATATATTTACACCACTCTTTCATCACAGCGTCTTCAGTAAATTGCGGATAATCATTATGTGGTAGCCATCTATCATGTTAGTGGCTAATGCCTTTGTGATAGGCTAACCAGACGTTTGATGCATTGTCTTTACAAACGACTGAGCGTTTATTTAGGACTAGGTTGGGCCTGCGACCTCGCTTACTTCGTTTCTTTGGCTCCGGTCTTCACCCAATGGCACGGCACGATTGGCGCAGTGGCTGGGCGACTGGACTGCTGTGCTGCGTGTCGCGGGTTCGATCCCCGCACGGAACAAATATTTGTATGGTCTACAGATAGTTGTTCCCGGTCTGGGTATTTGTGTATGTGAGTTTAAATGTTTGTGAACGCACCCACGATACAGGAGAAATTCCTAGTGTGGGGCAACGTTTCTTTTTTAATAAAAATTAAATAAACTCACTCTGCTAAGGGTTGTTTTTTTAGTATATCTTAGGTTCGTTTCGTTACGCTACTCGCTAGCCTCTATTAGGCGCTAAGCAAGCCGCTTGTCATTTATACTTTTATATTTTTTTTTATTTATGTATAACTTATCTTTTCAATGGGCCTATATTCACATTTAATTTTGTATCATAGTATTCATAATATTATTATCATGTTACTTTATCTAGTCCCTCTCATTCTTGCAGTTATCCCACTATCAAGTTGCATTAAAATTATTTCAACGGTGACTCGCCTCCTATCGTGCGGAATTCCACCTGTACTTTGAAGAACCTACCCACCATCACCAACGCTGTCGAAGTGACAGAGTTCTAGTGGAAGCTTACGAGTATCTTCAATTAGGGAAATCATCGACAAGACAAAGAAGTTATTTAGCTCAAAAATATAGTAAACAGAAACATACACAGACATTTTCGCACTCACAATTTGAGTTGCCATGGACAATATGTATTGCGAATCAGCGCGTTCATTTCTCATAAAGGTGTCATAATACTTGTTACCCGTCACCGTGGACAAATAAATGGTGTTGCCTGTCTGTTACTCGTAATGAATGAGTTTAGTATAGACGCGTTTTTTAAACGCTTGACCCGTATCTAGACTAGTTTAAAACATGACGCGTGGTTATCAATAAATATCTTGCAGCAGTTTTTTTTTTTTAATTTTGATTACGAGAAGGCTTAATCGTGCTACTGATAATTTGCAGAAAAAAAATATCTCGTAGGTACAGCAGGAATTTAAAAATAAAATATTTTGTTGTACTTTTTTTTTCTTGATTTTGGTACTTCTGTTACATTTCTCGAGCACTATGATGCACATTACGAAGATTTAATTTACATGTAAACCTCTACCTACAATACCTACTAATAAAATTACGTAAACTTGCTGACAAGGTCTTCATAGAAAATCAAATTGACGTGAAAATAACAGTTTCTACAAAGGTTCAGTTCCGAGAAATATTGAATGAAGTTTATTCCAGGCCCTGGAATCCTATAGATTCTATTACCCCGCCACGTAACGACCTAACGAGCTATTCTATACTTAGCCGGAGAACGAGTCGCAAAACTAATTTAAAGCAAGCCATAAAAGCATCGACTAATCAAATCGAAAACGCACAAATGCAAAATTCAACGAACATTTAAAAAGCAATCATTCACGACAAACTGATTTATAGTATTCCTAGTTCCATCCTGATTGGAAATGACTTTTTTTGCGGTTTTACTACTAAACGTTTCGTTATTGTGAGCCATCCGTCATTTGATGTCCCGGTATATTGCTGGTTCGAATTTTAATATGCAAATTTATAAAGCGTGCTGTTCACAACACGATTTGTGTTTACAACTGTGTATTGTCATTTAAGTGCAGATTTGTGATTTTATTTAGAAGTTTATGGCTTTTGGGAAGCGTTCTTGCAGCGGTTTATGGACACGCAAATCAGAATGTCTGTCGTTGTTCTGCAATTCCTTAAATAGGCTATTTCCTATATAAGTATAAGTCTGTTTAAATATTTTAGGCGCTTTGGCCGTATATTTTTGGCCTGCATTGATGTGCCAATCTTTAAGTCCCTCATTATATCACCCCTTCATCGCATGGCGGTAGGCAGAAACTTCATCGTCACGTCATCTAAGACACAGTTTACTAGGAAAGTATGAGCAAATTTTTAGCATAGTCTGAAATTCCACCACCATTCTCCACACGACTTCCCAGCAAATTAAACGCACGTTCTATATCCACATATGCAGTGCTGGGTGGTATCGGGTGAAAATTTTCAATTATGGAGTCGCACCGTCCATGCTCCTTTAATTAAGAAACGCTAAAGTTCCTGGAAACGTTACCTAAAGACTGCCAAGTAATGAACTATTTTTCTACCATTTCTTAGAAACTGCGGAACCGTTAATAGTTTAACCATAGACTTTTGTTCTTCTAATTGTATTTCTATATTGTTTAAGAAGAGTATAGAAAGTTTTTGATTAAGATCGAATTTTTTAAGGAAATAATAAATAAAAGTTATATAATGAGGTGTACCGATCCACCGTGTTTGAATTTGTTTGTATATTGAATCAGACTCGGTGATATTTGAATCCTGTACTAGATTTATTTATCTTCTGTGTCATCATTCTCTTGCTCTTATAATAACAATTTATTAGAGGTTGGCGCAGCACGTCATCTTCTTCCATGACTTCTATGTTTCTTGTCTTATCATCAGACACCTCCTTTCTTGCCATATTATCCTTTACTTATCTTATACTTATTTTATATTCTATTTCCATAGAAATAGAATCCAGAGTGTGATTTCTTACAACGTAAGAAATAATCCGACTTAAATTGTCCTTGGAGGATCAGAGCAGAGAGATGACCTAGTTTTTATAAAAAGTCTAATGCACGACCCGAATCTCTTGAAATGTGACGCGAATACTAAGCTAAGGAAATTTTTAATTTTGCTATCAAAAGATATGAGAAAGGCAGATATTTTTTTATTTCATAAACTTCTTCGCCTTGGCAGGAAATCTGGCTAGACGTGGAGATGGCCGATAAAGTAAATTTCTGACCGAATGGGGGGAAAGGTTGGGCGTAAGAAACCAGACCCGTCAGAAAGCACGTTGGGTTGACGACATCGTCAGGAGCGCAGGAAATGGAAGGATGAGAGACACGCAGAACAGAGAAGAGTGGTAGAAGAAAGGGGAGGCCTATACCCAACAGTGGGTGATTCCGGGTTGAAATGATGATAAACTAATATCTCATCTCTTCATCTCATCTCTCTCAAAACATTTCTTCATGGACTTACGCTTTTCTATTATATGCACATAGTTGCTAGCCTATACGCATATAACAGCAAAGCGTAAGCGCAGAGCGTAACGCGTAAGTAGCGCGATGCGGCGCCGGCGCAGCCCGCCCTTTGTGCGTTCCACGCACCGCCCTTTGTGCGTGACATGCGCCGCCGACCACGCATCGACGTATTAGGCTTTAAGACAAGCTGCTTTAGAAGACTGGTCTGGCAATGAAAATGTTGTACTGTAACGATTTTTTGCGGCGTAGCCAAAATCGGACTGATCCCGGCTATCATTTGAAGATTTTTAATAGTTTTGAGGGAGTAGCCAGAAAGGGTTTAAGCCGTAGACAAGTTTTATTATAACGGGAAGAAAGACATCATGAGGAAACATGTTGCCCGAGAACCCAAGAAATTCGTAAGTTTATGTGACATGTAATGCCAAGTTGCTCGCATAATGGCAATGTGATAGGTTAAACCTGACCCCCTTTTATATTTACAATTTAAGAGGCTAGTCTCCCAGCAGTGGGAATATTATACAGACAGAAAGAGTATGCATGTTTACGAGTAGTAAGTATAGTTACGACCCGGCCAAGTGATCCTAGGATCAGATAAACTAACAGACAGATGAATAAACCTAGTACACGTTGATGTAAATGCAGCAAGTATACTTAAATAAATATATTTTCGACGCAATACTGTTCCTTCAATAACAATTTGAATTTAAACTCATCTCGAAGTAAGTTTCTAAGAATAATCCACAGACTAATCAAATAACAGAACGGTAAGAAAGTAGCGAAGTGGATGGAAATGTCACTTTCAATTCACAAGCCAGTTTATAAATTAAAGACGAAAGTGAACTTCTGAACTAAAAAATACAATTTCCTGCTATTTTGTGGCGTTTCTACGGGAATCTACTTAATCTCTAGTTGTTTTTGAATTGCGTTGCGTTGGTGGTGAATGAAGTATTGTTTGATTTCAGAGTTGATTAAATATATTCAGGGTGAAAGACTGTTGGGGTTTAGTTTTTTTTTAACGTTGAAAAAAAAACTTGATTTGATAAAAAATATAATTGTATTTTTTGCAGTCTTCTTCTTCGTGTCCCTGGCAATACAATTTTTACATTTTGTTAGACTAACTGCGGTACTCAGAGATATTTAATGATTACTTAAGCCGTCCCTTAGTAAAGATTTGGCATACTTTTGTGTGACAAAACTGTCGAAACCTTTACTAAGTGATGGCCTAAGTAATCATTAAAGCTCTCTGAGTGCGGCAAAACTTTAGCATTTCCACCGAGTCATCGGTGGCAGTGCAAAGGTCACTTCGGCTGCATGTTTTTGTGCTAAAAAGGCAGGATAGAACGTGGTGCATAAAATTTTGTAGTAAGAGGTAAGGTAGAAAACACATTTAGTATGAATTATCTTTGGGTGAAAGTAGTTCCTTTTCTTAAGTAGTGTTATTAATTAGCCACGAGCTCCTCACATGATGGTAACTATAACAATATCCGTAGATAATATAATCAATATTTGTTATTGCCAGTTGCAAAAAATAATTTCAACTTATTTAAACATACTTACGAGTAGTTGGAAAAACTCAATCGATTGATTTAACTGCATTGTCATTGTTTTGCTATAAATTCAGTTTAAATAGTTTACTAGTATTGTCGCGCGACTACGCTTGCAAGGTTGTCGAGAATTATTCCACCTCAACTCGATAGAGAATATCCAAGACTTGGGTAGGTCTGGTTTTGAATTTTATATAACTATATTTTCCCACGGTGTCGCCCGTATTGATGACGGTTATTATCCCATAGAAATAGACTACCGAGATGAAAAGTATCCTATGGCCTAACTAAGGTTACGTGCTACCTATGTGCAAAATTTTATCGAAATCCTGTCATCTGTTGAAGTGTAAAATCGTAACAAACAAACAGACATAATTACTTTCGTATTTATAATTTAAGTAGTACAGGTTTTTTGTGAGACAAGGTCGTACAAGGACGTATGGTAATTTGTTGTTTATGCTCTCAATGGGTCACTATATCCGCCTTCGTATGAAAACCTTATGATTTGACAGATTGAATCCGTGAGAAACAAAAAATAACTGGTCTTTGTGGTATGTAGAGCATGGTTTAATATTTTGAAGCAAAGCATTTTTTTTTGGCAATCACGAGGGAAGATGTTTGTATTTGGTTTTTCTATTAGGAATTTCTCAATAGCAACTGCGGTCGAATTTGTGCCCGGTTGACGTTTACACCTTTGCCTAACGCTTTAGGGATTATAGGAAGGCGTGATGTTATGAATGTGTACAGCTTTATTACTTGTGCTCAGAATCCAGACAGTAATTAAAATTGTGGTCTGGGCTTTGAGGTAATAGCATTTTCCCTCTCCTACCCGTTATTTATATACTGTGTGAAACAGGCAATCCTTTGAATTTAAAATTTAAAATTACACCACATTAATTCAATCAATTACACATTTAAGACTAATGCAATTTTCTCGTAGCTTAAAAACAAGAATTATACTTTATAGCACCTAGTCAACAAAATTACCATGTGTTTCTAAACGTGTTGCCAACCAAAATGATGTAACACCCAATTTGATTCGACCCATAAAAGGAAAAAGTCCCAAGCGACGTCGGAACCTGTTCAAATGACATTGGAACCTAGATTTGTCGCTTAAGCCAAGTTTAGGTATAAATAAAGCAAGATGGAGAATGAGACGAATCTGTCTCGAGATTAACGAATCGTTCATTTATGTAATTCAAGGCTGTTCAGCAGTGTTGAATCAAGGACAGATTGTAGATGAAATACCGGTTTTTGTCTTAAATGGTTTGCTTTCGGTTTTTATAGCTGTTTGAGGATTCGAGCTGTAAAACGGATTCGTCTGTTAATAAAATATTGAGTTCGTGAGCGTCTGCTTTATAAAGCGAGATAATATTATGAGAATTTTAATAATGATTGATAACGGCCAGTTATTTTTAAACCTCAATTTATTTAAGTAAGTTGCGAGTAATATTAACTTGTTCGCGGCATTTTCCCTTTGGCTGAAGCAATGTATTTGTTGAACAACAAAGCCATTCTTATAATTTATTGTAAAAATACATAGAAATTGTTACGATAATACAGCTTTTCTACAAAGGGCGAGTTTAAAATTAATACGTTCTGTACAAAAGGCGCCTATTTCATTCAGTATGGTATTGGAACATTTAATAATATTTTTTTTTCAATTCGGCCATAAATGACGGAATGATCGCATACCATACATAAAAAAACATACCGTCGAATTGAGAACTTCCTCTTTTTTTGAAGCCCGTCAAAAAAAATATTTTCTGCTCTGGCATTAATTGTGGCCCCAATATTTCGTACCCAAACATGCGTGTAACATCCCTAAGAGCTGCAATGAAGCAGGTGCACATGATAACTATTCGCAATATATCTTCATTTGTCTCCACAAAGAATTGCGTGGGCCCTAGAAAGGCTTTCAAAAGGTCAACGTACGTTATTTACACAGCAGGTGTAAGACCACCTGGTTTGACCTTTATGCTATTATTTGTTTTAGACAGTTTAAGAACACAGCTGTGTTTAAAGTTTGGTTGAACATTTTGCGAATAAGCGGTTTCAGAGACACCCACTCGTTTTTCTTCTGTGTCTGTTTTAGAACGTAGGAGATTTATTAGCTTAGTAAGTAGTGCCCGTTTATGTGTTTATTAGGTTTATAGTAACTGTGCTATCGCCAATATTTTCATACATATAAATACATAGAATCACGCTTTTTTCTACGTGGTGGGAGAATTTGCAGAACGATTCCTGTTGCGATTCTTACATACTTCTTTCGACGTTCAAAAATTCAGATTTTTATTCTAATTTGAGTTTTCTTTCTTTATCGTATGTTTAGTCCCTAACTTGATGTTAAGAGTTTTTATGCCGCACATGGACCTCTGCCTTGTTAGGAGCTCGTGGCTTAATAATAACTGCCACTCGGGTCGATCTTTAGGTTAAGCCACGCTTGCATAGGTTGATCTGTGGATGAGTGACCGCCCATTACATACCGAGTTTCCTCCGTGCCTCGGAAAGCACGTTAAGCTGTTGGTCCCGGCTGCCATATATAGATCTTTGCCAGTCGTTACAGGTAGTCAGTGACCTGAAATCTGACAACCAGTCTTACCAAAGGGTATCGTAGATAGGCAGTCGCTCCATGCAAAATACTGGTATTCAGCTGCATCTGGTTAGACTGGAAGCTGACCCCAACATAGTTGGGAAAAGGCTAGGCAGATCATGATGGATCTCTGCCTTGGCTTTACATGCCGTCGAGAAATTAATATCTCTCAGGCATGCTGGTTTCCCTGTCGAGGCTGCGGGTTGTCCGCAAGGGATACCGAGGCCTCGACATGAAGGGCGAAGAAGGAACATGGGTGGTTTTTAGTCAGTAGAAGTCTGACACTCCCTTTCGCTCTGCCCAAGAGCGGGTGGGGTTATTTAATGATTTACCACCCGCCAAAAAAAATAAATAAAAAAGAGGTGCGTGTTTGAACTCGAGATGTAACTTAAATTGGTAGTCCGACGGTCACACTACTAGAATATACTGCTATTATTATTTGAGTGACTGTATTCATTTAGATGTCAGAAAAGAAACTTATATTTACGCTTTACCATAAGGGATAAGAGGCGGTACTTACCCTGTTTCTGATTCGCACATAATGTTCGCAGGCTTTTAGGCAAATGGAAGCACATGATCATTAGTTGACGGGGTCTGTGAACCGATGGCCGTTTTATTGTTAAGGGTAATAGCCTTCGTTTTTAGGCTATGTTGTTTCCGTTTGTTTTGGTAATGTATTTGTGTATTATTGTTTTTATTTTCGTCTGCGATATGTGGTTGAACTATTAGGCACACCTCTGCCTAACCCGCCGAGGATTACAGGCGTGAGTTAAATTATAGTTTTCTTTTATTTAAAAGAGTGTGTGGGTCGAAAGAAATAATGCTTTAACGATTGGATGATAGCTTTGAAGAATATATTTCTACCTTTTAATAACTTTACAAAAGAAAATATTTAATTAACTGAAGATGATGTTTACAAAACTATGAACGAATTTGACAATGTTGTGAGCAGTATTATTAAGACAAACAAGTCTTTTTCATACTTTAACAGGACTTATTAAGCTTTCAAAGCTTTAGGCAACTTTCAGCTCCCACTCGCTTTTCAAATGACATATAACTAGACCACAGTTTTGATGTTTTCAGTTTTCAATTAGTACAAAATATATCTAGGAATCGGTATGTTATCATCATACTATTTTTTTACATGCATAAATCCCTTTTCGCATTTTATTTCTTGAAAATATATCTTGTGTCAAACAGAGTGGAACATTCATCTAAATCCTTCTGCATACCTCCTCTCAAACATAATCGGCGAAAAATACACAATGCTTTTTTTTATTCTACAGGTTGTTGTGTGTGCAGCTTATACAGGGTGTAACATATAAATCCCCGTCCTCGCGGCGCGGCGGTGGGGCATCAGATCATATGCACAATGGTCACACTGGATGCATATTTATAGGAAATTTTCCACCGAACGCCTTCGTAGATTCGATTCAGTCTGGATACATTTTAATCCTAGTTCGGAGAAGCGCCGAGATAGGATTAGGATTGCTTCGATGGTTAAAGCTTTTCATTCCTGGCATTGTTGTGAATTTTTCTTGTTCGGTATGCATTTTTTCAAAGATTACGAACGTGAACGAATCAAAAGAAGATGTTTAAGATCTTAGCAGGTGGCGTAGAGCTGAGAAAGGGTCTCAAATATTTCCAAAGCTTCTATTCTTGGAATAAACAAGAGTTTTTATTTATTTATTTATCAATTGTTTGGTGTGGATTTTGAAAGACATATCGGGGCGTGTATGTATATAGGTGTTAGATGTATATCTACGTATTTTTCTTAATACAAAAATTCGGTAGTGAACTATCATACCGATTTATACACTGAATGAAATGTACCACGAGTACAAGTTCGTGTTATTATTAAATAATTACCGTCAAAGAGGTGTTACTTTGGTTAACCACCTGTCGAATATAGTGTGGTTACATTGTAACCGTATAGTTCAATTGGGTCTCATATTCTGAACTAGACTCTGTGGTTGGTAAATTTGATGATTTAAATCTTTTGATACTTATCATCATCAACCTCAACTTCTGATCCCCAAGATATAGACTGACGTCTAGTTTGGGGATCACCGTTCAAATTGCTATGTTTATGTACTTGGTTATTAAATCATTTGAATTTTGAATAATTTTGAACCTTCGCAGCCCCTTTGTGCCTATTGGCCTTGTTTTGTTCTGTCTCTTGCATATTTCGAGGGAAGTGCATATTATGTTTTTCCTACTCCTCCGCTATTCTTTATTTATTAAATTCGTTGCGAGATCCAAGACAGCTCAATTGTTCTTCTGGGATTTTTTTTCAGAAATTGTAGTAGTTTGGGAATAGTGTGGCGGGCTTGTCCTAATATAAAAGTCCACTGCTGGACATAGACCTTTTTAATCACACGCCACTTCACTCGATTCTCGGTAACTCTCATCTAGTTACACTTACTGGTAGTTTATTGGTAGTTCTGTAACTTCTATAATTTTATTTTCGCATCTGAAATAGACAGGCACGTTACAAACTTCAAAGTACTTTTATTCAACTCACGTGAAAAAGAAAGATTTGAACTAATTGATTAGCTCCAATATTTCCTTTGCACGTGAACCAATTTGTAAATTGGTTTAAAATATCTGGTGTTTATTTTACATTTACCGCCCGCGGCCATTCACTTTCGAGTTTTTGTAATACTTACATAATTATTTTTTTTATTTTCAGGTATGTGGGCTGTCCTTATGAACTTTATATTGAAGTGTATTGACCTGGGATTTTTGGTAAGTGTTAGAAAAATAAATAAATAGGTATTTGAATAACAGGATTTGGCTATTATTTTAACCGACTTTAATCAACAGAGGCATGGATTTAGGTTATGTATTCGAGGTGTAACTTTAACAAAAAAGCTTTTGTGGCACATTTCGTTCTTATCTTCTCATTTTCACGGTTACTTATGACTAAGGCGTATTGAAATCTTTTTAAATGCAAAAGGTTATGCAATGCGACTTTTTGCATGAAGAACTTTCAGAATCACCGACAGACCGACAGAAAACGTCTAACAATCGTAGTTGGCTTCAGCTTAAAAACTTACGAACTTCACCAACAAAACCACGTTGAAAAGTTGGTTCGCAGTTCTGTCACCCTCCCTTTGAAATATCACAATAAAAGCTTCAGATTCTGTTGTAACAACTTTGTCACTTATTATGTTACAAATAGGTTGAAGCTATAATAAAGTTGTCTACGAATAAAACTACAGGTGTAGATTTACGTCTACCGCGTTGAAGGAATTACACCTTTATTGTTCTAATGAAATACCCACTGTTGTTTTAAAATAATTATCATCATCATCATCAGCCAATAATGTTCCCATTGAAAGGACTCTGGCCTCCTCTCTAGGCGAGGAATAAGCTATAATCCACCAGTGCGGATTGGTAGATATCACATGTCTTCGAATTTTTTGGTTCTAAGACATACCGGTTTCCTCACTATGTTTTCCTGTAACGTTTTGAGAGCAGTGGTGATGAAATAAATTACACAAAGTAATGAGCCTGCCTGGGTTCGAACCCACGACTTACTGTCCGTAAGTCGGGGCCGCCACCACCGTTACTCTATTTAAAATATACACTGTTAAAACTATCAACGGAGTGCGAGTGCGGAGGCCTGGAGCAGACTATGTTCCACCTGCAGGGTTATTTTTGTGTTCTCCTGTACTCTTGTACTCTTGACAACCTAGATAAGGATCTGAAGCTACTTTAAACGTGACATATGACATGTTTATTTGTTTTAACTTTTTTTTTTTCGTATGGTGGGTGGAAAATCATCAAATAACCCCTCCCGCTCTTGGGCAGAGCGAAAGGGAGTGTCAGACTTCTACTGATTAAAAACCACCATGTTCCATCTTAGCCCTTTGTCTTTGTCTTAACTTGACATTGAAAATTTAAAGAACTGAAAAAGCAGCAATACTTTTTAATATTTTATTTTGTATCGAAGATTTTCTTTTAATATTTGCTTTGATAGTTATTTTACTGAATTCCAGATAGTTGTTAATTAATTTGTAATAATACAAGGCCTTTCAAAGAAAACTTTATAATTGACTCTTAAAACAGTGCTTTAAAATATTAAAAGTAATTCTAACATAATTTTATTCAATTCAGAAGTCTTCAGTAAACAAAAACATGTAATTCTCACACTCGATGTTTCTACGAGTATGTTTCTAAACAACAGAATTTAAACCGTAACATCTTTTGTTATTGTTGTTACAAAAGGTATTTATTAAAACTTGGAGAACACATGTACAGTCTGTGCCCAGGATTACCTGACCTCTGGAACTAATAAGAAGAGGCCAAGTAGTATGAGAAGAGGGGTCAGGTAATGCTGGGTACAGACTGTACGTTGTTACCGGTACCGTGAGTATTTGTTTTTGGTTTGTTAATTTTGTTAATTTTTAATTATGAAAATTGTGTTTGTTATTGTTGTGAGAGAAGTGAGTGCGCTTCTTTTTACCCGACTGCGGTGAAGCCCAAAAGGAGGGTTATTAAAACATGGGTTTTATACTTTTTTTACTCTTGCCTCTGGCTACAAAAGTAGCCATTATGGTATACTTTTTTTATGGGACAAGCCACACTATTCCCAAACCACTGTTACACCTGAAAACCAGAATCAACAGTAATACCACTGTTGGTCCGGGTATTTTCTTGGTAGTTACAGTTAATGCATCTTAATAAATTATTGACCCTTGTTATCCCAATATCATGCAAAAACCTTATTCTATTTCTCACATAGATCCCGATTCTGTACTTCTTCTTCGAAACTCTGAGGAAAACACGATAATTTTTTTTAACCTAGTTATGTGATAATGTAATATTACAACCCCACAAAAAACACCCTCACAACACAACGTTCTTGTTTCATAAAATCTTGAACCATCACGAAACTGTGGCTTGTCACTGCGAAAATTGCTTTCGCATTACCGTAAGCTGTTGAATTCGCTAAACCGTTGACGCCAATCACGGCCCACGCCGAACGTTTACGTCGAGTGACGTCGAGAGACGCGTAACAAAAACATGGCCCTTATTTTTGTGAATGAATTTTCTTTAGCCTCAATGTTCTTGCGTTTTCATTGGAAGTGTGGTGGTATTAGAGATTTTTAGGGTTAATTTTATTTTTGGGTCTGATAGTCTAGTGTTACGAATGACAGTGAGTGTTGGGGCTTCAGATTTCTCAATGAAACTCCCGTTTCGAGGTTTGATATATTTTGGTATTAAACAATATTTAAAAAAAAATATATGCGGAGCAAAGTTATCGCGAGGATGAGAGATTTTCACCAAAGAGTAAAAAATTGAAGGTAAGGAAGACAAAACATTTTATAAATAGAGTCAGGTAGTACGGCGCGCCTAGCCCTTTTGAATGGTAACACGACACACAAACACTGCACGTCTCAGCAGGCGTAAACAGTTAGGTTGCCTAAAATGTAGGTTAAAAATAAATTATTTTTTATCATCGAAGTAGTTTTACGTATTTGGTAACGCAACAATGTAAGCAAGTATGTTAAGCCTTTGGTCCCGACTGTGGTTTTTATATATCTGACAGTCGTTTCAGCAGGGCTATTGCGTATCTTTTTAAATGCCAATGGCTATCATAGTGTCCATCGATTAACTGTCAAATGGTTATGGTTTGGTACAAAATGGGACCATTTGACAGTTAATCGATAGACACTATGATAGCCACTGACATTTAAAAAGATACGCAATAGCGCTGGTGGTAGTCGGTGACCTGAAAACCTGACAATCGTTATTATAGTATTACCCAGTACTAACTGGGCTGTGGAAGTTAGATATGCAGTCGAAGTCGTATGGAAGTCGAACCCAATATAGTTAAGAAAAAGGCTAGGCAGATGATGATGAGTAGGTACCTCAACAAATAGAATATGGGAAGTGCAAAAAAAAATACCTATTTTAGAGGTGAAAAGTTGTAAACCTCCCTTCGTGCGCCGTAAAACCTAATTTTCTTGTGTCGTTCAGGAATGACACCTGATATCTGCTCTCTACTTGATGTGAGACGAATTTTCCACTGAGCTACGGAAAGGAACAGATCGGCAATCTATATACAGGGGGTCTAAAATGGCCACTATAGCAGGTCGTAATATGAATTTATTGCGTTTAAATTGACCTTTCATAAATTAATAGTAACTGCGTTTGTGACCATTATACGAATTTTAACGCAAGTCATATATTTTCCTATTATGATCTCTTTTCCTAAATGGTCACAAACGCAGTTACTTTTATGAAAGGTCTATTTTACTCTTTTTAACGCAATTCATAATTATAACCTGCTAAATTGGCCATTTTAGACGCCCTGTACAGGACTAGAAAATGTCGATCGAGTGGACACTCGTTTCTTTTCACGAATCATTATTTTTGAGGATTTCAAAACTCAGTGCAGCTAATTCTCTTACTGTTGACCGATTCGGGAAATTTCCACATTGAACATCATAATAACTATGTTAGTAGAGTCTTTTAAGATACCAAGCTAAAAAACACGAATTTGGCTATTAATTTATTCTTCAATAAAATGTTTTCAACTTAATTTTTTAAAGTGTTTAACTTCATTATAGATTAAAATGATTAAGTTGGCTGAAAGCTGTTTTTTCAGTTATCAGTTGACACAATTTTCTGCGACAGGATGATTAAAGAAAAACCTTTAAAATTTTTTATGGATAAACAAAAATATAAATAAACTAGAACTCTGTTTAATACGTTAAAAACTTTACCCACACGTTCTTAGACCTAATAATGCCTTTATTTCTAAACACATGTCCTTTCTTTCTTTCTTCCCTTGTTAGAAAAGGACAGCAAGTGCCTATAAAGCTGAAGATTAGTATGGTGAGTGATGAAGTCTCCGTCCAGCGTCCGAGCCATTAATTACAATGTTCTCTGTTAGTCGAATCACGTACTAGCAGCTGACAAATGGCCATAAGGACAGCGGTTGAAATGTAATTATTTGGTTATGAATGTGTGGCTATGAAATCAGGGGAAACATGCATCTATCACGTTTGTTTCTGCGAAACGTTTACGCTGGGGTTTACCTATAGTACACCCACATTTCACCTTTTGTGATAAAGTAATAGCACGTTCAGGGTCCGGGCTGCTTCTATAATCTATAACTCAATAACACTTGGGTAAGCTTCATATCAAACCTATGATATACCAAAATATATTTTTAGCGTGAGTACGATAAAATAGCAAAAGTACGTAGTACGATAACCTAAACTCTAAATTACGATGACCTACTTTCGAAACTAAAATCTTAGTAGGTATGTATTAAACGAATTACGACTGGTTTAATTTATCTTCAAATTAAACAGAGTAAGCGTAAACTTTGATTGAGCGTGGTTAATAACTTAATACGTCATCAAACCGCATTCAAGTATCAAAACTATTTAGTCGCAGTTGACACGGTACATTAAATGATGACGTCAGAGAAGTAGTCTTGTGGATCACGTGGGAAAACCCGGTGTAAAAAGGAATGACGTAAGAAACGTCATTAGCAGGATAATCGGCTGTGATTGGCTGTCTTATAAACTGCGTGGCCAATCAGCTTATCTGTGGATGACGTAGATAACAGTCTCTTAATAACGGGAAATTCAGTTATTTAATTAAGTTTGTCTAGGTTTTTCCTGTTCAATGACCCTATTTGTATTTATTGCTTTTTTAATTTGTCACAAGGTTTAACTATTGGCTGCATCCACTGGATTTATACACACTGGATTTTTTTTTTGGTGTCTTTAAAACTTTCTCTCTATTTTCGTTGCTGTATAGACGCCAGCACATCCAGCTTTCACAGACACAATCTGTCCAATATTTTTCATTTTCAACTTTATCGCAGTAACATTAGGTTCAAGTTTTATTGGGATAATTTGACAGTTTCGGATGGCTTGATTTGCTGGCGTCTGTGAAGACTGTATTACGTTACTCCGAAGTTCGAAATACCGATGTACGGTATACAGAAAGTTTGTGAGTCCGAATTACGTGACTCAGAATGTACGCTATGACGAAGTACGGTATTCAGAATGTTTGTTACTCCGATGTACGTTACTCCGAAAGTTTGCTACCACGAAGTACTGTACTCAGAATGTTCGTCACTCCGATGTACGTTACTCCGAAAGTTTGCTACTACGAAGTACTGTATTCAGAATGTTCATTATCGCGAAGTACGGAACTACGAAAGTTTGCTATGAACAATTACTTAATAATAATTGAGTATATTCCTCATCGAGATTCTGAGGGAGTATTTCGAATTAGTCAAGTATTATAAATGATGATTATTGTGCAAATAGGTTTTACAAGTAACTTTTTTTTAAATAAGATTGTTATTATTATTTTAGATTCCCTCCTCGGATGTGGTCTGTGTTAGATTGCGTAAACACGAATATACCAACAACGCAGATTTCAATTGAATATTGGAACAACCGTTGAAACAGTCTATTCAATAGATATAACTGGCCAAGTGCAAGGTGGACTTGCATATGAAGAGTTCCGTACCATAGTAGTAGATATTGAGAGATTCCATGTTATTTTAGCACCATAGACTTCTTACAGATTTTCCTGTAATCTATAAGCGTTGAACTAATTTCTGCATTTTTTTTAAATTTTAGGCTTAGTAGTTTCGGAGAAAAGGGGGGGGGGGTGGTCGAGCAGACAGACGAACACATGAGTAATCCTATAAGGGTTCCGTTTTTTCCTTTTGAGGTATTTCAGTAGCCCCCGTCGGTGCTGCGGGTTGTTCGCAAGAGATACCACTGCCTCGACATAAAGGGCTATGAAGGAACATGGGTGGTTTTTATTTTAGTCAGTAGAAGTCTGACACTTCCTTTTACTCTGCTCAAAAGCGGGACGGGTTATATGATGATTTTCCACCCGTCAAAAAAAAAGGTATTTTAGTAGCTATTGTTGCTGTTATGTACATTGTACACGTGTACATTTATAATAATCGACTAATTCGAAATACTCTCTCAGAATCCCATTTCGGAGTTCCGTACTTCGCGATAATGAACATTCTGAATACAGTACTTCGTAGTAGCAAACTTTCGGAGTAACGTACATCGGAGTGACGAACATTCTGAGTACAGTACTTCGTAGTAGCAAACATTCGGAGTAACGTACATCGGAGTAACGAACATTCTGAATACCGTACTTCGTCATAGCGTACATTCTGTCTCACGTAATTCGGACTCACAAACTTTCTGTATACCGTACATCGGTATTTTGAACATCGGAGTAACGTAATACAGTCGTCTGTGAAAGCAAATTCGTATAGGTGTTCTAGACCCATAGGCAAAATAATGAAATACTACATTAGAAAATTTACATATTTTGAGGGCCTATTTTGTTTATAGAATGAACAGTATTTGCTCTCCGCTTTAAATAAAACTTAGTGGCCCCATGTGACCCAACCAGAAGAATGTCACACTCGACCGTGGGTTTGTTTTGTGACATGAAGATGACATTTAGCAAAAAAACTGAAATCTCGTCTTCAAGTCTGTAGAGAAAACTTCGTTTTATATCGTAAAATTGTCACGTAAAGATGGACCATTCCGCATTCAACAACCATGCTTTAACCAGGGAAAAAGTTATGTAAATATTACTGACTTATTGGTAACCGCAGCATGTAAAGCAAAATTAGAGGCCCATGGGCAGCATAAAAACCCTTGACACCGGGTTAGTTAACCACTAACCACACGATGAACTAACTTGTCTTTGTTTTTTTCACGACCATAAAAAAAATCATCAGACCAGCCAGAGTCAAACCGAAGGGGCTAAATGCCACCCCGTCTGGGCTGCGGGTTGTTCGCAAGAGATACCGCGGCCTCGACATAAAGGGCTAAGAAGGAACATGGGTGCTTTTTAGTCAGTAGAAGTCTGACACTCCCTCTCGCTCTGCCCAAGAGCGAGAGGGGTTATTTGATGATTTCCCACACCCCAAAAAAAAAAAGGGGCTAAATGCCATAATCGGAAATCTGAAGTATCCATGATGTCATTGGGGGAGTTGCAGCCAAACACAAAGCAATATAAAAACCACCAATGTTTCTTCTTAGTCCTTGCGCTGGGGCCACGGTATCTCTTTCGAACAACCCGCAACCCCGACGGGGTATAAATCTTCCCTTATGAATAGTTGGATACCACCTAGATTTATATACAGCGGTCAAAATCCATTAATTATAAATAGGGATCTAGAAATCTGAAAAAGGAAATTAGTATTCATTCTTTATGTCCTGCTAGGTTTTGTCCGCGGCTACACTCGAATGGATATCGAAAAAAAAATCCTATGGGGGTTGCGACAGGATTACTATTTATTCTGGTAGTACATCCAGGTGGAGCTTAACGAAGAATCGACGTAACCCGAAAAATTGCAAAACTGAAGTGGGAGTTGGCAGGGCCGTTCTGTAAGCAATGTGCCGCCCACATTGCTTACAGAATGGATAGCCGATGGTGCCGATAATTTCTGGAAAAGCGACCGCGAACCGGAAGACGTTGCGTTGGAAGACTTTCCACTAGGTGAACCGATGAGCTGGTGAAGGTTGCGGGGATCCGCTGGTTGCGAGACTGGTTGAGAGAGTAGTGGACGTCTTTCGGCTATATGATGATTACGTCTAGGATAAAAATAACTCTATGTCGTAACCCAGGTCATGGTCTACATATCAGCTGTTAGCGGCTAAAAAGGTGACAGACAGACAGATAGATAGACAAGTAGGTAAGTACTTTCGCTATATAATGTTAGATTGAATTTATGTAATACCAAGCTAACATGAAATCGAAAAGGCAATGTTACACGTGTAAGCTGAATATATTGAGACAAATTTTGGTAAGTAATTTGTTCGTTATTTCACGTCGTCGGGCAAAAGCCCACGAGTGGGCGAATGTGGGCGTCATCGCGCCGATAAACCCTTTGTACACTCACGTCTCTTAAACAAGATCACTTTTGTATATGAAAATATGTTTTCACGGGAAATACATGCTGGTTCTGTTTCGCAGATAGACTTTCGAATCGATTTCGATACTATTCATACTCGTATATATCTTTCCGCTCGTCTCAGGCGGTTTCCTCCCTTGCTAATAGGAATGTTTACTGACTAAAAAAAAAAGATTCTAATTAGTCCGTCAGTTAGATCATCGAAAAATATTGGAAACGTATTTGTTGTTTTATCAAATCAATAAAAATTGGCGAAGATAAAACGTGTCAAAGAGTGGGGGGTTGTGACGTCATCGGTAAAAAATGTCATACTAATGTCTTCACACGAGATAATGATAATGACGTCACACGAGTTTTCAAAGCACTGTATCGTCTTCATTGTTTGTTTAAGTGAAAAAAGAAAAAATACGTGTCCAATATTTCTTGGAAATCTATCTGACGGACTAATTAGATTTTTTTAGTTAACTTCCCTGTTATGTTCAGGCCAGGTTGTTACCAAATATTTAAATTAAACATTATCATTACTTGCAACTGCTAAATATAGTTTACTTATAAACACTAATTACTTTAGTATGAGAAATAACACTACTGCACCTAAATGTATACCTTTTTTATTACTTTTTTTTAAATAAGTTATTCTTATTCTTAGTTTGGCGCAATTCGAGCAAAGCCGGGCTTTTTTCTGAACACATATCTATTTTTATAGCTCAGCTGTACGGCACCGTGCCAACACGAATAAGTGTAGCACAATACTCCTATTAAACATTGTTTTCCGCATTTGGAAGCTACCGGGTTTTATCGTTATTTTAAAAATATTAGCCGTTATGTTGACTAACCCTCTTTCACTAATGGTCCCGTGGGGCAACGCAGGGATGATGTTTATAGAATAGGAAAGGAGTTCCTGCAATGTTTTTCTCTTTTTTATTTATTTATTTAAACTTCATGCACAATAAATCGTTATTATTAGAGAACGCCTTGTGGCATTAAGTCCGCCTATGTATCGATATAGGCGGACTTAATGCCACAAGGCGTTCTCTTTGTGCTTAGGGTTAAAAAAGACAACATTGTGGCAGGGGTTTATTCTTATCGAGGTGCTTAGGCTCTAACTCGAGAACTTCTTTAGTGGTCTCTTGGCTTCCATTGCCCTAATCGTTATAATATTGCTTAAATTCCTTGCAGTGTTAAAATTGACTAGGAAAGAGGTTAGTAGGGACGCTAAGTATTGGTCCAGTGTGCACATTACTTTGTGTAACGGTAAAGCAATATATCCTGAAAAAGCCGCCACGTCCTATAACCAAAAATTTCGAGGCTTTATGAAATCTAACAACAAGCACACACCCGTCAGGGCTGCGGGTTGTTCGAAGGAGATGCCGCGACCTCGGCACAAGGGCTAAGAAGGAACATGGGTGGTTTTTAGTCAGTAGAAGTCTGACACTCCCTTCCGCTCTGCCCAAGAGGAGGAGGCGTTATTTGATGATTTCCCAGCCCCCAAAAAAAAAGAAAAAAAATGCCTTTAACCCAGCAATAAGAGCATGATAGGCGAGGGGAGCAAGACACCCAAAAATATTGTTTATGTGTTTGTGTGGTATATCAACAACAGTATTAATTCAGAATTGATAGAAAACAATAATATAAAAGTGCTGGTTTGCATGCCTATTATAGGTATACGCACCATAGTGACAACATCAAAAAGCTTTCGAGCTGTTTGAATGCGGGAACAAAAGAGATTTACCTACCCCTCGAAGTATAGTTATAAAATAATACAACATTAAAATCGTGGGTGTCTTACCAATCAACACTTGCGAAGGTCTAATCGTGTTCAAAGAATTGCGGTAATCATGTTATTTTCTCGCCTTTTCATTCGCATGTTATTTTCGTCTCGGAAACCTCTTTAAATTGGACTCTGAAGGCCACGGTGGCTGTAATCGATTTATAAACGTGACGTTTATTTTTGTCTGTAAAGATCTTAATGTTTTCAATGTTGAAGTTGGTAATTTGTTTGAATCCCACCGCTGGGACCAAGGGGGTTCTTTGTGAAGATAGCCATTATCCTCCACAGGACCCAGTATCGGTTGGTGTATGTCTCTTGTCCTTGGATATTTGGTTGTTACTCATGCAATACTTTGTATTACCAAACCCAAACGAATGCAGTTATCTATCAGACTAATTAATAAATTGATAATGAAAATTCCCTATAATGAATGACCATTGAAATAAATACTACATCTTTCAAATGTAAATAAGGCACCTTCCTGTAAACAAGTCAGTTTCGTTCAGACTTACATAACCAAAACACAAAATTCCTTTAACCTTACACAAAAAAAAACACGAAATCCATTGATATAAAAACTAAAGATACGGTCGTCCGAACATTTGCTCGACGCGTTCCCCATACAGAGAATCGGTGTAGTCTGCTCGTTAACGTAACCTTGTATAAGCGGCGTAGTATTTTCGAGATATCATCATCTGCCTAGCCTTTTCCCAACTATATTAGGGTCGGCTTCGGTGGTATTTTCGAGGTATAAAGAACATAAATAAAGCTTTTAATAAAATTTACGACCGCACCCGAAGAGAGCCGATCGTGGACTAGTTCACTTCGGCTTAGGAAAGACCGTTTTAGGACCAAGTTCGAGGTCATTTTAACATGCGGTCCGCCCAGTCCTTACGCAGTAATATATAGTAGTACCCTTAACGCAAACGAAGGGCACTTGTTCTCCCCACCACTGCGATCATTTTTTTGTTCTAGACCATACCTGGGAACCTCCGGTCCGGCAGTTACGGAGATATTGGGGGTCAAAGTTCCAAATTTTTCACAGCTGTTTTTGTAAATACTAGTATTTCAGGTTTTAACTTTACTTAAATTACCTCCATGACCCGTTTACTATTCAAAGCATCCACTAGCACAATGTTTTAAGAGTGCTACTTTGAGTTTTACCGTAAAATGTGATTTTTGATCCCAAAATAAAAAGTCCCAGCAAAAATTTTTGCGTAGGGGTACTTAGTTTGATGTACAGAATGCTTGGTTGACGGATGCGTGAAGGGTTCGTTTACACCCTGTATAAGTCAATGACGAAATCGAAGAATCACTTACATGTTTAAAGGACCCTTCAGCCTCGTGTCACACCGATCCCTTGCCGACACGTTCCCGTTAACCCATAAACGAGACAGGTAACTGTACACCGTCGCCGGCTATCGTTTTACATGAAGTGAAATCATATCTATCTACTCATAGTTCGCGAACGCAGAAAGCGTACACATACGGGTTTTTTGTTTGATGTATGTCGTGTTGCTTGTGGATCGTGTGGTGCAGGGATGTTGAAATTGTGATGTTGGTTTTGATTTAGTATAACTTACGTGGTAAAGATATAAATGGTTTATAATCAGTCTTTTAAAATTCATATTGATTGATTTTAGGACATCTAGAAGTCAAAAGGTTAGTATACAAAATAAAAAAACTTAAAGCGCCGTCAACAGTCTGTTTATGAAGCGCATCAAGATTAAAAACGTTAAATTAATTATATCTTGCGCATAATTGAAGAAATCAACTTTACACAATAATTATTATGGTGTTTCAAACCAAATTCGTAATGAATTTGAGATTGGGTTTGTCCATCAGGAGTTTCTCAGTAGCAGCCACGGAGTCTGGATTTGTGCCCAGTTGATGACAGTGGACTCGCCCCTTATTACATGGAACTTCAAAACACCTATCGAAATGTAGGTGCATCACTAAGTATACCTTTGCCTATGAATGCCTAATCCTTCGGGGATTACAGGCGTGATGTTATGTCATACGATGTAATTCCCAACAAAGAGCAAATCCTAATTGAATATCCCATTAATAAAGTACACATAAAACCCCCAATCTAGACACACATAAAAATGTTAATAACATCAATTTCCGTACAAGGAAAAGGGAAATAAAAACAATTACAGCTGTAAGCACGGAATACGTCGGGCTAAGTAAAACTAAGTAAGGTCATAAAGTAACAATACGGTAATGTGACAAAGGGAACCATTACGTCACCATTCTCCGTTGCATGGGAACTGGGAACTGGGAAATGGTATCTGGGAATTGTGGAGAGGTTCCGTATTTATGTTATGTTCATTTGTTTATTGTTTTGGTAGATGTTTTTTTTTTGTATTTATTATGTGGGTTTAAATTGTAGTCTAGGGTGCAGAATCTCGGAACTGGGTAGAGGTTCGGTATGTAATATTCGGTTGTTTTTTTTTTGTGGGTGTAATTGTAGTCAAGGGTGCATCTTTTTTTAATGAAATGATGTGGGTGAATAAACTTAACTTGTACTGCTTATTATTAAGTATGAGATGATTACGTTTTGTGTGTGTGAGATTTGTTTCTCTATCTCTCTATTCAATATTTTTTCGACTGAAGTATGTGATACTCTTAAGTACGATTAACATAGCTTCAGGCTTTTATTAGGGAGGGAGTAGGCACACTAGTAAGCTTTTTCAAATATTATAAATTCATGTCAAGTCTTAGGCTCTGGATTAGACAGACTTTGGTGTTTGAAATGTGCGTGGGATCATGTAGGAGAATTGTTTTAAATCAAAATGAATAAATTATTGAAAATTGTTAAGTTTTAGAGCACACCAAGATTTTTTTGGAAATAAAACTGCTCAATTATGACGGTACAACCTATCATTATTCTCTTACCCTTATCCCAATTCATTTGTGGTCGGCGCAGCATGTCTTCTTCTTCCAGACATCTCCTTTCTTGCCATAATTATTATCTTTTACACAGTCCATCCATAATTTCTTGGGTCCTCCTTTTCTTCCCTCTCTCTTCTTGTCGGTTACACGTATTCACATTTATACCGTTTTCAACTCATCCGCATTGTTATTAGTTTCCCATATAAAAAGGTGTTTTTTATTTGAAATCTTTCCAAACCATTATGAAATAACGGAATCTTACCGTAAGTTCATAAGTGTAGTTCACGGTAGTATTAGAGCAAAGTTAAACTCGATCCTGTAGTAAACATCGCAAGTTTACTGCGTCAACTTTCAGATGACTCGGTGTTCGTGTTACCGTCATAGTTTAAAGTTCACAAATTAGTTTATATTGTGCCAACAACAGAAGGTTATTTTGAACTGGTTTATTATACTCGTATTTCTAGATTAATTTATTATACCTACGAGTATTTGGGAACTTTAGATGAAATATTTCCTGGTAGTGTTAGGTAGAGGTGTATCTAAAAGTAATATGTGAACAAGGCAACGCAAGGCAAGGCAAGGTTGACGGTAAGGTTGACGCAGTGGTTCAAGCAGTTGACTGCTGTGCTACGTGTTCCGGTTCGATCCCCGCACGCAACAATTATTTGTATGATGTACAGATAGTTGTTTCGGGTCTGGGTATTTGTGTATGTGAGTTTAAATGTTTGTGAACGCACCCACGATACAGGAGAAATTTCTAGTGTGGGGCAACGTTTAAAAAAGAAAAGAAAGAAAGAAAGAATATTTCACAATGAAACGTTGCCCGACCTAGGAAACAAGCTTAGGACTATGCTCAGCAGAACCACTTACGATCACAAGACCAATAAATCAGATATATTAACTTAAATAATAATAATAATAATCTATTTTTAAATGTTTTTTTTATTGTTTGTATAAAAAATATTTAAAAATGTATAAAGTTTGTTTACAAATAAATAAAGGGAATAATAATCTATTAATATTAATAAAATACGTACTCGTATTTTATTCATATTACGTAGTCAGCCTAAAACGATCAAGGTTTTTACATTTACATTACGGAACCCCAATAGTGGCAACAACGGAACGCGCCGCAATGATAAATAATAAAAGCGTCTGGTATGAATCCGGACTGTAGTCCGTACTATCACGCCTCTGACCATGGGAACTGTCCAGTAACTTGTTGTAAATGTAGTTAGTATTTTTTGTGTTGTGGCCTGGAGAAAATTGTGTATGCCGAAAGTATATTAAATAGATGATTATGGTTTGGAAAACACTAACATCTTTTTCATTAAAATAAAAATCTGGTATTTGCGCCTTTTTAATGGGAAAGAAAGAAAGAAAGAATGAAAAAGTATTTATTGATCTCACACAGGACAAGAAATCAATAATAAAAGCTTAACAAAAAAAAACAAGAGGAACACTTAAAAAAATAAAACAGTATTAAAAATAAGTCCCGTACGAGGCCAAAAGGCCACTATCACAGCATGGTGGTGCTGGAAAAGGCAGCAACTATAGAAATAAGAGAAAAATCCTGGATAAGGCTAGGACATGACCCGTCGGGGCTGCGGGTCCCGTCAGGGCTGCGGGTTGTTCGAAAGAGATACCATGGCCTCGGCGCAAGAGCTAAAAAGGAACATGGGTGGTTTTTAGTCAGTAGAAGTCTGACACTCCCTTTCGCTCTGCCCAAGAGCGAGAGGGGTTTTTGTGATGATTTCACACCCCCCCTCCAAAAAAAAAACTATAGAAATAAGATAAATATCCTGGATAAGGCTAGGACAAGAGCGTGGAGCTTGACATCATCAAATAGAGGCTTGTACCCAGTTGTAGGTGCAGTCCAGCTGTGGATGACGAAACAGATGCTTGCTATGGCCACAAAGATCTACAATAAGATTCCGAATGACATAAAAGAATGTAGCAATATTCATGTCTTTAAAAATAAATTGTTCCTTATAGAAAAATCTTATTACTCTGTTGCTGAATTTTTATCGACTAAGAGGTTTTAATTGTTTCATGTCCGCTTGACGGTATCTTATGGTTGTTTTTTGTATTGTCTGTCTGAATTTAAATGATAGGTATGCAATTTATGTCAATTCTTTATAATTTTGGAATCACATTTTATTGGATTATTTAATCATTTGTATGCCTAAGTGGCTGATCATGGTTTGAACATTAGAAGTTTAAATGAATGTAATGAAACACCTGCATGTAACTCATGTATCACAAATGAACGATTTGATTTGATTCAGAAACTACAGAAAATACACTACGTGCTACGATTCTTACATACTCTTCTCGTAGTCCACGTTTCATGTACTTGGTCATACACGTCCTTCGGTTGGGAGGACTGCTCACCTGACTTTTTGAAATGCCTACGTCACACACAATAAGGGCAATCCAATTAGCAATTAAAGTCTCAAGTTGCTAATTAATGGGCTGTCAGTCACCAGCTAATTATTATTATTAATAATGTCCTGTCACAGGCTCACGCATAGTGCACATTTATTTAATCTACTGAGCTATAAAATCTAGTGCATTAGCGCTTATTAATGGCCGGACTACACCGAAACGGACACGAGACGAGAAAAGAGGGAATGTGTCGTAAACACCAATATAATTCCGAAAATATGCATCGACGCTTAGCTTTGGTGGTAACGGTTGATCAAAGGGAAGAGGAGGTGTCGTAATAGGGATGTTTTCTGACAAAAAAAAAAATCTATTTAGTCAGTCTGTTAGATTATCGAAAAATATTGGATAAGTACGTGTTCTTTGTTTTATCAAATTAATAAAAATTCACAAAAGTAAAACGTGTCAAAGATCATGAGCGGGGGCTTGTGACGTCACTTTCTGATAAAAAATGTACCAAACTGTGACGTCTCACGACTTTTCGATGCACCGTATGAGCCTTTTCGAAGCACTGAGTCTTAATTTTTTGTTTAAATGAAAAAAGAAAACATATACGAGTATGTGTCCAATATTTTTTGGAAATCTATCTGTGACGGACTAATTGAATTTTTCTTGTCAACTACTCCATTGTGATTTTTAGGCCAGTAGAGACGAAAAGAGCCGAGAGTGGCGTGCTATCAGCAAAGGCGGTGTGCTGTGAGCGGCGCGCAGCGTACCGCTTTCCACATCTCCGTATAGCTTCAGTGTTTTGCCCTCCTTTTGCAATAAAAGCTGTTTCTGTTAGCCTGTGTCATCCCACTGCTGGCCAAAGGCCTCAAGCCCCACGGCCTCCAAATCTTTCGGTGTAAGGCTAATGTGGACCACTTGTCTCACCATCTTCTGCGAGGTCTAAGTAACGTGTTAGAGAGATGATCTAACATTAAGAGGCTTTTTTTTGGAGGGTTGTAAATCATCAAATGTCTCCTCCCGCTCTTGGCAGACTGACTAAAAACCACCCATGTTCCTTCTTAGCTCTTTGTGCCGAGGCCGCGGTATCTCTTACGAACAACCCGCAGCCCTGACGGGACATTAAGACACGTTTTTTTTTTTTGGGGGTGGGAAATCATTAAATAACCCCCTCCCGCTCTTGGGCAGAGCGAAAGGGAGTGTCAGACTTCTACTGACTAAAAACCACCCATGTTCCTTCTTAGCCCTTCATGTCGAGGCCGCGGTATCTCTTGCGAACAACCCACAGCCCACATTAAGACACCTCATATGGGGAAAAGGTTTCTAATATTCAGGTTTATAATATTCAATTTGCATACCAACGAGATTCGCATTTCTCTAAAACACCCGCAAATATTTGAAATAATTTAATGCGCATCCCTTTTGCCGTAACAACTAAATTCATTTAGAGCCATTTTAAACCTTACCCTAATTATGTATTATTCAAATTTGCTTAATTTTGAATAAACTAGCAATGAAATTCAATTTTGCTGTGCTGAAAAATTTGGGTTATTTCGTATCATTAGGAAAATTAGATTCATCGGCATTTAGAATTTATAAAGACCGTTTTTGGTGTGTAAACAGAATCATTATAAACATAACATCACGCCTGTAATCCCCGAAGGATTAAACAGAGGTGTATCTATTAGTACACCCACATTTCGCCAGTTATATTTTTAAGTCCCATGTAATAGGGGGCGAGCGTACTGCCATCAATCAGGCTCTAAATCAGACTCCGTGGCTCCTAAGAAATTTCTGATGGAAACCCTCATAAAAGTTTGCCCGACCTAGGGCTCGAACCCGAGGACTCTTGCTCAGCAGCCACCCTTGCGAGCACTAGACCAACGAGGCAGTTTAGAATGTGTTCTATCAATAAAAATATTATGTTCTCGATTTCATAAACTTTTTTTCTTCATCTATACTAATATTATAAAGCTGAAGAGTTTGTTTGTTTGTTTGTTTGTTTGAACGCGGTAAACTCAGGGACTACTGGTTGGAATAGAAAAAGTCTTTTTGTGTTGGATAGTCCATTTATCGAGGGAGGCTTTAGGGCATATAACATCACGCTACAACGAAAAGGAGCTGAGCATAAATGAAAAATGTTGCAAAAACGGGAAAAATATTTCGTTTTTGAGAGCTTCCGTTGCGTGCGCTGCGAAAACGGTTTAATTTACGCAAATATTGTGTATGGTGGAATTGTTCCTCTTTAAAAGTTCTAAAAAAAAGTCCGCGACAGCATATGTCTATCTTTTAAGATTGACTCACTATAACCTTTTTTTACTATTATAATTTTAGGTTAAAATGAGTGATAGTTTGCGAAGCTTATTTAACCTATATGGTATTTCTATACTAATATTATAAAGCTGAAGAGTTTGTTTGTTTGTTTGTTTGTTTGTTTGTTTGTTTGAACGCGGTAAACTCAGGGACTACTGGTTGGAATAGAAAAAGTCTTTTTGTGTTGGATAGTCCATTTATCGAGGGAGGCTTTAGGGCATATAACATCACGCTACAACGAAAAGGAGCTGAGCATAAATGAAAAATGTTGCAAAAACGGGAAAAATATTTCGTTTTTGAGAGCTTCCGTTGCGTGCGCTGCGAAAACGGTTTAATTTACGCAAATATTGTGTATGGTGGAATTGTTCCTCTTTAAAAGTTCTAAAAAAAAGTCCGCGACAGCATATGTCTATCTTTTAAGATTGACTCACTATAACCTTTTTTTACTATTATAATTTTAGGTTAAAATGAGTGATAGTTTGCGAAGCTTATTTAACCTATATGGTATTAATCTATATCTAAATAAATGTGTTTGTTAGCACGGAAATTTAATATAGAATATTTGTGCCCTTTACTTTATACAGTTTAAACAAATACCTTAGAAGATATCGCAATGTAAAAATATCCGCGCAACAAAATAATTACTCTCGCGGCAGTGATTCGTTCGGTCCGGTACGGCAGCCGGCTGACGCGCGTTCCATCGCAATGTAGGCCCCTACGTGGGGATTCTGGCCTCCGGGAAATTCAAATTCAAAATATTTACTGCACCATAATGTTTACAAGTACAAGGTGTTACTGTATATATAACAGTAAGAGATACCTATAGTAATTCACACTTTAATAAAATCTAAACTAATATTATAAAAGATAAGATTTTTTGTTTGTTACGATTTAACTCAATTTATGTTGATATGATTTGATTTATGTGACGCAGACGAAGTTGCATGGGTCAGCTAGTTTATTTATAACTGGTCTTCCAAGACAATTATTATTTTATTATTATTATGAGCCTATACTGTCCCACTGCATGGCAAAGGCCTCCCTTCCCTCCTTCCACTTTTTGCGATCTAGTGCGACAGTAGGCCAATCCTTAGAGAAAGAGTCCAGCTCATCCCGCCATCTCCTTTTGGGCCTGCCGCGTTGTCGTTTCTTGCTCTGTGGTATCCACTGAGTGGTAACTTTTGCCCATTGCTCCTCCGACATGCGGCAGATGTGCCCAGCCCAGTTCCATTTTAATATAACAGCTGTTAGGCCAGCATCAGCTATTTGGGTTTTGGAGTGAAGTATGGTGTTTCTGATGCGGTCCGTAAGTTTGACACCCAGTATACTTCGCTCCATAGCTCGTTGGCAGACCCCAAGTGCGGACTTCTGACGTTTTGTAAGCGACCATGTTTGCGCTCCATAGGTGAGGGTGGGGAGAATGCACATGTCCATGAGCTTTCGTTTAAGTGAAAGAGGGAGAGATCCCTTCATTAAATGTTTCATCGATCAGTAGACCATCGACCAAGACAATTGTGTCTTATTTCCCATATCACTAGAAATATCCTTTTCCATATTACTACACATACATAAATATTGACTGGAATGACGAATTCTAGGCCGACATCAACTTTATATATATAACGCACTGTTGTGGAAATACTCGTAAATGGGAAAATCTACATAATTGGAAAGTGGGATCCAATCATCGGTGGCGGGGAAAACGTAAATTGTACGCAGATTTCGTGGTTCTCTTGCGATTTTTATGCGAAAATGTAATGTTTTAGGTATGTGAAAATATTTGAATATTGTCAAGATTGTTTTTTTCGTAATATCGCATCTTTAATCTACGAAGGGATATGCAGAGGTGTACAGTTAGGAAGATTCGAGAGTAAATTACTCGCGAAAAGCTAGTGCAACTTTCATAACAGATCTATTTCATAATTTTATGGCTACTAAAATAGAATGTTCGTACTACATAAATTTACAATCAAGAAAATTACTTTTAAAAGTCGCTACATACGAAAAAAACCTGGTGTAAACCCCAACAGCACTGCGTTATTCAGGAATCGAACAGCCTGTTTTTGGAAGGTAGGCATTCATCACACAACCCGCAGCCCCGGTAGGCGTCGGCCCTTGCAGGCCCGGCAATGTTGCTAACATCTCTTTGAGGTGCGCCAGCATGGAACACGAACGCACCGTCGACATGGCCTATCGTCGTCATTAGACGGATGGACGGTGAGCTAGCCCATAACTGACCGTCCACAGGCCAGTAAATCGAACAGCCTTTATTTTTTTTTTGGGCGGGTGGAAAATCATCAAATCCCCGCTCCCGCTCTCCCGCTCTTGGGCAGAGCGAAGGGAGTGTCAGACTTCTACTGACTAAAAACCACCCATGTTCCTTCTTAGCCCTTCATGTCGAGGCCGCGGTATCTTTTGCGAACAACCCGCAGCCACGACGGGAAATCGAACAGCCTTAATTAACATTCGAATAACCAAAAAAACAAAAATGGCCCTCCCAAGCTCTTAAATATTAAAAACATACCATATAAAAATCTTTCTATTAACAAAGATAACTACGTGACGTGACCTATTTCTTGTCAGTTTTTAGTCCCCAGTTAAATATTTAATTTAGTTCGGTCCCTGCGAGACGGTCGAGTAGAGCGGTCGAGTGGAGTGTTCGAGTGTTTGCTGCCCGTTTGGAGGACACTTGCCGTGAGACTAGTACTGTAATGTCTGATGGCAGGATTAGTGTCGCGGAGAATTTGTTTGTTTAGTCTGTTGATAGGACTGATTGAAATTGATTAGGAATTTTGATCGTATTATCACTTTCTCTGCCAAGTAAAATTTTTTTTTTAATGCCAAAGGACCATGGGGGATTTTGTATGAACCGCGTCCCCACCCTCAACAGAATTGAAACTAGTGCCATTCGATGCGCCTGGTAAGTAAGTATTTTTTTTATTATGACGAGTTTTTTCAGAAACGTGGGGTTTACCTGGAATACTTAAATATATCCACCAAACCTAACTTTTCCAATGGCAACATTTTAAAGTTAAAAAGCTACGTATAGCAAAGACTAGAAGGCGGGTTGTGGGCACACAAACGAATTAATCAAAATCAAAAGTCATTTATTCAAACTAGGCTGATTAACAGCACTTTTCGAACGTCAAAATTTACTTTACTTATTTACAAGAGACAGTCCCCCAAAACGCCCACCCCTCGACACTTCCTAGTGTTTTAGCTGGAAAGAAAAACTGGCGGAACAAACTCCCCACCAACACATTGTTCGACCCATATGCTGGGTAAGTTGGCACCGAATGTGTTAACTTTAAAATGAAACTGTGTACTTGATATTATGTGTAATGTACGCATATTTATATTGTCCATCCCCATGTTCCTAGTTATGTTTAAGGAAGTAAGGTTATAGTCATCATCCGGAAACAGATCCAGACAGAGAAATCCTGAAGGAAAAATCCGATGTCACTGCTCCTTCTGAGAGTCGAACCCCAAAACTTCATGCTCAGAAGAAGTGCTTTGGGACCACTAGACCAGCAGACAGTGCCCGACCTGGATTGACCTTATGAAGACCTGAGTCATCCAAAAATAGTCTTCAAACCTCCTTCAAAGCCAACGAATTTGTCCCAGCTGACCTATCTCTGACCCTTAAACCGTAGCATAATGCTAATAAATTGGTTAAACTTACAAAGCTGACCCAGCACTAAACTTAAACTTTGGGTTCTGTACCAAGTAAGTTGCTTTACAATCGGAGGTCCCCTGTGTAACTAGTGTGCTTGGCTTGGTTCATGTATGATAACATAACATCACGCCTGTAATCCCCGAAGCGTAAGGCAAAGGTGCACCTAATAGTACGCCATCATGACGCTAGTTTTGTTTAAGTCCCATGTAATAGGGGCGAGCCTATTGGCGTCAACCGGGCATGAGTCTCAGACACCGAGACAGCTACTGAGAAATATAATGGCACTTTGTATTGTGGTTGTAAGTTTGCAGTGGGTGTAGTCTGGATCATTTACTTGTGTTGTGATTTGCTGCAACAAGATTTCTATGGTGTAGAACTGTAGATAAATGATATTTGTACTATAATCTTTTGATAGTTGAACTAACAGTAGCCCAATGAACATCACAAGATGCTAAAATGCTGCTAAAACTAACGACTTCAAGGTTTGCCAGAATCTTCTAACTAAACATTTCACCACGGCATCGAGTGCTGGAAAAGGGCATTTCTGGAGTTGCAAACCTGAAAAGATTATACATAATTATGATACGGTCATGTATTTCATACTTCTTATTGTTGATTTCTTCCACTAAGCTTGTAAGCTAATAAAATGCAAACAAAAAACAGATAAATGGCTAGCATTAAAAGAGGTAATTGCTCATCGCCCCTCATGTTCAAGTCAAGTCCTTCACAGGTAACATACGTGGAACTAACTGTAAGGTACGAGTAAATCGTACGTTCGCTCCGATTTCCTTGTTTTCTTTTTATTCCATTTTTATTTGTTTCCTCGTATTCCCAGTTCAATCTCGACTTCAGCTTCATTAGGACGGGTTGCGTTTATTTGTGGAATGAAATGAGCATTTTTCGACGAGTTTTCAGGTTATATTACGTTGCTAAAACTGCTAATTATATTTGCACATTTTAAAACTCTTTAAAACTGTGCCTAGTATTATAATGAGAAGCGTCACAATGAACTGAGTAAGGAAGGTCAAAATCAGGACAAGCTAAAATCGGAGTCGAAGTCAAATATTCTTTCAGTTTGGAAAAACTTAAATCTGTCATTTGATGCTTTTAAACCCTCCAAAAAAAGAAAATCTATCCGCGTCCCTTTTTATCATTCCCTTAATTACGTCGTTGCATCCGTCGAGCTGATATGATGAAAAACATGATTCGTTCTTTTAGTTTTCACTATTAACGAAAAATAACGTGGACAATGTTTCAGATCGGTGATAAATGTTCAATTTGCACTGTGTAATAGCTTGGTTTAGTTGTGGCTTACATAACGGCTGTAAAAATAAATAAATCATTGAAATAAATTCTGAGTTTTGCACACAATGTGAAATAATTTGAGTAGGTATTTCAATATTACCGGCCTTACGTACAATACAATTTTTGTTGAAATAATAATGTATGTATTCTAAATACAAGTAGTGTACCATAGGACCTACTTTTACTATGCGGTAGTACAAAATGAGAACCTGAACTTACTTCGTCATAGCAAATTGCGACGTTTTCTAGTAAACAGTTAATAAATATTTACTGAATGAATTCGCATCTTTTTAAATTGTAATTTTATTCACAGAAATACAATGTGAAAATATACAAGTAAATCTCATATTAACATAAACATGTAAACATTACTTACAATACAATAATGTAAATCGATAAATAATCACGACTGTTTGTTTTCAGCCAAACATTTGTGCTAATATTTGTACAGAATTGCGCATTTTGGTTAATTCAAGGTGACTTTTTTTCAGTAATAAATGTAAAATATAATAAAATGTACTACGTAGTAAAATTCGGTAATGTAGGTTAGGTACGAATACTAAATGATAGGGTTGGTACATTGATGTATAAATTTGAATCCCAAATTGTTGACCAAGGCCCCCCAAAAAAAGTTGCTGTTTCCAACTTAAGTGCAATACCTGCATTTAAATGTCGAATGAAAAATTCCCATGGTGGTTCGGTATGACGTACTGAACACGGGTAACCATTTATGCGTGAATATCCCTTCTACCTTTTTTAACCATGGACGAAGCGATAAAATTATGGAAGAAGCTATAGGATAGTGGTGCGTATCGTATGACTATCACTTGTTGAATTACCCAAAAATTACGGTACCTTTACATTTCGATATGACGTCATACCGTTAAATAAGGGTTACCGAAATATTTCGATACCGATATTTTTTTCGGTAGCGGAATTTTGAGGTTGGAAATGTATACCGGTATATTTCGATAGAAGTACCGTAACCGTTATAAATGTATCGGTAGCGGTACCTTAACCTAAATAAATAGGGGTTTTCTTTGACGGACCGCCTCGCCACTCACACAACAAAGAGATAAGTAAAACAGTAGCAGTAGTAGTTTTAGTTCTAACGTTTTCCACCGCGCACACGCGCGCCGCGCCCCGTCTCGCATGCATTTCGGTACCGAAATCGGGTAAGGGTTACACACATACTCATAACAGATCAAAAATACACGAGTTTCGCCATTTTAATGAGTAATACACTAACATTCGGGGTCAGTTTCTGTAGTTAGAACATTAACATTGTAATAATTATATCAGTATAGAACTGTATAAACATAACATAATATTTAATCGATAGCGCACATAATCTAGAATGATAGATTGAGCGTTTTTGTTACTGTATTTTTAATCAATGAATGCATGATGTAATAAATAGTTTCAATTTTTTTTTATCACCCCAGTCAGTGGCGTACGAAATAGTACACACATTTTGCCAGTTATATTTCAGTCCCATGAACTAGGAGGTGAACTATTTGCTATCAACCGGGCACGAATCCAGACTTCGTGGCTGTTACTGAAAACATTCTGATAAAACACTTGGGCCGACCTGGGAATCCAACCCAGAAACAAATGCTCAGCATTACTACCACCAGACCAACGAGACACGATGAACGAGTCGCTGAGATAAGAATCCGACAAAATTTGACCTGCCAGTCTAGACCAAGTTAAATCACGAAAGATTTAATAAAAAATAAAGCATCTTAAGAACTCAACTCACTCAACCTCTTTTACTTTATAAAAAATTCTGTCAAATTAATACACTTTCCTTGGGTTTCGGCACTAAAGTAAATAAAAAATACAAACATTGTGCGCGAATCCTCTCCGTCAGTGTTGGTGTAATGCCGGCCGGTGATCAATCATCGTTTTATTTATTTTTGTGCAACTTTAGCGTGTTCATTAATCATTGCAAATGATTGCTACTTGCTAGCTTGTTTTAAATATTTTTTGCATAACCTCTTAAAAGGTACATTTGCATCTGTTCGTGTTTGAGATTTTATCTTTGGTTTCTTGAAAGTGATATCAATTTATTTGGGGTCGGCGCAACATGTCTTCGTCTTTCATATTTCTCTATTACTTGTCGTCTCATCAGAAACCTTCATTCTTCCATTCCATCGTTTCATTGGTCTTCCTCTACTCTTATACTCGTCCACATTCATACTCACAACTTTTTTCATGACATATTCCTCATTTGTCGGCATCACTTGCCCGTACTACGACCACCGATTACTACACAACTTTTCAGATTTAAGTGTTTCTTTGAAATAAGCATTTTAGATTTGCTCCAATCGTTCACAAAATAATTTACCCAGCTTGAAACCAAAACACATGCGTAAATTTACCCAACCATTAGTCAATATACGATATCAATAAATTCACATTCAAACACCTTGTATAAATATAAAAGTGCACATCAATCATTAGAAGCGTGGGTGATAAGTGATAAGCGAAATTGATTGGTTTTTATCACTGGGCTGCCATGACGCCATGCCACTTGAACCAATGACGTGCTGTCTGAGCCAGTGACGTCACTAATTGTAGCTCCTACGAAGAATTACTAGGCTGGGGTTATGGAAATAAGATAATGGGTGACGCGTGGGTGGTTGAATTTGTGACGTGGGGAGAAAGAGTTGCGGTTACTACAAACAGAGATGTTCGATAGAAAAACAATATGGGAGGTGAAAATATCAATGGATCTTAAACCTGTTAATGGACTTTTTAAATCAAAACGTAACATAACATCACGCCTGTAATCCCCGAAGGGTTAGGCAGAGGTGTACCTAATAGTACACCCACATTTCGCCAGTTATGTTTAAGTCCCATGTAATAGGGGGCGAGCCTATTGCCATCAACCGGGCACAAATCCAGACTCCGTGGCTGTTACTGATAAATTCCTGATAGAAAAAGCCAATAACAGTTTGCCCGACCCGGGAATCGAACCCAGGACCTCATGCTCAGCAGTCGCGCAACTACTAGACCAACGAGGCAGTCTTGTTGAACATCGACTTTATGACGCCCTTTCTTCACTTCCTGGTATTTAAGGAAGGGAAAACTGGCACAACAAGCTCCTGATTAACTCATCTGTCAGTAAAGTTAGAGACACTTGATTTGGTTCAAATGCATTGATTTCGCTCCATAGTTAGATGGTCAACATTTGAGTCAAATTTTTCAAGAAAGCTTTTGAATACCTTGACACACAACTTGAAGTTGATTTTGATCATTTTAGCTTCCAGATTACTGGTTGTAAGATATCCATTTCAAACATTCCAGGAACTCGTAGATCTGAAACGTAAAAGCTTCGATATATTTCCATATTTAACATTTAAATAAAACTCGCAAATAAGCATATCACAAGGTTCTATTTTTAGCCCATTTCTTTTCTCGGAATACCAATTTTGTGAAAAGGCTGTGTAACAATTTTGATATTAAAGTAAACTTTATGTATCTATTACCAGACTTAGTGGCTGTAGTTTAAGTTGTTTTTGAATATTTTTTTTGTGTGTTGTTGGAAAAACATGAGTTTATTATAGACTAGATTTTGCCCGTAACTTCGTCCTCGTGGAGTATAGCCGTCCTTGATAAATGGACTATCAAACACAAAAGATTTTTTCATTTCCAACCAGTATTTCCTGAGATTGGCGCGTTCAACCAAACAAACCCTTCAGTTTTATAATATTAGTATAGATTGCTACAGTGACCAGACGACATTACATTTTGACATTTGTATTACAATAATGGTGTTATTACTGTAAGAGTGCTTTGTAACAATTTTAGTCACTAGGTACATATTATAAAACAAAGTTTACCGCCTCGCCGATTTTGATGCTGGTTCCCTTCCTCGAGAGCCACTCTATACGTAGGTACGTATAGAGTGGTTCTTGAGGAAGGTTTTGGTATACCGCGGGTGAAGCCGCGGGCATCAGCTAGTTTACAATAAGCCATAATAATAGTCTATTTTCACCCATCTTAGTAACTGTAGCTTTAATCCCGGAAAAATCCAGTTATCAACAACAAATTGAGATCAATGCCCCATGATCACAGCCAGCAGTTATCTCTTCCATCCCCACTGGATGTGTCACATTGCAAATGGCGGCCGGCGGCGCCACGACGGCGCACCCCTGATTATAGGCAACGCTGAAACAGCGACAATTAACTACGCTCTGTGTTATGTATGGTGTTTGTTATTTACTTCTGAGGGTTTATATAATCAGGAATTTTCCGCCTTCATCAACAAAAATAGTAATTCAAATTCAAATCGTTTATTGCAATCCATGGTGTACATTTTCAGGTAATAGATAAAATAATTCTAGATACAATTATGGACCCTGTCGGGCACAGCATATGTTTATATAAGTAGAAAGAGGAAGAGCGGTTTGTTTCTTTTATTTTATTATTTAGTTGGTTGGTAAATCTATCTTATAATTATATCCTATTAATCTATATCTCTATTCATATTATACTTATTCTATTAATATTTTATAATTATGCAGTCTATCCATTCTTTTATTATTTACCTCCATTTGTAAATAGCTTATCATCCTGGCTGGTAATCCCCAAAAGGTAAGGCAGAGGTGTCTCTAGTCGAACAAGCGAATAAGTATACACTCAGAAATCTTTATAATTCTAGTACACTAATAATGATTGTAATAATTATAAAGCGTTTCGCATTAAGCGACTGATGTTTAACGCTGTATCGTTTGACATCAGTCTCTAAATGTATCTGTATAATCTTAAAAGTAAATGCAAGTTAGCTGGTTGTATACCTATTAGCTTGTTCAACAGTACATCCAGAGTTCACCGTTATCTTTATGTCCCATGTTATAGAGGGCAAACCTGCTGGACAAATAAAATCAAATAATAAAAAAAAACAGCTTTAGAAAATATATGAAAAACATCATATGTGCCTATAAAATTTGAGGGTTGCCCTCATCAGATCCTGATTTGGTGACAATGGCACCACCTCGGGAGTATACCTATTCGAACACAAAAATAATTTTGAAAATCGGTTAATTAATGACGGAGATATGCGATAACATACAAAAAAAAAAAAAAAAAACATACAAACGAATATAACCTAAATTGATATCCTCCTTTTCGGAAGTCGGTTAATAAAACAAGTGATTGTCGAGGTTAAAATATCATAAAATCATAAAAAGGCATATCAAATGTGGGATAAATGCTGGCATGTTGTTTTAGATGAAATTTAATACACAAATACGACCATCTGAAATCAAAAGGTCTACTATAACGAAAAAATCTAAATAGGCTTCTTCTGGGTAAGCTTGTTCCATCGTCGACCTCAACTCTGCCCCTTTCTTTTTATGGTTGGTGGAAAATCATCAAATAACCCCTCCCGCTCTTGGGCAGAGCGAAAGGTAGTGTCAGACTTCTACTGACTAAAAACCACCCATGTTCCTTCTTAGCCCTTCATGTCGAGGCCGCGATATCTCTTGCGAACAACCCGCAGCTCATCTCTGCCTTTAGGGCATGATTGAGGTCAAGAGCAAGCCCATTCCAAATAAAAACAAAAACAAAGCCTGTGTAATCCCACTGCTGGGCAAAGGCCTCCTTATGACTTCCAAATCATTCGTTCCAGAACCAATGTGGACCACTGGTCGTTGGTTCCGTCCATACCCATATACTACTGTAGCTTAAAAAAAGTTTAAGCAGAAGTAATAATAATAAAAGCAAGTAGCTACACAAAAACGTGACAAAAAGGCGATGTCTGATATACTTGTTGATCCGACAATAACAAATCGTATGTAATAGACTCAACAAGTATAACAGAAGTTGTGAAAATATCCCCAATGTCACATTTCCAGTTCCCAACTCGTGATTATTGCCCGAGGGAATTGTTTTACATAAGAATCGGAAAATGGTCACGAGTTTCGGAAGTATTGGAAACTTTTATTGTTTGTTTACTTTCGAAATACATACAACAACACAAAATATCATCGTACCTGTAGTAGGGTAGTTGACTGACTAAAAAATATATGATTCTGTTTAGTCCGTCTGTTAGATTATCGAAAAATATTGTATACGTGTTTTTTGTTTTATCAAACTAATGAAACCGGCCAAGTGCATGTCGGACCACGCACAATGTAGGGTTCCATAGTTGCCTATCAAAATATGTGAACTTACTAAACTGCAGAACCACCCTGCCTAGGTAGGCAGGTAAGTGCGTTCGTGCGTGCGTGCGTGCGGGGAGGCAGGTGCCTCCGAACGATGATTTGTATTACAATATAAATCATCGTTCAAAAGTAAGTTTGTTTTATTTTTACAAATATAAAACAAACTTACATTTGCAGTTTTGAGACCTGCGCTCCCATACATTATGTATAGGAAAATATTTCATACACGTACATTTTATAAGTCGGTCGACTATTACTTGTAAAGTTGTAAAGTCTTCTTAGCTGTGATAGTTTTCCTTTTATTTTCGTTCTATATGCTACTACCATGAATTTTTTCACATGCCCAAACACAACCCGTATAAGTGGTTTATGTTGGCACACTTGAGTCTAACAAAAAATTGCACTTTAAACCTTAATATTTCACAAACGAATCCCTTAAACGAAAAAACTGTTTGAGCAAACTCGCAACATTTTTAAAGACCTATCCGACGACATCTCACACAATGGACTTCGCGAGATAAAAAATCTTCCCCACTTTAATGTGATACTGGATATACCCTAAAAAAACATTTCAATATTTTACTTGAGCACTTTGTCGGCGTAACTCATTTGTAAATTCATGCCAAATTACAGCTTTCTAGTACTAAGAGTCTTTTAGCTAGGGTGCTGGCGAACAAAAAATCTATATGATTTGCTCGTGTGGCAGACTTTATTAATAGCGTTAATTATACGATAAGAAATATTAAGAGCCGCGTCTGCCACCATGGTAGCGCTGCGTTATCAATTGACAGCCTTTTAAAAATGTTAAAAAAAATAGGTATACTATATCATTTGCTCGTGTCTGCCTCTAAGGCTGATGTTTAGGAACCTCGTCAAAATGAAAAAAATCGAAAAGGCAGACATCTAGGACTCTGACTTTTGAAGTTATGAATTTTTAAAGATTTTTTTATGATTTAAAAAAAATATATGATTTGCACGCTTGGCAGACTTGCAGTGTTCGTTTAAAAACCCTGTGAATAACCGCAAAAAAATAGTCTGCCACCATCGTAGCGCTGCGTTTTCAATTAACAGCGCTTCAGAAATGTCGTCAAAAAAAACTGTGCCATATCATTTGCTCGTGTCTGCTTCTTTGACCGTTGTTCATACTGCTTATAAAAAAGAGAACATAAATGAGGCAGACGCCCAGGCCACTGATATTCCGAAGGCAGACCATTTGAATTATATTTTCATTTAAATCTTTTTTTAATGATTCCAGTGTGTAAGCGCTGGCATAATACCTTGAAAAGCGAAATGCGCGTTAGCAAAAAGTACCCTGTATGTACTATGCCCAAGGCTTTGAAACCACGGGTATTTTGTACGTTCGCACACAGTAACTAAAGATGACACTACAATCGAAACATAAGACACTAGTGTATGGCGGTCGGTCTCGTCGCAGCTGCACACATACATACATACGTATTTGTATTATGTACACAGATTTGTAAAGATGTTTGGGAACACCTCTTAGCTGCCTCCGCTTGTTTGAATTATTATTTTGTTTTTGAATCGTCGTTTTTGACGTTACTGTGGACACTTTTATTGTGCACATAAATGCTACATCGTTCTCACTTAATATACCATCTCAACATGAATAATGTAACCAAGGTTTTGTAACAATATTTTGATTTAAAAGAGTGTCCATGGAGTTTTTTGCCCGTTCTTCTCCATAGAGATCTCCGCTAGGGAATGGGCAACTATAGTACATTACACCACTAGTGGTGGGTCGTTGTCGAATTTTTGACGGACGAAACCCAAATGTTTTCCCGACGACGAAAACGGTTGCAGAAAACGGTCGTCGTTGCAACTGGTGTCGTTCGTCAAACGACAGCATTGACAACTGGTAATACAGTCGCTATTGTACCTACACGACGAACGCACAACCGACTACAATTTAACGTGGAATGGATAAGGACAACGCACGACAACGCGACGACGACGAGTGACTTTTTCAAGAAAGATAGTTGAATCATTGCGTTCTTGAGTTTATTTTTATAGGCGTATAATAAAAAATCGCCAGTGACATTGATTTGTTTGTTTCGTTTTTTTTGCTACCGACTTCAGAAATAGATTTTTCATCTGAAGTTTATTTTTCACTTTTTTTGTATTTTTGAAGTCGGTTTTTTTGAAAAAAGGTTTTTTTATTTTTCCATTTAAGGTTGTAATAGGTATCCTATACAAATATTTACTATGCATTTAATATTCAACCAAGAAACCAAACCCTCAACCTTCAAGATTCCCTTATTATTGCTTTTAACTCCTAACTATTGAGGAGTAGTTGTACCTTCCATCATCAGCGCATCCACATGAGATTATGATTATCAGACGCAAATAAATGAACAGCTTTGGAAAATATATGGAAAACGTAACAAGTGCCTATAAAATTTGAGAGTTGTCCTCGATTTCCCTGGGATCCCATCATCAGATCCTGACTTGGTGACAATGGGACCATTTCGGGAGTATACTCTTTTGAATACAAAAAAAAATTTGAAAATCGGTTCATTAGTGACGGAGATATCCGCATTAATTAGCCGTAATACCCGCTTTTCCTCAAATTCGCAGACTTCAACGAGCTGTAATGGTTAAAGTCAGTAAGTAAAATGTCTGCCATTTTTTTTTGTATTCAGGGGGTTCTAATAAATCGATTTGACCTAATTAAAGCAACGAGCAAATGATTTAGTAGAGATTTTTTATTTTACATTTTAATATCTACCTCCTGTGATAATGCAGAGCCCTGGATGTCTGCCTCATAGATTTTGTTCGTTATCAAAATGGTATTGACCACTAACCCCAGAGGCAGACACGAGCAAATGATTTAGTACAGATTTTTTTTTGACAGATTCAAAGCCCTGTAGCTAAAAAACGCAGCAACATAGGACCTTAATTCCTTAAGAAAATTTTGTCGTATTGATCCGAACTTTAATGCCTATCAATACGAAGTACGAGCAAATCATATACTTAAATGCTCGCCAGCTCCCTAGCTATTTGAGATATAGTGCGGAGGGACGGACAGACAGACAGACGGACATGGCGAAACTAAAAGGGTTCCATATTGACTACGGAACCCTAAAAATTGAAGAAAATAAAACGTGTCAAAGATGAAAGAGCCCGTCGGGGCTGCGGGTTGTTCGCAAGAGATACCGCGGCCGCGACATGAAGGGCTAAGAAGGAACATGGGTAGTTTTTAATCAGTAGAAGTCTGACACTGCCTTTCGCTCTGCCCAAGAGCGAGAGGGGTTATTTGATGATTTTCCACCCAGCCAAAAAAAAAAGGTGGTGAGGCTTGTGACGTCACTTTCTGCTAAAAAATGTACCAAACTGTGACGTGGCGCGACTCTTCGAAGCACTGTATCGTCTTCATTTATTGTTTACGTAAAAAAAGAAAAATACGTGCCCAATATTTTTTGGAAATCTATCTGACGAACTAATTAGATTTTTTTTGGTCAACTAAGTACCCTATTTCCGAAGGCTAAGGCACTTATAGGCGGAGATGTAAGTACCTAATGATATACCCATATTTCGCCAGATATAAAGTCTACTACACAGGCGGGGGAGTTTATTGCCATAAACATGGCTTAAATTCACATATTTCTATCAACACATCTTGCGACCGTAAAATGGAACCTAGAACCTTAAATGCTCAGTAAAATACGTGGCATAAGACTAGTGACATTATTTTGAACTAATCGATGCTTAGAAATAGTATATCAATTATTCCGTAGAAGTTTCCTTCAGTCAGAGGAGATTGTAGTAACTGGGTCATCCCAGAATAAACGTGTTTCCATTTATCTATAGATGCTAATAATACTAAACTTATTACTAAAACTAAATGACGAGGGTCAAAATATTACTAAATATAGTTTAAAGGAAGGAACTGAAAGCGATTAGGCTAAAACAATTAGAATTGGCACAATAGGGCTAAAATCATTAAAGCTGGAATATTTTAGTAGATATCCAAAATTGCTTAGAATATAAATAGACCGGTGGGAACGATTAACGGTTGTTGTTACGGAACGTCTTCAATGAAACCGAAATAGCACCACGTTTCTATTAGCATTAAAATGGGATGGTTTTCGTACATTTAAAACGAGCTTGAAGAAGAGACTTTTGTATGTTGAAGCATTACAGTTTAATCTGATCTAGAATCCCAAAAATATAAATAGCAAACCGTCAGTGAGAGATGTAGAATAGGAATCTTATCATGGTTTATATGTACCGGGTTGTGACTTTTGGTATGATGTATTGACGGTCGCGATGAAATGCTTAACGTCATTTATGAGGCACAGAATGGTTTCGGTTTGTAGGTAATGGATGGTCAATGATCACCCATCCACGTTACGACCCCGACAAGCATTCCTTAATCTCGAAGACGACTCTGGTGGCTGTTATTATATAGCCACAATATTCTCCACAATAAACTATCAAGTTAAAAAACCCATGGTAATTCAAATAGTATGAACCTATATGAGTGCTGTGCACTTCTGTTAGTGACGAATTCACTATGCTTAAAACTGTTTGTGATGTAAGTATGTTCTTAGTGAGTAAGTCGTTGAAGTGCCATAAATAAATATTTGAAGCTTATGACGTAAATCTTCTCGCACACACGACACTATTATCAAAACCAATTATATTTTACACTGAATTCCTCCTCCATCCGTATTTTCTCTATCATGTTTCGCACACCCTTATTATAATAATCTAGGTCATGCTAGAATTAATACCAGGTTGGTACAAAGTTGGGAGAATATGATTACAGTACACCCACGCTTTCTGAAATAACTGGCGTCAGTGTTAACGAATGGTCTTTTTAATACAGGGTGTGTTTAGACATAAATAAAATAAAAATAGCCTTTATTTGCTACATTCAAAACATAACATTAATTAATCTGTTTTATAATAGTGCGATATAGGAGTTATAGGTGCTTTGATTACATGTATAATGAGCTCAAAACGGTGAAGGAAAACATTGTGAGGAAATCGGCACGTCTTAGAACCAAAAAAAATCGAAGACATGTGACATCTACCAATCCGCACTGAGCACGCGTGGTGGATCGTAGCCCAGCCCTTTCCTAAAGAGGAGGCCTGTGTCCCAGCAGTAGGAACATTATAGGCTGATGATGATCATGATAATGAGCTAATTTATATTAGAAGGTAGATAGGCCTCTCTGTCAACGTTCCGATTATAGCAGACACAGCAAACAAATAAATTTTGAAAAGGATGTTCAAAATATTATGTATTCTTTCTTGATTGTGTGGTCTGTGTCAAGTGATAGTTAATTAATAAAATACGAACATGAACCCATAAAATCCGAGGTGCGTGGCAGGGATTCAAACTCATGACCATCTTCTTCGAATTCATGACTTAGCAGTCTGTCGGTCTCACCACTAGGCTATCATATCTATTGTGATGCATTTTCTTTTGTAAGAAAAATGAGCAGGTTTTAAATACGCTTAGGACAAAAACTCAGTGAACCAAAAAATGAACAACTTGATTACAAGTACTCGTATGCAGTTTCAGTTTCACACCAGAACTATCTCTGAGACATGACAGTGTCCCGTCGGGGCTGCGGGTTGTTCGAAAGAGATACCGCGGCCTCGACACAAAGGGCTAAGAAGGAACATGGGTGGTTTTTAGTCAGTAGATGTCTGACACTCCCTACCGCTCTGCCCAGAGCGGGAGGAGTCATTTGATAACTTCTAAACCTCCAAAAAGAAGACATGACACCAAACAATTGGACGGAATTCAGTGAGATTCAAGTAAAATTATTCAAAATGTCCTCAAGTTGTTTTAGTATTCTAGAGCTATGTTAGTTTAGTCTAAACGATCCTTATTGCTATACATACAGGGTGTACAGAATATGCCTTGTACGTACACAGGGTGGTATAATCGAAGGGTGTCAGGGCGTGAATTTTAGGTCGGGTGGGCGTAATTGGTGACTGTAGCGTCGCCGGCGCCAGAATGTTGTCGCCTTTAGTAATGGCCGAAGAATAAATTATTTTCTACTTAATTCAGGTTTTGATCATGACCTGACCTTTGCTGTTTGCTGATATAATTGATGCCTGTGACATGTAGTGGTTTCTTCTTGACGGTCGGCTGATAGATTGTTTTGTTCGGCGAGTTTGGGTGGCGTGGTGTGACTTGAGAAGTTGAGACCGCTTTGTTTGAGATACATTCTGAGGACTCAAATGTAGGCATCATTGAAGTTAGTATCATGGTGTGAATATTATTAATCTAAATTCATAAATACTTAGTAATATATATTAAGTAATATTTTCATGCCGCATGCCGGACAAACTGTGGGCCAAAATAGCAGGAAACTGGTGCCCTGACACAGTGAGGCGGGGTCGCGGCAGGCCACGAAGGAGATGGTGGGATGAACTAGATCGGTTCCGTCAAAACAGGAAGGAGGACGCACGGGTTCGAGAGAAATGGAAGGAGTGGAGGGAGGCCTTAGCCCAGGAGTGGGAAAGAGCAGGCTAGAAAAAAAAATCATTTAGTACAGATCTATATAAATTATTATATTTAGATCTATCAATCGCTAAGATAAAATCTCTTAAACTCATACGTATTAGTGTTTTTGTATCACAATTGTCATCATCAAACGTTGTTCTGTTTTGATAATGACTATTTATTGTGATAATTACATTTCGTTTAAAGTTATTTACATCCGTTTCAAAACCACTATTGTAATAACAATATAGATACCTTTATCCTTGGTCTTCCGGATATGTTTTTTTATTGTAGTACTAATAACGGAGACTCCGAGACACTTCCTAATACACTTAATTTAATGAGCATGGAACTTACTACTTGCAGGAAGTCCGTAATATCTTCATATAAACAGTCGTGACGATATTTTTATTAGTACATGATAGTAATGACGTGATGTTTAACCGATCACTTAATTAGGTATTCCTTACATGATCATCATTTACCTAATTACCTATTTGACCTTTCATTTTATTGTAGATTCTACTGCGAATCCTTATGACAATAGAATGATTCATCAATTCAAAGATTGAATAGAATATTTTTTTATTTTTCTCAGTCTGGGTAAGCTCGTTCCATCGTCGACCTCATCTTTGCCCTTAGGGTAAGATTGAGGTCAAGAGCAAGCCCATTACAAATAAAAAAAAAAAAAAAAAAAAAAAAGCCTTTACTGTCCCACTGCTGGGCAAAAGCCTCCCCCATAGCCTTCCCCTCTTCCCTCTGTGTGGTTTTCTCCGTCCAATTCGTCATAAACGCTTCTAGGTCGTCACGCCAGCGTTTTCTAGGCCTCCCTCGGCGATGACGCCCGTCTTCTGGCACCGACTGCGTGACGACTCTAGCCCATCGGTTCTGATCCATCCTACAGACATGGCCCGCCCAATTCCACTAGAATAATACCTATTACAATAATAATAATAATTTTTATTTCGTATAAACAGATTGTAGATTTACAACAATTAACTTAAATAATAACAACAGGTACACAGAATTTGTAGTCTACAATCAAGTGGTTGAAGCTCTGCTCTCCTAGCTAGGGTAAGGCCTGTGTTAAGGAGACACAGTTTCTTTATAAAATGTAAACCATAATGTAAGGTAAGAATTGTTGCTGTAAGCTTTCCTTCTGTAATGTCTCTAGGCTCCATGGGTTCATGACTTCACGGGGTTCACTGGGAATTGTACCTGCCAGAGTTGCAGAATTTATTCAAAAGAGTTATCGCGGCCCTGGAACGTAAAGGGCAAGAAGGAACACGGATCGGTCGAGAAAGAGTCTTTTTTTTTTTTGGCGGGTCGAGGGGAAAGTGAGTGTCAGACTTCTACTGACTAAAAACCACCCATGTTCCTTCTTAGCCCTTAATGTTGAGGCCGCGGTACCTCTTGCGAACAACCCACAGCCCCGACGGAAGAGTCTGACGCTCCCTTTTGCTACACCCAGAGCGAGAGGAGTCATGTGATGAATTCCCATCATTTAAGAAAAATAGGCTACGTATATAGTGTTTAACTTGGTGCCAGAGTTTTCATGCCACTCATGACTAGGCTTTACATGCCGTTGAGAAATATCTCTCAGCCATGCTGGTTTCCTCACGATGTTTAGATACTAATAGGGGATCGGACTGAGTCAAAAAAATATGATTCTAATTAGTCCGTCAGTCAGATTATCGAAAAATATTGGATACGTGTTTTTTGTTTTATCAAATTAATAAAAATTTAAGAAGATAAAACGCGTCAAAGATCATGAGTGGGTAGTTGTGACGTCATTTGTAGGTAGAAAATGTACTGACATGTGACGTTTTCGAAGAGTTCACGAGTTTTCGAAGCACTGTATCGTCTTCATTTTTTGTTTATGTGAAAAAAGAAAAAATATGTGTTCAATATTTTTTGGAAATCTATCTGACGGACTAATTAGTTTTTTTTTGTCCGATCCCCTATTGTTCCTGAATCCATAATAATACTGAACATAACAGGAAACTACCATACTTCAATACCATTAAACTCCCATAAAATGACATCATCCAAACGAAAGCACACTCACCCAGTAACCGTAAGAGCTAAACCCAACTAAGCGTCAATGCCACCATTTTATGAACACCACTCTCCCACTAAGATATACCCCACCTAGAGAAACCGATCACTATTCAATAAAAATATACATTACTACGTCCATTAGGCGTAGATCAACGGACGCCAGGCGTTAATAAAAATTAAGTGTTTTCCTAGTAAAATGTATCAAGGCGATGTATTTTTGTGTACTGCTTTGTTGTAGGCGCTTACGTTACTAAGGCGTTTTTACACTTGGTGGTTTACGATTTATTTATAAACTTAACATCACGCCATCAAAATCAACGTAAGGTTAGGCAGAAATGTGCCTATTATAGTACTCCCACATTTCGCTACAACGACGCAATGTGACATTTTTTTTGTTCTTACAAATTACATAAATCTTAAAAAAATTGTGTACCTAATATAATTATTATGTTAATGATAAAATAAATGTTAAAGCAAATAAGTTTTTACAACACAAAACACTTTTACATGTTAATTTCGTACCTGAATACTATGACAAGAGAAGCAGCCGAAACAAACTCAGAAGTCTCTTTTATTTTGGACAACTCACATGAGGACTGAGCGTGTCTTAAATGGTCTTTTGGAGAAAGAACCACAAAGATTTGAGTGGACCTGTTGCAGAGAGTGCAAGCATTTGTCAGTGCAAATATTTATGTGGCCTACAGATAGTTCTTTCGGGTCTGGGTATTTGTGTTTGTGAGTTTAAATGTTTGTGAACGCACCCATGATATAGGAGAAATTCCTAGTATGGGGCACCGTTTTATATAAAAAAATAAATGAGACGAGAGAGGCCTACTGTGCCCTGTCTTTTAGGGTTCCGTACCTCATAAGGTAAAAACGGAACCCTTACCACTCGTGTGTCTGTCTGTCCGACCATTCCCCCCACCCCTTATCTCCGAAATACTCAGCCTAAAATTTTGAAAAAAATACTTTAATTAGTTCAACACTTATAGATTACAGAGAAACCTATAAGAAGTCTACTGTGCTAAAATAATATGGAAACTCTCAATTTCTACTACAATGGTACGGAACCCTTCATGTGCAAGTCTGACTTGCACTTGGCCAGATTTTTGTAAAAAGCTCACGTCATTCTGATATGATTTATTTAGCCTACAAAACTATTAAAACAACATTTACCTAAAGACTTTGAAACAGTATCGAACCGCGTGTCTAATGGAGTGTTAGGCTGTTACCAACCTACATTTTAGTAACAAGATTAATGGCTTTATCTGGTATACTTTTTACGAATAATGTCGGCGCCTTGTTTTATGACAATGTAGAAAGGAATATGTCAGATGATTTTAGACAAGGCTTTTAGCTTGAGTGAGAGGAGTATTAAAACATTACAATCTCTGCTTGTGTTACGATAATAATGAGTTTTTGACAATTGTTAAATCTATTGAAATAAACACTCAGTGGATACCAAATAGCAGGACACTAAAAATTGACAAGGTCGGTCCGGCCGTTTCGAAGATAAGCCGGAATAGACAAAAAAACAAAATTAAAAAAAAAGTAAGTTCCGTATATATCTACTATTTGAGGTAGAGCAGTCGTAGTGGCGGCCCCGACTTACGAACAGTACGTCGTAGGTTCGAATCCAGCCAGGCGCATTACTTTGTGTAATTTATTTCATCACCACTGCTCTCAAAACGGTGAAGGAAAACAACGTGAGGAAACCCGCATGTCTTAGAACCAAAAAATTGGCCCTGTGTGGTGGACTATAGCCCGTCCCTCTCCTAGAGAGGGGGCCTGAGTCCAGGCTAAACACTTCAATTTTATTTCTTGTACAGATTTTTTGTGTAATCGGTCCTTAACTTATGGAAATAATTAACGGTAGTTTTTATTTATTTTCAGGTAAGCTGACGAACCCCATAACAGTCAAAATTTCCCAGAATCGCCGATAGAGTTTTCCTCATATCCCCGATAAGGTAAGTCATTTTAACTACAACAAAAACTTTTTCATCTCATTATGTCCGTTTTCGTAATATTCGCACTTGACCAATTTTATTAACCGGTCTCATTATGTATAACAACACGTATTGCCGTTAATTACCAAGTAGTAATTGCGTATATACCTGTAATAACGATTTAAAAAGTAATTGATTTTAAGGTCGGTTGTCCACTTCGAGCGAGGCAAGAATTTATAGCTTCGTTATGGCTTAATGACAGATATGGCATTTATTATGATAAGACTGGGTGCTGTACTGAGATAAGGTGGTCTGATTTTGGTGAATTGATTATACTGGTGTACAGTCACGATCAATATCAGCACGTTTCCACTTTGCAACGTTTAATTGCTTCTAAACGTTGCAAAGTGGAAACGTTTTTTCGCCTACTGTATAGATTTAATTTTTCTGTTACATTATGAAAATAATATTTTGGAACCCTTATTATCATACAATAAGTCATATCTCAAAGTGGCAATCGTTATTTCACGATAAATTCGCGTTTCAACTTTGTCTAGTCCATACATAATTATTGCTTGTAACCGGGTACTCTTAAGTACCCTGGTATGATTTCTATTTATTTGGTGAGATTTTGAGGAGCTCATGGATAATTGACAGTAGCTGCTCGGGTCGATCTTTAGGTTAAACCGCGCTTCCCTAGGTTTGTTAGTGGATGGTTGACCTTCTTTTGACTTTCGTCCGTGCCTCGAAAAGCACGTTAAGCTGTTAGCTCCGGCTGTCATTTGCTGACTTTGATAGTCATGACAGATGACTGACTATCTGCAATGATCCGTGTATGGCCCGAAAGTCTGACAACGAGTCTTACCACCCAGTCATCCTCGTCGTTACACCAGTCTTGCTACTCAGTACTAACTGGGTTGTGGAGGTCAGATTGGTAGTAAAAAATACTGGTATTCAGCTACTGCCAACTACTGGAAGCCAACCTCAACATAGTTTGGAAAGGCTAGGCAGATGATGAAGCCAATGTTATCGATTTAAAGGAAAATTTAAATCTGGTTCTGAATTTCATTTTATTTCTTCTCTGTCACTATTTTACTCACCTGCTGTTTAAAGAAATATAATAGAAAAACACTTTCAAAACAAAACATTCCTGTCAATTTATTCCACAACAAACATGAAATGCGGAAACTAGCATTATTCCGCTTCCAACATCACTTTATATTACCTATGTGAGGCTATGTGGTTGCCAATAGAAATGGCACATTGCGCCAGTTATCGGGATGCCCAGCTGTGAGGTCAGTGGCCTGAAACCACCTAGGACCTGTTCTCGAGTGGTTGGCGCCAGTATGGGTAGGAGTTCAGAAGTTGCAGTTTGTGATGAAGAAAACAAAATGTCTAAGTTTAGTATCCATAAAAAAGGCAGCATACTTCAGTCTGCAATTACGACTGATGATACATATGACTGACGTGTAAAGGCTTTCCTTCAACGTATACAAATGATTTCAGTAATACCGCATTGATGTACCAAAGCGATATTAACCACATGGTTTCAAATCACTCCCGTCGGGGCTGCGGGTTGTTCGCAAGAAATACCGCGGCCTCGACGTAAAGGGCTGAGAAGGAACATGTGTGGTTTTTAGTCAGTAGAAGTCTGACACTCTCTTTCGCTCTGCCCAAGAGCGGGAGGGGTTATACGATGATATACCAACCGCAAAAAAAAAACATATAAAATGGTTTCAAATCACTACTTCAATAAGAACGATGTCACACCACACATTTCCGCTCTAAATAAAATTCACACACCATAATACTTCTGTAGATTACCCACAATATCAATAAAAGCATATCTCCATTACATCTCGAACATTTATAGCATCGCTCGCTGTGTAACGACTTCCTAAGGTAATCTCGTTCTCGACAAGATCATAGCACTTTATGGAATTCCAATATAGTAGATATTGGTACAGGAAGAACTCCTAATATCAAGGTCTTTTAGAAGGCCGTAAGTTTGCATGCTCTAATTGAAATCATAGGTGACATGTTGGTTGTGAATCGGGTTTTCGCGTATTGGCCTGTTTTTTTTTGCATTCGTGTTTTTTTTTTGCTTATCAATAAACAGGCACCATATTTTAACACAGTGGGTATCCTCAATCAAATTGGGTGAATAGCGAGCTTCATTAAAGTACGTCATAATATTTATTAGGGCAGACAGCAGTCATTCTTTCAAAAAACAAAAAATCCTCCTTAGCATTGATTTTTTTCATGGGTCAGACTCAGAAGTGCAACTGACCTAGAAAATTAACCTTAGTTAACTACGCAGCAAACCACTAGTCCAGCGATGCACCTGTTTTTTTATCATCTCAGTGACTCTGACCACTATCCGATGTTTCTATTCAAACTCAAACGAAGCTCCACAAACGAATTCCAGGCTTTGTAAAACCGTGTAAAATAGTACATACAGGCATCGAAACTGGGACAAATTCCCAGTATACGCTGTGAAGTATTTCAAGAGTTCCGTTTATTGTCACCGGTGCGCTGTTGTGGCGCCAAACACGATTATGAAAAAAACTGAGTTTGAGCGAAAATCGGAGACACAATGAAGTTACAAAATCTGTGCAGGGATTTTTTCAGCTTAGGTGTTGGTATTTTAAAAGCCTTGCGTCCTGCGAAATATTGTTTGTTGTAGTTTGCTGTTTTTCAACATTATGTTGTTTTGTGTAAATTAAACACCACATAGTGCTGTAAACGGAATTTAGCACGTTTTTAAAGAAAAAACCTTCTTTAAATATTAATGTTGTCATTGGGAGAATTTTACTTTGAAAGAGAGATCAACATAATGTATAAACCGCGTTCAGTCCCATCGGTGCAATTGGTCCTTAAATGTTTGTATGTAACAGTCGCTTTTTCAACAAGTAATCTATTCTAAGTTCACAAAAACAAATAATTAACGTTAATGTCTAATTTTAATTAGTTTACCGTCAGAACTATAATAATAATTTGATTTAGTGGCAACATTATCTTGTAGAAAGATTTATTATCTGGCAATATTAATAAGGAAACGCTAATGTTCCATATGTTTCCTGTTTAATTTATAAGAGTGTTGAGTGTCACATGAGTCAGGCTGCTGGGATTGAGTTGTGAAGATCAGGAGTTGAATATAATATAATGTGAGAATTGTGATACAGCTTTTAAAGTATCGTGTTTAAATAAGTTAGTTTTAGTGTGCCCAGCACACGCTGTTTCCTTGGTCTTAGGCTTTGACGAAAAACCTAGACTTTCTGTTTCATAACTTGCCCAGTCTTTCCCCACTATGTTGGGGTCCACTTTCAGTCTTACTGGATTCAGCTAAAGATCGACTAACGTGGCTGTTATTTTATAGCCACTGGTTCATCTCTGAAATCGTTTTCTTTCTGTTTGTAAGCCGTATAAGTATTTTTTTTTAAGTAGAAAAGTATATCTTTTATATATAGTATATCGTATATTTAAGTATATATGTTATGTCGTAGCTAGACTGAATTTTATTTTTGTGATGGATCATCATCATCATTCTCTTGACCTTATACCAATTTATTTGTGAACAGCATCCTCCATATTTCTCTTATCTTATGTAGAAACAATACAAATAAATCTCATCGACCAAGAACAACGTTTTAAGAGTTCCTCTTCGCACCCAAATATTGAATGGATTTATGATTTTTCCCAGAGTTGGCTGTTGGTATGCAAAACGGCTCATTCCCTACATGAATCTCTATTACAGCTTAATATATACAAGTCCTTACATAACTCCATCAATAAAACATTCCATGCCGTTTATTTTATAGCCGTATTTTACATAATCTTGTACTACATTACGTATCTCTGTATGTATTCCGAATTACTAGGTACCCAGTAATAATGTACAAATCGGTGTCAAATTGCCTATCTCATGCGAACATAGGTCCCAGAGCAATTATTACTTGAGTTCTAGTTGGGGCGGGTGCCACTATGGAGATAACTGTGGTTTAAGTTTAGCACCGGAATGGAACGAGCAATTGCTGAAGAAAAGCCGCTGTGGTAAAGTAACATGTTTAGGAAATGGCGTCATCTAGTTATAAAGTTTTGATCACAAAATTGGCATATAATAATATAAAAATAAATAAAAATAACTTGGAACTTGTGATTATGTATTGTCAGTCCTACCATAAACCACGTTTTGTTGTAATAAGCAGAAGAGTAGGGACCAAACTATCAAATGAAAAACCCATATTTTACTGCTCACTAACATCAAACTTAAATCTAAAACCCCATGCATATTCAAACCTACTTATTCAGATCTTAAACTCCAATTAACAGATTCAATTCAAGTTAATCCAAGAATTTACTTTAAAACTTACGCGCTGTTAATTTGTCTTCGTTTGCAGTCCGAAACTCCGATTAACTGCGAAGTATTAATCTTAGTTTAAACAGCATGGTGCTGTCGACCCTGTAAGACGTTTTGAAGGGCGAATGGTCGTAGAGAGAGTTAAATTGGTATAATGTTATGAGTTGAACCGTCTTATGATTAATACGGGAGGGGAGGGTATGTCGAAGATTGGGTTAAATGCCTCGAGGGTAGTATTTGTCCAGCTGTTAAATGGAGCATAATATTATTCTAACCCATATTATTATGTCTAACAGTAATAATGTACCTACACAATATTTTCGCCTAATATGACAAGAAAGGAGATGTTCCATAAGATGACGAGTGATAGACAAGTGTATGGAATAAATTGGGAAAAGGGCAAGATAATAATGGCCCTATTTTTATATTGTTTTCACATGATTTTGAAAAAAGTCAATTTGTAAACATAACCCAATTTATTTTTTAAATACACTGTAAGGAAATCTGCAACCGGCTGCTAACATTTTTTTATGGAAATAAATGTAGTAGCTTTTGCCTATCATATTAATCATCAGATATTTCTTTTGTATTGTCTTCTAAAATAATTCTAAAACCTACACTTTATAAAGTTTAACAGAAAACACTTAGATAAAATTGCAAACATTTCTCACACGTTCATATTTTTTAACTAGCAACACGAAATCCTTCAAGAAAATGTAAGAAAACGTGCGTTACGTACTGGTTGAATCTAGAACAAGTATTACTAGTTCTTAACTAGAACAATATTAGTTCTAGAAATATGAAATTATACGTTGCGTCCTACATAGTATGTACGGTGGTATGGTAATATGGCCATTATTGGTTATGTTATCAAATGTACATTAAGTATAAAATTCCTATGTCGTAATTGTGTTAAAATGTATAAAACCCGGTGTTGGATTGCGTTGGTAAATTATAAGATTGAGGCTTTGAATTTTCATATTAAGTGTCGGTATGTACTAACGCTTAGCATCACGCCTTGAATCCCCGAAGGGTTGGGTTGGATGAACCTAGTTACACCCACACTATCCGTAGGTACTATCGGTGAGAAAAATCATGTGCCCGCACAAAAAAAATCGTCTTCACAACATGTAGTCATCATGATTGTGTTATGCTTACATAAGCATAATCTATTGCTTGTATAAGCACGGTTGGCGCAGTGGCTGAGCGATTGGACTGCTGCGCTGCGTGTCGCGGGTTCGATCCCCGTACGGAACAAATATTTGCATGGCCTACAAATAGTTGTTTCGGGTCTGGGTGTGTTTGTGTATGTGAGTTTAAATGTTTGTAAACGCACCCACGATACAGGAGAAATTCCTAGTGTGGGCAACGTTTTAAAAAAAAAATCTGCAACGTTCTTCTGTTCATTTTCATAGATACAAATTAGTATATGTCTCATACATAACCAAACTCCTAGTAAGATCATAGTGTTGCCATTACCTTAGTTTATGTCAGCTGTCAAACTGACAGTGACATTAACCCTCAACATGACTACTACATAATCAGCCAAGGATATTGCCACTGCTGGGACACATTGCAGCCTCCGTTCTTTGAGAGGGAGTGGAAAATCCCAAATAAAGTGAAGATTTTTTTAACGACACAATGTTCGATTGTTGTAGAGTATTCCATCATTGTAGATTAAACGGTAAGTAACTAAACTTTATCGATATAACAGTTTTCAGTTTGGTTATTGGCATTCCTTTCTGTAGTTCTCTCATTCCGACCACTAGATTATCTAAGTTCTAAGTTTGTAAGCTGGGATGGATGAATGAGTTTCTAGGCACTGACGAATACTATGCTGGCCTTAATAATGTCCACGCAATAAAACAGAAATGCCTAATGTCTTGTGGTTCCCGGATTTAGGAACAGTTCCCATATTTTCCAGATTCTATCAAAGTTTAATTAAAAGGTTATAATTTAAGGTGTCATATCACTATTTTGAATAATACCAAATAATTTTGGACAAACAGTTTGATTAAATATACAATACAATCTTGGTGTCTTATTCTTAACGCAAGTGATCAATGTAAAATGATCATCTCATAAAAAAACAGATCACCTTGAGATTCCATTCGTTTTAATTGCTCAACAAAAAACATGAGCCTACAAATAACCGGAACAACATTACGTACGAAAAATTTAAATAAACGATTCGCATTGCGAAACTAGCTCGCACTTACATTGCTATAAAATTAATATTTAATTTTTAACGCAAGGGATATAAAAAATGGTCGATGTAAATTTTTGTGCGCGATTGTACTCGGCTGTTCTAGTTGCAACATATTATGAGTGTGTAAATTGTCAGGTCCTTTGCAAACATGTTCGGTGCCTAGGTTTTATCGTTGCCTAGCAACAGTAAACGGTTTAGGTACTTAGACCGTTTTCACACTGACAAAGAGGTTTTGATATGTTGGGCTTTTGAAATTACAACTTCGGTAAAAGCCTGTTTACATCAATGGCTGGCATAAATACAAAAAAAAACGTTTTGTATGAGAAATAAAAAAAATGGCAGCCAGGCTCTTTACAAGAATATTCAAATCCCTATCCAGCATACGTTTCGAAGCGACCTAGCCGCGTCTACGCGACGTTAATTAAGCGATTTCACAATATTCAGCCCTTGCTTGTCTCGCTCTCTTTTCTAAACTCACGTCAATCGATCGTAGGTAGCGCAAACGCGGCGTAGACAGATCTTTTTGGGACCTAATGTGAACTTACCTGCCAGTTCAGCCTGTATCATCCCACTGCTGGGCCAAGGCCTCCTCCCATAACTTGATAATTGTTCGTCGCCTTTATCGAGGCCTTTATTGTAAATTATACCCTTAGCAACACCATTTAAATCTCACATTATAATGCTTTATTGTGAGTAGAGACTGAGTTGAGTGAGAGGGAGAGAACCTCTCGTCCCAGCCGCCGCGGGAGGCGCTCCGGGCGTCGGGGGCCACGTGATGGCTTCCGGCCACCGTAGACGCGGGCCTGTGGACGGTGAGTGATGGGTAAGCTCGCCGTCCGTCCGTCTTATGACGACGACAGGCCGTGTCGACGGCGCGTTCGTGTTCCACGCGCGCCTCAAAGAGATGTCAGCAACATAGAAGGGGCCCGCAAGGGCCGACGCCTGTCGAGCCTGAGGGTTGTCCGCAAGGGATACCGCGGCCTCGACATGAAGGGCGAAGAAGGAACATGGGTGGTTTTTAGTCAGTAGAAGTCTGACACTCCCTTTCGCTCTGCCCAAGAGCGGGAGGGGTTATTTGATGATTTCCCACCCCCCAAAAAAAAAAAAACAAAGACTGAGTGGAGTCGGCGTTGAATCTGCGTAATGTACACACGCCAGCACTTCAAGCTACTACAAACTGTCAAATTACTTTAATAGATTTTCAACTTTATCTTTAAAGTATTAGGTTCAAGGTCGATTCGGAAAATTGGTCAGTTTTGGCTTCGTGTGTCCGTCCTTCAAAAAATCGCCTCGCAAGCGACACGCTTGCAAATCGTTAGTGTGATAAAGCCTTTAGGTATAAGCTGTTGTTAAGTGTCTTAGTAGGGTACGGCAGTACCTACTGATATGTGGAATTCCTTCGTATGTTACTTATCGGAATTTGACCTGATCTGTGTGGTGGGTGAACGCAATTAACCAGCCTTGATTGGTAGATTGAAAGCGATATGTCCTTCTGTGGACTTTGATAGGCCGAGTAGAAAGTTTGTTTTTGTGAGTTTGTTTATGGATATGGCTACCTGGGTTTAGTTAGCTCATTAAAATAAAAAAAAATCTTTATTTCGGATAAGCAACATCCATAATATGGGTTAGTAAAAACAAAAAGATAACTTATAATTATCTATGTTAGTAAACTTAATTTCTATTTGATTGATCTTAATATCATTGATTAAGGCCTATTTGTGTTCCCGTCGGGGCTGCGGGTGGTTCGAAAGAGATACCGCGACCTCGACGCAAGGGCTAAGAAGGAACATGGGTGGTTTTTAGTCAGTAGAAGTCTGACACTCCCTTCCGCTCTGCCCAAGAGCGGGAGGGGTTATTTGATAATTTCCACTCCCCAAAAAAAGGCCTACTTGCGTTGTAAGCGTATTTAACACAGCAATCTATTATTTTCAAACGAAGCTTGGAGAGCGAAAGTTCCACGCTCCACGTTAATAATTATGACTTACCACCCGGTCATATTCTTACCAAGTCCTAGTCTCACCAAGGACTATCATATTATCTAGTACTAACTGGGTTGTGGAGGTCAGATAGGCAGTCGCTCCATGTAAAATCAACATAGTTGGGAAAGGCTAGGCAGGTGATGACCACCGGGTCTATTCTGTGTAGAGCTTTGAGAACGGCGACACGTTTTAAAAGCTGAAAATTCAATAGAATTTCCAATAAAATAAATACCAAACTTTCCAAGTAGTGAATGTTTTTCTACTCGTGTGGGTTTCGCGCAAGGCTAGAAGGAAGGATAGCCTATTTTGTTCTTTGCAAAGGAATCGATCCATTTAGTCCCATTGTCTTCTTTATGGTCAATATTCTGTCGCATAGTGTTGTTTTTGAGTTTCGTCAGTGTACCAAAAGGTTACCATCTTTTGGGGCTCCGGCGTAGTTACATAACAGCAATCTCGGAAAAAGCTCATCACCCACATCTCGTAACCGCTAAGCACACATAAAGCTGGTAACCCACTAATTACTGATATCGATATGTCGGTACCGTATCGTGTTATCTCGAGTTCGCCACCCGCTCGCCTTGGTGCCGACCACTTTCATTTGCTGTATGTTGTAAAGTAATTTAGAGTGTGTACCTAGCGTTATGGCATTCAAGGCTTATCTCAACTTTTTGGTATGGGAAAAGAGAATTAAGTTGTTTTTTGTATGGTTACTTTGTTTATTACCTATTCTCTCAAACAATAGTACTATGCTTTAATTATAGGTACCTATAATTTATCTTTCGGTCATACAGGGTGGTGCCGACAATACGGCAATAAATGAAACCACTGGTAGTTTTAGTTCATAGAAACATGTTTAAAGTATCAAATAAAAATCCTAAAACCGAAATAAAAAAAATTAAATAAAGCTAAGTAGCATAAAACTGTAAACGAAATATATTACAATTTTCAAAGAAATATTGGTTTACTAACCTTAGGAATAATTTGCACCGCGTGTGGAAATACAATGTAACGAACGAATTTGGAAAAGACATTTAATTTAGTTCGGTTATTGTCGTATCGTCGGCACCACCCTGTATAGGACACGCTATTTAGTTCAACTAAGTGGTCTGTTGGTGTGGGAATAACAATTGGTTGGGTATAAGAGGCTGTTTAATATTCTTTCAAATTATAGTATCTATACTTTATTTGTATGGTACTTTTATCTATTATTATGTTAATCTATGAACTTATAACATGTGCTTTTGTGAAGTTAAAACATTTTCGCTATGTTGAAGTAAATTCGCGTATAAATATTTTATGTAGGTAATAATTACTTCGGACGTTGGTTGTGATATGAAAGAATGAGGAAAATGTCGTGTGTGAATGTTTGATTATGAATGTGGATTGGTTGAGTAGAGGGAGACCAAAGAAACGATGGATAAACTGTGTGAAGGAAGATATGACAAGAAAGGAAGTGTCTCATGAGACTACGAGTAATAAAAAAATATGGAAGAAGAAGACATGTTGCGCTGTCCGGACCCGAATGAACGGACGTCTTACATAATCCCGCGGGAAAGTAATATCGGGGATTAAATAGCTCTATGTCCTAACACAAAACAATATCTACCAAAATGTGTCAAAATGGAAATCCAATCAACCATCATGTCCTGAACAGCTAAGCAATAGACAGACAGTTACTTCCACATCAACAATTTTAATATTGTTATACCATTCTTGTTTCATAAACACCGTCTCCTCTCTCATACATTATTGATTACTTCACATTGTCAACATTTTTGCTCAAAGATTGCTCGACCACGATAACTGTAGAAAACGACAAAACCGTCTGTTGTTTAACTAAGATCTCACGGCCGTTAAGAAGACAGAAAATCGTTAAATTATAATTTATTAACTAATCAACTTCATATAATATTCTACAGTAACGGTGTTACTTGTCGTTAAAAGCTAAACGTTAATAAAACTAACAAAACGTCTTACTGCGGTACTCAGAGATATTTAATGATTACTTAAGCCGTCACTTAGTAAAGATTTGACATACTTTTGTATGACAAAACTGTCAAAACCTTTACTAAGTGATGGCATAAGTAATCATTAAAGCTCTCTGAGTGCGGCAGTTAGAGTTAATGTTTTGCTAACTGCGTCGTCGTAATTACGTCGCATCGAGATTTAATACATGTGCGAGTTTGAATGCATGTGTACAGTGTATACGCACCCTTACAATGATCACCCTTGTGCAACAGTGAATGTAATGTAACCCATTAATGTTGAGCAAAATTATTGAACTGAACATTTACGTCGGGTTTTGAAATAATATTACCTGTTTGTTGTATGTTACTAATTATAACATTAACGGCCTGTTGTAGTGCGGCAAATTAATTGATTCTGACTGAACGGTCTATGCACAATTAACTATCATTTTGAATTTTGTAACAATATTCTAATTTAAAAGAGTGTCCATGGAGTTTCTAGCCCGTTCTTGTTCATAGAGATCTACGCTTTGGAATGGCAACTACAGTACCTAGTTTCGCAGATATTATGCCTGGTGATTGGTACTGTAGCTACACTTTATTGTTGTCTCTGTTGCGATTATTCACAAGAACAGTAACTGGACTACTTGAAATAAATCCTTTGTTGTCAGACGCAGGGTCCAAGATATCGGTGAATAGAGCTCCAAAGGCCTCTGCCTTTGGAGCTCCTGCAGATGTGAAAAGGCGTCTGCCTACTCACATCGGTGGATAGGGATCCAAAAGCAAGAACATCCTAACAATGCTTAGTATTAAACAGACACGATTTGCTTTTGGTACTAACTTGAAGTTTTTTGAAGACTCTTGTGGGAATAAATAGTTGAAATAACAATTCTTGAAAGGTGACAACTTACTTGTGCCAACCCGGATCCTCTTCAAATCCTGTTAAGTGTGATTCACAGTAAATCTAATTAATAAATAATTAATCAGCACGCACGACCTTCGACAACGCAATTCATCTTCTTTTTTATCCGGTGCTTATGTAAATCAAAACTATTTGACGATAGCTCCAATTAAAATCTAGAGCAAACGAATCGTGGACAATTTGTTTGCGTTATAACTGGCTGTAAGGCTTTTGTCCCACTGCCATCGAAGCGACTAGCTGTCAGCGACTTTTCTGCTCAAAAATCGTACAAAATATTTTCGTGTAAGTAAAAGACATACTTACAGTACCCGGTGATAAATATTGCACATCGACCTTAGGAAATTGGTGTATTTTACACAAAGAATTAGCAAAAGAAGCAAATCATCATTGCAAAGCAAGGTAACTTGCTAGACTCCATTTGGGTTCCGTAACGCGATTTTCGCCTATTCGACTTTAATAGATTTTTCTACCCGCTTCTCGTTAATCACTGACAATGGGACCGATGCCTAAGTTAGTAATAGTTAGTAATTACAGTTCAAACGCAAATTGTTACTAAAAAAAGTAACTCAGTGAAACAAGGATGATATGTAGTTATCGAATCAATCGGTAATTATGTTGTAATTAATCTGGTTGACAGTAATTGTTTTCGATTTATTTCTTCTCTTGTCTTTGATGAATGATGGGTTTCATTGTGGTCGTTTATCTGTGGGTTTCATCAACGGTTTTTTGTTGGATGTCAATTGTGATTTGATTCAGTTAGTGGTAAGGATGTGGGCTTAGGCATAGGCGCAGCGAGAGCGGCTTATACTTTTTTTTTAATGGGTGGGAAATCATCAAATGACTCCTCCCGCTCTGGGCGGAGCTGTAGGGAATGTCAGTCTTCTACTGACCATCCATGAACACAAAGGGCTAAGAAGGAGTTCTTAGCCCTTTGTGTCCATGGCCGCGGTATCTCTTTTGAACAACCCGCAGCCCCAGCGGACTATACTGTGATACTCTATTGGGTGTGACTAATATCTTTGAGCCAAATAAATAGATAAAAGTTTGTAGTATAATAATATATGCTTTTAGTGTAAGCCTCAGAAACAGTAGATAGGTATAATGCGATGTGGTACGGCATGAGTTATGTTACACTCTGCCATGACATGGATGATATATTTAAACATACATTTCCACTCGTCTGTGCCTCGTTCGCTACACATAGTATAGTACTTTCACAGTTTTATAACTTGTTTAAGTGTCAACCAAACCGTAATCTTATTTTATCGAAGATAAAGATTATTCCATGTTGATAGACTTGGCAGCGGCAGTAAACTATAGGCAGCCTTATAGTAATCAGAACAAAGGTCAATGTGGTGTAAATTAAAAACTTTTCTTGTACCTATTATTACTACATTTGAATCCTGCCACGCTCATAGTCTCGCTCCGCTTATGTCCGTAGTCGCAGTCTTAAGAACAAGCGTGTGTTTGATGGATGATGGATGACAGATTGTCATCTGTCAATCATCATGTAAAGTGCTTTGTTCCTTTATTGTTTGTTTTTTTACAGGAAAAACTCTAGGAGTAATAGTGGAAATAATTAACGTAAATTGCGATATTTTAACTACTGTTAAAACACATTTGTATTCAGCTCGCATTTGTACGCTCGACGACGAATCGAGGTATACAAAACAGTTTATGTGGATCTCTCACTGTATTTTAAATCCATACAAAGCGAGGCCTTGTTATATACTGGACATCTAAGCTTAATGTGTCACCGTGTGTACGTTTAGATCTAAACATATTATTATTTAAAACACCATTGTATTCTTAAAATTTTTGATAGAACAAAAACGATGTTTAAAACACATACATTTAGCGTTAAACGTGTTTTGGTACTATGTGGTGCAAACAGACCTAAAAGTACAGTATAATACTAGGATTCGTTTCGACGTATTCCCAACGAGACAGAAATTGTTGCCGAGGAAAACTGCGAATTGTCAAACACAATTTTTCATCGTAACAGCAATGCATTCCCAGCCATTTATCAAACTACAAACATCAGATTTGCCCATCTATTGCAGCATAAAACCGTGCCGATCGAAGCAGGCTTCAAATCTTCGCTGCCTTGCTCCGGAATCAAAAAGAAACAAAACATAGAAGCAATATTTCCGAAGGTTGCAATCAATTTAGCTGAGAATCGGCTTTTCAAAACATCCTACGTGATTTGACATGTGCTAGATTCTTCCTACTGTAGGGCTGGCACTTTTGTGAATGATTAATTCACGACTTTTTCCGACGATGTTTTATTGTGATTCACATAATAATTGTTTATCCCAAAATTACTAAACTTTTCTTAGGAACATAGTTTGAGGATTCCTGAGTATAAATTATTGCCCTGAATATACCATCATATTATGCTTTACTAGCTAATGCCCGCAGCTTCACCCGCGTCAAATTATATACTAAAACCTTTCCCGAGAACCCCTTCATTCATTGGTGAAACAGCATGAAAATCGATGTAGTAGTTTTTGAGTTTATCGCGAACAGACAGACAGACGTGGCAGAGGACTTTGTTTTATAATATTATATTATGTAGTGACTACTTTTTGTCTGCGTGAGGTTCGAAAAATCCCACAGGAGCTCATTTTATGAAAAGTTACATAAGTTTTACCGTTAAGGAATGAAAAAGTAACAGATTGATATGACTACTTTACTATTATAAGTATGTATGAAAGAATATAAATGCGATACATTACAAAAACAATATTAATGCATGCCTACAATTTCTGAAAATTTATTTGTTCCTAGTTTTTACTCTCGGCATCGCTTTAAAATTATCCCATGGAAACATTTTGAATGTATTTTATAACATAGCTAATGAAAATGTATTTTATAATATAGCTTCCTGTTATTGAAAAATACTTTAGAATCGGATCAGTTGTTCCGAAGTTTTCCTCTTACATACAAACTTTTACCTCTTTATAATTTTAGTGTAGGTGATTTACGAGTATCTTATTTATAACCGTTGCCTGTTTTTCCATTTCAAATGAGAACTGTTTCCCCTTTACAAAATAGATTTACCTTGCATTTTCTTTTTCCCGCTAGGTCGCGGCAGAATCTCAGGTTAATAGAAAAATACATCTTAGCCTCCTTGTTTGACCTATTTACTTGAACAAGAACTTACAGTTTGTATTGTGGTCGACCCCTAACGTTTTTGGTTACAGTCTAGGTCGTATATGTATGTGTTGTGGGCGTGTGTTAGTAGTGGCTTGTTAGTCGCAATTAAATAAAACTCAGAAATTACTTCCCTTATTTGAAACGGATTTTGTTTTATTTATTTTTATGCATGGCACTCAAATACTTTTTCCAAATTCGAAGTAGCTCTTTTGAAGTTCTCCTTTTAATATCTGCTTGTAAAAGTCCCGATAGAATCGGTTAAGCCATTGCAGAGATTAGCCGGAACTAACAAATAGGCAAAACTTTATAAGCTGTTATTTTGAAATCACAACTAGACACTTAAAGATAAAAAAACTGGTTCTAACCGCAGTGCCAACCCTAACTGTGTGGTGCTAGTATTTGGGTCTCATGTCTCAACGGTATCAGATGCGAATTTATATTCGTCATTTACAGGCTCCTTGGATGAAAGGCTTTGTTTGTTTTTCAGTTTCACAGAGTTTTTCCAAAACTGTGACGCCATCTTTGCTGTTTTAGCAACGAAGTAGTTGAAAAATACATTGAATTTAAAATCTAGTTAAATTTCGCACTTCAGAAAACAAAAAGTATACTTATACTTAAAAACTTTTGGTAAAAGTGGTTTCAGTTAGTTTAGAAAACAATATACATGTCAGACAAGACACGAGAGGATTTTCATTATTTTCTTTTCTTTTACATTTACAGTTCTCAAATAGAGAAAAAAGCCTTTAAAAAAGAAAATTTCTCCTAAGCTATCATTAAATGTTTGAACCATTCATCTGATCGACAAGAATTGTTGTTATATTCTCAAAAAGAGGCATGGCCATTGTTAGTATATTACACAATTATCCCGCTACGCTTTTTCAGAACCTTCATACTTTCTTTGTAATAGAAACAAGTCCATTTATACCTTTTTCACACGCTACGTTATCTCTTGACCACGACCTTCACATTCAAGCAACACACGTATTTCAACAACGAAATGAAATGATAGAAATTGGTTAAAGCATGCTACGGGTCACCGTTACATGTCTTGCGAAGCGACGCGCGGCGGTACTCACGCGGAGAAAAAAAGAGACGTGCGCGTTTTTTGTTTGACGCAAGAAGCCCGAAGCCGTGAACGTGTCCTTACTTCGAACAACAAATTCTAACTTACAATGTTTTTTTTCGTAAATACAAACAGTCTATTATCAGCGCAAAATGATTGACAGTATTATTTGAAAAACATTTATGGTACTTTTATAGCTTGTTGTACGTAAAGGAAAATAACGTGGGAAAATGATGAATATGCCCGTGTTTTTCTTTAGAAATATGTTTTTATTTGTCGTTGAATGTGGTCGTTTTTTTAATTGTTTATTTATTTTTGTACACGGTGTTGGAGATATTGTAACAGGATCTTTGACTTTAATCAGCCAAGAAGAAATAGAGACACACTTTTAATTATTATTTTCCTCAAGTAATTAAATTAAGCTCATTGTGAATGAAACTAGATTGAAATCCCTGAAACTGAAGACTTATTCGCAAAAAACATAACAAGGTTTTTGAAGGAAATTCCTAATCCATTGATTTCTATGTCTGACCAATTTCGTCGGCAAGACAACAAAAATAACGCAATGAATATTTTTTATATTGCAAAAATAAAACTGAAAAACATGCAATTGTATGATACATAATAATCCCTTATCCCAATTTATTTGGGGTCGGCACAGCATGTCTTCTTCTTCCATACTTTTTCTATTACTCGTCATCTCATAAGACACATTTTTTCTTGCCAAATCACCCTTTACACAGTCCATCTATTCATATGATATACAATAATACTGAAAATGGATTACTCTATAAAGAAAATACACATTGAAATCCCAATTCTTCATAACCATCTAATTTTTTTTTTTAAAAACGTTGCCCCATACTAGAAATTTCTCCTGTATCGTGGGTGCGTTCACAAACATTTAAACTCACTCATACAAGTACCCAGACCCGAAACAACTATCTGTAGGTCATACAAATATTTGTTCCGTGCGGGGATCGAACCCGCGACACGCAGCGCAGCAGTCCATTGCTTGAGCCACTGCGCCAACCGTGCCGTTAAAATTGAATTTTCAAGTTACAACACTACTCCACCATTCAAAGCCACCTTATTGCCATACTGGTATCATTAACCCGTTATCACTGACAACCGGTCTAATATCCGTCTGATAAAGCAGCAATTATCACCTTTAAATAAGGTTGATGGGTCTTTGAATAGATATGACGTGTGAGGCAATGAAACTTCAGTTTTAAATGTAGGGTACTAGGGTAGGGCGGCAATCATAGTAATGTGCGTTTTAATGGGTCGGGTCCTATGGGAGTTGTAATAGTTATTAGAAATAGAAATGCCTTTAGGACGGTCCTAAGTTTTTCGGTATCTGCAATAAGTGTGCCCGCTGCAGAACTATATCTTAGCGCTTTTTTTTATATGGGACAAGCCCGCCACACTATTCCCAAACCACTGTAACTTCTGTAAGCCAGAATCAACAGTGGCGACCACAAGAAAAGCACCGAGACAATGAAGCCCGACGATGTCCCAGAGAAACGATTAAACTGTCTTGGATCCCGTAACGAAATTAATCAGAAAATAATAGCAGAGGAGTAGGAAAAAAATAAAAAAAATCTTAGCGCTTAGGAGCTCTTGGCTTAAATCAGCCGCTAGGATTGATCTTACGGTTAACCCACGTTTGCCTAGGTTGGTCCGTAGATGGGTGAACACCCATAACGTACCGAGTTTCCTCTGTGCCTCGGAAAGCACGTCAAGTTATTGGTCCCGGCTGTCTGACTACCAGTCTTACCAAGAGCTATCGTAGTACCTAAGGATGACAGAAGCATAGATACGGTCGTGCAAAACAAAAACATATTTAAAAACTTTGTTGCACTAAAACTAATTAATAAGTGTCACAATTATTCTTGAAGTTTCCAAACAATTTGCATTAAAATTTGAACTTTTTTCTAAGAATGGCAGTCAACAACAAAAACTAATTTGTAGTTTGACAACTTGGGTAACTGAGGAATGAAATATGTAAAGTTACCGCATCTTACGTCTACATAGTTTTAGTATGTTCAGCCATTACTTACGTGTACCTACACTGAAACTTAAACACAGATTTAGAGATGTGTTCATACAATAGACGCCAGTTTTAGAAGGTGACTTTCAATTTGATATTTGAAAAAAAATATGATAATGTTTCGCGGTTAAAGGAACAAGAAGTTAACTAAATAAAACAACTACAACTATAAATAATATTTAACTTTTAATACATAATATAATATAACAGTTTAGAATTTATTTATTTATCTTGCTTGCTCATTCGGTGACCCTGAAATTTAATTAACAGAAGGACGTGTAATTACCTACAACTTAAGAGTAATTTATAAACATCTAATACAATGAATGTGATAACGATCGAATATGTTGCAAACATGAAAAAAAACCATGGTTCTAAGTTGAAATTCAACCACAACAACTATACATATACGATCACACGTCACACACAAACGGTAGTCAACAACAATAAGAAAAGTGTAAACTGTAAAGCTAAGCCGAGGACACACGGCATACATAATTCAGTTTAAGATTCATTAACTACCATTACGTGTAAGCCTCGCTTTGTTTCAGTCGGCGCTAATATGGGGCTTAGGGTCGCTACGCCGATGCGACTAGACGACATGTCGCAGGCTTTAGTCGCACGTTAAATGTTAAATAGGGGATCTGTTGTTATTGCAATATTTGAACTTGTTTCCGCTTTCGGGGACGCTGCTTTTTCATGCGTATTTCAGCGTTTGAAATGTGTTGGGAGTTGTTACTTTTGAAAATAAAGGTTTTCTTTAGTTTATTTCCCTTGACACGACTGTGTATAGTTGTCTTAGCTAAGAGGTTTATCAGCTACCTACTTTGCACGGTTTCGATATCTCACGGTTATGTCTCTCGCAGAATGGACCGATGGATGGGCCAAAAAGTTTTGGAGTGGCGACCGCGATCCGGAAAACTGCGTTGGAAGGGTCAACTAGGTGAACCAATGACCTGATGAAGGTTGTGGAGACCTGCTGGATGCGAGACGCACGTGACCGGTCAATGCGGCGACACAAACAACCCGAATCATCTTCTATCTGAGTGCCAAATATCATTAAAATTCGTACAGTTCTACATTATTGTTTCTTTATTCATCATCATCATCAGCCTATAATGTTCCGACTGCCGGGATTTAGGCCTTCTCTCTAGGAGTGGGAATGAGCCATACCCACTACGCGTGCCTAGTACGGGTAGGTAGATTTCGCATGTCCTCGTTTTTTTTATTCTAAGACATGCCGGTTTACTCACGATGTTTTCCTTTACCGTTTTGATAGCAGTGGTGATGAAATAAATTACACAAAGTAATGCGCCTGCCTGGGTTCGAACCTACGACTTACTGTTCGTAAGTGGGGGCTGTCACCTCTGTGCCACCGCTGCTCTCGTTTCTTTATTAAAATTACGTAGTTTACTATAAAAAAAAACGAATAAAAATGAATAGTGTAATTAATCGCAGAACGAAACGTATGCTCATAATAAGTCGTAACTCGTAATCGCCACATCACAAAACGCCTAAATGACGTAAGGTAAGATCCCTTGGGCCCTGTATTCTGTTTCGTTGTTCTAAACCATTTGCATTTCGCGCTCGCTCCACGAATTGAATCATAATAGTAATAAAGGAAAATCCCTCGTGAAAAGATGAATTCCAGCTGGATTTGTTTCATGCTGAAATAACATTTTCAAGGTCAAGATTGCTTTGTAAATGCAGATTTGTGTATTCCAGTGAATTACCCAGTAATAATCTGCCCAGATTATCCTTCCTGGGAGATTATCTTGTTTGTTTAGTTTTATTTCAAATTAAAATGTAACAGAAAAACTTATCACTAAATATGCACGGACAATGCACTTGAAACGCACTAAAATTGTACCAAGAGTGACCTGAGTGCACCTAACGCGCACTTAATATGCACCGAATGACTGACGGTGCGCACATCTCTATGCATATAAAGAAAGATGCATAGAGATGTGTAAACTCTTAGGCCCGGTATCCACCAAAACGGAGACGATCAGAGCGGAGAGGAGATGTGCCAAATTCGACCAAACACAGGAAGGGGGAAAGACCAGATGTCAATTTTAAGTAATGTGATTGGCCGATTTCCGCACATCTCCTCTCGTCACCGCTCCTCTCCGCTTTGGTGGATACCGGGCCTTACGCATTTATCTAGACTACCGTAATCTTTGAAACGCACAAATAAGCCACATCTTAGTTACTATCCAGTAGTTTTTATATCTACACCCACAGCGAGCAGCGACGCACCTTCGTCCGGTCTGCTAGAGGCGGCATTGGCAACATTTTTTATATAAACCAAGCGAGGGCTATTGATAACAGTAATAGAGAAGTGTGGAAGAAGAAGTTATGCTGCGCTGACCCCAAATGGATTGGGAAAAGGGGAAGAGAATGATGATGATGATGTATGTACAATACATTACCAAGAGATGTTTATAAATACACTATACGTGTGAAACCACCTTCAAACGCCATCAACAAAAATATAAAAACAACCAAAACAAAATTTCTAATCTACACACAAGCAATTAAATCAAAGCCAATCCCGCAAACAAACAAACAACCATACAAAAGGGAGCGGGTAAAATAGTATCTGCGCCTCAATATTCACAGCCTCCTGCAAATTCTAACTGACGTACTGAAAAATCCGTATTGATTGAAAAAAGTTGGAGAATGATGTATTATGATCTTTAATGCCGTCACTAGATACTCAAGATTCCATGTTCTATATCTACTGCATACATGTGTCATTACATTTCAATCTATAACAAATCAGTCAGACCAGTTTTTGCAACAAGTTCATCAATAACTGGGGCAATGCAAGAGATGCGTGAACGCAAATTGTTATTGCAATGTGACGTCATCGCGAGGTAATCGTTGACTGGAAATAAATATACAGAAGGTTTGTTCACACGGCGAAAGAGAAAATATCATGGAACTACTTATGAAAGTTTATGGCGTACTTAATTTCATGGATTTTTTTTCCATTATAATTCAATCGGCCGAGACTGTATGGTAAATAAATATGTATGGTACCATTAGGTACACCTCGGCCTAACCCGCCAGGGATTACAGTTGTGATGTTATGTTATGACAGTCATGTCACTTTTTTGCGGCCGGTTATGACAAGATGGCCTGAAAAATACCAATAAGAAAAATAATACTACAGAATACAGTTAAGGTTTACGCAACTTGATCTAACTTGTTGTATAAACTGGTACTTTTGCATGTTATATCTTATCGTTTCTTCACACTGCGAAGTTTTTCAATCAAGTGTTTAGTGATGGGCTACCGATAACGATAAAATGAAAACTAAATACGAATAATATAATGTTATTGAATGGTTTACTATACAACGCTTAAATATCTTAGTTGAAACATAAGTTTTGCAACGGTATTTATTGTTTTAATTTGGATAGAAAAAAGTTCTCAGAATGAATTGGGAGTATTTTATTTTATTTTATTTATTAGGGACAAAAAACAGTTACATGCTAAGCTTAACTAAAGATTCTTAAATTAGCACAACTTAGAAATACATTTATACACAATCTCACATATTTATGTTATTACACAATCATGTAACCAACAACATCGTCCACGAATTCACAAGAAAAAAATTGTTAAAGAAAACAGACAAATCGTGTGCATCGTAAAAGAATATTAAAAAGAAAGAAATAAAAGGAAATGAAACTTATGGATTTAGTAATTCTATTGCTCTTGCCTTGAAGCGATCTTTGGAAAGAGTAAATAAGTCAAGCTCCATAAAGTGAGCGTTGTACGCATCAACAAGGCGCCGAAGAGGCACGCGCTCCCCAGCGTTAGTCCTGCACGAATTCGTGTGGAATAGTCGAGGCACACGTACCCCACGAAGCATGACAGATCTAGGTACTATATAATGTAGACTATTTAACAGAGGAATGCAGTCGTCAGAGTAGGCCTTTGCTCAGCAGTTGGACTGTACAGGCTACTAAACACGGCACACGCCACAGTTGGCGCAGTGGCTAAGCGATTTAACTGCTGCGCTGCGTGTCGCGGGTTCGATCCCCGCATGGCCCAAATATTTGTATGAGCTACAGATGGTTGTTCCAGGTCTGGGTGTTTGTGTATATGAGTTTAAATGTTTGTAAATGTACTCACGATACAGGAAAAATTCTAAGTGTGGGGGGTTTTATAAAATAGAAAGAAAAAACTTGATAGAAAGACTTAATTAAACGTAAAAGTTGTATAATTTTTTTCAAAAATGGGGTAGCTATACCTAGCCTTGAGGAATAACTTCAACCATTCTTATTTATTTTGTTACTCACCATAAATTTACATGCTCCATGATAATGTTTGATGACCTTTTTCAATAGTTACACGAGGCATTCTCTAACCTTTAAAAAAATTAATATTAAAAGCATATCTCCATTTCTCCTCGCTCGCAAAGGTTAATTACTCACTTAACGTTAACTTGTTATTTCTAGAATAAAACGAATTAAAAAGAAACGTATTATCTTGTTAAGGTTCCGTACTCAGAGGGTAAAAACGGGACCCTATCATTAAGACTCCACTGTCCGTCTGTCTGTCTGTCACCAAGCTGTATCTCATGAACTGTGATAGCTAGATAGTTGAAATTTTCACAGATGCTGTATTTCTGTTGTCGCTATTACAACAAATACTAAAAACAGAATAAATAAATATTTAGGTGGGGCTCCCATATAACGCATTTTTTTTCTTTTTGTATAGATAATGGCACGGAACCCTTCATGCGCGAGGCCGACTCGCACTTAGCCAGTTCTTTTTATTGCTGTTTTATTACAATTTCAAGCTGTGTTATGTAAACTGTATTAAGATAAAGACAGCTTAATGCTCGCCTTTATGAGAAAAACTAATGCTAAGATAAAGAAGATTTGTACTCATTACGTACCAGAGTTTTATAACGAACTATTACTGTTAATAGTAGACCGCCAAGACGACCTATGCAGAGCGAGTCTCTCTCAACCAGTTGGATCAATAGCGCAAGCGTTAAGATGCCTCTTGAAAAACAGTGAGGTCGAAACACTGAACGAAAAGTGCCAAATACGTAAAGAGGGACCTCAGCTCTCCTGCACCCATACCTTCAACTCTGCCGGTCAACTCTACTGCTTAATCTGTGACCGGGTATTTAAAAACAAATTCGGTTTAGCCAGCCATAAAGGGCACACGGTAGGAAATAGCTTGATAGGGACGCCGTTACCGAAATCGGTAAGGAGGACTACTTATATTGGCCACGTGACGGCCTCCGGCCACCGTAGACAAGGTCCTGTTGACGGTGAGTAATGGGCTAATTCGCCGTCCGTCCGTCTTATGACTACGACAGGCCGTGTCGACGGCGCGTTCGTGTTCCACGCGCGCCTCATAGAGGTTCCAAGCGCGACTACTGAGTGCGAAGTCCTGGTTTCGATTCCAAGGGTCAAGCCAAACCCGTCGGGGCTGCGGGTTGTTCGAAAGAGATACCGCGGCCTCGGTGCAAGGGCTAAGAAGGAACATGGGTGGTTTTTAGTCAGTAGAAGTCTGACACTCCCTTCCGCTCTGCCCAAGAGCGGGAGGGGTTATTTGATGGTTTTCCACCCGCCAAAAAAAAAGGGCTACTTATATTACTGCTAACAACCTTATACTGGTAACAGAAAACCTGTTGGTTTTTATCTGTTGATCTTACATAATATAACATCACGTCTGTAATCCCCGAAGGGTTAGGCAGAGGTTTACCTATTAGTACACGCACATTTCACCACTTATCTTTTAAGCTCAATGTATTAGTGGTGGACCCTATGTCCATCAATCGGGCACAAATCCAGGTTCCGTGGCTGTTACTGAGAAATTCGTAATGGAAGAATGCAATTATACTTTTGGCTTGACCGTTTTTTTTTGGCGAGTGGGAAATCATCAAATAACCCCCCCCGCTCTTGGGCAGAGCGGAAGGGAGTGTCAGACTTCTACTGACTAAAAACCACCCATGTTCCTTTTTAGCCCTTCATGTTGAAGCCGCGGTATCGCCCGACGGGTTTGGCTTGACCCTTGGAATCGAAACCAGGACTTCGCACTCAGTAGTCGCGCTTGGAACCTCTAGAAGTCTAGACTAACTGGGCAGTCATCGAGAATAATGCTATGTATATTTTCCACCAACAGGAGACTGATCAGAAGCAATTCTCACATTTTCACTATAAAACAACATAAAACTAAACCAGTTATAAAAGAACTAAAACCCACGTGTAACTAAACCGTGTTTAACTTCTAGATTATTGTTAACAGAGGTGTGATAAAAAGAAAACATTTTCTTAATTATACTCGCGCAGTCGCCATTCACTCGTAGATATAATTGCATTTTACTTACCGTTATAATTAATTAAAATATTATACCTAGATGGAAGACGCTGATTATACTCGCTAAGTAAGTTAAGTAAGCTGCATTAAATGATAGAATAAACTTAGTTGAAATATTGGATTAATTCGCAGATCCTTTGGTGAGAAGACTTGTGATTTCTGATGCGTTAACGAGTGTAATTAGTCTTGTTTTGTACTTTACTAAGTGGGAATTCTAGAAGGGCAATCTTAAATGTAGTGCTTAGCTTCTAGAGATCGCTTTAAGGTTATTAATTTTCATGGAGAAGATTTTATGTTTTTGTATTTTAATTATCGTTAGAGCTTTAATATTTCCCGTCGGGGCCTCGACACAAAGGGCTAAGAAGGAACATGAGTGGTTTTTAGTCAGTAGAAGTCTAACAATCCCTTTCGCTCTCCAGAGCGGGAGGGGTTATTTGATAATTTATCACACCTAAAACAAAATAGGCTTTGATATTTAGCCGGGATCCTCAGTTATGAGTTTTAGGTAATTGGTCACCAGATCTAGATTGGCCCGTTACTTTGTGTTATATAGCATCATCACCATTGCTCTCAAAACAGTAATGGTAAACTTCTTGAGGAATCGTAGTATTGTAGAACCAACACATCAAATACATAATATGAAATATACCAGCGGATCTACGTGCTGGACAACGACATTCTTCCTCGCACAGAGAGGAGGACAGCCTCCCAACAGTGGGACCATAATGCTGGTTGTGAGGATGAATGTACTCGATCTTTAAGCATTTTTAATGTTGATTATTTTAAAAGAACTTTTTATGTTACCAAAATGGAAAATGATAAAATACAGGATTTCAGCGCTTTTTCATTTTGGTAATCTCGTTCCATCGTCGACCTCATCTTTGCCCTTAGGGTAAGATTGAGGTCAAGAGCAAACCCATTGCAAATAAAAAAATAACAAAATAATAAATAACACGTCATGTAACATAACAAAATTTTTAATTAGACAGCCGTAGGAAAATAATCAGATACCGACATTTTCTGCATGACTCTGGGACTTATTAATGAAGCCGTTACATATTGGAACCGCATCCATTTTCGGACATATTCATTGACAAACCAATAAAACTATGTGGAATTCGACAGGATACAGTAATGGCTACGAAATGTCTAAATATAGCCCTGAATACCACCATAAAATAAGTCTCATTTCAAATATCTGTTCGTAATTAAAATTATAATAAATTATCATTCTGTAATTGGATATCTCAACCACTCCCAGGTTGACAAAACCTTTTTTGACATTTAGAAATGTCAACTGCATGTTCATTAGAATAAGCAAATAGTTACCAAATATTAACGAAAAAAAACTTCGCTGACTGCCTCGGTGGTTTAGTGGTCATAGATCTCGACTGCTGTGCACAGGGTTGTAGGTTCGGTTCCCGGATTGGCCAAATTGCTATCTACTGATTTTTCCATCAGGAATTTCTCAGTAATAGCTCCTGGAGACTGGATTTGTGCCCGATTGATGGCAATAGTCTTGCCCTCTATTACATGGGAGTTAAACATATCTTAGCGACTTTCGCCTTATATAATTTTATTTGAAGGTTTACACTCAGATCGCTGACATTTCCTTCAAGATTTCAAATGTCAAATAGCAATAAGACTTGTTCAAGTTAATCTATGATACTATTTATACTTAAAGTGAAGGTAAGCATCTTATTTGTGGCAATATCTAAAGGTCTAAGGGAGTCGATCTGTGCTCAGTTGCACCAGAAAAACAGAACGTCAGGAACAGTTAATGAACACAAGTTCTGTTTCGTGGTTTAAACTGAAGCAAAGTTCATACAACCTTAGCTGTAATATTAGTAGTGAAGATGACTTTTAAGCAATTTATGCAGTTTTAGTACTTTGATTTAAAATATGAGTTTTATGAAGTAAAGCATATTTACGCTCTATGGTATAACTTGCCTCATCTGAAATATCAAATATCCTTAATAATAATGTCCACCTAATATTGTTATTTTCTTCTTTCAACTACGGCAAAAATCTTGTTGACGCCAACGAATGACAACGAAATGCAATTAATTATCGATAAAACAATTTTCTATCGACTAATACCCCTCACTACGATACAGGAGGTTATTACCGCCCGCATATCCGGTCAACGAACTCGATATGTTGGTGCCATATAACCAACATTTGTGCCAAATAAGTGCAGCCAGCCTGTAAGCAAAACAGCTTCAAGTTAACCTGACGAGCCTATTGCCCCAAATATTGGCTATTGGCATAATCGTTTCGACGTACCGTGAATCCACCCACATGCTCAATTTACCTACATTGCACGTACAAAATATAAGCCAACTTAAGAATATCCCCAAAGGTTCGATGAACTGCCCTCGTCTTAGTAAAATTTGTACGATAGGTGAGGAGCAGGGTAGGTCAACGTAATTCAGCTGGATATTGATTAGAATAATATTGCAACTTGTTTTTGTTTATTGTGGTAATAAAGTTGCAACTTTGTTTCGATACAGGTTTCTGTTTGTGTACTGATTTGTGTTCGTTAAGGTAATTTGCATCCGCTTGATGTAGTTTTAATAATTTATTAATCGTTCGTCATCACCGATTCCTCGACATGGTCATCAAACCTGTCAATGTTATTTATTCTTAGCACTTGTTGTTAGTCGACTTGGGACGATCTTCACGTTGGTTGGTTGGTCCTTGGAACCCATCCAAGAACCAACCTAGGTAAACGCAACCACTCTTTACATACCGAGTTTTCTCCATGCAGCGGAAAGCATGTTAAACCTTTAATCCCTGGCTCTCTTTTTTGTAGACCTATGTCAGTCGTTACAGGTAGTCAGTGGCCCAAAAGGCTGACAACCGTTCCTAAAGGAGGATCGTATTTACTCAGTACTAACTGGGTTGTTCAGGTCATATAGGCTCCATGTGAAATACTAGTTTTCAGGTGCATCCGGTTAGACTGGATACATACCTAAACATAGTTGCGAAAAGGCTAGGCAGAGATAATGACCGGTAATTGGTCGTCTACGTATTTCATATTGATCTTGAAAACTTAAAGACATCAAAAAGTAAAATTTTTTCATGTCTCGTTCTAAGCCCAAGATTAGCTTTCATTTGACGTACCTACCTGAAGAAATAATTACACAAAAGTGAGCCAAGATGTAGTCACTTCCCGTCGGGGCTGCGGGTTGTTCGCAGATACCGCGGCCTCGACATGAAGGGCTAAGAAGGAACATGGGTGGTTTTTAGTCAGTAGAAGTCAGACACTCCCTTTCGCTCTGCCGAAGAGCGGGAGGGGTTATTTGATTATTTTTTCCACCCGTAAAAAAAAAAAAGATGTAGTCACTTGTCAGCCGACGCATTTTTAAGCACTACTCTTGTAGAGTTCCCAAGACATTCATACAAGTAGATGGCGAGACGAGATTGACGCCTACAACCTACACACAAGACGTACAAGTTTAACATCGAGATTACTGAAAAGAGTATAAGTATACATTTATTGAAAACGAAAGCTGTTGTGTCATCGTATTAACCAGCAAATATAGTGAATGTTAAGCAGTTGCTTCTAGAAAAATGTTGTTTTCAGCTGTATCCGATGGTAAAAATCCGTCCCTAAAATAAATAAAATAATCATTCAAAACAGTTGGTATAAAGCCAAGCTATGTTTTATTCAGAAGCAGCTGGTAAAACGTTATTAATTAAAATAAAAAATACAAACAACAGACTTACATCACAAAACCTCCACCTAAAACATTTGTCTCCATCGCTATTCTTACCTACACCAGTTTCCTAAGTTGTCAATATCACGTGATACGCCACTGCCACGCGACTCCCCGCTGCGATTCGACCCCGTCGTATCGTCGGACACGTTTCAGGAACGTTCACTCGCTGTGTAGCGTGCCCTTTCTATTTTACGTAGACAATATTGTTACGAAAACGTTTTGAGGTTTATTTATAGAAGGTTTATAATAGCTTGGACTATTGTTTGTTGTTGAAAAGGTCGACAGGTTTAAGAAAGTTGTTGGATAAGCATTTTTATTATAGAACGAATTGAGTATGAACGAGTTGAGTACTAATAATTAAGATGTGGAGGTCTGATGGACGCTGCAAATTAAATACTGCTCCATATTACATTGACGGCACGGTTGGCGCAGAGGCTGAGAGATTGGACTGCTGCGCTGCGTGTCGCGGGTTCGATCCCCGCACGGAACAAATATTTGTATGGCCTACAGATAGTTGTTTCGGGTTTGGGTGTGTTTGTGTATGTGAGTTTAAATGTTTGTAAACGCACCCACGATACGGGAGAAATTCCTAGTGTGGGGCAACGTTTAAGAAAAAAAAATATTTTCTCCAGTTACCTAAAGGTCAAACTTATTACTATGTACCGGGCACAAACCTAGCCCCCGAGCTAGTATGTACAAAAACGGTCGTGACCTCAAAATAACAATTAAGTATAATTTCGATAAACGATACGACGATACTATCTATACCTTCATTAATTAATTTATAGTGCGTGCAAGTAGAAACTTTAATAACATGTGTAAGCAGCATGATTTTGATGCTTTCATAACGAGTGTGACCTCGGCCAGAAAGTGCACGAGCCTTAGCTTTTTTAATTAAGACTTTGTTTGTTCAGGTTTTTATTATTGTAGGTACTGAATGTGACATATTATTTAAAATGTGAATTTAGTTTAAGCTTGAATGTTATCCTGTATTTACTTTTTGTAGCTTTATTGTGTTTGTGTTGTTCACACTCTTTCTTTAAAATCTGTATTTAGAAGTGAGGACTTTTAATTGGCTGTCAGTCTCACATACTATTTTTTAATCTGTTTATCGTAGCTATAAGTCTTCCATAGTTAATAAATAATTTTTTTTTTTTTTTTTTTTTTTCATTATGAAGTACTCGTTATTGAACGGTTACTCATACAATTACAATCTAGACCTTGAGGCTAATAAGTAATTTAAATTTAACCTAATTTGCTAAAACTTACAAAATTAAGAACGTGTCCATTGGCACTTTTCTTATAGTCTCTAATAAATTGAAAACACTTTGTTCTCGTGTTCTTTAAGCGTAGCGAAGCACTCACTGCACTGCATTACACTAACTTTACTAAATTAACTCAAACGGTTTAGTTCTTTTTAGTCTTCTCACTATGTCCGTGGTGTCAAGTAGCTGGATAGCCTCGACGTTCACATGATGAAGAAGCCTCTGCTCGTGTGCTTCGGCGTGTTTTTTTATAACTTCAGTTACAAGATCCACTCCAAGGTCTCGGTGGATGTCATCATTTCTGACGTACCAGGGAGCATTTACTATAGTCCGAAGTACCTTATTTTGGAATCTTTGTATGATTTCAACGTTAGTCCGTTTTGTACATCCCCAAAGTTGAATGCCGTATGTCCATACAGGCATGAGTACTTGCTTGTATAAAAGTACTTTGTTATCCACTGACAAGGTAGATAAATAATAATAATAATTGGAGACATAGAAGTATCTTAACGGGATAACTAAATTACTGCAAGCGTCCGTCTCACGAATTAAACTTAGATAAATAAGTTAACCTACCTTTACAGAGTTTGCAAGGTCCATCAGCTGTTCAAGATAATCTATAGCATCCACAATGTGAGAGTTATTTTACAATCCCATGCATATGTATGGCATAAGCTGAAACTTGGCAGGACTTGGAAGGTTCTATCGTTGCCATGCAATACGCAATACTAATCCTTCTTTCGAAATACATTGTCACATAAATACTAGGTAGGTAGGCGTAGAGGATAATCTAGGGCTAGTGTGGCACCAATTTTGATAGGCACTAAATATCACGCCGATTATTCTCGATGGGTTTGGTAGAGGTACACCCACATGTGACAAATAACTCCTTGAACAGTCGAACAAGCTAAAAGTATATAGCGTGTAAAAGTACCTTTAACGCAAACGAAGGGCACTTGTTCTCCCCACCACTGCGATAATTTTTTTGTTCTAGACCATACCTGGGAACCTCCTAGTTACGGGGATATTGGGGGTCAAAGTTCCAAATTTTTCACAGCTGTTTTTGTAAATACTAGTTTTTCAGGTTATAACTTTACTTAAATTACCTCCATGACCCGTTTACTATTCAAAGCATCCACTAGCACAATGTTTTAACAGTGATACATTGAGTTTTACCGTAAAATGTGATGTTAGACCCAAAAAAAAAATCGTTTCCCAGCAAAATTTTTTGCGTGAGGGTACTTAGTTTGATGTACAGAATGCTTGGTTGACGGCTGTGTGATGGGTTGATTTACACCCTGTATACGTACAGACAGAAACCTTTATAATTCTAGTACACTTTACAATTATGTTTTAGAAAGCGTTTTGCACTAGGCGACTGATGCCTCCTTTGGCATCAGTCTCTAAATATAACTGTATTCTTAAAAGTAAATGCAAGCTAGCTGGCTCTAAACTTATTAACTTGTTCGAATGTACAACCTGAGAATCAAACCTTTCTCGTGCCTCATGAGTTAAAGTTCTTTTTTACATTTCAAACTTACTCATAACATAACTTCACGCCTGTAATCCCAGAAGGGTTAGGCAAAGATGACCCCACGACATAACACGCACATTTTGCCAGTAACGTTTGAGTTCAGTGCCGTCGGGGATGCGGGTTGTTCGCAAGAGATACCGCGGCCCCGACATGAAGGGCTAAGAAGGAACATGGGTGGTTTTTAGTCAGTAGAAGTCTGACACTCCCTTTCGCTCTGCCCAGAGCGGGAGGGGTTATTTGATGATTTCCATTGACCCGCCCAAAAAAAAAAGAAATGGGGACGAGCCTATTGCCATCAACAACACTTGGCCCGACCTAATAATCGAACCCAGGACCTCATCCTCAGCAGTTATTTACATAGTGATACACGCTCTTTACTTATATCCATCGTTTAACTTACATATTTATACTTCACGTTCTTGAGAAGAAACAGATGCATAGTACTCGTAACCGGCATGCGTGTTTGACCAGATGTATGAATTTGGACAAGGCAATAGATGTATGTAAGGATCTTAGCAGGTTGCGTTCAGTGGTATCTGACTACCCCCATGGGAAAAGGGCGTGAGTTTATGTATTTATACTTCTAAATATTAGAAACAGGTACAAGGAAGATACGGAAGCAAATCTGAGCTGTCAAACTGGTTGTCATTGTTAAACTGAGCGTGGTTTTAAGCGCCATATTCCGAGGTGTTATCTAAACCTGTTCAAAGACTTGTCTTAACTTCATATTACAGCACTAATTAATGTTTTTAGAGCTTATTACTGTGTAATAGTGAAGTTAATTAGAAGTTAATGTTTCGAAATATTACTAAATTAGTTTTGGAACGTTTTAAAGTCAAGTATATTATACAAATATATTGAGTAATAATATAATAATATTTTTGTTATGTCATGTTTATTTGTGTGTTTGATATAGTTGGCTATGCGACTTTTAATCCATCTAAAAACCCAGTCCATTCGTTCTTTGGTTCCACTGTGTGCAAGATGATTAGTCATCACACACACACGTCACGTCGTGATTAGTCGTCACTAAACTAAGTAAGCGTGTGTGTTAGAAGATTCTACCTGTCTAACCGAATGCAGCTGAGCAGATACCAGTATTTTACATGGTGCATCTGCCTATATGACGGCCACTATCCAGTTAATACTAGGTAATACGATACCCCTCGGTAAGACAGCCCGAAAATATCTCTATTTTACTACCAAACTAAAATCCTCCTCACATAGAGCTACCTACATTTTTCCTGTTCAAACTTCAGCACACGTTTCGCCTGGTTCTCGATAACATCGCAATGCGGGCGCCGAAAATGTGTCTATACAAAATGTCCGTTTAACATAACAAACACCTGAATTTTTGATCGATAGTGAGTATTTCGAAACGTGCGGCTTAGTCGTTGATGGAGACTGATGTTCTTGGGTATATGGTGTGAATCGTTTACCTACTGGTTTGATATGGAGAATTTGTTTAACTAGGTTATGCTTGAGGCTTCGCTCGCGCGGTGTTCAGGGATTGTCCTACGGGCTCGTACTATCACCCTAGATAAAAGTATCTATGTAGTGGTTCGATATGGAGAATTTGTTTTACTAGGTTATGCTTGAGGCTTCGCTCGCACGGTGTTCAGGGATTGTCCTACGGGTTCGTACTATCACCCTAGATAAAAGTATCTATGTAGTGGTTCGATATGGAGAATTTGTTTAACTAGGTTATGCTTGAGGCTTCGCTCGCGCGGTGTTCGGGGATTGTCCTACGGGCTCGTACTATCACCCCAATGAAAAGTATCTATGTAGTGGTTCGATATGGAGAATTTGTTTAACTAGGTTATGCTTGAGGCTTCGCTCGCACGGTGTTCAGGGATTGTCCTACGGGTTCGTACTATCACCCTAGATAAAAGTATCTATGTAGTGGTTCGATATGGAGAATTTGTTTAACTAGGTTATGCTTGAGGCTTCGCTCGCGCGGTGTTCGGGGATTGTCCTACGGGCTCGTACTATCACCCCAATGAAAAGTATCTATGTAGTGCCACTCAATCGGCGTGAGTCTGAAGAATATTTTGGTGAAGAATGGCTGAAGCTTGCTTTGGTTGAAAATGAGTATAAGTATTGATTTTGGGCATGTAGTTAAACTAGGTACCTATTTTTTGAGTTCGTAATTCCTAGCTACTTATTTTTATAAATACAGTAGTGTTGTCAAAGACAATTCAATCAGTACCTAGCTATTGGTATCAGAATATACCCCAAATAATAACATTGACAATAAATAAACTTCACTCGTAAAACATTTCAATTTCAGCTCAATTACTTCCAAACGTATTGTTATTTTACTCGAACCGTACAATACAATATACTTTTTGAAGCACAGTCCAGTAATTAAATACTCCAGGTGTAATTAATTGTTCATATAAATTGAGAATAAACAGTTAACAGTATTGTCATAGAGTAGTACTTGTCTACAGAAGGACAACTAGTGAATACGCATTCACACGCACGTAGAGTTAATCTTGGATTGCTGTTCTGCTGTGTGTGGGTGCAGGTCTTTAATTTCGTGTATCGTCATTGGCTGCCTGTGCCATGCCTCCCTGATATGTGCAAGTATCATACAGGTTTTTAGTGCTACCTTCTGTAGATCTTCCGTCCGATGGACTATTGATATACCAACACCCCTTTTTTTTTTTGGCGATTGAAAAATCATCACATAACCCCTCCCGCTCTTGGGCAGAACGGAAGGGAGTGTCAGACTTCTACTGACTAAAAACCACCCATGTTCCTTCTGATCCCTTTTGCCGAGCTCTTTCGAACAACCCGCAGTCCCGACGGGCACCAACACCCCTTCTACCAACAGTTGGCAACCATTCCGTTGGAGCTGCTTCACAGACCATTACCGCATCTAGCTAAGTCCGTTTAAGAATCGTAAATTATTGTCCCTCTCTCTGTCCCAAAAGTTGTTTCAATTTTATTTAATAATTATTTAATGTTTTTCCAATATCAATTTGTGTTTAAAAGTTTGAGATATGAATATGGATGCTGCCATGCATCGCTTGCTTCCGCGTTGTTGTATCCAGTGGGCATTCTGAAGCTGTATAGTCTGTGGTACTGTTATGTAAATCGTGCGTGCTTCATAGACCGCAGTGTTACTATCCGTGATTATCAGCCGTTTTGTTACTATATTGGTAACGGTTCAATGTCCTACGATTGTTTTGCGATTCAGTTTGCTAATTATAGAGCTGTTCATTTGGTTATTTAAATCGAAATTGCCAAGAAAATACTTCCTACTTTTACTTACTTTTTTTTTACTTTACTTTTCTTTCTTGTCTTGATATTGTGTATAAAAGTAATGTCAATTGTGGACGATTTTTGTGATTTTGTGTGATACATAACAAATCTTTGAAGGTTGTAATATTTTATTCAATAGACGATACATACATAAGTCACTCTTTGTCAGTGAAGATAAGATTCTATTATATTGTTAAAATTAGCAAGAAAAGCCGATTTCGATACATTCTGCCTAAGTCTAAAGAGAATTGAAAATACAAATCTGAACAATAAATAATACAAGACATCTCAAAATCTTATAATATGTGAGGCAGTACTGTGCCGTAAATTGCATCATTCATTGAAACGACATGACATTTCCATACTTTCGTATTCCTCGGAATTATTATTATATGTCATAGCTATGTTTTGTTTCCAATACATAATATTAATGTTATTATTAATTTGTTACAGGTAATAATCACTATATTGCGTCGCCCTCACCGCTTGACATTTTGGAAATGTCAGAAGTGCATAAAACGAGGTAAATTGTATCTTATTATAGTGTTTTATTATTCTTGTATTATTTTATACGGAAATAGTGATGAGCAATATTCTGTCATGGAGTCTTTGTCTTGGACTAAAACTACACCTTGGCTTAATGCAGTTGAATACCTGCGTGTGGATTTAGTCTTCTTTCTTCATTCATGAGGATGTCCACAAGATATTATGACCATGTCTGCCTATTCTTAAAAAAAAATCATATATTACAGAGTTATCTCTAACAACAATTTATAGAAAGTACTTAAATGATTTTGCAAACTAATTTAGCTAGGTCGGCAAGCATTATCTTCCTGCGTTCACCTATTTTACTTGGGATAGGAGCAATAGGGTTTTTTTTCTTTTATTCTGCTCTGATACCCGTGACGATAGGAGCAATAGGGTTTTTTTCTTTTATTCTGCTCTGATACCCATGACGATAGGAGCAAAACGGTTTTTTTTTCTTTTATTCTGCTGTGATACCCGTGACGATAGGAGCAAAACGGTTTTTTTTTCTTTTATTCTGCTCTGATACCCGTGACGATAGGAGCAATAGGGTTTTTTTCTTTTATTCTGCTCTGACACCCGTGACGATAGGAGCAATAGGGTTTTTTTTCTTTTATTCTGCTCTGACACCCGTGACGATAGGAGCAATAGGGTTTTTTTTCTTTTATTCTGCTCTGACACCCGTGACGATAGGAGCAATAGGGTTTTTTTTTCTTTTATTCTGCTCTGATACCCGTGACGATAGGAGCAATAGGGTTTTTTTTCTTTTATTCTGCTCTGACACCCGTGACGATAGGAGTAATACGGTTTTTTTTTCTTTTATTCTGCTCTGACACCCGTGACGATAGGAGCAATACGGTTTTTTTTTCTTTTATTCTGCTCTGACACCCGTGACAGTATTATTTACTCAGCTAAGAGGACTGACGATCTAAAAATGTCGTCGCAGAGGCATATGTCTAATAGTGGACTGCAATAGGCAGAGATGCTTGTAACAGATAATTGCATGCCTTATTGAACAGAGTATAAACATAATTATTTTGCATTAAGAAGATGAGTTGCCGTTCACATTTTGACTTGACTCATAAAACCGATGTTGAGAGAAGCAGTTTAATAACTTAGACAAGATGCAGTTTCACAAGAATGTTGAAAAGTACCAGGAGCTCATAACTTCATAAGAGTCCCATAAATAATGAATGATTCCTTCTTCAGCATAATAACTAACTATACATAACTTGAGCTAAAAGGTTAGTTACACAGTAATTACATGCTATGTTAACTTGATTTATAATTAGTGTACAAACATTAGCTATAAGCCATGTTTAATTTTATCGTAAAAATAAGTTTCTCTTAGCAAATAGTACTTGGTTCCTACTTATGTGCCCCTCTCTCTTTACTTTAATTTCTTGGAGAGGAACCAAGATTCTTGTAAACATGGTTATGATAATATTTCTTCCTTCTGTAACTTAGACTTCATGTTCGTTTATGTCTTCCTCTTCCTTTCGTATCTATCAATACTTATACTGTATTTTGCTCTTAAACTTAACTGCACAGTGCAAAGACTTATCAATGTAATGATCATACCAATCTACCCCCCCCCCTCCCCTAAATATGTCTTTTACCAGTATTTTCATGAGAAGGTTCCTGTAAATTGGTACCATACCAAATGTCATCATTGCAGCCTTAAGACGTCCACTGCTGGGCATAGGAATCCCCCAGAAGGGCCGGATTTGCCATAATCGCCACGCTTGGCAGGCGGGTTGGCGATCGCAGTATGGTTGTTACGAAGGCACAGAGAACGCTGCTGCCCATTCTCTGGTAAGTCCCTTAGTCGCCTTTTACGACACCCACGGGAAGATATGGGATGGTGCTATTCTTTACGTTCGACACTAGGTATACGGAACAAAATGTAACTCAATACATTTGTTAAACAAACTCTCCAGGTGAGAATCTTGACCAAAGCCATCTGTCTAAATGAGCACTGTCATTAATACCCCAGTTTAAGGTCCCCCTCGAGGCAATAAACATGTACGAATGGTCGTAATCTCGGTGAATGTTCTATTACAGCGCTGTCAGATCCCAGGTCAGAGCTGTGACGGCTAGTGGACCTCTGAGCATTGAGGAGGCAATTGCAGAAGGCTTACTTTCAGCTACAATTACGTGGTGACTACGTATGTCAACGTGATAAATCAGTGCGTGTTGAATCCGTCCATACTCAGCTATGATGATGCTTACTATTACTATATTTAGCTATAATGTTGTCTATGGAGTTTCTTGCTCAGTCTTCACCATGAGATCTACGATTTTGGAAAAGAAAGAAAGAAAATTGTGTTTATTTGGCAAAACACAACAACAACAAACAACAGCAACAGTTAATTATAACTGTGGTTGGACTGTTATTTATTATATTACAGCATATTTTTGACTATGCTTAAGTCCCAGGTATATTTGAAATAACTGCCTTGAGTTTGAAAACATATTTCACGCCATTATATTACCATAAGCAAAACTGACGAGCTGCCATAGGCACATCCTATACCGGCACAAAAATCATAGTATTTGTTAAGACATTCAGTATCTAGCACTGGACTAACGCGGTGGCCAATACTATCTCGTAGGCAGAAATCCTAGTCCTGCCACGCTACTAATATTTCTGTTCCGTGGAGTGTGCCAGCTCTAAGTTTTTGTTCGAAGTGTCCCTTCTGGATCCTATTGTAATCTCAGTGACCACGACACGTCACGTTCTCATACTGATTTCCCCCCGGCTCTGAATTCTGAATCCAATGTCGTAATGTTTGTAACTTGTTCCAACGTGTTGATTATTCGTTTAGAGGTTCTTCCATTGTTTTTCTTGTGTTGTTTTGGCGATGAGATTTATGTGGGCTAGTTATTACGGAATGAACCGTTGTTTCTTTGAAAAGGGAAAGTTTTATAGTTACAAATTACTATTCATCATCTGGTTATTAATGTTCCCACTGCTGGGACACAGGTCTCCTATCTTTGAGAGGGAATGGGCTATAATCTACCACGTGGGCTTAGTGCGAATTGATACATGTCACAAATCTTCGAAATTTTGGTTAGCCAGGACTAGGACATGCCAGTTTCTTCATTATTATTGGTGAAAGCATTTTTGTGACAGCAATTTATTAAGAAAAAAACATAACAGAACGTGAACTTACCTATCGCTGTAGGCACTTAGAACAACCTGTCTTTTTAAAACTTATATACACTTAACATGCAGTCTTTATTTTCCGTTTTTGCTAACACAATTTTCAACAAAAATACCGCCTTTTTTTCACAGCCAACCTATCCCATTTACGTAAACCAACAACTACGAAACTTAAACCCACCGGACCCAATAATTAAATTTAACAAATCATTCATTGTTCCGCTCGAATACTTGACTTTAGGAAACTTACAACACTAGCGTTTTATAATCACTGTTGTGAGATGTTCTGGAATCCGAAGGTCGGATATAAGGCAACAGACGCGACGCTCTCCTCAAATCGCAAGCAAGGCCGGATGTAAATGCCTAGCTTTGTAGCCTCGTTGATTGCAGTGAACGATTGCCTTTCTTTAGCAAGAGCGTGTACAGACAGCATCAGAAGTAGATTAGCACTACTCAAAGTTTCAAAGCAGATTTTTTAATAAGAACTTGTTAGATGTTACTCGTTACTAAGAAGTTATTGAAGAGTAAGGAATATTTTCAAGAATAATTTTCTGAACATTACAAATTAATAACAGCTGGAGTCCTGTATATCAAATATTTAAAATTCCAAAATGTTAAACAACTTTCGTTGCTGACCGTACAATCGAACAAGGTATTTGGTGTACGGTCAGCTAACTTGCATTTTTAAACTGTTTGATATTAGTCTCTAAAGATTTTTAGACGAATGAAAAACAATCAATATTGTCAGTGTACTAAAATTATGGTTATTTCTGCGTGTGTTCAACTATATATCTATATATATAAAAATGAAACCCGTTTTCCGTTGTCACGACTTGGCATGAAAACGGCTTGACCGATTTGGCTGATTTTTTTTTTTAAATGTTCGTTGAAGTTCAAGGATGGTTCTTACGGCGAGAAAAATTCGAACAATGGCCGGAAAAGCCCTAAAAACAGCCCTTTTCTTTTTCCCATACAAACGTTTTCTAACTAAAACGTAAAATCAATTTGAGCTTTAATACCGTACCCATAAAGTTCAAGTGTTAGTGGAGAGGTTCCGGGAAGGCAAAACAATTGAGTGACGTTCAGTTGTTCAGTCAACGAATGACAACTTCAAACAGACCATACGAGATTATCACAATAATCACAAATAATTACTGTTTCTTTCCCAATAGAAAAACGATTTTTCAAATGGTGTTTGCATATAATATAAAAATTAATTGCTGTTAGTAAGTCGCGCTAGAACTAGAGAACGGGTAGACCGATTTGTCTAATTTTGGTTTTGAAACATTTGTGGCAGTCCAGAGAAGGTGAGAAATTAGTAGTATGTAGGTAGGTAGGTAATAGGTAGGTGGTAGGTAGTTGGTACGTAGCCAGGTAAAAGGGCATTGCAACGCACGTGGGGTACAGCTATATGATATAAAAATGAATAGCTGTTCGTTAGTCTCGCTAAAACTCGAGAACGGCTGGACCGATTTGGCTAATTATAGTGTTGAATTATTCGTGGAAGTCCAGGGAAGGTTTAAAAGGTGAGAAAGTTTTAGGTAGGTAGGCAGGGTAGTAGGTAGAGTAGTAGGTAGAGTAGTAGGTAGGGTAGTAAGTAGGATAGTAGAGTAGGTAGGGTAGTCGGTAGAGTAGTAGGTAGGGTAGTAAGTAGGTAGGGTAGTAGGTAGGTCGGGTAGTAGGTAGGTAGGTAGGGTAGTAGGTAGGTAGGTAGGATAGTAGGTAGGTAGGGTAGTAGGTAGGTAGGGTAGGAGGTAGTAGGTAGGTAGGTAGTTGGTACACAGGCAGGTAGTAGGTAGGAAAAAGGGCATTGCAACGCATGCCGGGAACAGCTAGTCTATATATATAAAAATGAAACCCGTTTTCCGTTGTCACGACTTGGCATGAAAACGGCTTGACCGATTTGGCTGATTTTTTTTTAAAATGTTCGTTGAAGTTCAAGGATGGTTCTTACGGCGAGAAAAAATCGAATAATGGCCGGAAAAGCCCTAAAAACAGCCCTTTTCTTTTTCCCATACAAACCTTTTCTAACTAAAACGTAAAATCAATTTGAGCTTTAATTCCGTACCCATAAAGTTCAAGTGTTAGTGGAGAGGTTCCGGGAAGGCAAAACAATTGAGTGACGTTCAGTTGTTCAGTCAACGAATGACAACTTCAAACAGACCATACGACATTATCACAATAATCACAAATAATTACTGTTTCTTTCCCAATAGAAAAATGATTTTTCAAATGGTGTTTGCGTATAATATAAAAATTAATTGCTGTTAGTTAGTCGCGCTAAAACTAGAGAACGGCTAGACCGATTTGTCTAATTTTGGTTTTGAAACATTTGTAGCAGCCCAGAGAAGGTGAGAAATTAGTAGTATGTAGGTAGTTGGTACGTAGGCAGGTAAAAGGGCATTGCAACGCACGCGGGGTACAGCTATATTATATAAAAATGAATAGCTGTTCGTTAGTCTCGCTAAAACTCGAGAACGGCTGGACCGATTTGGCTAATTATAGTGTTGAATTATTCGTGGAAGTCCAGGGAAGGTTTAAAAGGTGAGAAAGTGGTAGGTAGGTAGGCAGGATAGTAGAGTAGGTAGGGTAGTCGGTAGAGTAGTAGGTAGGGTAGTAGGTAGGTAGGGTAGTAGGTAGGTAGGGTAGTAGGTAGGTAGGGTTGTAGGTAGGTAGGGTAGGAGGTAGTAGGTAGGTAGGTAGTTGGTACACAGGCAGGTAGTAGGTAGGAAAAAGGGCATTGCAACGCATGCCGGGAACAGCTAGTAATAACTAGTTTAATCAGAAACTTGTATAGTATAGTCAGAAGCAAGCAAACACATTGTGCTTTTGAAACTGTTTTTCTCCTACTGTATTATTTGAATGTTGTTGCAAATATAGCTCTGTGAATACCGTTATGAAATAAAATTGTTTTTGAATTTAGCAACAAGTATGTGTGAACATGTTAGTGATTTTATGTCTTTGCATAGAATACGCTACAGGAGATAATTTATTCTCGCGTAGATATTATCTATTGAGTTCCTCATTCGGTATTAATTTGAAATTCATTAGATTATCGTTAAATATGACTGGATTGTAAAATAGAAATGTTAGTTGGACATAAATTGTGGAAATGCCAGACACACAGCGAGGTTGTCGACATGTGGAATGTGGACTCAGCGATCATTGTGCCGATAGTCGTTACAGCCAATGGCTTAATTGCCAAGAGCCTCGACCAACACCTGAGGAGGCTCTCGTTAGGCGGCTGGATCAAGGGCTTGATGCAGAGAGCGGTACTCCTGGACACGGCTCGTATCATTAGGAGGTTCCTTTCTTTGGAGCCCTGACCGCCGGTAGCTTGGACTCTGTTCCCGATACCGGTGGGCTACAATTATTTTTTTTTTTTTTTAATATTTTTAAATGTTTTTTTAATTGTTTTTATAAGAAATATTTAAAAATGTATTAAGTTTGTTTATAAATGAATAAAGGGAATAACATAGGTTATATTTATTACAAGTTTAAAAAAATAAATTTCCACCCGTGCGAAACCGGGAAGGCCCGCTTGTTACGTAAATATCTGAAATATTTTCATGAAAAAAAAAAGCATTAGGTTTTCGGCAAAGCATTAGGTTGGATACCTGTTTGTTTGTTTTCGAGTATATAAACTTAGTTATCGGAAAGCCGCGGGCAAAGATATTCATGGATCAGGAAACTGATAAGATAAGTTTACTTAGGCCTAAGGTACATAATTAAATGTTTGTGAAGACACAGTAAATTGTTTTACTTACTTAAGGAGAATTTCACGCGACATTTGACATTTGGATTGTTTTCTAGCTGTCACTATCACCTCCAGCGGGGATATTGCATTTCTTTTTAAATGTCAGTGGCTATCATAGTGTCCATCGATTAACTGTCAAATGGTTATGGTTTGGTACAAAATGGAACCATTTGACAGTTAATCGATGGACACTATGATAGCCACTGACAGTTAAAAAGATACGCAATAACCCTGCGGAACGCCGTTTACACGTGCTGACGTGGTGAGTTTCATTAGTCAAAATTCGTCCTTCCCTCTCTTCTTCAACCTGTGACCACCTAATGCTGAGTTCCAAATCCAGTTTCTTCAGGCCACTTTAATGAGATCTTTATAGATATAGAAGATGGGGGAAGAAAGCTTAATTGGGAAACATGGACGGGATGGAGGAATGTGTGAAGACCACCAACTACAACTAGGTGGACAAACAAACTCATACGTCCATGCACGCTACCAAAAAAACTTGTTCGTACTTGCTTTGTCTGTAAGATATTTGCGAAAACATTGCCCTGTTATAGCACATTACTAACTGCCCAACAATCCTCAACACAGTGGGTGCCCGTTTTTTCCGCAATTCGCCACGGTTTTCGTATTTCCTAAACCGAAGATTCGTCATAGCGAGACGTTTCGGCGTACTATAATGACCATGACAGTTCACAATGTGGTGACAATGAATGTACTGACATTATGTTTAGTTGGAACTGGTGACTTAGAAAGCAGTGGGTTGCACAAGTAGATCTGAAGATGTAAGTAAGGTTACATGTGATTTGGTCATAGGTAACTTACGTTAGGTAAGTCGTTCCGGTAATTATGTTAAAAGTAATAAATGTGAAGTTTCACCCTAATATGGAGTATGTTTTGTTATGCGTGAAATAATGTTGTTTGTAGAATTTCATCCAACGTATTTTGTGTAGTCCTGGTCCAAGTAACATCAGCCAAGAACTTTTTTGATTGATGTAACACAGCACAAGTGTCTACACTAACTATTAACGTAACATCGTGCCTGTTATCTCCGAAAAGTTAGGCAGAGTTGTACCTAATAGTACACCTACATTTCCCCAATTATGTTAAGTCCCATGTAATAGTTTGCGTAGGCAGATAAAATGAAGCCTCAATATGGTGTGGTATTTCCTTATTTGGCAATAAAATGGAAGGATGAAACAGTGCCGTTTTGCAAATGCATGTGTGAATAGCAGATTACTATTTTAGTTTATCGTTCGATTATCGCTCGATTCTTATCCTTCTGGAGGCTTTCTAATTACTTATGTTAAGCCATCGATTATTTATTATTATCAGGCCCAAAAGGAGATGGCGGGATGAGCTGGACTCTTTCTCTAAGGACTGGTCTACTGTCGCACTAGATCGCAAAAAGTGGAAGGAGGGAAGGGAGGCCTTTGCCCTGCAGTGGGACAGTATAGGCTCATAATAATAAGCCATCAACCTGAATATTTCTCTTTGTCGTTCTATACAGCCATGTAAATTTACTATTACATATTTATCACCTTCCAATAATGAAGAAATAGCCAATACCAACCAAGATGCAATACTCGCTATAAGCCAACTGTCACTCAGACATGATATACGGGCACAGCATGCCACACAACTATTTGCCACGCTGACTGACCCCAGAGTAAATGTCTCTGCGTACCCAAGATATGTAAGATGTACAGAAGATTTGTGAGTCTGATTGAGTTGGTATGGCTATAAAACAATATCTTTGTTGAACTTTTCATGTGGGGTGTTACTATTTGCTGCGTGAGGTCTTCATAGATAAAATCATGGGTTGTAAAACTTGGTACAGCGGCAAATAGCTTTTGTCTAGATTTGAGAGTTGTATTGAGAAAGGCAAGGTATGTGTTGCTGTTAAATAAAGTATCGTCAATCATCCGATGGGATGAAGTTTATGCTTACACGGAATCCTATATGACGATAAAGGATTCTACGTAAGCATCAGCTTATCCTTTTTGCTATTTGTACCAAACACGTACTATACGAATTTTGAGTTTCATTAGGAAGAGGTAAAGAACCAATAAGTCTTCTTCTTGCTTTTTCTTGTGGTTAGTGCCTAACCTAGAGTCAGAATTTTATGTCACCCATAGGCCTTTTTTTTTGGCGGGTGGAAAATCATTGAATAACCCCTCCAGCTCTTGGGCAGAGCGAAAGAGAGTGTCAGACTTCTACTGACTAAAAACCACCCATGTTCCTTCTTAGCCCTTTATGTCGATGCCGCGGTATCTCTTGCGAACAACCCGCAGCCCCGACGGGCGTCGGCCCTTCCATGTTGCTGACATCTCTTTGGGGCGCGCGTGGAACACGAACACGCCGTCGACACGGCCTGTCATCGTCATAAGACGGACGGACGGCGAGCTAGCCCATCACTCACCGTCCACAGGCCCGCGTCTACGGTGGCCGGAAACCATCACGTGGCCCCCGACGCCCGGAGCGCCTGCCGCGGCGGCTGTCACCCCATGGGCCACTGACTTGGTTTTACATGCCGTCGAGAAATATCTCTCACGATGTTTTCCTTCACCAAAGCAAGTGATAATTTTACAATGCGCACATGAATCCAAAAATCAGAGGTGCGTGTCTAACTAACAAGTGATGCATAAGAATTTAGATTTTTAGAGAAGCCGTATGTTTCAACGCCGATCTCCTTACATAATTAACCTAAACTGTATCTATAAATCCTAATAGACCTTTTCAACAATGTTACTCCCTTTTATCACCTCAATCTGGTTGCCTCTCGCTAAAATATTATACCTATTGCAGAAATACCAATCCCAATCCATTGTGAAGCCTTAAATATCAGGAGGCACGCAAAAATTGTTAGTTGCGAAACTGAGCCGGGTTGGTATGCAAGGAAATAGTGCAGGAGTATGTGCAGAAGTAGCATTATGTTCTTACACTAAGTACTTTTAAGACGATCAATGATTTCATTAGCTTATATTGGCCCACTGCTTGGCAAAAGCGTCCTCCCCATAGTGTTCCACTCTGCTCTTCGTGCGTATTTCTCCGGATCTCGCTACGCTATTGACAGCGTTTCCTAGGCATCGGTGATGCTGATGCATTCTGCCGGCATGGCTCGCCTAATCCCACTTCCACCAAGCAGTCTTGTTGCCCACTTCAGAGATTCCAGCTATTGAGGACTTAAACATTCGAAACTTGTTGCGCAACGATCGATCTTGAGTCATGTATTCCTATGTGAATACGATCTAATACCGTTTTTGCTATATTAGCTTTGTTTCGTGGCCTAATAAGAACTGCCACTCGGGTCGATCTTTAGGTAAAGCGGTGCTTGCCTAGGTCGGTCTGTGGATGGGTGACCGCCCGACATACCGAGTTTCCTCCGTGCCTCGGAAAGCACGTTAAGCTGTTGGTCCCGGCTGCCATATATAGATCTTTGACAGCCTTTACAGGTAGTCAGTGACCTGTGACTGTAGTATTACCTAGTAGTAACTGGGTTGTGGAGGTCAGATAGGCAGTCGCTCCATGTAAAATACTGGTATTCAGCTGCATCCGGTTAGACTGGAAGCCGACCCCAACATAGTTGGGAAAAGGCTAGGCAGATGAGCTTTGTTTCCTGAATGTATTCTTAAGTAGTAGCAATCGTCTCTGAATATTTTTTCAACTGATCTTATATTGTTCTTCTGCAACAATCCTGCGATATCAGTGCGATTGTGGTTGCAGCGGTGATTTATTGACATTTCGGTTCAGTCGGCGAGACGGTGTAATTACGGGCACGATTGAATACGATCGGTCTATTGGCGGGTCGGAGAGCACAAAATATCAGTGAATTTTGTGCACTACGATATTTTATGTGATGTAGGTAACTATGGCATTGTTTTGTACGTGTTCGGGTTTCAAAAGATTGTGACGAAATAAAGCGTTAGAAAAATGTAAAATATCTTCAGCTTCTTTGAATGCTCTGTGATTATGGTCATCTTCATCATGATGGTGGCGATTATTATGATTTTATTCCTTCTTTTTGATGCGCAAAATATGCGCTTTGGATGTGGAGTTATGAACACCGGCCCGTTATACAATACAATTTTCTCATAACATAACATAATACCACGCTTGTAATCCCTAAAGGGTTAGGCAGAGGTGTACCTAATAGTACACCCACATTTCGCCAGTTATGTTTAAGTCTCATGTAACAGGGGGCGAGCCTATTGCCATCAACCGGGCACGAATCCAGACTCCGAGGCTGTTACTGATAAATTTGTGACGGTAAAAGCCAATAACACCTTTCCCATCCCGGGAATCGAACCCAGGACCTCTTGCTCAGCAGTCGCGCTTGCAACTACTAGACCAACGAGGCAGTCAGTAACAATTTTCTCCAATCTTTGTATTCAATTACCATCAAACTATTCCAGGAAACCTGAGCGTTCATCCAGAAACGAAATTCCGTGAATACTTCATCGATTGAGTTCATGGAATACTAGCTGTTCCCGGCATGCGTTGCAATACCTTTTTTGTACTACCTATCTAATACCTACTTACGTTGTATATTATTGACATTATGACGTATGGTCTGTTTGAAGTTGACACACTAACGTCACTGAATTGTTTTGCCTTCCCGGAACCTCTCCGCTAACACCTGAACTTTATAGTATGGTATTAAAGTTCAAATTGACTTTTAAGTATTATTACGAATCGTATGTATGAGATTATAGAAAAGTGTTGTTTTTAGACCTTTTCAGGCAATTTTTTAAATTTTTCTCTCCGTAACAACCATCCTTGTACTTCAAGGAATGTTCTAAAAAAAGAATTAGCGAAATCGGTTCAGCCGTTTTCGAGATTTGCGCTTAGCAACACATTTAGCAATTCATTTTTATATTATAGATAAAGCTAGATAACAGACATAGCAGCATTCTTTTCACCAGCTCTGTATTATTTGCAATGGCGTTTATCTCTCATCAAAACGCATGACTGCCTATTACACCTCCTTTATTCTATTTCCTTATGTTCTAGCTAATAAAGTACTAAATGCCTCTTGATATCTAGTCGTCGTAAAAGTGAACTACTCGTTAAACACAACTAGGTTACAGCAATGATCGAAAGCGTTTCATTATGATTATGTTCTATTTCGTCACTTCATATTCTGGTTTAGTGATTGTTGACGCATGCCTTGTTTGTTTTTATTGCTTTTTGAAGGCTGTAAATGATGTGCTGAAATAGGCTAATTTATAAACCTAAATACTACATTCTGAAATATGACCATACTTTTTGTTGCATAGTATAACATTCACAAATTGTGAAGAGTTTGTTCATGGAGGATTTCACTTTTGGAAAAAGATTTTCAGTGTGATATTACCTAAGTTTGTATTTACCGAAATGTCCAGGGTTAGGGTAAATAGGTATGACATTCATTGGTCTGGTTTTTGTACGAATGACTCTACCGCAGATGCTTAACTCGTAATCAAATACTCTCGAACGATAATTTAAACTAAAATCGCAATAGTTCTACTTAGTCATTTCAGAGAATTCTCTTCAGCCCATTGCAAATTATTCAACATTCTTTAAAGTTAATCAAAGACGATCTTCTTCCACTAACAAATATTATTGCCCACAAAACTAAAGGCAGAAGGTTGAAAGTTCAACTGCTAATTTAGGCACACATTAGGGATTACCTATTCTAAGTAAAGTTCCTAGCAACGGTGAGATTTCGATGCGATGCGATGAGATTTGCAGGAACACATACTAACATTTTCCTTATTACCTAATTTAGTATTATTTACTGCAAAACGATTAAATATTTACTAGTCAATATTTAGCATTTAGCAACAGTGAGGAAATCTTAATATCGTCAGGTCAAAATTACAATGCAATTGAAATAATTGCCCATTGACCGCCATTTATGGCAAGAGACATGATGCTGTTCTGGTTTAAGATCACATCACGACTCAACTGTTACTACTACTCCGATATTATCATACATTAATTCAATGGTTTTTCGTCAAATAACTTTTGACTGTACAGCCATTAGACTTTGCCTTTATAATCTCATTGCACATTATTCAAAATCCTTTAACGTTACCAGTTTACCAGCATGCCTGAGACATATTACTCGACGGCTGTGAGGTCAAGTCAGAGGCCTTTAGGGGGTAAAACTTTGACACCAGTTACACACTAGCCACACGATAAAGAAAATAATGATAATTTTGGCTTAGAAAGTCAAAGTTATAACACCCATGGCATAATAGTAGAGGAGACGGTGAAGATCGACCTTCACCGCTCTGATAACCAGATGAGACGTATTCCTTATCAAATATAATTTATAAACAAATATGCCTTTGATAACTTGCCTATCAAAAAGTGCTCTGACAGTTATCAGAGCGGTGAAGGTCCATCTTCACCGGCTATTAGACCATAATGAAATAGATTTCATCTCAAAATTACAATCGTTACTACGACGAAATAGTTTTAAGTAAGTGAGTGAACAGTGAACATGCATCCTAACAATTTTATGGTCAGGGCTCAAAGATCTCATTACAATAAACCCCCATCACATCATCCCGGATTTCACACTCCATCACGATCTCCCAATCAAATCCTCGTATTTCTAAGTACTACTCACTTAGCTCATATAAATCTCTCTTAATCGTTGCTTCAGTAATAAGTAGCGGCGGCGCATAATAAGACGAGACTTGTATTGAGTCTGCCGCGATGCCTCGCGTGATCAGAATACAGCTGCAGGGCTGCTCAACTATGCGAGAATTTGTTTGATAGACTATGAGGCTAGACGGACGAGAATTTCTGCATTGTCTCGTGAAAATATTGGGATTCCTCTCTTCTCTGTTTTAAATCAGGCAGATACTAAAATTGTCTGTCAAAAGGCTCTAGAGTTCTTAAATAACAGAAGCCCTGAAAGTTCCGTTAGCTATAAAATCACAACAACATTTATTTAGCAAATATAATAATATTATCAGGCTCGCATTGGTCCCGCGTGGAGGTTTATGGTAAACTGATTTCACAGCAAGGAGGCTTGTGTCTCACTCAGCAATGGAATACTATAGCCTGATTATGCCCCTATGATATAAATCATTGCATACGTATAACAGACATAATTACGATTGATTTTATTTGCAAACCCTTTTCTGAAAATGGGGACTAAATAGGACCATCAGAAGTACTTAATTTAATAATTAAGACTTACTAAAAAACTGTACTACAAAAAATAACTTTATGGCACATCCCTGAAACGTTCGCGGCTCTTTGTCTATAATGTTTACGGCTTTAAGGAAACGCCTGCGCGGAATACTTTAAGATGAACCGAGATTATGAAAGCGGTCCTCTTCTCTGATGAAATTTTATTGGTTTAGTCAACTTAGTGGATTATCTGACGGAGGAGATGTCACATGTTGATCAGTAAATCGATGACTATTTGCATTCTTAAAGGTAACTTCGTACTCTATGGAAAATAAATGCTTTATTGTATTATGTAAATGAAACAAGCATTTTGTGTATTTTTTTAGTAATTATCTATATTACAATGGCTGTGAACAGAGCAAGACCTAAAATCGAGCCCTGAGGTACTTTCTCTTATATCCAAGTTCTGGCTTAAGAATACACATTATAAACTTAGGTTACTTCAGATTGTCAAATTTATTGCATGTACGCCTGGTTTTCATACCCATAAAAATACCGTTTTACCTCTTAAAGAACAAGAAGTCACCACAAGCAAGCTATAAAGACTAATAAGCTTCAGTAAAAGTCACACATTCAATGTAATAAAATACAAAGTCGAACATTCCAACATTACCAGCAACCATCGTCGAATTAACCTCATGATAACTTCTCACACAACCTGACACTTATCCTAATTGGTATCCAATGAACGCCTGGATGTAGCACCTAGTAACCAATTACACGGGTCTAAATGACCCGACGACTTATCCTCACAAATATTCGATGTCCTAACCAGTCAGGGGTCAAAATGTTTATTCCAACTATGATTAGAAAGTTGCTCAGAATAGATTTGAATATTAGTACTCCAACTCTATAGGGCATCCTTTTATGGTTTGGGAGTACTTAAACATGCCACGAATAAAGTGTTTGTGGAAACGTTTCGTGTAAATTGCAAATGAATGACATTTGAGTGGTTGTTGGCTCTTTAATTAGTGAATGGATTGATTGATTTGTGTTTGGACGTGCGATTGAAATCGGTTGAATAATATTTGATGAGCTAACAGGTATGTTGTTTGGATGTTGGTGTGATTGGATTACAACGGGTGGGTTAGTAATCATTCGTTTAATACAGTAAAATGTATCATGCTTCTAACTGTATTTTCTAATTTAAGATTTATGGTGTAATCAGATGGAACTTTGATGAGTTTTTTTATCAAAATTTAATGACTGACATTTGAAACTATTAAACTTTACTGACCAAAGAAACGAATGGACTTAGATGATAAAACTAAAAAGAGGGAGGAGGGTGAGATGACGAGTACTAGGGAAGTATGGAAAAGGAAATATAAGACACTAACACACCCACACACTCACACACGCACACACACACTCACACACACACACACTCTTTTTTCACTAACTGCATCGAACCCCAACTAAATCGATGATGACGATGTTCGAAGCGTTGTATTATGTCACTTTCAATTTCGAATAAAACACAGCAACCTGGTACTACTGTAAAATAAACCGTAAATCAAATAAAAGTATGATACTCAAACACGTACATTCATTGAGGCACGTGATTCGTCGTACAATTCCGCGACATTATAATTGTTTATAATTACGTTTTTTGTAGCAATTGTAATGGTTGCCTTTGTTTTATTGCTCGCGACATGCAATCCTGTGTATTTGCGTACGTATGGATAGTTGGACACAGAAGCTTGTTATGTAAGAATTCAAGGAATGTGTGAAGGAAGCGTCGAACTCATTTAAATCCTTGATAGAAAACTATTATGTTTTTTACAGTGAAGATTATCTTTAGGTACTATGTTTGTTAATTTAATGTTAGAGCGCAGGGATCTAAAGAAAAGGCTACCCACTGTTTCGGCTTTGGCTCGGTTAACAAAACATAGTCGTGATAAGTGGATACATTAAACAAACCGTTGATGTTTTGCCTAAAATCATAGAAGACAAACTTACATAGACACTTGTTCCCTCAAAATAACGAGAGAGAGAAAGAGAGAAAGCAACCAAGTCATAATTTAATTTTCTTTTAGCCTGGTCCATTATGCTTCTGATCAAAGGCATCCTATCTGGAGCCCTTCCAGGAATTATTTTCCTGCCGTTGGATAAGAAATAATAAATGGAGATCAGCATTATGCCAGGAAATATGAAATAGAATATTAATTAGGAGCATAAATCCAGGTTTAGTATAAACATAGGTGTTGGTGTGTCGGTTTCGGCAACCTTCGCTTTCCCATCCTGCCTAATCGTTGCCGATAGAATATTATAGCAATTAGTATTATTGGAGGAGTAATTAGGGAAATAACCAGCGACTATTATTGTGATGGTATAGATATTTTTTTTCGGTGTAATTAAATGTTTATGATATCGTATCCTGAAGTTGTTTTTCCGGACGTTTCGGCATCATCAGTGTAGCAGCCGAAACACGTCCACTGCTTGGTCTAAAGTCTTTCGTAGATTCACAGTTTTTTCTATAAAACCCAGATCTAAAGAGAAAACACACACATTTGTCGTTTCTATACACGTAGTAGGTATAAATGCTGCGTTTGCACCAAAGTGTTAGATATGATTGGCCACTAATTCAACATCCAATGCAAAAAAAAGTATGGAAAAAACAACTTTAGATTCCTTTTGTTTTTTTTTATAGGGTGGTCATCAATGACTCCTCCCGTTCTGGGCAGAGCGGTAGGGAGTGTCAGACTTCTTCCGACTAAAAACCACCCATGTTCCATCTTAGCCCATTGTGTCGAGGCCGCGGTATCTCTTTCGAAAAACCCGCAGCCCCGATGGAAACTTTAGATACCTGTGAATGTCTTTTGTTTTTCATTAAATTTCCTGACTAAATCATGGACAATACTTGATGTGCACGTGGCCTACAACATTGAACTTGAAGTACTTGAAGTACCATTTCTATCGCCTGTTCACCTGTAATTTTCCACTTATTGGCAAAGACCTAAGCTACATGTCACGTAAAATATTTAATAAGTACGTACTTAGCGAGTGACATGGGAAATGACTGCTCAAGTAAATTAGTTTTTTTTCTGAACATAAACAATTGACTTAGAGCAGGTCACGTTTTATGCACAATTTATTATTCTAGAATAAAATAATGACTAATGTGACTACTCCTCCTGTCATTCTGTCATGTTGATTATGAGTTAGTAGCGTTAAATTAATAATATCAAGCAATTATGATAAATTGTAATTTGTACTGCCTCGTCGGTCTATAATAGTCGCAATTGTGATTGCTGATGTCTTAGGTCTCTGAGGGTTCGATTTCCGGGTCGGGCAAGATATGTTATTGGGTTGGTAGTAGAATTAGAATTTGTGCCCGGTTAATAAGCTCGCCCCCTATTACACCGGATTTCAATATAACTGGCAATATAAACCTTTGCTTAACCCTCCGTGGATGTAGACCTACAGTAAGTTTTTTGATTAGTATATTCGTAATGGCATATATCCTTACACACTGCCTCTAATCCGTCCCCGTTCTTATCATATACGTCATGTCTAAAATGGTTTTAATCGATTTCATATCACGTCGGTCGTTTGCGGCAAAAGGATTAGATCGCATCTCTAAAGTTTATGATTAAACCGCCATTTTGGAATGGAGGATGTGATTATTGGATTTTATGTGGGAAGTGATTTTGATTAAGTACTATCTGTATTCGTGACGACTACTTTAGCATTTTTGCGACGTTTTGATATTAACGCCATCATCATCATCATCGTCATATCAGCCCAGAATCGCCCACCCCTTGCTCTATCGGCCATCTCTGCGTCTAGCCAGATACTTATCCTGCCTAGGTCCAATTGAAGTGCATCGCCCGATTCTTGAGAAATACTATCATATCTAATATCGACGATTTTTTTCATTTGATAAACCGCTTCTAAGAAAAGGTGTGGTGTCCAAAAAGGCACGTGTGCAGTTAAACTTATTGCCTACTAGGTGTTGCCAGCGGCTGCGCCCGCTACATCTCGAAAATTATCCCACTGGCAAATAAAATCGGGATAAAAACTATCCTATGTGTTAATCCAGGCTATAAACTATCTGTGTACCAAATTTTATTCAAATCTGTTCAGTAGTTTTTGCGTGAAGGAGTAATAAACATACACACTCACACACAAACTTTCGCATTTATAATATTAGTGTGATATATGTGATAAGTGTGATGGTGTGATATTTTTCTATACTGTTTTGTCTCACTACTAGGTAAAGGCCTCCCCATTCTTCTTTCACTCTCTGACCCTAGTATGCCATAATTTTGAGCGACTGTGTTTAACTTGAACACAAGTACAATACAACTTGAACAACTGTTGATACACAGTTTCAAGTTATTTGTCAAATACCTTGTTTAAGCAATTCAGTAACTACACTTCTGAATAGCTTTTGGATCTTAGGCCTTTCGAATTCACTTGTACACAGGCGTCTTCTTAGTGTTTACTTCTTTCTTGGCCATGTATGCCTTTCTACGTCCCTGCGCTGCATCTGCTTTTCTGTTAAATTTTAATCTTCTATTACAACTTCATAAGCTGAGGGCAACTTAATCTTAAGTTTCAATTCATGTAGTTAAAAATCATCCTAATCTTTTCTTAACTATGTTGGGGTCAGCTTCCAGTCTAACCTGATGGAGCTGATACCAATATTTTACAAGGAGCGACTGCCTATCTGACCTCCACAACCCAGTTAATACTAGGTAATACCGCACCCCTTGGTATGACTAGGTTGTCAGACTTTCGTGCCACTGACAACCTGTAACAACTGCCAAACATGTAAATTCATGTGATTGAATCACAAATACAAATAATCAACCACATCAATTCAGAACATTGCCACTAAACGGCCTATAAATCAGAAACAAAGCGCCAAACACCGAGTTATGGAATATTCAAACGCGGGCGGTACGCAAATTAGCAAATGTAATCACTTAATTTTCTATTCATCGCCGTATAACCACGTCCCGGGGAATGATTAACAAACTGTTTCCGTGTATTCGTGATTATAGGCTTCACGTAGTTTCGAGGGTGGGCAGTAAAACTGGTACACGTTCGCGGAATTTAGGAAAATTTTATCAGGCTAGCATCCTAGCTTGATTAAATTTTTTGACGTCAGATTTTCCTTGTATTTTCGTGGAATATCAAACATGCTCTATTTTCGTTAAGTGGTGGCAAGTGCAACTAATAGCATGAGGTCTTGGGTTCGATTTGCTGGTGAAAAAAGCAGATGAAAGTAAAAAAGAGAGATAAGAGAAAGAGAGTGTAGTGAATGTGAGCAGGCAGGTGAAAGTATTATTGGATTTTTCGTCATGAATTTCTCAGAAGCAGTCCCGGATTCTGAATATTTATTGAACACTCTGAAAAAATCCATCCTACAGCGAATTTGTTTATCATTATCTCTTCTTAGAATTGTAATTTTCCAGTACAATGTCTTGAATAGCATTTCTATAAATAGCCTATAAATAAAACCTTTTTGTTCTGAAGGATAAGTAGAATAATACGTTTGCTAAATCGATTTGTTTTCAGTTTCAACACCTGCGCCGTTCAACTATTATTTCACTTCTGTCTTAGTTCTAGGGATATTACTGGCTAAGTTTGGCAATATAATTTAATAATATAACGTCACGTTTGTAATTCCCGAAGGATTTGGTAGAGGTGTAACTTATAGTACGCTCACATTTCGTCAGTTATGTTTTAAGACCGATGTAATAACGGCGACCCTTTTACCATTAACTGGGCATTAGAACTGATGACTTCCAGTCTAACCGGATGCAGCTAAATACCAGTATTTTACATGGAGCGATTGCCTATCTGACCTCCACAATCCAACTTGTATTGCTTAATAAGATATCTACCCTTTGATAAGACTGGTAGTCAGACTTTCGGGCCACTGAAAAGGTAAAAAAAGGTAGCCGGGACCAACGGCTTTGCGAGGCTCGGAGGAATCTGAAAATGGTCGAATTTAATATTTTTATTCGTCTACAATAGGCCTAATTTATAATAGGATCCACGATCTACGCACAGTAATTAAGAATGCTCGTCGCCTAGTGTTGAAACCTAAGTTTTTGCCGCCATTACAATGTGCCTATTAATGCAGTTGGCTCATTATTGCTCGCTGTGATTACTGGTGCGTAAACCACTTGCTTGTGATTATGTTGATTTTTACAACGTTCTTCCATGATTAGGGTTTGGACACTGTGATGGAGAATTAAGTGTAATACACTGCTAATACTTCATTCACTAATCGATCGGTAAGTTTTAGGAATCCAGGATTGATTCCTATATCTTTTCGCATTTTTTTTAAATATTTAATGAGCCTACTCCTAACCACAATCTCGTCCTAGATGACAGAGGTGAGGTCGAAAATGGAACCAGCTAACACAAAAGAAGTAAATAGTTGGTTGGTTATAATTCCAATTTGTACCGATGTAATTTACGGCAGACTGGTTCTTTGGTTTTTCTAACAGAATCCACTTTCTTGTGAGCATTGCTTAAAGACAATGTAATGTTTAACGATGAAAACAAAACCGAAACTTGCAAAGTAAATCCAGTTTGTATTTTTAACGCGAATAAACCCCTTGTGCAATAAGTCTATTGTGCAACTCCACCTGTACCTTGAAGGCAACTGTCTGAAGTCACTACAAACGCTGTTAATGTGGCAGAGTTCTGGCCGAAGCTCATTAAACATAAATATGGGGATCGCCGACACGACGCAGGAGACTAAATCTCTCTAAATACATAAACATTGTTGTTGTCAAGACCATTGTAAACTAACCCTTACCTAGTAATTTCACGGCAACAATTAGGCGCCTGTATGATCGAATTAGCGAACGACTTCGATTGCAGATAGTTCCCGGCAACGATATAATGTAATTATCGGCTTCAGTAATCACTTTTGCTGTCTTCAGTCGGTTTAGTGCCGAACTCCACCGAAGCAGACACGAAACGAGAAGAAAGGAGATAATATGAGATGGTGATTAATAATTATGAGTGTACCTATAAAATATAGGTGCATTTTTCTCTAGTTTATGACGAACTTCGATGATATGAAGTCAGTTGTTTTTTTTTCTTCTTATTTCTCTACATCGTGCCACCCTTGGCAAAACGGTTGTGGTCGGGATGAGCTGAGCTGTTTCGGGTTCGGGTTGAGCCGAGATTCATTCTGGTGCATTCGATTAGTTTACCAGTACAAAATAAAACTCTGGGTATTAATGAGCACATTTCGTCGGTATAATTATCAGAATTCGTTAGTCCATTTGAGCAAATTTTACAGGAGCAACAAAAAACTGATTTTCTAACAAGTTAAACCCATTCTAAACTTAAATAAAAAACTTCTCGATTTTTTATTTAAGTTTAGAATGGGTGTAGATTGGTATTTTACTAATAGTTTTTGGAACTGTATGGCTAGGAAATAAAAAAAATTGCTACGAATTTTGATAATTAGTCCGACGATAGTCTGTAGCATTGACTATTTTGTTGCCAATTTATATTATTTAATGAATGAACTAATTAAAGTTATAATTTCGGTATATGACGCAGTGTTTTCCATCACTCAGACAAGAGGTTTTGTCAAGGTTAGCGTGCATCGCTTAATGATTCTGCGCAGTTGCACGTCAATGTCAACAAGAAATCAATGGTTACGCCTGTAAATAAATGCGTAGTGAAGTGACATAAGCCTGACCTAGGACAACATAATGTTTGTTAGAAGGGAGGTTCTTATTTAACGCGATACTCAATTAGTTGGTTTCACGCTGCAGTTTGTAACGAAGGAATACTTTGTGCCAACTTCTGACATTTTTGTGTATTTTTCTACCAGCAGGTAGTTTTCATCTTTATAATATACTAGCTGTTCCCGGCATGCGTTGCAATGCCCTTTTTCCTACCTACTACCTGCCTGTGTACCAACTACCTACCTACCTACTACCTCCTACCCTACCTACCTACTACCCTACCTACCTACTACCCTACCTACCTACTACCCTACCTACCTACTACCCTACCTACCTACTACCCTACCTACCTACTACCCGACCTACCTACTACCCTACCTACTTACTACCCTACCTACTACTTTACCGACTATCCTACCTACTCTACTATCCTACTTACTACCCTACCTACTACTCTACCTACTACCCTGCCTACCTACCTACCACTTTCTCACCTTTTAAACCTTCCCTGGACTTCCACGAATAATTCAACACTATAATTAGCCAAATCGGTCCAGCCGTTCTCGAGTTTTAGCGAGACTAACGAACAGCTATTCATTTTTATATAATACTAGCTGTTCCCGGCATGCGTTGCAATGCCCTTTTTCCTACCTACTACCTGCCTGTGTACCAACTACCTACCTACCTACTACCCTACCTACCTACTACCCTACCTACCTACTACCCTACCTACCAACTACCCTACCTACCTACTACCCTACCTACCTACTACCCTACCTACCTACTACCCTACCTACCTACTACCCTAACTACCTACTACCCTACCTACCTACCTGCTACCCTACCTACCTACCTACTACCCTACCTACCTACTACCCGACCTACCTACTACCCGACCTACCTACTACCCTACCTACCTACTACCCGACCTACCTACTACCCGACCTACCTACTACCCTACCTACTTACTACCTACTACCCTGCCTACCTACCTACCACTTTCTCACCTTTTAAACCTTCCCTGGACTTCCACGAATAATTCAACACTATAATTAGCCAAATCGGTCCAGCCGTTCTCGAGTTTTAATCAGACTAACGAACAACAATTCATTTTTATTTATATAGATAGCTGTACCCCGCGTGCGTTGCAATGCCCTTTTACCTGCCTACGTACCAACTACCTACCACCTACCTACCTACATACTACTAATTTCTCACCTTCTCTGGACTGCCACAAATGTTTCAAAACCAAAATTAGACAAATCGGTCTAGCCGTTCTCTAGTTTTAGCGCGACTAACTAACAGCAATTAATTTTTATATTATACGCAAACACCATTTGAAAAATCGTTTTTCTATTGGGAAAGAAACAGTAATTATTTGTGATTATTGTGATAATGTCGTATGGTCTGTTTGAAGTTGTTATTCGTTGACTGAACAACTGAACGTCACTCAATTGTTTTGACTTCCCGGAACCTCTCCACTAACACTTGAACTTTATGGGTACGGTATTAAAGCTCAAATTGATTTTACGTTTTAGTTAGAAAACGTTTGTATGGGAAAAAGAAAAGGGCTGTTTTTAGGGCTTTTCCGGCCATTATTCGAATTTTTCTCGCCGTAAAAACCATCCTTGAACTTCAACGAACATTTAAAAAAAAAAATCAGCCAAATCAGTCAAGCCGTTTTCATGCCAAGTCGTGACAACGGAAAACGGGTTTCATTTTTATATATATAGATGGATATAGGACCAGTAGCATTGCTGTCACAAAATTGTCTTCTATGAACTCAATTAATTTATTATCTACTAGGCCCGTGACTTCGTTAGCGTGGATTTTTTTTTATCTTTTTTTTTTCTTAAAAAGTATCCTATGTTACTTCTAATACCTCCAAGAATATGTGTACAAAGTTTCATGATGATCCGTTAAGTATGTAGTTTTTGCATGAAAGCGTAACAAACAAACTTACATTGACATTTATAACATTAGGAGGGATTAATTGGTGAAAAATTGGTTAATATCCAGAGGTCAGGCCTATCCAGCAGACTATCGACCTTGATGTCCCGAAATTATCTTCTATTAACTCAATTAATTTCTCTTTTCGTTAGATTAAAAATTGTTTGACGTATAGGGGTTAGACTATTGACCTTTACAGCTGAAGTTTAGCCACTGCTGAACATAGTACCTTTTATCATATGGGCCCATATCCACGTTCCTATACGAGTTTAATTTTATTTTACCTGCGATGGCTACAATGTTGGCTACCCATCTCAGAAGAACCAGCACTTCTTTTATCAACCCTCGAATTCTAGTCAATTGCAGCTTTATGACATAGAGATGTTGATGCTCTAATAGATGTTGGGCTGACCGCCTACCAGTATGAGAGCATATTAGTAGGCGCTCAGCCCACCGTCGGGACTTCGAGTTGTTCTGTCGGGGCTGCGGGTTGCTCGCAAGAGATACCGCGGCCTCGACATTAAGGGCTAAGAAGGAACATGGGTGGTTTTTAGTCAGTAGAAGTCTGACACTCTCTTTCGCTCTGCCCAAGAGCGGGAGGGGTTATTTGATGATTTCCCAAACCCCAAAAAAAAAAAGTCGCTCAGCCCAACATCTATTAGACTCCCATAACGCCATTTGGTTCCGTAACATAATCATAACCCAGCTTTTATGGTAGGTTCACAAAATCAATAACAACACGCAAGTCCAGAGCACTATTGGTCAAATGTCACTTACTCTTCGGCACTCAGTCCCTGAGCCGCTGCTGAGTGGTTTTATCGTATTTCCGATAAATAGGTACTTCCCTATTGACGTCACCATAGCTTATGATAGTAGGACTTGCTAAGCTGTGCTATTAGACTGCTAAAGTGGGTTCTAATTGAAATTGTGTGCTTGTTTTGCTGTTTTAAATTATTGAAAGTCTGATTATTTTATTCGTGTAAGTTTAAATGGAGCTTCTTTCGTTTTATAGTGATTGAAATGACAAACAAACATAATTTAATTTTGGCTTTGCCGTAAAAGGTTTAAGATGATAGATGACTTAATGATTATTTTAGAATGTGGGTATACAGTTACTATTGATTACAGCTCTCCCTTCCGGGATTGCAAATGTGATTTTATGCTATATTTATTTCAAAAGCGTAACATAACATGTTAATTTATTTTCTTGAGAAATATGAAAAGAGGATTATTATTATTATATTATTATTTTAGAGTGACCTCACTCTAAAATAACATTGTTTTGGATCTGGTAAACCCAGTTTACACGGCACGGTTGGCGCAGTGGCTGAGCGATTGGACTGCTGTGTCGCGGGTTCGATCCCCGCACGGAACAAATATTTGTATGGCCTACAGATAGTTGTTCAGGGTCTGGGTGTGTTTGTATATGTGAGTTTAAATGTTTGTAAACGCACCTACGATACAGGAGAAATTCCTAATGTGGGGCAACGTTTTATTAAAAAAAAAAGTGGTTACAGCTTAGAGCAGATTCATTATCAATTTTTGCCACTTACGTCACAACTACATAAATGTCCACTAATCATTTGAATAGGTACTTACTTACGAGTATGATCTTCTATGAAATGTAACATTTCTTAGAAGATTATTGTTTATGTGCTTAAGTCATTTGAATACGATCTTCAGTTCTAAGTTACTGGTTTTTTTAGTATTGGGAAAACCGAGGTTTTTACAATGCTGTGTGATTGTTTGTTTTGATGTATGATACAATCAATAGGATATTATTTAATGCGGTTAGAATAGGTTTGTCTAGGTCATGCATGACGAGCAGTTTCATTGTTATTACTTACAATGACGTATTTAGTGGGCAAAAACATTGAATAGGTAACTAGGTGTGTTATGTAAGCAGTTAAACATAAAATATTGTCTGTACTGTATATAAATATCGAATATCAAATACTGTCCTGGTCAGTCACCATTTTAACACCAATAATTATGAAATCAGGCCCTATTAAATAGAAAATTAGGGCAAGATTATTGCCATCAACCAAGCAAAAAACCCATATCCCATATCTTCCCGTGGGTGTCGTAAGAGGCGACTAAGGCCCTTACCAGAGAATGGGCAGCAGTGTTATCTGTGCCTTTGTAACAACCATACTGCGATCGCCAACCCGCCTGCCAAGCGTGGCCATTATGGCAAATCCCTTCCTTCTGGGGGAGGTCCATGTCCAGCAGTGGACGTCTTATGGCTGAAATACTTCGTACTTCGTGATTTCTGACCGAAAAACCCAATAACCATCCCCAAGGTTCGAACCTAGGACCGAATTCACTTGCGACCACTACACCAATCACAAAATATCCCACAGTAAAGTAACTTACCTACCACACCCACGTTATTAAACTAAATAAAACATCGCTATTCGTATCACGTAGCCAGTTCATGCAGAACGGTAGCAAAATAACATCAGATCAGCTCAAAGCGACCCGCTAGACGCTAGATGTTATCACTCAGTGTGTGGGCTTATCATTTATGTTCTGAGGTGGTTAGTTTGCTACCTTAATCGGAGGAGACAGATTGTGATATTATAGTTTGAAGACACATGATTTAAATAAGTAATAGTAGTTATTTAAGTTTTTTCCCGTGCTTCGAAACGCACAACTTTGCGGGGGAGCGCTAACAACATGCTGGCTGCGCTCGCAGGAAGGCTTGATTGCGCCATCGTCTTCCACTGCTCTAAGCGACACGTGGCAGGTCGATGCAACTGACAAAATAATAAATATGTAAATTGATTTATGCTATATTTTATTGACTGACTTATTATAAATTAATTTGATTAAGTGAATGAAATTTTTGATGACTTATTATAATTTAATTTGAGAATGAAATTATTGTATTGAATTTAACTTTGTGTATGTAATGTGACTGTTGAATGTATTTCGATTATGATATGAGTCAGTGATACTCGAATTAATTGATTTTATATTTATTTATTTATTTGACACAAAATACTGGTATTCACCTGCATCTGATTAGACTGGAAGCCGACCCTAACATAGTTGGGACTTTTCCCAAATATAGGCAGATGATTAGTTTTACAAGCTTTACTCACGAAGTTACTTTAGTCCCAATCATGTTTCACATTCGTCACTTCACCATCTCAGGGCCAGTTGAAAACCAGCGTCGGGCACTACTGCTCGGCATTTTGCTGAACTGGTCCTATTTGGCGCAGCTGTGAGATGCACACACTGTTTCAGCTAAGTTTTCAGTTTCTTTTTATATCTTTTATTGTTTGTTGTGTGCACTTGTGGCATGTGCTAAATAAATATGTTTTCTTTCTTTCTCTTTCATGTTGACGTTCGTTTCCAGACTTTTCAGATATACCAGTATTTTACGTGGAGCGACTGCCTATCTGACTAACTCTAGCTATTAATCCTCGATACGTTTCTGATATAATCTGTCTAGGAAATATAGTCTTCCTGAGCGTTTTCGGTTACGGCTTAACGGAATTTGTTCCGCCGCTTCTTCTTTCCAGCTAAAACACTAGGAAGTGTCGAAGGGTGGGAGTTTTAGAGCACTGTCTCTTGTAAATAAGTAAAGTAAATTTTGACGTTCGAAAAATGCTGATTATCAGCCTTGTTTGAATAAATTACTTTTGATTTTGCCATCGGCGCGGGAGATGCACACAAGATGTGTGTGCGCAGGCACGGGAGCACTCTTTGTTTCTTTACTCTCAAAGAGCTCTCCAATGAGCAATCCGACACGACCGGAGAATTATCAGGCAAATAATACCATATCAAAACTACAATTTCATGGTTCATTTATAATTATTGCGGATTCGGACCTAGAAATACTGTATTTGTTCAGTAAACCACCATAAATCAAGAACACAAATAAATATTTTTTATTTCCGACATAAAATCCATTAGGATTTAATCTTTCTCCCAATAACAGAAAAAGCCAAAACTTCCTCAAAACAATTTAGATATTAGCTACGTAACAAAAAAACCCAAAACGCAAAATAAACCCTAACTCCAAACAATACGTTTTATTATCTCCACCAAAATGAACATTCATTTTTACAACAGAATCCATGGAGCAATATTAGCTGTACATTGTAATAAAGAAACACATTTCTTTCGTTCTATATCGTGCATGACTGTCGACATGATTGCGGGCAATATTACCCGCGGGCCAAGAAACACAATAATTTAACGAAAAATTGGTTACGTTAAACTTGGGGTTTTGGTTGTAATGTGGATACGGAGATCAATTTTTTATCTTTCTCGAATCTTTTGAGATCATACGTTACATAATAACTGTGTAGCGGAGATGAGAATGTTGAAATGGATGTGTGGAGTGACAAGAATGGATAAAGTAAGGAATGAGTATATTCATGGAATGGGCCCGCAATGGCCGACGCCCGTCGGGGCTGCGGGTTGTTCGAAAGAGATACCGCGGCCTCGGCGCAAGGGCTAAGAAGGAACATGGGTGGTTTTTTGTCAGTAGAAGTCTGACACTCCCTTCGGCTCTGCCCAAGAGCGGGAAGGGTTATTTGATGATTTCCAACCCCCCAAAAAGAAAAAGGAATGAGTATATTAGAGGAAGTTTTGAATCTTGATATGGACATGTAATGATGAAACACATGTGACTAAAAGAGTAATGGACATGAATGTTGATGGGTTGAGAGAGAGGAAATATTAAAGGGTTGTGAAAGGAGTAAATGTTGCCATGACGGGTGGACGATGATGATCATTACATAATAACTGATAATGCTAACAAAAAGTCATCATTTGTAAAGTCTTTTCCCAACTATGCTTGGTACGGTTTCCAGTTTAAACTAATTCTCCAGAATAGAACCAGTATTTTACATGAGACGACTGCCTGTTTGACTCTCATAATCCACAACTGTTTAACACGATAACCTTTAAAACTGATAGTCAGACTTTCTAGTAAAACCACAATAGAGTGTTGAAATAGAAAAAAATTACTAACATTTATTTTTGAACATAAAAAAATCTCGTTCTTCATTAATCTGAAGGTCATTTTCACCACAGACTTTTCACATTTTTCGTACATTCGGACATACACGTCTAACTTTGTATTACATCCATGTATTTTTAAAACTCTCATCAAAGCAAACCCCAGTCCTAACCTTAATAAAGAGTGCCCTGAACGTTTACATCTTACGTCCCCCCCCCTTCCCCTCACCCCCCCTCCTTCCTTACATTTGCATCCCTTTGAGGCTCTCACTTAACGTAAGACCTTTATTTAAAGTGAAATAAGTAACGCTTCTGTGAACCCGTGCCTTTAACATGGATTAACTGAAACAAGCTCGCGACGGCAATAAACGCCGTGACGCACATACGTGACGGGTAAAGGTGGGCTTAGGTTGGCTGTAGTGCGGTATGACCACATCGTCATCTACCTAGCCTTTTCCCAACTATATTGAGGTCGACTTCCAGTTTAACCGGATGCAGCTGAACACCAGTATTTTACTTGGAGCGACTGCCTATCTGACCTCCACAACCCAGTTAATACTAGGTTATACGATACCCTTTTGGAAAGACAGGTTGTCAGACTTTCAGGTCACCGACTACCTGTAACGACTGTCAAAGATCTATATAAATGGCAGCCGGGACCAACATCTTAACTTGCTTTCCGAGGCACGGAGGTATGACCACATACTCGTATAATACAAAAATAAGATGTGATGCTTTGTGAGAAATCACTTTGCACGACAGTTTGATCTACTTGATCTACTTTATTATATTGCGTTTAACACTGATTAGGCGAAACAAGTTGGAGAAGGCAATAGGTGTCGTGACGCACATACGTGACGGATAAAGGTAGGTTTGGTTGTAGTGCGGTATGACCACGCATTTTACAGGAATAAGTTGTAATTTTATGTGTCGAGTTACCATTACAAGATCACTGACAAATGCTTGCACTGACTGGACAACTGTACTCAAATCTGTGTGGTTCTTTCTTCTTTTTTTCGAAACGCCATTGCGACACTACGACCACGACCAATGGTAATATAAGGACCATGCATATTAATGCATGGTCCTTGTAGTGTATATCTATTTAATAGATATGTAAACACTGTCTCACAACCACAAGTGGTCAGGGGAGCTGTCACTAATGACATCTGTCAGTTACATGATGGCGGGAAGTTGGAAGTGAAGTGATCCTGGACTAAGGGCTTGGTGGTCTGGTGTGAGCCTGTGATACTTAGTTAATTGTAAAATCAACCGATTAGGTCTGTTACTAGTGGATACTACAGTCCTCATGTTATGAATTGATGAACTTTAAAAGAGAAATTATCTCTGAGTTTGTTTCGACTGTTTCTTGTTAGAGTTAGAATAGTCAAGTACGAAACACTGGACCCATTTAGTTTTAAAACATAACACGATGTGACGTGTAAGTGTTTTGTAAAACCAATTTACAGAAATAAATATGATTAACTTATAAATTCGCATTACTTTATTGGGTTTAAGATGGATTAGGCGAACGAAAAACAAAAATATAGTAAACCTATCAACCTATTGTCATATAACGTCACACCACTCGTTGTACACCTACCCTTATCGCGAGGCAGGAGTTGTCTTTGTTTGAGTTTTGTATGCAATACGCCTAAGCGGTGTTGTTAGAAACTTTACGGCGCGCGGTGGTTTTTTGTTTTGCTGGTGGAGTTACTTTTAGCTTTATGATTGGTTTTTAACCGACTTCCAAAAAGGAGGAGGTTATCAGTTCATATTAAATTTTTGTACTTTCAGATGATAAAAAAGGTCGGTTCATGTAAAATACTGGTATTCGGTATCCGGTAAGACTGGAAGCCGACTCCAATACATTTGGAAAAGGCTAGGTAGTTGATGAATTGATAAGTACGAGACGCTAAAAGTAAGGGGCGTTACCTATTTGGAAGATTAACTGCCGCACTCAGAGAGCTTTAATGATTACTTAGGCCATCACAAAAGTATGTCAAATCTTTACTAAGTGACGGCTTAAGTAATCATTAAATATCTTTGAGTATCGCAGTTTGTGTTGCTTTTAGCAGATAATTTCCATCTCTTAAAATGTCAGATCTCAGCTTCAACACAGTTACAAGGATATTATGGCGCTGGAATGAAATTGGCAGGGATAAACTATACCGAAATTGTTTTGCGAAGTTGTATTGAAAATACAAGATGGTGGTTTTCGTCCCGTAAAATCCTTGTAAGTATAAGTATTAGTCTAGTAGTAATCATAATATTGAGACTTTACCCAAAACTGTGTGATTTAAAAATCAGTGTTTCAAATATTATCGAACTTTGAAAATGAAAGCTATTTTCATTGTAAATGTGTTACGCAATTAGAGAAGCAGTTTCGAAAGATAATTTTGTATTTGAAATCGAAACTTAAATCAATATTTGAGTAAACTATTGGCCATTTAACAAACATTGAATTTATCAATTGGATTGGATAATATTCAGAACTTTCATTGATTGACTATTTTATTAACCGACTCCGGCGAAGCCTAAAAGGGTTATTGAAAACTTGTTGTTATAGGTCAAGTTTATAGTTTCCAAGAAAGGGGATACTGGGGATCCTCGAACTAATATTGTGAATGTAAAAGTGAGTTTGCTTCTGTGTTGAGTTAGTTTCGAAGAAAATATTCCCAGTAGTATGTTTCCTTGGGACAATTATTTACCTTAACACCGGCGAAGCCCCGAAATTTTAAGTTCTCTTTTTATAAAATATATTTAAAAAAATAAACATCAGAATGATTTAACTCTGGATGAATTATTACTTAAGCATCATTGTTACTAACACTAAAATACTAAAAAACTATGGGCTGTAGACTGAAAAAAAGTTTAATTAGTTTAACTAAAAATTGATGAAATTGAACCAGTAGAGTATCTAACGTCATAAGTTTCAGTTTACCCTGCCCACGCATAGTAAATTCACTCCAAAAAAACATATTTCATAACTCAAAGGAAAAGGCTCGTGTTACAACAACACAGCGAAGGCGTAGCTTGCTTCATAAACTTTTAGTTCACCAATAACTTCCACGTTTTCGAATTAGGTCCCAAAAACAAGGAATCACAATAAATGTTCGGTTTTTTCACTAAAACGGACATCTTCTAAACGAGTCCAAAAATAGAACGGAACGACCTTTAAACGTTCAGGGCTGTCACGTTTTAAAGTTCCGAACTTAAAAGAGAAAATGGAACCTCTGTATATTCTATATTTATCTGTCTGTCAAAGAGTTTTAGTTGTGATCTATGCAACATTGGAAGTTGAATTATGGGCACAATGTTTAAATACAGACTGCAAAACATTACTATCAGGTTTAGTTCGATCGTATAAAATACTACTATGAATTATAATAAGATATCTGAACATAACTTTAATTGTATGGAGCTCGACTCGCACTTAGCCGTTTTCTTGTTTTTTGTAGTACCGTTATAATTTAATTGATGCTAATTAAATGCAGTTGTTTTTTGTCATTAAATTTACACGTAAATGTTAACGGTATTCGGCATCTGATAAAAGGTTCTTTAATTTTATTTAAGTAACTTTGGTGTGCTTAAATATTATTGACTGATAAACATAAAGTTCATACCAGTAATTGAATACGATATGTGACACTTAATACATCCCAATACGGAGAATTAAAGATATTAACACATTTTATTGGGTACCTAAGAGATATGCAGGCAGCATACTTACCTTTAATAGCTTAACGAAGACAATGTGCGTTTCTGCTCAAAAATCATATGCGTTTCTGCTCAAAAATCATATGCGTTTCTGCTCAAAAATCGTATAGAAAGTCCTCCTACCTCTTAATGGTTAGTAACTTAATGTTACCACTGCTGGGATACAATTGAGCTTTGATCGTATCGTTCGATCGTATTGTATATGATCAATGAATGTTATAAAGGTCGTGGACAGTGGATTAATTATGTTGCCAAGTTTTGCCACTAGACGGCGCTTTTTTAGGTTAAAAAAAAAATTCAATGTACACTAAGGTGATGGAATAAGTAAGTAGATAATAATATTAAAACTCACAGCTAGTCTTCAAAGTTGAAGAAAACACAATTAATATTGTAATTACACTTTTTGCTCACAAGTGACAACCCTACACGTAGTTCCACTTTTATACCGGAGTGTTCGGCAGAGATAGTGGTATACGAGCCGTTCTACTGTTTCATAGCACATTGAACATTTTTAACGTCGTGGTTAGTTCCAAGCAGGTTCTTGTTCCGGCCTTGAAGAACGTGTGCCATCTATTACGTTCAGACACGTGGCTAACTAGGGTGGAAAGTTTTAGAGAATTTATGATCAGAAATAGGGTATTTTGAAAATTGGTTTTGTACATGAATGGATATGCGTTTAGATTGATTTTGCATGAATGTTGTTTGAACCGGTCCTTGTCCTCGAAATTAAATTAATTAATTAGTATTTTTGTGAAGGTTTTTTTGTTCTCTTCTTTGGGTCTTGTAGAATTTGTTAAATTTTTAGTTTAGACAAGATTCAATTTTTTTTATATTACTTTATAAATGGAGGCCCTTGCCCAGCAGTGGGACACAGGTACAAGACTATGAAAAACATTATTAAAGATACCTTTGGCTGTATGTTAATTGATGCGCCATTTATAAAATTATTCGTAAACTTCAAATATAATCGTCATAAATCCTATAATCGGCCATAACTAAAGTGTGACAAAAATTAAATTAAATGAGTACATTTTAAATATCTTGTTCTAAATACGGGCACTGAAATTCCAACATGGCCGATTTTTGGTATGTACCAAAAATCGGCCATGGTGGAATTTCAGCCAATCGGAGGCATATATTCTAAATCGAAGCCAATTGACTGGAATCCCCGCGTACCCACGGGAGATATCTAATATCAGTAGCAAAATGATATTTATGATACATACGAGATACTTGATTTATGTTTCACGGGTTTTTTTACACGTAATTATAATTTGGAATTTTTATATATTTTGATGATTTGTAACGGGAAAGAGGATACTGGTGAATATCGGTTATTGAGTTGAAATATAAGCCTTGAAGCTTGTTGATGTGAGATTGGATTTACGTCAGTAGCATTTCAACGCAAGAGTCCTCAAGGGAAGTGAATTTTGTCTATATTACAAACATTTGGCAAATAATAAAATGTATTCAGATCTTTGTTAAACTAGAAGTATGATAGTCAACTTGAATTTAAATAGGGATGTTTACTGACCAAAAAATATGATTCTAATTAGTCCATCTGTTAGATTATCCAAAATTATTGGATACGTATTTTTTGTATTTTTTTTTGTTATTATCAAATCAATAAAAAATTACGAAGATAAAACGCGTCAAAGATTTCAGTTGGGGGTTGTGACGTCACTCACCGGTAAAAAATGTCATACTAATATTTTAGAATATTACGTCACACGAGTTTTCAAAGCACTGTATCGTCTTCATTGTTTGTTTACGTGAAAAATGAAAAAATATGTGTCCAATATTTTTTGGAAACCTCTCTGACGGACTAATTAGATTTTTTTTGTTAAATACCCTATTGTTGTTTATGGTTTTACTCTTGACCTTAATCTAACCGGATAGACGTAAAAAAGTCTAGGTAGTCTTAAATGTACACAAAGATTCTTAACTCTGACCCAGTGAGTATATTCCTCAGTCTCTCTTATCGTACCTGTACTCAAAACCACACGAGTATACTCATGATCAACGATACACGAGTTTTGACCTTCATGCGGAACCCACCTAACCAGCCATGAGATATGATCGCTGGTCCCAGCTATGGAAGCGACAAAAGGGATTTCTACTGATATTAATCCTTTTGTCGACTCTTATCCTTCAAAGGACCAAACGGGAACCCAATAAACCCCTTTTGATTAATGAAGTTCTATTTTTATACCGTTCATTTGTTTTGATTTTATGAAGTATACTAGCGGACGTCACGCGGTTTCACCCGCGTAGTTCCCGTTCCCGTGGGAATACAGGGATAAAAAATAGCCTATGTTACTCGGGGATAGCTTCCCAACGGTGAAAGATTTTTTGAAATCGGTCCAGTAGTTTCGGAGGCTATTCGTTACAAACAAACAAACAAATCTTTCCTCTTTATAAAATTAGTGTAGATTTTAACAGACTTTTGTCCGCGTCTTATTTTGCGTGGTGGTCGAAAATTATCCTACAAGAACCTCTGATCGGTATTAGATTTATTTAGGTTCAAGTCATGCTTTACCTTTGTGTCAAATTTCATATAAAACCATTCAGTTGTTTAGACGTTAAAATATTACAATGAAATGTTTATAATATTTTCCAAATGCCACTACTTCCCAAAAAAATCAACACAATTTGTATGAAATTACTAGCCAAGTAAGTGAACGGGAACTTAATTGTAGGTGGTGAAACAACCCCTAACTTGGAAACCTTTGTATTTATACCTATATAACCTTTATATATATAAGTTGTAGCCTCAATATTGCAGTAGCATTCGAAGCAGAACAAAATAACTATAACTAAAAAGCCAAACATGTTGCATTAACAAGGAAGCTACAAGATTAGCTACAAACATTCGCGCAACTAAACTAACACTGCTTGGCCTCTTACGCTAGTATTTACAACACATAGATAAGCTACTGGCATGAGCAGGTAGCTACTGCTGAACATGAGTTCCTGGGTTCGATAGCTAACTCGAGCGAAGTGTTATTGAGGTTTTCTATTTAAAAACTAAGAGCAGCCACGGAGTCTGGATTTGTGGCTGTTGGCAATAGACTCGCCCCCTTTTACATGATACTTAAACATCTGGTGAAATGTTGGTGTACTATTAGATTCATCTCTGCTTTACCCTTTGGGGATTAAAGGCGTGATGTTATGTTATGTAGATAAGCTACTAATGACACAATGTTTTGTTTACAGGTACATATAACGGAGGACAACATACCCGATATCGGCGAGGTGGTAATGTACTCGTAGCATTATCTACACTAATATTTTAAAGAGGAAAGATTTGTTTGTTTGTTTGTAACGAATAGGCTCCGAAACTACTGAACCGATTTCAAAAATTGTTTCACTGTTGGGAAGCTACACTATCCGCGGGTGACATAAGCTACTTTTTATCCCTGTATTCCCACGGGAACGGGAAATACGCGGTGAAACCGCGTGACGTCCGCTAGTCATAATATAATTCGCAGTTGTGCATCTTATCATTAGGCTTCTTCTTATCTTTGGCGTTAGTCATAGATGCTGTTTGATTGTGACAACATTTGGTAGCCAGGGATTCCCTGTCAAGTTTCGAAGGGTGGGCGTTTTGGGGGACTGTCACTTGTAAATGAGTAAAGTAAAGTAAAGTAAATTTTGACGTTCGAAAAGTGCTGATTATCAGCCTAGTTTGAATAAATGAAAAAAAAAAAAAAAAAAAAAAAAAAAAAAAAAAGTTGAGATAATGAGGTAATCAGTTATTGTTGATGTAAGATAAACTGGTTAACTGTAATGAAAGAGTGGTATTATAAGAAAGAATAAAATAAATAAACAATTACACAAGAAAAAAATTATACATTTCGATTTGAAACCCTGACTCCTGTGCTAGGTGGGACCTGTGTTTAAGAATGGAAAGTATAACATGAGCGTAAATAGTAAAAACGTGTACAATCAAAGATTATGCTTACCATTTCTCTCTTGAACTTTCTACCAATACTGTCATGAACTAATTGAATTCAATTAGGTACGCACAGAACAGAGAAGTGTGACTGAAGAATGGGGAGGCCTATTATATTCCCAACCGTGGGTGATTCTGGGCTGCAATGATTTTGATGGATTGAATTTATGAATATCGATAGTTACAGTAAAATGGGGTGAATAGAAACTCACGGGTGAATCGAGACAGAACTTTGAAAGGGATTTTAACATTGAATGAATACGATATGTTACCAACAAGTACTCTTTTGTATTCACTTAATTTTATTTTATTAAATAGAAACCATTTTTGCCACATAACACATTCATTCAAAGTTAAAATCCTTCTCAATGTTCTGTCTCGATTCACCCGTGAGTTTCTATTCACCCCATTTTACAGTACAGAACTTTCTATTGACATATTAGAATTTTCATATATTCCTGAATTATTTTACGCTTGCAAAGCGATTACACGATCAATTCTCTTTCACATTTATTTTTGGAATAACAAATCTAACCTACGCACTTTTTGGTGTCAAATAAAGCCTTTATACTTTCAATACTCTTTGTTGCATAACCATATTTATTAGTAACGGTTACTAAAATGAAAAGGACAATTTCAATTTGCCTTATCGATATCAGTATAGGCGGCACGATCTAGAATTCTAGCCTGAGTTAAGGAAACTTGTGGGTAGTTTGTGTTTTACTTTGGAACAAAGGTCGACTAGTTTTGAGACTGAAAAAAATTACTAACCTATTATTTAATTTCATATTAAAGACCCACTTTTGTCCCATTACCCACTTTTGGTTTACTACCTTGTTGGTTTAGTAGTCGCCAGCGCGACTACTGAGCATGAGGTCCTGGGTTCGATTCTCTGGGCGGGCGTAATTGTTTCCTTAAGGATTTTTTCAATAAATGTTTGATGGCAATCATCATCATCATTTCAGCCATAAGACGTCCACTGCTGGACATAGGCCTCCCCCAGAATGGGTGGATTTGCCATAATCGCCACGCTTGGCAGGCGGGTTGGCGATCGCAGAATGGTTGTTACAAAGGCACAGAGAACGCTGCTGCCCATTCTTTGGTCCCTTAGTCGCCTCTTACGACACCACGGGAAGATATGGGATGGTGCTATTCTTTACGTCCGACACCATATGGAATGATGACTGATGATAATAGGCTGCCCTATTGGGACTTAAACATAACTAGCGAAATGTGGGTGTACTATTACATGGGATTTAAACATAACTGGCGAAATGTGGGTGTACTATTAGGTACACCTCCGCCTAACCCTTCGAGGATTAGGCAGAGGTATGAGGTGTTGGGGGGGGGGGGCGATCTCATGTTGTAAATAAGTAAAAACAAAATCTCAAAGATATTGATATCTTTAAGAAAATGTTGACATTTTCTTAAAAATATTAATAACAAAACTTGTTACTATAAGGCTCGTTACAACCTATAATTACGCTCGCATTGCACAAGAGGCGTGGCAAGGACACCGGCCACTCTCAACACACGCGGTCATTATGCAAGTGTTACACATTTTAATGTTTTTCACACACGGACACACGTGGGTAGGCAGGAATGTAAGTTGTAAGCCTTCCTACGCTGTTACCTTTTATAACAGTAAAAAGGTAGATATGCATGTTGAAGAGATAGTGGTTAAATAACAGTAGCTGCTCAGCTCGATTTTCAGGTAAAGCCGCGCTTGCCTAGGTTGGTCTGTGGATGGGTGACTCTGACTACATAGTAAGTATATACGGAGTTTCCTCCGTGCATCGGAAAGCATGTTAAGCTGTTGGACCCGGCTGTCATTTATAGATTTTTGACAGTCGTGGCTCTAATATAAGTAATGAAGGCAGCTGCATCCCAGAAATAAAACGGCGAATAGCCACGGCTAACGATGCTATGACACGCCAAAAATCGAGGCATAAGTTTTAAAACGAAAAGGCCCGTTTGGTCAGAGCACAAATTTTTTCGATTTTCCTCTATGGAGTTGAAACGTGGACAATCCAAACAAGGGATAGACAGAGAATAGACACATTCGAAATGTGGTGCTGGAGGCGGATGCTCCGAATTCCATGGACGGCCAAACGCACAAATATGTCTCTTACCCAACTCGATATCAAAACTCGATTGTCTACAGTTTGCCTACAGCGTATTTTGTCCTTTTTCGGCCACATAATGCGATGAGGAGATAGCAGCCTTGAAAAACTGGTCATTCTTGGTAATACCGAAGGCAAACGAGCGCGAGGCCCGTCGCCAATACGATGGTCCGACCAAGTAAAGAGGCTATTTCCTCAAACTAATTTCAGCAGGTGGTAAGGGCAACTTTGGACCGGAGTAGATGGAGGCAGATGGTCCGCTTGAAGGGGTCCAGTGACCACGATCCTCAGTAATGAGGAACGGACTGAAGAAGAAGAAGACAGTCGTTACAGGTAGTCAGTGGCCCGAAAGAATGACAAGTAAGCAGACTTACTTAGGGGTTAATAAGGTACTGTATTAACCAGTACCTACTAAACATATGTAAAATATTGGTATTCAGCTAAATCGAGTAAGACTGGAAGCCGACCCTAATGAAGTTGAGAAAAGGCTAAGCAGATGATGAGGTTCGGACCCAAGCATACACATAGGCCTCTGGCACGCGGCATAATTTCTACGGCGCCGACGACGCGTGTTGCTGAACGCGCGTCGTCGCGGCCTTAACTATTTTATCAGCACTGTTCTATAAAAATCAAAACTAAAATGACGAATTATTGAGAACTGAAAGCAAAATACATCAAAACTCTTACAAAATTGAGGCTGAAGCTTGAGATATTATAAGCTGGTTATGAAATAGCTATTAGAATTCAATAATACCTCTTTTGAATGGTCGACTGTAAAACTTTGACTTCTTGCATGTAATTACCTCATTTTCCTGTAACAGGCAATAAACATTGCTTCACTAAATATATTAGCAATAATTCCGTCATTTTATGAGACAAGACTATTTAATATAGACAGCAATAATGCAGGCATTTCGCATAATATAACGTTAATATTACTATTTTGCCCGAGAAAGTACATTTGCATACAATAGATTATATATCATTAGATTATTGGGCTAGAATAAATAAATTATTGGGAGCATTACTTATTTTTATGGCTGTCATAACTGTGAAATATTTTAATCGGTGAAATAATGTTAATATTATAGGTATATATTTATATTATATTATATGTCTACAATCAGGACGACCAATATGCGACTTATTTAATTAGCGACGTTTAGAAGCAATGACCTGAACATCACGCTTGTAATCTATCTTCAGGGACTACAACCTCAAAGTTGTAGTACCTTTCACATTTCACCAACTTTAGATTTAGTTAGCCAGATATGTTTAAGTCCCATGGAATAAGGGGTGACCCTATTGCCATCAACCAGGCGTACATCCTGACTCCAGGGTACTGCTGATAAGTTCCTGATGGTATCGTTTTCCGTGTATTTAACGGACAAACTATGGAGTATTTACTAGCCTAGGCCAATTACTCATAAAATATAGAACCATGTCAACAATATCCGGCTAAAATTTAACCGAAAACGATCAATTAACTATAAAAAAGAACTCAACGCACGAGATTACATTTTTTTCACATAAAACCCATTAAATCGAGAGCACGTTTAAATATGGGTAGGTAAACCGTTTTTATCGATATTTATTATTTAACATCGATTAGCATACGGCCTTGATATTACACATACGTTACACACACATCTCTATTGGAATGTATTATGCACGCACGCACACATATTTGGATGTCTAGATAAAGCTGACTATTCATAGAATGATTCTTAAATTCTCGTTGATATTTAAAGATCTTGTGTATGAGAATTACTAACCTATAAAGAGCAAAAGGATTGTCGTTCCCATAAAATTTTGAATTTATTTGCGGACTAGTGATGCATTTTATCTCCATCTCTATTAGTCGTCATGTCAGTGTTGTGAAAACCGTAATAAAAAGTATGAAAAATATCGAAAATTGATCACGTACCTTAACGTGGTTTAAAATGTTTTGGTATTGACGATATTTCGTTCCCCATCCGTCATTTAAAATCTGTCAAATAAATTATGAGTAGGTAAGGAAAAAAAAGAACCAAAAACGGACGCACAGAAAAAGCCACACTGCCTTCTTTTTTTTTTGGCGGGTGGAAAATCATCAAATAACCCTTCCCGCTCTTGGGCAGAGCGAAAGGGAGTGTCAGACTTCTACTGATTAAAAACCACCCATGTTCCTTCTTAGCCCTTCATATCGAGGCCGCGGTATCTCTTGCGAACAACCCGCAGCCCCGACGGGAAGCCACACTGCCTATGTCACACAACAATAAACTAAAATATTTGATAGCCATTTAGTGATTGAATAGACATATTCACACAGACACATACATAGGTCGCAGTAACTTCCCAGAATTAAGCCACACATTATCTGATTGCTTGTATCGCCTGTACGCAGTTGCCCGAGAAATTTGCTAAAGCTGTAGCAACATATACATACATATATATTTAAATCCCCGAATCCCACGCTTTGTACAGCGGAACGATTTATTGGAACAACCTTTTGATTCAGCGATAAACTTGTAATGATACTTTTTAGATCGTTAACGGCAATTAACCACGAAGGTTTGTGTGAACGAAGAAAAAAACATATTTAAATGTAAATAAATTAAAAAGGAAAAAACTCAGTTTCTAGTGAATGATTTGAGTCTATATTTTTACTAGTTCCATGCGGCCTAAGTTCAACTCGACAACTATAGTTGTCGAGTTGAATATATATATAACTAGCTGTACCCGCATGCCTTGCTATGCCCTTTTTCCTACATAATACCTGCCTACCTACCTGCTACATACCTACTACTTACCTACCTACTACCTCCTATCCTACCTACCTACTACCTACCCACCTACTACCTACTACCCTACCTACCTACTATCCTACCTACTACCCTACTCACCTACTACCCTACCTACCTACTAACTACCCTACCTACCTACTTACTACCCTACCTACCTACCACCCTACCTACCTACCTACTACCCTACCTACCTACTACCCCACCTACCTACTACCCTACCTACGTACCTACTACCCTACCTACGTACCTACTACCCTACCTACGTACCTACTACCCTACGTACCTACTACCCTACCTACCACCCTACCTACTACTCTACCTAGTCTACTATCCTACGTACTGAGTTGTGTTTTGTTATTCTGTCAGTTGCGTTTTGTTATACCACGTTTTATATGATAATAACAACGGTTGCTAAGCAATGCCGACATCTGACATAAGTTTAATAGGTTATCAAAAATAATAAGGTTCTAGTCTATCATACACCTTAACAGTTAACCTGTAGAATAAATCTTAGGTATTATTTTCGGAAATTAAAAATTAAATAATTAATAAATAATGTACACAAATTAATGTCTAAAACAAACAAATATAACAGTACCTGAACTTTCGAGACATTTTACAAAAAAATAAATTTCTGAACGCACACATGAATAGTTGTCAGTATTTGACAGGATTGGACAACAAATGTTTGACATGTAATAAACCGATCAGCATTAAAATTTATTGAAATGATTAAGTATTCATTACACATATCGAGTTTTCATTTTTTTTAAGATGTATTATGCTATTCGGGGCGGAGACAAATCCAACGAATCAATAACCATGAAAGTTCAGCAGATCTTGAGTTATAAGTGTTGTAACAAACCCGTCTTTCTTTTATATATATAGATATATAGTTGCCTTTAAATTAAAAAGCTATGGAATTCCTTGCCCATATTATTTCATCTTTTCTACTAGGTTGTGGAGGTCTGATAGGCGGTCATTCCATGTGAAATACTGGTATTGAGCTGCATCCAGTTGGACTGGAAGCCGAACCCAACAACGTGGTGGGGTTAGGCAAATGATGATGATGACTTTTCCATAAAGATAAAACTGCTTAAAGTTTAACGATTATTTAAGCAAACATTTATGACGTTTAAAAGTCTTATAACTTTAACTAGCGCCAAGGAATAAATACTACGTGCTTTTTTGTCGGCGATATATTAAGTTTCGTAAAACTTAATCACAAATGAATGTAAATATTACTTTGCCAACTTGATTATTATTGTAATCAAATTGTATGGCAATTATTTACAAACAAGAAGTTTAAAGTCATAAATTAGTTGACGTTTGTTGTTAGCCGATGCAGTAAATAGTCGTTAATTATGGCATTCTATTAAATACAAGATTTACTAGAGAGTATTAAAATTAATGTCACCTTGCAATTGGCCTACTCACTGGCTAAGGCTTCTAAGCTTCTTACGAATACTGAGAGAGAATCAGTACTGAGTTCCAATAGACACAGCCACACAACCACCATACAAAATTTCCAATCCATTGGTGCATGTGTTTGGAAAATTCGTCCGCTCGACAGCGTTAACGACGCACTGAATGATGAAGGAACGTCTGTCGTGAGTGCGGCAGTAAAAGGCATTGCCAAAAAAAGTTCTGCTTTCCGAAGCAAATTTTCTAAGTGAATACAACATCTATATCTATTGCGCAGTTTAATAAATCTAAATGGACACCCAGACAGATACGATAAGTGACTTTGTTTTATAATTTGTACCTCTTGAGTAGATTACATTTTCATTCTTTCTTACAGGATGCGGATCTAAATTCATTCGCTCTATGTAGGCTGTAGCTTAGCTCAATCACTCCGGTCACGGTCATACAAGCCATAATCTCTTTGGCGCCACTCAGAATCAAATAATCAAGCTTTCAGAGCGACCGTTAAATCTAGACACTTTGTGGTGACGCTAGTTGTAAATATAATGAGTACCAGACACGTACATCTCAATACGTTTTCATTTAGTACCATATCCCACCGCGAACTAAGATATATTGGTTAAGTTTCATAGTAACTGTTTCAATTAATTTTTTTGGCTGACAAGAATAGGCGTCGTTTCTGCCTGGACTTGTAATGATTTATTAATATTGTGGTAATAAAATAACTTTATTAATACCAAGACAATAATGAAATAAATAAGGGCGTGGTTTCTGTCAAATGGTTATTTGTAACGGCCCTTATCATATTAATCTTTATTGAGAATGGGTATTGAAAGTTACGATTAAATTATAATGTTGTAAAAAATTCTTATTGAGATTGGTTATGTAAGCAATTTTGATTGAATTATAGTAATTATAATTCTGTTGGCGTTTTTGTGACACTACGAAGACAGCTTCAACCGGACGAATATTAAGTTTCATCTATTGAAAAGTGATTTATAACCTTATTCATTATTTATAATATGAATTGAATAACTTGATATGTGATTAGAGATAGGTTTCTCTCAAACTGCGTCACAACAGCCTTTCCTCCAACAAACTTGGCTAGTCCACTGCCCACTGCCACTCCAGCTTGGTTTACTTTGCAAGCTATGTCGGGAACTCCAGTTACTGATTTTGGGACAATATTGCAGTGGTAATAACAGTTTTTGGCAGTCGTTACAGGTCGTCAGTGACCTGAAATTCTGACATTCAGTCCTACCACGGAGAATCGTATTACCTAGTATTAACAGGGTTGTAGAGGTCAGATAGGCAGTCGCTCCATGTAAAATACTGGTATTCAGCTGGATCCGGTTAGACTGGAAGCCGACCCCAACATAGTTGGGAAAAGGCTAGGCAGATGATGAGACGAAACTATTCATTAAATACCGTGGGGAATGCTTTGAGTATGCATGTGAATGTGTATAAGAGTAGAAGAAGACCAAAGAAACGATAGATGAAATGGCAAGAAAGGACGTGTCTGACAATACGACAAGTAATTAGAGAAGTATGGAAGAAGAAGACATACTGCGCTGACCCCAAATTTATTGGGATAAGGGCAAGAGAATGATGACGAATGATGAGGCGAATCCATTCCTAACACTCCTTCGTACCTTTCTTTGTGTTCTGCCGAATGCCTTTTCCAAGACTTTTTTTTTCTTTCTTTTGGCGAGTTGAAAATCATCAAATACCCCTCCTGCTCTTGGGTAGAGCGAAAGGGAGTGTCAGACTTCTACTGACTAAAAACCACCCATGTTCCTTCTTACCCCTTCATGTCGAGGCCGCGGTATCTCTTGCGAACAACCCGCAGCCCCGACGGGTTTTCCATGACTTCACAACAACAATTCTCTAAAAAAGGCAACAGACACAAGTACAAGATGTTATCACAACAAAAACTTTTCCACACTCAGGGCATAACCCAGTCGCACATAAAATCCATATAGCCCATACTACCCATACATATATGGTATGGAAAAATAGTTCGGTAGTGGCCGGGTGCCTTTCAAATCGCTATCAGGGTCGACCGGCCAGTCGTTATCACTGCACCGTTTATCAGTGCAACAAGCCTTCGTGCGTTTGCGCAAGTCGGCGTGCGCAAACGTTAAATGGACTATCGTTTAAAAATAGAATAACACTTTTTTTTTTGTATTTCTACATACATCATTTAGCAGGTATAAACACGCATTTTTTTCATGAGGGTAAGCAGACATCATAAAACGCAACCTGCAATGTTTCTCCTGCATCGTCCGTTCATAAAATTATCTGGTCGTACACTCACATTATTTGGTATGTTTGATCCCAAAAGACATCTTGTGGAATCGTAATTGGTGAAAATGTTGAGTAGGACATACTGTGATATATTATAATCATCCTTTGGCATTCCCACGGCTGGGACACAGGGCCTCTATCTGTGAGAGTGGGCACTCCCAGTGCAGACTAGTAACGTGCATATTTTCCAAAGAAGGATGGGCCATTGTTCTTTCGTTACTTATTCTTAGGATTATTTTTTACAGTTTGTACAACAGTAGTGATGAAATAAATAACATCAACTTATTAGAAGTGTCACAAACAGAATAGATGCACAAATATATATTTTCGTTCTCTGTTAAAGAAATTTCTACAAAAAATGAATATCAACCACGACTGAAAACTGCTTAAGAAATTAACTACACCAAATGTTGGCCGAATAAACCAACGGCCAATCTTTATCCCAACTTCCCATAAATACTATAAAACCAATTACCTAGTTCTCAAGTAACATTTTATGACAACGGCACCGGTCGGCGCTTTTGAACTAACGTGAGCCCGTAAATATTACTCGTTTGATATCGCCGACGCACTAAACTGGTTCAGTTTTAAGTTGATATTAAAGCTAGTTACTGGAGTTTTATGTAAGAGGTATTATACTTTGCCTTTTTCTCGATGGCTTAATATTTCAATAACAACAGGAATTTTTGGGTAGCAGCCACGGTGCCTGGATTTGTGCCCGTTTGATGGTAATAGGCTCGCCCCCTATTATATAGGACTTAAACATAATTTGCAAAATAAATTTGCAATATTAATACACTACTAATAAAGGTACATCTCTGTTTGACCCTTCGGCTAAGACTTATACTGAAAACCGGTCAACTAAAATGGGTGACTAATTTCTCCTGCATAAACTATATTACAATAACACTTTGCCCGATCCGGGAATCAAACCCAGGTCGTTATACGCAGCAGTTGCGACCATTAAATCCAACAAGGCAGTCAGGGCCACATCAAGAATCATCAAAAGTATAATAATAAAAGTAAATAAGAACACTAACTTTCCTCTCCAGTATGATTCATTATATACATATTATATATTTTATTTGTGTACGAGTATGTATCATAGTTTTATGTATTTATCTGTATTTATTTATATAATATGTGTATTTTTGGCTTTTTCCATCAGGAATTTATCAGTAACAGCCACGGAGTCTGGATTTGTGCCCGGTTGATGGCAATAGGCTCGCCCCCTATTACATGGGACTTAAACATAACTGGCGAAATGTGGGTGTACTATTAGGTACACCTCTGCCTAACCATTGGGGGATTACAGGCGTGATGTTATGTTATGTTATGTGTATTTTATTATTTTAGGTTAAGTTCGTTAAGGCACATATTATTATACACATTATTCTTTTCCTTTTCTCACACATTATTGTCTACATTTCTTCTTCATTTCTCCTTTAGCAGGTCTGCTGGCAGAAATTTCTTGAGAAATAAGCAGTACCTGTGTACTCAAATATTATTTTATGTTATTTTCCTGTGCTGTCTACTGCGTGTACATAAATAGTAAAATAAGCCCCATCACAAAACTCGCTAATATTAGTGAAATATCTCGGCCGCGCCCTGATATATGTACGCATATTAAGCATTATTATATTTTCTGTATAAAGCCCTACATAGCCGTCTTATCTGCGTACTATATCTTTAGTCTAATGTGCAATCATTTATCACTAATAAACGCTAGGCAACGCCGACAAATTGTGCGGCCCTTGATTGACAAGGCTTTACCAACTTAACTCGACTAAATGATAATTTACTACAGCACGATATACATTGATAGATAATAAACAGCTACTTGATTCGATCTTTAGGTTAAGCCGCCCTTGCTTAGGCTGACCTGTGGACGGGTGACCAACCATTACATACAAAGTTTCCTCCCTGCCTCAGAAATCACGGTAACTTGTTGATCCCGGCTGTCATTTGTACCTAGATCATTTACAGCCATTATAAGTAGCCAGTTGCCCGAAAGTCAGACAACCAGTCGTATCCAGGGGTACTGTTGCAATTTTCCTAATGACTCCAGTCCTACTGGAGAATAGGCACCATTGGCAAAATGCGGCTGATACCGATTTAATTTTACATTTAGTATTACATCAAATTTTGATTCAGAGTCCAGGAGGGCTATTGCGTATCTTTTATGCCAGTGGCTATCATAGTGTCCATCGATTAACTGTCAAATGGTTATGGTTTGGTACAAGATGGAACCATTTGACAGTTAATCGATGGACACTGTGATAGCCACTGACATTTAAAAAGATACGCAATAGCCCTGCAGAATAAAACCGGCAATGGACACCGAAAATGATCAGTGCTTAATGTTTCAGTTCACTATTAATGTGTTTAAACATTTTGAGTAATGACGGTAGTTTCATAATGCGTAGCCTACGAGCTGACTAACTAATAATAATGGACTATTTGCATAGTAATAGTTTTGGTATTTTGTTGTACATACTCACAATACAAGCCGTGTACGCGCCGATTACGGGTATGTTTCAAGGTTAAGCAGCGCTGACTAGTGTCGGCCCGTGGGAGTCTTTGGTCAACTGGACCCGCTTGCAACTGGACCCACAACAAAAATTATGAAAAAAAAACAATAATCCAAATGTGATTTCTTCGACTGATCTCGCGGGTCCACTTCGAGTGGGTCCAGTTGACCAAAGACTCGTGGATGGTTGAACACGTAGCCGCATAACCGTTGGATCTGTGTCGGCCCGTGGGAGTCTTTGGTCAACTGGACCCGCTTGCAACTGGACCAACAACAAAAATTATGAAAATGAAACAATAATCTAAATGTGATTTCTTCGACTGATTTCGCGGGTCCACTTCGAGTGGGTCCAGTTGACCAAAGACTTCCTTCCTTTTTAGATCTTTGACATTCGCTACAAGCAGTCATGGTCCGAAACAACAACAACAACCAGTCTTACCAAGAGTTAAGGTTAATACGTACTTCAGCTCCATGATTAGACTGAAAACCAACTTTAGTATAGTTAGAAAAAAGCTAGGCAGATTGAAATTCTTATAAGCAAAAATACGGAATATATTAAAGGTCCTTTTCGCAGAATTAGCCAACATTCCCACTGCTCGGACACATCCTCCTCTGGGTCGTAATCCACTACGCTGCCCTATGTAGCTCCTTCAGGAGATAAATGAATTTCCGTAGTACTTACATTCTTTGTCCATCTCTTGTGCAAATCTCATGCTTCTAGATCCGTGGATACTGACTAGGTATGTTGTTGGTCAGAGTGAATGTAAGTAGATATTATGTAGGTTTATTAAGTACATAGATATAATAATCCTATAATAATACCTTTATAGCCTTCGGGGCAGATTAAAATATACTTGAAGTTCAACAACGTTTAAGTTTTTTGCCTCAATTACTCGTAAAATAGTTTTGACATAATCGATGTCGATGTTAAGTAGTTTTATTTTAAAGTTTCTTAATTGAATAATAACGTGTTTGATAACTTGAAGCAATTATGGATTGGTATGTAATCTGTAATTTATTATGTCAAGTAATATCCGCAGTTAAAAATAACGTGCTGGTTTACTAGTTGTTTTTTAAGTTAAATTGGGATGCTTTATTGACACCGAATGGCGGTGGGATAAAAAAAATATTTTTTGGAGAGATTTCGAAGAAGAATAATTTGAGGTACAGAAACAAATAATTAAACAAAATACACACACATAGATTTTTTTTTTTACATAAAATGTAAAATATAGTAACATACAGGCAATATATTATATGCATTTAGATGAAAGTGAAATTTTGTTTAGGGGGGCCTACCCGCAGATCTTAAAGCAAGATTGTAAAATTTCTTCATTGCGAGTAAAATAAGAAAGAGTTGAAAGGTACTTTAGAACGGAGTTCCGAGACGAAGATAGAGAAAAAAAAACGGAACAGAACCCATTGATTACCAAAGCTAATTCTATCTTCCGATCGTACGAGCGTGTTGTAGTACTACCGAACAGTACACGATCCCCACGTAAATACCATTAAGTGACCCATCATCACAATAATTGCGTTGTTTACACCACAACCGTCGTTAACTTAACTTATTACGAACAAGTAATCTTTAATAACTACCCGTGACTAATAGTAGTCTACTGACTTTTCTACCGATTTTATCTTGTTAGGAAGTGGTTATGGTGGAGAAGAATTAGCGATTTTGAAGAAATATAGATATTAAAATATAATTATATATTTCGCACAATGTAATTTGCTGGTATTCAATATACAAGTAACCGCTGCCCGTTGTTTCTTTAGACTAAGACTAATGAACACGAGATTTTGCAATTTTTTAACCGATTTTTAAAATTCAGTGAAACAAATAAAGTGTCTGTGAGTAGAGGAAGAATGTTTGACATTTTTATGGTTTTAACGTAAGTCAGTTTTTTTCCAAAAAATCTGCACGTTTTCTATGTCATTTCCACTAAACAGACAAACAAACTATCATGTTTATCATCTAGTCCTATGAACTCATAATATATAACTTGAGGTCGACGCAACATGTTTTATACTTCTAAATTGAAAAACTAACTATAAATATCACTAAAGCCCACACAGAGTTTTCCTAAAAAAAAACTTGAATTTGCATAAATCCATGAGTGATTAATTAGAACCATTAATAATAAATGACATTAATTGATATTTTGTTAGTGTGTTATGAATTGAAACAAAGTGAATGATGAATATTTTTACCACTTAGTCTTTGTCGAGCAAGAAATAATCGAATATTAATTCAAGCTCCACATAATTTATTAAATTTTATTAAATAAAATACATGTGACATTGTATACGAATAAGTGAAGCACGTGCCTATTTTTGATTAAAATATAAAATTTATTTTACGATCTCAATAAAATGTATAAAAAGTTTTAATTTAAATATTTTCATGCAATTTGGTCACAAATTGGCGTATAATAAGAGATAATTTTGATATCATAAAACCCAGAAATGTTATGCATTAATTTGTATATTATATTTTAAATATACCTACTTACGGAAAATAAAATTATCTCGATTTTACTTGATGCAGTTTTTTACGTTAAATAAATATTTAAGCACAGTAGACAAAATCGCAACGCTTCCCGCTCCGCCCATCACTAAACGCGTACCCTCAAATTATTAGCGACAAACATTCATTTCACACCGTTGTAGGTCCTACCCTTGACATTCATTCACGTCACACACACAACGGCGTAACTCATGGCAACTCCACAAGACAATTATATACCCTACTACCTAAAAAATAGGGTTTCATTTAAATGTTATTTTTGCTATGAAAATATCCGGATTCTTGAAGACAAAGCTTGCAACTGTGTGACATTTAGCCAATGGCTAGTGTAACATTTAAGAATTTGGGGCTCAGTCCATATTGAGTGTGATTTAATTATTTAAATTAAACGATCGGTGATTTTGTTTTTGTTTTGAATTGGGTTTTCCATTTACATCTGAGATTGAAAGTTGTACAAGATCTGGTTGGGGTATATAACTTTATTTATAAAACGGTACATAGTTATGAAATGTTAAAACATCAAAAAATTTATAGTAAATAATGACTACAAAAGCAACTTTTAAAATTTAACCCTTTAAGTCAGAAGAAAAATCACGTAACTATCATCCCCTTCCAAACTCCAAGTCTTGAATAAAGCGTTCAATATTAGAGCATTTCTAATCAAAGCAAACTAAGCTATTTCTCGATGATATTAAAAATATCCTGCTCCTCTTATTAGAAAAAAATGGCATTCCCGGTAAAATATCCTGTTAAGGTTTCACGCTCTATTTCCGTACAAAAAAACATGCTAAATTGAAAAGTAATCAGAATTTCAACATGGCTGAATGGCTCACTTTTCTAGAGAAAAATCTTTTCACAAAGAGTTCAGTAGCAAATTTAATTAGTGTGCAAAGTTATTATAGATGAGACTCCGAGAAAAAGTCCTTGGTTCTAGTTAATTCGTAGGAAGGAAAACGTATAACGACCGAGCCATGCTACTCGTATCTTGGTAATTATTTTTTTTTTCTGTTAAGTTTTAATTTCAATTTACTTAAGAGAATCAGCCTTACCAAGGGGTATCGTATTAACCAGTATTAACTGGGCTGTGGAGGTCAGATAGGCAGTCGCTCCATGTAAAATCCTGGTATTCAGCTGCATCTGGTTAGACTGGAAGCCGATCCCAACATAGTTGAGACTTTTCTCAATTTTAGGTCATTAATTAATCGGGGCTGCGGGTTGTTCGGACGAGATACCGGCCTCGACATGAAGGGCTAAGAAGGAACATGGGTGGTTTTTAGTCAGTAGAAATCTGACAGGGGTTATTTGATGATTTTCCAGCGGCCAAAATAAAAAAAAGGTTATTAATGGATTGCCTTGGTTATTTTCGCAGGCGTCTTTTCATGTATAAAAATGGAGCTCAATGGTTAATGTCGCTAATTTAAATTCCTAAAGAGTGTTACTAAACAGTTACAAAGTTCTTACTAGACAGTAAGTACTTTGCCTATTCATCATCAGACTACAATCCTTAATAATGAGCAGACGAATTTTATCTCGTAACAAACTCCCTCTAAATATAAATATGAAAATATATTTAAATGTTTTTTAGAAGTTTCCAACATGGAGTCTTTTGGAGTTTACATTAATATTTATGATGCTGTCCGTCATGTATTAATCATGTAAATTATAATATTATGTAGGTAAATTATAATTATGATTTATGCGTAGTTACTTTACTTTTTCTTAGGAGGTCTTTTAAGGCGTTACTGTTGGTTTTCGGGCAGAGCTAGATCTCTCTTAAAATATCTAAATTAAATATTTTAATAAACCCACTATCTACGGTTACATAATATATGTGAATGTGTTGTAAGATATGCAAACCGTTTTTCAAAAAAACTATCAGGAACTTCTTGTTATGTTTGAAAAGCAATAGTAGCAATAGTATAATTAATTTATACGACTAGACTTCTAAAATAACTTTACAGACATACCAAGTCTCACCGTAAAAAATACTTGAACGTAACGCAAACGTGGACCGTCCAAACTTTATTGAGTGCGGTTTGTACAGTCTGTGTCCAGCATTATGTAACCCCTCTTCTCACACCACTCTTGTCCTCTTCTTCTTTATACGATGAGTCAGGTAATGCTGGTGACTGTACAAGGAACTCGAGAAACGGTTCGTTTATTCTGTCCCTCTCGTATCTATTTATATTTACGTTTCGTCGGTTGGCACACAAAGTTACAACTCCTCTCGACTTTCTGACTTACTTTCGAATCCTTTATCGTGGAGGTTTTCCGAGAAACACTTTTGTATTTGAACCTACTTTCCCAGGTAAAGACTGAATTTAAAATGTATGTCCAATTCTGAATTATCTTTCAAACATAGGGTTACATTAATTGAAGACGCCATGTGATAATATTGACGCCATTCTCACCAAGGGTACCCAGTGACTGGATTGTGGAGTTCAGATAGGCACCTGTATTCGGTAAGACTGGAAGCCGGCCTCAAAATCTTTGGGATAAGGCTAAGTAGATGGTTCCATATATGTACATATTTATGCGCCTGAATTCTATCTGTATATATAACGCCTCTAACTTAACTAAATCTAAATCAATTCAAGTCTGAGTAAGTACCCAATCTTCCCTAGTTTCAGATGACTTCAATGACTTTCCTTGAATCACGTGTATTTCTGACTCACTAACCTTTCAAAGACCTGTGCCCCGTAGGACCACTTAGCCTCCGACCCCCATCGAACGTTCCAGATCAAAACTTTGCTAACTACACTTAATTAACTTAGTACCAATTCGGTAGGGGAATTTATCGAACACGCTTTGAAATTTTTCCGGTGGCAATTTCACCGACCGTTAAGAACCGTTTAAGATTCAGAAGGTATTTATAAGAATCTATTGTTCTATCTATTATTTAATAGATTTGTAAGGTGACCAGGTCTTTGTGCCTAGTAGATACTCACATGTTAGAGCGCCTTTGATTCTATACGATGATGATAATTATATCGCAATGGCCTATCCTTTCAGACTAGCGATGTAACCATAACTTTTGCCAACTCAAATGCCATGGATTTGGTCCATGTAGACCTTCAAGATTCAAGGCATTTATTAGTGCCCGTCGGGGCTGCGGGTTGTTCGCAAGAGATACCGCGGCCTCGACATGAAGGGCTAAGAAGGAACATGGGTGGTTTTTAGTCAGTAGAAGTCTGACACTCCCTTCCGGTCTGCCCAAGAGCGGGAAGGGTTATTTGATGATTTTCCACCCACCCAAAAAAAAAAAAAAAAAACGCTGTTATTAGTAGAAACATTAGCATAATAACATAAGATCCGTCGACCTTATTGATAAGGTTCTTCAGAAAGAACAGGCGAACTCGCAATCGGCGTGCCCGTAAGACCAGATATATGAACGAGGGCGATGCAAATAGAGTATTAAGAAAGAAAACATAATGTTTTAAAATCGTAATAAGTTGCTTTCTGGGGTTACTGCCTACTCCCATTAGAAAAAAGGCGTGGTATGTATTTGCATAACAATATACATGAAATTATAGAACAATATAAACCAATTAATCATACCCATAGAAATACATACCTTTAATTATGGTCTATTTGTATCACTTATTTTTTCCTCAAATGGCCTTTTTTTTGGCAGTTGGAAAATCATCAAATAACCCCCCCTCCCGCTCTTGAGCAGAGCGAAAGGGAGTGTCAGACTTCTACCGACTAAAAACCACCCATATTCCTTCTTAGCCCTTCATGTCGAGGCCGCGGTATCTCTTGCGAACAACCCGCAGCCCCAACGGGACCAAACATAGGCCTTTCAACGCAATATCAATTATATTCACCCAGTAATTATCCACGCTAAACAACTTTTGCAACTAAAACATCTCTGTATACAAAACAGTTCGCTAATACGGACCATCCATCACGTTGACGAGTTTGTGTAAGCTATAATAAATTTAATTTAGCCCTGTGTAGGCTCTATATTCGTCTGAGGATTACAATAGAACTAATTAAACTTTGCCCCCTAAAGGTTCAGAACTGTTAAAAGTTTTGTTGCTATAGTATCTTTTCAGTAGGTGACCCTTAAATTAGTACCTGCTTCTTGTCTTGCTATGGTTCTGTCTGCGTAAACATCTTACACATGTTTAATTATTCTCTTTAAAATTAGGTTTTATTTATTCGAAGCGTCGTCATTGCAAGCATTACTTATTTAACGTATAAATAACTCGAGACTCTCATACGCCTACACATATAATTCCTAGTGTTTTAGCTGAAGAAAAATGGCGTGACAAACTTCTCATCAACACATATCTCTGTATCTATGTTATTCATCTTTGTATTATTATACTACACCCTTGTACTGAACTGGATGTTCCCTATCGCTTACTAGTAAGTAAAGGTATTCTTTTAACGACATCAAAATTCCAATTTTCAGTTTTCTTGTACCTGTCGATCCCAATAATTTTAGTATTAAATTGTTGAAATTTCACCAGGAGGGCCATTCCTGTATTTTACAGATCAATCGCATTCTCAATTTGTCTCAAATACCTCTAATCATCATCACTACATAGTATAGAACAAAGTCGCTGTCTGTCCGTCCCTATGTATGCTTAAATCTTTGAAACTACGCAACGGATTTTGAAGCGGTTTTTTTAATAGATAGAGTGATTCAAGAGGAAGGTTTTAGTATATAATTTGACCGATATTCACGCGGGCGAAGCCGCGGGCATCAGCTAGTTTTACATAAATTTTAGTTGTCACTGAGATGAAATTCATTCCATAAAGTATTGAACGTTTCCAGTAATTATGGGAAAATAGGCCTTCTGGTTCTTCAATCATTCGCAATATTATATTGATCAAAAGCATATCAGAAACGTAACAGAACCCGCTAATAAACAAGGAATCTAAAATTATATGGTACAATAAGAAACCGTATAAAGTCTTCCGATCAGTTTCATAAAGCCAATGAGAGAAACTGTAGGAATGTAATTTATATTTTCATATTTATGAAAAGTTAGCCCGAGATTCTTTAAGAAGGCTGCGGGTTGTTTGCAAGAGATACCGCGGCCTCGACATGAAGGGCTAAGAAGGAACATGGGTGGTTTTTAGTCAGTAGAAGTCTGACACTCCCTTCCGCGGCCAAGAGCGGGAGGGGTTATTTGATGATTTTTCACCCGCCAAAAAAGAAAGATATTTTTAAGAACACATTTATTTTCATATTATAGAAAGCCCCTTCGTAGCCCTTGATAGATTAAACATCAAATGAGCGAGATGTTTAAGGTTTTCTTTCTTAGTTTCTAAACATAACATTGCGCCTGTAGTCCCCGAAAGGTGAGGCAGAGGTTTACACATTAGTACACCCACATTTTGCCAGTTATGTTTAAGTCCCATGTAATAGGGTACGAGCCTATTGCCATAAGCCAAGCACGAATTCAGACTCCATGAATGTTCTCTGGGACAGTCCTGATGGAAAAACCCAACAACACTTTGCCTGACCCTGGAGTCGAACCCTGACCTCATGCACAGCAGTCGCGCTTGCAACCACTAGACCAACGAGGCTATCTTTATTTTTCGACCACAATCATTAGTGTACTAATGTATTCGAATATATCGATAAACTAAAACAAAAGAATACAGTAATTTATTCTACCGTATCAAATTGTCATTTCCTACTAAAATAAATGCGAAAGTTTGTGCGTATGTATGGATCGATGGATGTTTGTTACTCTTTCACGCAAAAACTACTGAACGGATTTGTATAAAATTTGGAACACAAATAGTTTATAACCTGGATTAATACATAGGATAGTTTTTATCCTGGTTTTATCTTCCCGTGGAATAATGTTCGAGTTGTAGCGGGCGAAGCCGCTGGTAACACCTAGTAAATTATAAAGAAAAGGTGTGTAGATATAATTTAGAAACATTTCGTCTTTTATCAGTCGTTACGCACAAATGTTCATTCAATGACCGCAATATTGATTAAACCACATTGTTTTACCAGCTTGTATGCACAGCTGTCCTTACAAAAACATTCTCGCCGTATTTGTACAGATAATCAATTCAAATGAAATCAGTTTTATATCAAAGAGAAAATATCACTACGTATTTTCACACTTTACTTTCGTGATGAACATAACACATGAACATGGTGTTTTTATAATTATATCAGACTCTAAGAAAGTGCTAAGGACTTGTATATATGTGCATAAATATGGACACTATTCTTAGTTTTAACATAATCTATAATGTAACATAATAAGTCAGATTTAAATTACTTATTAGTCTTTTTAGGCTAGATTGTAATTAGTTATTAAGAACTTATTAAGAACGTTCTTATAATAATTAATTAAAAAAAAAAAAAAACTTTCGTGATGAAAGATGGATATGGTCCAACCATATTTTGGGTGCTCAATGTTTTTTTTATCGGCAAGCTCGTTAAGCCATTGGTCCGGGCCATCATTTGAAAGTCTTTGATAGTCGTAACAACTTAAAACCCAGTAATATTAATGACAATAATATCCGTGGTGCTAGCCAAGTGGGCTTATTCCAGTTGTATACATCTCTGTGTGCCTATTGACCTTGTTCTGTTCTGTCTCCTGCTGATATGGAGGGAAGTGGAAATTATGTTTTTCCTACTCCTCTGCTATTAATTTCGTTGCGGAATCTAAGACAGTTAAATCGTGTTTCTGGGACTTCGTCGGGCTTCATTGTCTCGGCGCTTTTCTTGTGGTCGCCACTGTTGATTCTGGTTTACAGGAGTTACAGTGGTTTGGGAATTGTATGGCGGGCTTGTCCCAAATTTAAGTCGTAACAAGTAGTTAGTGGCCCGAAAGTCGGACAACCAGTCTTACCTAGGTGTATGATATTACCCAGTATTAACTGGGTAGTGGGTTGTGGACGTCAGATAAGCAGACGCTCCATGTAAAGTATTTGTATTTAGCTGCATCTGGTTGGACTGCCCACCCCATTTATACATGAAAATGCTAGGGAGATGATGAATGTTTTTGTTGGAAAATTATTCATTTCATTGGAAAAAACCCTTGAAAAACTTTTCTTTTTCCTTGAAATGTTCAGGTTGACTCGATTTAATAAATGCCAGATGGTAAAATCGAACGTATAATTTTTCGCCGATGAATCAGACCGACTTGGAACATGTTTAATAGCACGCCTTACTTTACGAACTACTATGCGTTATCTCTTATCCAAATTTCATCGTAAATGTGATCCTCGTGTCCAGCCAAGTACCTACCTAATCCATTACACAGTGTTGACTCTCCCTGTTTTTGTTTCGGACCCGTATCAGCGCTGACCTTATCTTGGTAATCCTAGCACCCTACCTTTTTGTACGACTTGCTAAAGGCAACAGAGGGTATTGGATTGTTTAGGATCATCACACGCTATCACTGATGTCGATATGTTTTCGGCTCAAAAGATTTCGTCTACATACAAATGAGCCGCGACTTTTTGCCGTGGAGGTCTGTAGAAACTACAGAACGCCACCTGCTAGGATCCATACATACTCCTTTTGCCTTGATAATTTTCATACCAGTCAAGTCCAACGCAAAAACAGACTAACTATTGTCAATACACTATTTTTCTCATTCATAAATACAACCTGATACAAAGATAATATGTCCTATTTTTGGTTACCAAAAACAATGCTCTCTAAAACTTCACTCCAGATGTTATCATACATAAAATCACACTTATTACCTAGCTAGCCAACTTTGCCCATTAGGGTCCCTACCCCTACTCCTAAACACCCCCCCAGTTGGGGTACACCCACGCACAACTCAAAATAGAACCCCACACCCCGTCTACGTCATACTACTGCGCCACAAAATGGAGAGATGGGGAGAAGACCGGGCTATTTTTAGCAATTTACGGAAACAAAAAATCGTAATAAGTTGGATTGTTGAAACCTAAGGCTTAGGTAAATTGCTTTTTGTCTGTCTTTTGGTCCTTTGTGGCGCGGTTTTGAATTGCAAAGACTAATAACATTCAGTTAATTAAGAATATTCTTTTAATTGACTGCTTAAATATTTTTAGACGGGTAAAGCTAATTAATTAACATTTTTAAGCGGTATGTTACCGTTCGTTATGGCGTTCTATGAGGGAGGCCTTTGTTCGAGAGTGGACGTCTTCTGGCTGATTATGATGATGAAAGCTCCAAAACTATGCCAATCGATTTTAACTACACATGTCTAGCACCACTATTATAATAATATAAACTCTGTGACTATATCTCCGTTGGGTATTCACACGTGTTTGTCAATGTTTGCTTTCCCTTCAACACATTTGTCACGAACCCAACGCTCTAGAAAATTCTATTACTTATCTGCCTACTTGAACCTTATTTTCTCACTGTTCCTCTATTCTCAGGGGTTTATGTCTAACATATTCGTCCAAAAATAGTTCCATTCTTTTTGAAGTGGAAAGATATAAAAGGGCTATTTTTGACACATTTCATCTAAGTAATATTTAGAGGGCAGTAAATTTGGCTGTCGGTGTATTCATGAGGGAGTCTCGTGAAATCCGATGTCCCTAATAGAAAATCTAATACCTCTATATAGTGATTGATGTACTCCGTATCTCTTGTTTATTTATTTGTTGGTCTTTGAGGTCAATCGTCTTACGAACAAAATATATTGGAGTAATAAGGAGCATATTTTTTTGATATCTCTAGAGACGAGAAAGTAATCGGTTAGTAATCAGGTTTTTACTTGTTCGAATCTAAAGAAATAAGAAAAAATATAACGGTATCTGTTGATGAGGAATTTCGATATATTCTAGTTTTCCAATAATCTTCTATATTTAGATCATATTCCACGAAGTGAGAACTTCGCTTGAAACTCGTAAAATGCGCGGGAATGCAGCAATATGCATCCATTTATCAAATTCTTGCTAAAACGTGGATTTATTTTCCACCCATAATCCGAGAGCGCGGAATATGTTTACACGTGGAATGAAGTAAGTTTTTAATTTGGTATGTTCACGAACATTATCATTAATTAACACTGAAAACGGGATACAAACAGTAGATCATGGAAAGGTAATTTTCCCGTTTTGTAATAAAAACGTATGTAGTTATAAACGTATTTACAAAGCCTTTATTTGTTTTTTGCCTTTATGAGTCAACTAGCTGGCCCACGCGACTTCGTCTGCGTCACATAATAAGCTTTTAGCCTTTCTCGATAAATCGACTATTCAACTTATTAAATTGAGTTAAATCGTACTCGTATCAAACAAAAAATCTTACCTTTCCTCTTGATAATACCTATTAGTTTAGATTGGCTTCGATTATATTATTAAAGTGACAATTACTATAGGTATATCTTACTGTTAAATATACAGTAACACCTTGTACTTGTAAACATTATGGTGCAGTAAATATTTTGAATTTGAATTTCTCCGGAGCCCCCGGAGGCCAGAATCCCCACTTACCTACCGCACCGGACCGAATGACTGCCGCGCGCGTATTATTATTTTGTGGCGCGGATATTTTTATATTGCGATATCTTCTAAGATATTTGTTTAAACTGGATAGAGTAAAGGGCACAAATATTCTATATTAAATTTCCGTGCTAACAATCATATTTTTTTAGATATAGATTAATACCATATGGATTAAATAAGCATCGCAAAATATCATTCTTTTTAATCTAACATTTTAATAGTAAAAAATGGTTACAGTGAGTCAATCTTAAAAGATAGATATATGCTGTCGCGGACTTTTTTTTAGAACATTTAAAGAGGAACAATTCTTTCATACATAATATTTGCGTAACTTAAACTGTTTTCGCAGCGCACGCAACGGAAGCTCTCAAAAAGGAATTTCTTTTCCCGTTTTTGCAACATTTTTCATTTATGCTCCGCTCCTATTGGTCGTAGCGTGATGTTATATATCCTAAAGCCTTCCTCGATAAATGGACTATCCAACACAAAAAGATTTTTTCTATTCCAACCAGTAGTCCCTGAGTTTACCGCGTTCAAACAAACAAACAAACAAACAAACAAACAAACAAACAAACAAACTCTTCAGCTTTATAATATTAGTATAGATTATCATCACATTAAATATGATTCCCAATTCTAACAAAACGAGGCAATGAACAAACAAACCTTCTGAAAAACATTAAAATCCCTTCAATAGTCGTCCTATACCAGGAAAACATGAAATAAGAAAGCTGAAAATCAAATCAATCAGCTGAGTAAACCGAAGGTTTTTTTAAGGTACAAATTGGCTAAAGAAGTATTTTGTGTAACGTTTCTTTCTTCAAGGGGAGAAGACGGGCCATTCAAGGACAACCTACAAATAGAACCTCATACCAGGAGAGTAGCAAGTAGGTGGAGGTATCGATGAAACTGTAATTTTAATTACAGTTCATGCTGACGTTGGAGATCTTTTCGTGGTACTAACTTTATTAACGTTGCTAGTTAAGTAAACTGTTTACAGCTTTGCCTTATGGAAAAGATAACACTTTTTAGTTAATATTAAAAACCTTGAAAAGGGCCTACAAGCTTTGTCACTTTTAAAGCTAAACTAGCTTCAGGCTGTATTTTTTTTTACTTAACCCTTAAACCCTACCCATTCCTGGAGAAACACTATTACTACCCAGGGGTTTTAAGGACCCCAATACATAAAAAAATATACTTACAAAATAAAAAACAATTTAATTAAAATTATTATTTAATATTATTAAGTGCTTATTTAACAATACAAATAAAAACTTAATTGTTTTTGGTAACACATTCTTGGCACATAGCCTCAGTGTGTTCACCGCAAAGATGTTTTTGGCACTTGCCACAGGTGACCTTGGTTTTCCGGTCCTTACCCCTTGGGCACATGGCACATCTTTTCTTCGCAGTGGGAGCAGAACTTGGTTCTTGCAATGGCCGCTTCTTTTGCAAGATTCCACCTAGGAGAACTTGAAGATTCATGGGCAAAGAGGGCCATGTAAATCGTTCTTTCATTTGAGGGGTGATCAGATTTAAGGCAAGTTTTTTCAAGAAATGACGTCTTTTTGTAGCTCTTTTCGTGAAATACCACTGTTATTGTAATAACTACATCAAAATATTAAACTTACCCTTTATAATATTATATAAAAAATAACAGCATTCACCAATATATCGACGAAAAGAAATGACGTTATTACTACCCTGGGGTCTGACAAACCCGTAGATAGCAATAAATACGTCAAAACAGTGAAAGCGCTGACGCTCGACTAATGACAAGATGTCCGCCGACGTCACTAGAGATTAGACTCGAGTGACATAAAAGTACGTTCAATTATTGCAAAAATATTTAGAAATAGTCATCCTCTGGGGTTTGCTGGACCCCTGGGTAGGGTTTAAGGGTTAAAAAAAATATCGACATCGCCATTACACATCCTTGTCCCATCCCTACGTTCCATTTCCGCGTGCTCGATGAAACGTATCACTTATTTGTTTGTATCGATATTTAAACTCAAGCTTTTCAGCTTCGATAACGTCACTAGAACAAAGTCGGTCGTATTGTCTGTTTGTACAACAGCTTGTGAGGGCTCCGCTTTAGAAATTTATTTGTAATTGAACTTTGATACTTATAGAGTTGGAGTTTATTTAACAACGGAAAATAATGGTTGTGATGATTGTAGAGGAGGTTTAGAGAGAGAAATATTTCAGTTTAAGGGAAGTTTATTAATTATGTGGAGATTGTTTGAAGATAAATGTGTCTTGTTCTTTGTTTTAGCGTTTGTATCTTTTTGATTGATTGATTGTAGTTTAGATTTTCGATACGTTTCCTACAGATACTTTTTTGTTATTTCAATGTCTTTCTTTGGAGCGTTTTACGCGGAATGTTCACACACTACTAAACGTAGAATATTATGTAACAATGCTGAATATAATATTTCTGGTTATATAAATGCGATTTTGTCTAAATAGTATTGGAGTTTTCCGTCAAAAATAGCATAGTGGTTTTTGGATTTGTACCCAAAACTCAGAAAGCCCCCACCACAAAATACTCACCTTTAATTTACATGTGACATTATCATAACTTGAAAAATTTCGAACTATACATTCACCGTATACTGTTTAACACATCTCGAATAACAAGCTCAATTTTATATTATATCTATGTTATAACCTATCGTTCTCAATCAAAACTTTGGACTGTTCAATTAATTATTCAAATTGTAACGACACCAATTTAACTTGTTAACAGTTCCAATCTTTTCATTCAAAACAAAAGTGTTTACCCGCCATTAATCATTTTGTTTATTGTTCCCTCAAATAATATTCCAGTCTTGTGCACGAATCTAAACCGCGTTATGTAGGGAGGAGGGAAACAATACTGAGGGCTGAGGACCAGTAATTGTGTGAAGCCGGATTGAATATTAATGGCGTCTTCTACGTGGTTCGTCTGTGACGGTATTGGGGAGTTTGAGGCAGTAGGTGGAATGTGTATGTATGTTTGCAGAAATAATTGGTTCTTTGAATCTAAGTTGCTGTAGAAGGGATTTAATGATCAAAGTCATGAAAATCGATGGCAACAATTGTTCTGTAAACAGTTGAATGAAGCATAGAATTAAAAAGAATAGAATAAAAAAAACGAGATCTATACCCACCAGGCAGCAATAGGTGATTCGAGTCAAAATGATATAAAATTGATAATGTCTGTTTTATCAATCTTTGTCACAAAATCAGTGAAAAACTGACCGGGATCCGCTAGATGCGAAACCCATGTACCGGTCAATGTAGTTCAGACATTTCGGGAAGGCCTATGTCCAGTAGTGGACGTTTTTCGGCCAAAATGATGATGATGATGAGTGAAAAATGAATTGTCTCAATATCTCATTAAAAAACAACTCTGTCTTAAGCAAGTTCTAAAAATAACCTTCTAATTCAGCGAAGCACTTTATAAGATATCGCAGAACTCGTTGTACAATATTACAATCTATAAATACATCAAAGAATAATTCTTCGAAAAGAATAAAATTTTGCATACAATTTTCTTTTCCCTACTGCAATCCGCCTACTCAATGTCTACTGAGACGTATTCCTAGACACTTATCAAGTTAACTCGCCCACTGGTTGTGTCGTTAGAGGTCGCTACAAGCTGTGTGTTTGTCAGGTAAATAATTACCCACTACTACACACATCTCCGGAGGTTAAGACGTTTATTTGACTTGAGAGAAGTTTGTTTGGTTTAATAGGTCGGGTGAATGTGTTGTGTTTCTTGTAGTTGATATTTTTGTTGTTGTTCCCATTTTCATTGGTGATTGATTACGGTCGAGTGTCTGTTAATTTTATTTTAAGGATTTACCAGTCAGTGAAAAATATAAATAAAATAAATTGGTATTTTTGTTTACTTAAACATAGCTGGCGAATGTGAATCTTTTATTAGTTACACCTCTGCCAAACCCTTCAGGCATAACAAGCGTGATGTCATGTTATGTGTACCTATTATTAAGTGGGCTTACGTTTTATCAATTATTAATTCACAAGTTACAATGGACGAGATTGCTGTTAAAAACCGGGCACAAAACACGGCTGCTACTTAAAAATTGATACCTCAAAAATCACGTTTCCGCTCACCTGACAATCTAACCCAAAACTTTTTGCTCAGTAGGAACGCTTGCGAACTCTAAAGAACCAGCTATCTCGAAGTAAAACAGTAATAAAAAATAATCATTGTTAAAGCAAGTATAGGTAACTATTTTACAATCCTGAAATTACCTTCGCCACCCACGTAAGGCTAAGGTAGTCACAGATAATCTTGTTACCCTACAATAGCCGTCCGTCGCTAGTAATAGAAACAAACAAACAGACATACAGCACACATGTGCGCATTGGCTTACGTAGTTACGTGCATTAGACGCATACTGATACGTCTAATGGACTTGTGTGATCCTATGTGTCTCTAGTGATTTGTTTACAGGGTGGTGTAATGTACGGGAGTTTATTGAAAGTGTACAATGTTCCCGTCAGGGCTACAGGTTGTTCGAAAGAGATACCGCGGTCTCGACACAAAGTTCTGAGAAGGAACATGGGTGGTTTTTAGTCAGTAGAAGTCGGACACTCCCTACCGCTCTGCCCACAGCGGGAGGAGTCATTTGATGATTTCCCCAAACCCCCAAAAAAAGAAAAAAAAATGGTGTACAATGTTAGTAATCGTACTGATTCCGTACCAATGGTGTCGAAGTGAAAGTAAATGGTGTGAAAGTAATTCGTTTGGCATACAGAGAGACCATGGTCCAAACCATGAACCACGGACCTAAATAAAAATTACCACTGCCGTGACGATTTGGATTTGAATTTCGATCCTGGACAGAGGAGGCAAAACATCGGGGAGGAGAAAATAATGGAGGAGGCCTCTCGGCAGAGGGACAGAATAAGCTTACTTAAAACGGAAAGAAAAGAAAAATATATTAACACTAGCTGTTGCCAGCGGCTTCGCCCGCTATAACTCGAAAATTATCCCACGGGAAGATAAAATCAGGATAAAAACTATCTGTGTACCAAATTTTATCCAAATCCGTTAAGAAGTTTATGCGTGAAAGAGTAACAAACATCCATCCATCCATACTTACAAACGTCCGCGTTTATAATGTAGGATTAATTCAGTATACTTTTAAATGTTCCTATTTTGTTCTATATTTAAGCTTTTATAATTGCAGACAATTAAAAAATAACTAAGACAATATTGTTCCTTCAAGGACATTCCTTTAACACATAAAGACCAGTATTCCAAAGACGCCTTCTTCGCGTCAAGCACAAACAGTTTCCGCCATTTTGTTTGCGTTTCATTTCCACTTCAGCATAGCAATGACGATGAAATGTTCTAGTTTAAAAAAGTAAATAAGGGTCCGAACACAGAAACATCTACTTAATTCAGCGTTGACTGAAATTTCTGAGCACTTCGCTCCACAAATATTGTTGAAAAGTTTTCAGTTGAGCTGCGGTCGAATATTTTTTTGATGTTTTTGTTATGTGTACGTCTTACACAAAGCACTATATTATATGAGAAATGAAAGTTAATAATCGTTAATATTTTTGAGTTCGCTTCAAATTCGAAGGTCAAACGTGGTGCCTATAATAAATCATACGGTAAACCATTGACTTTTATTATGTACATTCGTTTATAGTACTTTCCTCAATATTAGGCGTATGTTTAAACTTCCATATAATTCATGAAATCTCCTCCAATTTCCATACAAACAGTCTCTTATGTTTGTCTGAAGAAAATCGCGACAGTCTCTTTGCGAGTGACGCGAAGATGACGTCAGAAGGCTCCTCGTTGTGACGTCACTACCACCTTCTAAAGACGAAGGGGGAGAGGAGGGTAGCTGCGTACTGCGTAAATGCGTCGTTTAAAAGTACAGTGAAAAAACACTCCTCAAGGAAAATTTAACCTTAGGTGTTTTGGCACAAGTCTTAATTTTGTCTGAGGGGTTGTTAGGTTCTAGTATAGTCGGGTAGGTTAGATTGTTCGGTTGTCATCTACACTCGTTAGCAAGATGGCTGTAGGCACGAGCGGTAATAACAGGGGCCCAGCCTATCCGATTAATGGAAATACCTTTGTATTTCCTATGAAGGTTAGCCCCTAATAGGAATAGGTAAAAGGTATCCTATAGGCCTGTTTATGTATTAATTTCTGGATAGGATTAGTCATCCGATAATTTCCGATTCAGCAGAGCAATTAATTAATTTAGCATTGACGTTATTGTTGTGCGGCTAATCGAGCAATTGTAGGATGATGTGAGATTAGATCGAGACGTCATTGCATGTTAGATCATGTCAAAATGGGCACTGGGTTGTAGTAGTCTTGTTTTGACGTCATTTCCATATATAGTCATTTTCACATGGATTGACAATTTCTTTTGATTTTCCTTGATAAGTTGATAGTTTTGGTAATTGAAATCAAAAAGACCAAACAAAGCTCGTAATTTCGTTCTTATTTTCAATAGATGTAGAAAACAATAGGTCAGGCCATACATACTTCATTATCGTATGGATAGTGCATATATAACCTGGTATCAAAGTTTTTATGCCACTAATGGACCTCTGACTTGCCTTTACATACCATCGAAAAATATATCTTCGGCTTGCCGATCACCTCACGATGTTTTCCTTCGCTTCGCTAAGTGGTAATTACACAATACGCACAAAAAATCTGAAAAATCGAGAGGTTCGTGTTTTGGGTTTGAACTAGAGGCCATTAAACACACACACAACAAAACACAACACAAAAAACACACTTTGTTCTGTGTGAAAACAATTCAATAAGGTAAATTGCCAACCACGAAAAAGCTAAACGCGGAAACCAAAAGCTAATAAGTAAAGAAATCGCTGCAATTTACCTTTCACTGAATTACATATTATTATACATATTCCAACACTAACTTAATGCATTTTATTCCCCTTTTCTCAGCACTCATACAACCCACTCCCCCTAAGTGCATTACCCTAATTCCAACTTATGGACCACTCCAATTGGGTAGAGTAATACTGACCTTAGAACATGGGGTCCTCGTAAAACGAGTATAAAACTTTTATAAAACTTAGTACTTCTAGTGTGTAGGAACTGAATTTCTATTCGAGAGTATAGTCGAAGATTCTGACTATATTAAACCTTATATTCAACACTTTAGATAAATAGTTTTATTGTTTCTCTGTTGTAACCCAGACTTTGGATTTCTGCCCGCTGGATGATGGCAATAGTCTATTATATGGGAGTAAAACGTAATCGGTGAAATGAGGGTGTCCTATTGTACACTTTATTCCAACCCTCGGGGTTTATTAGCGTGATGGTTTTTTCAGTTATGTATCTATATATACAAGGTGTTTTTTATACCCCATTACTCTTAGATATGAAAAAAACCATATCAAAGAATCAACTGGCATATGAAACAAATACACAGGTCAACAATAACTGCTGGATTTCATATTTTTACATAATATTACGACAAAATTACATCATCGTGAATTTCGACACGGATAATAAAGTTACTGTTGAATCAGCCACAACTTCAAATATGGTGTCATTTTTTTTTTTTTTTTTTTTTTTTATGATAATAAAGTTTACGTAGCCCGATAATAAAATTTAAAGTAGGTGTGATACAAACTCTAACACCCGCCGCGTCCTCTGCTGTTTTTTTTACAATTTTGACCTACATATTTTAATATTGGTATTTTTATTTATTTATTTATTTTTATTCCAAAAAGGTAAGTAACTTATAAGAGCAGTGGTGGCCCAGTGGTGGCGGCCCCGACTTACGAACAGTGAGTCCTGGGTTTGAACCCAGTCAGGCGCATTACTTTGTGTAATTTATTTCATCACCACTGCTCTCAAAAGATCGTGAGGAAATGTCTTAGAACCAAAAAATTCGCAGACATGTGACATCTATCAACCCGCACTGGGCCCGCGTGGTGGATTATAGCCCATCCCTCTCCTAGAGAGGAGGCCTGAGTCCCTGCAGTGGGAACACTATAGGCTGATGATGAAGTAACTTATAAACTAAGCTCCACAAAACTGTTAGCAATGCGTTACCATCCCATGTATCGAATTTTAGGTTCTAGGACATGCTGGTTTCTTCACGATGTTTTCCTTCACCGTTTTGAGAGCAGTGGTGATGAAATATATTACACAAAGTAATGGGCCTACCCGGGTTCGAACCAACGACTTCCTGCCTGTAAGTCGGGGCCACCACTGCTCTCCTTCTTCATGTGCTTTTTCCGAATGACGATACAATCTGGTTGTGTAATAATTGACGTTGTTCCTATACATTACATAGTATCTAGGCATCCTTATAATTACCAATCCATCGACATTAATATGCAGATTGCTCAAATACAGACGTGTCATGTGTTAATTAACCCCAATTAATACATAATACATTGCTCAAAGGCTACATTACATGCGTACACACACACGTGTGTACGCATGTAATGTAGTGTAATGTAGCATTATTATTTAATGTAGCATTACATGCGTACACACACACATGAGCAACAATAGATTATGTTATCTAATCCCCTCTTATCTTTGGTATTAGTATTCCTAAATGTGGAACGAATCATACCTTCAATATTATACGCATTATTTTGACCTCAATTTCATAACAATTACTGGCTTTGGCCTCGTTTCCATCCGCAGAGATCGAAAATAAAATGGCCGCGAAAACTTACTACAGCGTTGAACATAACATAACATCACGCCTGTAATCCCCGAAGGGTGAGGCATAGGTGTAGCCATTAATGCACCCACACATCGCCAGTTATGTTGTAAGTCCCATGTAATAGGGCCGTTCCGTTGCTGCTACTGAGAAATTCCTAATCGAAACACCCAATAACACTTGGCCAGGGTTGAACATTCTATCCTCTAGTCCTATCTCTGGCTGTGGTGTACCTATTTGCCAATTTTCATCCAAACTCGTACAGCCGGTCAAAACCATACCTAGAGGGCAGACATAGCTGTTTTCACAGTTACAGATTCCAGGAATATTATTATATTATATTATTTACCAACCTATTCCATTATTTACTAAGAAAAAGCTTCCCTTCATTTATCCACTTTTCCCATTTCACGGTTCATTTCATAGAGTAGTTCTAAAAATAACAAATAGATACTATCGTAGCAATGTGCGATGTAGCCCGTAGCACAAGTTCTACGCAGCTACGCCGTAGCGCCCATTACGTCGTAGTAGCCCCGCTACGAGAAAATCGATGAACGAACTTTTTCTTTTCTGCCATTTTTTTCGTTACGATAACAAAAATATTACTTTTGTATGCCAGACTGCTTCGTTAGTGTTATAACGAGAATAAGGTCTGAAAAAGAATTACTGCCAAGTTTAAAATTCCATGTAAAAAGTCTTTGTCAGTACATGTAAGATTGATTTCGTTCAAAGTTAAAATGATTTGTGTATGTTTTTTTTAAAGTAAGTTTCTTCACAAACGTTGTCACGTCGTTCTTTTAATTAAATTTATATCTGTGATTCCATTCAAATATTCTGTGACGAATCACCGAAACAAAGTAAGAAGCCAGTCATCATTCATTTAAAATTCAGACTTGGTCATCATGTGATCACATTGTGCCATTATTGTCCTCAATATGTACACATCTGCCTACCCCTTTAACGCAGACAGGCACAATTTCCTCCCATACTAATCAACCAACTGCGCCTCACAAAATAATAACGTGAAAAGCAGCGAAGCAACAGCTTTGCGTCATCCATTCAGTTAAAGCGTAGGCGTCCACCCGCCACCCTCACCCCCTCTCTTTCCTACTTACGTCCCTTGTATCTTGCCATCCCTTTCTGTCTGCCCACGCTTTTTCATTCACCACCTACGTTCCATTCAAGTATTGTATGTAGATGGCTCATCGGCTATTTGAATTATGTTGCCGAGTTTCCTTCCTTTAATGTTCGGAGCGAAATGGTGTCCGTTGGGATATTATGCTTTATTGTTGGAGTTCGGAGGGTTTTGATCTTGATTTCGGTAATGAGGGTGTGTGGGATGGGAGCTGGTTAACTTGTCACGTAACAGTTATTTCTACAGGGAGTTGACACGCTGCTTGTTACGATGATATTATTAAATTAGGCTACGGTTGGGACCGAGAGAGGGTATTTTTAAAATTTCAGCATCCCGTACAAACTTATTAATGTTTGCGCCAGTGATTCGTGCACACTGAATAGTGTGTCTCGGTCTTTGGACGTATTTTCTTGTCCTTTGGCGGAATTCTAGAAGGTGACACTTAGTATGTTGTCCACTGTGTAACTTGTGTTTCTACCCAGACCCGTTACTTAAGACTGGACTATTAGTAATTTATGATTACTTTTGTTAGCTTGGGTCTTACCTGTTAAAACAAATGTATGTGTTAATGAATAAAAAAATAATAAATAAATAAATATTTGAGGTTGAATTAATGCTTTGCTGGTGTATTGTTCGCAAGTGCGACTGCTGGGGAAGAGGTTCTTGGTTTAATTCTCAGGTCGTGCAAGTTGTTATTGAGATGTTTTGTCAGAAAATGTAATTTGAATTTAATTGCACAAAAATATTGGTGAAATGTAACCCTCTTTTTTTTGGGGCAGTCGTGTAATAAGGTACCAAATCTATCTTTGCTCAAACTTTAGGGTGATATGTTGAGTTATGGTATGTTGTATAAGATATACATATTCACACTTTTATTCATTTGTAGTAACATTCTTTGTAATGTCTGATGTTCTTGAGGCAATACAAGGCATACGCTTGACCAGTCCCAGGAGTGGGAATGTTATACCGTTCTCACTGCTGGGATATAGCAGACGTAATCCACGTGAGTCCGGTGCCGGTTCATAAAGACATGCTGCTCTAGGTTAAGTTGGTAAAGTCAGTGTTTTACTAAATGACTAAAATTTATACATAAAATTATAAATGTTTGGCATACAACTGCGACCAACGTGGGTTGTTATCTTAGTAAACAATCGTGAAATAATAAATTAAATAATAAATATTATATCCACGTCCTTTCTATGTCCTTTGTATCAATAGATTACATTGACAGATAAATATAGATTTGATAAGTTATGTACGATAACGGCAATAACTTCCATAATGTATAATTATACAATTTAAACTGCATTCGCAATTTAGTTTCCAAACATGTAAACAAGTATGTGTTTTAGAAAGATGATTTTGAAACTCAAACATTAACTTACAATTTCAGACATGTTTCATCAAAGATTCATCATCATAAAAATGAAAATACTGAATTCAATTTATTTTGTACAGACAGCCTCGTAGGTTTAGCGGTCGTAATTGGTGAGTTAAAGTGTCTGGGTTCGATTCCCGGGTCATGCTAATAATTACTGAAGTTTTCAATCAGGAGTTTCTTAGCAGCAACCACGCATTCTGGGTGTGAGCCCGACTGATGGCAACAGACAATACGTGGGTGTACTATTTGCTACACTTCTGCCTTACCCTTCGAGGATTACAAGGGAGAATAGTTTAGTAACTGTAATAATCTACTTCTTACCATTTTTTTTTGTTTTTTGGCGGGTGGAAAATCATCAAATAACCCCTCCCGCTCTTGGGCAGAGCGAAAGGCAGTGTCAGGCTTGTACTGACTAAAATTCACCCATGTTTCTTCTTAGCCCTTCATGTCGGCCGCGGTATCTCGAAGTAACCCGCAGCCCCGACGGGGTCAACTTCTTACCATGGCAATCTAATTTATGTCGGTCCCGAATTGATATCTTATTTGACTCTTTCGGTAGCGTCCTGTAGTCAACAACTAACAGTACATGCAGGACACGATGTTATGTGCCACATTGTTTGAGGAACAGCACAACATTTACACTCCAACTGTAATAACAATGAGACCGCGAACATTGCGTTCAATTATGTTTTTAATTAATTAAGTTCGCAGAAATTGAAGTTCGGAACGGTAATGGGAAATGCATAATTATTATTTCGTGTAAGCGAAGCAGTGGACCACAATCATTAATAATTATTACGATATTTCGACCACAAATTGATAAACAAATAGAGTATGAATGTGGTTGGGAACTGTTACATTAATTGGGTGCATTATTGTGTAATATAACTGATTGTAATTTAGCAATAAATTATGTTGAATCTCAGCAAAGAACAAAGACTTGCGTTATTTTTTTATAGTTCAATTCGAGAAGGACAAATAGTTTGACAGACAAGACTTAGCTAAGTTTGGTTTGTTAGTTAGCTAAGCAGCTTCATTTGTCATTGTATGGAATCTCACCGTTCAGTAACGAGCTATTGCTCGTGAAATGACGATTACAACTTTGATACATGACCTAGTTTATAATATACAGGTTCCAAAATATTATTTTCGTTACGTAACTTAAAATGAAATCAGTATTGTAGACGAAAATTGCTTCTAAATGTTGCTAATTATATATGTGGTTATGTATGTAACTGCGTCCAAACCTTTAAGCAAATGCATAGTTCAGTACGTCAGATGAAAGACAGTCGACTGCTGGACATAGGCTTCTTCAATCGCATACCACTTAACTCGATTCTCGGCAACTTTTATCCAGTTGCTACCAGCCGCCCTGCGAAGATCATCACTCCACTGAGCCTGAGAGCGCACCTTACGCTTTTTTTTTTTGGCGGGTGGAAAATCATCGAATAACCCCTCCCGATTTTAGGCAGAGCGAAAGGGAGTGTCAGACTTCTACTGAATAAAAACCACCCATGTTCCTTCTTAGCCCTTCATGTCGAAGCCGCGGTATCTCTTGCGAAGAACCCGCAGCCCCAACGGGGGCTTCCACCTTACGCTTGCAGATTGATTTCGCGATCTGCACTCTCCAAGTCTTATGTTCCTCTTTTATTTGATTAAAACCATATTACCCTTTTACTAAGGTTGGTGATTACAGACATACCCTCACAGAACCCCCAACCACACTTTAATATCCAAAAGAAATTAACTAATACATTTTCGTGGTGATTTGAATATGCAAATGTGACGAACTAAATTCGTGGCTTGTACGTAATTATGTAAATAAGGGTTACGTTCGACCGGCGCCTAGTTAACCCTTTCATGGTAGGATTGCGGGAAAATATCGTAAAATTCTTACACGAGGTGTGGTCATACTCATTTGGTACACGGACGAGAGGATTGAAAATGAAATGGATTTGGAATAAAAATATTTGTTTTGGTTAACCAATTATTGCTTTTAATGTGCTTCGAGCCTTATGCTTAGTCGTCATTAACGTTTTTATGTCTCACACTGTAAATGTTCTTCCGTGGTAGCAAAACCACAATAAGCTGATCTCTTATTCTGTTAAAACTTCGACACTTTGCCAGCTCTTGGACAAAGAATTAGCATTGTGCTGTAGACTGTACTATTGTCTGATGAGGTTCTCAAAATCATTTTTTTTTTCTCGTAGACCTACTTGGGCACTTATAAAATGCCAAGAAATGGTGTACGGTTCAGGTAAACCGTTTCCTACGGAGCAGAACTGGCAGAAAACTCAATTGTTACTCTTTGAAAAATGTGGTAGTTTTCAAAGAGTTACGTAGAGACGCGGTTAGCTCTGCTACCATTTTGATGTCAGGCTAAAATATGCTATTCTTATACAAGACCACACTTGAGGAGCTCGTGGCTTAATAAGAACTGCCTGATCTTTAGGTAAAGCTGTGCTTGCCTAGGTCGGTCTGTGGATGGGTGACTGCCCGACATACCGAGTTTCCTCCGTGCCTCGGAAAGTACGTTAAGCTGTAGGTCCCGGCTGCCATATATAGATTTTTGGCAGTCGTTACAGGTAGTCAGTGACCCGAAAGTCTGACAACCAGTCTTACCAAAGGGTATCGTATTACCTAGTATTAACTGGGTTGTGGAGGTCAGATAGGCAGTCGCTCCATGTAAAATACTAGTATTCAGCTGCATCCGGTTAGACTGGAAACCGACCCCAACATAATTAGGAAAAGGCTAGGCAGATGATGATACAAGACCACACTTGAAAGGTTAATGAATTAAACATAACCCTATCATCACTAATCTTTTCAGCTTCAAAAATTTATTAACTGAAAAAGCAGCTCTTTTTAATTGTAACATCTAAGGGTTAACACATTGACAGCAAAAACGGTTTAACAAACATGTTCTCCCATTGTTTGGTCACACACAATAATTTGTGTTTGTTATTATAGTATAAAGGGTTTAATTGCTTTTTAGGGTCAAGCAGATTAAATTGTAGAAAAAAATTGTTTTAATTATCCCTCGTAGGTTTAATTTATTACGGTTGAAAGCAATTTGTTGAACATTTTTGGGTCATTGTGATATGTAAATGAAAACTTCAAGCTTTTAAATAATACAGTGAAACGGTGAAAGCATGAAATCCATTAATTATTCGCCGCAGTTATGTACCTACTCGAGGAAAAACTATGTTGTTTATTTAGAAAGTGTTCTCACTTTTTCTGACCGACTCTCTAGTAACTCCAGCCAAATACGTTCCATGACGAATCACTAAACAGATTTAAATCATAATAAAAAGTTAAAAGTGCTAAAAATATGTCCGCATTTGGCTCGTAACAGGCCACACAACACATCATCATAACACCGTCATACACTGTCATCGTTATATAACACCGTATCATAAACTAAAATCACAACACAAGTCGTCCATTCCCCAGAAACTGTTATTTCATTCCATTCACAACACGTAATACAGACCTACCACATTCAGTTATGCCAAAATCGATCCGTTGCAGCCCCCACATTTACATTGCGCAATTGCAATGACCTTCGACCTTCACCTTGACCCCTGACATTATCCTACTACCCACACGCCACGAAATACCAAAGTTCGGGACTACAACTAGAAACATAAACACCAATATCCAAAGCTGCATTGGTGCGGGAACCTTCCTTAAGTTTCCGTGTTAAACCAGAGATGGTTGTGGTTGTCTGCGCAAATTGCGCAGTTGATATGGCCAGGCGTTTCATTCAAACTTTTGGTATAACGGTGCAGTAAATATTGAAACTAGTGCGCAGTTTGGCTAAGTTTGTTTGCCTTTGTACTGAAATTGAAGCGGACTTCTGAGAAGTTTGTCAGCGTGGGATGGAGTAGCGTTTCCCTTGTTTTGTCTGTTTTTTTTTCAAGTTTTGACTCTAACTTGAATTATGTTTTGTGATTTTCTGGTTTTTATTGTTATGAGTTGAATGTGTATTGCGCAAGTTATTGTTTCTTTATTTAGATCTAGATAGTTCCTTCTTAATCCTTCATGTCCGCGGTATCTCTTGCGAATAACCCGCAGCCCCGACGGGCGTCGGCCCTTGCGGGCCCCTTCCATATTGCTGACATCTCTTTGAGGCGCGCGTGGAACACGAACGCGCCGTCGACACGGCCTGTCGTCGTCATAAGACGGCGGACGGCGAGCTAGCCCAACATTCACCGTCCACAGGCACGCGTCTACGGTGGTCAGAAGCCATAACGTGGCCCCTGACGCCCGGAGCGCCTCCCGCGGCGTTTGGGACGAGAGGTTCTCTCCCTCTCACGTTCCGCCACCTCCTTCGCTAGCATCACTTCCCGTATGACTGCTTCAATGGTCGCGAATGGTCATGAGGTTTGTGATTCGATTCCCATATTTTGCAAAGTGATATTGGACTTTTCCGTCAAGAATATTTCATGTTTGATCCGGAATTTGTATGTGTACCTGGTTGATGGCCATAGGGCCGCACTATGGAAAAATATTTCACTGCCGTTTTAATTTAGGCACAATGTTATGTAATTTTCCCGTGTCTGTCTTGCACTGATAGCTTGACACTTATTTAACGAGAAATCAAAAATTAAAATCAAAAGTCATTTATTTAAACTAGGCTGATAATCAACACTTTTCGAACGTCAAAATGTACTTTACTTTACTTATTTACAAGTGATAGTCCCCCAAAACGGCCACCCTTCGACACTTCCTAGTGTTTTTGCTGGAAAGAAGAAGTGGCGGAACAAACTCCCCAGCAACACATCTGTCTGTTTGGTTAGAAGAACCAGACTCGATACAATAGTAAGGTGTAAGTTAATATTACGATTGACTACAATCAATAATAAAAAAAGAGTTACAAAAAAAAACTCTTAACCAAGAAACATGCTTAGGAACGGTTATAAAGCTTGGTCTGAGAGAATATTTAGACTAACGACGTCGACATCGTTACTTAGCGCTAGATTTAAATAAATTGGACTTTATTACAAGTGCGAGGCTGGACGTTTTATGACAATTTCTACCTCAATGCGGGGGGTATATTAAATGGGGCGGGTTTTTGTAGATGAAAGCGCTAAGTTTTGCTGGTTTATTGATTCCGTGGTTTTAAGGGTTTCTTCTGATTGTGAGTTCACACTTGTAAGTTTTTCTGGAAGATTCCATGTTTGAAAAAAAGGTGCTAGTTCTTTAAGGAGTTTTTTTAAGGGGTTTCATATGTAACCACAAAATCTGTAAGCTCTTAACCTACCAGTATAAAATTTGTTAAACTTTCAGCCCCAAATAATTACTCACGCACAAGGTTGTTCCTGTAAATCATTCAAAATTCATAACTGGTCGAGAGTCACCGACACGGGAGCAGCTTTCCAGAAAAACTCTCACAAAAAGTATCCACCACTACTTTCCGCGCTAAGGCCACGTTCACAACCTAGGGCGATGCGACTTGCGTCTTGCTAGTGTAGTAGCTTTTTAAAAATATGGCAAACCCAAAAGGCAAGCTGATTGTACAGAAACCTTAGGGTTTCTAGGGGTCATAAGTACAAGCCAAGCTGTTAGGCTTGTATGAAAGTGTCGCCACTATGCGTGAATTACTTGTTTCGTGTTTTATTACCATTTGTCGTGAACTTATAGTGACTAGTTGGATGCTCGAAGCAAGTTCTTTTATCTGTTACCTCCGCAGTCGTGTGTTGTAATTCGTGGCTAGACACAATTATTTACCATATTACGCTACGCAAAACTTCTGCGACTCTGTCCCGAAGTTCGTGAATGCCTCCCACCGGCCTTTTGTTTCATTTTACAAAACACTCGGCTTGCTTGCATAATGGATTAATTCCTCAACAAATTGTGGGTACCTACTACCTACACTAATTACGGTAGGCGACATTTTAGCGTTATTTTTAAACCAACCCGCTATTTTTTAATTAATGGAAATTGCATTTTGTGAAAAGAATCTTTTTCTTGCAAATGGAAGTGACATTTTAGTGGTTCTATTCTTTGTTCAAATAAGAAAATGATGTTTCTTTCGTGTGGGTGTCATAAGCTTTCAAAGGACAGCAAAGATGTTGCAAATAGGACCTTTGAAAGAAGGTTAAGTAAATTTTTTTCGTTAGATTCCTTGGCTAGACAGTGTTATTGAATTTCCCTTTTTTGATAACTTCGAAGACGCTTGTGTCGTCGAACTATGACCGGTAAATAGCGGATAATTTCCTCTTTGGTAGTTTATGTACACACTGTATACACCCACATATGAATGTTAGGCGATTTCATCCATAAATAAAAAACAGGGTGGAGCTACTCACACTCCGATGATATGGGAGGAACTGCTGACCAGATGGTTGTTGTATCTGGTGGGTTCCCAATGGTTATTATCTTATGATGAGGAACAAATCCACATTCAAATACTTTTATTTGTAGTACATAGGTAAACAAAAGTACACATTGCCAGTGTTAATGAAATGATCGCTATGTCTTACCATCAAAGACGTACAAATTTTCTGATTATAATTAGACTTCAGTCGCGGATAACTTTAATTATTGCGCGATTCAGGATTTTAATGTTATTTTTTTCATTTTTGTCATTTTTTTCCACATATCCCACGGATAAAATAAAATCTATCTCTGTATCTCCTCATCTCATGAATAATTTACCAAGGGTGAAAAATAAAGTTATCTTGACGTTAGGGAGTGTCAGACTTGTACTGACTAAAACCTACCATGTTCCTTTTTAGCCCTGGAATAGTGTGTCTATAGGTGGTGTAATAAGTGGCGCGCGAATTGGTCAAAAATTGCCTGTAAAAATACAGTAGTAGGAACAATTCACCAAATAATACATGAACTTCATTCGTCATTAACTTGCATTTGGGGGTCACGTTCGAAAACATGATTTCCTAGTAACCAAACGTGAAGATAAAAAGCTTACAATTATATTATTAATAATAGTGATTACCTTTACATGTTCTCTATTGTTTTAAAAGTTATTATGAGCTTGTTTCGGAAGTCAATTATGATTGTTTTACGGTTGATTGAAGGCTGTGTCGGATTGGTTGCACTGCGAGAGAGAGATTTGTGATTCGATGAGCGATGTTCGGTTTCTTATATTTTAGCATTAGTTTAACATACTCACGCTCTTTTCCCATGGGGGCAGATAAAGGGAGTTACAGGTTATAAATAAAACTCGTCTTGGTAAATAGGAAGTAAATGTATATCCAGTCTATTTTTATTGTTATATATATCTGTTAATTTGAATGATTTAGAAATTATAATCTGAATATTTGTACGCCGTTGACGGCAAGACATAGTGATCATTTTTATTAACATGACATCTGTACCTACCTTTATTAACCTATGTTCTACAAATAAAATTATTTGAATTTGAATTTGTTTAAACTACTTCCAGACCCTTGTAAAAAAATATTAGGGTTTTTAATAAAAACACTTTTTACATAATATTTTATGCAAAAGGGTTTGGTGCAGGGAGTAGAAGGTCTTTGCTCAATCGTGGGAAGATAAGGCTGGATAGATAGATACATTAATTTTGACACGTGAAGGTGAAAAGTAAGAAATAAAGTATATCACACTTTCTTATCTTGCGATTGACTTATATTATGAACTAGATACTTTTATCAAATAATCAGTATTTTGTAGAAATAAACGTCTCGTTCATTCAAAATCACAACATGTCTTCGCGAATACATCTGAGGTTAGTACATGGCATTTATCCAATTCCCTCACTTGTTGTTACGACATACTCGGTCAAGAATTTTATCACAAAAATGCCAACAATCAGCTAGAAACTACTACCTTTTTACAAGTAAACCTACATAGGGAGGAAATATGAAAAAAACTGGCCAAGTTGGACTTGCACAAGAAGGGTTCCGTCCCATTGTTGTAGATATTGAGAGATTTTTCATGTTATTTTAGCACCGTAGACTTCTTATAGATTTTCCTGTAATCTATAAGTGTTGAACTAATTTCTATATTTTTTTCAAAATTTTAGGCTCAGTAGTTGCGGAGATAAGGGGGGGGGGGAATGGACAGACAGACTGTTTAGGGCACTAAGGTCTATATCTACTTGTTTGGTGAAATAAAAACTCGATGAACGTCTTTACTTAAAATACATTTATTTTGCACTGAACTTACACCTTCAATGTTTAAATGAGTGGACTGTATGAACGTTGTTTGAATGTATCTGTGCAGTGTGTGTGTGTTTAAGGAGACTACTTTTACTATTATGTATCTTAATCCTTTTAGACACAGACAGACACACGAGTGATCCTATAAGGGATCTGTTTTTTCCTTTTGGGGTACGGAAACCTAAAAAAGAGAAAATTCTTAAATTTTCTTCATTTCATAAACGTGATTACTTGGGATACGGAGGTATTTCACCGTTCTATTATTAATTAACCTTGGGAACTCTAAATTGCTTCAGGTGAAATTTAATCTGGGCTCAGCCTTAAGGGATTTTACGTACCTACTAGGTATATTATTATTTTTGGAGCAGGTATGTTGTTAAACGATCTTGATTGTGTGTTGTTTACATCTTTAGAGATAATTGCTAGCTGTTTTAGCTGTAATATTAATGAAATTATTTCAGGTAGACGGGAACCAAAGCTAGGACCAATAAATAAAAGTCTATACTACAACAATATCTTCCATGTCTCTATGTACGGTGATTAATTAACGAGTATTTTGGCGACTGCCTCTTTGGTCGAGTTGTCGCAAGCGCGATTGCTGTGCATGACGTTCTGGGTTTGATTCTCAGGTGTTAAAGTGAAGTGTTATCGGGGTTTCCAATCAGGAATTTCTCAATAGCTGCCACGGAGCCTGGATTAGAGCCCAGTTGATGGCATTAGGCTCACCTTTTATAGCATGATACTGAAACATTACTGGAGAAATGTGGGTGTACTTTATATTAAGTACGACTCTAACTAAGTCTTCGAGGATTACAGGCGTGATGTTATGTTACTTAGGCGAAATGGACCATGATTGAATATTTTGCCTTTCTATAAAATATAAGTTCTGGTCTTTAATCGCAATCTGCGCTGGTTCTTTCATCCAATTTATTATTCTTTATATCTCACTAGCTGATGCCCGCGGTTTCGCCCGCGTGGATGGCGGGCAAATTATATACTCAATCAATCAAAATTATATCTATCCATTAGTGAAAACCGCTTGAAACTCGGTGCAGTGGTTTTTGAGTTTATCGCGAACAGACAGACAGAAGCGGCGAAAGACTTTGTTTTATAATAAGTAGTGATTAACTAATCAAACTAATTTTGTTACAGGTAACGTTGAATATTCATCCTGGAACATCGAAAATGACGAGAAGTACCTTCAGCCAGGTAAACTAATTGTATCAAACTGTTAACTGCCCTTTTACTTACAACGAATTTTAATTAAGCAAATTTTTTAATTAAGTTCTGCTCTCAGAAGTTTTACGTAACCAAATTAGGATGGAAGGTGACTTTGGAAGATATAGATATCTTTGTACCGTGAGGGAAATGTTAATTTTAGGCAGACCTTGAGATAGTGGGCCTTTAGGTAGCCACGTGTAATTTTGCTTCAATAGGGGATCGGACTGAGTCAAAAAAATGTGATTCTAAAAAAATGTGATTCTAATTAGTCCGTCAGTTAGATTATCGAAAAATATCGGATACGTGTTTTTTGTTTTATCAAATTAATAAAAAATTACGAAGATAAAACGCGTCAAAGATTTGAGTGTTGGGTTGTGACGTCACTGACCGGTAAAAAATGTCATACTAATGTCTTAGATTATGACATCCCACGAGTTTTCAAAACACTGTATCATCTTCATTATTTGTTTACGTGAAAAAAGAAAAAAAAAGTGTCCAATAATTAGATTTTTTTAGTTAATTAGGATTAAGTTAAATAGGATCTTCGGGTACGAACTACGAACTACCTTAAAAAGAACGTATGTATGAAATTATTATTATTTTTTATTTATTTCCATAAAATTAAATATATTTATTATGATGAATAACATAGGGCACACGACGCTGACAATTTCCTATTCATACACGAGTAATGAGTATTATAAATACTGTGCACATGAGACCTATTATCAGCTCACGTTTGATAAAGTATATAAAAATAAATAAATTTAATTGTACTGTTGCTACACAATCAGTAAACGTTCTAATTAAAATTGTAGTAAACATCAATGGAATTAAAAAATACTAGCTGATGCCCGCGGTTTCACCTGCGCAGATGTCGGTCATAATATATATTAAAACCTTCCTCTTGAATCATTCTATCTATTAAAGAAGACCGTTTTAAAATCCGTTGCGTAGTTTTAAAGATATAAGCATACATAGGGACGGACAGACAGCGACAGCGACTTTGTTTTATATTATGTAGTGATGATAATGTAGTGATGATTACCTATTGATTAGGAGTTTTAGTTTCTTTATCGTCCTCTATAGCATTAATCAGATTGCCTTTTTTTTTGGTGGGGTGGGAATCGTCTCCCGCTCTGGGCAGAGCGGAAGAGAGACTTCTACTGACTAAAAACCACCCATGTTCATTCTTAGCCCGTTGTGTCGAGACCGCGGTATCTCTTTCGAACAACCCGCAGCCCCGACGTGTATAATCAGATTGCCTCGTTCCACAGCTGGGACACAGAAGTCCTCTCTGTGAGACTTAGGCCTAGTGCGGGTTGATTATCTTTGTTCTTTTAGTTTTACAAACATAAAATATTGTTGGTCCTATGATCGGAAGTTCCGACGCTTGTAGTGGTTTACCCAATCGTCCAAATCAGCATTTACTAGCCTTAAGCATGAACAGAAATATAACCAACATTTTAAAATTCTTTTAACGTACAATAATATAATAAGTGCAATGTATTTATAGTTTTTGAACTGAATGGTTTAAAAGAACCGTGAACTAAAAACCGTTAACGAAGTTCACAGAAAGATAATAAATATGTTACTAATACAATTCGTTGAAATCGTTCACTTAAAGATACATTTAAAAAAAATATTTATCAACATCCGGGACCTACAAGGATGTACTCAAAGTCATTAAATACTTTTACAAATAATTTGGCTCCAAAATTAAACTAAAAACAATGGCAAACATAACGCCGGCCCTCGTGATTTTACTATTAAAGTATTACGATAAATATTTTGGCTTACCATTGAGAACTTTGCACCTTACATGCATTATATAATTGCTCAACTCAATATGTACTTATAAAGACCATTTTAAATTCTATACTAGCAACCCTAAACATTTAATCGTCCAATTTAAGTAGACCTTCTACCCCTCTTTTACTTCAAACAATTTGGAGCCTATGGGGGAAATGTCACCAAACGCATAAAGACCTAATTAAATTGGTCATTATTTTTTTTTGGTGTCTGGCAAAGCGCCCAATAGGTTCCGAATTTAAAACGTCGCAACTTCATTCATTTGTTTAATGAAACTGAACTTTTAATTTATGACGTAAGGTTTATTTTTGTACGGCATTGATTTTGGATGCAACAGCTTGTCACGTGCTTTTGGCGCCAAATGTACCGTTGGTATTTTCTATGGTTATTTAGTGTACTCATTTGTGCGGGAAAATTTCGGTCATTATATCGAAAATATAGTGCGTTTGGCTTAATATCATTCGAAATTATGTTTATATACATATGTGAAGTATTTATTTATGTCGTAGAGCAAATGAATAATGTATTATTAAGTAGGCGATATTATATTGAAATGTTACTGATGTAATAATATAAAGTGTTAAGAAAAACGTGATACAGTTGGTAAGCGAAGCTCTAATCATACATACACATACATAAACTCACGCCCTTTTCCCTTAGAAGTAGGCAGAAATCACAGAATGCCACCTGCTACGATCCATATTTTTTTCCACTGTGGGCAGAACGGAAGGGAGTGTCAGACTTCTACTGACTAAAAACCACCCATGTTCCTTCTTAGCCCTTTCTCTCCGGGGCCGCAGTATCTCTTTCGAACAACCCTCAGTCTCGGCAGGCATCGGCCCCTGCAATGTTGCTGACAACTCCTTTTGCCTCGTCCACATTCATTTCATACACGCACCATACTCCTATGGCATACTATGCTCAACAAATATGTATTAAACATATTCAACACCAGTGTGTCTCGGCTTAAGAATTTGGTGAAAACATTTTTTGCGGAAAACTGATTGTTCATTAACTGTTGATTTTTAGTTTATGTTCTTCGATCGTGCTACTTTATTTGTTTATTGTTACCGTTTTTTTGTTGATTTTTCTTTGTTTTCGTGTATTAACAGGGGAAATCTGTAATTGGCCTTCAAATGGTTATTGTTTAAGTACATTGTCTGTATTAGCTGTAAGTTTCCCAGAAATAATAAAATAAAATAAATAATTATAGTCGCTCCTAAAGGTCATCGACCATAATTTTCTGCTCAAAGCATGACCAGTAACAGGCGACAACTTTGCACATTCATGTCCACAAAAACGGACAATGACCAAAACCGGTAGATTTGTCCTCATTAATACAAAATTCCTCTTTCACTCACAGAAATATAAAGTTACTTTTGACCCTTGAAAAAATTGCGTAGAATATCTTGTTTCCACCGTCCTTTTGTCACTCAAAACAGTTCTTTCATGTCAACTTTCATAGTAACCCTGCACTGAGCTCGAAGGTCACATATTCTTTCTACGATAATAAACTTTGTGTGCTACAAAATAAGAGTGAATTTCTTTTAATTTATACAGGACCTGACCAAGGTCGGTGCTCAATTAAGTTGATACTTTTTTCATTGTTGTTTTGGTGCTTGCTTTATATTTTATTTTTTTATAATAGAGAGTTGACTGGTACTGATTTAAATTAAATTAGTTTAAAGCTCTTTTAAAATGTTATTTAATTGATTAATAATTAAACGGTTGCTTACCTTCCGTTTTGGTTTCCTGATTGAACTTTTAAGTGTGACGGTAACGCCTATTATTATTTTGTTATGTTTAGTTTGCGCAAAACAAGGTTTGCCAATCTGACGCGTACATACAAGTTTAAAAAGTAGTTAACTATTTTCTAATTTACAGTTAGTTTTTGGTAAGCTGGTTGTTGGCGACCAGCTACCAAAACTGTTTTGATAGATGTACATTTCTTTTTTTGGTTTTCACATTATGTTTTGTTTTTACAAAAAAGTCAGTCTGTGAAAATATGTGCTGCGACAATAAACGAAAAGCTGAACTTTTGGTTCCTTTGCTTTACAACCTATCCTGTTCTCAACACTGGTAGTATAAGAGTCATTATTGACTATCCATCCTATACGGTACTACGGTCACGGAGTCTGGATTTGAGCCCTTTTGATGGCCATACGCACGCCCTCTTTTACATGGGACTTACAACATAACTGGCAAAATCTGGGTTTACTATTAAGTACACCTCTGCCTAATCCTTTGAGGATTACAGGCATGGTGTTATGTTATGTTATTTACACGTTTATATATAACGTGCAGGCCACTGACCGATATAGTATATCGGTCAAATAGCAACATTATGTTATAATTGTTGCTATTTTTTATCACAGTGTGTTTTCTGTTGATACCTTCGCATGCAGAACGCAACCTTTAGCTCGATGCGTTGAGACTGACACTGGATATAGTAAAAATTTGTTTATTGGTCGGTTTTTTCAAAAACCAACTTCTTTCCTTTATAAGTTTTTAAACTGAAATGGTCAATGAGCACTGAGGAAAAAAGTGCGTGAGTATGTCTCAATTCCATAGATACTCGTCCTCTGTACATCAGTTGCGAGCGCTACATATTTATTCAAACTTTCACATTAAAAGAAAGAACAATCAAGTCGTCCAAAAACATCACAATAATTAAACAAACACAGATGCATTAAACGCATTAATTTCGTTAAAAACGTCGATAACGTCGATCAATTTGTTTTGTTTATCGGCGGCGCTATAGTGTGACCTTGCGATATCTCCGCGGTTGCGCGATATATTGCGAAAAACATTTGACCTGCAGACTGCAGTGTTTACAGTAACAACTAAATTCTGCACCTGGTGTTGGAAACATGGAGTAACATTACTTTAAAACAATCTGGTGCCTGCGGCTTTGCCCCCGTGAAGGACATAATTATATAATCCGCAGGACTGTGTTACTGGTGGTATACCAATATGTGATATAAACATAACACATGGATAATAAAATATTCAATGTCTTAACCCATGGACTACATGTGAACCACATGTCAGCCTTTTGGCTTCTTTTTAGCGTGTCGATGGCAAATTTTCATTAAATGTGTTTGGCCCAAAATTCTCCTATGCGAACTCCGCTAGCAAAAGCAGTCATAAGATCGTCAGGTACGCAGGTTTCAGGGCATGCGGCGTAAGATATGAGCTGTCCATGAGTCCCCCCCATCCTTTACCTGAAAAACAGTAAAAGATAGACAGACAATCAAAGTAACTGTTGCATTAATTTATAAAAATTAAAAGACAAAGCGATAAACAGCATACACATCGCTCCCAATATGATCTCGCCTTTAAATAAAACCTACAAAACAGGCTGATTAATATAAAAGAGTCCAAATAACAAAAAAAATCCAAATTATTCAATCTTTATTTTTTTACACTGGTTAAAATATATGATCATTACCATGTGGTCGGGTGTTTTAAAGTGTGGCCTTGCCATATGGCCTTCGTGTCGTACCTTTCCATTGCAAAGATCAGTATACCGACACGTTTTAAATAATTAGCAGGTCTTTCTCAAGTGTACCATCTTATTGTGGATGACAGAATGATATTTAAATGATGTACCTTCTCTTTTTCAACATCTTCAATCAGCCTTGTTCTACCTACGGAGTTTAGACCTCATTCCTTTGTGTCCATGATTTCCTGGTCAGGGCGAGTCTCATCCAGTACTTTTAGATGGTATAACACTATTGTTTTTAATGGCATCTGTGTTTGGGTCAAACGTCAAGTTACAAGTCAAGTGACACGTTTATTCTTATTCATCATCAGCCTATTGCAATCCACTGCTGGATATAGGCCTCTTTAATCTTGCGCCACTCAACTCGATTTTCGGCAACTCTTATCCAGTTGTTACCAGCCACTTTGCGAAGATCATCGCTCCACCGAGCCTGAGGGCGTCCCACCTTACGCTTGCCGTTTCGCGGTCTCCACTCAAGAACACGTCTACTCCAACGGTCATCGGTTCTGCGGCTAATGTGGCCGGCCCACTGCCACTTCAGCTGACTTATTTTGTGAGCTATGTCGACAACTCTGGTCCTTTATTCTTATTGTTATTGTCTAACTAATCAATTACAAAAGCTAGCATGCTTTTTGTTCTGTTCAAATCATAAACATACCATAACACGCATGTAATCTCCGAAGTTTAGCCAGAGGTTTTAGTCCCATGTAATAGGGGGCGAGCCTATCTCCATCAACCGGGCACGGATCTAGACTCTGTGGCTGCTACTACACAAAATTCCAGATCGGAAACCCAATTCTACTTTGCCCTACCTAAGAATAGAACCCAGAACCCCAAGCGCAGCAGTCGCGCGGGCGAGCACTAGACCAACAAGGCAGTCGAAGCAATGAGTTTGAAATCAGTGTTTGAGTATTAAGGCACCTATTCTCCCCGTCGGGGCTGCAGGTTCCCGTCGGGGCTGCGGGTTGTTCGAAAGAGATACCGCGGCCTCGGCACAAGGGCTAAGAAGGAACATGGGTGGTTTTTAGTCCGTAGAAGTCTGACACTCCCTTCCGCTCTGCCCAAGAGCGGGAGGGGTTATTTGATGATTTTCCAACCGCCAAAAAAAAGAAGGCACCTATTTCCTTTTTCATAGTCTTTAATCACGTTTTAAAAGGAGGCCAGGTTCTATGTGTCACCTTCACGCGTACTACCTGCAAAGATACTGTTTAATAATCAGATCAACAATAGATAATCTCTAGAAAAATGCCAGCAAGCCGGTCTAATTTTTGTTTGCTACAGTTTTGTTTACCAAACATAATTTTCCATTCCTTTCTTATCAGTTATGTATTTGTTATCAAATCATGCTGTTATCATTTCACGTTTTAAAGTCATGGCCGAATAGGGATGTTTACTAACTTAAAAAATATGATTCTAATTGGTCCGTCTGTTAGATTATCGAAAAATATTGGATACGTGTTTTTTGTTTTATCAAATCAATAAAAATTGGCGAAGATAAAACGCATCAAAGATTTGAGTGGGGGGTCGTGACGTCACTCACAGGTAAAAAATGTCATACTAATGTCTTAGAATATGACGTCACACGAGTTTTCGAAGCACTGTATCGTCTTCATTGTTTGTTTACGTGAAAAAAGAAAAAATACGTGTCCAATATTTTTGAAAATCTATCTGACGGACTAATAAGATTTTTTTAGTTAACTACCTTATTATAGTGGATATTAACTGAAACAAATGACATTTGAACAAGAAATTGTGAGTACACAATCATGATTTTGAAGGAATTGACAAGGAGACAAAAGGAGTAGAGTCCATTTCACGAAAGAAGTCCCGCGGACAATTGTGGAACTAAATTGGTAATTCTAATTTAATTGGTAATAATAAATATTAATTAGTTTTTAATTATTATTATAATAATATAATTATAATAATATATTAATAATATTAATTAATAATTATTAATTATAATAATAATATAATATTTAATTGGCAGATAATTTTAATACAGCGCTGCGTCTGCGGGACTTCTTTCGTGAAATGGACTTTATGTAGAGATCGTAGTAATCGACCCCTGTTTACCAACCCCTAGGAGCCCCTACGACGACACACTGACCGAATTCCCTTTTAGAAAAATAAACTCCTATAGTTCTTATTTTAAATTCAATACGACAGTCGGTTATGTTAGTATTGTATCAAAATACCAGTAATGCCCTCTATAGTGTTATTTGAGAACTATTGCATGATTACTGAACTAATGTATGTATTGATCGTACTAGGATTCGTTCTTGAATAAAGTTACTATTCGTTCTCTCTGTCTCACAGAAAAACCGTGTTTGATTTATAGGTTATGGGCCCAGTCACCCAAAACTATTAAGTTTTATTAAAAGTTGTAGTTAATTCTCAATTAAAAGTAGTGAAACATAGTTAGCAAAGTGTTATCCAGTATTTGCAATAAAAGTTTGCAAGAATGACAACGAACTACCTAGTAAATGTTCCCAAGCTAAAAGGGCGGGAAAACTACCACGAGTGGACCTTCGCCGCGGAGAATTTTCTGATCCTGGAGGATAAGTTGCACTGCATCAACCCAGAAACCGGGAAAAAAGTAGAAGCCGCAGAAGACGCGAGGACCAAAGCAAAATTAATTATGACGATAGACAGTGCGTTATATGTACACATCAAAGACGTAAAGACTACGTTGGAGCTTTGGAACAAATTGAAGGCATTATTCGACGATTCAGGATTTACGCGAAGAATATCTCTATTTCGTAATTTGATATCGATTCGCCTAGAAAATTGTGTTTCCATGCAGTCGTATGTAACGCAAATAGTCGAAACAGGACAAAAGTTAAGTGGGACTGGATTTAATATAAGTGATGAATGGATCGGCAGTATATTATTAGCGGGGCTAACTGAAAAGTTTTGGCCTATGATAATGGCAATTGAGCATTCGGGCATACAAATCACAACAGACGCCATTAGAACGAAACTCTTGGATATGGTGGAAGCGGAAGTGAGCCAGAGCGGTCAATCCGAAAATGTTAGTGGTGCATTCGCAAGCAGTACGCAGAAAGGACAACATAAGAAAAATAATAAATCGTCTATGGCCAACGCGCAGAGATACCAATCGAACGAACGGAACGCAAACGTCAGTGGTAGCGCCAAAAGTCATGTCAAATGCTACCGGTGTAAACAACCCGGACATTACAAGAATCAGTGTCCAAATAATGATAATAACAATACGAATTCGAAAGAAATACAACGTAAACAAAGTAATGCGTTCAGTGCGGTGTTTCTTCATGGAAAATTCAACAAATATGACTGGTACATTGATTCAGGCGCGAGCGTGCATCTAACAGCGAATAAACAATGGATTGAGAATGCTACATATCACAAAATGCAGGATATATGTGTTGCTAACAGCGAGAGGTTGCAAGTAATATGTTCCGGAGATGTGACCATTTTAACTAAAACTGAAGAATGTGAATTTGAAATTCGAGTCAAGGATGTTTTATGCGCTCCAGGATTGACTACAAACCTATTGTCAGTGAGCCAGTTAATAAAGTCCGGTAATACAGTTCAGTTCACGACAAATGGCTGTAAAGTATACAACAGAAACAGTGAATTGGTGGCCACAGCTGTGTTGAATAATGGAGTGTACAAGTTGATAGTACCTGACAGTGTGGTGGCTAATTTGAGTGCATCAGGGATAACTTGGCATCGCCGATTGGGTCATGTAAATAGTAAGTACCTAAATAAAATGTCAAGTGCTGTGGAAGGTATGAACCTCCAAGAAAAAGTGGAGATTGACAAGATGTCATGCACAATTTGCTGTGAGGGTAAACAGTGTCGTTTACCGTTCACAAATGAAGGTTCAAGAAGCAAAGAGTTATTGCATTTAATTCACACCGACATATGTGGACCTATGGAGTATGAATCGCTAGCAGGTTCCAGGTACTTCATATTGTTTATAGATGACTTTAGTCGAATGATACATGTGTATTTCATTAAACACAAAAGTGAAGCACTCCGATGTTTTTCAGAGTTTAAAGCAAAAGTTGAGAAACAGACTAATGAGAAAATAAAAATATTGAGAAGCGATAATGGGCGTGAGTACTGTAACAAAGAATTTGACTCATTTCTCAAGAAAGAAGGTATCATTCACCAAAGAAGTAATCCATATACCCCAGAACAGAATGGCTTGTCTGAGCGGAATAACCGAACAATTGTGGAGAAGGCCAGATGCTTATTATTTGATGCAAATATGGGAAAACAGTTTTGGGCAGAGGCTACCAACACAGCTGTCTATTTACAAAATCGTACTGTTCTTCCTGCATTGAATGAAAAGACTCCTTATGAAGTCTGGACTGGACGCAAACCTGACATAAGTCACTTGCGAATATTTGGGAGCAAGGTCATGGTTCATGTGGCTAAAGAGAAGCGCCAGAAATGGGACAGAAAATCAGAGGAGCATGTACTGGTGGGTTATCCAGAAGACATTAAAGGTTACAGAGTATACAACCCTAGAACAAAAATTGTGACAACCAGCAGAGATGTTGTAGTCATAGAAGAAGAAAAGAATCTTGTTGATATACCAGTTATTGAAAACTCATGTTCAGTGGGGGACAGACCAAGTTCAGATGAAACAACTATGGATGAGGATACACTTCTTGAAACATCAGATAACTCAGATGTTACTTATGTTCCTAGTGAGTATGAGGATGCTCATGACTCACCTGAGCAGCGTGTCAGACCCAGCAGAATCAGAAATAAACCAGCAAGATATGGAATGTCAAATATGTGTATTCCAGAGCAAGTGTTTGATGATGCTAACGGACTGTGTCTGGAAGAAGCGCTACTAGGAGTAGAAAAGGAAATGTGGTTACAAGCAGTAAATGAAGAACTTAAATGTTTTGAGGAAAATCGTGCATGGGAGCTAGTTGATATGCCAAAGAATCATGAAACTGTAGTGAAGTGTAAGTGGGTGTTGCGTAAAAAGATGAACAGTGATAATAGTGTTCGTTACCGTGCCCGTTTAGTAGCCAAGGGCTATATGCAGAAGCAAAATGTGGACTATACAGAGATTTTTTCGCCTGTGGTAAGGCATTCAACTTTGAGATTATTGTTTGCATTATCTGTAAAACTTGGTTTAAATGTTACACATCTTGATGTCACTACTGCATTCTTGAACGGGGATCTTGAGGAGACAATCTATATGGAAATACCAGAAGGCTTACCAAATTATCAAAATGACCATAGTAACAAAGTACTTAAGCTGAAAAAGGCAATTTATGGTCTAAAGCAATCCTCAAGAGCCTGGTACAAGAAAGTTGAAAAATGTCTTATTGAAAATGGTTATAAATGCTCAGAATATGAACCATGTTTGTTTACAAAAATGGATGGTAAAATTTGTGTTGTTGTGGCACTGTATGTAGATGATTTTCTGATTTTTTCAAACAATGACACTGAAACTAATAAAATAAAAAAGGTGTTAGGTTCTGAATTTAAGTTAAAAGACTTAGGGCTTGTAAGACAATATCTTGGCATGAGAATAAATTTAGATAGAGATAAAAAAATTATTACTATTGATCAACAACAGTATATTGAACAATTAGTTTCTAGATTTCAGATGTCTGATTGTAAAACGCAAAGTACTCCAATTGAGCCTAAATTGAATTTAGATAAGTCATCTGATAAATGTTTACCTGATGTTCCTTACCAAAAACTAATTGGAAGTTTAATGTACCTGGCAGTGTTAACAAGACCAGATATTGCTTACTCTGTGAGTTATCTAAGCCAATTCAATAGTTGTTATAGTCATATACATTGGAAACATGCAAAACGTATATTGAGATATTTGCAATGTACTAAGAATTATTGTTTAAAATTTAGTAAAGATCATAGTGATCTACAAGGTTTTGTGGATAGTGATTGGGCAAGTGATGCCTTAGACAGAAAATCCTATACTGGTTTTTGCTTTATGCTATCAGGGTCAGCTATTTCTTGGCAAAGTAGAAAGCAGAAAACAGTATCGTTGTCAAGTACAGAAGCAGAATACACTGCTCTGTCAGAAGCTTCTAGAGAAGCTGTGTACTTGCGAAATTTAATGCATGAAATTACTGATACATTTTATGTAATTGATTTGTATTGTGATAACCAAAGTGCTTTGAAGTTAGCTTTAAGTAATCAGAGTCACAATAGGTCAAAACATATAGATGTACGTTGCCATTACATTCGAGATATTGTAAAGTACAATTTTGTTAAAATTAAGTATATTCCTAGTGAGGACATGCCTGCTGATGTTCTTACTAAAGGTCTATGTCATGTAAAGCATTACAAGTTTATTAATTTGCTTGGCATTGTGTCTATGTAATGTTATGTGTGTATGTATGTTATTTTGGTAAGTGGGGGTGTTAGTATTGTATCAAAATACCAGTAATGCCCTCTATAGTGTTATTTGAGAACTATTGCATGATTACTGAACTAATGTATGTATTGATCGTACTAGGATTCGTTCTTGAATAAAGTTACTATTCGTTCTCTCTGTCTCACAGAAAAACCGTGTTTGATTTATAGGTTATATTTCAATGTCAATGTCAAGTCCAGGTTGAAACTCTGAAGCCAGATTATGCCCCACGTTTTGCGAAACGCCCGTCATTTTCAGCATATCTGAGTTATGTAATGGTTTATTCCGGATTTTCTTTATCTGTTTGAGACGAATTTCTCGTATTATCTTAGTGAAACACGTGGCATAAGCACGTGCTTTTTATTTTGTTGTTGATTGTTTTGTTAAGATATTGGAATCTTTTGTATTAGGGGTGGATAAAGGGTTCTTTTTGTATGATAGTGGAGTTGCGTGTGGCTGTCGGCTTACCAATTGATGCCGACATAGAATAGTCACCTAATGGTTTTAGTTACTCGTAGTGAAAATAATGTCCTAATGTAATGAGTACTACTACATAATAGAATTGTATATATTATATTGCTTTCAAAATGGTAGGTATTCACAATAAAATTGTTTATGTGCCTAAGTACATAAACACGAAACCAAAAAAAATATTTTACCTCGAATGACAGGTCCGGAGTTATATTTCTTGCGAAGTTGCGGACCGAAGGACCAATATTTAACATAACATCACGCTTGTAATCCCGGAAGGGTTTGGCAAAGACGTGCTTCATAAGCTACACTCACATTTCGTCAGTTATGTTAAGCCCCATGCAATAGGAGCGAGCCCATTGCTGTAGCCAACATGCTGCCGACGATTCTTCAAATCATATGACAAAGGTGTTTGGCTATCTCTTTACCAATATTTATTATAATCAGTCCATAATGTTCTTATTTTTGGGATACAGTCCGTCCGTGTAAGAAAAAGTGAGCCATAATTCACCACGATGGCCAAGTGCGGGTGGTTTTTTTTAGGAATGTATACAAAATGTAGGTACCTACGTGTACGATAACCGACACCCGTTTTGCACACCACTTCTGACCGCAGTCGTCCTGTTACATCCTGCTACAGTTATGGTTGCCGCTGACCACGATTGTGTGCAAAATACATAAATAAACAAAAACACGTCACACTATCATATCAAAGGCTATAACCGAAATCTATTATAATGTAAGTATTTCGATAATGATATAATCGTTATAATCTGATAAAGGCAAGGAAATACCCCGGCAAATTCTTTATCCTGCAATCATGAAGTAGTTTGCAAACATATTAATTATAAACAAATATTTCTGTTTATGGAAAAAAAATAAGAATAATAGCCGTACATTTAGTTATGTTCCTGTAAGGTCTTTCTAAAACCCACTCAATTTACATAAATAAAAAGTTAATACCTATTTCTCTGGGTTAAAATAAAATCAATTGAAAACAAGGATTTCATTAATTAATACAGTTTATTTTTAAATGCCTTTTTTGGTAAACAAATACGCTACAAATACGACCTACAACAAAAGTCTAAATATTTTGGTTTTTTGCAAAAAAAAACTTCAACTTCACAATTCCAAAGTCATTCATTTTATCAAAGCCGGAATGTCATTCACCATATTTTTTTATAAGCATGATACGTATTGGCGTTAATATTGATAAGAATAAAGTAAAGGTATTTATAGACAATACTTAGATCGAAACTTAATAATTTTAGATTTTGAACACAATAAAACCATTCGTGGACTAAAAAAAATTAACGATAAAAACTTTGTTTAAACAAAAGGTTAATTTGTTAACTGATAACATTATCCACTAAAGTTGACACCAAGTCATCTTTTACTTTGTTGCGAGTTGATACGCTTTGCTGTTATTTAACAACAACCAGATTAACTACTATTAATTACTATGGCTTCACAAATATTTGGTCTACCTTTAATAACGTTCTTTCCTCTCTTCATAATAGTCTTTACCAATAGGATAGTTAACTAAAAAAATCTAATTAGGCCGTCAGATAGATTTCCAAAAAATATTGGACACGTATTTTTTCTTTTTTCACGTAAACAAACAATGAAGACGATACAGTGCTTTGAAAACTCGTGTGATGTCATATTCTAAGACATTAGTATGACATTTTTTATCGGTGAGTGACGTCACGACCCCCTGCTCAAATCTTTGAAGCGTTTTATCTTCGTCAATTTTTATTGATTTGATAAAACAAAAAATACGTAGGTACGAGTATTCAATATTTTTCGATAATCTAACAAACGGACTAATTAGAAACATATTTTTTTAGTCAGTAAACATCCCTATTATGTTGGGGTCGGCTTCCACTCTTCCCAGATGCACAGATACAGCTGCATACTAGTATTATATGTTTTCCATTAGGAATTTCTCAGTAGCAGTAACGGAGTTTGAACTTGTGGCCGATTAATGGCAATTGACCCACCACCTTATTACATGCTGGCGAAATGTATTGGGTCTACTTTTAGGTAATCCTCTGCCTAAACTATTCGGGTTACGAGCGTCTTGTTATGTTAAGTTATTCAAATACCTTTTGAACTGTTAAATATTACTTACTTGCTTGTCATCATCGCGTCAGTATACAGGTCATCAATTAATTTCACATTATTTACAGCAATCGAATTGTGTCATGACACAACACACATTACGATTTATGGAAAATTATTATTTCCCTATCACTATAGCGTAAAGAACTTTATCGTTGGAACAATAGAGTTTGAAATACATTGTGTGGTTGGTGTGAATTCGCAATGATGTTGTCGTCATGTAAACTAATTGACGTAATTGATACCTACTTTTATATTGTTTTCGATCACGTAAAATTTAAATAGTAAATACAACCATTTACACAAAACTTGGGTCTACTTATGTAGGCCTAAACTATGTTACGAGTATATTTAGCAAATATAAATAATAATAATAATAAAAATATGTTTATTTCTCACCACAAGCCAAAAAATACAAACAATATATATATGTCGTAGGATAATTTGATACTTCGAATCTTCGCGGAAATCCTAGGAAATCCTAGGGGTTTTGCGAAAACGCGGATAATTAGACATAGGCGAAAAATGTTTGCCTCCCACCAGATACTTCCAGATACTTAATTAGTTGCCATCTGTGGTGAATGTACAAAAATGTAGGTACTTGTATAAAATATTTTCCTTTACAAAATGTATTTGGAGCGCAGGTCTTAAAACTGCAAATGTAAGTTTGTTTCATTCTTACAATAAAAATCATCGTTCGGAGACAGGTAGGCAGGGTGGTTAATCAGTTTTTTATTCACTATGTATGACATTCAATTTCAATTTTTATATCTAGTATGACATTTAATTTCCATGCTTTAATAAGCATGGAAATTTCCATTTGAATTGAATTGAATTTGAAATTGAATGTCACAACACAATAATTTGTGACATTCAATTTCAGATATTTATGCCTGTTATTACTTATTATTAAGTTGGCATGATATTGATTTAAAATGTTTTCTTATGGTAAATTAAAAACTGTAAAACTAAGTAATATTTGTACACCCGATAAGGGTACTATGGGAAACTATAAGGGTTCCATGTTGACTACGGAACCCAAAAAATGAAGCAGCAAATGATAAAAAATAAATTAAAATACAAGATTGAAGTTTTAATAACAGGAAAGTAAATACTCTAAAGTTTTTACCATAAAGTTCACTGTCACGACCCATACTTTTCTTAAAGGCCGACATAGTTTTTTTATTTACGAAGTCAATCGTAATTTGTAGGCTATGGCATACAATATTATCCCATTAAGCCTTATTGGAGGCATTTAAATTTACTCTTTATTGCCACTTGTACTGAAAAGGCATTTACTCATTTTGTTTTATGAGCAGCGTCTTTAAACAAACACTTCCTGGATTTTAGATTTCTTCTTAAACCCCATTTAATACAGTTTCTTTACAATCTGAAGTATAGAAAATCCTTATCTATTGTGCATTCCTTTGATGAACAACGTAAAATGCTAGACGGGCTTTCACACGAAAAGCTCCAGACCACCGTAATATCACTACATATTCTTGTAAAATAATATATGGGCATTAGTAAAATTAAATTAATCTATTCATACAGTACCTACATCTGAAATTCAAAATAATACCTAATATCACGCATCATATTACGCAAAATAAATCTGGACCTAAAATTGACCCCTGGAGCACCCCCCTGTGCAAAACATTCTTCACACGTTTCTTAACCGTGATTTGCTACATTATGTAGTCGAATTTGACTCCTTGTACGTAAAAGTAGTGACTCATCTAACTAGCAACCAGCCCCTAGCAACCAAAGTCAATGGCACTAAGTTTATGCAATCTTATAGTAAACAAACGATTAGGACGCATCGCCCGATATTAACTTATTTTTATAACTATGTTATTGTTTCAAGATTATAAAAGTGCATGCTTTTGTGAGAGTACCTTTGTTCGTTAAAAATTCTATGCTGTAATGCAGCCCAATATGATCTCCAAAATAACTTGCGTCAAATAAATAATATATTTATTAAATCACACCGTTGAATGACTTGACTGCCTCGTTGGTCTAATGGTCGCGACTGCTGAGCATGAGTTCCTGGGTTCGATTCCCCGGTCGAACAAAATGTTTTAAGGTTTTTCCAACAAGAATTCTTCAGTAGCATTTTGAATTTGTGCCCGAATGATAGCAATAGGCTCGCCCCCACATGGGACTTAAACATAACTGGCAAAATGTGAGTGTACTATCAGTAACACCTCTGCCTAACCTTTCAGGGATTACAGGCGTGATGTTATGTTATGTAAACAACACCGTTTTGTCCTTGACATTAAATATAAAAGGGATATCTTCCACTTGAATCGATGCAAACAAGATCTTGGACATGACAAGGCACAATTTAAAAGGCTTACACGAGCAACTAAGTAAATCCTTTTCCTTCAATTTATGAGCCAGAAATGATCACCACTTACTCAGATTCCAATGAATATTAAATTCTGTTCCGTGAAAACTGCACTATATTTTATGGTCTTTTGAGATATAATAAAATTCAAAGTTACGTTTTGTTTTTGTTGCAAAATGGGTCTGCTCTTGACGTTGATTACGCCTGAGAGAAAGCGATGGATGAGATCTACGATGGAAAAAGTGTGTCCATAAGATGCCTGTTCACTTGCTTTATATCTGGGAGAGAACACAGATACAGATAGAAAGTTTCACACTTATATGACGAAACTAGCGGCTGACGGCTTCACCCGCGTGGATGTCGGTCAAATTATATACTAAAACCTTCCTCTTGGATCACTCTATCTTTTAAAGAAAACCGCTTCAAAATCCGTTGCGCAGTTTTAAAGATTTAAGCATACATAGGGACGGACAGACAGCGACAGCGACTTTGTTTTATACTATGTAGTGATAGTGATAGTGAAGTGATGAAGTGAAAATATGAATCAAAAAACTACATCACCACGGAATAAGGAAGCGCTGGCTTTTGACATCGAAGACTAACAACAAATGGATATAATTATAGATTTATCAATATTTGTAACTGCGTGAAAACGTCTACGTGAGTTAGATCTCGTATACCAAAGATGGCAAACTTATGGCACGCGTACTATTGGCATGCGACACACAATTCTGGTCACGGCAACGATTGAAGTACAACAACTTACCATACCATTTGTTTGCCACTTGCAGGCACAGATCAAAACTGTCTCAAAAATAATTCTTGCTCTTGCTTTTAGTTGCTTCTTTCATTGTTTCTTTCGTTCGCCCGCTATTACATGAGACCTAGACTATGATATATCATATCCTCTGTCTTTCAGTTCTTTTTGAAACGAGTGCATTAAGGTGGTAGGGTAGACCTTCTGTTAACACTTATTCATTATTCTACTTTCCATTTTCGTCCCTATCAACAGCAATGATAAAAAACGTCTTCCTTAACTGCAATATACGATCTCGACCAACAAAATAAAGGTAGTGGGTATTACCGCAAGATATTAAGCGGTCTATTTATAAAATGTCTGTAGGCAGCGCGGCCCGCTCACGGATGTGGACCGTCCTTGATGCAGGGCCGGCCGCCGAAGCCGAACTACTCCGATAAGGTGTATGTAATAGACACAGATTGCTAAACAAAATACTTGACACCCTTGCTATACATTCACGCACATACATGAAACACACCTTTGCTTGGAATTTGGAGCGGACTTTGCCAGTCCCTTTGCTTCCCAGTTGAATTCTTTGTAAATGATCGTTTTATTTCACTAGATGACTAACTGTGGGGCTCATGGCTGAATAATAACAATTCCACGGGGCAATTTTCAAGGTCAAGCAATACTTGTCGAGGTCGGTCTATAAATGGGTGACCTTACATCACATATCGAGATCTTCGCTATCATTCACAGGATTTTTGACAGTCGATAAGGTTATCCCCACATAGTTGGTGAAAGGTTTGGCAGATAGCAAATAAAGTGATCAAGTGTATTTGACAGCTGCATCCTGTCCACTGATGTCCTTTGTCCTTGTCCCTTGACAAGGACACCGTGTCGGATTTGCTCTATGGTCCTTACCATAGAGCAAATCCGACACGGTACTCATACTATTTAATAGATGCTAGTTCTAATTAGTTAGTATTATGATATGATGACCCAAATAACTTGGCAGTACAGAGATATCCTGATTTTAAACTCAAGTAAAAATATCGAGTGACCCAGAATTAATATAGCCTCGACGATCGTTACTGCTTGACTCAAGTTCGTCATTGATGTTAATGTGACCCTTCAACCACTTTCTTAACCAATTCGGTTGTCGGTCGGCCCGGCATTCAGCCGCGTAGTCCAACTGTCCAATCGTACACGTCGGTCATACTTATGTGTACTCACTTACGAATCCCAAGTAATTGGCCACATGGCAAACGGATACATGATTTTTTGTTTATCATATACATACGTAGTATACTTACCAATCAATTTAAACTTATATGGTGGTAAGCTTGTTAAACTTGCACTGGAATTGGTGCACGCAGTTTTTGAGTAAGGAGATTTTTTGTAGGTGTAAATTTATTGGTAGATAAAATTAGGTTTGTTGCATGCCGAACACCAACGTATTTGGGAAAGCAAGGATGGAGCTGATTTCGTAATAGACCTGTTGAATATGATATCGTTGAGTCTGACTTAAAGCCAAATGCGTAAATACCAAAAAGAAATAACATAATCGCAAAGATAAAAATCAAAAAAAATAATAGCCCACGTCTAGATTACACGATAGACCGCAGCAATTATGTATATAGCATATAAACTCTCAATTAACAAGACATAAACTTACAAAAATATTCAAACACTCCTTATTGAAAAACTATTTCGCACGTACAACGTACATGCAGCCGGACGAAATAGCGATGGAGGCAATAGATAATAATCACAATGATTTAGAGGAAGCTATAAATATTGAAATATAAATTGAAGCTCAGATTTTTCGAACAAAACCTGTTGTACAGTCTAATCAAGTTACGGCAACAAATTGAAGTGTTTCGACAATCGTACACCTTTCGTAATGAATGCATACGTTTGTTATTAAAAGTAATGATACTGCTGGAATTCTTGTTCAATTAATTGCGACAGAGTTTAAATAAATTGTGTAAATGTTCTGTTTGGTTGTTAGCTGTAGCGAATAAGCGTACAGGCAAACTATTAATTATTACGTGAAGGGTTTTTGCTGTATTATTGACAAAAATGAAAGGGAGTCATCTATCATGGCATGGACAAGTATTAAGACGGGATGAAACGCATGTGACCAATAAAGTGATGAATATTGATGTTGATAGACGGAGAGGAAGAAGAGTGCTAAAGAAGAGATCAATGGTTTGTGAGAGGAATAATATGAAAGTGAAAGGAGTAACAAGACCGTGTTGTCTGACAGGGAGAGTGGAAGAAGGAAACGTGTTGCACCGACAACAAATGGAAGAGGGACAGGAAGATGATGAATAATACTCCTAAAGCAGAATTTGAAACAACTGCTGATAATGTTTAAACCACTAATGTGCATAACTTTTACTTCTTGCAAAAACGCGTAGTAGAATTCCTCATTTCCATTTCACTTACAAGCCTTGTATTGGATACAAGCTGCTAGCTGTTGGCAGCTACAGGATCTATACAAACATCTAATCCTACAAGGATATAAATATTACTCTAAATTCTACAACATTGCATCGATATATCGGCGTATTGGGTGACGTCACCTATCAACCGGTCCTCTACTAAATCCGTATGAGCACAAAGACCCAATGACCTTGTGCTTTAGAAGGCGTCAGAAAGAAAGAACACCAAACGCTGTTCCAATTTGGGTGGACGGCGAAAAAAATGGGAATTCTGTTTAGGATAACTGACTTTAATGAGATCCGGGATACAAAATGTTGTGACTTGTAGGTCCGGGAATTAGACTATAATAGATTATGAGGTTTTATGTTGGTCCTAGTAGTTTGTAACTCGTCGTTATGATAGCCATAAAAGGTACACAACTTATCTGCATTTATAAGGTGTTTTGCTTGTACCGTTTTACCTTTAGATGTCAGTGTCATTACAAAGTCTTTTGATTTGGCTATTCCAAGACCTTCTCTAACCGGAGCATTATCAGCTCTTAACGTTACAATTGAACATTTAATTTTGTTCAAAAACAACTGAATCAGCACGCGTAGTATGGCGATTTTATCTCTATTCTACCAAGAATAGACAAAGCTTTTTCCATACAATTTGACATGAAATTTTGCGACAATCTGTTATTTTGTCGATTCTTCCGTCGACAAAACCCGTTTCTTCGGTGGTCATGCTAAGCCGGCTGAACTGTAACATTATAGGCCACCTCCGGAACATTAATTTATATTAAGTAAGTTAAGTTATTAGAACTCTTTCCTTTTCGGTCACATGTTTAAGAACTGAGTTTTCAAGCTTTACTGGTTTTACGGAATATTGTTCATCATTCAGATCTTCTCTAACAACATTAGTATCTAACCTTCTAAAATCTATATTGTTTATGTCAATGTATCAAACGAGTTTACAAAGTTTCCTTCCTGGTGACTTTTAAGCATAGCCTAGGAAATTAACTGAATTGATAAATTATTTGTCATCATCATCTCCATATTTATACACATGCTCTGATTTAATTTTGATTTTTACAAGCTTTTTGTGTTTAAAATTCAAAATTGAATTGTACACTGTCAACAACCATGGTATTACCCAATACCAACTAGGATATGGAACTCAGATAGGTAGTCGCTCTATGTAAAATACTGGTATTCAGCTGCATCTGGATAAACTGGAAGCCGACCCCAACATAGTTGGGAAAAGCCTAGGCAGATAATGGTTTATCACTCTGTATTGTTGCACCAAAATATTTAGTTTTTGAATTGTCCTTTTAGTTAAGTAGTCCGACGGCGCCTTTTTTCTCAAAAGTTTGAATTCGGCCTGTACTTAGTAATTCAAGTATTTTTTACAGTCTTTTTAAAAATAATTATCGCTGTCTATCATATTCTAAAAATATAACTGTTATCCTTACAAAAACCTGATTTCAAAGATAACTTATATAGATAAGTAGTAGCAATTAAGTTTTTATTGAGTGATTAATTTAAATTGCATTTGTGATGCATCGTGAATAAATAATTAATTTGTTATTTATGATGTTGTTATACATTTGACCATCTACCTAAAAACATGTACTTACCTAAGCAAAAAGTTAATATATTTTCCTGTCAACTTTAAGTCGTATTTTCAAAGCAACACAGTTTTTTTAAAGGTTTATGCGAACGCCTAGCTAGTTATCTGTTCCAATTTGATGTCTGGAGTTTCTTACGTAGGTATTTTGTTGAATTTTAGGCAGAACAGTAAAAAGGTTACTTTCTTCTAAATCGAGCACTGTCTACATAAATACGAAAAGGTTTTACAAAGTGAATGAAATAGATTCTGTCTTTGAACCTGTACGTACATATTTACTTATCTTGCTGACATCTAAAACCCTGGTTAGTAGGCATTCATAAAAATTTCATGATACATATATTGAGATGTAGGATTAAAATTGTAGCTCCTCATTTGTGGCGCAGGTGGCGCTGTAATACCCTTTATTAATAGGAGATACCTCAGGTCAGCAGTGGACGTAGACTAATTATGATGATTATGAAATATGTCAACAAGACACAGTATATTAAAGCCTACCTTTTACACTAAACACAACACACGTTCATCTTGATGTATAAATACAGCCGAACTTTATCGGCGTGACCTTAATAATCACAAAAATACAAGCACGCTCAATCTAATGTTGTGATTTAATAGTCACCTGCGTCTGCCGAAATGGCAAGCGTGTCATGAAGATCACGACGAGTTGCGTGTGTGATTGTCTTAGCAGGGTTGGCGATTTTGGATGGCGAATGGTTGCAATGCTTGTAAAAGGCTGCTAAGTTATAAGTTCTTACCAAAATATACCTAACACCACAATGTACACTTGGTTCGCAATAAATGTTTTGACTTTGACTTTAATGATTTCTATGTTTTTTTTATTAATGATTTAATGTTTATCAGCAATCTTAAAAACTCTAGCCGAAAAATGAATGTTGAGTCACAAATCACTAAGAAGCTACCCTGAAATTAAATTTCATACGAATTTAATTTACGAGTGCCCATGATCTTAGTCATCCTTTATTACATCTGATAAAAATTTACAGAGATTATTTGCCAACTTTACTTGACTAAAACTAGCCCAAAGCTTTACGCCTTGGAGTCTAAAAGTAATCTAGAGAGTTTTACTTTAATGTGTGGTTTATTTGCGTACAATAAATTATGTTGAAAAACATTTATTTAATTTACCTTCTTACATTGTATGTTAGTATGTATTATATATATTATTATATATAATTCAGTGGCAAGATTGGTATCTTGCCACTGAATTTTTTAGAAACAAGAATCAACTTAAATTCGATTAGTTTTCACAAGAAACTCCGTTTAGCTCGTACTTATGGCAACGGCAACCCTGCAAGTAAACGCACTGAATGAACGTAAATTATCAACACAACATATCTTGCCTTGACTCGACACTGACCCAGATTAATAGACAGTATACTTTCGATTTCGGTCGATAATCCCTCTCGTTTTGAAGTAACCGCACATTGAGACGTAAATCTGAAAAAAAATCTTTACTTACTGTTTCTGTTAAAAAGGAATATAGAAATTATGGTCGTTATTTTAGTAGGTGATTTTGTCAAGTTATAACGTTTTTGTAGATTTTTATAAAGATTCTAGGTTTAGATTCTCATGACGGAAAAGTATGATTGGGATTTTCTAATGTGAATGTCTGGCTAAATGGCAAAAGACTCCCCTTCGAAAGGGATTAAGCATAACTGGCAACATGCTAGTGTACTATAGAGTAAGACAATGAATTGTAATACAATATCAGCATTGTTTATTGTTCTTACACATTTATTATGGACGCTTTCAGCTCTCTGTCCTTAGCTATTGTGGACCAATCTTGCTTTTGGCCGCAAAATCGCCCCCATCGACTGCCATGACCTTCAAAAACGTCAAGTTATTGAAAAATATCAGTTAAAAAATAAACCTATTCTTAGTTCCACATATCTTTGGTAGATAATCCTGGTGGTGACCTTATCGATTATGATTGATAAACAAGATAATTGATAAAACTTTCTATTTAAATGATATCATTTTTCTACATAACTCGGGTTTTCCAACGCTGCAATTTGTATGTTTATGTCGTACTACAGTCAGAGTTAAACCCATTTATTTACTACGTTTAATTTTTTGATCTAATAAGTTAATAAAATAAAGAACATTTGGATTAATTTAGGGTCTAATGGGTGGGTGGTGCACTAGATTTCTTGGTCTAAGAAATCTAGTGCAGTCCAGGCATTTAATTTACTGCCATAATAGCTATATAAATATTCTACCTACATGGCACCTATGCAAATATTTTAAATGTATTATACTATATATCTTTCCCACGGCATAGCCTTGAACTATAGATTTATTAGAAAATTATAGACAATTTTTATTTTTTGATGAATGGTCATTGGTCATTAAGTTATTGAATAAAATATTTTCGAAAATGCAGCAATCAATTCTTATTAAAAGTCAAATCAAACATGTGAAATTAAATTGTAAAATAGTATGAATAACTAACTTTTTGTTACGCTAGCTAGTTCTTCATTACCTATAAGATCAGCTATCTGTCAGTAAAAGTTCCGGCAGAATCGGTCCAGCTGTTTCGGAGATAAGTCGGAACAAACAAACACATTTCAGGAAACAACCGAATTTTATCATAATGAAAAATGTTTAAACCGCAATACTTTTATCGATTCGTCAATATTGTGTACTAATTTGATTATACGTCAGTTCTCGGAATCTGGAATGTTTTTCCGGCGATAAAAATATTTCACTATGTCGCTTTTAATGAGAATTTGAATATTTAGCATGATTGGTATTTTATAAGTAAAATGCATTGCAAATACGGTTGCCACTATACATATGACATTTAGTTCGAGTCTGTACATTTGTGTGCTCAGATTTAATTTTTTATTGGAATCATTAAAACTAAACTAAAAAGGATTATATTTCTAGAATCTAATCTCGATACTTAATAATACCCTAATGGCTTCTACAGAGCTTTTTTAACATAATAATATTATTGAAAATCAGAGCCCTGGGAAAATTTTATTATTTTGATTAATTAGGGTTTCCCAACACGTTTCAAACAAAAGATTAATACGAGTATGTAAATTACAACAACATTACATTTTTAAGTGAGACAACCCCTTAATATTATTCCAGTGACTATTTCTCTATTGTTTTAAATATGAACTAACACTGCATATTATACAACAAAACTACTGCACCGATATTCATGTTGTTTTCACCAATTTATAGAGTAGTTCTCGAGGAAGGTCTAAGTACATACATAAATTGACGCGGGTGAAGCCGCGGGCATCAGCTAGTCTATAATAAATAGGAAAACAATGAAACGGAATTTCCGTGTTGCCTCTGACGTGATCTGCCAACTATTACCTATATTATGAAATTAATAATTATTATCCTGTAGATAATAATTATGGAATAATACAACACGTAATAATAATATTTATGTTTCAGTTATTATTGTGTCCTATTGCGGTTGGGATGAATGTTGGAAAAGTTAACTTTTATTAAGGAAAAAGTCGATAGAGATTTTGCAGATAATAAATTATATTGTAACTACGTAGGTGGTAATTATATCTGCGTCACATTTCTAATAATTATAATTAAGTCGTTGTGGCTAGTTGTGGAAATTATAATTTTATCCAGGAAAGTTCGTGAGATGCTAGATGAGGATTTCTGATAAAAAATGTAGGTATTACCTACATTTATCATAGAAATAACAATACATTATTGTTAGGTTTCCTTAATCAAGAAACCAGGCTAATGAAAGCTGAAATATCAAAATGTAGTACTACTATAGCAGTCAATGTCAAACATAACATCACGCCTGTATCCCCGAAGGGTTAGGCAGAGGTGTACCTATCTAATATTACACCTACATTTAATCAGTCTTGTTTTATAAACCCCAACTCCCACGTAATAGGTTGCGAGCCTATTGCCTCAACCGGGGACAAGTATAGACTCCATGGCTGCTGAAAAATCGTTGTGTTTTGTGAGAAATTCCTGATGATAAAACCCAAGAGAACTAACACCAGGAATCAATCCTAAGACCTTATACTCAACAGTCCCGCTTGCGACCATTCGACAAACCATGCAATCGTTCTATAATACCTACTATAGCAGTCACAATATTTATTTAATTTCAACCATTTACTGGCAGTTTTGAACTCCATGGAAAGTGACTTCAAACATGAAGTTATTCAAAGCAACCATACATACAAGTGGCGCTAAAACTTTGATTAATGCACCTTAACGATGTCGCAACAACATCACATTTGTAAATACATCAAGTACTTAACACCTATTGGAATATCGTTACAAGAATTAACCTTTATATCAGCCTTGTGCTCTGTGAGTATGACATAAAAATATTATTTAAAGGCAAGTACTTGGACACACCTTAAAGCATACTTGATACTGTGATAACGTCACTAATAGTATGCAATGTGCTTGACGCTTTAAAGTCTTCAGTCAAGTATTCAAATTGTGGGTTCTGTTTATAAGTTAATTGACATTTTGTGCAACTTTTTTTTTATTACGTTGGAGGCATTGGACTGACAAGTGAAGATCAATTTAACTGATGATATAAGAACCCGTTTCAAGAACTAGTCAGTTAAAGTGAAGTTCAAGCCCACTTTAGTTTGATACGATATCTTCTCAGAGTAGTCGCATGAATCAATATACTGAAATAAATATCATGCATCATTAACACAAAACAATAATATTGTTCAGGTTTCTACACTACTAGAAGTAGTGTCCACTAAACTTGTGGTATACTTCATCGAAGTTGAATTTCAAAGAAGAGAATTTTCAACCTCACTTGGAGGGAAAGTGCTCTAAATACTGGCGATAGCAAATTTTTCTCAAAGGAAAAATTCCTCTATTTAAAAAAAGAAACAAATTTAATCTGCGTTCAGCAATTTTTACACTCCGAAATCGAACCAGCTAATACCGAAAAAAAAACACTACTTTTATGACACCGACCGATAGAACGAAGAATAAGGATCAAATCCAACATCACCTGTACATTATGTCATTTCCACTTTTGACCCCAAAAGAAAACCTGTCCAAACACGTTTGTGACAAAAAGATAATAATTAAAATAAAGATGTCACCTATATGGCAATTCACATTCATAGATAAAGTTTTATCGTATTTTATCTTCTTTTTATCATTTATCTTGATTTGCTCGATGACCAGACATCCTGAGTGAATATAAATAATTAATTTTCACGTGTGCTTATCAAAATTATCACGTTATCAACATTCCGAAGCTTCACGAAAATACTCGAAACGTTACGAAGTGATTGTTCAAATAACAGGAACATCTTATAGATTAGTGTTTTACTTTTCATTGTGTGCTGTACGAAAATAACTTACATACTTTGAAACACATACGTTCTTACATATTTTCTTTTGATGCCTTTACGAAATACCTTTAACAAGAATGTCAAATTCGTTCTGTTACTAGATATGTAAAAACGACTCAATAGGTATCAGCTAAAATATGCATTTCTTGTGAATTTAAACTTTTTCCAACAAAGTCATAACTGAAAGGAGATTCTGTATTCGTGCGTCTTTACGATTTTTTTTTGGAGGGTGGGAAATCATCAAATGACTCCTCCCGCTCTGAGCGACGCGCTAGGGTGTGTCAGACTTCTACTGACTAAAAACCAACCATGTTCGTTAATAGCATATATAATAATATTTATTATATTTTAGTATTTAAGCCTTGTTTTAACCTGTAATATGTTACTGTTTGTTTTTCCTTAATAAATAAATAGCCCTCTGTGTCCGGGGCCGCAGTATCTCTTTCGAACAACCCGCAGCCCCGGGTATATGTTACGACATAAGATGGGTTTGAAAATAAACGTAAGATTAGCACACATCATCATCATCATCCATAGCCCACTGCATAACCCACTGCTGGGTATACCTATAAAACCTCTCTTTGCTTGTGCCAAGCTCCACATTCTTATGCCAGCCTCGTCCAGGATATTCTCGCGATGGCAACAATTTCGTATACCCATCTCGCATCTCGGACGACCAATATTACTGACTGACATACATATTTATATTGACCGACTGACATATATATAATACATACCTAGTTTTCGATTTGATTACATAATGTATAATTATCGTTTCAACACATGATTCAAAACAGAAATAATTTGATATACTAAAGTCCAGGACCAAGCGAATTTAAGGGTGAGGCCAAACGAGCGTAATTTTGTGAGTCGTGAGTCCCAGAATTTCGGTCGCAGAAATTCTGCTGTACTAGGCTTCATAAAAAGTCCTTTGCTTCACACGGCGACGCAAAATGAGTTCTTCTGCGCTCGTCTGGATCCCAATAGATTTTCTGCCGGGCAGAATTTCTGCGACTTACCCTAGACTCGAAACAATAAAAGTCTTTGAAAAGAAAATTTAACAACAGACAGACTGATCTAAGTATTACTTGTATCAACTTGTCTAATATAAAACCATTGTAACTTTTCCGAGACGCACCTAGTATGAATATGTGGGAGTGAACGTGTGTTGTGTGTGATTGTATATGTGTTGTGTGTGTGTGTGTTTGAGTGTGTCAGTCCGCGCGTACCGACGATAAGGTCAGGGTCACAAGAATTGGTCTTTCATTATTATCTTTCGTTAGAATGACACTGGTTTTTGTTATACTTTTTAGACTGGTTTAATTTTATCTGTTTCACGCTATCTTGGTTTCAAATCGTTTTCTATTTGTTGTATTGTCTGTTTTGCCGTTTTTTATTTAAATGCATATTTTTCTTTTATTTTTAGTAGAAAATATGCGGTTTTCTAGTTTGCTTTTTTTGCAATTAATGCTTGGTGATTGTAGTCGTTTATGTTAATGGATTGTTTTGTAATGAATAGAAAACGATTTAAAAGTAAAAAAAAACGTAATCAAATTTTCATAAGAGTGAGAATTAAACAAAAAAACTGATAAAAAAAAATTCATTATTAATGTTCTATTTGCCCTTACAAACGTTGGAAATAAGACATTTGATAGTCACACAATTCGATACCTTAACAAGTCCTCAACATCATTAATTGGTCCCTTTAATAAACTGACGTGGGAGTCCATAACCAAATATTGAACCTAAACACAATCAGATAACGTTAAAATGAGTTTTCACCGAAATCCACCCATTGTGTTAACACCACAATACGGACTCAACAAAAGACTTGCGTCAACAAATATATTTACCAACCAGCTTACTTTAATTGAATATTCAAAAAACCCAGCGAGAGACCAGACATGAAAACCTCAAAAATAAAAAGGCCTATTTTGCCACTTGTTTTTGCCCCTCGCCTACATTATTCCGACCTCGTAATATATTAAATTTACTTTGTTTTTCAATATTCTCATCACTCATTTTTAATGTTAATTTATAATAATTTGTTTGACAACCTTATAGCGGTCCTGTAACTTATAAAACATCCAATCTATATTCAGAGGGTGGTTTTAAGTGCTACGCCATTCCTCTACGCCTGGTGCCGCCTACGCTCGTAGCGGGCCCCGCTACGCCTACGCAAATCGTAGCGCTACGAGCGTTTGTTTGTTCTGACGTCATAGTAACCACTACTAACATTGAAGCCCTACTACGTAAACAAATTACACTCATTTATCTAGTTTCTCATACAAGTGCATAAGTGTAAAAATAACACCGCTTAAAACACTTAACGGAGCGCTAAGGTCGTTTGGATACTATTTAGTTCTTTGTTCGAAATTTATTAAATCGTAGAGTAGAATATGTTATAATATACAAAACGATAAAACAAACCGCGCGTATTCGGGAGGCACAAATATTTTTAATCAAACGGCTAGGTGTCATGTCATTAGTGAGTGAGGCAGACTGACGTGCGTGTCAGTAAGAGTGAGTGAGACAAGAAGTGTAGCTAGCAACAAGTCGCGGCGCGAGACGTGAGGTGGAGGGGGGTGCGTTATCGCGTCCGTGACGTCACGACCCTTTCACTGTCCGAAGTTGTATTCTGGCGGCGGAGACTTCAGTCCGCGCGGCTCGGTCACAGCGTGAGCACGTCTCGCGCCCAGTGTTCCTAAACTTTACCGACTCACGCGTCACTCGCTAGAAGAATACGTAAAATATTTCGAAGCCAACTTTTGTCAGGAAAATAGTTCACACGAAAACGGCCCGTACGGTCCTCCGTGTGTTTGCTCCTGTTGACTTCGGAACTGCCTGACTGACACCAGCACCAACATGGGCGTCATCAAAGTGAGCCCGGACGCCGTGGCGCTGTACTCCGCCTGTGACATGCTCGACGACATGAGGGTAAGTGTTACGAGAGAAAATCATGTGATGTCCAAAAGCGATGGCGTCGTTCCAACCGTCTAGTTCCGTATTAGTGAAAAAAGTATTGTGAATCGATGCGTGGGCGCAGACATTTGTCTCGTCGTGTTATTGTTGCGCGACGTTTCGCGTAATTGTAAATGTTATGCGCTTTTACGCGAAGGTATTCGTCGCCTTAATGCAGATCGCGAGCGTTTTCTAGTCGCGGTGTCGCGGTGAAAACTCGTGCTGCTCGGTCAGCGGAAGCGGGTGCCCTTATCAGTAGTTTGTGACATGCTTGCTATAACTAGAATTGCTACGTGAGAACATTCACACAGTTCTTTAAGCCTACGATTTCGTACGGAAAACGTGAAGTTGTAACGATAGAAATTCTTTCATATACCCACCTTGTTTATTCAATAAAGGATGTGGACGGGAAATACTAAACAACTGTATCCGGTTAGGCTGGAAGTCAACCCCAACATAGTTGAGAATAGGATAGGCAGACGGCAGATTTTTTTGTTTAATAAAATAACTTTTTGTTGTAACAATAGCGATACTTAAATTTAAAAGTTGTATGTAATGGTTCACATTGATAGTTCCCCTGTACGTATAACAAATGATTCATGGTAATAAAACCGCTGGAGCTTGTATAGACTACACGGAGATCTGAAAATTGACACAATGATGCAATGTCGTTAAAAATGATTTTGATTATATTAGTTTGGACGAGGCATGCAACGATAACGTAATCTAACGATAGAAAATGCGTGAAAATTATACGATATGTATAATGTGAAGAAATAAAAATGCGTTGTGGAGGTAAATAGGCAGTCACTCCATAGGAAATAAGGTTGCTGGGCTAGTATTCAGCTGTATCCGGTTAGACTGGATGGATAAATAAAAAATATAAAATTAAAGTGTAATTTGATGTAGAAGAGTGCAATAGAATAGAAGATAGCATCGTCCATAGTAACAATGTTACAATATGCGTAAATCGTAGGAATCCGTGTCTAGCCGAGTGTGTTGTCTTACACGCAATGTTAGCAACGCTGCACGCTCAATGCGCATGCACGAAGATTCCAACCAGTTAATTTTCTTTAAAGTTTCAACAACTCAGATTTATTGCAATTTCATGGTCAAAATGAGAACGTATTTAGAAATATCGTTACTAATAAAAATATTGAAACGTAACGTTCGCTCATTAAAGATATTTATCATAACAATAGGTACGGACTCCAAATTAATATCATTTACATAATATCGCAATAAAAATACACGGGTATCGAAAGATAAAATTTGTTTTTGTGTTCGTCCAAACATATTGATATTGGTGGAGCGTTCGAGCTGGCTTAGTTACCTATATTCACGTTTTTTTGCGTTTCCAGATTTTTTTTACGTCTGTTGCCTAACTTGATCTACTAGATTTGACTAGTTTTGTTTGTTTTTTTTTTTACGTTCTAATGGCAGACCTTCAAAATCAATTTCGTTTTATGTGATCTGGAATTTAGTTTGTTAATTATTATTCACACTTATTTAATTTTTAGTGTGACAAAAAGTGATTAGATTGAATTCTGCGAATTCTTCAAACTGGCTTCTTATCGAATGAATTTAATTTTTACGGTCCTACGATTTCATACTACACGGTTCTTAAACATTCAATACTCAGAAATATACGTACTTTTTCTTTGTCTTTGCTAGTTGGAGTTCGATTTCTTTCCAATGATTGCTCGTTATAGTTTCGAATAAAATTACTAGTAGTTATTTTTTCATGTTGGTATTTTGCATTGCCACTCATGCAAATCTTCGTTGAATGGAGAAATATTAACATGTGAACATTACACGTGAGTGCGTGGGATTAGTTTCAATGTCGTTTTATTTGAAACAGATCTTTTTAAATATCACATTAGCATTATTCTTATTTCTTTGTCTTATTCTAACAACATTTTGTCTTGAACTATTATCATAATCGATTTGGCCATCTTTTCTATTTGAAACTTTACGTTTTTTGTCTTCGTTAGTAACAGGATCTAAATTAAGTCGTAAATTTTCCAATTTACTAAATTCAGATTAAGTAATTGCCTACCTAAATGCACCATTACTAAGTTTATTAGTATGTAGGTACTACAAACGGATGCATCCAATTAGATGAAGCTAAAAACGCAAGTCCAACGGAATTTGCATCAGCTGTTTAGAAACGTACCGTAGACATTACACAAAATATTTCTAAAACACTCAATAAAAACGTCAGTCTACCTACATGATTTGAATATAAATTGTTTTAATAATTGTGACAGCAGTGGTGATAATTGTGACATTACTTTCATTGATGATGGTTTTGTTGAATGCCAGGAAACTGTCTCGCGTATTACAATTGAAGTCATTACAGATGATCCTACAACGCTAGTTGATTATACTGAAATTAAAGCGTTGGTTTTGTGACGAATTCAGTGAATTTTTTACCCGTAACTATTAGTTAAACAAAAAATCGTATGTTTGAAATAATAATCAATTTTAAATATTTTATTTAATTCAATCTCAGAAATAATGATCAATTTAGAAGCAGTAATTTTTTCTGCTATTTTTTTTGCGATTATGAGCTGTACAATAATCTTATTACTGGTTTACTTCGATTACAATCTTTTTATTTTTAATATTTACTTGTTCTCAATGATTTCGTACAACGCTTGAGTATTCAACGTAACCCCTAGCCTCATTTTTCCTAATCGGGTCAGCCGTTCACATTGTACTGAAATATTTACATACGTATAAGCTTGTAGCTCAGACAGTATTATAGTCCTTTCAGTTGAGCCACATATGGCTGTCGTTATATTATTATGTAGGTGGAGTAATGGTGCGTGTTCCGGTACTATTCGTTTTGGATACAGGGCAATATCGTTTATTACCTTCGTTCTTATTTGATGAACCCGTTTTCTTGGTTCTTTTTCTTTTTTACAAATCAGAACACTGAAGATAGGATCTTTTAAACTAGGTACATGCATTTTTACCCAGACTTTGAAGCGGGTTTGTTTTGTATCTCCTTTATCCTAAAGTTGATTGGTACAATATTCCTCAAGCATTGAGTCTGGCTTGGTATAGTATTTTTTAAGTAAGTTATTTTTAAAGTAAAAGGTAAATTGTTTATGAAGGTAGATTTTGGGTTTGTATGTTTTTTTTTTGGTAGTCTCAACAGGAAAACAACCCGAAAACCCAAAACCAAAACGTTTACAGACACGTTTTCATCTTCCAATCAAAATCACCAACAGAACATGATTTAGCTACATCGCACACAGCCGCTGCTCTACAGTCTCTCGTGAGCAAACCATCCTTGATATTAACAACTGAAGTATTTTCTATATTGCCCGCACTCGCGGATGCAGCTATAGAATGTGGGTCGCGATGAGTTTTGAAACAATTCAATGTCGCAGCGTTTATCGTGACCTCGTGTACGCTGCGCCTTGCTTCGTGCTTGTAAAAGTGCACGTTTTGGATTTGTTGTTTCTTTGATATGATTTTAATTGTGGTTTTGTAGAAAAAAAAACTCGAAACTCAAAGCTCTTTGTAGTGACAGGTAGAAACCATTAAACCAACAATAATTAGATTTATTTATGCCGAGAAGGTTATGATGTGATTTATTTCTCTATTGTTTTCTAGCATAACCGTAAAGATTTATGTTCAAGAATAGAAATTCCGTATTGCTCTCCTTCTTATAAAATTTAGATTGATTTGCTGAGACGAGAAGGCGACTAGGTTTTGGGAAGTTGTTAATTTTAGAAAGAAAAAGTTTTATTTGTCTCGCACAAAACATAACAAAAAATGTGGCCAAAGTAAGTAAACAACAAATAAAAATAAAACAAATGAAATTGGTCCCACAAGAAGCCGAAGACCCCATCACAGCTTGGTGTAACATTAAAAAAAAGTCACACTGCTGGCATTCTGACAGGTATTTAAAGGGGATTGATTCTGATCAACCTCAAAATAAATATTCAAATAAGAGAAGAAGAGTGGAGTGGAATGTAATAATATTAGTAGAGTTTACAGTATAACGATATAGTGTCCGCAACCCGTGACATATTTCTAGCAGTATGCAGTATGTCACTAATTGTCTACCTAATACCTACAAGCACAGTTTTATGTACAAAAGTAAAAGTTGTATTCAACCTTGACATAATATTTAGAAAAAAAAACCGGCCTTTATCTTATCTTAAAACATAAAATTATCTAGTTTTTACGCTAGTGTAAAGTGTCGGAGGAATCTTTGAAATGTAATAACGAAATTATCTAACCGTTTGACAAATCTTAAGATGCCTTATCACTTTTATCTTTTGTTATGCAACGAAGGTGTGACTTTACAGATGTGTTTCTAAACGCAGTTTACAAACTGCGTTTAGAAGTTGTCAATGTCATTATTGCTATCGTATATTGATACTGACAGCACTTGAACTTGGTTTCGAGCTACTAAGCGAAATTGGTTGGTGGTATTGGCTCTTATAGATATAATTATGTGAGTTTTGGCCTTTTGGAATAATTTGAATTGATTAAAGTAGGTATACTTAGTTACAATGTATGGTACCTAAGGCTATATAATTTAAAGGTGTCTAGTTTAATATCATACTTACAAATTGATACCTTAGATGTTATGTATCTGGGACAGATTGTATGCATGTTGATACATAATACATGACAGTTTTAAAGTGACACCTACTTGTATAATTGTGCGTACATACTAGAACCTACATACATATTTAATATAGGTATCTATATAGATACACACATTCCATAGCTGTTTGATTGGTAAGGTGATTGATTAAGGACGAATTTTGCCTGAATGAATGATTTCAATGTAACTGCCAACATTTAAACTGCGTTCAAGAACTGTCAGCATCACCATTGCTATAAAATGTTGACACGTGTAACTCTAGTTTAAAAGGACTGATCAGATTCAGTGTCTTCGGTGCAATCGGCTTTAAATGAAAGTTGCACTTATCTTGAAAAGAAAGATAAGTACTTAGATATTAATCATTTATGTATTTTAATGGAACATCCGATCATTATTGTATTTACTTATAGTTGAGTCACCATTACAATATTCTACTTTTACTCAAAATCATGACTCAAAATATTCTAAAATAAGAGTCACTCAACCAGTTCATTTAATAATTCACTCATTACGTCTTATTACAGCTAGTCTAACAGAAATTCATTGTAAACTAGAAACTCTAAACTTCGTCTAGTTCCCAAAGTAGAAAGGAAATTAAATTAAATCATTAAGAGGAAAGTTTCAAACAGTTTCTCAGGTAGAAATTAGCCATTTATCCATTGTTGAAATTCCTAGTTTTAGTAAGTTCCTAGCAATGAAGATAGGAATTGTTCTATTTATTATCATCTTAATTAATTAAAGCAAAAGTAATTATTCTTTTTCGGTTCACAAGTGATGAATAGAGCCCCGCAAATATTCATTGTGCCATTTATTTCATTATCACTGCTGTCAAAAAAAAGGAAAGTTTGTCGAAGAAAAAATAAGTAATTCAAATATCAGGGTGAAAAAGGACATCGGTGCACAAAAAGACGGTACATCATGAAAATGTTTATTTGGGGGTTCGAAATGATGTACTGAATCCATCCTATATCCATCATCCAACTCTCTTTCACAGAGAGTATCCCTGTGTCCCAGCAGTGGGCATGATTATAGGCTGAGTATGATAAGCTAGTTATTTATATTCAATTTAGAACAAAAATATTAACACAACGTTATACATCAGTGTTATTATTAACAATATAACCATATCAACAATATTATCGCCGCCCGATAATAAATTACTTTCACTTGATAATGGCGGTGAACTGGTTTGTATAAAATTCAAGGTTATTAACACAAAATGCGATGTTTTAATAAAATTCCACTTATCTTTGTTTGCACCTAAGCATACTAACATACCTCCATAGTATATATACGTATGTACATGAATACCTATTGTGACGCATTTGTTAACTTGTAGACTGAGATAAAAATAGTTTTAGAGCTTAAATAGATGATCGATATTGCCATCAGTGATTAAAAAAATTATTGCATCCGCCCTCGAGTTATTTGTTTTGTATCGATGTCAAACTTTCATCTACCTTTTCCGAACTATGTCGGCTGTTTTCCTAATCTCTAATCTTACGACCATGAAGTCTGTTGGCCAGTTAGCAATAAAAAAGGGCCATGATTGGGCTACTCATGATTAGTGTCCGTTCACACGACTCCAGCTCCCCCATACATCGCCACAAACCACCAAATCAGATATGGGAACTAATATCATTCATACGATAGAGAGGGAATACCTAGTGATCAGACCATACATGACATTATCAACACAACTTTCAAACTGCTTATAACAACGACCTCCAAGGTTGCGTTATAATTATAAATTCATATTGTGACATTTCATTGATTTCATTCATAAAGGAAAAATATGACATCTGATCGGGTCTTTATTACAATGTTGCATTAAAATGTAATTAAAATCAATATATGCAGCATGATGTGTGAGGTTTTTCCCGTATTGTGTTGAAAATTACTGTGTAATCACCGACCATTATAAGTAACATCCAATTGATTACTTTGATCAATAGGTAGGAATATGCTTACTTGAGTAGTTACTCGTGTTTTATTATTCTTGGGAAACTCATCATTGTGTGCAAATGCGCATAATATATGATATGGTACCTACTATTATAGTATCCTATTGCCATCTACGCTAATAATATTATGGAGAGGAAAGATTTATATATTTGTATATTTTTACGGAATAAAAGTCAGAAACTTATAGGCCGATTTAAAAAATTCTTTCTCCTTTAGAATTCTACATTATCCCTGTGTAACATAAATTAATTCAAGTTTAAAAATAAATATGTATCCACCCTGCGAAGCTGAAACGGGATGGGTTTCATGATGAAAAGTTAACTTATTTTCTACCAAAATTATAACAATCGAACATAATTATTCGGACTGTTTATTATTCAATAGCCTTCATTCAAGTTTTGAAATGTCACAGATTACAATCATTAAACCATTTCCCACCACAATAGACCACAGCATGACAAACGGCGGTCAGCACAGATAATAAATACAAAGTGACCGGTCAAACAGGACGGTGCGTGGGAATTAGTGGGAATTATCGAAGTGTTGTGTAATGCGGTGATCGACGGTACGTGGGCGCGGGCCTTTATGTTGCCATAGTGATGCTGTTTTGTTTATGGTGTTTTGGTTATCGTTGTTGTCATGTCCTTTTTTGTTGATTTGAAATAAATTTTTGATGCTTTTGTTAGGTATTCAACTTTTGACATTATTACTTTAATCATGTGTTAAAGAGTTAATGTCTGAAAACCGAGTATTGCCGAGGGATATCGTGTTACCATGAAGTGCTAAGTGGGTTGTGAAGGTCAGATTGGCAGTCGCTTCATGTTCAATACGGGTATTGGCTGCATCCGGTTAGACTGGAAGCCGACCTCATCTTAGTTGGGAAAAGGCTAGGCAGATGATGAAAGTGTTTACATCAAAAGTTTTTGGAGCAAGAATGATATACCGGATATATATAAAAAAAGACAAAAAAAAATTACTCGCTGAATTAAGAAACCCGGGTATTAACATCTGGTGGGCATCAACACCGTGGCATTAAAATTACGCATTTTTCTCGACGCAACCAGATATTCGTGAGCCGGAAAATTGGTAAAAAAAACAGTCCGTTGCAAACGATTAGAAGTTTAATTGCTGATTAACTAATCCAAGATTCAATTCTTATCATTTGTACTTACCCGACAACAACCGCTAAGCACCAGATTTACCCGTTTTTATATAAACATATAAACTTGACCACTCTTTTCCTCACACCCCCGGACACTTATTTCCAATCTTATTTATCCATTTAATTTGCATTTAAGTCATATTCGGGAAAACCCTGTACTTGCAAAGTCTCAAAAGGCAAAAACAAAACACTATTTCGTATTTACCTCGATCTTGTTATTGTCACGTTTCCGATATTAAAAGATAAGTCCATTGGGTCGTCGGTATTAGCGTAATCAGCTCAAATTAATTAGTCGCTATCGAGAGATAACGTGAGGCTTCACTGAAACATGTGAGGTTTGTTTAGAGATGTCATCATTAGTTTCTAAACAGAGGTAGTTTAGGTCCCCGTCGGGGCTTCGACATGAAGGGCTAAGAAGGAACATGGGTGGTTTTTAGTCAGTAGAAGTCTAACACTCCCTTTCGCTCTGCCCAAGAGTGGGAGTGGTTATTTGATGATTTTCCACGCGCCAAAAAAAAATATAATAGTTTAGGTCCTAATAGAATGTTGTGAGGCTTTCAGTATAAGAGATACTGGCAGCCTAGCCGTACATACAATTCAAACTGAGTGGGTCCAAAATTTTGCGGCAAGTTTGGCACTTTAAGTAGTCTCCATCAGCTTCTGTGATGTCCCAATAACAGGGCAGGCAGGACATAATATCAAATGCCCCGTAGTTTATGGGGTAACACCACGTTAAGTATTAGAACTGATAAATGAAAGTCGGCCTGTTGGACTTCCACAACCCATTGTGTGGTAAACACGTTCTTGGTAACAGTGGTTGTCAGGCTTTCAGACTTCTGTCTACTCGTAATACCTGTAAAAATAAAGACGTCATGTTAATCATGTTACTAACCTCATTGGGTTTCAAAGTCCTAATTACGGTTTGGATTTTCCTTTCTGCTTCATTTTTCCCACTTAATACGTAAATCTATTAGTAAGTGATTAAGTCAATAACCTAGAAGTTATGCTTATACCTACTTTGTTTCGTTAGCCAAATTAAACGATATTAAAAAAAACAAGATAAGGTTTGTTGGAAAAAAATATGTTGCTAAGAAGTTAATAATATTGTTACGGAAAATTCTAAACCTAAATCTTGTAACCTCTGACCTCAAAATATACATTCGAGTCTGTTTCTACCGTTTAAAGACTACCTAGAGTTTGATTTAACTTTAGGTTAAAGTTCAGTTATCATTTTTGGAGTTTAACAACATGTTTATTATGACCGTGGTAGGTAGGAATTACTATACATAAACAATTTTATTTGGAGCAAAGGTTGTTCACACCAAAACTTGCAACAATATTTTTGCTTAGTTGATCATTTGGTCTTAGATAGCTTCACATCGCCAGTAAAAGTAAAAAAGCACGTGAATTTGCCCCAAAACAAAACGTCATCATCTGCCTAGCCTTTTCCCAACTATCTTGGGGCCGCTTCCAGTCCAACCGGATGCAGCTGAATATCAGTATTTTACATGCAGCGACTGCCAAAACAATACGCATACGTATTCAAGATTAACAAATTGAGCTACCGTTCAAAACAATCAAACTACAAGACAAATTGTCTAGATCAATCACTCACACTTGAACTTGAAACAAATGAATCAATCAATAAACCACGCCCATAAAAAAAACATAATGTACAAACGTAACACACAATAAATTGACCAACGCTCGCACACGTCTTATTCTAAACCTAAACTCATTAATATTACAAGCGATTATCCTGCGATCAACTTTGAAGGCTGGCATAAATAGACGCCACAGAACTATTAAGTATCAAAAATACTACAAGCTCCCGAGAATTTATTAGAGTCGTTTCACAGAGGTTTTACCTCTGACTTGGCATTAGGTATAGTTAATCTTTAATACCATTACCATAGGGTAGGTATTGGAATGCTTCCACTGACAAATCTGTCAAGATGATTCTGATCTTTATTCTCGTTGAAATAAAGATGAAACTAGGAGGTAAAAAGCTGTGAAAAGATTTTAAAACACGTATAAAGTGCTGCCAACGGTTGCTTCACAAGGGAATGTTAGAGGACGTAGTTTGTATGCGACGTAGCACGCAATGACTGACGTACTAATGTTAATAATTGCTGTGCCCGATACTCGAGTCTTCTCCTTGGTAGGCCCTTGATCTAGAATAGTCGATTAAGTTAATCGATTTATTTTTCTGTCGATTATAATTTTGTTTGTGATCGGTGACAGTGACTCGTGTGTTTGTAGAAGATATGTTTATTTAAATTAGAAACTTACTTAGTGGGAAATTATTAAATGACAATGTCAGACTTCTACTGACTAAAAACCACTCATGTACCTTCTTAGCCCACTCAATACAACAATCAACAAATGACTCCTCCCGCTCTGGGCAGAGCGGGAAGAGTCATTTAATGATTTTCCACACTCCATAACAAAAAAGGGGCTTGTTCGTCAGTAACTACGCCTGCTAATAAAATAGCGAACAACAACCAGCATTTAAACAAGGGCCAATAATTCAAAGGAAATTCTACCATTTCATTGCCACAAAAGGTTATAAAATTAGCTTCTCATTCACATAATGGTAAACCAAAGCCATTGAACGCTAACTATTGTTCTAACAATCGGTCAAATCTTTACGACGGATGTAACACGGCTGCATGGCGACCGTGACATTAACTCTCATTTTGGAAATAAATTAAAATTCCAAAAAAAGTTCATTGACATTTTCATAAATTTTGCTTCATTTCGAAAGCGTTGTGGAGTTTATCGTGTGATACATCATTTAGGAAAAAGATTTATGAGTAGATAAGTTTTTACCATTACTAATTAATACTTTGAAAACAGAAGTTGTTCCAGCACTTGTGAAATTGTATTAAAAAGATTATAGTGGTGTAGTTGCGACTAGGATAAATCGTTAAAATAACCATTCAAGAACTGTAGGTATTTCAAGATAAGAACAAAGACTACAAAAACAAAACACTCCCTTAATTTACAGAAAACTGTTCAGGAAAAGAAAATATACGGTTCGTTTTTTTTTTTTTTTTTTTTTTCTATTTATTTAAAGGGGCTTGTTCAATTTGAAGATGTCGCCCCTGTAATACAAATTACAAAATCCAACATACATATGGTGTGGGGTGTAAGGGGTCCCAACTAACATCTCTCGGGACTCAAGCCAACCTCACCTGCACGCGGTGCACCCTGCTAAAAAACAAACGAGGTTATGGCGACCTGCCAACACGCATTGGACCAGCGTGGCGGGTTATGGTCCAAAACCCCCCCTTATGGATAGAAGAGTAAGAGACAGGCCCCGAGTGCCCGGCGGCTCCAGTGGTTGTGCTGGCATGGACGGGCGCAGGCACGGCCCTGGGGTCAGGGGAGCTAAGAATCTCCGGGCGAGATCGATCAACCGTCAACCGACCGCGGCAAATTACATAAAGGACTCCGATTCGCTCAATGTTTTAACTTATAATGTTCGAACACTATTGAAAGACGAACGTTTAATCGAGCTTGAGAACGCTCTAAAATACATTAATTGGGACATTTTGGGCCTCTCAGAAGTCAGGAGAGTAGGTGAACACACAGAGGAAAGAGACGATGCTGTGTTCTTTCATTTCGGTGAAACCAGTGGACAACACGGAGTGGGGTTTATGGTAGCAAAGAAATGGAAGGACAATATTATTGAATTTCTTGGTTATTCTGAACGTGTCGCTGTGCTCAAGTTCCAACTAACACCTAACAAAACTCTAACTCTCGTACAAGTGTATGCACCGACATCTGCACATTCCGACGAAGAGGTAGAAGATTTTTACGATCTTGTTAATAGAGCATGCGACGAAAACAGGGGCACTTGGAACATGATCATTGGAGACTTTAACGCAAAAGTGGGACGAAGGCAAGAACTGGACAGTGGAGATACGGTCGGTGGTTTTGGTTTGGGGGACCGCAACGTGCGAGGCGCTCGTCTCACCCAGTTCGCCTTTGGACAAAGCATGCATATAGTCAATAGTTTCTTTTCGAAGAAACCGCAACGACGATGGACCTGGGTGTCTCCTGACGGCTTCACGCGCAATGAAATTGACTACGTTTTGTCATCAGACCGACATATAATAAAAAACATTAGTGTCATAAACAAAATCAAATACAGTTCAGACCATAGACCAATTCGTGCAAAAATTAGACTAGATTTTAAAATTCACCGAGCCAAAATGTTTAGAAAACAATTAAGACTTTGTAAAGAAACATTAATTAACAGCTCCGATAATTACAACTTAAAATTATCAAATTATTTTAAAGAACTCAAAGTTGACGAAAAAGACGCGGAAGAGCAATATAATGCAATAGTTACCGGTATCAACAACACTTGTAAAACCATAAAAAACGTACATAGTAACAGAAACAAACTAACACGTCATAGTATTGAATTAATAGAAAAACGGGCCAATAAAGAAATAGGAACACCAGAATTTAGAGTAATAGACAGAGAAGTTAAAAGGAGCATAAGGAAAGACTTGAGAAATTTGAATACACATTTGGTCAAAACTGCTTTAGAAAAACACACATCTTTAAGAATATTAAAACAAGGAGTCACAAGAGGGCGTACTTGGATAAACAGCTTGGCAGACATCGACGGCATTAAACATAACAGTAGGGTAAAAATAATGGAAATCGCTACCAAATTCTATACATCATTATATTCAGATCATTCACCGCCCGATATCAACACCGAATACATCCCTTCAGATTCCACTCTCCCAATAAACGGTTATGAAGTGCACAAAGTACTTACTACTATGCGCTACGACAGAAGTCCTGGGGAAGATGGAATTACCACGGAAGCGCTTAAAATTGGTTCTACCACTTTGCTACCCCACCTTGCTAACCTGTTTAACACCATATTACTATCAGGAAAAATCCCAAAAGCAATGTGCAAATCGAACATAGTTCTTTTACATAAAAAAGGCGACAAAAGTGACATTGGCAATTACCGTCCAATCAGTTTAACATCTCACATTTACAAGACCTTTATTAAGGTAATACACAATCGCATAGATGAGAAACTGGATAAACATCAACCACCCGAACAAGCTGGATTTCGCCCTAGTTTTTTTTTTTCAACAACCGACCACCTACAGACCTTAAACCAAATTCTAGAAAAATATACCGAATTTAATAAACCACTATACCTGGTCTTCGTAGACTATACGAAGGCCTTCGATAGCATCAAACACTCCGAAATATTCAAATCTTTATCAAATCAGGAACTGGAACAACAATATATAGACCTTTTAAAAAACATCTACCATAACAGCACAGCAAATATCAAATTAAATACTGTAGGACCTTCGTTCAGCATACAGAAAGGTGTAAAACAGGGTGACCCGCTCTCTCCGAAGTTATTTACCAGCACTCTTGAGGAGATATTTAGAACGCTAGCAGCCTCTTGGACCACCAAAGGCATTGAAGTCGGCAGTAAGAGGCTGACAAACCTCCGATTTGCCGACGACATAGTCCTTTTTGCCCCCACAGCCCTGGAACTACAGACTATGCTCCAAGAACTGAGTACGGCCAGCTCTAAGGTGGGTCTTGCCATGAATCGGTCTAAAATTCAGCTTATGACCAACAGCACTAAGCGTAGGATCGAGGTAGATGGGCAGGAAATAGACTATGTCGATGAGTATATCTACTTGGGCCAGTTAGTATCTTTCGAAAACAGGCAAGAAAGAGAAATCGATCGCAGAGTCGAAAACGCCTGGAAAAGCTACTGGTCCATGAAGACGCTAATGAAGGGCGATCTTCCGGTCTCCCTGAAGCGCAAACTCATTGACATGTGCATTCTGCCCGTCCTAACCTACGGTGCTCAGACATGGTCTCTCACCGAGACTCAGAAGTTCCGCCTTGGAGTATGCCAAAGGGCAATGGAACGCAGCATTTTGGGTGTCAAAAGACAAGATAAAATTCGAAACACCACGCTGCGCTCCAAAACGGGCATTGTAGACGTTGGCAAGAAGGCTGCTGGGTTAAAATGGAATTGGGCGGGTCACGTCAGCCGCATGCACGATGACCGCTGGGCAAAAGTCTCCACACGATGGTTACCGGAAGACGGACGGCGCCGCCGAGGCCGGCCCAGAAAGAGGTGGCGAGACGATCTGGACGCGCACCACGAGGGCTGGTTCGAGGTGGCTCAGGAAAAGAGAAAGTGGAAGGAATTGGGGGAGGCCTTTGCCGAGCAGTGGGACAGTACAGGCTAGAAAAAAAAAAAAAAAAAAAAAAAAAAAACATACATATATCATAATACAATCATACAGTAGATTTACTAAGTTATTCTATTCTTAATGCCCATTTGGGCGAGCCTGTACAGCCATCTGGCCTCCCTTGACAAAGGGAAGGACAAAATGCTGTTACACCAGCCCACATCTGAGGAAATTGTATTAATTTTAGTTTTTATAATATGTCTAAGGGCTTCGTTCCTGACACACTCCATTAATAAGTGGTAAACATCTTCTACTACATCGCATTCAGTGCAGTTCGATGAGGTAACTTTACCCATCATAAAAGCGAACTTATTTAATGGAATGTGTCCTGACCGGAGTCTCAAACTCGTTACTAATTCATACCATACGGTTCGAATTGAGAACCTCCTCCTTTTTTTCGTCGGTTAAAAAGCAAATGTCGTCAAGTGAATGCATAACCTCAAGCAAGTAGGTAAATTACAAAGTACTGATAAATAATTCTGCAATAAATCGAGCAATTAATTAAAATCTCACTTATTGATAGAAATAAATGTCAACAAGACGACAAACAAAGATATAAAAAAACTTGTTTTCTGTGTCTGGTTTAATCTGTGAATTATGACCGCGCCCATGTTGCCTTTGGTTGCCAACTGGCTACACTAAAGGTCGTTTGTTCAATAAAAGTGTATTACTTACCGATTTTATCATTTAATCGTATCGAAACATAACTTAAACAAGAAACGAACAAAAAAACATAACCCTTCCTTGGCAGTCGGCTAATAAAATACTGGCAATGTAAACTGCATAATCATGAGCATGACTTTAGGACATTTACGCCGCTGCGGGTTGGTCGAAAGAGATAGCGCGGCTCCAGACACAAAAGGCTAAGAAGGAACATGGGTGGTTTTTAGTCAATAGAGGTCTGACACCTCTGCCCGGAGCGGGAGGAGTCATTTAATGATTTCCCACCCTCCAATATAAAATGGGCATTGACGCCCACTTATACCACAATTTATTAAATACGTTTAGCGTGTAACAGTACTATATCCGCGTTTTAAATCTATTTAACGGTAATTAAATACAGTGAGTTGTAGTGTTTTTTGACCTTAGGTTCAAACTTACGCACGAAATAAGTACCAAAACTTTTATAATTTTTTTCAATAGGCCAACTCGACCACATTCAACTATTACGACCATGCATATACAATTATTACTGAATACCAATATAAAAGTGGGTAAAGGCCAGGAACGCCTTTCGGCAACATATTTTTTTTGCTGTTTATTAATGGGTAACTATTATTCTAATTAAATTAATTATCACCTTCAACGGATTTAAACGTTTAGTACGTTAACGCATATTGATTAATTACAGATTTTAAACCTATTTGATTGATTTTATGTGGGTCTAATGAGAATAGGTGCACAGTTTATTTCAGTATAATGATGGAGCAATCTTCCTCAGTGTTATAGGCCAGTCATAGATCTTGTATTCGAATCCAAAACCACCTCTGATTTTCCGGATTCATGTGCGTATTGTTAAATTATTACTTGCTACGGTGAAGGAAACCATTCGTGAGGGAACCAGCATACCTAAAGACTCTCGACTGCATGTAGATACGTATAGCCAAGTTAGAGGCGCATAAAAACTCTGAGACCAAGTTATGCAATAACCACAAGATAAAGAAGAAAGAAATTGAATTAGAAATATTATCTTTTCATGCCTTTCTATGATCTCTGAGTTTCCCTAAACTCCCCAATCAGTTTTGATGCAATCTTCACCATATTGCATACCTAGAGCCAGTCGCTAGTTATCTATAAAACAATCAATAGCATCTCAGTAACATCACGATTACGAAACATTTACCGCTGACTGTCCTTCGACGCTAAATACATAATTAATGAATTTCCATCGGTAAATAATGAACCTTTTTCCTATAATTGAATGAGGTAAAGGTATCTCGAGACGCGGCCTAACCCTTCGTAATTAACAAACAATTAGCTTCATAAATTCCAATGCGACAAAGATTACCGCTAAATATTCTTAATGACTTCAGCCTTAAATTCTCTATTCCTAGACTATTAACATAAAACAAAGAATTCGCAGGCAACTGTCACTTTAGACTTTCAAATGAAGATAGTCGTAAAATACAATCTTGTTACAAAACGTTTTCGTTAAAATATACAAAGGTTACTTTTAATTTCGTTTGTATAGGCCGACTGACGCAAGCAAGAGCCCGTCTGCAATATTAATGAATCGATTGGAATAATAAAACGTTGATATAATTTAAAAAGAAAGTGAAAATGGCTTCCTCCCCGCGCCATGACGGATCCCGCGCCGCGAGCTAGTTCCGTTCCATGTTACGCAGCACACGTATGCCGAGGCCATGCTAATTACTAGCCTCACGAAATCGAAAGTCACTCGATTGTCTAGATGTAGGACGCGATCGTATAAAGGAACGTAACATCATATCCTACATTGGAATATTCTGACGGCGTATTGTTCTCTTTATTTGCAAATAAAACTTGATTTAAATACCACTTGTCTAATAAACTTTTTATTGAGTAGGTATCTATATCATGAGTGCAACGCTTGGTAATACAATTGACCTTTCGCTCGATATAACAGGCAATCGATAGAGATCTGAGCCAGCCATCAAATCTAAATTGTTTCAATTGCGAACGGTCAGTCTTTAATTGCGGATTTCCGAGATAATTTGTTGTGCTGCCATTCTTTTTGTGTGCTTTTAAAATGTCTGCTCACGAGCGCGCTATCCGTTGCAAGGTCGACTGCTCACTTTTGACAGACGAGTGGCGGCGCCATATTGGTATTTCCTAAGGAATGCCTACAGCAGTCTAGCCTACACTGAAGTACTATTTGATTAGAATATTTTAATGTTTTTAAATAATGTTTTTAAATGATCGTGACCGAATATTCAATTATTTAATAATGATCAACAAATCAAAACTATAGTTACTTAGGTATATCATAAAGTTTGAATGTAGGGGATGGTCTTCGAAAATAATGATCAGATTTCGGAGATTCTTTCACTAATGTAAACTGCATTATTCCTGCGTGTCACAGTCTATTCTTAAAGCGTCCCATGGAATATTTTCCACCAAGTGAGGCTATGCAAATAAAGCCGCAGGCAACACCTAGTCTTTAATATTGACCAAGTAACGCCAAGAACGCCAGTACACACGTATGCTAGATGCGTGCCTCATTGTCAGACCACTTGTTCAATGTTAGTCCAGTTTGTATTGTGCCTATTGTACTCTATGTGCCCGCGTGATGTTTTGAATCTGTGCGTCGTAATATCGCATGATGACGCGAGGGTAATGTATCACATTCTTCGTCAACTGATAGCAATATAGTTTTATGTGAACATAGATTAGGTTGTTTACGGGAAAACTGTTTAAAATGTTTAAACAGTTTTCCAGCAAACATCCGTTTTGAATCAATTGTTCGTAGGGTTACCATTTTGGTGTTTGTGAAGAAGCAGCTTCGGAGTCTGGATTTGTGCCCGGTTGATTGCAATAGGCTCGCCCCCTGTTATATGGGACTTAAACGTAACTGGCGAAATGTGTACTATTAGGTACACGTCTGCCCAACCCTTCGGGGATTACAGGCGTTATGTTATGTTATTTGGAAAGTCAGGAAGAAAAGACGGACATTAGGAAAGAAGTTCTGACATTTTACTTTTAAAATCTTTCTTTATTCAAATCTTATTCAACTTTAGCCCTATAATCCCCTTTAGCTTAACAGTCCGTATAGATGCGAAGAAACTGCTGGACATGCCTAGATAAATCCGGAAGGATGGTAACCCTAGTTTGAAATCAACCATTCGTTAAATTAGATTTAATGTTTTCTTAGAAATATACATTTATCATCTGAAATCGTTTAAATTTTCATACCAAATCCCAATGTATCGTAAACAATGAATACCAAATACATCAGAAAAACGAATAGTTAACGTAAAAATAGAAATTATTTTCTAAGTTAAGCCGGCTAATGTGACGATTATAAAACTAACTTTCTTCACAAGGAATTCGATTAAGCAGTTCGAAAATATTAATTCATAATTTCACATTCCCGTTCCGTATCGCGAATTTGCACTCATATTGTTTCGCACGCGAAACCTGGCAAGTTCACGATCTATTCGCATATCGTGTGACACGCTCCTTACGACTTTAGTCACGGGTTTTGTCGCTACTGTTCTTATGATTTTTAAATAATATAAATACATGGCATTTTTGTGACTATTTCTGTATTGTTGTCTTGTTGTGTAACGTCTTTTGTTGTTTTGGATCGGGTGCTATTTTTGTACTTCTGGGTTTTATGTGGTGGCCAGATAGATAGGTAGGCAGTTGCTCCATGTAAATACTGGTATTCAGCTGTGTCATGTCGAACTAAAAGCTGATCCCAACATAGTTAGGAAAAGACCAGGCTGATAATGATGTGTTTTATGCATGCATTTACTTAAACGGGCCTTCTTTTCGAATTGCTGTCTTCAAATTATAATTTCCTGATTGTATTTACTACTTATTCATTTTCAACCTATCCCAATTATTTATAGCCAACCGTATTTAAAATGTCAAAAATCTGTAAACATAACAAGTCATTTTTTAATGCTAACGTGACAAATTTTAATGCATGTCAAATAGACGCAATGTGAGTACAACAACAGACTGTTAGCCCCTGAAATACACATTATAATAATTATGAGTTGACCAAATGTTTGACTAATGTATTGATTCAAACGTGTCTGCTAAAACAATTCGTATTTACACTTAAAACTCGATTTTATCTCGCTTAACTTCCTAGGTTTTGGTAATAATCAATAAATTAAGAGTCTAGAAATTATCAGCATATTTAAAATAGCACGAAGTGTCAGATAAGAAACTTTAAAATAGATTGAGACTTTGGAGGAAGGTCTAAAGTTTAATTAGGGAATTATTTAACTAAAAAGTAATATGGACACTTGAACAGTATTACATAATATAATAATCATATTCTAAATGAGAAATTTAATTATAGATACCGTAACATGGGGACGACAACCTTCAAACTGCAATATTCTGAACGGCATAACCTCGGATTTGTTTTTGAATCCTATTCCAATTTGTGTTCACCAGTCTCTCTTTAGTTCTCTCTACAAATAATATAATGATATTGTTCCTCAGTTACACACGTATTGTTCTAGTTGAGACGAGAGTTTATACGTAATTCACTTTAAAGTAAAATAACTCCACGCAACACTCGTCCTTGGCAGAACAGCTGATTTCTACCTCTCAATAAAAAAGTTAAAGTATTCTTATTCAGTTTTGTAGAGTACACGACTCGTGTCCGATACGATTTGTTACGATTGCGCATTTGACCTCAACGAGCGACCGACTGATTTCAAATCGACGAGGAAAAACAATACAAAATTTCGTATTTTAATCGGACGTAACGAGGTCACTTCGCATAGTTCATGAGAGCGCCCGCGCGCCCCGCCGTGACAATGACAATGACACTTTTACAGGTTTTTTGAATTCACGATGATTGATTGGCGAAGGCTTCCGATTGGTGGATTAATTAAGGTTGCGTTAGTAACAAGATAGGTATAAAAATATATAATAAACACCTGGCAGCCTATTAAAATATACTCTTGACATTTGTTTTGAAGGATCAAAAACTAGATGCTAGTTAATTATTATTTTGAGTGTACTACCTTGCGGTCAAGATGGGAACGGTATGCGCTTATCGCCGAAATAGTATTGAAGATTGCATCAGCTATGAAGACCTCCAAAGTTCTCCAAAGTTTTCTAAAAGAAGGCGCCGAATTACTCGACTTACTCACTACTTTGTTTCGAAATATTTTGTTGCAATGGGCCATGAGCACAAGCATGCACTTGATGACTTTAAATTGCGTTTTAGTGTTTTCAAACTTATATTGGCTAGGACGTCAGCTGTTTAAATAAACGAATAGAAAGCAAATAATACATCATTATTTCCTGATATAAAAAATGCAGTAAGTAGGTACGGACTTAAGAAAAAATATCCTCATGACAATGATACTTAAAATCAACTCGCACAATAAATACTGAAAACGGACCTAACAATTATTTATTTAAAGAATCTAATCGCACAAACTTGACTTTAGAAATTCTAGTTCACGAATCCTGTTGCATTTATTATCAATAATTACACCAATAAAATGGGAAGTAGCGCAGCAGGACATAATTATCCAGTGTGACAAGAATTAAATTATACTAGGCTAAACGAACCGGATAGGATTGATAAAGCAGGCGAAGTAGCGTGGGCAGTTCATGATGGATTGATATTGTGAGCGGGTGATACTTCGTCTAGATAAAGTTAAAAGTAATTTGAACAGGTGGTGTTTTATGAAATTTTCCGTCTGTCTCGTCATTTGTCACTTCTGCTGTATATTTATTGTAATTACTGTTTTATTTATTGAATATTTTACTACCACCATCTACATAACCTTCAGTTGTCTTAAAAACAATACTTGCAATACTTTTATAAGAGCTGTTCAGAATTATAACAATAAAATTTACATAAAAATTCGCTTCCAATTTATTGTAAAGAATAAAATATCCACGATAGTGCTAAAGATGCACATAAAAGTAATTTATTAACCTCTTTATGGAAAGAAAAACAACATCCAACACTCGACTTGTTTAAAAAGTAATTTGTTGTTTCGCATAATTTTGGCTGAGTAGACAAACAGGTATCATTTCGTTGCGAAGTCAACTCGTTATACTATTTACGAGGTATTACTTCAGAGATGTAATTTTCTGGCTTGTTTGAATACTGCTGATGTGTTGACCTGTGACACTTAGCAACACAGGAAGATCTGTCTGACCAGCCTGATAGTGTTTTAAAAGTAAATTACATACAAAACCAGTACTAATGCGTATATTTAGCCTTATACCATTGAAGAAAATCATTGTGAGAGAATCGACAAGACCTAGGCTATAACCGAAAAATTTGCAGACATGTGACATCTGCCAACCACTCTTGGTAGATTACAGTCCACCCTCTATCATAAGAAGCAGATGTACATTATTACAGCGTTGGGAGCCTTGTAGTCTAATACATTTTTGTGCTTGTGCGTCTTTCAAAATTGTGATTCTAGTACGAGGTGAAAGAACCTGTGTAACATAATCGTGCTACGAAGCGTGAGCACTTCACTGTCGTGATGTCTTTGAGCTATTTACAAGTATTTAATGCATACCTATCGCTGTTACTTTTATTATGCTTCTACATTTCTGTCAGTAAAGATAATTCAATTTTCTTTGACTTGATTGTACCAGAACAAAATTGAAGTTGAAATTGTTTATTGATAAAATTGATATTCAAAAATGTTTTGTAAAATGAAGAATATAATCTAAAATGACAAAAAGGCTCAGAAATTTTCATTCAGAGTGATCATCGAACAATAATATACAGCAATACACGTGTTAGTAATGAAACCAATCAAACCAAATAGACACATGACAGACGTGGAAGTAGACAAGACTAACATTACACAATTTTTGTTCAAAGACCATTGAACTCCAACAATGGACCACTTAAATAGAATCGCTTTACAACGTCTATTGGACAAAGATTTATTACTAGCTCATTGGTCTCAATGCTGCCATATTTAGATACAATAAACCATTTAGCGAACATAAAAGCATGGGCATTGGACAAATTTGGAAGTTTTTATTGGACTTTGTGGGTAATTTTGCATTTTAGGACATGGCAATGTGTCAAACAAGTTCGTAGATGCCTTTACGAACTAATTGTTTGACAAATTCTAAAAAATGTACAAAGTAGACTCTAGCTAAGTTTGAAAACGAAAGCGCTTCGGCTAAATTGCCAATTTTTCATGCCAAATAACACTATTATGAAGTGACAAAAAATGATGACAAAAAATCTTCTGCGTAGTAAAACTATAGGCAATCGCTGTGCATCAAATAATGGCATTCGTTTGTACAAACAACGCGCACCCAAATCCTATTTGCTTATTTCTAACCTTGATAGCATTGCTAAGTAATGAATAGTTACGCAAAAAATATTGTCAGCCGTCAGTTCAATAGTTCTCGGAAACTCCTTAATTATGTCATTCATTTGTCTAGCGATTGTCTTTTATTTTTAGGCTTTTAACAGCAGTTTGTGTACACATTATCATTCATTAACAACGTTGTGTAATATTCTATCGGAAAAACAACAAGTTGTTACGAGAAGATGAGATTTAGCTAAGAAAGGCCAAAGGTGACCAATGATAGATAAAATTACCCAGAAATATTGCTTTCTGTATTTCCCTAATAGGTAATCTAAAGTCATTACATTGTGTTTCCTCAATAACCTCACCGTGCGCACAAACAAAGATTACTAGAGTTAAGATAGTCTGTCGTAATTGTACACTCACCAGCTGTTTCGCGCATATTTTTCAAGGCAACGCGTAAATTGTAATTCGTAATATAACCGAGAGATTTCGTTTTCGCTCTCGGTATTGTTATTATCGTAATACTACTCACTTTTTGTTCGGTTAACATTCCCGTAATATTTTACTTTACCTTGAGACAACTGACCTGCGTCATTCATTAGGCACGCGAATCTACTCCGGAATTCATCATACTTGTTGTGAAATATCTGAGATATTAACAAGATATTGTTTATTTTTGTTGCAGAGCGAGTCTAGCTACACTTCATCAGAGGAAGGCTGCGGCGGAGGCGAGCGTCACGCCGTGCTCTGCTACGAGCAGGTGAAGCGCCTCGGTGATGTCATGGACGAGGTGGTGGCCATCCACGGCCGTGGGAACTTCCCCACACTGCACGTGCGTCTGCGTGAGCTGGTGGCCGGAGTACGCGCACGCCTGGAGGCGCCGCAGAGCGCAGGAGGTGCCGGCGTCAACGTGCGTGACGTGCGCCTCAACGGCGGTGCCGCCAGCCATGTCCTCGCCGACAGGGCCCAGCCCTACTCTGACATCGACCTCATCTTCACGGCTGAGCTCCCCACGGCGCGGCACTGCGACCGCGTCAAGGCCGCCGTGCTGGGCCACCTGGCCACTCTCATGCCACCCGCCACACCGCGCCGCCGCGCCTCACCCGCTGGCCTCAAAGAAGCATACGTCTCCAAGATGGTCCGCGTGAACTCAGATGGCGACCGCTGGTCCCTGATATCGCTCGGCAACTCGCGCGGTCACAAGTCCGTCGAGCTCAAGTTCGTGGACAACATGCGGCGCCAGTTCGAATTCTCCGTGGACTCGTTCCAGATTGCTCTCGACTCGCTCCTAGCGTTCCACGAGTGCACCCAACTGCCCATCGGCGAGAACTTTTACCCGACCGTCGTCGGTGAGTCCGTGTACGGCGACTTCAACGAGGCTCTGAGTCACCTCGCCGAGAAACTGATCGCGACGAGACAGCCCGAAGAGATCCGCGGCGGTGGTCTGCTCAAATACTGCGCCCTCCTCGCGAAGGGCTACAGACCAGCGCGGCCAGACAAAATCAAAACCCTGGAGCGATACATGTGCTCTAGGTTCTTCATAGACTTCCCTGAGCTAGGCCAGCAGCGCGCCAAGCTTGAGGCCTACCTGCGGAACCACTTCGTCGGCAGAGAGGAGGAAGCTCTTAAGCATAGGTAATTAATTATGACTTGGATTTATTATTATAATATATTTATTATTTATTACTTGTGTGTCAGTTTCCTTCGTAACAATTTTCTACATAATGTGTGTAGGCAACTAGGCCATCTGCAATATTTTTGCAATTCAATACTATTACAACTGGCAAATGTCGAATCATTCCACAAGTTTATTTTGGTTTAATGCCAACTCCAACTTTAGAACCTTATGTGGCTACAAACAACGACCAAACTGTATGCTGTGCTGTATTAACCCTATTATCCATTATTGCAGATACTGTATAACACAGTTGACGTTAACTGGCGGTGTCGCTCGGTGCAGGTACCTGACCCTGCTGCACGGCGTGGTGCGCGAGTCCACGGTGTGCCTCATGGGGCACGAGCGGCGGCAGACGCTGGCGCTCATCGAGGCGCTGGCGTGCCGCGAGCTGTGTGCGCGCGCGCCCGTCATGATGGCGCCGCAGTACTACGTGTGCGTGTGCGCCGCGTGCGCGGCCTGCCCCGGCTGCGCCGCGTGTGCGCAGTGCATGGCGTGCGCGCAGTACACCACGCAGGCGCAGTGCGCGCCGCCCGTGCCCTACTGCGAGTGCTGCCACCCGCAGCCCTGCCCGGCGTGACCGGACCTGCTCCTGTTCAACCGACGATGAATTTAGTGCCAAATGTATATAATACGGATAAAAAAATGTATGTACGCGTAGGAGCGGGCGGCGGCGCCCCGGCGTGTGGAGTTGCTCACTGTCCGCCGATCAATTCGCTGTCAATTGTCCCCCGCGGGCTGCGCGGCCCGACGCGACGTGAAGTAATTTCTAGTCGTACTCCTTTCGTGTTGATAAGTTAATATGCTAGCAGTACGAAAATTATCGTTCACGTGGATTGTGACGGATGCGCCGCTAGATAGTGAGTCCGAGTCGATGGTCTGCCTATATAAAAGACTAGTTAGTTATTTTTAAGCTTTTATGTATAGAAATCGTCTCCATAAAAGTAGTGGCATGTCTCTCGCCGTCGAAGTATCACGGAGAAGGGGTAGGCGGTTGGATACGAGTTTTATTGCTAATTAAGTGAGAAAATTTGTTGCGAGGAATGATAACTGGTTCACTTGAACGACGGCGACGGACACTAACGGAGGAGCGTGCGTAGTTTTAGCAGAAACAATTTGTAAAGTAACAAGTCCGGCCTTGACAGACGGCCTTAACGCGGAAAAATCTATCTGTTGAGTAGTAGTATCTAGATCACGAACGTTAGAATGTTAGGACGTAGCCAGTGCGGTCGCCTCCGCTCCTCTCTCATTCACGTCTACATCTATTTTACTATGTATTTATCAATCTGAAAGGATGTATGTATACACTTACACGTTTCGTGATCGCTCTAGTATTGTATACGGCTTGGCGTACGAGTAACAAATTAAGATACACATAGAAAAATATAAAATAATAAAAAAAACTTTAAAAACCCAAAAAAATATATTACTAAGGTGTGTACAATATTAAAGTTCACGCTTTTTTAAATAATATAAAAATACCATTATAAAAATATTTTAAGAACATTTACAAGTAGTGGAGTCACGTTTAGTAACAGAGTACTTATGAACATTTTTTTTACTTCTAACGTCTCATCAAATACAGTTTATATTAAAGCTGTGGAAAATGTGATTTAATTGTTGTATTAATTAACCATGTTGTCGATGATTATATTATTATTATCTACTTACATAACATTATGTAGATTAAATCCAATAGAGAGATATATTATTATTGTTGTATTTTAATGAGATATAGAATATATGAACGATTGTGGAAACAGTGTCCGGCCAATACGTGAATGTGTTAGATATTTTGCCAAATGCATATTCAGAGATGGAAATACTATATTTATATACATTGCATGAACTTTGTAGGGCTTTTACTAAGCAGTTTGTTATGTAGTATATTTTGAGTAGCGGAAGATATATCCGAAGGTATCAAGTACAATCATCTTATAGAGTTAACCTTTATAGTTAACTTTGGAACAATTTATCGAGTTTATGAACGAATTTTCCCGACTTGCTCACTGTCGAACCAAAATTTTAAGATCTCATTTTTTAAACCCTTCAAAAATAGTTTTGGGATTGTGTAGTGTTGTATTGTAAACACTTTTAACTGTTATCATATGCTTGTTATCTTGGCTGCACGTCATTTTATGACTTGGAGATGATTAAACATTTGATGCAAGTTAAATATGTTCAGTGATCCGTTCCACTTGTGTGAGTCTAGTGCATCTCGTCTTTGTGTATAATATTTTCTTCAAATTGTATCGGAATGGAACTATCTCAGCACTAGAAAGAGACATTTTGGAATATTAACGTTAGCAGCAAACCATGAGTGCAACGGAACACGGTAATCGTCAAACGGTAGCCCTAACTTTAGAAATAGTACGCATTCGTCTGTACTTAGAATTAAATGAAGTACATAAATAATAGTTAACTGAATCTAAACTTTATTCCATATATGTAATAAGAGTGAATGTAAGTTAATTATCACTAGTGTTACTTGCTATACCGAGACAGGCGTCTAAGTTGTGATTTGTAGTCTTTTCGACAGGTATTTTGTATGTCATTCTATTGTCACTATATTTATTATAAATAACTGTGATTGTTATATCTGTATTGTAAATCAGCTATTGGCAAAATCCGTGAAGAACTACCTCCTCGCGTGAATAAAAAAATACGGTATTCGATGGTATATTTTTGTGACTTTTTTCTCTCTGCGACTATGGAGATAATTATGTAGGTATTTTAACCCTAGGGTACCAGTAATTTACCCAGTTTGGTGTAAGTTATAAAGATGTTGTTTCCAACGTAGACATTTTCATCGTGAACTCTAATTGATGGCTTTCTGTACAGAAACTTGGCTCATCTACATAATTATTTCTTAAGTCTGGACCGAGTTCACTATTCCGAATTACGTAAACACTCAACTGCGAACATACGTAACGATTGGGTTCAATTCGAGAACAGTGAAAACGTACCGAGAGACGCTTGTTAGCTCATAAAGCTCTTCCATGTACACCACAAAACGTGGCTAAACGCTTCCAAAAACAACGGTCTAAATGTTTTAAAATTCTTTGCAAAGAGAGACATTGCAATATAGTTAAGGGTTTTTTTCTTTCTAAAGTTACCATCAGTTTTCAGCTAGCCTTATTTTATAATTATTTTTTAATTCTGATGAGCACTGGTCAAAGGCGTTCGCGTGCAGCAGATGATTGTTATAATATATTGTTGGATAATGGTTTTGTGTATTTGAGATATTTTTTTCTGAGAGATATGCTGAAAGATTGTACTTAAGTGGCTCCATTCAAGCCACACGAAAGGTAAGGTATTACGAAGAAATAAAAGGAAAAATATTTCAAAGTTTTGTTTTAGCTCGGAGTTTGTTTTTGAATTTCAAAGTACCAAGTTTTCTTATAAATATTGTTACTTCACTCCTGAACTTACTTGATGATTATATAAACAGTATTAACAGCTGGCAATGCTGCGTATGTTTCTGAAAATACTGTTCATTATTATGTGTATCATTAAAACCGGTTGAATGTCACATTTTGGCATACGAAACGTAAACAAATACACGTGACGTTCTGTCTCGACTCGTTCTTGCTGAAAAATTAGTTTAAATAATTTTGTTGATACAACTAACATAATAATTGTCAAAAAGAAAGTTCTGGCGATTGATTTTAATGGTAGTCTTTGTATTAAGCACATAAAGAAACTTGTCTCCAGTATTAACAAAAAACAATCGCATGGATATGCCTTACGGGTTTCATCAGATACCAGTTAAATAACAAGATTATTTTATTTTTGAAAAAAACATAATTTATTTAATAATTAAATTCGATTTCATAATGTTTGAATTTCTAAACCATGTTCATGGCAAGAGGTGCTCAAAACATCGACTACTTTTATAATGATTATTAACTTTTTGTTTTGTATACTTCGTTGATATTCTGATACAATCAAACACTAGAAGCATTTACTTATCTATTTATAAAATGGTGGTACTAAGACCGAGTTGTTTATTCAACGAAACGAAAACAAAGATAAAGTTTTCATTGATAAAACTGAAGCCAAGTACATACATTTCTGAACATTTTTTTCGGTGAAGATACAACTTGGTTTTAAATTTGTGTAAGAAGAGTTGTTTTTTGTGGAAGTATAGCACGTGAACGCCGTAATTAAAAGCGTGGTTTCGCAGAATTGGAGGCGTCGCCAATTAGCAGCGGTGTGGCATTTAGTTTACTGTTTCACAATCTTTCAGTACAAATGTTTACGACTGTAATTTGTTTGTGGTTGTGACATTACATAGTAGTCAGAATATGTTTTTTTAATTAAGTAATTGACAATTTAATTTGCCATGAATCATCATCATCATCATCAAGATTCCTGCCCTGGCCTCATGTTACTTGGGGTCGGCGTAACATGTTTAATCCCACGGATTCCTCAACAAGATTTCTAAAATTAATATCGACAAAACATAAAGGATTAGTTCGAATCAAATGTCACAAATGCCCTTAAGATTAACCTAACACAGTCTCAAAGATATCAGCAGATTAAACCCGCAATCACACAAACAGTCGTAGCAGCAACACCTTCACCCCGCAGCGCTGCTTCTTGTCCACCCTCCAACTTCCCCGAAGCACGCGTGTCGCATCCCTCGCTCATATGTTAAAAGCGAATGTTCGACACACCGACTCTCTAGTTTAGGGGTTGCTAGGCCTTACGTTATATAAGCTTAAATTAGGTTATTATCAATTATATTTACATTTTAGATTTTTTTCTTTCTCTTCCAAGTTGCCTGTTTCGTGTTACACGAACCGCGACAATGTGTTGTTACGATACATAATTACTATTATATTTGTGAGGAGTTTTAAGCTATTGTAAATTTTACAGAAATAAAAAATGTTGTGAAAATAAATTATAAAAAAGTGATATAAACAGTGAATTTGTGTCTTTTATTTGATGGTTGGTGGGAGAAAGTCCTTTTGATATAAAAAGCGTTGGCCCACGTTAGGAATATTCCCTGTAACATGGGTGCGTTTACAAACATTTCACATAGAATAAGACGCGACAGTCTACAGATGACGTCCTTAAATAGAAGTCCGACTAAGCTATTACAAGAATCAATTTAAATAATATTTAATACATGGAATGCTTATCAGCAGTAAATTAAATCGATCCATGCATATACTGTTGGGGGATGCCCCTAATCAGAAAATCAATACGTTGCTCGAAATTTAAATAATTGGGGACTGCCCCAAGAAAATCGAAGAAATTGATTTTGCACGTAGTAATCAAGTTGATGAAAGAAATTTTATTATTGAATGAATTAATAATTTATTTGCAAGAATATAGGTAGTTAACACAAGTTCTTGAGATACATACAAGGTGTAAACGAACCCTTCATGAAGCCGTCAACCAAGCATTATGTACATCAAACTAAGTACCCCTACCACAGATATATAATAATATTTTTAATTATACATTGCTGTAACGACTTTTTTTGGGGGTCAAAAATCACATTTTTCGATAAAACTCAATGTAGCACTCTTAAAACATTGTGCTAGTGAATGCTTTAAATAGTAAACGGGTCATGGATAAAATTTAAGTAAAGCCATAAAGCGAACCTGAAAAACTAGTATTAAAAAAACAGCCTCGATAAATTTGGAACTTTGACCCCCAATATCTCCGTAACTAGGGGGTTCCCAAGTATGGTCAGGAACAAAAAAAATATCGCAGTGCCTTTCCGCTTCGTTAAATGTACTTTTACACCCTTTATATCAAAAACTACGAACTATTACTACAAAACGGAATGAATTATCAAATTATCTACAGAGATCCTTTGGATATTAAAGCTGTTATAAGTAAATTAATTAGAGCAAATAAATGTATTTAACAGTAATTCTGTTCGTCATTTATCCCACGCTACGCCTCAACAAAGATCAACACGCAGACTCTATTGTCTCAGAATTAACTTGAAAGGTTAATCATGGATCTATTCTTTGTCTCAATTCAATTAATTAATGGTAATTTGTATTATGAGCGTAACAAAGAGATAGCTACCCCTCATTTACTATGTAAATGCCCGATGGCATAAATTTTCTTTTTTTATTAAGTGGAGGTCTGTCTCGTTAGTCTGTGGTTGGAAGCTCAACTGCTGAGCAAGAGGTTCGGGTTCGATTCCCGGGTCGAACAGAGTGTTATTAGGATTTTCATCCGGAATTTGGCAGGAGTCTGGAGTCTAAAAAGCTCGCCCCCTATTGCATGGGACTCGAACCTAACTGGCGAAATGTGTGTATTATCGGTCAGTCAGTCAGTTAGTTAGTCAGTGAGTGACAAAACTAAAGAACTTTAATAAGTTATAATATTATTCTTAAACTACTGGTTCAAATTTAATGAAATTTGAAATATAGGTACTGTGTTTATATTACGCCTAATTGGTTACTAAAAATTCAAGATTCTAGTTTTATCCACAACGAAGTTAAAGTAGGTCGAAAATGGCCTGAACTGTTTCGAGAAAAGGATGGTACGGCCGTGCCGCTTTATTGCTAACATAACCATCGCATCGCATTGCCTTTGCATAACTGTTCGGGGTATACAGCCCTATTGAAAAGTGAAAGTTTCAATTAAAACGCAGTTTACATAAACTGAATGACTAATATAGTTTTTCGTAAGAATTAGTCATGCAATGTTATCAGATAGGTAGTTGCCAATGAATTTGGTCATTATCACTGATATGCAAATTAAAAGGATTTGCGATATAATATTTCTAATAATTAATTATGATGTCATTTCGATGAATAATAAACAGATGTCCAATTGTCCACACCTCATCAGTGCGAATTAGATGAACAAATCAATAATGAAACCTCAATGAGTGTATAAAACAAACAATGGCGACAATTTTATCCTAGTTGACAATTTTATTCGTAAAACTGGGGTATAAGCACTGGAGTATCCACGTGCGCGCTGTATAAGTTTCAGCGACGGTTGTACACTTGTATAAGTTATTTTATAGTTATTTGGGCTTTCAGAATTGCTATAAAATCTATACTTATAAACCCGATTGATGGCAATAGGCTCGCCCTTTTTTATATAGGGACTTAAACATAACTGGCGAAATGTGGGTGTACTATTTGGTACACTTCTGCCTAGCCCTTCGGGGATTACAGGCGTGATGTTATGTTAGGTAATTTTGTATACAGGAACTAATGACCCAAATAAAATAAAAATCCATTGATCTAAAAACACATTATTCGTGGGTGTTACCGGCTATTAATGATATTTAAATATCATGCAAATAAGCCGAACTATCACAATTTTGGCGGACGAAGTTCGCGGTCAAAGTGCTGTATAAATTAATTATTGCTAGTCATGTTGACAAGAAAAGTGATTTTATATTCTGCAATCTTCTTCTTAGCGTGTCGATGGCAAATTTCTATACGATCAAATCGTTTTGGCCCAAAATTCAGCTATGCGGACTCCACTCGCTGATGCAGTCATAAGGTCGTCAAGTGTGCAGGTGTCAGGGCATGCAGCGCAAAATGGAAGGTGGGACATTATCTGTGGAGATACGCCGCATACACACTTGAGGTCTGAGCCGTCAATGAACCCCCATCTGAAGAGATTGTCTTTGCTACGGCCGACCTGGGTTCGGAGTCTATTTAGAGATTTCCAAGTCGGCCACGGCAAAGCATGTCCAGGTGGAAGGCTTTCAGACGGCTTGATGAAGCCATCGGGGGGCTTGAACAGCTCCCGCCAGAGTTCGCATCTTGCAGAGGAGGCGTTTCTATTCTGCAATGATTATTGACCACAAAATAGGTATAGCAAAGCTCCGCGAAAAGATATCAGGCACGCTGTTTTGGCCCCATAGTAAAATCTGAGACGAACCGGTTTTATTATGGGAGCAAAACCCGATTCCGCAGAAATATATGAAGAGGTGACCAAATGTTTTTGTCATCAGTCTATTTCATAAGAATTACAATTTTATTGAAATTCAATAACGGGAAACCGTCTGATGTAACTGTACATTGACCTAAATACAATCATGCAATCGATTTATAATAGAAGTTCACACTTTTCGAACCTCGAAAGAAAGATGATACATTACATTTCATCAAGCCTGTACCCTTCGAAGGTATATGCAGAGATGCACATGCACTACCCCGCCCACGCCCACGCCACGCCCTCAGGCTCGGTGGAGCGATGATCTTCGCAGAGTGGCTGTTAACAACTGGATGAGAGTTGCCGAAAATCGAGTTGAGTGGCGCAAGATTAAAGAGGCCTATATCCAGCAGTGGATTGCAATAGGCTGATGATAATGATGATGACATGCACTACACCCTTTTCTTTTTTTTTTTGGGTGTGGGAAATCATCAAATGACTCCTTCCGCTCGGCTAGGGAGTGTCCGAATTCTACTTACTAAAAACCACCCATGTTCCTTCTTAGCCCTTGTGCCGAAGCCGCGGTATCTCTTTCGAACAACTCGCAGCCCCGACGGGCGTCGGCCCTTGCCATGCTTCCATGTTGCTGACATCTCTTTGAGGCGCGCGCGTGGAACACGAACGCGCCGTCGACACGGACTGTCGTCATCATAAGACGGACGGACGGCGAGCTAGCCCATTACTCACCGTCCACAGGCCCGCGCCTACGGTGGCCGGAAGCCATCACATGGCCCCCGACGCCCGGAGCATCTCCCACGGCGACTGGGACGAAAGGTTCTCTCCCTCTCACGTTCCGCCACCTCCTTCGCTAGCATCACTGCTCCGCAGAAGGAGCTGACGGCGTCCCATTCCCTCTCGCCCCGGACCAGGGCTTTCACCAGGGCCATGCACTACACTCTTATGTTTAAACCCCATGTAATATAGAGCCGCGAGTCTATTGCTATGTCATCATCATCTGTCTAACCTTTTCCCAACTATGTTGGGGTCGGCTTCCAGTATAACCGGATGCAGCTGGATACCAGTATTTTATATGGAGCGACTGCCTATCTGACCACCACAAGCCGAGTAGTACTGAGTAATAAGATCTAATGGAATATAAAATCTAATGGAATAGTCTATCGTTATCTAATGCGAACTGAAACACAAATTCGAACTAATACTGAGATATTCCTGATAAAACACCAACACCCATAAATTGTGCTAAATCTGGAATCAACCACAGGACTCCATCTTGAGGAGTACCACTTAAGGCAGCCGAAAGATGATATCTATCAACATTAAGATACCATTGCATCATTAGAGAGGCACTTGACTTTCATAACCAATTGAACCTTGGATTTTGAAAACGACATTGAACATGCACTAGGCTACAAAATAATATGAAGTGTTTTATAGACGTATTTAATGTCAAGTATAGATTACATGGCAGTGGAATTCATTCATAAATAAAATATTTCTCAAGAACCGCGGCCGCGAAGGATACTACATGTTTAATTAAGAGGGAACAGGGTGTGCAAGGTAGGTATTTGAAGAAACTATTGCCGCCGCGCTGCGTCAAGCTTGCCCATCTAGTGTTCGCAAGACCTACGACTTTGTATGAGGACCTGGTTTCGACTCCCAGCACCTAGGTCGGGCAGAGTAATATTGTGATTGTGTTTCCAGCAGGTATTTCGCAGTCGCAGCCTTGGAGTCTGAATTTGTGACCGGTTGAAGGCACGCCCCCTATAACACGGGATTTAAACATAACTGGATAAATGTGGGTCTACTAAAGGGTACGGGATCCATCCAGATTTTCATCAAGCTACTTCCAAATCTGTCGACCCTGAATAAAAGTCGATCGAGTCGAGGTACGTCAGTACCCTGCATTGCCTGACCCCTCTTCTCAAACCACTTTTACTCTTCTTCTTTAAATGATGGGTCAGGTAATGCTGGGTGCAGACCCAATTGCCAGTGCCTTACACCCGGTGAACAAGTCGGCCCTGAACGACATTTCCCAAGTCATGTCTCGATAGTTAAGCCCTCGGAGCATACGTGAGGTGCACAGACAATCGTGGGTTTTGACCTAAATCGGGTGTTGTGCCATTAAAATTTTAATTGGTTCTTTGGTTTACAAAGATACTCGGCGGCTGAGTAATAATATGTTTTGGCTTCGATTTACTGGTTTTGTGTATTTTCATTACGAATTTTTCAAGACAGCCTGGAGTTTGAATTTTCTGAATACCGGGTGATCGCAATAAGGTCGCCCCAATTACATAGGACGTAGGCCTAAACTGGCGATATATGGATGGACAGACGGCAGACAACAAACTTCTGAAACTGTAAAATTTTCCCTATCAACCTAGTGCTTTAGCGAAAAACTTTTGATTTTGATTTTGCGCCCCTTCCATGTTGCTGACATCTCTTTGAGGCGCGCGTGGAACACGAACGCGCCGTCGACACGGCCTGTCGTCGTCATAAGACGAACGGACGGCGAGCTTACCCATCACTCACCGTTCATAGGCCCGCGTCTACGGTGGCCGGAAGCCATCACGTGGCCCCCGTGGTATTACAACAATCATACACGTCTGCCAGATCCTTTTTTTTTGGGGGTGGGAAATCATCATAATAACGCCTCCCGCTCTTGGGCAGAGCAAAAGGGAGTGTCAGACTTCTACTGACTAAAAACCACCCATGTTCCTTCTTATCCCTTCTTTCTTCTTCTTATAAGTCGAGGCCGCGGTATCTCTTGCGAACTACCCGCAGCCCGGATGGGCGTCTGCCAGATCCTCGGAGTAACACTTACCGGCTACTTGTTCATTATACAAACTTTTCTTAATAAAAGGAACTACATGAATAAGAAGTCTATTAAAAAATTCAATCCTGTCCAAGTAATCCAGGACCGCCGATCTACACCGCGAAGTTCGAAGAAGTTCGAAAGTTAGAAGTTCCCGGGAAGTGTGAGCACTTTAACTCCGACGTTATTATTATTCAAGCGTACTTTATTAAATTGCAATACGATACTTTTAATTTATCGAAGAATATCTTGTTTCCTGAGAACTTTATCGACTTTTGTTTAATGTTTTACCGAAAATTATTCATCGATTGCGTCATGCGATTGTTTGTGATTGTGGCGATCGGATAGTAATTTTCTTGAAGTAGGATTTTCCGGTAGCATTTTTAGTTTGGAAACACTCAGTAGCAGTCTTCGGGAGACGATGCCTAACTGGTGATATGTATGTATACGGACAGAAACTGAAAGGATTTAACCCACAGTCGATTGTCCCATGAACCGTTGGTCCAAAGTATTTTCATTCTTCTTTGACTAGACAAAAATATTTTGTTACTTTATTCTTTATCCAATTTTTTCAATTCTGCTATGACGATATCATATCAGATGATGTCAAATCACTTCAACTTTGTATTCGCGAGATAAATCAGCCAGTGACACACGCCGCACCTTCACCACTCCCACTCAAATCCCAACCGTAAGCTCCTTACATTGAGGACATTTATGCCATACATTATTGTTTAGCAGTTCAGGTTCAACGGTCGGTTCAGGCAATTCTTTATTTATCTAGGGCGCATTAACATAATGGGATACGGATGGTACCGTAGGAGATCTTAATATTCCAGATGTGTGATTCAGTATTTGGAGCGAGAGGAATAAACTCGGGATATTAGAGCTTCTATTTTTTAAAGCTATTCTGGGAATGGTGGTTTTATTCGGATTAGAATGTCATATTGTGATATAGATTAACTGCCGTACTCAGAGACGTTTAATGATTACTTTAGCCGTCACATATTGAAGGATTTGTTTGTCAAATCTTTACTAAGTGACGGTTTAAGTAATCATTAAACATATCTGAGTGCGGAAGTTTAACAGCGGTACTCATATATATTTAATGATTACTTAAGCCATTACTTAGTAAAAATTTGACATACTTTTGTATGAAAAAACTGCCAAAACCTTTACTAAGTGATGGCCTAAGTAATCATTAAAGCTCTCTGAGTGCGGCAGTAAGAGATTGAAATTACGTTTTTGAACATGAACTTGCGAAGTAACCGTACTCTTGAAGATTCTAAAATTAAATTCTCTCGTCTTGGCCATATTCATATAGTTTTAAGACCTCATTTAAATGGATGATAATGATACCAATCGTGCGCTTGTTGCAAAATAAAAAAACAAAAATGCAACAGGATACTTTTTATCGATTTAAACGTTCGAATTTACGTCTGGTTGTGGGTTTCAGCTATGGCCTTTTCTAATTCCTTAGCCACTGCTAATAAAATAAAAAGATTTATGCTGAAAGAATAATATAAATAAACACGATCTTCACGTTTAGTAACCGAACTGCGAACTGGGAACACTGCTATTAGCAGAATGACGATAAATATATTTTCCACTACAACTTTTATAGTAGTGGGTAGTAGTACCTATAACAGTCGAAGAGTGTGTTACGCAACTGGAAAAGGGTATTTAATTCCGCAAAGCCACGTGGGAAAAATATAAGTATAGGTGATTGACCCCCACACGTGATAATTTCCCGCCTACAATTATAATCCAAAGATAACATGACACATGTACGCGTATTCTTGACAAAACATCAACATGCAACATTACATCGATCGCGCGTGGCCCGTCAACAAACATACCACATTTGTATGCACTCAATGATGACTATTACGAACTAGAACTTAAAGTCCAAATCTAGATAAACTTTGCTACTCTTGATAACCTTATCCTGCACAATGAAGTTGAATCTTCAGGGATGAAAGAGGTGAAGCTATGCTATTTGTATAGCGCTGTCTCTCTCTTTAGCTAGAATGTTGTTTTGATTGATTTGTGGTTCAAATGCAATTAGTATCAGATGTTTTATTGTTGTTGATTGTGGCATCAATGGATTCTAAATATATCTGTGACTTGTGAGACTTGGTCAAGTGTACCGGGTCAGAGAGTTGCTAACTTTATATTTATTTATTATTAAAATAATAAAAATTGACGAAGATAAAACGCGTCAAAGATGGCGCTTGTGACGTCACTTGTAGGTAAAAAATGTACTGACATGTGACGTCACACGAGTTTTGGAAGCACTGTATCGTCTTCATTTTTAGTTTACGTGAAAAAAGAAAAAATATGTGTTCAATATTTTTTGGATATCTATCTGACGGACTAATTAGATTTTTTTTGTCCGATCCCCTATTACCAATATGTTTCAGAATGTGTGGTTTGACTTCTTCAAACCTTAGGTACTAGGTTCGTAGTCTTTGTCTCCTTATCCTATTCCCAACTATGAATTTTACATAAAGCGACCGCCCACTTAACCTCCACTGGTACTGCCATGGGTAAAGCGAAAACCCTTGATAAGCCTGGTTCTATCTTATTAAAGAATTAAGTAGAAGTCCAACTTCTACTTAATCAACAACTCCTTCTGCGAAGCAGTGATGCTAGCGAAGCAGGTGGCGGAACGTGAGAGGGAGAGAACCTCTCGTCCCAGCCGCCGCGGGAGACGTTCCGGGCGTCGGGGGCCACGTGACGGATTCCGGCCACCGTAAACGCGGGCCTGTGGACGGTGAGTGACGGACTAGCTCGCCGTCCGTCCGTCTTATGACGACGACAGGCCGTGTCGACGGCGCGTTCGTGTTCCACGCGCGCCTCAAAGAGATGTCAGCAACATGGAAGGGGCCCGCAAGGGCCGACGCCCGTCAGGGCTGCGGGTTATTCGCTAGAGATACCGTGGCCTCGACATGAAGGGCTAAGAAGGAACATGGGTCATTTTTAGTCGGTAGAAGTCTGACACTCCCGACCACTCTGCCCAGAGTGAGAGGAGTCACTTGATAATTTACCAAAGGCAGTCGCTTCATGTTAAATACTGATGTGGCGACAGCGACATCTATCGCAACACATGCGAAACTAAATTGGCAATTCCTACATCGCGCTATCAACATTATCCGCGACATTAGCCTATATAGAAAATCCCGACTTATATATGTCGGGCAGTTAGCCCACCAGACACAACACCCGTCTGGTCGGAGGATCCTCCCTTTTCTACGAGGGATGAGGAACTTTACACCCTGTTCCTTCTAACCCCTTAAACTGGTGACCCCGAGCATGAACGTCAGCGCAGCCTTCGTGCAGCTACGTCATCATCACTTCCTCAAGCCTTCGAGCAGCGAGTCATACCGTCAGCCAGCAACCACGGCTTTAAAGGGTATCCTGACCACCAGCATGCAGCGGAAGAGCATACCTGGTCATCACCCTCAGCCACATCAGCGACCTTGGCACAGCACACTGCACTTCGGCCGGTCAGCAAGCAGAGACGCACTTCTCTCCTGGTCGACGCAGCAGCCAGCCACTACGCAGCACAGCATCACTCCGACTCACTGGAGCATAACGCAGCATCACCCCGACTCACTGGGGCATCACCGCAGTCAGTTCCGACTCACCGAGAACTACGCAGCATCCGGTTCCGACTCACTGGAACCTTCCACTGGCCAGGCAAGCATCAAGACTCAGTCTGCTATCGACCTCCGGTCGCTGTCGCCACATCACTCCCTGATGTGGCGACAGCGACATCTATCGCAACACATGCGAAACTAAATTGGCAATTCCTACATCGCACTATCAACATTATCCGCGACATTAGCCTATATAAAAAATCCCGACTTATATATGTCGGGCAGTTAGCCCACCAGACACAACACCCGTCTGGTCGGAGAATCCTCCCTTTTCTACGGGGGATGAGGAACTTTACACCCTGTTCCTTCAAACCCCCCAAGCTGGTAATCACCTGCACCTGGTTAGACTGAAAGCCGAGCCTAAAATAGTTGGGAAAAGGTTTGGCAGATGATTACCACAGTGAATGATCTGCTATGTGGATGCATAATGTAATTTAGAGTATCTCAAATATTATAAATTGAGATGCACGTTTGCTTTCAAAAGTACGTGTTCCTGATTAAAAACAGTTGTTTCAATATACCTATATTTTTTTCTTTTATTGCATTTAAAATGTGAACAACATTTTGATGTCGACGAATAAGAAAACACTGCTGAACAAATACAAACATAATTAACAATTTTAATTATATTATTTTATAACATTTTAAAACGACATAATAATGCAGTTGTGTCTCTCGGGTCTTGTTAAAATTTGTGTAAACTGTCGATATTATAATTATTTTTGAAACATCAACGTCAAGTCAATAATGTTCATAAAATCATCGAAAGTTTTCATATTACTTACGTAATATTTCTATCTTTGAAATAATTTTAGTCTCTCGTATATACTCTTACAAATTCTGAGAAGCACTAAGGCCGTATTCATTTAATGATGAAAAATTTGCAATTCATTACAATTAAGTTTGTTTTTAAAACTAATTCAATGTCGACCTTACTTTCAAATTGTCTTAAAATATGCTGTAATTACGCATATGTGGGGTGAAGGAAAATGTGTCAGACCAAATACAACACGTTTGTTTTGTCTGTCTTTAGGACACACATCGGAAACAACTGCGCAGTTCTTGAGATCACGCAACAATTTAGACAGCTTCCAGTTTAACTCTTTCTTCTGCCACTCAACTCTGCACTGCTTCTGCTCTTTTTTGCTGCTCTTTTCTATTCTGTGCATCACTCATCCATCCGTTTTCTTATACTACATAGAATACTAATTTGTATGAACCCGTGTTTGCCGTGAATCCCGTTTTCAGAGTTAATGATAATAAAAGCTTTATTTATTAATAATTATTTGGAAAAACCAACAGATTGTACAAAAAACTTTTATAGTCTAGTTTTCTGTACCAAAGAAGTCCGTATCGAAATCTAGCAAGTCATTCTAAAGATATAATTGAAACGTTCAAGGCAATCGCTCTGTAGCATGACGCAATCAAATCGCAATTGCATCTTTGGCGCATTTCCTTTTTTCCTAGAACTAGTCAGCGATTTAAGTACTTTTGATTCACCTGTAAGTCTTTTTTTGGGCCTTTTCAACATTGTGAAACACAAATGAAATGAAAGTAATATGTCCATCGATCTGCGGTTTCTCTGATACGTTTTTACGCCTAATTTTATTATTATACACAAGCCAAACAAGCATACGATCAATTAGTGTTGATTCAGTTAAAATAATCTAAGTACTAATAAAAAATCATCGCCAATATTTTGCTCTGACTCAATTTAAATTGTCATCGACACGCTAAGAGAATATAAAACATGAAATGCTGGAAAAACATGAAAGTAGCGTAGATTACTTTGGGTCCATTCGTCTGTGGTCGAGTGGTTTAGGTGTCTATCTTGTAACCTGGTGGTCGTGGGTTCGATTCCCACAGGAACCATACTTTGTAAAGTTGTTTTCAGTTTAGCTAGGATATTCCAGGCTTGAATCACTTGATTGTCTGATAAAAAGATGATTCCGTGCTTCGGAAGGCACGTATAAGCCGGTGGTCCCGGTCGTCAAACCATGTCAGAGGCCTTTGAGGCGGTTTAGAAACTCTGATACTAAGTTAGGTGAAGTCGTTAGACCTTACTGCCAACACGATAAGAAGAAGACACAAAATAACAGTGTTTGTCCACTTCTGTTGTTCACGATACAATGTCAAAAATATGTTCATCTATATGATATTTGCACAATTTATTATAAGGTTTAGTACAGACTCGAGAATTGGAAGTGAAAATTGAGTAACACGACCTCGGTGGAAGTTATGTTCGTTTTTACGATGGATAAAACAAAGTCCATCGGTTTGTGCAGCTTTAATGGAATCTGCTGTCATTGAGCATTTTCTCAGAATCATGATTGCAATTAACCAGAAAAAATATCAAATCAGAAGTAGTATAACCATCATCTGCCTAGCCTTTTCCCAACTATGTTGGGGTCGGCTTCCAGTCTAACCGGATGCAGCTGAATACCAGTATTTTACATTGAGCGACTGCCTATCTGACCTCCACAACCCAGTTAATACTAGGTAATACGATACTCTTTGGTAAGACTGGATGTCAGAATTTCAGGTCACTGACTACCTGTAACGACTGCCAAAGATCTATATATGGCAGCCGGGACCAACAGCTTAACGTGCTTTTCACAGACCGACCTAGGCAAGCGCAGCTTTACTTAAAGATCGACCCGAGTGGCAGTTCTTATTAAGCCACGAGCTCTTCCTATTATATAAAATCACGCTTGTAATCCGCGAAGAGTTAGGCAGGTTGTACCCATAAGTACACCCACACTTCACCAGTTACATCAACCGGGAACAAACTCCGTGTCTGCTACTGAGAAGTTTCTTATGTGAAATCTTTGTGACAATTACGACAATCGGACCAGTAATAATCAACCAAGCAATGAACCTAACAAATACTTAAAAAAACATCAAAATTGAGAACCTCCTTCTTGTTACAAGTCGGTTAAAAATATTCAATCTTTTAGTAAACATAGAAACTGTAGTATTCACTAGTAGCAGAGCTAATAGGTTGATAACACAATTAACCAACTATATCGCAGGCTCACCAACACCACTAAACTCCAGTTCAGGGTACGCACCAACCCGTCGGGGCTGCGAGTTGTTTCGAAAGAGATACCGCGGCCCCGGCGCAAGGGCTAAGAAGGAACTTGGGTGGTTTTTAGTCAGTAGAAGTCTGACTCTCCCTTCCGCTCTGATCAAGAGCGAGAGCGAGCTATTTGATGATTTCCCACGCCCAAAAAAAAAAGGTAAGCACCACCTCCAACTTCCCGCCATTCGTGTGACAGTTGTCTTCATTGACAGCTACCTAACTACTTGTGAGTGTGAGACAGTGTTTACCTAGCTATTAAATAGATAATTATACACTACAGAAACAATAGTAATAATATCTTGAATACGTATCATCAGAGTGCAATACGTAGATACATCGAGTTTCGACCTCAAATCCGACCGAAAAGCAAATCATCTGATCCGTGGAGAACAACACGAGTTTCTGATAAATGCAACAAATTAAATTGGCATTGCAATTTAAACTTTATCTTTTACAGAATAGAGTGCACAGGTTATTGATCATCTGTTTTACAACAACATGTTGAAGATCATTGACTGAAACCTGCCCCTATTGATATGAAATTATACTTTGATTGGTTTGTTATCTTTAGGGGCGACGTATCTTATTATTTGTGACTGTTAGATAGCAGAAAAATATTCTAAACAAATATTTTAATGTGCAAATCTGTGTGTCTATGAGTTAGTACATTTTGTAAGTATCTTTTCTTTTTCAATCGGTCTCTCATTACTGAGGATCGTGGCTACTGGACAGCTTTAAACGAACATTCCGCCTTAAAAAAAATATATTTATTTATTTTATTTATTTATTTAAAAATCCCTTACAACTATCATTACAGGTGTTCACCTAATACGATAGCGCGGTTTTAAAACTAATATATTTAAAATTTAAAAAACAATGAAAAACAAGTAGGTACAAATAGTAACATCAATAATCCTAGCTTCTATACCCTAACTATAAAAAACACAATCTTTAAATTATAATACAACATAAATATAAAATCACAAAAAACACAACCGCTACCTTTAAATTGCCATCACCAACTGCTGAAATTTGCAAGACCTAGCTTGTTTTACTTGATCGGTGTAGGAAAACATCGTGAGGAAACCTGCATATCCAAAAATCCAAAGACATAATGACATCTAACAACCCACACGGAGCCTGTATGGTGGGCTATAGCCCTCTCATAGACAGGAGGCCTGTGTTCCAGCATTGGAAACGATATACGCTGCTTATGCTTTAATTAAATATCCAATCACTATAATTATTAATAATAAATAATTAATTAATTAATTTTTTATTATTATTTTTTATAATTTTTTGTTCTATTATTTTTCTTTTAATTATTATTATTATTATAATGACCAACAATCCCCACATCAGCTTAGGTACTTATATAATTGTAGTATCTCTTACGTATATACTTTTTAGGGTTCCGTACCTCAAAAGGAGAAAACGGAACCCTCATAGGATCACTCGTGTGTCTGCCTGTCCGACCATTACCTCCCCCTCCCCCCTTATCTCCGAAACTAATGAGCCTAACATTTTGAAAAAAATACAGAAATGAGTTCATTACTTATAGATTACAGGAAAACCTATAAGAATTTAAGTCTATGGTGCTAAAATAACATGGAAAATCTTTCAATATCTACTGCAATGGTACGAAACCCTTGATGTGCAAGTCCGAGTTGCATTTGGCCATTTTTTTTAATTATCGTATTTAATGAAATTGTGGCTCGGCGTGGTGGCTTTCGGGATGACGTATTGCACTCGTAGTTTAGTTTTGTTTTATGAATTGTTCTTCTGACATTCAAAAATGCCTGTAATGGTTTAATTGAAATAAATGCTTTGAGTTTGAGTTTGAGTTTGAGTTACAGATAAAATATTACCCTTTGCGTTCCCTAGTTAGAGTTTTGTGTACCCTCCACGCCACCAAAAAAATCAAACGACTACCTAGTTTCCTATGCATACACAATTCAATTCTCAACCGGGGCACATAAATCACGACGCCTCAAAATAAAAACCGAAGTGGTACATAAAACATCCATCTCGCAAGGTGGGAGCTTTCAAACATGTCCTTCAGCTGGAAATTGAAAAAGTTACGTGCGACACCCACAATCTTTTGAAAATGGCATGCCCTTACCAAACGTGGAGGCGTCAGCTATTTTTGTGAATTTGCTGAAAGGCAACCTTGTTTTTCACTTGTTTTTGTGAAGGATTTTCTGACTGTGAGTTCGTGATTAGAAAGTTTTTGGAGCGATAATATATTTTTTACCGGATTTGTGGGTAGTAAAATGAATAATAAAATGAATAGATGATATTTTATTTAAATTTAATAATTTAATGTAAGTATCATTTGCTTCGGTAAAGAAAACATCGTGAGGGAATTAGCATGCATGAGAGATATTTCTCAACGCACTGTAAAGCCAAGTATGTTAGAGGCCCATGGGCCCCATCGGGGCTGCGGGTTGTTCGAAAGAGATACCGCGGCCTCGGCGCAAGGGCTAAGAAGGAACATGGGTGGTTTTTAGTCAGTAGAAGTCTGAAACTCCCTTTCGCTCTGCCCAAGAGCGGGAGGGGTTATTTGATGATTTTCCACACGCCAAAAAAAAAAAGAGCCCCATGGGCACCTTAAAAACTCGAAAAACTCGGACACTGTTAGGAATTAACCACCTGAAACAGAAGAAGACTGATAATTTTCGATAGTGAATTGGAAATTATATTTTTTCAATTTTAATAGGTTTGATCATGGTAATAAATTAATCATTATTTTGTTCATCTCGATATCAATACAAAAATAATTGTTGTTTATTTGTAGGGATTTTGAATCTTTTTCAAATAAAACCAGTTTGGGTTTGCACAAAATGTTTAAACTATCATTATTTGTAAACAGTGTATCGTGTGAAATGTTTTATTTTATTTACTGATCTAATTATAGGATTCACTGAACTGTTTTTGAGGATGTTTAGCACCAAAAGTGTGAATTGTGGCCAATATTTACATTTGGGAACGAGAACAGATGAAACTAAATGATTATGATGAAAATATGTTTAAATCTACAAGTTTCTACTTACAACTTCTAAGCTACATGTAAGAAAATAAATCATCAAAAAAAATAGAAAAAAAAAAATAGATCAATCTTTTAAAATATGTGCCGACATTTCCTAAATGACTGATTTCAGAGAAAAAATGCCGTAACACCCTTGAGGTTTTTTTTAAAGTCCAAACATGCTGTAAAATTACTTGAATATTTTTGCAGGATTGTTTTTGCAGGATTGCACACATGATCATGTTAACGTTAACATTGCTTGAAACTTACAGTATTGTCAACATTATTTAGTAGAACTGCCCTGTTGGTCTAGCTGTCGCAAAACGTTACTGCTGAGTACGAGTTCTCGGGTTCAATTCCCGGTTAGGCAATGCTACTGGTTGTTTCCATCTTAAGTTTCTCAGTAGCAGCCCAAAATCTGGAGCTGTGTACTGTGATGGTAATAGGCTCGCTCCCAATTACGTAGAAGTTTGCCCTTACCGGCGAAGTGTGGGTGTACAATAGGTACGACTATGACTTTGCCTTCAGGAATTACAGGTGTTATGTTATGTTATGTTATGTGTGTTATGGTATGTGTTGTGTGTACAATGAAAAAAAAAAAAATATTTGTCCCAAAAAAGCAGTTACATGGATTGTAATGAGACATCCCCAGTAAGTAAATGATAATACTTGTGTTGGGGGTATCAACAATCCAACAATCAGCAATCCTACTACTCATTTAAAATTAAACATATTGATGTTTAATTAATGAGAAGTAGGTTGTAAAGATTCTGTTAAATATTTTGATCAAGGTTCATTACAATGGAATGCTATGAATAACTTCACACTATTGAATTTGTTTTTTGTTCCATCGGTTTTACATTTAGGAAGTGATACTTAATACAGTTGTTCAGAAGAACAATGGCATTTCTTATCTAGGTACAGTTCCATATGGTGTCGGACGTAAAGAATAGCACCATCCCATATCTTCCCGTGGGTGTCGTAAGAGGCGACTAAGGGATCTACCAGACAGTTCCATATGGTGTCGGACGTAAAGAATAGCACCATCCCATATCTTCCCGTGGGTGTCGTAAGAGGCGACTAAGGGATCTACCAGAGAATGGGCAGCAGCGTTCTCTGTGCCTTCGTAACAACCATACTGCGATCGCCAACCTGCCTATCAAGCGTGGCGATTATGGCAAATTCCTGCCTTCTGGGGGAGGCCTATGTCCAGCAGTGGACGTCTTATGGCTGAAATGATGAATGATGATCTAGGTACAAATGATTATCTACTTTAATAATTGACTGCTTTTTTGGTCTACGGGTCTCAAGCGCAACTGTTGAGCAGGAGGTCCCGGGTTCGATTCACGGGTCGGGTATATTGTTAGGTACCTATAGAGTTTTATCACATTTTTTTCATTAGGTCACGCAGCCTGGAATTGTGTTCGGATGGTAATGGGCTCGCCCCCTATGCGAAATGTGGGTGTATAGGTACACCTCTGCCTAACCCCACGGAGATTTCAGGAGTGATGCTATGTTATATTAAATAATTGTGTAATTGTTTCTTGTGATTGGTCAAGGTATTTTGATCACCCGTCGGGGTGCGGGTTGTTCGTAAGAGATACCGCGGCCTCGACATAAAGGGCTAAAAAGGAACATGGGTGGTTTTTAGTCAGTAGAAGTCTGACACTCCCTTCCGCTCTGCCCAAGAGCGGGAGGGGTAATTTGATGATTTCCCACCCCCTCAAAAAAAAAAAGTATTTTGATCGTGGCTGTCAGCCCTAAGTAACTTCAAAAAACTTTGATTAGTTCTTTTCGTTTTTCCCCGAGACAGCTTGCTCCTCTTTGAATGCTAAAACAACATCCTACAATATGAAAAAAAGAAACCTCTGAAATTGGTCAAACTTATAATGACCTACCTACTAGACCCCAAACATGTTATGAGGAAAAAAACAGGCTTTCGTTAATTACTTTTGAAACTCTAATAGAAATAATAGAAACCTTAATAAAGGAGAAGGGAATGACTCCATACATTCCTGGGCCCAGGTGTTAACTGAATCAAACTAGCCTTATTTGTAAGAGGGTATAATAACAAGGCCTCACTAAAAATTTGGTGAAATTTGGCTATCCAGGAATCAAGTTATATGAAGTTTAGTAAAAGTAAGGTTAATTAAAACATTGTAGTTTTTTTTATGTTTTTCACGAAATACTCTTGAATGGCTTCGGTTGTGTTATGGTTTTATGCATGGAGCGTGTTTGTATCAAGATCCGTCAAAAGTCCTATGCAAAGCCGAGGTCGTGGGGTTAAACAATAGAACATGGAAAAAAATACTTGCGCACTCAAAACGAGAAAGACAACGAACGAGTGCCATCTGTCACTTCTGTCAGTCGGTGTCTGACTGATGTCAGGCAGAAGTATTGCCAGAAAAAAAATAAAAGGAATTCTATTCGCTATGAATCGATTCCACGAAAAAACACTTGTCACTCGATTTTCATACATATTCTGAGATTTTAGCGATTTATTCATAATCGATTACCAGCAATACAGGCATTACTTAATCGATTATTTAGTTTCATAACTTATTTAAAGTTTTCTCGCTTCCTAGATAGAAACATGGTACCATATTTTGTGATTTTCTTTAGAAAAATATAACGGTTTTTTTAATACATATTTCAACTAGTTAACTGCTGGGCCCAGAAGTCCCCATCTCCTTTTGTTATGTTTAAAATGTCTACCTTACTATTAACTAATAGTCTGTAACAATTACTGTCTCAAAAGACCCGGCTACTGTACTATGGTTAATCTAGTTTAGAATACATCTTGCTATTGACTTATATATTACTGCGTAAGGACTGGGCGGGCCACATGTTAAAATAACGCCTCTAACTTGGTCCCAAAACGGTCTTTCCTAAGCCGAAGTGAACTAGTCCACGATCGGCTCTCTTCGGGTGCGGTCGTAGATTTTATTAAAAGCTTTATTTATGTTCGTTATACCTCGAAAATACCATGCCGCTTATTGATTACGTTAACGAGCAGACTACGCCGATTCTCTGTATGTCGAGCAAATGTTCGCACGACCGTATCTTTAGTTTTTATATCAATGCATCTTGCCTATGTTTCTGTGGTAACACGAGTGTACTTATTTCTAACAATTCCTCTTATTAAATCATCAAATAACACTTTTATTATTTTTGAATAATACCAATATTTTACAAGAAGGTACCTACTGCCTATATGACCTCGACAATCCAGTTCGTAGTGGGTAATGCGATACCCGTTGGTAAGACTCGACAAACTTTCAGGCCACAGACCTTTAACGGCTGTCCAACTACTAATGACAGCCTGAATCAACGGCTTCGCTAATTTTCCGAGGCACAGAGGAAACTCGGTATGTAAAGTGGTCACCCATCCACGAACCAACCTAGGCAAGCACGGCTTAACGTAAAAATCGTCCAGCGGCACTTATTATCTCATCATCATCATCACCCTATAATGTCCCCACTGCAGGGACTCAAGCCTCCTCTCTAGGAGAGGAATGGGCTATAATCCACCACGCGGGCCCAGTGCGGGTTGGTAGATGTCACATGACTTCGATTTTTTTGGTTCTAAGACATGCTGGTTTCCTCACGTTTTCCTTCACCATTTTGAGAGCAGTGGTGATGAAATAAATTACACAAAGTAATGTGCCTGGGTTCGAACCCACGACTCGCTGTTCGTAAGTCGGGGCCGCAACCACTGGGCCAGCACTGATCTCTACTATCTTAGTTAAACATAATAGTTCTGAAAGTAAGATAACATTATTATTTTTGACATAACGAGACCAGCCGCAAAAAATAATTAAGACAAAGAAACGGGGTCGCGACGGTAATTTTCCATTAGCAGCCAATTGCATTAAAATACGTTCGCTAAATAAGCCTGCACTTAAAAGTTTCACTTTCATTTTTGTAGGTGATGTCTTAAATTGAGAGGTTTTGTAACAAGTTTCATGTAGATGTGTTAGGTATCTTTGTAATGTGTTCTTCTTAGACAAAGACGTTTCGAATTCGTAGGATACGGTATTCAAAAAGTTGTTACAGAAATGATATGGTTCTTGACATATCCACCGCTAGACGCGGCATACGAATATTTACATAATTGATACTAAAGTTAATATTTTAGTATCATAATTTTAGTTAATTTTTATACACACATACCTAACACTAAATTACATACCTATACTCTAATGAAACTTACATTCTAATAAAAACATACCTTTACCATATCTATACCTACTCTAATGAAACTTACATTCTAATTAAAACAAAACTAAACTAAAAAATGTGCAGACTGTACCTATAATAAAATATTTAAAAAAGTGTAAAAAAGTGTATAATAATATTTAGTAGGTACCTATTTATCTTCGAGAAATTCTTTAACTGAGTAAAACTTCTTTAACGTGTAAATTCCATTCTAAATTGTATCCGCTCAAAATTCAGCAACGAGTTTAGCATCTTCAGTAGCGTCGATCAGTTCCTGTAATGAACCAACAGCAGGACATGACATAAAGCTGTGGCAAAACGTGCATAAAGATCTTCCGAAACCATTCGTTCCACCTGCTGAAAGTGAAAATCCCACAACTGAAATCTTATCGATACTATAAAACTTTGAAAATTTTCACGCACAATGGCCCAATCAAGAGGTTAAGTGCGGACAAAAGCCCAGTTAAACTAGCTAAACTATTATGAAAAGTTTAAATAGTTTGCTACCAAGATAATTATGTATCGTGGCCCCGGTATCTCCAGGGGTTGTAGCGGTGATAAGTGGTGGATGCTCTTTGCCAATACAAGGTGGCAAAAGACCACATATAGGTACAGATGATAGTATCAAAACACTGTTCAAAGACTTTATATATGTACCTATGTTTGTAAAAGTCTGGAACTACCAATCGGATTTTACGGTTTCGAAACTATACTAACTAATAATGAAAGATATTACAATGAATTTCACAACAGCTCCCAATAAAATGGAATTGGCGGTCCAACTTCCAAACACCACATAATGATAAAACACTCTTCTTGCCCAGATAACGAATGAAAATCATTCAATTTAGCATCAGTCATGTCATGAGGCTACGTAAGATGTGCTAGTAACCCAGCGGCTGACAATTTGGCACTAATGGCAGTCATGAGTCACGGAATTAGACGCCACTGAATAACACGAGGTGCGTCATTATGTTGTTACCAAATACTTTGATGAGTCTGAAGAATTTCTTGTTGTAGATGCTATACTAAAATCAAAATCAAAAGTCATTTATTCAAACTAGGCTGCTAATCAGCACTTTTCGAACGTCAAAATTTACTTTACTTTACTCAATTACAAGTGACAGTCCCCCAAAACGCCCACCCTTCGACACTTCCTAGTGTTTTTTGCTGGAAAGAAGAAGTGGCGGAACAAACTCCCCAGCAACACATCTGTCTGTTTGGTTAGAAGAACCAGACTCGAAAAGACTGTCCCTCGACTGAAGACATGTCACAGGCAAGCTTCAGATCTTTGGGACAAGCTATTGTAAGCTGCTTAACAGTTTGTAATATAGTCCGGGAGTGACTTCATTAAAAAATGGGTTCGATATTAGCTTCGCGTTTAGAGTAAAATGATCTGAAAAAGATTTTTAAATCATTGACGGAGTTTTTCCTACAGGTTGGTAAGCTTATCTTAAGCCTTAAATTAGTACCAGTTTCTTACCTGTGCTTTGTAATCAAATTGTAGCAACAAATGACTAGCATCGGCTAACTGTTGCCAGCAGAGATGCCACTTTTATTCTTAATTTTCCGTAGCGTCCATCAGCTTCTGTGATATGCAAACAACAGGACAGGCAGAACGACTAAGCTGATGCTGTTGATGTTAGACTTGAGTTAAATGACAAAAACACAGATTATTATTACAAAACACATCTAAAATAAACTCCCATAATCCAATAATTTACAACACAACACTACATCATACCAGAACATCGTAAAAACGACGTTTTTCTTCCAAAAATCTATAACAGAGAACTTCTACAATATATTATCGAGAATCCACGACGTCACATCTCCCACGCAACATTCACCGTCCCATTTGGCACGGGGACCAGAAAAAAGAATATATCTTTTTTTCTACGCCACAATACTCTTATAGGTACTACATACAGGGTATTATTAGACTTTGTTACGTTCCGTAATTATGACGACAAAGGTTTATTTTCAGAGTGAAATTGTCTGTAATAAATGTTTCAGCTTCATTATGAATGGATGAAAGAATGTGTATATTTACGATGTATGTCGTATTCTATTTTATCTGCTTATATTATTGGTATGGGCTTATATGACCAAAGAATTGTTGTTGGTATAATAACACCAGAACTTCCAACCTTTTTTTTTTTGCGGGTGGAAAATCATCAAATAACCCCTCCCGCGCTTGGGCAGAGCGAAAGGGAGTGTCAGACTTCTACTGACTAAAAACCACCCATGTTCCTTCTTCGCCCTTCATGTCGAGGCCTCGGTATCCCTTGCGGACAACCCGCAGCCTCGACGAGCCTTGTAACATCAACCGGGCACAAATCAAGATTCCGTAGCTGCTACTGAGAAATTCCAAATGAAAAACCCAATAACACTCAAACCCAGAACCAGTCTGGATTCCTATCCAAACTTCGGACAGCTAGAAAGAAGTTACTTAAAGTAAACTGAAGTTACTTATTAAAATCTTGTCCAAATTCAGTTTTTTTTTTCTTGAGGTTGTTTTGGTAGAGGTCACCAAATGTGTGTGCGTTTTGTTTCTACCGCGGTCCGCCATTTGGTATGGCGGACCGCGGTAGAAACAAAACGTAACGTTAATTTAATTTTAAATACCTGAAGAAACTAATTAGTGATCCCTGGCCTATATTGTCCCACTGCTGGGTAAAACCCTCGCCCATAGCCTTCCTCTCTTCTCTCTGTGCGGTTTTCTCCGTCCAATTCATCACAAACGCTTCTAGGTCGCCACACCAATGCTCTCTTAACCCATCGTGTGCCGGAACGTATAACGCCACGCGAGACACAATGGCTTTTTAATTGTCTCCATATAAACCACAGAACAGATAAAAGAGGTTAGAAGGGCCTTGTGGGCGGGGCAGGCGCGCCGCTCATATGTCGCAAACGCTCAAATGTCGACAAAATTTGATTTACCGGCGCAATCGCGCTCATATTGTGACAGCGTACGAAGCTCCGCGAAAAAAAAGAATTATGCCATCTTGCGCTATTATAATGTGTCGGAAAAGAAGCCAGGGTGTGTAGTGTGCCTCGAGAAGGGATTTCTTATCACCGGTAAGTCCAAATACCTTAAAATACAAGTAATATTTGTAATTATTACAATAGTATTATGTAGATGGTAGAAAAAATGATACTGTCGCAAGCAGTTAAAAAATTACGTACATTGCTTGCAATACGTGGGTACCATCTTGTACTGTGTGGGCGATTGCGCGATGTATTTCGTTCACTGCGAACGTCGCGTACGACGAGCCAAAGCTTGAGTTCTGCAAAATCTATGAATTTCGATTGTGTTGTACCTACCAAGTTGTAAACAATGTCGATATTTAGTATGTGTGAATGTATTCAAATGATATTATTATGAATATGATTAAATAACTTCGTTTATTACTGTCAATTATTGTTTATTGTGGGTTATTAATTTTGGTTTTCGTCTAAAATTTGTTTTGAGGTTAGTCATTTATAATGGAAACATAACACAACAAAGTTTTGTTTTTAGGTTTCCAACAGTTCCAGATACAAGAACACTATGGCTAGAGGCAACCGGTAGAATTGAATAGATACCTACTAACTAAATGTAGTAATTAATTGAATGTATGTCTTATTTTTAAGTGTTTCTCGTATGTTTACTTTTGATTTTACTTTTTTAATCTTTAATTTTGTATCTGTGTGAGACAAATAAATACCTTTTCATTCTTTCTATCCCGTTCCAAAATTAAAGCAAAATATTGCAAAACTTAAAGTTACAAAACTAAAGTAATTTTATCGACATAAATTATCGACCTTTTGGTCGCCGTAACATGTATGAGAAATTAAAGCGTGTGTGAGTGTACGTCATACGCAGTGTTTGCGCTAGTGTGACAACCAGTAGCAAGCTCGCGATCTAAGTGAGTGCGGTTTATTTGTGTGCGTTATGCGCGTACGTATTAGCCTCTTGCTTGTAGTGGATATAGAGAGTGGGAGACAAGCGGCGACAGGCGTTCTAATACAAATCAGGAACTATTTCCTTTCTAATCTCTTTTATCTGTTCTGTGATATAAACGGTATACAACAAGTTAATCAAATAAAATTAAAAGCGTTCTCTCTCATCAAGCGAACATACAACAGCTGCAAGTAAAACCAGGCGATCGGCAAGGTCGTTCAAGGCAGGCGAGCGCGCGCGCACGTGGGAACGCGCGGCCGCGCGCCGCTCTCTCGGTTGCGCCGGCGCGCCGCCGCCGCGGCGGCGCAGAGCGCAGCGCCACCCCAATTCAGTTTAGAACGTCTTGTTACATGCACGCAGTATAATCTGTTGAGGTAGAATGATTAATGGTAAAATGAGTTGAGGAATTATGAAGGACTAGCTGACCCACGCAACTTCGTCTGCGTCACATAATATAGCTTAGAACCTGTCTCGATAAATCGACTATCGAACATATTAAATTGAGCTATATCGTACTCGTAACAAACAAAAAATCTTACCTTTCCTCTTTATAATACCTATTAGTTTAGATTGGCTTCGATTATATTATTAAAGTAACAATTACTATAGGTATCTCTTACTGTTTTAATAAACAGTAACACCTTGTACTTGTAAACATTATGGTGCAGTAAATATTTTGAATTTGAATTTCTCCGGAGCCCCCAGAATCCCCACGTACCTACCGCACCGGACCGAATGACTGCCACGCGCTTAATTATTTTGTCGCCCGTATATTTTTACATTGCGATATCTTCTAAGATATTTGTTTAAACTGTATAGAGTAAGGGGCACAAATATTCTATATTAAATTTCCGTGCTAACAAACACATTTATTTAGATATAGATTTCATTTCATTTAACAATTCCTTCATACATGGTATTCACGTAACTTAAAGCGTTTTCGCAGCGCATGCAACGGAAGCTCTCAAAAAGGAATAACTATTCCCGTTTTTGCAACATTTTTCATTTATGCTCCGCTCCTATTGATCATAGCGTGATGTTATATAGCCTAAAGCCTTCCTCGATAAATGGACTATGCAACACTAAAATAATTTTTCAATTCCAACTAGTAGTCCCTGAGTTTACCGCGTTCAAACAAACAAACAAACTCTTCAGCTTTATAATATTAGTATAGATTTATAGTCCGAACAAATACAACGCAAAGACTAATTTGGTTTAATTTGCGAAGGAACTATCAACTTACTTAATTAAAAGCCGAGGTAATAATCATGTTAGGGCCGCCCATAAAACTGTTTACGAAGTCTTAGCAATGAACGAACTTTGTGACTAAATCTTGCGTCATAATACATAAAAGCAACTCACAACTGAAAACAGGCATTGACAAAAAAAACTTTTTTGCAAAAAATAAAACCGACTTCAAAAACACAAAAATGTGAAAAATTACTTTAGCTTCTGAAGTCGGTGACTTTTGTTTGATTTATTCAGTTTTTTTGTCACCGACTTCAGAAGCTAAAGTTATTTTTCACTTTTAAAAAGTTTTTTTATTTTTCCATTTTTAGTTGTAATATCCTTTACAAATACGTACCCCGTCAGAGCATACAGGCGTGATGGCAAGTTAAGATGTTGCGTAAACAATAAACATCCAAGCGATTGGAGCAATCACGACAGATTTGCCGTCTATTTTTGAAGAGTTCTATTGTATATCTCCGAAGATCAGGATCAGATCTTCACCAAATTTAAATGGGACCACCTCAGGAGTATACTCTTTCAAATAAAAAAAGAATTTTGAGAATCAGTTCACAAATGGAGGAGAAATCAGGTAACATACATTAAAAAAAAATATATATACACACGAACATAGAACCTCCTCCTTTTTTGGAGTCGGTTAAAAAGGATGGATGTCCTGTTTCATTAAGAAACACCTAAGCGAATGCGTAAATTAAAAGACAATGTTTGATTTTAAATGCTGTGCTCAACGACGACGCGACTTGAAATTCTAAGAAAACAGTAATGTTTCGACATACACTTATATTATCACCTCGTAGTACTTATGAAAACGGGAATCAAAGGTTAGTTTTATTACTAAGTTAAAGTTTACAACCGAAAATATTCAGAATAATCTATGAAGTTTTAGATATTGACCAATTAACTGTTAAATCAATAAATAACACTAACTGCGGTACTCAGAGATATTTAATGATTACTTAAGCCGTAACTAAGTAAAGGTTTGACATAATAATGTATGACAAAACTGTCAAAACCTTTACTAAGTGATGGCCTAAGTAATCATTAAAGCTCTCTGAGTGCGGCAGTTAATCTCATTCCGAAAGTAGACACAAAATAATGTAACATCGTAATTATTGTACGAAGCTCATCGTCTATTACGAGACCAAACCGCAATATTCAATGTAAGCCATTTAAGCTTGTTGGACAACATAATACCGATAGTATAATAAATTATAGCTAACCTTATCATAATAGGCCAGCACCTACCAAAACTTTTACCAAAAGTATAGATTTATTCGGGTCTGCTTTCAGTCTAACCAGTTGCAGCTAAATACCAGTATTTTATATGGGGCCGGCTGCCTATCTTACCCCCACAACCCTGCAAGTACTGGGTATTATATACCCCTTGGTGAGACCGATTTTCGGACTGACTTTTGGGATAGAGTTTCGGATCATTTCAAAATCAATCAATCAAAATCAAAAATATTTATTTCAAGTAAGCCAGTTACAGGCACTTTTGAATAGTCGAACAAATACTAAATAAACGAATTAACTTAGCTACAGTCCCAGTCACAAGGCATAATAACTGTGAGTGTACTGAAGTTGCCCATTCCAAAGCGTTGGTCGCATGAGAAGAACGACAAGAAACTCCATGGACACTCTTTTAAATCATAATATTGTTACAAAACTTTAGTTACATCATTCATGTTGAGATGGTATATTATGTGAGAACGATGTAGCAAGATGTGCACGATAGGTGTCCACAGTAATGTCAAAAACGACGATTCAAAGATAAAATAATAATTCAAACAAGCCGTGGCAGCTAAGAGGGCTTTCCAACATGTAACGGTTTAACATGCTTTGTGAAATGAGACACGGACGAAACTCGATATGTAGGTAATGGATAAGATTGTCACCAATGAACGGACCGACCTTGGCAAGCATGGTTTTACCATTTTTTTTTGGCTGGTGGAAAATCATCAAGTAAGCCCTCCCGCTCGAGTGAAAGGGAGTGTCAGACTTCTACTTACTAAAAACCAACCATGTTCCTTCTTAGCCATTTATGTCGAGGCCGCGGTATCTCTTGCGAACAACCCGCAGCCCCGACGGGACCAGCAGCCCCGACGGGGGCTCCTCGAAGCCTTGAAGATCGATATGAGCTGCTATTATTTAAGAAGACAATTTATTGACATCATGAGAAGCTCTCTCATAGGTACGACTTTTATATTCGAGAATATATCTTCACAAGCTTTAGTTCAGGATCCATCGTTGAAACTAAGAGAACAATGGTCCTAATTCACATTTACGAAGTAATTGGTGATGAACACTTCAAATCTTTCGCAACTTATTTCGCAATTCACTTCGAGACTTTGCCAAGTTGATATTTGAGATAATTTCTTTAAAGTCCATGATTTAGTAACATACGTTTTTCGGTGTTGTGTGTCGAAGACGTGTCGTGTTTTCTATTCGTCAAAAATTTAAATTAGCTGAATTAAATAAAAAAAATCAAAAATTCTAAATTAATAAAAGTGTTATAGGGACTTAAGATAACGTCTCGCCTGGAATCCCCATAGGGTTAGACAGAGGTGTTCCTACTAACCCGTCGGCGCTGCGGGTCCCATCGGGGCTGCGGGTTGTTCCCCGTCGGGGCTGCGGGTTATTCGAAAGAGATACCGCGGCTTGGCGCAAGGGGCTAAGACGGAACATGGGTGGTTTTTAGTCAGTAGAAGTCTGACACTCCCTTCCGCTCTGCCACGGAAAGAAAGAAGAAAGAAAGAAGAAAGAATTTGATGATTTTCCACCCACAAAAAAGGTGTATCTACTAATACCTCCACATGTCGTCAGATATTGTTTAAGTCCCATGTCACAGGGAGCGAGCTTATTGTCATCAATCGGGCGTAAATCCAGGCTCTGTGCTCGCATTCCGGGAATAGAACTCCCGCGCTCAGTAGTTGCGCTTGCGATAACTAGACCAGCGTGACAGTCACACAAAACACCACAGCAGAAAATAGATGTAAAGTCCATTTCACGAAAGAAGTCCCGCGAAAAATTGTGGAACTAAATTTAACAGATCGGCCATGTTGTCGTTTGTCGATGTTATCAAGGTGCGTTTGTTGTAGATATTTTGTGAGTTTATTATTGGATTAGTGCGTTATAAGGTTTATTTACGATGGCAAAAGTTGTGAAACAACATTATGTCGCGCGACATACAGCGCTGCGTCTGCGGGACTTCTTTCGTGAAATGGACTTTAATATTAGGTACAACTGCCTTACCCCTTGCGAATGACAGACATGATGTTACATTAATTTACAAGAACCGCCATTGCGATATTTATGCCAGTGCTGCCACAGAAAATTGCTAGCTCAGATGAAAAGACAACTTAATGATATCTTCTCACTATTGATACATCACAAGTCGTTTCTAATAGCCTATTAAATTACAGGTTAAAGGCATTCATGTAATGATTGTAAAACGATGGGCCATCAACTTGTCATTGTCAAACTGATATGACTCCTATTGCAATGTCCAATGTGTAATCAGTACTGGTGACTTTCACTTACTTTAAAAGCGAATCAGCAATGTATATTCAAATTACTTACTACTGGACATAGTTCAGAAACTTCAATATTGGCAAGAAGCTGACACTCCTTGTGTTTCGAAAGACTAAAACGCTGTATAAATCATTTAGCATGAGAAGGCTTCAATCAAACTGGCTATGAGGTAACTGGTTGTCCCGTCGGAGCTGCGGGTTGTTCGCAAGAGATACCACGGCCTCGACATGCTGTTTCACCAATGGATAGAGTGGTTCTCGAGGAAGGTTTTAGAATATTTTTTTTTTTTTTCGAAATTTAACACCTAAGGGAGTTAAACAGGGGATGAAAGTTGAGATATTTTTCGACATCCACACGGGCGAAGCCGCGGGCAAAACCTAGTATATAGTAAACGGTCGAACATGTATGAGTTTCGACCCTCACAAAACCATTAAAATTTGAGGCGATGGACACCTAAAGTCAGTATGTTTAAAACTCCATAAAATATCTTATCCAAACATTTTAAACACAGGTTAAGCAAGCAAGCATTCGTTCCAACATTCACTGATCGATCAAGTTCTACTGTGGCTAGCAACGAGCACGTGTTTCGTACAACACCTATTAATTTAAACTTTATTGTACCTACAATGTAAATGCAGTTTATCTTAAACTGTGCAAAAATTTATTGCAAGGCCGTGTATGCACGTAAACGCCGTTTGAAAAGCTACGAGTCTGAATAAAGGATTGTGCAATGCATTGCTTTTGTCCTTTGATTACTTTAGTGACTTTATTACCTAGGTTCTTACATACATACCTACACAAACTTACGCCTTTTATACATAGGTGTAGGTAGAAACTATAGAACGCCAACTGCTACGGTCCTTACATACTTCTTACGCTTCGACCACGACCATACATACATCTGGTCATACACGCTGGTTATCAGTACTATGCACCTGAGCTTTCTGAAGAACCCCGCCAATAAGTCTATCATCATCATTTCAGCCCGGAATCACCCACTGTTGGCCCACTGTTGGCCTCCCCATTCTTCTGCCACTCTTCTCTGTTCTGTTCCTCCAGGCCATTGTAGGTAATTCCTTTTAGGGCTCCTGTCTCGGCGTTGTCACTCACATCTGCCTTGTAAACAGCTTTTATTACAACACGCATACTCATACAAACCGTAACGTTCTGGTATAACATCACTCCTTAATTTATTAATACCAAATTACAACACACTTGTTTCGCATTTCCACTGCATTAATTCAACGTTCGTGCCTCGTTTGCCACATCCAGATATAAGTGAAAGCTGGTGTACACCAATGTGAACCGCAAATCGCGCCTTTTTGGACATCGACTGACTGCTCACACCCGCATTTTAACACACGAAAATATTTCTCTCAATTACTCTACTTCCCCATCTGCGTCAAAGTTATTAACTTTCATCTCTTGAAACAGACCAAATACCTAAACAGATACACTTGCTCCACACTCTAACAATTATTTTCACACCACACATCGATACATCCTCTTCTCTTGCAGACTCCACTATTTTCATATTCATCGGTTTTCTCTTAATCACGACATTTAATACAGTTACCATGTATTTCAGGTGTTCCGCTGACGATGTAAGACTGGAATCCAGTGCTCGTACCAAACGCATGTCCACACCATACAAGAATAGCGTCGACCACAACCCTTCCCTTCGTACACCGTCAAAGGCCTTCTGACTGTGCTTTGCCAGATGTTTTTCGATAGCAACGGAGAAGATCGGAACCATAAAGGCCATTCCCTCTCTAAATCCTAGTCGGCACACAATCTTCTCATCTGCCACTTGACTAGGTTTCAAATTAGACCTCGTTATAATTTTTGAGGGGATCAGTAACAGCTGTCTCATTTAAAGCCGTGTAGACAAATAACATACCTGATCAAATAACTTGATTCCTTTACTTATTGCTACAATACGGGTCTAAACTTTAGTCAATTTTACTTAAATTACCTTCATGACCTGTTTACTATTCAAAGCATTCATCAGTGTACACACGGCTACACATCAAGCTATACATTACCAGTACAAGCTGGTCTCGCATTGTATAGGATTTCCGTTCAGTGCGGGATCAGCGTAAACTGGAAATGTATAGCTTGATGTGTAGCCGTGTGTACTTCATTGAGTTTTACCACGAAACGTGATTTTACACTCAAAAATTAAAGTCGTTTCGCAGCAATATATTTTTTTCATAAGGGTACTTACGAGTAGTTTGATGAGCATAATGCTTCGTGAAGGATTCGTTTGTATCAAAATCAAAATCAAAACTCATTTATTCAAACTAGGCTGATAATCAGCACTTTTCGAACGTCAAAATTTACTTTACTTTACTTATTTACAAGTGACAGTCCCCCAAAACGCCCACCCTTCGACACATTGTATAAACACCTTGGTATAAACACCTTGTATGTTTTTCACAGTGTTACTTACTTTGTTGTACACACATAATGCTATATGATGAATTCTTCTACGTCCTTTATAGGAATTATCTACTAATAAAAAAGATTTCCACCGATATATTTAATTTGTCGATCTATTTTGATTTTGCAATAGCTTTGTGTGTACCAGAATTATTTTGAATAGCCTCCCTTTTTGTCTTTTTTTTTCAATAAAATCTTCGAAGTCAGATTTCAAAGCTACATATTAAAATCACAATATTATGATAGAGATTGAGTTGTATTTTCATTTCTAGTTACAAAAGTTTGCAATGTTGTGTTACTGATCTGTCGTAGTGTAGTGTGTGTAGTGATATATTGCATGAGTGGATATTGCGACAAATTATTTTTGTCTATTTCTTTTGCATTTGTTTCAGAATTATTAGTGAATTTCGTTTTGTTGAAAAAAAACGCTGTAGGCAATAAATCTTTGTTCATCGGCATTACTGCAGACTTGTCTGTACAATTGATCAAGTCCCTAGTACTTGCTTGAATTATATTATCATTTACTGTTGATTTTAGCTGATCATGATATTCATCAATAGAGACCGAATCGTTTGGCTTCACATGTATTACTGCACTTGTTGCTAGTTCACTTATTTTAAACAGATCATTATTTCTTGTCATAAGCGACATACTATATTTAGGTATATCTTTCGATTGCATTTCCTTTTCTTTCTTTGCGAATGCATCATTTGTTCCTATTTTGAGTTCTATGTTGGATTGGCCTCTATCATCTGTTACTTTGAAAATAATATAATCTAGATCAGCTAGACGTTTTTCGGCATCACCAATGGATCTTTTACTTAAAACAGCTACTTTTTGAGTTGTAACGTCACATTCTTTACTTTCACTCGCATTATATTCTAAAGTTTGATCTCGCAGGTATTTAGGCGGCTCAGGGGTCACTGGCCAACTTGGAGGCACTACTCTTTGTGTATATTGTAAAAAGTTGCGATAGTCATCACTTTTACGAAAATCGTTTTCTTGTGCATTATAAGCTTTTGGCATTGCGTGTATCATATCTGCAGCAGTTTCTTCTTTAAGATGCTGAAAATAATAAGGATAAATGAGCATAGTTCTGCCAAAGGATATCAAACCAAATCAATCGTTTTTGCGTGATGGGGTAAAATTTATCTTCACATGGTTTTACGTCCTAATGAAATAAAATTAAGTATTCTTACGCTCAATTGAGGCGGCTTTACAGCCGTATCATTTAAAACTGTAGGTAGTGGATCTGGGTTAACTGACATCATAAGAAAGACCATAACTCCGAATAAAGCAAGAATAATTATGCAAATGAAACCAATGATCGCCCCTGCTTTGAAAGTCATCCTCCTAAGAAAATAATACAAAATATTCAAAAAGCTATATTCAAATCGCCATAACCAACTTATATTATTTTAGCATTTTTTTGTGTTATCGAATGCAGCTGACATGCACAACTTTCTTTCTTTCTCTTATAGAATTCCCCTGGACTACACATTGAGGTATAATGTACTACGATACCTCAATGGGACTACACGGGACTGCTCTCAGACAGAAAAATATAATATAGACTTTGAAACCTGTTAGATTCCGTTTACTTTAAAAAGATCAGACAGTTGTACATTACTCTTGCGAATGTGTATCATCGCGGTAGTCTAAATATAAAGTCGCAAAATAAATAAGCGTAAAGTTTATCGAAAATAAATTAATAGTCAATTTTGACAGTGACGGAATGGTTTAACAGACTTATGTAAAACCGTAGACAAATTAGAGTTTAATATAAGAAGATACAATACACTTCAAGAGAGAGGAGAGGAGCTCGTGGCTTAGTAAGAACTGTGGTTTAGGTAAAGCTGTGCTTGCCTAGGTCGGTCTGTGGATGGGTGACCACCCGACATACCGAGTTTCCTCCGCGCCTCGGAAAGCACGTTAAGCTGTTGGTCCCGGCTGCCATATATAGATCTTTGGCAGTCGTTACAGGTAGTCAGTGACCTGAAATTCTGACATCCAGTCTTACCTTCTTCTTCTTTTAACCAAACAGACAGATGTGTTGCTGGAGAGTTTGTTCCGCCACTTCTTCTTTCCAGCAAAAACACTAGGAAGTGTCGAATAAATGAGTCTAGTTTGAATAAATGAGTTTTGATTTACCAAAGAGTATCGTATTACCTAGTATTAACGGTATTAACTGGGTTGTGGAGGTCAGATAGGCAGTCGCTCCATGTAAAATACTAGTATTCAGCTGCATCCGGTTAGACTGGAAGCCGACCCCAACATAGTTGGGAAAAGGTTAGGCAGATGATGATGACAATACACTTCAACCAACTTTTCTGTCATCATCCCGTCCGGTCCCATGCGTCTCCCATCCAGCAGAACCCCCGCAACCTTCACCAAGTTATCTTCGTAGGCGGGAAAACACAGAATTAAAATAAATATACCAAGTTTGACATACCGATACATTTTTGCTTGACAAGCAGCGCCACTTGTCGCGAGGGCGCATGGATTCTCTCTTCATATTATATTCTGGTTATCTCTAGGTTTACAACGTGTTTTGTTTTATAATAATAATATAGGATTGTACTGCTTCGCTTTGATGTGAAGAGAAATCCCCGCCTCACGATATGTTTGAGACACTCACCGATACGGATCCAACTCCGACTTGCAAGCGTCTCCCAATCCAGTCTCTTATCTTCGGTCCGCAAGGGCACCGAAGTGTTAACACTATGCCGACCATCAATCCATCCAACTTCTCAGGTGTAACTAGGATATCTGTAAGTTTAATTACCCATGAATCTTTGGGTTAAGTACTACCTATCTGTTTCCATCAATAAAGCTATCTAAAACAGTTATTCAATTGCAATATGTATGATGAAATTTACTTCAAGTTCTCATCAACAGTCTTTGTGACACCTATGTGCTAATCAGATACTAGGATTCTTTCCACGTCTGCAGAAGCACGCATTCCTGTTCAACTTCGGCCCATCGCCTCCGTCTAGAATGCTCCCCCTTTATATTACCTATATATATATGATATAGTGTAATTTTCCATACGTTCGTCAACGTTTGTGCCCGTCGGCACATTCACTAAGGCCATGGGGGACCAAGAAGATTTATAAGAGAGGTTGGCCCACGACCCTTCCTATAAACTCCCAAGAGCTTTTATGTCCGGACAAGTAGCTCGCGTGCGGTCGCTGTTATGCCCCCAGCCCAACGCTGAAGGCACGACCAACACATTTAAGTTTAGGTGACTCAAACAATTCGAATAGGTAAAAGTACCTCCGTATATTTAATTACTAGAACAACAGATAAATAATACTTAGCTTTCCAGGTGGCGCGTATCACGGGTGACAAGAATCTACTTATGATCTTCTTGCACTGAATTTACTTTACAATAAACTTCATTAATTAGTCGGACTGAATATGCTATAATGACCATTCAAACAGAGGCGTCGTTTGGTAGCGTCAAGTTGTCAATACTGATTTAGTGTTGCTATATAACATTAGTTCTGTGCAATTATATATTTACATTTTAAGTTTGGAACATCGCGATTTCATCTTTCGCGACACTCCCGACGACGACAGAAGTTACATGTGTTCCATCAAGTCTCGCGTCCACTCTCGGATCTTCTCTCGAGCCTTCAAGGACGCATCCCTCACATCTCTCACTTCAGGAGTTTGTGTTATCTCAATTGTATCAGTGCTTTTAGGTATGCTATCATTAAGGTGTTTTTCATCAAGAATTGTTGGTTCATCATTTCCTGAGGTAAGTGTTCTCTGAGTTATTTTCTTTTCTATTTCTTCTCTATTTATGTGTTTTTCTGTTTCAGGTTTGTCAACGGGTTCTGCGGTTTGTGGAGTTGTGGATATTTCTTCGGTAAGAATAGTTGAGTCGAGTTCTTCTAGCAGAGGTGAGTCATCCAATGTTGGTGTAACATCTTCTCTTTCAAACTCAAATATAACCCTTTCTTTTCCAGATATATCTTCTTCAACTTCCAACGGATAAAGATGTGCGATGGAACGAGTGAATTCCGTATCATTCACCTTTACTCGTGCCACTCTGCATTGACCGTCGGCTCCTTTCAACAAAGATATAATTTTTCCAACCTTCCAGTTCTCTCGGTTCTTCGTATCTCCTTTAATCTGGACGATATCTCCTAGTTTTGGAATTTCTAATTTTGTTATCCTTGGTTCTTTAAGAGAGTGTCGGTATCTCTCCCTTAGACTTGGTAGGTACTGGTCGACGAACATTCTCTTAAACTCTTTCAGCATGTTCTGTCCACGTTTCCAACCTTCCACTAGATTCTGTTTTGTTACTGTGCCTTCTTGTGGAAATTCTGCATCTGAAGGTGTTGTGACGATGCATTTATTCAAGGTTAGAAAATCTGAGGGTTTGAGAATATCCTCTAGATCAGAACCTACACACGTCAATGGGCGTGTGTTTAATATTGCCTCTATCTCTTTTATGATTGTACTTAGTTGATTATCTGACAGTAAACTTTTCGTCAGAGTTATCTTGAGACAGTGTTTAACTAGTCCAACAAGTCTCTCATAGAATCCTCCATGCCACGGTGCTAATTGTGGAATGAATTTCCATTCTATGTTATTAGTGATGCAATAGTTGCTTGACAGTATTTCTGCAGTTAATTTAAATTGTAGTGCGTTATCTGAAACTATTCGTGTTGGTATTCCTCTGCAAGATATAAATCTTCGTAGTGCTAATAGACATTCCTCAGCCGTAAGATCCTTAACGACTTCCAAGTGTATAGCACGTACTGCTAGACATGTATACAGACATATCCATCTTTTTTCTGATTTATTACTTGTCTTTACTTGAAGAGGACCCAGATAATCTATTCCGGTATATGTAAAAGGTGAACTATAGTTTACTCTTTCCTTAGGAAGCGCTGGAGTAGTTGGTAATTTGAATGGACCTCCTCCATGTTTGACACAATTTATGCATTTTCCTAATATTTTCTTTACTTGGCTTCTTCCTTGGGGAATCCAGTACGTTAATCTGATCAAACTTAAGGTGTGGTTGACCCCTACATGATAGTTTTCCTTATGTGTTTTTAGGATCAATTTGTTATATATATCTTTATATATCTTTTATCGTAAGACCAATCAGCGTTTTGTAATCTTCCTTTGCAACGTAGGATACCGTCTATGTCGGTAAATACTCCTAAGTTTCGTTGTAAGTTAGTATCTTTACCCTCTACTTCCTCAGGGAAATGTTCCTTTTGGATCCTTTTGATCTTTTGTGTATGTGATAGTGTATCGTCTTCACAGTGTTCTGTGGTGTTGTTTCGTGATTCCTCATCTAATTGATTTCTCCGTTCCTGCTCTTTTGAGATATTTTCTCCACTCGTGAGATCCTCCCCAACAGGAAACGAAAAGTCATGTTCCACAGAAGAACATGTGGGATTTACTGCGACTTCGGTTTCATTAAGTAAAGAAATTTCGGCTCTACAACCTTTCGGCCAAGTTCTGGAGTGTTTCAGTAGAAAACTTGGTCCGGATAGCCATTTCTGCTTATCTTCCATAGAACTCGTGGGTCTAGTAGCCACGTCTGCTGGATTCAATCCTGTTGGAACATATCTTACTGTTACTGGTGTATTTCCCTTTATCTCTTCTATCCTCCTTGCAATGAATGGTGGTAGTAGTTTGTTGCCGTAGTACCAATCAATCACTATTTGACTATCTGTCCATATAGTGTTTTCTGTAAATTCCAAGTCCAGGAACTTGGTTACGTACTTCAGCAACCGGCTACCTATTAGAACACCTAATAGTTCAAGTCTTGGGATTTTCAAATTGTCCTGATCCTTGATGGGCACCACTCGTGATTTTCCTATTACAAAACTTAATTCTTTTCCATTAGAAATATATACAACTGCAGCATAAGCTTTGGTTGATGCATCCGTGAAAACGTGCAGTCGAATATTGTCATCGCCAGCTTGTTTGAAGTATTTCCTTGGTAAAACAATATTTTTTGTGTCTTCCAGTTGTTCTCTAATAATTTGCCATTCATTGGTCAATTCTTCTGGTAATGGGGCATCCCATTTGAATTTATGTATCCACAGATTTTGTAGTAAAAGTTTTGCTGGTAACAAATCGGGTGCAGCATATCCGCATGGATCGTAAATTGACGCTATGTTTTTTAGTATTTCTCTCTTGGTAGTGGCTTCTGTAGTCTTTCTTGGTCTCAATCTGATCGTATCTTCTCCTGTGTTCCAATTCAGTCCTAATACTTTAACTTCTACGTCTCTGCATGCATCTGATGAAGAAATGCTTTCTGAGAATCGTTTGGAATTTGAACTCCATTCTCGAAGATTCATTGAAATTTCTTCAAATGTGATCTTACACGACTCATACATCTCTGTTGCTTCTTGTACAGATTCTACTCCTGTGACAAGGTTATCGTCGTAGATGTCATTCACTATGCGTTTTAGACTTTCCTTATTGGAACGCAGTAGATGATGTTTCAAAGTAGCATTTAGAAGAAATGGACTTGATATCACTCCAAATGGTACGCGACAAAATCGTAAGTGTAGGATGTTATCCTCCGTGGCCGCCTTTTTTATGTCTTTCAACCATAAGAATCGAGTTACGTCTTTGTCCTTTTCGTGTAATGCTATCTGTAGAAAAGCCTTTTCTACGTCTGCTGTTATTCCTATTTGATGCGACCTAAACTTTAACAACATTCCGGTCAAGTCTTCTAGCATAAGTGGTCCGCAATGTAAACATTCATTTAAACTTTTGCTATGCTTGGTCTTTGCCGAAGCGTCGTAGACTATGCGAGTTGGCTTACCCGGATGACTAACACCGTGATGCGGCAGGTAGTGTATAGGATGATCTACATCTTCGACTCTTCTTTCCATCAACATTTATATGGTTGATGTTCTATAAGTTGTTTCATTACTTATTCATAAACACATTAGGTACCAACATCACTTATGTATGCATCCATAAATGATATTAGAGTTTACCTACATCAACTTAGTATCTAGTTACTTGGTACACTTCAGTAGCCAACATGAAACGATGCAGTCAGTCAGGGATGATGTGTATAACATGACAGAAGTTCAGACACAAGTTATAATATACAATCCAGTTTCCTCCGCCAGCATATTTTATTTGTTTTATGAGAACATATCTATTTTATGCTTAGTTCTTCAAAGTAACTGGTAAAATAAACTTACAATGAGTGTTGATGTACTTTTCTTTATATAGTAGCATCTATACATGAGATGGGAGGTGTGTAGAATCAGTGTCATACATCTGCCTTCATTAGCCCATCTGTATGGAGAGTATTAGGTATAAATAAACAGTTTTATGCAAACTCATACATAACAATGCTGTCTTTAGGTAAATTTTAACACATTACAACTTTCCAAAGTTACTCTTCAGCTACATAGTTAGCAGACACAATAGTAAACAATGACATCCGTGTCGAATTTGGCACGGGTGTACTTGAGCGCTTAGGGAGGTACTTTTGACAAGGCATACATTAGGTAATTTCCTCTCGGGTGACTAAAGTCCCCTTGCGTTTTGACCCCGCGAGCGTTCCTGGGTGACATATGTGTATGTTATAGCTTGTAAATCATAAAATAGTTTACCTGATAATCTTCTTATTTATTCCTAAGTTATGTTAAGCTTTCTTTCATTCACTTTTAGAGGTAGGTATAACTTTCTTGGAATTATTTCGCCCAAACAAATTGTGAGCTTCCTGGTTATGATAGGAGCACTTTTTCACAGTTGAACGAATTACGTGTAGGCACTATTCACACAATACGTAACAGGTTTCTAATAATTTTATTCTTGTAAAAGAATGTAACGAACTAAGTAAGTTTTAGTTTTTTCGATATTCAGTCTGACACACGAGACGCTAACGCTTTTGCCGCCTTTTGGTTTACCATCGCCATTTTTAAAGCAGGGAAAATTTTCACAGTCGAATTTCGTAATTCGTGAATATTGGAATTTTGTCAATTGTTTAGTGTAAAATGCTTAATATATTATTCAGTAAATTACTTTTGAATTTTACTTGAACTGTATATAAGATTCATAAGTTCTAACTTGTTAAAAGTATGATAAACGTATGTTTATTTGAGCTCAACGCATATTACTTCCTGCTTCCGGTCAAAGAGAGCATCAGTCATTCTGCCAAACTTGTGGCAAGTTTTCAATATTATCAAATCCGCGCCAAATTCAAATTAGAATGTTTACTTGGCTCATAACGTTGCACATTATACGTACACACGCTACATACCCATTCAATTTGCAGTAACTTCGAGAATCTTTCATCTCGGCCTGCCGTTCATCTCATTATACTTAGATAAATGAACGTTTACTCATCATCACCTTGACGTTCGAATTTTGGCGCCAAAAGGTGGATTTTTATGTACATTCGTTTATTGAACGTTAGTTCCAATCGGATTATATAGATGTCGCTGACAACCTGATTTTTACACAATATCTCCAATTTTAACAATAAGAGTCTGGATTGGTTTTATGTCTTGGGATTCGTTTTTGGAATGCTTTAAATGCTAGCTTCTTTGCGATCCCAGCATCTCCACCATGTCGCGAGGGCGCGTGGATTCTCTCTTCATATTATATTCTGGTTATCTCTAGGTTTACAACGTGTTTTGTTTTATAATAATAATATAGGATTGTACTGCTTCGCTTTGATGTGAAGAGAAATCCCCGCCTCACGATATGTTTGAGACACTCACCGATACGGATCCAACTCCGACTTGCAAGCGTCTCCCAATCCAGTCTCTTATCTTCGGTCCGCAAGGGCACCGAAGTGTTAACACTATGCCGACCATCAATCCATCCAACTTCTCAGGTGTAACTAGGATATCTGTAAGTTTAATTACCCATGAATCTTTGGGTTAAGTACTACCTATCTGTTTCCATCAATAAAGCTATCTAAAACAGTTATTCAATTGCAATATGTATGATGAAATTTACTTCAAGTTCTCATCAACAGTCTTTGTGACACCTATGTGCTAATCAGATACTAGGATTCTTTCCACGTCTGCAGAAGCACGCATTCCTGTTCAACTTCGGCCCATCGCCTCCGTCTAGAATGCTCCCCCTTTATATTACCTATATATATATGATATAGTGTAATTTTCCATACGTTCGTCAACGTTTGTGCCCGTCGGCACATTCACTAAGGCCATGGGGGACCAAGAAGATTTATAAGAGAGGTTGGCCCACGACCCTTCCTATAAACTCCCAAGAGCTTTTATGTCCGGACAAGTAGCTCGCGTGCGGTCGCTGTTATGCCCCCAGCCCAACGCTGAAGGCACGACCAACACATTTAAGTTTAGGTGACTCAAACAATTCGAATAGGTAAAAGTACCTCCGTATATTTAATTACTAGAACAACAGATAAATAATACTTAGCTTTCCAGGTGGCGCGTATCACGGGTGACAAGAATCTACTTATGATCTTCTTGCACTGAATTTACTTTACAATAAACTTCATTAATTAGTCGGACTGAATATGCTATAATGACCATTCAAACAGAGGCGTCGTTTGGTAGCGTCAAGTTGTCAATACTGATTTAGTGTTGCTATATAACATTAGTTCTGTGCAATTATATATTTACATTTTAAGTTTGGAACATCGCGATTTCATCTTTCGCGACACCACTTTTAACTATATACTTGATGTGCGTTGCCGACTCGTAGTCACACCCAGATTATCACACCAGTATGACAAACAGGATTTTTTTTCTCGTTTGTCACACATATTATACAGTCCTTTTACAACATTCAAAAAGTGAACCTATAAAAAATCGTTATTTATTGATGTTGCCATCATCAGCTGCCTTTACCCAGCTATGTTGGGGTCGGCTTCCAGTCTAACCGGATGCAGCTGAATACCAGTATTTTACATGGAGTGACTGCCTATCTCACCTCCACAACCCAAGTAATACTGGGTAATACGATACCCTTTGGTAAGACTGGTTGTCAGACTTTCAGGTCACAGACTATCTAAACGATATTTAGGCAAGCGCGGCTTAACCTAAATATCGTCCCGAGTGGAATTATTATTAAGCCACAAGCTCCTCTAATGGATGTTGTATATGTGATTATTTACTAAGATCGAAAAAGGAAGTCAAGAAATAGCTCAGTCGTTGAGACATCTCAATGCGACTTTCCGCTCCCCAATCGAAATCAACGAGTCTACGGGATCGTTCGTCACCTACTCATTGAATTATTGAATCACACTAAATATAAAAAAAACGCTTACAAACAAAAAAAGGCTCATAATAAAGGCAACTTTCATATCAAAAACTTTATTCACACAAAACCAATCCTTATTGAATACATAATAAAGTTTAATTAACTATTAGGTTCTATGTTGCTGAATCTATTTCAAAGTTTGGACAAGATAACAGAACATTTCTTGCGGCTGCTAAACGATCCTCCTAAAATAAGAAAATCAGAAATAAATCTTTCGGTATTAACTTATAACCAACTATTTAAAAAAACATTTTTTTGTGGTATCAAACAACCCATATTAGAAACATCTAATCAAATTGCCCAATTATTTTGCCCGCCTGGCGTTTGGGAATTAAGTTTAAGTACCATGTAATAGGGGTGAGAGCAGTGGTGCTCAGTGGAGGCGGCCCCGACTTACGAACAGTGAGTCGTGTGTTCGAACCCAGTCAGGCGCATTACTTTGTGTAATTTATTTCATCACCACTGCTTTCAAAACGGTGAAGGAAAACATCGTGAGTGAACCGACATGTCTTAGAACCAACAAATTCGAAGGCATGTGACATCAACCAATCCGCACTGGGCCCACGTGGTGGATTACAGCCCATCCCTCGCCTAGAGAGAAGGCCTGAGTCCCTACAGTGGGAACATTATAGGCTGATGATGATGGTGATGATGAATAGGGGTGAGAATATTTTCATCAACCGGGTATAAGTCTCTCCAGGTTTCTACCAAGAAATACCTAATTGGAAATCACAATAACATTTTGTCCGACCCGTGAATAAGGAACGAACCCAGAACAAAGAAAAAGAAAGCTCCATAATTATAAGAAAATACGACTTCAAAATTACTGAACCCAACTTATGAAACGTACCATGAGCAAGGAACGAACCCAGGACCAAGAAAAAGAGAGCGTTGTATAAGAAAAAACACATTCAAAATGGCTGAACTTATTCAAACTAAGCTAAGGCACCTTTCTCAATGCCGGCGATAAGCGAGTAGGTAGCGCTAGAAAACAAAACCGAGGTGATTTTTCGACTGAGTTCTCACAAACAACAATTACTACATGCATCTCTTCCACTCACACGGGACTTACAATCTTTTGAACGTGTCTTGAGCGAGAAAATCATCGATAACTTATCGCTTCCTCGTCGGCAATGGGACTGGTGCCTAATAGAGAAGTACAGTCTTCCCTACCAGTTCACCATCAACATTGGTTTTTATCATTCGGGATGCTTTCTCAGGTATCTGCAGCAGACCAGGGTCCAACACAGTCATGAGGTACAGGAAGGTGAGGAACAGAGCGATCACCAGACAGGAGTACACCAGGAAGTAGAGCATTAATCGCATTTCTTCTTAGCTGTAAAAAAGAAGGATTTAAATCTTTAGACTTCCGTCAAAAATAATCACGTATCTGTTTCTTTATAGTTTGAATCATACAGTTATTGGAGGCAATGATATTAAAATTATTATAAGAGCTTATTTCTTAATGATAAATGGTTTTCAAAATACTATGCTTGCATATGGGATAGCAATCATTGTCACAATACACTCAGAGACAAACATTTTTTTAAGTTGCTGAGTGAATGATGAAATGACGCCATCTAGCTGATATCGGCCACAGTCTGCACTGCCTTCGATGGCTTTTTAGGTGGATGTCGAGACCTTTGGTGAGCTGCTCTGTCATCTGGCTCTCGTGTGGCTAGCATATCCAACTTTCCATAAAGCGGACATGTCAGAAAACCATTGACCGACACTGTAAGGCATAGCTGAGTGAAAATTACTTCGTTACTCGTGCTTGTGACCGTATAGAGTGGAAGGCCCATCTATCGAATTAGATCTTCGTCTTAGTTATGTTCTGTCTACGAAGTTTATTAAAGAATGTAAATTGAAACATTTTGAAGAATGTCTTGATTACTCAAGATTTTGTACCAAGATTACAGTGGAAATCCTTGAGTCCTTAATCCTTCACAAAGCCATTCCGTACATAAAAATAAGTACATAAATCTATGCAAAAATGATTTCTGGAAATTCACTTTTTTGGGGTAAAATATGCATTGCGCGGGTATAACGCGGAAATAGTAGGTACGGTGGAGTAAAAGTTGTGTTTAAAAAAAAAACTTGTGAAAATGTTGGAAGTTTGACCCCCAATATCTTTATAATTATGGCAAAGACGGGAGGAAATGAAAAAGGAAAAAAACGAGGAAAATGTTGAGTATTAATGTAGATGGCTATAAGAGTAGAGGAAGACCAATGAAACGATGAATGGACTGTGTGAAGGATGATATGGTTAGAAAGGAGGTGACTGCTGACATGACGAGAAATAGGGAAGTATGGAAGAAGAAGACATGCTGCGCCGACCCCAAATAAATTGGGATAAGGGCAGGAGAATGATGATATCGCAAAGACGGGAAAGAGCAAGTGCCTCTCGACTTCTGGTGGTATTTTAACCGGTTCTAAATGATGTGCTGCATACGGATGTGCGTCGATCTCACCCATCCACATTCACCCATTATTTTTAAACCAAAACAAACCAAATATTTTAGTCAAAAAAACTCTCCACTTTATTTTGTTTTGCGTTCGATAGCTGTGGATTATTATTTTTTTATGATTGAAAATCGCCTTATAAGTTTTTTCAGACACTTTTCTTTATTTTCTTCGAACATTGACAGAACATATGACAAGGTCTGTCAGGCGAGCAGAGATAATGGGATTTAAATACTTCTTGGTTATTTATTTAAAATGGTCTCAAAAACCCGGTGTTATGGTCTACCTTTTTTTTGTAGGCTGGGGAATCATCAAATGACTCCTCCCGCTCTGACTTCTACTGATTAAAAACCACCCATGTTCCTTCTTAGCCCTTTGTGTCGAGGCCGCAGTATGTCTTCGAACAAACCGCAGCCCCGAGTTATGGTGTACCTTGGGAAGAGTTTTATCAAAACCTACGTAACATAACCATATCACGCCTGTAATCCCCGTAGGGTTAGGCAGACGTGTACCTAATAATACACCCACATTTCGTTAGTGATGTTTAAGTCCCATGTAATATGGGGTGAGGCTCTTGCCATCAACCGGGCACAGCTGGGCCATTGCGTATCTTTTTAAATGTCAGTGGCTATCTTAGTGTCCATCGACTAACTGTCAAATGGTTATGGTTTGATACAAAATGGAATCAATTATCATCAAACCATAACCATTTGACGGTTAATCGATGGACACTATGATAGCCACTGACATTTAAAAAGATACCCAATAGCCCTACATCGATAGACACTATGATAGCCACTGACATTTACCCATCCATCCATCGATTAACTGTCAAATGGTTCCATTTTGTACCAAACCATAACCATTTGACAGTTAATTGATTTACACTATGATAAAGTCCATTTCACGAAAGAAGTCCCGCAGACGCAGCGCTATATGTCGCGCGACATAATGTTGTTTCACAACTTTTGGCATCGTAAATAAACCTTATAACGCACTAATCCAATAATAAACTCACAAAATATCTACCACAACAAACGCACCTTGATAACATCGACAAACGACAACATGGCCGATCTGTTAAATTTAGTTCCACAATTGTCCGCGGGACTTCTTTCGTGAAATGGACTTTACCCACTGACTTTTAAAAAGATACGCATTAGCCCTGCAGATCCGACCTCCTAGAGTGTTACTGGGAAATTTCAGATGGAACCACCCAATAACAATAGGCCCGACCTAGGAATTGAACTCAGGACCTTATAATAAGCAATGGTGATGGCAACCACTAGACTAACGAGGCAGTTTTTTATGAAAACTAGTGAGAGAAAATTAAGTTTCGATTACTATTTTATTACGCATAGTTAACATACTTATACATGAAAATATTGTGAAACCAAAGTAACCATCGAGTTTCTTGCCGGTTCTTCTCCATAGGAAACGACCATCTCGAACCATGCACCTTTGTCGACGTTTTATTAGTCCCTATGTAAGCTTATCATCACTTGTGGCTTAATAAGAACTGCCACTCGGGTCGATCTTTAGGTAAAGCTGTGCTTGCCTAGGTCGGTCTGTGGATGGGTGACCACCCGACATACCGAGTTTCCTCCGTGCCTCGGAAAGCACGTAAAGCTGTTGGTCCCGGCTGCCATATATATATCTTTGGCAGTCGTTATAGGTAGTCAGTGACCTGAAATTCTGACATCCAGTCTTACCAAAGAGTATCGTATTACCTAATATTAACTGGGTTGTGGAGGTCAGATAGGCAGTCGCTCCATGTAAAATACTGGTATTCAGCTGCATCCGGTTAGACTGGAAGCCGACCCCAACATAGTTGGGAAAAGTCAAAAATCATCACTACATAGGATAAAACAAAGTCGCTGTCGCTGTCTGTCCGTCCCTATGTATGCTTAAATCTTTAATAGATACAGTAATAGTTTTTTTTTAATAGTTACAGTGATTCAAGAGGAAGGTTTTAGTATATATTTTGACCGACATAAACGCGGGCGAAGCCGCGGGCATCAGCTTATTATTATAAAACAAAGTCTTCCACCGCGTCTGTCGGTCTCTTCGCGATAAACTCAAAAAGTACTGCACCGGTTTTCATGGTGTTTTCACCAATGAATAGAGTGGTTCTCGAGGAAGGTTTTAGTATATAAAATCCACGCGGGCGACGCCGCGGGCATCAGCTATGCGAAATGAAATATGTTGATTGTGATTTTTTTAATCTCCCTATAAATAGATATTTCATTGCTCTTGATCATCAACAAGCTTTTTCCAGAAAAGGGGCTTTGAAGAAAAAGTTCTAAGAGCCTGGTGTCACTCGAATATCAAGTGGGGCCCACGCTTTATAAATAGCGGCAGGATAACGTGGAAGATTCATTTTAGAAATTTATTGGTAATGACATAACTTCTACTTATATCGGAGCAGCGCGCTACAGCGGTAGCCCAGTGGTGGCAGCTCCGCCTTGCGAGTAGTAAGTCGTGGGTTCGAACTCAGGCAGGCGCATTACTTTGTGTAATTTATTTCATAACCACTGCTCTCGAAAAGATCGTGAGAAAACCGGCATGTCATGCAACCAAAATGTTTGTTACTCAATCACGCCAGAACCTATGAAACAATCTGGATGAAATTTGGCACATAGAAAATCAAAATTTCCATGCGAACGAAGTCGCAGGCAACAGCTATTAGGTTTCAAAGTTCCAATCAACTTTTTTCGACACCCACAAAAGAGCAATTAACCACGTGTACGTAATTCATCTGAATCGTGATTAAGAAAGAGAGGAAGATCTTGTAAAGAGAATTTTCTTATGTTAATCATTACGACATCTGCACGTAGTTGATCCTTCTAGGCGTCGTAACTTATTTTTAGTAACTTTTCAGAAGAGCCGTCAAAATTTTAAAAAATCTCTCAGGTTTTGGTAAAGTCTTAAAGCCACCCAACCTTGAAAATAAGCAACTATAATAACTACACTGCCTATCTGACCTCCACAACCCAATTAGTACTGGGTAATAATATTTTACTTAGTAAGACTCATCATCTGCCTAGCCTTTTCCCAACTATGTAAGGGTCGGCTTCCAGTCTAACCGGATGCAGCTGAATACCAGTATTTTACATGGACCGACTGCTTATCTGACGTCCACAACCCAGTTAATACTAGGTAATACGATACTCTTTGGTAAGATTGGATGTCAGAATTTCAGGTCACTACCTGTAACGACTGCCAAAGATCTATATATGGCAGCCGGGACCAACAGCTCAACGTCCATTCTGAGGCACGGAGGAAACTCGGTATGTCGGGCGGTCACCCATCCACAGACAAACCTAGGCAAGCACAACTTCACCTAAAGATCGACCCGAGTGGCAGTTCTTATTAAGCCACGAGCTCTTATTAAGACTGATTGTCAGAATTTCGGGTCACTGACTCCCTGTAACGACTGCCTAAGATATACAAATGACAACCGAGATCAAAGGCTTGACGTACTTTCCGAGGCACTAAGGAAAGCTTGGTATGTAATAGTCATCCATCCACAGACCAACCCAGGTAAGCACGACTTACCCTGAAGATTGACCTTAGCAGCTGTTATTAACTTATTATACAGGGTGTAAATCAACCCATCACACAGCCGTCAACCAAGCATTATGTATGTAACATCAAACTAAGCACCCCTACGCAACTTTTTTTGCTGGGAAACATCTTTTTTTTTTGGGTCAAAAATCACATTTTACGATAAAACTCAATGTACCACTGTTAAAACATTATGCTAGTGGATGCTTTGAATAGTAAACGGATCATGGAGGTAATTTAAGTAAAGTTATAACCTGAAAAACTTGTATTTACAAAATCAGCTGTGAAAAATTTGGAACTTTGACCCCCAATATCTCCGTAACTAGGAGGTTCCCAGGTATGGTCTAGAACAAAAAAATGATCGCAGTGGTGGGGAGAACACGTGCCCTTCGTTCGCGTTATGGATACTTTTACACGCTATACCTATAGCGACTAGGTCCTCCATCCTCATTTTCTAATGTTTTTAAAGACCCCCTCATCCTGACCAAAAACATCTTCAACTTCAACTTCAACTCTTGGTTAATGGCTTTTGTGGAAGAGTCACCACAATTTTTCCAATATCCCGTTCTTATAAATGATAGACCATCAAACGAAGGAGATTGTACAGTGACGAAACAAAAACATCTTTTTGGTATAAGTATTCTATTCCTTTCCATAAACCTCTTCAAGAATTAGACTTCTGCCAAATAAAATAAAATAAAGGAACAGTGACATTGACATTTTTTACAAGTGTATTTTTCATGAAAATGTTTTATAATTCGAAATAAATATTGATTAACTTATAGTACGTAAGTTTTATGTTGTTTTTTCCACGTGTGTAATGTTCTTATTGTAAAGAAATATCACGCCTGTAAACCAATGGCTTAGGCAGAGGTGTTATGTACCTAATAGTAGGTACTAAAACATTTCGCCAGTTCTGTTTAAGTCCTATGTTATAGGAGGCATGCTAGTAGCTCGTGGCTTAATAAGAACTGCCACTCGGGTCGATCTTTAGGTAAAGCTGTGCTTGCCTAGGTCGGTCTGTGGATGGGTGACCGCCCGACATACCGAGTTTCCTCCGTGGCTCGGAAAGGACGTTAAGCTGTTGGTCATATATAAATCTTTGGCAGTCGTTACAGGTAGTCAGTGACCTGAAATTTTGACATCCAGTCTTACCAAAGAGGTATCGTATTACCTAGTATTAACTGGGTTGTGGAGGTCAGATAGGCAGTCGCTCCATGTAAAGTACTGGTATGCAGCCGCATCCGGTTAGACTTGAAGCCGACCCTAACATAGTTAGGAAAAGGCTAGGCAGATGATGATTTTATATGAGGCAATCATATTATTGCCATCAGGCAGGCAAAACAAATCCAAACTCCGTGGCTGCTAACAAGAAATGTCTGTTGGAAAATCCCAATATTACTTTACCAGGCCCGAGAATCGAAACTAGGACTTCAAGCGCAGTAGTCGCGCACAACACTAGACCAACGAGGCAGTCAAGTACAAGTACTATTATGTACACCTCTGCCTAACCCTTCGGGGATTACAGGCGTGATGTTATGTTATGTTCACCTGCTTTTATCAACAGGGCAATTACCACAAAAGTCTTCATTTCAAGGCAACAGAAACTAATATACCTTTAAATCCATTTTTTTCAGTAATGACAAAAACATCGGTAAGGCACAGCTTAACCGACTCAGAAATAGGGTCGATCCGAACAGATCGTGCAAGCAAATTAGGGGCCATTCTATGTCCCACAGCCTGTGCCCTTCTCCTAGTGTGCATTTTCGCAGTTTCGTTCATAGGCACCAAGCTAGCCTACGACCAGTATGAGGAGTTCTGCACAGGACGCCGATTTGATGTCGCTAAGCTGTATATCTTCTCTAATATAACTTTGAAAGCTCAGCCGCTTCCTGTGCAAGTCGATAATATTGGTATGAGCGGTATGATTGTTTAATAATAAATGGTTTGACATTGGTAGTCTGAAATGTTTTATTTTTGTGTTGGTTGGTAGTGCGTCCGCTAAAAAAATTGCCCGGAAGGTTAGCTTAACAATTGCCCGATCGTAAGATTTTTCCTTAGAAAACCCGTTAGACGCGTAGCCCACAGCGTTGTCGCTGTCAATTCAAGTAATTCTAGTATCTAAAGCCTATAGATAACACCACGCGCACACAGTGCACACACACGCTGTGCTAGCCTCGCCTAGCCACTGCGTTGGCGTTGCGTAGCCGCTGCGCTGGCGTAGCGTAGTTGCTACATCGCGTTGAGTTTACAAAATAAACTGCACTGACTGCACAAACGCAACATCACACTTCCAATCTCGTAGATATATCTACATAATTTAATCATATCAAATATTGATGAAACACAACCTGCACCAAATAGTGGTCAAAGTAAACACACAAGACAAATTTAGCTTATTATATTTCTGCCATTGCCTTAGAAACAAACTTGGAAGATAGTCTCCCTACATGAGGTACGTAACGACATCTGTTGAAGTCACTGTGTACTTATACGTGTAATACCTAGGTACTCATTTACTGCGCAGAAAACTGCCAGTACTAGCGGGAAACCGTTTTCCTTGAAACGCTTACTGCTTTGTTAACTAGATGGCGCCACATGTAGCTTGATACATATTTTCTCAGGTGCGTTGTTTTCTCTCGACAATTTTCATGAAGGTATGTTTGGCTGATAACAGGCGAAAGTATGGCATTGTTCATAGTTAGGAATAGTAAGGTATTTTTGAAGTAATATTAACTTTAATACTAATAAATAAGTTTATTAGTAGCGAGTATAGTTCTCTAGTTGATTTGTATGAAATAATAAACAAATATTTATTTATTTATATAAATTACCAGTTTACGGATAAGATATTTAGGGGTTAGATATTGTTTATATGATAATATAACTGGATTAAAGGAGTATGGTATTTAAATAACAAATTGCTGCTACTGCTAACTAATTATAATTACCAAATAATCTTAAAATTGGTTAAGTTAATATTAAAATAAAATTACGTAGAATCAATTAGCAATCATTCACACCTTGAAAGAAAGCACTTTAAATGTCAAAGTTATCCGAACTAGAACAACCTAGAACATTCAGTATAATTATCCACAATTTTCATTCGCAGAAAAAAAGTTTTCACCATTTTCACAGAATTCCATTTCACTACAAGGTTTCCGAACGCGCCACAATTTTCAGTGCCACATTTTTTTGCTCTGGCAACGTGAAAACTGACAGAAAACAAAATGGGCGGCCTGTAGTCGTCGGTAGTTAGTTTCGAGTAGATTTTTTCCTAATATTATATTGTTATAACGTTTAAATTTTGTACTCGGGTTATAGTTCCTTGGTGCTTGTGTTGTTAGCTCGGTGGTTCGTGTTATAAAATGTGAGTATTCGCTCTGTTTTCCTAGTAATGTATATTTTACAACTTCTATTGATTGTGTTAGCGTACCAAAGGCCAATGTCAGCCTTTCAGTAGGGGTGAGATGCGTGCATTCTTAGAATTTCGGTTTACTACTGTCTGATGTGTGCGTGTTTTTCTTTCTAAATAGTTATATAATTTTAAAGTATGGATTACGGTTGTTAGGGTATTTGGTGTTGTTTTTATATAATGAATCGCTATTTTTTCTTATGTACCTAGATAAATTACCTAATCCATTTATTGATCATTATTAGAAATAAATGGAAAAGAAGGATTTATCATATAATACCTACACTGCTGAGGTATTTACATATTCACACAAAACATTTTACAAATAGGTATATTTCGTATTGAAAATCGATATAGGTACCTAGGTAAAGTTAATAATTAATTAATTATTCATTGACGTATAACTTACATTTCTTTGTTTTGCATATTATTATTACGGATAACATAATTTAACATTTTGGTAACCCTGAGCTGCATAATTTACGTAAGATCAAAAACAAAAATATGATGATTAAGATAACTTACCATTGCAGCACGTGTTTTAAAGTTATTTTATGTGTTACTTACGTATTAAGTAACGATAATTTTATAAAAGGCTCGTTATTTTATGAATACGCATAAGCTTACGATGTTCTACGCGCTCGTGGAGACGATAATGTTAGAATGTTTATAGTTCTTTGAGAAGACTGACTAAAAGGATTACTAACATACGTATATAAACTCACGCCCTTTTCCTATGGGGGTAGACAGGAACCCCAGATGCCACCTGCTACGATCCTTACATACTCCTTTTGCGTCGTCCACATTCATACATCTGGTCATACACGCACGCCGGTTACGAGTACTACGCAACCGGCAAGGATTACTTAATTTAATATTAACCGCTAATGCTGTACTAAATGTAATAATTAAATGAAATAAGGACTAACGAGCTATTATCCTTATAAGTTATAATATCATCGTTATAGCCATATCCGTACCCCATTCAATCATGTGGAAGATGGTTTAGTTTATATTATGTGTTGAACAAGTAAAAACCTGATGAACTAATAAATAATCCTCATGAAGGCGTTCGATTCCTTATTAAATCGAAATACTAATAGTTCACAATACGTAAATGTAGTTGTTTACAAATCAAAACAAGGTTTTATCAGGGTTCGAAGTGATAATTAAATTATTATTGATAATTATCTTGGTAGTGACAAACATCATAAAACAATAAAATTCGCGTGAATCCGTACGCAATTTGCCACTGCCGCGTGTATCCAACGGTGTTAAGTGTCAGTTAAAACAAATAGGTAACAAAATGTTGTGTTGATAAAACAAATAAAATATTTATCTACCAGTAAAAAGCAATATCTAGCAGCGGTGGCTTAGTGGTGGCGGTCCCGACTTACGAACAGTAAGTCGTGGGTTCAAACCCATGCAGGCGCATTACTTTGTGTAATTTATATCACCACCGCTGGTCTCAAAACGGTGAAGGAAAACATCGTGAGGAAACCGGCATGTTTTAGAACTAAAAAAAATCGAAGTTATGTGACATCTACCAACCCGCACTGGGCCCGCGTGGTGGATTATAGCCCATCCCTCTCCTGGACAGGAGGTCTGAGTCCCTGCAGGGGGAACATTATAGGCTGATGATGATAATGATGAAAAAAATTGTTATTGTTCAATGCTCGTTTCGAAGAATAGAAAAAATATAGTAATTACCATGATAAGTATCAAGTCTGCCTCGTTTTTCTAGTAGTCGCGTGTGCTGAGGATGAGGTCCGTGGCTGGAACGGCAAGCCACGCTAACTCTTGATGGTTTTTTCTATAAGGATTTTCTCAGTTAAAGACAAATAGGGGTGTTTCCTGACAATAAAAAAAATCTGTTTATCATCCATCCATCCATGCATCCATCATTATCATTGTCATCGTTGGTCCCCCTTATCATCTTCAAGGTATATCTTTGTTTGTGCAAACCTCCACGCTCTTGTACCAGCCTTATTAAGTAAACGGATTCTTACCTGAAAAAAAATGCACATCTTCAGTATCAAAGAATTCTCGAAGAAATTCTTTCATGTTGCTTACATAAGAGCCTCATCCCTTCTCAAAAACATACCAACATGTTACCTATCTGCGCATCCCCTGCACCTCTTGGCACGCTACCCTGAAAGCCGAACCATTACATCATCTTTCACCGCCGTGATGCCACCTACACTTTTGTGTAAAGACCTCATTCGCCCCGACCTCATCAAGTCTTCTTGCCGTATGCATCATGGAGCAAACATTAAGTAGCGCAGCCTCACGAAAGCCTTTTATCTTTCTTTCCTTTTTTTGAGAATAAACTAGATGACCTACTTTTTACTGGCCGTTTTTTTTTGCTTTTTGTTTACTTCTCGTTATGAAGACAAAGGTAACATTTGAATGAATGTTTGAATGAGAATATTTTTAGTATCTATTCGTATTTGCGTCATTGGTTTTGTTTTCGTGCTCTTAAAGTTTCTACTTTGGGTAAAAGTTGATAAGTTTCACGGAAGATGTACCAACGTCATAGACTTTTACGTAATGGTCACATTCTAGATTTGATTTAATCATTCCAAACATTTGCAGTGAATTGCTTCAATACAGCATTAATAATAACCAAAATAGAAGCCTGCTACCAATTTTCTTTATTCAACTGAAAACGTGGGTATACTGAGTAAATGCCTTAGCGGAAAACACGTCAAAGTTTGGATTTACTTAATATGGCAATTGCATACGCGAGATAAAAAAAAATCCAGTATTTGCAACTTCTACGTATCCCTTTATAAGTAAATCAATACTGAGACAAAAATCCCAGACATTGAGACTGGCGACACCATGTGCCTTCCACGTCTAGTCGAATGTAAAATGACATCGGGGCTGTATCGGTTGGAAGCTCGCCAAAAGAGACCGCAGAAAGGGGTGAGCCGTGCCTGCATAAATCGGAGGAAGCTTGGGATCTGTTTTAGACAAAATGCAAGTTTAATCGGTAGAACACTGTCCCTTCTGTAATCCAAAAAAATGTGAAACAGTAAAAGACACCTAGTTACTTCCCATAAAAGGTAGAGTACCTTAAAGTTCATCACATCGAATTTGAAAGAAACATTGAAAATAGTAGGGAGGGGTGAGGGGGGGGGAGTAAGGTGGTTACAACAACTTGACAAATAGGGTATCAAGATTTATTATAAACTAGTTGTTGCCCGCAACAGCCGTAGCTTTGTTCACCTGGAGATTTTGATGAATAAGATTTAAAAAAAAGTCCTATAAAGTAGCTTTAAAGATATTATTATACTGTTCCAGACTATAATCTAATTCTGTGCCGATTTAGATCCATCCAGCCGTTTTGGTATGATTCAGAAATAAACATTCCTCCTTAAACTTTGCTTAATTAATAGCTATTGCCTGCTGTTGTTCAAAATGAATATATTCTTCCTTATAAAGTTTATAATTATCTCCCACAATTAAATTAAATTATGGAGAGAACTGCGACAAGAAAAAGATAAGAAGGATAACGTGGTAAAGCAGACAAAAACAAAAAAGCCCATGCGTTCGACTACTTTAAAATGCTAATACCACAAATCTTTGGTTTTGGACTTAACCTTTAAGTAATAGAAACGAAGCTATGCAAACCAAAAATTGCCAATACCCGAGGAGTAACAATCACCCGAAGTACTGTTCTACGTACCTACATACTCCTATATTTCTACTATTTCTTGTTATCTCCAAAAATCTTAGTAAAAGCAAAGTGTGCTACTTAAAGTAAGACAGTTAAGGGTCCTTTGATCCTATCACACATTATGAGATAAGGAAGGAACGTTCCATGCCCTATCGGAGGCAGCGAGCTATCCGGGATAGGGAGCAAGGTCACGTTACATAAAACGTTCCGCCATTGCGCCTTTTTGACATCGAATTCCGGGAAAAAGCGTAGAAACGGCTTCTTTAATTTCTTTTTGGATAATCCTTTAAAATGCTTTTGCAGTCCTTGATTAAGTATAAGTAGAAAAAATAATTAATTTTTCTTCATTACTAGAGATTTTATATGTAGTGCAAGCCCTTTTTTTTGGGGCTTGGGAAATCATCAAATAACCCCTCCCGCTCTTGGGCAGAGCGAAAGGGAGTGTCAGACTTCTACTGACTAAAAACCACCCATGTTCCTTCTTAGCCCTTGTGCAGAGGCCGCGGTATCTCTTTCGAACAACCCGCAGCCTCGACGGGATGCCCTTAAAATGGCTTATTTAAAGGAGTATGCAACATCTACATAAAACTTATGTTTATTTTTTAGGATTTTGTTCTTAAAAATTAACTTGGAACTTTTATAAGCTCATCTTCTTGTCCGAGAGTATATATCTCGTGAGGGAGAGAATAGGTTTAAAAAGTACAAAATTAATTCAACTTAGGAATTAGGATTAATATCCTGCTAATATTAATACGAATGTAGTGAGGATACACTTATACAGATAGTATATTACCCGAATTATTATACTTTTTATCCCGGTAGCATAATTATGATCTTGTGGGACAATTCGAACTCCACGCGAGCTAAGCCGTGGGCAAAACCTAGTGTATTATAAATTATAATCTTCCTAGCGTGTTGTTGTCTAAATTGTATTGGCCCAGGTACCAACATTTCTGTAGCTGACAACTACCTAGCATGCAGGACACGATAGGACAAGACATAATCTGTCCCATATTTCTGTAAATTGAAAATTATGAATGCTATAAACTTGACACTCGGTCCGCACACGCTAAGTCAATGTAAAAGTAATCGATACTGTGTTCAATATTTTAAATTTTATTTATAAGGGATAACGTTCAAAGTCACGATACCTGACGAGGGCTTACAAGTGACAATTTCTTTAAAATCATTTCATATTTGCTCACCATTTTGTTTTTGGTTGTTTATTTTATTATATTTTAGACATTTCCATCATCCAGTGGCATTCTATTAAGCTGATAACACAAGCCTTCTCTCTATCCAGTATCGACAAGAATACTTGATGATAATATGGAAAACGCTAGTAAAGTTGTAATATCCTCCTGAAAATTGGCAAGTATATTATATCAGCAGTTTACTCTTCCTTTTCTGTTTTCCGCACAAATCTGTCGTTTATTAGTACTTTCGGTAAGAGTCAAGCATGTCTCACCATCATCGTCTTGAGACGCTGCCGACATGTTCAATCCAATCCCACTTAAGCTTAACGGCTTTCGAGTAACTTTCGCTTTGGCCCGTAATCTTGCGTACCTATAAGATTCAAAAGTTGAACCAGCAGGACACTGCCCTCCAAAAAATTATGATAACCTCGATCATACCAGGAGTAGCTCGTGGCTCAATAATTACAGTCGCTGGGGTTGATCTTCAGGTAAATCCACGCTTGCCTAGGTTGACCCACGGATGGGTGACGTGTTTTGACATGACATACTGAGTTCCTCCGTGCCAGAGAAATCACGAAGCTGTAACTGGAATTTGTAAATCTTTGACAGTCAATACAGTCAGTGGTCAAATTTAACAACAGTCTTACCAAAGGGTATCGTAGTATTCAGTGCTAGGGTATCGTAGTATCCATTACTAGGGTATCGTAGTATCCAGGACTAACTGGATTGTGTAGTTCAGATAGGCAGTCGCTCCATACAAAATACTTGTATTTATATAATACAGTTTGGCTGGAAGCTGGCCCTAAATATAGTTGGGAAAAGGCTATGCAGATGATTATACAAATATGGCCTCTTCTGATAAATAGACCTGCTGACTGCTTTTGGTCACGGCGGCTAATCTCAGCGGAGAGTAGCTATCGTCGCATCAAGATATTATAGTGCACAAGTGTGTGTGCAGACACATGTGCACTCTCTGTTTTTTTTTCTCTCTCATAGTCCGATAGGGAGGCAATCCGACACGATTGGAGAGAGATCAGGCGCCGAACCAACGGCTTATCGTACTTTCCGAGACACGGGGGTATCATACTGCCAACGCTAATCTCAATTATCAATGTAATGTAACCAATGATCATGAATTCCTTCGCCTTTTAGAAGTTACTGAAACTGCTCTCTGATTTATTGGCGTTATTATAGTAAAAGTAGGAAGTATTGATAGAAACGAGAATAGACAAGTTACTTATGTTGATAAATATCAAATTAAAATTGAAAAGACTATCAATAAGTATCTCATATTAATAATTTTCAATGTTTTTCATGATATGAAGGTCTCAGAAAGTCTCTTACCATGAAAGCTGCCTGGTCATATTGGATTCCTAAAATTCCAACCAGTGCTTTTAGCATTCTGGGAATCGTTTAACATTTCCAATCAATTCAATTAAGTAAATGGCAATTGTATTATTTATTTTATTGAACTACTTAGTATGTACTAGGTATCAATCAATACATTAAATCGATATCTTAATTCGAATAGTAAACAAAGATTAGGTATCCCGCATATAGCCAGTTATGTAAGCATATTGCCATCAACTGCGCGTCCATCCAGAGTCCTGCTACTTTGAAATTCCATAACCCTAGGAATTGAACCCAGATCTTTATGCCAGCCAATAGGAGGTGTAGACAGATGGAGAGAGGTATTCAATTAATTGATGGATTAGAAAAATGCACATGAACTTTCAAACGATAGAGCACGTGGCTCACAAAGTCTCGCTGTACAGAATTAATTAAAGAATAAAAATCTTATCTTCACAGATATTTCATTTTAGATTAAGTATGACGAATTTTCCGTATACTTCGTCATGATGAAGGATGAAAATAATATAACACCGGCTGTTACAGCAAGCCTTCATTGTTCCACAGCTGAGCAAAGATTTCGGTCCATAACTTCCAGCTATTTCTATTCATTTCTACTGAATAAGGTGCAGTTCTAAACAAACAATTATCCGCGGATGACCACTTTCCACCAAATAAACCCTGGAATATAAACAGATATTGAGATAAGAGGACCTTATAGCACCTCTTAAAAACCTGGCTCTGTTTACAATAGCATTAAAATTAAATCATCATAATATACCTAGCCAGTCTAATCGGATGCAGCTGAATTCCAGTATTTTACATTTTTACATGGAACGACTGCCTATTTCACCTCCATAACCCAGTTATTACTGAGTAATATGATACCCTATGGTAAGACTGGTTATCAGACTTTCAGCAATGAACAAAATAATAACATCACAGTATTGGTATAAATAGCATTACATATTTTCCCTAAATTTTATCAACTCTACGTCTCAAGTAATATCGCTTTTAATAAAAATTCTACATAACCTATAAATGCCAATTCATAACCAGCTGAATGGCATGTAAAACACATAAATTCGCTCCGTACGTATAAACCACTTACAAAATCATACGCGTCTGACGTACACACTGACCCAGTTCCTTGTTCCACCTGGGATGCGTCCTGACGTCATGGTACAACGTCACCAATGACACACTGACCCATTTTCCACCCGGCAGTGGCGGGGGGGTGTGTCCCATTCAGGTTTAATCCCTGCACAGCGCCTATTTTTAGCCCACTACTTCATTCATTGAATGTCATGCAATACAGATGTGGTATACGCTTGTCCTATTTTCGATATTAATAGATTTTGCAATGGATGTAACCTTGCCTCGTGGAGGGTTTGCGCGTGGTTTACGCTTTGAGTATTGTCCTTGACATATGTTTTAGCTTTATGAGATGCAGGATTAAAGGGAGATTCGGATGGGATGTAATGGTGGAGTACAATTGAGAGGGTTGAAACGCTTGGGGCTTTGGTTTGTTGGTTATTCATATCTCGTAGAACTCACTATGGGGATTGAGAGAGGAAATAGTACAGTGATACAGACAATTCAAAATGGCGCGTTTGTGTGGTTGTGCGTAAGTTACACGCATGTGGTACTTTAAGCAGCTAATGCAGTAATTTTTGTCTAAAATAGAGTTGATGACTTGAGTCACCAACCATGATTTTAAGATTGAAGCTTGAAGAATTAATTCTGTTAGTACCCGAAATTTAGAACCAACCTAACTTTAGAATGACGAGATCGGAAGTTAAGTTGAGCTGTTTTATTAGTAAGGCCCTGGTATCATATAAGATATTTTTAGACAAAAAAACCAGCGTCGTTAGAACTGATAACACGCTGGATAGGCGTATTATCAGTTTGTTATCAATGCAGTGCAAAAGAAAAGAAGAAATGGAACGTGAATGAATGAATGGAACTTACTGCTTGGAATAAATAGAAAACACTAAGACAGAGAATATTGTAAGACTATTGATATCACTAATTCAAGAGTTCTCGCTCGGTTCTTGGAGTGTATATTTTCGTACATTATTGAAGTATTATTGTTCGCGAAGTATTTAATAGTATTTTGAGGCAGATGTCTGCACCACTTTTACGCGTTTTTCTTTATGTTTTTCTGTTTTCTCTTTAATTTTACTGTAATAAAAGTTGAGAAATAAATATTTAAATAACTGTTTATGCAATTTGCTAATAAAATGAAGTTGGACGGAAACAAATATGTGGACTGTGGTGTTCACTAGAATCACTTGTGGGCTTTTGGGGTTTAGATTAAAACCTCTCAATATATCAGTAAGTAGTGTACAACTCGAAGGGACTGTCTGCTTGCCTCAAGGGCTAGTTCAGGACTGTTCTACGACGTTACCGTCGAGCCGCTTGCTACGTTTATTTGTATATATCACATCTCTTCCTTTTTATAATTTTAAATACAACTAACATATTCTTAATTTAGACATTCATTATTTTAAATACTATAGACATGTTTAGAATTTAGAGGTTAACCATTTTAGAGTCACTTACCAATATTTGATTGTCGGACATAGTTTATTACGTGTCTATTAGGTTTTAATTATGATGACAATATTTAGAACTTCCACGTTAGTATATATATATTTTAATACCATAACAATGTCTAATATTAAGACAACAAGCATTCTTAATTGCTAGCATATAGACAGTTTTAAGTTCAATGACAATATTAAGAATTTACACGTTAATATACACATATATTTGTTAATACCATAACAATCTTTAATATTATGTCAACATGTATTCTTAACGGCTAGCATTTAGACTTACACATTAATTAAATTTTAACATTATAATTAAAGTGTCTACAAGTTAAGTTTTAGGGTACAGTTCCATTTAGACTTAGTAATTAATTAAGTCATAAGGATCTATAATAGTACAGCATTGTGCTGATCTTGTTCATCCTTCTTTATCCAAGTCGTGATTTATGGCTTTCCATTTGCCTTCTATTTTCTTAAGGTGTACTATGTTCCTCATGTACTCTTGACCAGTTTCATCATTCCTTGTCTAATTCTCTATAATAAACTCTCCTTAGCAGTAGGTAGTAGCAGTAGCTCATATTTTCCTGTCTTCGTTTAATTTGTTTTTATCCTTTTTTTTTCTTGTCTCTGACCTCTGAATTGTCGTATTGTAGTTATTTTCGAGGTCTGTTAAAAAAGGTAATTTATCTCTGAACTTTCGTCCATAGAATAGCTCGGATGGAGATTTTCCTGTGTAGGGATGAGGTGTGCCAAATCATCTTTCCAGTCTGATTTTTCGCATTGGCTGATTCTAAGTCGTTTAAGGATATTATCTCTATTTTGCATCTCGACTTCGCCGTTTTGGTGAGGAGCAGTAAGGGATTGTATTGAATAACGTAATCCCTTGTTAGATACAAAATAATTGAAATTCTTGACTAGTGAATTGTCTACCCATATCTGATGTTATACTAGCACGATTTCCGGTTCGTGAGAAGATTTTTTTTTTTTTTTTTTTTTTTTTTTTTTTGTACTTTTATTGTATCTTGTGTAAAGATAGATTTCATATTATATTTGGATTTCTTTATGATTTTATATTTCGATTTCTTTATATCGACCGTAATCACAAAGATTTAGTTTGAATTTCCACTTGGCAGTGAACCTAGAAATCCACAGCAGTATCTACCCAGGCTTTTGAAGGAAGTTCACGACTTTTATCGGTACTGGCGGATTTTGGCCTGAGACTAAAATACATCCTTTACAGTTTTTTACCGTATTTTCGGCGTCTATGTCTATTTTTGGCCACCATACCTTTATGTGTAACCTAGCCTTCATGTTTACAATGCCTGGGTGACCTTCATGGGCTGCTTCCAATATTTGTTTTCTCAAATTAGTGGGTATAACTCATTTGTTTCCCCTTTATGAGATGCAACCAAAGTTTATGTTCAAATAATGTGTAGTTGTTTATTGAACTATCTCAAACATTATTAATTAAAGCGTCTCTAATTAATTTAAATTAATTATCATTATTTGATGCTTCACTAATCATTTTAAGCGGTAATGCTAGGGTCGCGCATATTGAACAACTTGGTTAATATGATATTCGTTTTCAAGTGGACTTTTTTCTATGTTGGCACTTGTGCACAGACGGGATAAAGGGTCGGCTATGTTTGTTTGACTCGGTTTATAGATGACTAATCATATTTTTTTCATGTGGATGTGTTCTATTGCCCAAACCAAAGCTAATGCTTCTTTTTCGGTCTGGCTATATGTTTCACAACGTCTGTTAGAGATTGCATCCGCAATAACTTGAGTACGATCTATTTGATCGCAGTAACCAAGAGAATTGGAATTTTATAGACTTTTTTTTTTTAGTTCGTCAAATGCAATCATTTGTTTTTTTTTTTTTTTTTTCAAAGTTTCTGTCTAATGGGTTCAGTAAGGGTTGACAAATTAGGAATCCACGTTCGACAAAATGTATTAATCCTAAAAAACTTAGAATTCTTTCGATGGTTTTTGGTGCTCTAAATGTCTCAATTGCTTTGAAGTAGTTATTAAGTGGTTTCATACTTGACGGTGTAAGCTCGTGGCCCAAAATTGTATTGTTTTTTAATTGAAAACACATTTATTTTATTGAATAAAACATTGTTTTCTTTTAGTACTGTCAATACTTTTTTAAGCCTAGCATCATGCTCTTTTTCATTGCGTCCAAAGACTACTATGTCATCTATGAAGTTTACAACTTCTTCGCATGGCATTAAGATTTTTTTCATATTTATAATTATATATATTTTTTTTGTATGTGCACAAGATATCCCAAATATTAACCGTTTGTATCGGTAAAGCCCTTTGCTCGTAATAAACGTTGTGATTTCACAACTTTTTTTTTTAGTTTTTTTTTTAGGTATTGCTTTACCAAATTTAGGAATCAGTTGTTCCATTGTCCATGATGGCTTTGTTGGCTGCACGCATATCTAAACAAATACGAATATCATTATCAGGCTTTAGAATCGGTACTATTGGTGAAACCCAAGTGGATGGTTTATTTACTGATTCAATGGTATCCATTGTAACCAGTTCGTCTTTTTTTAAATTATCTTTGTTTCCAGAGGAACTGGAACTCGTCGATAAGACTGACACAAAGGTGAAATTGTTTTATCTAATGTTATCTCTAATAGAATATCTTTGAATTTGGGAAATGGATTGTCATCAATGGAATTTAGGGTAAAACCAAGTTTTTGCACATTTAGCGAGATGGCAGTTTTTTTACCCAAAAGATTTATTGAGCCATTTAAAATTAAATTTCAATTTCAATTAAAATTTTATGTCTTTATGACATAGAATTTTGTGACTAATGATTTTGAACCAGCTTTTATCTGTGCATCAAAACAACCCAACACTTTAAGTGGGTGTTTAGCACCGTAACCCATGAATGTTTTGTTTGGGGACGTTTGCTGGTTGGAGACTATGACTTTGGATTTTTTCATGTGTTCCCAAGTTTTATCACTTATAACATTGGATGTACTACCGGAATCAATGAGCTTTTTAGTGTTTGTTCCTCTACAGAGGTAAGCTCTTCTTTGGTGTTTTCCAGTTTGCTTTTATTAATTTGCCTGTTGTTATTTGGTTGTATTTGTTGTTTTGCCAAATATTAGCAGTGTTTCTTTTGTTGGCCTTTGTTCTGCAGTGTTTCAGGTAATGGCCTTTGAATCCATATTTCCTGCAAATTGCATTAATTGCAGGGCAGGAACTGTTATCACGTTTGTGATTTCTGCTGCCACATTGGCTGCAGGGAAACTGTTATCACCTTTGTGATTTCTGCTGCCACATTGGCTGCAGGGAGACTGTTGTCACGTTTGTGATTTCTGCTGCCACATTGGCTGCAGGGGAACTGTTATCACCTTTGTGATTTCTGCTGCCACATTGGCTGCAGGGGAACTGTTATCACCTTTGTGATTTCTGCTGCCACATTGGCTGCAGGGGAACTGTTATCACCTTTGTGATTTCAACCTCTTTTTTAAAGTACATTTTGTACTTTTGGTGTCAATTTTGTTTGCGGGTACTTGTGGCATTTGTGCTTTGGCTATCGTAGAAATTGTTCATTTCGGCCCACCGCCGCAAAGTCGCTTGTCTGTCGGTCTTCTACAGACTGTACTTCGGAGAGTGTGCGCAGGAACTCCACGGGCTGATTCCACCATCTCCCTTCTTCCATCGGGAGACTAGGCGTACTGCAGGTTATCACCTATACCTAGTCGATGTTCCACACATTCGAACGAAGCGCTTTGCTAAGTCCTTTATTATGCGCACAGCCAAGGAGTGGAACTCCCTGCCTGCGTCGGTTTTCCCGAGTTCATATAACCCTAATCTATTTAAGTCGCGAGTAAATAGGCTTCTTCTGGGTAAGCTCGTTCCATCGTCGACCTCATCTTTGCCCTTAGGGTAAGATTGAGGTCAAGAGCAAGCCCATTATAAATAAAAAAAAAAAAAAAAAAAAAAAATTTGCCGTTCTACGGCTTCTAAACAATTTTCTTATGCTACGATTTTTTCAACTGTTGCTGTATCACTAAGTATTAAAAAGTTTTTTTTTTTTTTTGAAATACTCTTTTCTGTTATTTGATCGATAAGATTTTCATCTTCTTTAGCAAAGTTGCATTTTGAGCTTTGACGCCTCAATCGAATCAGGAATGGTTCAATTTTTTCTTCCGATTCTTGCCTCATTAATCGGAAAATGTGTCTTTCAAATAAATATCTTTCTGTCGGGGAAAAATACTCTTCCAACTTTTTAACTGCGATATCGTAAATGTCAGTCGCGTTTGGATTAGTCGAATGAGCTCCGGGTAAATTAAAATATATGACTTGAAATGCTATGCCTCCGGGATGCAGTAAAATTGCACGTTAATTATTTTGATTCCTGGTATTTGTTGCTATAAAATATTTTTCTACAACACGTTTCCATTATACCCAACGGGAGCCTTGGAGATTGAGTTTGGCTCTTGACAATTGAATGGTTCTATTGCTAGGATTTGTAATTGGGACATGTTGATCGATCTGTAAATAATGGAGAGGAAACTTCACCATAATAGTAATAAATATCAAGATCGATTCGACAAGTTTACTATAACTTTAACACAATGATTTGTTGTTAAGTGTTAAAATAAATAAGTCCCGTCACAAAGGAATCACGTAACAACTTTGTTTATTTAGGTTAAATTTATCGTATCCGGCTAAAGAGCTTTGTGACTTCATTTAGCACTTAAGAAGTTAAGTTAAAGAAACTCTAGTCGACAAATCATTAAAAGTAACATACCCTTATACTCTTCAAGTGTACCCTTATACTTGTTACTAAGCTAAACTGGCATTTGACATAGAGGTGATTTATTATTCTATGTGATGCGATAGCCATAGCAAAATGCATTCTAGATTTAGTTAAAATCATTAGCCTTAACGGATTTCAGTTTTAACTGCAGATAATTAAATCTACATTACTTCGGGGTTGTCGAAGTGGCACTTGTTTAAAACTGGGATTTACGAGTAATTTTCTCGTGGGAACATTATTAGGGGAACATATACAGAAAGAAATGGATTATATCGTCACTGTATTCGTCACACTTCGAGTTGCACACACGATCCTATTTCAAGTTATAAATTAGTAGGTTGTTAAATGAGTAAATGATGTTTAGTTTGTATTTTCTTTCACAAACATCTTTACACGTCAAAATGTTACGCAATATCTACATCAGTTTATGCAGCACATCAGCATCTAGCCGACGTAGATTTTGCATAGACAAACAAATAATATTTAATAACAAATTGTAATTATAAGTTATTTTAATAAACATACAAGAAAGTATATTCGTTAATAGTTCAATTTTTTCTACACCATCACACCAGTTATCCGTTAAGGAATAGGCAGAGGTGTATCAAATACTATTCGATGTATCAAACATTATTCGACCAAAACGCATGTTTTTTTTTTTTTTTTACACAATAAACTATAATTTATTGTTGTTGACCAATTTCCGTAAGCAGGTATATATAATTTGAGTTACAATTTCACTTACTGCGCTTTTTACTCGTCGCCAATGTGGTGTTCACTAGAATCACTTGTGGGCTTTTGGGGTTTAGATTAAAACCTCTCAATATATCAGTAAGTAGTGTACAACTCGAAGGGACTGTCTGCTTGCCTCAAGGGCTAGTTCAGGACTGTTCTACGACGTTACCGTCGAGCCGCTTGCTACGTTTATTTGTATATATCACATGGACAATTCAAATAATGCAAGGATTGAGGATAGAAGAGTAAGGTTGAAAATTAGTTATTTTAATAAAGTTTCACAATAGGTAAGTGACCTAAATAACGATGGATGGACTGTGTAAAACATGATATTATGGCAAGTAAGTAGGTATTTGGTGAGATGACGAGTAATAGAGAGGTAGATATGAACGAAGAAGACATGCTTCGCCAACCCCGTATGAATAGGGATAAGGGCACAAGAGTAATGATTCTAAAGTGTAAGTTTGAAGACACTATTAATAATGAAAAAGCAAAGTTCTTTAAATACTTAAACTAAGTTTTCTTGCAAGTTTACCATACGTGAATAATCACGTGTCCCCAACATATGGTTGGTGATAAAAATTAAACGAATATGTCATCCGTGTCGCTAATTTGTCTTAGATCTTGTCGTTACTAAGCGTAAAGTGACAATTGAATAGATTTGACCTCTGAACACCACGGTCCATAAATACAATGATGTCAGATGGGAGTGATGCTCAGAGTTATAATATGGTAGCATCTGAATCATTATTATTTAGTGTGTCGTAGTTTTTTCTTTTGTAGATGATGAATTTAGCTGGTTTGTGTTTTAAAACAACATGGTATCTTAGTAGAAAATATGAAGGTACTACACTAAAATCACACTCAGGCAATGAAACTTATGCCAACTGTGGTTAAGCTGGAGATAATGTTAAGATACTCGTAGGTGCATATTTATTGTTTGTGAATGGGTGGACATTGGAGGCCTTGTAGATTCCTAGATACTTGTTTACTTTTCTTAACTTTAACCTAGGACTTTTAGTGGGCATACGTTATCCTCCATGCCCAATTACTAATTTTATTTATTTATTTAGTATTAATTATAGAAACATTACGGAATCAACCAATACGATGCTATAAAACACAAAAAGAACAATTAAATTAAAAGTTAAATTAAATTAAGCTATAGCTATATCTACATAGATAATGCTGTAACATGATCATACTGTAAAACTAAATGATTTTATAAGAGTAACCATAGAATTTCTTGCCGGTTTTTCTCCATAGGAAACGACCAACCCAAACCGTGCACCTTTTCTCAACGTTTTATAAGTGACTTTGTAGGTCTTTGTGATATAAAATATTTTGATTTTGATATAAATGCCGTATTTCTGGTTTCGGTTTTATTCTAAAAGACAGACGCAAATAGAGAATGATGGGATATATCTCTTGACTTCAACACAGTTGACCTATCACCTACTGGCACGGTTAATAAAACGCACGATAAAAATATACAGCCATTAAATATGCATAGGTAGGTACCTCATACCACCATGAAAAATATTATAACTGCTGTAAAATTTACCTTTTTCATTTATATAGGTTTGATGGAAGGAGCATCTTCATGATTAAATAGATCTTTTTTAAGTGAATAGTAGTATGATACTGAGTTAAAAATCCGTGTCTATTCAGAGTTATACAGTCCAGTAAGAGTAGTAGCTAAACAAAACAATTTCAAAATTAATAATTCAATTTACATTGTAGAACAGAGCAACTCAATACAATGGAATATTATTATCAATGACGTGCAGCCGAGAACTCGAGAAATCAATGCAATAGGCTGACCTGAGGTAATATTGCTATTCAATGTTCGACAGGTGAATTGTTCAGTGCTGTTCAATGATTGTGATTCACTGGAAACAAATATCAGCTATGTGTTTGTATAAGTTAAGATGGTTTTAAAATGACAAGTAAACGATGAAAAGTCATTTAAAAATGTTGTAGTGCCTGCTCTTGTCTGTTTTATAGTAACTTTTTCACTGTCTCATATTTGTTTTACATGTTTGGAAACTCGAAAACTGTGACAATATGTTAAGAGGAACTATAATTTTATTATCTTTTGTGTCATTACTCATTATTCAAACTTAAGGGTTTCTTTCAAAGAAAAGTCAGAGCAAAAGCGTTGTCTCATACAGCAATTAAAAGAGGAAAATATCGTCTCACTGCACGCTGGGAATTTAATTCGGTTAAGTAGGCACAGGTTGCCTTAAAATGTTTTCTTTCTTAGAGGTAACAAAAAACATTACCTAAAAGCTCATGCGGGTAAAAACACTGCATAGTAGTTAAAAGATAGCGGCCTGTCTTGCTTTTTGTGGGTGCTTCAGACAATTTGCCTGCATGCAAACTACCCTTTGGGACCAGTGGTAGCCCAGTGGTTGCGGCCCCGACTTACGAACAGTGAGTCGTGGGTTCGAACCCAGGCAAGCACATTACTTTGTGTAATTTATTTCATCACCACTACTCTCAAAACGGTGAAGGAAAACATCAACACACAACATTAATTTGTTATGTGTTGTGTACCTATTGCTTTTTAATTGTCTTATTGTATGTTCGTCATGTTTCTGCGACAAATTTTTTTTTTTTCTTTCTTTCTTTTCGTAAGGAAACCGGCATGTCTTAGAACCAAAAAAATCGAAGACATTATGTGATATCTACCAACCCGCACTGGGCACGCGTGGTGGATTATAGCCTATCCCTCTCCTAGACAGAAGGCCTGAGTCCCTGCAGTGGGAACTTTCTAAGCTGATGATGATGAACTACCTATATTATATCTTCACAAGAGCATGCACTAGTAGGCAAGCAGGCAGTATATTTATACTTGCTTAATAGGGTGCAAGTAATTCTGTAAGCAAAGCTTAGCTTGAAGCAGATATGAATATTATTACACGGCTAATAATAGCAAAGGTAAATGCAACCCTAGAGGCAGGGAATATTCAGATGAAGATGAATTCTCTCAGAGCTTAAAAGATAGATTGGCCTCAATTTTACGATTTCAGAAATTCAGACAAGAATAGTAACTGAAAAAGACATACATTAGATTATCGACCCAAAGAGTTAAACTACGAATTTGTTGAAGATATGCTATAGGGACCACAACACATTTCACGGGGATGCATAAGCAGTACCGTCGGTGTCACTAGTAACAACGTTCCTTAAATATATTCAACTTTTCGAGTCAATTGACTAATTCTCTCGTTTTGTTGTCATTTCACCAGCCTACAAATAATCATAGTATCTTAGTTCTGTTTCATGCATCTGCTGTATTGTCAAATGCAGGAAATTCTCAAATCGTCTGTTTGTCCAATTGTTTGTTCCATAGATTGTGTATTAGCATGTGTTTTAAAAGTAATATTAGAAGTGTGCCTCCTCTATTGTATGTTTTAATGTACACACATATTTGTATATTTAAAACCCAAATGATCGTTTTACAGCACAGTTCATAACTAGCATCTGTTTTGGAAAATAAACGTTTTAAGACACATGTGATATTTTGCATATTCTAAAACGTCTCATTTGTTTTCTTTCTATAAAACTACTTTTTCATCCACACTTTCTTGATCTACATATCATTTATAATTGTTATCATCAGTAACTTCTATTACTAGCTAGCCTTATGGACCATTCACATAGACTTCTACAGCTTTGATTTATTTGCACCCACTTTCTAAATATCGACCTTCCCATGGTAGATTTTCCTCTCCGTTTCGGTTTGTTTTATTATCTTCTTAGTTTTATGTTTATTTTCCAAACCGTTACAAACGTAAACTGACGTATTGCAATTCATTATGTATTGTGTATGGATTTGTAATGATCTACACATTTACTCAGTTTTTGTCTTCATCATCATCAGTTCAAATTACCCTGATTAGTAAAACATCTTCTTACTATACAAAGCACAATATTTGGTGGGCAAGGCAAGGCAATCGTTAATCGTTTTTCTGCTAACGAAAAAGATTTTCAAAAGAATACGAGATTTTTGCTAGCTTATTAATTCAATGCGTCATTGTTATCATTGATTGAATTACATTTTACCTAGACTTTTAACCTAAACGCGGTAAACAAATTCTATATCAATCTACTATCTGGGTACACAAGCTAATCTAATAGAGGATCTGTACCAAAACCCACGATCCGCTATATTTTTAAAAAAACCTCCCTGACACCGTTTGCGATCCTATCGGAACTAGCGCGTTTGGTAAGCTATCTGCGTCCATTTTGGATGAAAATGATACTGTAGAGTAAGGCCTATCTACAGATCCACAGCCTCGAGCGATGCGTCTGACATCAAGCGACACGCTAGGGTTTCTCTTGTTTACTTCACGTGACTACCAGCGTCGCCCCGAAAATCGGTGTTACGGTGACACGAAACACAATTTTTATGCTTGTTTGGCGCAACGCAAGAAACTTGAAGATCTGGTAGCCAAATAATAACACCCACTCGGGTCGATCTTCAAGGTTAAGCAGTACTGGTCTAGGTCGGTCCGTGAATGGGTGACCATCCATTACCTAGCAAGTTTCCACGGTGTTTCAGAAATCACGTGAAGCCGTTGGTCTCGACTCTCATTTGTAGGCCGTTGACAGTCGTTACAGTAGTGACTTAAAAGTCTGTCAAGTTTTACCAAGGAGTATTGCCCAGTGCATACATCATCATCACCCTACAAGTCCACTGTTGGACATATGTGGCCTCAATCGCACGCCACTAAGCTCGATTCTCGCAACTCTTATCCAGGTGCTATCAGCCATCCTGCGAAGATTTTCGCTCCACCGAACCTGAGGGCGTCACACCTTACGCTTGCCGATTTGTGGTTTCCACTCAAAAACACTTTTTACCCAAACGGTCATCGATTATATGGTTAATATTCAGCTACGTCTGGTTAGACTGGAAGCCGACCCCAACACAGTTGGGAAAAGGCTTGGCTGATGGTAAATGGTCGCTCCAAGCTTGTCAGTTGGGCCTATAGCTCGTGGCCAACAAGAAACATCACAGAGCCATCTAGCCTCAAGGCTTTGCTTTAAGACTGCCATGGATACATTTGCAACCGAAATTTATTTTACACCGGAGACCAGCCATGAGACCTCTGTGAATAATAGGGATGGCAAATTTTCGCACTTTGGCGTTATTAACGCAGGCGAAGATGCTGCCTATCTTGCTTTTACGATACACTTGGGATTAGATAAGGTGGTATTGTTCTTTGTAAAAGAAATCTTTATGTTTTTTTTTAGTGTTGCTTTTATTTAACTTGCTTAAAGTTGTCCTGTTCAAAATTTTCAACAAATTTTCTAACTACTGCCAGGCATTCGCTGACGACGTGGTCATGGTGTTCGATGGGGACACAGCAGCGCTGGAAATCGAGGGACAAACCACTCAAGCAATAACCGGAGTGTTTCTAGGGCCTGCAGGCCCCATAATATTTGTTCCTCAAAGTGAATCCTAGTTGAACTGCAATTTGGCACACACTTTTGGTTTTGGAGATACATTTGGCATCCTGCAACCAGGATTGCCTCTTCAAGAAAGAACTCAACGGTTAATAGCTTGGGCTCGAAACTTTCTATAACGTTGATAGATAAATCTAATTTTTTTGACTAATTTTTTTTAATATGGAAGGAGGTCCACCGTGTAGCATAATGTTTAATCAGCCATTCCCACTATTCAACGTTTCTACTATCGGGACAAAAGCTTCTTCTTTGTGAAGAGGATTACGCTATAAAGCCACAATCTTAGCTGGCCCAATGTAAGGTGTGTGGATGTCATCATCATTATTCTGTTGCCCTCATCCCAATTCATTTGGGCAGCATATTTTCTTCTTTCATACTTCTCTATTACTCGTCGATATGTGGATAAGTTATTATTATCAGCTATTTTCTTAGAGTGATGATAAGACCTTCGAAGAATTGGTTTCATCATCATCATCATCATCATTCTCCTGCCCTTATCCCAATTTATTTGGGGTCGGCGCAACATGTCTTCTTCTTCCATACTTCTCTATTTCTCGTCATGTCAGCAGTCACCTCCTTTCTAGCCATATCATCCTTCACACAGTCCATCCATCGTTTCTTTGGTCTTCCTCTACTCTTATAACCATCTACATTCATACTCAACATTTTTCTCACAACATTTTCTTCATTCCTTCGCATCACATGTCCATACCACGACAATCGATTACCACACAACTTTTCATTTACCGGCGCCACTTTCAGACTTCCTCTTATGTACTCATTCCTTATTTTATCCATTCGCGTTACACCACACATCCCCCTTAGCATTCTCATCTCAGCCACATGCAATTGCCTTTCATTTATCCCTTTTGTGGCCCAACATTCTGATCCATATACGACAGCAGGTCTAACCATGGTTTTATAAATCTTCCCCTTGAGTTTAAGGGGAATGCGGGAGTCGCAAATTGTTCCCGTGACCTGCCGCCATTTCATCCATCCAGTGCTAATTCTATGCTTTACACTACGATACTATTTCAATCAAATTAAATATCATCTATACTAATATTATAGAGAAAAAATGTGTTTGTTAGTTTTAATGTAACGGGTAATCTCCAAAAATAAAAATCCTGTTCTAAAAACTTTTGCACTTGTAGAAACTTACATGATTACTAATGTAATTGTGTGTTGTGTTTTGTATTATTTTCTAATATTTAATGTAACTAATGCTATCTATGATCCATTTGTTGATTGAAATAAATTGATTATTTCAATATTATTGATTATTATTTAAAAAAATCATGCATACTAGCCGACCTATCCCAATTTTAGCGGCCGAAGTCGCGGGCGAACTGTTAGTAGTATCTTTCTTTTTTTTTTTTTTTTTTTTTTCTTTATTTATTTCGGGACATTTATAATCGCAATGCGTATGTCAGTCCCATCGTACCATCGTATATATCGTATCTTTCTTTGTAGAGATCTAAAAACATAATTCTATCCATTTTTCACCGGCCTTAACCTATTGGCAATTCGTCACGAACAATGTAACCTCGCTCAAGTTTAACTATAATCTTCTTTACGATAAATATTATTTACTGCGCTGCGTTTCGACCTTCCTGGCGACGACACGCCATCGCATTATGACAATGTACCATTAATCTGTTTTGGGTATCATTGTTAGTCAAAGTTTCTGCAAGTTCTGATAGAGCTGTTTGAATACAATTTATTTCTTTCTTATTTTTATGATGTGAGCCACTTTATTTTGTGTTTGAATTTTCATTGAAAAATGTCGTATTGGATTATTTTGTTAAAACATCCAATATAACATTTTTACCTACTTAATAATATTTTTTTCGTCGACTGCCTTCTTGGTCTAGTCAAATGCGACTATTAAGCATGGGGTTTCGATTCCCATGTCGGGCAAAGTGTTATTGACCCTTTCCATCAGGAATTTCTCAGTAGCACCCACAGGATCTGGATTTGTGCCCGGTTGACGGCAATAGGCTCGCCCCCTATTACTTGGAACTTAAACATAACAAGCGAAATGTGGGTGTACTAATGGTTACACCTCTGCCTAACCCTTCAGTTATTACAGTATTGTTTTATTTCCAAGGATAGCATAACGTTTCTGATTTTTGGTAACTTAAATATTTTCAAATATTCCAAAGTTTTTTGTCTTTATAGTGAAGTATCTGTGCTTACGACTGGACTGTGTGTTATTTTATGCCCACTTTTTTACTAGTGTTTATCATAAAAATATTCCCACAAATCAGTTATCAATACTGTTAATAGGCAACTAAGCGTATATCGCAGTCCACACGCCAGATAAAGAATATAATGGTTTTATAAATCATACAATTGTTATTTACTGATAAAATTAATGATAATTATCTAAAACTTGGCCTGTTGGATATTGACTTATTTGCCAATTTACGCGCTGATCACTAAAAAAAGTGTAATATATATTTTTTACAATGTTGCCCCACACTAGGAATTTCTCCTGTATAGTGGATATTAATTAGGTTGATAATTAGGTACGCTTTAATGATTCCAGGTAATCTTAAATACTCTTTATGAATGGTTTTTTTATTGATGAGCCCCACAAGACATTTAAAATTATGATCAGGTAACCTTCGTAGTAATCTTTACAACAACTTTTAGACATATTTACTGGTGCAAAGCCAAATATTGGGGTTTCTTGTGATAAAAACTTCAAGTAGGTAGATTTGCTTTTTAAAGCGATCGTAATTTTGTTAGATACAAAACTCGGTTAGTAAAGGTACGATTCCAAGAACCATTGAGACCTTGAAAAACCAGTTTTAAAATTATAGTAACACAATTAAATTGCAGTGCTATAAAATGTTCAAACATGTTGTATAAATTGTGTTATACCCACAGAACAGATAAAAGAGATTAGAAAGGAAATAGTTCCTGATTTGTATTAGAACGCCTGTCGCCGCTTGTCTCCCACTCTCTATATCCACTACAAGCAAGAGGCTAATACGTACGCGCATAACGCACACAAATAAACCGCACTCACTTAGATCGCGAGCTTGCTACTGGTTGTCACACTAGCGCAAACACTGCGTATGACGTACACTCACACACGCTTTAATTTCTCATACATGTTACGGCGACCAAAAGGTCGATAATTTATGTCGATAAAATTACTTTAGTTTTGTAACTTTAAGTTTTGCAATATTTTGCTTTAATTTCGGAACGGGATAGAAAGAATGAAAAGGTATTTATTTGTCTCACACAGATACAAAATTAAAGATTAAAAAAGTAAAATCAAAAGTAAACATACGAGAAACACTTAAAAATAAGACATACATTCAATTAATTACTACATTTAGTTAGTAGGTATCTATTCAATTCTACCGGTTGCCTCTAGCCATAGTGTTCTTGTATCTGGAACTGTTGGAAACCTAAAAACAAAACTTTGTTGTGTTATGTTTCCATTATAAATGACTAACCTCAAAACAAATTTTAGACGAAAACCAAAATTAATAACCCACAATAAACAATAATTGACAGTAATAAACGAAGTTATTTAATCATATTCATAATAATATCATTTGAATACATTCACACATACGAAATATCGACATTGTTAACAACTTGGTACAACACAATCGAAATGCATAGATTTTGCAGAACTCAAGCTTTGGCTCGTCGTACGCGACGTTCGCAGTGAACGAAATACATCGCGCAATCGCCCACGCAGTACAAGATGGTACCCACGTATTGCAAGCAATGTACGTAATTTTTTAACTGCTTGCGACAGTATCATTTTTTCTACCATCTACATAATACTATTGTAATAATTACAAATATTACTTGTATTTTAAGGTATTTGGACTTACCGGTGATAAGAAATCCCTTCTCGAGGCACACTACACACCCTGGCTTCTTTTCCGACACATTATAATAGCGCAAGATGGCATAATTCTTTTTTTTCGCGGAGCTTCGTACGCTGTCACAATATGAGCGCGATTGCGCCGGTAAATCAAATTTTGTCGACATTAGAGCGTTTGCGACATATGAGCGGCGCGCCTGCCCCGCCCACAAGGCCCTTCTAACCTCTTTTATCTGTTCTGTGGTTATACCTAAGCTCATGAAGAAAATAGGATGAGAATATAAGAGTTTAAGTAAAACTTATAATAGTTTTAATTATCATCAGCCACATAAGCCCACTGGTCGCCTCTTTTTTGTTCTAGCAATCTTCACGTTCGTGTGCCAGCCTCATCCAGGTTTTCCCCCGATAGCAACTATGTCGTCTGCCAATCTCGGCGTGTACGACCCACGTTTCTTTTGGTCTTGGACAACATTCGGTGATAGCCTTACTCCACTTTAGTTTTGAAAACCAAACTTTATTATAAATAGGTGGATATGTACCGCATCTGCAAACTCGAATGCGAACAAGGCGTGGGTTCAAGCTGATGTCAAAACTGCATTAGAACAGCCTACACTGAATAATCTACCTCCAGGTATTCAAAAACTAACTTTGAATACTTTTAACTAAAGTGCACATTCCTATAAACAAAACTTTGAAGGCTATAGCGCGATGCATCTTAGGCGCGTTCAGTCTGTGTTGGATGTTCGTAGAGAACGGACGCGTCACTCGATTTAAATTCTGTCGCGAAGAGTTTCAAACAAAATCGTGTCAATAAACTTTTCAAAGTTTCTTAGTGAGTGAGACAGTGATACTCGGTGATTCTTTCTAAAGGTTATTTACTTCGCCACCCTGGATTTCAATTTTGATGGTAAGTTTTCCTTTACCTGTTTGAAGATCTTATCCTGTACCTAGTAATTTTGCAACATTATTGCATGTACAAATAACTCAGTCAAAGCCTATACCAATTAGTTTCAACATTAAACTCCTAGCGAACCGATAGTAAAACAGTTTTTACAACTTTGTTTCATATTTGCTTATCTTTCGTATCAATAACTGGCAACCTTGTTTACTGTTCAAGGATAGATTGATTTATCAACGAGCACATTATAGTTGATGTCTTGACGATTGATATTTTAGATCGTCTTCAATTCGTGACTTCCCGCGATGGATCGGTTGTAACATCCGCCGGGTCGTAGCACGCATTGTAGTACGAAAACTAGATACTTTTTATGATGCTTCAAAAATACAACAAGAATATCGCTCTATAGAAAATGAAGTTTGATTGTTAATCATGTGGGTAAAACGTTCTACAAAACGAAACAATATTTGCATGCTTATCTACTCCATTAGATTCATACTGTAAAACATAATCTGCTTTAATAACTGTAGGGTCACCAACCTGCTTATCAACCCGCTTTAACTATTCCGATAGCATCAACTCCGATTTCAACTTCATAATAAAATAAATGAGCATCACAGTAAACCAAATTGAAACCCACGACAACCCTTACAATATTCACACGCATACAGTCTCTAACCCTTCAGTAGCGACGTATAAAATATAAATAAATCGGATGACTATAGCCAGTCGGCCTAAATTAGTAAAAAGCGGCGCGGATGTCGAGCCGCTTGACCTGACAGGGTTTATCGACCCAGTGCTGAACCTGTTACCAACGATCGTGTTGCTGTAGCTTGCAACCGCATATTATATTCTTGAGATATAAATAAAGGAAGGCAGTTGACAGTAGGAGAACAAAGAAAACTTACTTTAGCGAGCTTCAGTTTGTCAATTATAAATACTGCATTTTATTTACTGAACAAGAACAATAATACTTCAGTAGTAACTGAAACTCTTTCGTATTTCCTCTGAGTCACTAGTTGTTGAATAGATTAAGCAAATAATCACACCTAAGGTTCATTGGATATATATATAAACTTGGGACACAATCGCCTCCAATTTTGCTTGAAGATATCGTAACTGAGAACAACGTATTAAAATTAGAAAAATATTTATCTAGCACAGTAAAGTCAGGGACATTCTTAGCAATAGGCTTGTAATAAAAATAACAACAGTCTCTAAAAAATGCTTAAAACACCACAATAACTAAAAACATTATTATGAAAGAAACACAAACGTTACTCAACGTTGTGAATGCTAAAATCTTAAAAAGAAACATTTTGTTACTCCATAGAGGCCACAATAATTTATAGTCGTTATATGGCGCGATGATTCATTCACTGCTTCATTGATGCCCTCCAATACGAATTCAAGTTTTTGTCCAACAAAATGTTTACTACATAAAAAAAAGTTGTTCAAAGCGTGTAACGTGTTTATCTCTGTCGAACTCGCCCATTTTACCTGGCTCAAGTGTATTTAACATTAAATCTAAGCTAATGACAATAGTGTCTTATCTGGTGTACTGCACCCAACATGTGAACATGCATTTGTCGTTTGTATTTACAAGTAGGTCTCAAACAGTCTAATGGCTTTAAAAGTCTGGTTTGAAACTGTTTAGTGATGACCGGTTTTCAACACCAAACTAAATTAAAGTTAAGTTTGAAGACATAAATGAAAAAAAAACCAAACACACGAATAGAGAACCTCCTCCTTTTCTGGCAGTCGGTTAAAAACAAAAAATAACGAAATGATACATGAAGCCCCTATAAGTGCCCGAACTCTTATTTCTCTAGATAATACAGGTGAATCTTCCACAGCAAATGTATGTGATAGTTATGCTGTTACCATTACGCACGTACTCACTAGCATCGCTGACGCCAATTAGATACGTGTGTGGCATTAATGGCAAACTATCCGATCATCTCTTGAATATTGATGTCTATTACCCTTTATGGATGCGGATGGCAATTTTCGTACTATCGCATTTGGGTCAATGTACTACGTGGTGCATAATTAGATAGTCTGATGTGAGATTACGGGCTCTCCCTAATTAATAACTGTTTGGATGGTAATGATGTTGGCAAAGATAGCTTAGAGGAAAAGATTCGGATAACGCAAATATTTCTTTGTGAGTAAAAGGTTAATAAAAGACAGAAGCAGAAACCAGGAGCAATAAAATAGGAGAACTATGAGCAATTTATAGCAAAACTAAAGAAAAAAACAGGAAAAACTACGAAGTGTTGAGAGAGATAATGGCAATTAAAGAAACAATTTGAACAAGTAGACAAAAAAGTCAAGAAAAAAATCATTACGATATGAATGCATCACCGTAACGTAATAAACGATGTTTTTTTTGAACAACACAACCTTAGATAGATAATTCGTCTATTTTGTATCAGAGAACAGTTTTCAATGAATCATTAAAAGTTAACAATTCAACCCCTTCCAAATTAGATGAGTTGTGCAATTTATCTTTTAGTTTGTTTTAAAATTTTGCGCCGTTCAGATGAATCTTGTACGATTATGTAAATGAAACTGCGAAAAAATGTGACAAAATTACAATATATTTTGAAATATAAGACATCTTCAAAACATGTTTGTTTACATCACTTCTATAATCGTGACTGTATAAAGGAGTATTTTTACTGAAGGCCAAAGTTGTTTCAGACATACATTTGAGAATTTCTTTGTTATTCACAATTTACTTTAACAATTCATTGGTCTCATGATCACGATGATAGTAATGTCTAATGTGCTTCATTCATTACCATACTGCATTTTTACTATTCTTCTCTCTTTCTTCATTCCTATCTTTCTCTATAAGTAGTCAGCTATGATGTGTCATGCATTTTAATGTAAATGACGTCGCTTTGCTAATTACCCTGATCGCTTAGTGGCTTCATTCTAGACCGTTTACTATCTTTATTACTGTTGGACCATTATCGCAACGACATTTATGTTCTACGTACTATAGGACTAAGTGACGTTCTAGTTACTAGTCAAAGAGTGTTCTTTTAACACCAACATCATCTACCTGGCCTGCTCCCAACTATATTGAGATCAGATTTTTCTAGTTGATTGCATCTCAATAACAGTTTCTGCGTAATGCGACAACAAGACACAAGAAATTGAAATGGAATCGAAACGTCATACGAATTATCATTTACAGCGATGGTTTATTAACAACCTAAAGATTAGCTCATTATTAAAAGAATAATGGAGAAGCAGGAAAACCATAATTTCCACTTCCCTCCATATCAGCAGCAGACAGAACAGAACAAGCCCAATAGACTCAAAAGGAAATATACAACTGGGTTAAGCCCAGTTGCCCTGCAGCACGGATTAATATTATCATTAATACCAATGGGTTCTAAGTTGTGAGGTGTTATGTTAGATTCCAATAATAGGTTTTGTCGTTTGACAATTTGTCAATGGATCTCTGTCACGTGATGGTATTTCTTTTTCTGTATTACAATAATAACCTTCTAAATTCCTCTCACCGTTAGAACCAACAAAACAATATTTCCCATTGTAATTATATGACCATTCATAAATTCTTCAACAACACCATCTACTGTATCGCAATCATCATTCATATGAATTCTCACAGTGGCGGCCAATGAATTAGTGCAGACATTCTTTGTACCGACCCGTTGGCCCGTGAAGTGCACTCGCTTTGTAATACCGTTACGTGGTGATTCGTTTCGTTGGCCGCATGTATACGTCGCGCGATATCGCCTCGTGTTTGTTTCTGATGGTTTTCATATGCATTGGATTGGATTCTTTGAACAGATGCTTTGGATTTTTCATTATATTTCTTTTATTGTATTTTGTCCACTCAAATCTGTCTGGTTCTTTCTTCAAAAGACCTTCTCAGACACTAATCTGCATAGTCCTCATGTAAGTTAACCAAGAATATTTCTGGACCATAAAAGAGACTATGACCTCTGATTTTGTTTCGGCTGACTCTTCTCAGAGAAGTAGTGCGAAACACCGGCCTTCTAGTTAAAAAAAAATCGAAATGTGTTTGCAAAAACCTATTCGCCAAATAAACATAATTTATTATCATTTTTACCTGATTTAATTGTCACAAGCGACATTTTCGCTTCTAATTCACTCACCTTTGTAGTCATTTTACGTCTTTGTGCGTCCTCAACATTTGTTTTAAAATTACAGTTTTTTTGAAGCATAATTTCTTTCTCTTCAAACTCATCATATTTACAAGAACAACCAAGTAGTCTAAGACTAACTCGACCTTGTAACTCACAACAGTCACAACCTTCACAAAACATTTGCACCAGTTAATCTCCAAAGCTACTTAATAATAGACAACAAATAACGTTATAAACTGGAAATAGGATAGGCACAAATCCGGCAGGGCTTCTCCTGGCCATGTCGGAAGCCGCTGAAGTGTATTGACGGTGAACCACGTACCTATATCAGATTAATACGGGTGGATGGCGCCGCGCTTAATGTATACGTAATTAGGCACCGTTATGCAGATGGGATTGTTCAGCTGTTCTATTTGTATCGAGATGCTGTTTCGGGGACATTTGGAGTGCTCAGTAACAATAAAAACTGCTGCGCAGGTCGAAATTCAAAGTTAAGCAACGTTTGCTCAGGTCAGTTTATGCACACATAAACTGATCTCAGTTGCACCCATAGGTGACCATTCCTAACATACCGAGTTTTAAGTCCCAAGTCTGTCAGCCAGTCTTTCCAAGCGGTGTTTTATAACCCAGTCACTGGATTATGGACTGATCAGTAGGTAGTAGCTCCATGTTATGGCTTAAGGCCGACCCCATCATGAAGATGATTTTAGGAAGTCTGAAAGTGGCATGTTATGCAATTACCATGTCATGTCACTTAATACGAAGGATTGAAAGAAAGAAAGAAAGAAAAATATTTATTTGGGACAAGCACAGGAACTACAAAAATAATAAAAAAAGAATCTAAAACTAAATAATGAAAAAAAGACCTGTGCGAGGCCAAAAAAGCTCCTATCTCAGCATGGTGGTGCGATAGATGAAAAAACAAATACCGCAGCGCTGGTATTGGTTGGTATTGGTGGTAGCACTGGGATTGGGGGAAAATCATGTCGGTATGTTGGAAATAAATCGAAAGAAACAATCGATGAACTGTGTAGAAATTGTATGGCTAGAAAGGGGGACATTGAAGATGATAACTGATAGAGACATATTAAAGAAGAAATGAGAAGAAGAACTTACCCCAAATTAAGATGTGTACAGGAGAATGATAGGGTCTTTCAATTAGCTATAATTTAACTTAATAAGACATGCCATTTGCGAAGGACGTTTATTGTTTTATAATTCATGCTAATAATAACTGTTTCTAGTTATCGATTACTCTCCTTGTCCTTGTGTTTATTGCCATTGTGTACTAACAATAACATCAGCAATGATATAATTGAAAAAACAGTTTCTAGGTTTGCATATAGGTCATTATCAATACCTTTTTCCCGCAGAACCATAATCAAAAACTTTGAATTTTTTCAAAATAATTTCGATAGACAATCTCACCCAAAATTGACTTTGAAAGTTCTTCTCCGATTAGGAAACCTTTGCGATGAAATAGTGTCCATATACTTAGTATGAAGGCCTACCGGGAACTCGTGAAACAGTCTGACCCAAGGTCATTGTGAGGGTCGAAATGTGCCGAGGACGCGAGATGAAGAGGTTCTAAATGTAGGGAGGTCGCGAGATGCAATGTTCAAAGCTAATATCCCGAGTATTCCCGAGTGGCCTTCGGAATCGGGACGTGACATTCGGGTTCCACGTTCGAATTTCGAACAACTGCAACTGTTTGACGTTTAGGTTTTATTTTTGTCTTTTGTTTTAAGGCATTGCATAACTTTTCCGATGAAACTGCGTGGTGGAGGTACTCTTTTTCCTATGAACACGTGATCCCCATGAAGCGACGACCTATCAAACCTCTACCAACGAATGGTTATCAGATAGCAACAGTCAGACTGGAAGCCGTCCCCAATATTTTATATAAGAGTTGAGGAGTTTTTTACTAAATGGCATCAATTTACGAGTTTACCGAGTCAAAAAGCAGGTGTTATAGCCTGTCTAAACTTCAATAATTTGTGAAAGAAACACAGCTACTAAGTCATACATCACAGCAAACCACTAATTTGCCAACGCCCACGTTTCGGCACTAAAAGTTAAGTAGCCTGCGTTAAAGCGCTCCCCCTATTAACGTGTTTACGTGAACCTCAAACAACGGCGTGCAAACTTTTTAAATATGAAAGAGCACACATGCGGGTGTCACAGAAAAGAGAAAAAGCAAAAGGTTCACGGTATAGGAAAACTCGTTGAAATGATAGCCCATAAGGTCCGGTTTTCACTGTGCCAAACTCGACCAATCACAGGAAGGACAAAAGACCAGATGTAAATTTTTACTAATGTAATTGGTCGATTTCCACACATGTCCTTTCGTCTCTGCTCCACTGCGCTTTGGTGGAAACCGGGCCTAAGTATTGCCAATAGCTCGCCAAAGGTCTTTTTTTTCGCCGAGGCCGCGGTATCTCTTGCGAACAACCCGCAGCCCCGACGGGCGTCGGCCCTTGCCATGGTGCTGACATCTCTTTGAGGCGCGCGTGGAACACGAACGCGCCGTCGACACGGCCTGTCGTCGTCATAAGACGAACGGACGGCGAGCTAGCCCATCACTCACCGTCCACAGGCCCGCGTTCGCCAAAGGTCTCAAACGTACAATGGCAATGCAAGTCTTCTTCTTCTATTCAGCTTCATGTTTTGAATCATATACCACCGATTTTTTTCTGGTGTATAGTGTTCCCACTGCTAGTAAACCACGTCTTACCACAAAGGACTGGTATGTTAGCTTAAAACCCTAATGCAATGTAATCGCAAGAAAAACATTTTGTACATGTACACAAAATGGTATTACTGAGTAACCTTTTAACATAACCACTGTATTATTAAATGTATGTCTCGCCAAATAAAAGGATAATAAATTGCATTCGTTTGCGTGACTTTTGCGACAGTTAACGCGATGGTTTATGATGTCTACGAAAATAGTTAGATGTCATAATAGTTTGACATTGAACCGAACATTCGGTTGTTAGTAATTGAACCATCGCGCATCGGTTTATAAGAAAAGTGTTATTGTTGAAGTTTATGTTGATTTGAGTGAAAGGAAAGATGAGTTTAGCGTTTTTTTTTTTAAATTGTAGAGCCTGTGGCGGAATAAGTTCATATGGAACTGTCTGATTTTAAATCATGACAGTTTTCTTTGAGCTGAATTAACCTACAATGATCTCATAGCTGGGACACAGCACAGTCCTTCTGTCTCCGAGTGAAAGCATTATTGGGCATGATTATACTCTCCTCTTAATTTTATGTCACTATCTAGGATGTTTAAGTCTTGTTTCTCCAATCATACCACCTTAGCCAAGTTCCATTAGTCTCTTTGAGTTTTGCTAGCTACCTGCGAGCTAAAATATATTTTGTATAACTTTTTCGGTAGACCTAAGATGATAAAAAAAGACAAGAATTAAACTTCTTCTAAAAAAAGAAAAGAATTAATCTTGCTGTTTTCTTGATGTTTTTTGACAAATAAAGTGTTGTGGAATAAATGGTTTGAGTTTGGGCTAAGTCGATTTGTTAATAAGTTAGTAATAGTATCACTAGTGTGATAACGCAATCTTTGACCTCAAAGCATATCCCCCTGCGTCTCACCAAGGCCATTACTTACCTTCTTATCTTTGACACCTATACTTACATTACCGACAAAACCATAGAATACATTACCAATGGTCTTTAGAAGTAAGTCACAACTGACTTCACACTTGTCGCAGTCTTGATTCGTAGATCGTGACTTCTATGAGCTAAAGACATAAGCAAACAATTATAACAAGAGATAATCTTTACAACGAGGTAGACCCCTAGACATTAGGATTAAGGAAAATGTAGCTAGAAAATGTTCTAAGGAAACATTATGTATGCTCGTGTCTGTTTTTATATGAGACGGCTACACAATTCAAGATGGTTTTTGCTACAATTGCATCATGATCTTGAAGCATAAGGATTGCGTCAATAGATGACCAACAACGTCCTTCTATATTTAATTGGCTACTTTCCTGACTAAAAACATAAGATTTTGTTTAGTCCATTAGTTAGAATAACGAAAAATATTGGATACGTGTTTTTTGTTTTATTAAATTAATAAAAACTGCCGAAGATAAAACTCGTCAATGATCGGTAGTGGGGGCTTGTGACGTCACTTTTCGGTAAATAAAATACTGCAATGTTATATCACACGAGTTTTCGAAGCACTGTATCGTCGTCATTTTTTGTTTACGTCAAAAAATAGTAATATGTGTCCGATATTTTTTGGAAATCTATCCGACGGACTAATTTCATGTTTTTGTCCAATACCGTTTTCAGTACCCTATTGTGAAGCAATGAATGCCAATCCATTTGCACTATACTCGTAGTTTACCCGTTGGCCCCGGCTGCCATTTTTTAATGGTACAAGCCCTCCACACTATTCCTACTGTAACTCCTGAAAGCAATGAAGAAATTAACAGTGGCGACCACCAGAATAGTGCCTGACAATGAATATTGAAAAAGTCCCAGTGAAACAATTTAACTGTCTTGGAATCCGCAACGAAATTCGGTCATCTGAAGATTTTTTCCAGTCGTTTCAGGTAGTCTAATGGTCAGAAAGCCTTTTTTTTTGGTGGTTGGGAAATCATCAAATAACTATAATAAATCTCGCTCTGGGCAGAGCGAAAGGGAGTGTCAGACTTCTACTAACTAAAAAACACCCATGTTCCTTCTTAGCCCTTTGTGTCGAGGCTGCTGTATCTCTTTCGAAAACCCGCAGCCAATGGCCCGAAGCCTGACAATCAGTCTTAGCAAGGGGGTAATAACTGGGTTATAGGCAGTCGCTCCATGAAGCTGAATTTTGTTTCATCACCAGCAATCATTTCCATATTATCTACCTAAATCTGTATCGAAACTGCATGTTCCATTGATTTGCAATATAATCGGTATTGGAACTGCATAATTAATGTTAATGAAAACACAAACGATTTTGATTATAATATCGAATTGTTTTGATAAATATAAAAATAAATGTTTCGCGGGAAAACCGGAATTTTTATTGTATCGTCGTCAGCAAATGACGTCTTTCGTTAAACATTAATGAATCGGTTTGCATCAATTCGATAACGGAAACTTAACAAACTTGTTGTACGTATTGCACTCGTAGTGCACTCGTAGTTTAGTTTTGTTTTATGAATTGTTCTTCTGACATTCAAAAATGCCTGTAATGGTTTAATTGAAATAAATGCTTTGAGTTTGAGTTTGAGTTTGTTGTTCTGTAGTTTTGCATTTATTTAAAATAATAATGTATCTTGCTCTATGATTTGGTTGAATCGTATAAGATAGTTTATTATTATTATAGCTAGCCTATATTGTCCCACTGCTGGACAAAGGCCTCCCTCCATTCCTTTCAACGATCACGATTCTGTGTTAAAATAATTAAAATGTAAAGATAATATCTTGCATTGGAAATAATATCACTCTCATAACTCCACAAGGGTTAGGTATTACCCAGCAAGAGAAATATAATTTTCAACTAATATATAACTGCCACTCGGGTCGATCTTTAGGTTAAGCCGCGCTTGCCTGGGCTGGTCTGTGGATGAGTGAACGACCACCCGTTACATACCGAGTTTCCTCCGTGCCTCGGAAAGCACGTTAAGGCGTTGGTCCCGGCTGCCATAATTAGATCTTTGGCAGTCGTTACAGGTAGTCGTGACCTGAAAGTCTGACAACTTACCAAAGGGCATCGTATTACCCAGTATTAACTAGGGTTTGGAGGTCAGATGTAAAATACAGGTATTCATCCGGATTGAAAGCCTACCCCAACATGGTTGGAAAAAGGCTAGGCAGATGATGATGATGTTCATAAAGAAATCGAGCTATTTTTTGTAGTCGCCCGTAACAGTCACACAAATACAGATAGGTAGCCAAGCTTTATGAGTACTAATTAGGTACACTTGTAATTTCAAATCGTTAACGTTTGGGGAGTACGAGTATGTCCCTGTCGCCACAAACGTCTTTGAATCACACTGATGTCACAACTACAGTATATTTGTTCTCGTGTATGATATTTTAGTTAGTTTCCATATTATTATTATCTATTGTTCCTAATAGTCTCTATTCACAATAGAAACTTATCACTGTCATTTGTTTTGTATTGATTGCGAATTGTTACTGACTTTGCATGGCAGATTATGGATTTTATGTTACCCGTGCTGAGTTGAATTAATTGCTAGGTTGGATTAAAAATTGTTACTCTAATTTTCTTTGATGAATTTTCTTTATGATAGTAAAACTTTCAGTCTTTCTAATCACAGTAATGGTTACGATCTTAATAGATTTTTTCATGTATTTGTAATCATTCTTAAATAACGTTTTTAAGATAAATTGTTGCTCTTCAACAAAACGGTTGGTATTTATTATTTTTCTATAATTCAATTGAACGGCTTTATACAAATAATTAAGTAAATAACCCAAACGTGTCATCGTAACCAAATTAAATTGTAAAGTCTCGAAACAAATTAGGTACCGTCATCGATCAAAACAGAAAACCTCAAAAGCAATGCATAATACATTCTTCATGACTCAATATGGAAACTAACTTCAAATCCACTAAATCTTGAATGCTATTACGTTTGTCAAAACACAGATTAAACCATGGTTTGTTACTCTGTGCAGCCTTGAGCGTGTACTAAGGACAATGACATCACCCGTTTGCATGGTCGGATAAACCTTTTGGTGTACTGGAATACAAACTAGCTTTGACGTGACGTCAGGTAAAAGTAATTTTAATACACGAGTTCTTGAATTGAACATTGGTATATTGAATAATACGAGTAAGTACAGAGAGAGAGATTAGTGCTGGGCCTGTGGTAACGGCATCGATTATCAACCTCCTGGGGACCTGATAAGAATAAGAAGAATAAGAATAATTTATTTGTCAAACATGCGTTTACATAAACTGATTAATCAGACATGCAAGATTGAATAAATAGATGTTGTGAGCGTCCATGTTTTGCCAATAACGGCGTACACATTTTGTAGGAATAAAAAAAAATACATCTAATTGCATTTTATAAAATATAGCCATTCTAAATTCCATTACAAAACAAATAAATAATAATTGATGTCAAGATATTGCAGTCTACGTATATTAAAGAGGCTAAAAAAGGGATCTTAAAAAGGCTAATTTTAACAGGATAGGAATATGAATATAAAGAAGAAGAAAAGGAGGGGGAGGCATTTGCTCAGGAGTGGGACAATATGGGCTAACTAAAATAAAAAATAATATGAATTACCAGTCTTACTAAAGGGTAACGTATTAGCACCCATTTAATGCTAATACGTTACCCTTTACCTAACCCATTGTGGAGGTCAGATAGGCAGTCGCTCCATGTAAAATACTGGTATTCAGCCGGTTAGACTGAAAGCCTACCCCAACGTAGTTGGGAACAGGCTAGGCAGAAGATAAATAAGAATTATGTGGATATAATCTACATACCTGATAGACATTGCAGTCCCCAACATGCACCACGTACATACATCTATCACTGAAAAAACAATTAAATACCCAGGCTCAAAGAAGAAGTTACTTGAATTTGGTGACAAGAAAAAGTATAGAGTAGATCCAAGAGTCTTCCACAACAGGGGTAATCCCAAATCGTCTCCTCCATAGCTTTAAGAAACCCTCTACATAACACTGCAAAATGCTGCGATTTTAAATAAGTGTATCATTGTCAGGAAGTTCAGTTCTAAGTTCTCACAGAAAACCGGATTGTTTTCCAGCATCAGGAACGAAATAAGCTGATTGATTCATTCAATAATTTGTAGGTACTGTATTTGCAAAGCTATGTGCCGACTAAAACCAAGTTGGATCAGGGTTGGTCTACAATTGTGTTGGCAATAGTTGGTCAAACATTTGACCAACTTCCAAACTTCGTCTCTATTTGATGCAAGTTTTGCAGGCTCAGTTTATTCAGCTCACAAGGCAAACTTTGCTCGAATTTTGGTTAGCCAATAAATTCGTGCCGCTTTAGTATGGTCCGGCTTCGCAACTTAAGTGTAAACTAAGTTTAAACTTGGGTTGTGATAATTTATTTTACCTGTATTCTTGGCTAGATTTATTTTCAGCTATTACGTATGATGTTGAGGAGCTCGTGGCTTAATAAGAACTGCCACTCGGGTCGATCTTTAGGTAAAGCTGTGCTTGCCCAGGTCGGTCTGTGGATGGGTGACCGCCCGACATACCGAGTTTCCTCCGTGCCTCGGAAAGCACGTTAAGCTGTTGGTCCCGGCTGCCATATATAGATCTTTGGCAGTCGTTACAGGCAGTCAGTGACCTGAAATTCTGACATCCAGTCTTACCAAAGAGTATCGTATTACCTAGTATTAACTGGGTTGTGGAGGTCAGATAGGCAGTCGCTCCATGTAAAATACTGGTACTCAGCTGCATCCGGTTAGACTGGAAGCCGACCCCAACATAGTTGGGAAAAGGCTAGGCAGATGATGATAATACGTATGATGTTCGCTGTATGCAGGTAATAAACAGTCAATGTTTTATAGCTTGGTTATTGTGGTAATCATAAAATCATACTTATATGATTTCAAGGAGCTTGCCATGATTTGTGGCCTGGTGCGCAGAATGATTGAAGTTTGAAATCGATTACACTTAGTGGTTACTATGTACCTACTCAATATTATCATCATCTTTCTGCCAGTTACCTGGGGTTGGCGCAACACGTTTTTTCACGTCAACCGTCACGTTATCATTTAATTTTACTCCTTTTCCTTTAATATCATTCTTCATATAGGTAGTCCATCTATAAAGTAATTAGAAAGAAAAAGAAAAGAGAAGACATATTTTTTTGGCACACACCACAAGTGCACACAAGCAAAAATTTAATTAAATAAAAAAATCTAAAACCACTACCCAATAAAATCATTTTAAAATGCCAGCCTATGAGTGGCATTAAAAATCTGACACTAATCACCCGATAAAGATAGAAGATGGACATAAAAAAGTAGCCAGGTTTTTCAGATTCTAATACTCAAAAGCACAAGGATATTTTTACAACAGTAATTATAAGTAACAGCAAAATTAAAAGGCACACCTATTTTAAGCTGTCATGAGGCGATCATAACACTGTCTAAAAGAAGATTATAACCAAATCTAATTAGAGACCCTTTGCCAAATGACATAGAAAAATTTCCAACGTAACGTAAACGTAACAAACTAAGTTACGTTTGTATCTATATTTAGATTGTCGAATAAGTGGACAGGTAGCCGTCTAGGTTTAATTTGCAACGTGTCCTTGGCTATCGATGTTAGAAATCGAGTCTGTTGGTGTGGGTGTTCTTTATGTGGATACCTAGCTATGTCCTTTTATAAGTGATCACTTTAACTAACAGGTTCTTCTATGTAGGATTGTAGGTTCGCCTTCTGTCTAGGAAACTAAAATCAATACCCACCTATTAGGGCTTGCTTATTAAATGTTTAGGTTCTATTGCTTGTCTATACTAAGTTTTGCCTAAATAAACGTGTCTCTAGATTAATAGAAAACCGTGTTTATAAACACAGAAAACGGGATATTTACCATGTATGTGTGTGTTTTTGACATCCCGTTTTCAATGTTAATAAAAATGTGACCATGTCGGCATATAAACTTAAATCTGAACAGTGTTCGCCTTTTTTGGCAATGCAGCCAAGCCACGCCTTCCTAGAGATGTAAATAAGACCTATTTTCTTCTAGCTATATTCTGAGACAATTCCCGAGTCCCAGGGGAAGATATAAAACAGATATCCCAACAGCATCTAATATGCATATGAACCCAGATTTGGAAAACCAATTTGTAAGCATAAATCACACATTGATAGTACGTATATAAAATTCATAGGTCCCATGTCTTTCACAACCTACCTTTTGATTTAATAATTTATTTTGTGAAAAGTTAAAGGAACTTTACTTATATTAAAAACACGAAAGTTTATTAGATTTGTTTCTCTTTCACGCAATAAAAACTGAAAGCATATGGATGAAATTTAACTGAAAAGTTGTATAGTTATCGGTTATCGTGGTATAGATATGAAACAAACACATGATGATATAAACAGTAGTGAGGAAGCCGTGAACAGAACTTATTTAAATAAAGTTATCGCCTTGGTCTAATTAGACCAAGTAACCAACCAATTAATAGTCGCAATACTGTTCGATTCCCGGGGATTTCCCAGCTGTATACCTTACTAGCTGATGCCCGCGGCATCACCCGCGTGTATGTCGGTCCAATTATATACTAAAACCTTCCTCTTGAATCACTCTATCTATTATAAAAAACCGCTTCAAAATCCGTTGCGTAGTTTTAAAAATTTAAGCATACATAGGGATATAGGGACAGAGAAAGCGACTTTGTTTTATACTATGTAGTGAAGTGATGATATACCTCTGCGGACCCCTTTGGAGGTTATATACGTGATATTGTTATGTAATTTCCGCATAGCTAGGTAAACGTTCAAGTGATTAAAAAGGCACTAACAATATTTATAAAGCTACGTAATTTATAAACAGGTTTATTGATTGGACCTGTTTCTAAAGCATAGGTTAGTTGCGACTGTTATTATTTTATGATTTAAGCACTATTGAGGCCTTTGTCATATTCCCTGGCAATAGACAAAGGATTTGGTTTTCATTCCTTTTCTGAGGTAACGTTACTACCATATACCATGGGTGACCTACATACTGCGTGAGATACATTTCGTCTTCTTTGCTTAGCCGTACATATATATAATTCCACACTAATATTATAAAAGTGCGTGTGTTTAACTGTCTGTCCCCCACCTTTACCCATGAACAAATTTCGTTAAGGAACGGTAGTAGACCATAAACTGGATTAGCACACTATAAACTTTTCATTCGATATTCGGGTGTAGCCGTGTGTCAAACCTTAACGATATACGTTTCGACCAAAACATACTCGTACCATGAAGGAAATACTCTACGCAGTGTCTCCAATTGACCCCCGCAGTTTTAATGCCTTGTCTCATACGGAGAGGGAAGCGTGTTAATCACTAACGTTGCTCACTGCATGACAGCAATTTCGGATTAAAAGCACAGATTTCCTCGTTATTTTTTCTTGCTATAAGTAGGTTCTATTTCCCAATGGGGATTTTGCTCATTACAAGCTAAAAGTTTTAATTTCATCATCATCTTCTTGTCCTTGTTAAATGACGATGCTTTTTCTTTCATTCTCTCCTATCAATCGCCATAGGGTACCGCTAACCCTTTGGTATACAGGTATAATGTTATGTAAGTAACATTTCATACCACATTAAGTCCTATTGTACCGTTTCCAATGTCAGTTTGCATCAGTTTGTTAGTATTTGCATTCTGCATGCACCTCAATCGATAACTGTCAGTGCACGGTGTTTGTCGAACAAATGTTAGTTTATTAATATGAAAAACTTCTTTCGTTCCTAGTATTTTTGCACAGGATTGTTCTAACATCATCATCTGCCTAGCCTTGTCCCAAAGATGTCGGCTTCCAGTCTTAATGGATGCATCTGAAAACCAGTATTTTATGTATATAAAATACTGGTTTTCAGATGAATGTCTGTCTCTACAACGCAGTTACTACTTGATAAAAAATACCTCTTGGTAAAAGTGGTTGTCAGATTTCACCGACCTGCAACGTCTGTCAAAGATCCTAATGACAGCCGGGACCAAGGGCTGTCATTTGTAGATGACAGAGAATAGGGTAGTTAACTAAAAAAATCTAATAAGTCCATCAGATAGATTTCCAAAAAATATTAGACACACAAATATTTTTTTCTTTTTCACGTAATGAAACAATGAAGACGATACAGTGCTTTGAAAACTCGTGTGACGTCATATTCTAAGACATCTTTGACATCTTTTAACGGTGAGTGACGTCATAACCCCCCACTCAAATCTTTGACGTTTTTTATTTTCGTCAATTTTTATTGATTTGATAAAATAAAAAATACGTATCCAATATTTTTCGATAATCTAACAGACGGACTAATTAGAATCATATTTTTTATAGTCAGTAAACATCCCTATTGTTCTAACATGTCTGCCTAAATTATCCATAGAAATAATAGAATATGAAAGTAATTCTTGCGGTCTCTATATTCTCACTTTTGTTGGCTAAGCAGAATTCCATGAAGTTCGGCACGTGGGCTGGAATATATTTTTTTAATCCCGTGGAATAATTTCTGACCTCAATGCTGGTAAAGCTTTAACTTTATGTTCAAACACATTTTGTTTTCTTCTTTCTCAAAAATTTCACTTTTGTGTGGCTTACTTCTCAAATGCAAACACATACAGACCTAGATTTTACTACTAACTAAATATTTTGGTAAACATTGTCCGACATTCAAATCATCCAATATCTACGAGTGTGTTTGCGAATACAAATCACTCGTGACTAATTTATGCATGAAGACCTAAACCACAAAACATTTCCATAGCGATACGACAGCTCTGTACCTGCCTATATAGTATATTTTCTTCTACTTAAATATGTATGTAAATCATGTTCCTACGAGTACTTTATGTTCTTGTTTTAGTAATCCAGCCGACCGACATGTCGAAATAAGGTGAGGTAGCTGGTTGTTGGGTTCCGCTGATCGAGAGCTATTGTTATGGTCAGATATTCGTGCCCCGGTCATCACACTTCATATCTACAAACATACCAGCTAATGCACAGAACTGCAGTTGTCCCACATTATTGTACTACCGGGTTAAAAAATATCCTATGTGTTAATCCAGGTTATAAACTCTGTCCACCTTATTACAAAAGGTAATTGGTACCTGGTTTAACTTAGACTTGGTTTATCTTGCATGCTATCACTTTCTTTTGAATACTATTGAAGTGAGACGTCATGCGAGATAATCCAAGTCTAAGTTAAACCAGGTACCAATTACCTTTTGTAATAAGGCGGTGTGTGTGCCGAAATTTATCTAACTCCGTTAAGTAAATTTACGTTCTTTCAAACTTTCGCATTTACAAGTAGTAGTGAGATTTGTTCGGCTTTCCAAGTTTCCCTTCGCAAGTTACAACCGCTATGCTTGTTTATTTTAACCTAAGCCGTTCATATTTCTTTCTTATTCAACCGAACTGCGTAGTAGCCGCGTTACTAGAGCTCAGTTTCGTAATCACCACGTTTTGACGATAAAAACTCACTTTACTTCAACTTCAAGGCAAGAGTTAATAGGTATCTTTGAGATGAGTCAATGTGGAGCAAATTTTGTAGACAATATCCACGTATTTGCTTGTCAAGCATCCCATGGAATTTATTATAATGTAAAGGAATGAAAATATAGATAAGTGGATGGGTGATCGCCCGACATACCGAGTTCCCTCCGTGTCTCGGAAAGCACGTTAAGCTGTTGGTCTCGGCTGCCATATATAGATCTTTAGCAGTCGTTACATGTAGTCAGTGACCTGAAATTCTGACAACCAGTCTTACCAAAGAGTATCGTATTACCTAGTATTAACTAAGTTTTGGAGGTCAGATAGGCAGTCGCTCCATGTAAAATACTGGTATTCAGCTGCATTCGGTTAGACTGGAACCCGACCCTAACATAGTTGGCTAGGCAGATGATGTAAAGGAATGAAAAGAAAGAAAACTCACATTTTAACCCATCACACATACATACATCACACACCAACAAACTGCGTCACATCATGCAGGCACATGCCCCAAGTGCACACAACAAAAATTAAATCATCACTCCTATAATCCTCAAAGAGATAGGAAGAAGTATACCCGCAGTAACACTCACTTGTTATCTCTAAGCCACTTTTGGAGGAGCCTGTTGCCACTAACCACGCATACATAAATCTATCCTTTGTGTTACTATAATAATAGGGGATCGGACTGGGTCAAAAAAATATGATCCTAATTAGTCCGTTAGTTAGATTATCGAAAAATATTGGATACGTGTTTTTTGTTTTATCAAATTAATATTAATTGACGAAGATAAAACGCGTCAAAGATCATGAGTGGGAGGTTGTGACGTCATTTGTAGGTAAAAAATTTACTAACATGTGACGTTTTCGAGGAGTTCACGAGTTTTCGAAGCACTGTATCGTCTTCATTTTTTGTTTATGTGAAAAAAAAAAAATATCTGTTCAATATTTTTTGGAAATCTTATTCCCGATGGAAATCCTAATGACAAATTTTAATTATCTGCGAATCGAATACCAAATCTGACACTCAGTAGTGATGCTTGGGACCACTAGACTACTCTACAATACTATTCGATTAAAGCCGCTGGTATTCAGCTGCATCTGGTTAGACTGGAACCCGATCCCAACGTAGTAGTGACAAGGTTAGGCTAAGATGATTTAAATGCAACTGGCTGTTTTCATGCCAGTAATTATCTTGGCAAACGTAGCAATAATTTAAAACAATTATTTATTCAATATACGTTCCTAATTATTCAGTAACATCCTATTTACTTACTGACCCAGTCAAATCTGAATTTATAGCTATTGTATTTTTGACAGAACAAGACAATTAACCTCTTTGCAAAAATAATGAATGTAAATGTTTATAGAACTGCAGGGCTATAGCGTATCTTTTTTAAATGTCAGTGGCTATCATAGTGTCCATCGATTAACTGTCAAATGGTTCCATTTTGTTCCATTTGACAGTTAATCGATGGACACTATGATAGCCACTGACATTTAAAAAGATACGCAATAGCCCTACTGTCTATGTATTGGACAAATATACATAACAAGTCAATGGTCTAGAAATATGGAACAAGTTTTTGCGAGAGTAGATAGAATTGCCTGCGTAATATTGATTATTCGCACGACAGCTATAACCGATCCATTTAAAGTTGTAATGAAGGTAAAGACAATGTTCATTACACTTCTAATCAATGAAGTGACCTTCCTTATTGTCACGTCTGTAATACCTGAAGGGTTAAGCAGAGATGAATCTAATAGTATACTCACATTTCGCCAGTTATGTAAACTCCTTTATAATAGGGGGCGAGCCTATTGCCGTCAACCGGTTACAAATCCAGATGTGTTTTAACATCAGCGATAGTTATAGTGCTCTGTTTGTTTGGTGAAACCAAACGATCTATAGTAGATGATAATGATGATGAATTGGTGAATAGTCATTGGGTTACGCAATCGTTTGTTCAGAATTGTGTTCGGATATATTCCTGGTATGACTTGACGATTCATAAGTGTATTCTTTATATTTCTGTGAATTGCTTATACCATAATACTCCTGTGGGTTACCATGACGTCTTAAAGCAGGATTGTTTTAATCTTATTCCAGTGTAGTAAAGCGACAGAGCTATACAGGTTGTCTAGCGTCTTCTCTTTTCCACACTGGAATGTGATTAAAACATCCTGCTTTAAGATGTCATGGTAGGCCACCTGGTCCTGATTATTCGGTTAGTCAATGCGTTCTTACTATATATTTATGTTGATTTGATATAATCAATACAAGGTCTTTTCGTCAAAGGTTATCTTACACGTGGTCGGATATCTCATTAAATGTTTATTTTTCAAGATTTGGTCCCAATATGATGTCATCAAAATCATCACTCAGTGGGTTGTTTCCATTCAGTGTGTCTTTAGTTAATCATCATCAGCGGTCTCCTTCAAAACTTATTTCCTTGTGGTCAGAATTACCCATCATCATCATCTGCGTAGCCCATTTCCAACATATTGGCGTCGGCTTCCAGTCTAACCCGATACAGCTGAATACCACTATTTCCAACATTACTGTTCTAGCCCAACAAAAGTTACCTAAGGACTGGGAAAACTCGCATAATTTCACCCCCGACCTTTGAGAAAAATATTTTATGCAACGGTGAATTATGAATAGCAATTGAAGTAAGCGGAGCAGCTCCTGAACACCTGACCTTAACTCTATAAATAGCACGAGCTTGTAAATTTAAAAATAAACGTCTGTTTCTTCTTGACAGATAAGCAAATTAATCCAGAATATGTTTATGTAGGTTCGCTTAGGAGAAATCTTCTTAGTGCTGAGGTTTCAAATGGAAAGTGAATTGCAAATAAAGCTCTTGGCTGGACAAGATGCAATAGAAAAATAAGATTTTACAAAACTACTAGAAATATCAAAGACTTCCAATTGAGTTGTCTTTTACAAAAATACGTAATATTTTATTTCCGCGAACAATATCCAGGATTGTATGCTTCGCCCCCCTCCCCATACCCGCAAAAATAATCTTATGCAGGATTTGCTCCATGCAACCAAACCTACACTCGACACGTGTTTCGTGTCTTCACATGAAGGCCTAATGTTTTAATTCCATAACTTAGCAAATACAGCCGCTATTTTTAGCAAAAAATTACTAAATGCTACGGCCAAAATAACACACAAACATGGAAGGTTTATAGGCAAAACTTATGTCATAAAGAAATCAGGTAATGGAACCGAATCGAAGCTCGACCAATCACCGATCGAATGTACTCGTGGCACCGAATTTCCAAATGAGCCATGGTTCTCCGGGGACGAACTAACACGCGAAGTAATTTTTCAACATGAAAAAGGATTGGAACAATCCGTATCAGTACTGAATACAAATGTCTAGCGGTTTTTCAGTTTCGTTTTTTGTCTAAATTATCCGGATTTTTTAACATTGGGTGCATTAGCCTCTTATGTTCCTTTACCCTTAATTGTAATTAAAGTTTCCTCATATTTTTTGTACTTTTTTGTTGTTTGGGTTTCTGAATGTTTTGTTGCTTTCAGAGTTTTTGTAAAAAAAGTAATTTAAAAACTTCAAGTTGAACTTTTTTGCATTCAAAGGTTTAGCATATTTTGTTTACTTTTTCCTCTAGTTTCTTTATTTACTGTGGTATATAATATTCTCAATGGTAGATGAAGCCTTTTAGCTTTGGGTACAAGTATAGAATTAACAAAATAACGTCTTGGTCATGGATCAATATTATTGAATTCCTCTGACATGTTTGTGTAACACTAGTGTATGCGTGCGTGCTTTGGACATCTTCATCATCTGCCTAGCCTTATCCCAACTAAGTTGGGGCTGGCTTTCAGTCTGACCTGAGAGAACTGAATACGGGTATTATACATGCATATCTTTTGATATCTTCTCGGTGTTATTCTCACACCCTTGACATATAATTTTTATTTTGCTTTCTGAGTAATTGTGATTACAAGATGCTGCTTGACATTGGAATACGACTATTGCTAGCTTTTCAGTAAAAGCTGTAAACTTAGAATGTATTACTGTCTTTAATATTAGTCACTATAATATGATTTTTTGTCAATTATGCTCGTGTCTTACCGAAGTAGCGACATGTCAACTAACATCAGATGCCTATCTTCACACGTAAATGTCAATCGTAGGACACCATGTGTTGCTACGGAGATCACATGACCTAGGCTCGTGAATGCTTAATCAATAATTACTGTCTTTAGTACTAGTAATGCTAGTGCCTAGTACATGGGTAGAAAGCGTGAAGGGAAAAAGAAAGCTATTAAACTTTCCTATAGCTCTGCATAGCATTCTAGGACCGGTTTCTAGATGTTGCAAAATAGTTTTCTGTAATCTGTTTAGTAGTGCAGGCAAAGTTGGCATTCATTGACGATGGACTAGTGAATACGGCTCAAAGGATTTGAAAACCAGATTCGTACTGGTTGCTCAATTCCCTAACTAAGTTTTGAAGTGCTTACTCGTACAATATAACTTTTTGCTGGATAATACAGTCATCATCATCGTGTGCCTAACCATTTTCCAGATGTGTTTTGGTCGGCTTCCAGACTAACTGGATGCAGTTGAATGCCAGTATTTTATATGGAGCGCTTATCTGACCTCCACAACCCAATTAGATAGGACTGAGTAATACGCCCCGTGGTAAGACTGATTGTCAGAATTTCGGGTCAGATCCACAAAAATGACAGCCTTGTCCAACGGATTATCGTGTTTTATGTAACCCCGGTAAGATTAAATAATACAATCAGCCGTTATTATTATGCTTATAAATCAGCAAGTAACAACATCATCTATCTAGTTTTTCACCGATTGTTTTGGGGGCGGGTCCCAGTCTTTTCAAATGTAGCTAAACACGAGTATTTTGCATGGCAACTGACTACTGGACCTCCACAAGTCTATAACTTCTACACCTACTGGTTGCCAGACTGTCGTTTTATTGACTACCAGTCATCATCATCTTTTTGCTCTTATCCCATTCTGTTTGGGGTCGGCGCAACACGTTTTTACTTCTATTCTTCCCTGTTAGACGTCACGGCTTTGGATCGGAACTTCAAGTATAAGCAGTCTTAACCTTTACCCTTTTGCGAAGTTTTAGTGGTTATTTTAGTCCACACACGCCAGACGTGTCTGCTACGGTCCAAATTAAGTTGGCTTGTAGGCTGACAGTTCTCGTATATCAATATTATCGTTTTAGATTGTAGTTTCGCGTTCATCTTTTCGTTATATTGTGCCTGTTTCGAATTACGTATTTTCATTCAATGGATATTTCATTCGTTAGGCCTAAATCGCCTAGAGTCCTTGACTGTCTCCATTTTCTGTTTTCGTTACCTTTACAGTCCTTCCATCATCACCTGGTTATCAGATTAGTCTAAGCTTAACAAAATCTTCTTCAACCATCGCTGTCAATCAACACTTGGAAACATAATATTTTTAGGCTACACGTTCATCAAACATGTTTTCACCGCAATGTTATGACTACAGTCTCTATGAAATAGACGGCAGGGTTCCCATTCGTAAAATAAATGAATGTCTATGTGGGATTACATAGTATCAAAATTATAGGTAGGTGATAGGATAAAATGGTAGGTAGGTACAGTTAGCAATTGTGGTCACTGTGATTGCAATTCTCTCTGCACACAATTAGTTTGGACGTTGACGATAATTGGCGGTAACTGTACACCGATTGACAATTTTTACGGCACACAAATCATCCGAATCGTTTGTTGGTTGTATACGTACGTGTAACGAATACGCTTTGTTAGCTTTGCTAATTAGAATTGCAGTATTTACACAATGGATTAACAGGATTTGTACCGTGCAAGGGTTATTTGCGGTCTCGCTATTATTTGTAAACGCATTATTGTTCATAAGCGTATATTTCGTTGGTTTAGCCTAATTTCGAACAATTGTAGGCGGTTTAAACAGGGTTACTAGTATTAGGTTACGTTTTGGTTTAAATTTTATCGTGTCTTCTAAAGTCTGTCTCTTTTATAAAAATATATGCAATGTAAAGTCTAGACTATGTGCCTAGATTCCACATAGATATCTATGGGTATACTGGAAGATAGATGAGTCGACAGCTTCATTATTAGACGAGATGCTGACACAGCCCGTTGAAGTCATTAGCACGATCCCATCAATTTCAGCACTTAACCCCGATGCAGTTCATTGCACTTAGTCCATAGCCCGATGAGTTGATGAATATTTCATAATCTCTACATTGCTTCCCGAACTGTGAGTGAGCCGTTTTGAATTTCAAAAATAGTTGCTTCCGTAGTGTTAATCTTGAATACTACTGAATTTTGCAACATAATATTTCTAAAAGAAGTTTTACTAGGAAACAAAAATTTACGAATGTATTTGATAAATTCTATTCATCCGAATATATTAAAATCGCCAAGCTAATGTAATAAGATGATTATATATAGAAGACCAACAATTTTTCGAGGATCGATTAATTATAATTATTTATTGGAAGAAGAAGATAAAATGTTTTTAAATAGGTCAAGCAAGGATGATCATAATTAGAAAATCGATAAGTTGTTGGAGAATCAATTAAATAATTCCCTTCGTGAAAAAACAACATTGGTGGTGTTACGGGATTGGATAAAATAGGAAATGAGTACATAAAAGGAAGTCTAGAAAGTAGCACTGGTGACCGATAAGTGGTGTGGTAATAGCTTTGTTTGGTATTGGCATGTGATGCGGCGGAATGAGGAAAGTTTAGAGTATAAATATGGAATGGTGTGGAATACTAAAGATAGATGGACTGCGTGTAATATGGCAAGAAAAGTAGTGTCTGATGAGATTAAGAAGAATGTTACGCCAACCCTAAATAAATTAGGATAGACCAAGAGAATGATGATGAAAAGTCATCTGCAAAAACTCCTTTGCTTAGCAAATAAACATATTTTCTTATATCCAACAAAACCAAGGATTATAAACCGCTCGGTAATCAATGACTGGTTAAGAATTCTTGTTTACTGTTGAAGATTTCCTCTTATCTAAGCATGTCAATTATACTGTATTTTAATTAGCTATTATGTATGTTAAGCTATAGACATACTGACCTTACTGCTAACATAATCATCATCTCCTTTCTTGTCGCAATCTCCACGGTCCTGTGTCTGCCTCATCCAGGTTTTCCCCCCGATAGCTGAATCTGTGACTATGTATATTAAGATGGTATGGTATGAATTCCCGATTTTATTTTAATTTACTTGTTTTTTGTAAGACACTATTTGACATTTAATTTTATTTTATTTTTATTTCTGAATTATTGTGAATATAAAATGTAATTGGCATTGTAATGTGATTATTGTTAGCTTTTAAGCGTTTTGGTGAAAAACTGTGAGCTTAAATGTATTTCTGTAAATAAATAAATGGTTAGCGCTGTGGGTGAGTGATGACTACTAAGTTGCGTGTCGCGGGTTCGGTCCTAGCTCGAAATAAATATTTTTATGGTCTAAAGAGAGTAGTTGCGGGTCTGACAGTTATGTATTTAAATGTTTGCAAACGCACCCACGATACAAGAAAAAGGTTTTATAAAAAATATCATTGAGAACATAGCCTTATAAGAGTACTATATTTACGAATAAGGATAATCCATTCTGTGTTGCAATCATCTCATTATCCGTTATAAAGTGCCATAAAGAGAACAAAAGGAATATAAAGTAATCGTAAAAGCTTATGTACGAAGATAATCACTCACTTTGTGTAACAAACCTAATCCGTATTACTAGGAATGTAAGGTTTAAGTTAATTTTATTTTGAAATTCTGTCTTGTATGGGAGTAGGTACAAATTATATTATGTACTCACCTACTTTGTGTTAAAGCGTTTTAGATTACTTTAAAAAAAAAAAAAAGAATTTATATCGTTGGTATAGTGGAAGCTAAACATGCACAAGTACGCAGTGTTACAGTAACGTAAACACATCGAATTATTAGTTAAAAATACACGTCAGTAAATAATATTTTCATAATTTTAAGAATTTATTCAGTATCTTTGATACTGATTGCGCTGGTTGCTAACAGCTTTACTGAAAATACTTTGGGATAATTGTACGTCTTACGAAGATGAGACTGAATATTAACATGGTACGATCAGCAACAGAAGTAGCTTAACATTTCAAGATTTTAATTATTGATGAACAGGATACCAGTTACTCTAAACAAATCCATAAATATGACCATCTATGATTTTCTTAACATCATAATGACAGATATCGATGAAAGAGTTCCCATTAGCGCTATATTTATGGACATGTCGAAAGCTTTCGATCTTGTAGATCATAATATACTACTACAGAAACTTAATGCGTATGGAATAAGAGGTAACGCACTTTCTCTTATACGGTCTTACTTAGCCAACAGAACGCAGTGTACGGAAATTAGACGGATTTCTAAAACAGACAAAAAAGAACTCAAATATGTTTCAGGCAAACGTAAAATCACTTTTGGCGTACCACAGGGCAGCGATTTGGGCCCGCTGTTGTTTCTAGCTTACATAAATGACCTTCCAAAACACGTCGGTTTTCCTATGGTTCTTTTTGCTGATGACAGTACGATAATTGTAAGACGTAATAAAAATAGAACCTATGAAAGTGCCATCAAAGACTATTAAAGAAATTATGGTTATGTAGACTCCATACCACGTTACGGAGTAATTTTTTGGGCTAATTCCTGCTAAAAACATAACATTTTTAAAGCACAGAAGAGGTGCATTAGGTCAATATGCAATCTTAAACCAACGGAAAGCTGTAAACCGCATTTTAAAACTCTTAAAATATTAACATTACCTTGTCTGTACATATATGAGGCTGCATTGTTCGTCAAGAAAAACAGTGAATTATTTAAAAAAGCTTCGGATCAACGCTTTAGGTCGACACGACCAGAATATCGACACGAATTATGTCTAAGAGCCTCAAAGACCGTCCTTATGCACAAAAACATTCTCTGCATGGCTCCGAAAATATTAAATAAAATTCCAAATGACATTAAAGATTTAAATTTGACACAATTTAAACGAAAACTAAATAACTTTTTAATTGAAAAATGCTAAATGAATTCCTTCTTGACAAAATGTGACAAACTAAGCTGACCATTATGTATTAATTATTCCTGACAATTTGAAACTTGACTAATGAATTGTAATCTGATTTTTTATGTATTTTATTAATTGTTTTTGTTGTTGTCTCTATTGTGAAAATTATTGATTGTATACCCACTATTGAAAAGATTGTTATCTCGTGTTTCTACCGATTTTAAATTATTTATTGTTTAATTTGTGTATGCCCCTAATGGGTAGTTTTTTGAGATACATTTAATAACCTTACTGTAAGACCACACATCACCAAAAAACATGCAAATAAATACTTTGACTTTGTTATTATTTTTAATGTTTCAGAAGACTATTCTTTAAAATATTCCTTATTCTTCAATAACTTGTTAGTAACAAGTAATCTAACAAGTTTTTATTAAAAAAACCTGCTTTGAATCTTTCAGTAGTGTTAATCTACCTTTGATGCTGACTGTACTTAAACATTAGGGGTGAAATGTGGGTGTACTTTAAGGTACACCTCTGCCTAATCCTTCAGGGGTTACAGGGTTGCTTGTTATGTTAAGTTATGGAATCAGGCATGTATGTCTGTTTGTGGAAATACTCAAATCCATGACATTGAATGTTATGCAAAATCAATATTATTGCTACTCTTGCATGCGAATATGTTTACGGACGAGAAGGCGCTTCAGTATCCTGGGGATTAAAGTGGTCATTTTAGCTGATCATAATAGGATAATATGAATTGCGTTAAATGGTCACAGACGCAGTTAGTATATGAATAGCCCATTTTACGAATTTTCTCCTATTCTGATTCTGCTAAGGTGGCCATTTTGGACCCCCTTGTCTGGATCGTTTACGCGGAATTAAAACTAAATAATTTGCGCAATATTGAATATCATATAATGTGTTAAGAATATAAAAGGATTGTGTGAAAGAAATGGCTATAAAACCCCTTTGTGAAGTGAGAATAAATTGAGATTGCGGTGGATAGAGATTTATGGAAGTCAAAGACATGGTACGCCGATCCGAAATAAATTGAGATAAGTGTAAGAGCATGATACTGTTGATCCTCGATGATTTACTGTAAAATAAACCCGGACGATAGTTTAGATTGGTCCAATAAAAATATTACCTTATCTTGTTATAGGGCAAAGGCCTGTCTGAGTTAAAAACCTTGAATATCGCGTTTGATATCTGCGTTTTGGTATTTCCCTCCCAGTTGTTTTTTTACAAAACGTATTGTTGTGATTTATTTTGTAATTCGTAAGTAAAGCACACATTGAATACAATTACTGACCAGGTTATGAACCGCAAATTAAACGCGGTTAAAGTAAAGTAAAAAGTAAGTTAAGAGGAGGCCTGAGTCCCTGCAGTGGGAACATTATAGGCTGATGATGAAAAACGCATTATTAAAAATAATGTGTAAAAGAACTTTCTTCTTGGTTTAGTGGTCGCACTCCCCACCGCTCTGCCCAAAGCGGCAGGAGTGATTTGTTGATTTCCCACCCTAAAAAAAAAAGAGAAAGGGATCATCAGTATAAGTATGCAATAAAAAAGGAATCGACATTGTTTATACTACATATTTCTAGTTTCCGTATTGTTAATAATACGGTAGACCCCAAATTATGTGTACATAATAATATGCCGAGGTCAGGGGTAATAATAACTTTGTTTCCACGCTCTTTCCTTTGTTTGACTCCAACGTTTCCAAACGACATACAGTTTTTAGTTTTACATTCGCTTTATTGACACACACAAACGGTTTTGTAACGTTTATATCCTGAATTGTTTTTTTGCTTGTTCACCGGACAGAGTGTAGTTTTACTTAGCCGGTTTTATGTTTGGGCAGTCGCTCCATGTAAAATACAGGTATATATATCTCCATCTGGTTAGACTGGAAGTCGGTCTCAAAATATTTGGGAAAAGGTTAGGTCGTTGATAATTAGTTAGGATCTTTTGTAATTTTTTACAATGTACAAGGTGTAAACGCACCTTCCGGTCTCTCTAAAAACGGTGAAGGAAAACATCTTGAGGAAACCGGCATGTCTGAGAACCAAAAAATTGAAAGACATGTGACATCTACCAACCCGCACTGGGCCAGCGTGGTGGATTATAGCCCATCCCCTCTCCAAAAGAGGGGGCCTGAGTCCCTGCAGTGGGAACATTATAGGCTGATGATGATGATATTGATGAAACGGAACTTCCAAGCATTAAAAAGAAAGAAAGAAAACATATTTATTTGGCACATAGGTACCACAAGTACACACAACAAAAAAATATAAAAAACTGCCGAGCAGCTAGTGCCCGATTAGCATTCCTACGCAAAAGGGTAGGAATGCTAATCGGGCATTTTTTGGGATAAAAATCACTTTGGTAGGAACCAATGTAGCACAATCAAAACATTGTATTGATGGATGGATTTATTAGTAGGTACGAGCGCCATGGAGGTATAGTTAATATACACTTGGGAGCAAATAAATCGAGCCACTTCCTTTTTCACGCATTATGGTAATTATTTTTGGTATTATGGAACGCATCGATTCGAAACATATATCGCCTAAAAGGGTATTTAATAACCTTTACAAAGAGGGTAGTTAGTTGTCAAAATTTCATTTTTTTTTTATTTAAATTAAAGTTTAAAGGGTAGAATAAAATTATCGCATTTAATTTGCTTATGACATTTTTATTGTACTCTGTTAAGAAAAGATTAAATTTGAGGTTTTTGTTAATCATACCCATATTACTTGTTATTGTTGTCTTTATCTGTGTCTGTGTAATCAAAATAACCTGATAAAATGGATACTACACCGACGGAAGCTGCCCAAGTTGTAGCTTTACTTGAGGTTGGACACGGACAACGTGAAGTGGCACGCAGACTTCATTTGAGTCGTTCAAAGGTACAGCGGGTATACCGCAGGTATCTGGAGACTGGTGCTTTTGTTCGGCGACCTGGAACTGGCCGACCACGGGCAACAACAGAACGTGACGACCGCTTTATTGCAACCAATTCGTTGCGCGACCGTGGACTTAATGCTGTTCAGCTACAGCAAGCGTTACGTGACGTTCGAGGAGTCTCAATCAGTAGGTGGACAGTGAGACGAAGACTAAAAGAACGAAATTTAACATCACACAAACCAGCAACTGGCCCAAAATTGACTGTAGCTCATCGCCGATCTCGCTTGGAGTTTGCTCGAGAACACATTAATTGGACGTTAGAAGACTGGAGGTCAGTTTTGTTTTCTGACGAGTCAAGAATCTGTCTTTTTAGCAATGACGGGAGAAACCGAGTGTATAGACGTCCTGGTGAAAGATTTGCCCAATGTTGCATTCGAGAAACTGTGAGTTTTGGTGGTGGTTCTTGTATGGTGTGGGGAGGAATTTCTCTAGACGGAAAAACGGAACTTGTCTTCGTCGACCCCGCCAACGATGGCAGTGGTAGACGTGGATTAACAGCTGACCGATACATAACTGACATTCTTGAAAACCACGTAATGCCGTATGCTGGTTTTGTCGGAGAAAATTTCTTGTTTATGCATGACAATGCGAGACCTCATACCGCGCAGATCGTTACGGAATACTTGTCTGCGATCGGGATTCAACAAATGGTATGGCCAGCACGAAGTCCCGATTTGAACCCGATCGAACACCTATGGGACGAGCTAAAACGGAGAGTCCGAGCCAGGGTTCCCGCTGTTTCATCCATTCCCGAGCTTAAAGTCGCTGTGCTTGAAGAGTGGGAGAACATACCACAATATGTCATCGTAACGCTGATCAGATCGATGACTAATAGGCTACAAGAATGTATCAGGGCACGGGGGGGTAATACCAGTTATTAAGAATATTTTTTTTGCAATAATTTTGTTTTTTATTGTTTTTATGGACTGTTTTAGCCCTACTAAATTTTCTATCAAAATTACCATTTTTCTTGCAGAGCCAATAATTTATCATTCAATAAGGTTATTATTCAATAATTTACCCCCATTGTAAAGGTTATTAACTAAACTTTTAGGCGATATATAGTTCGAATTGATACGTTCCATATTACCAAAAATATTTACCATTTTACGTGAAAAAAGGTAGTGGCTCGATTTATTTGCTCCCAAGTGTATAACAAAAAATAACATTTTTTTAGGCAACTATGCAAGTGAGAATAATTAATATCCTGGTAAAAAGCCAATCTGTTAGCAATGTAGTGAATACCCAGGATACACTGGACGTAGATTTTATAATTGCAACTTCTGGAATCTGTGTTACACCTGAGTTAGATAGCCATAGCCACACCCACAGATAGACACGTTTTTGCACGAACTTCCAATTAGCTATTCTTTGTCACCCAAACAACATCACTGCGTAATAACTACACACGTATTATAAATGTTGCCCTACGTCTGTTAGTAAAGTTTCAAAACAATAAACATTTACAATTGTCTGGCGATAGCTAAGGTACGTCAACAACACTTCAAGACGTTGCTCTCTTGGTTTTTCTTTAAGCTGCCATTTAATGACGCATGTTTTGTCTGGTACACGCAGCGGGTTTCTATCAAATCCCCGAAGATCATGAAAATTGACAACTTAAAAGCCCAATTTAGTCCATGCCTTTAGAACCTTGGGCCTTGTACGACTCGAAAAGCATTTTTTTTTTATTACCTCTATAAGACGAATTAGTAAAAACTCATCTAGTCTTATTTCGATCAGCACGTGTAGTATGGCGATTCTATCTCTATTCTACCAAGAATAGACAAAGCTTTTTCCATACAATTTGACATGAAATTTTGCTACAATCTGTCATTTTGTCGATTCTTCCGTCGACAAAACCCGTTTTTACGGTGGTCATGCTACGCGTGCTGGAGTATTTAGTTAGAAGAGTTTAATTTTATTGTTTGCTGGCGATGTTTATGTTTCACGTTTAATCAAGTAACTACCGTAGTAACAATTATTTAAATGTGGTAAAATGTCGTTTCTGAAATTCTTGGGCTATTTTAAATTAAAACATAGACTACTAGATTGGACTGTATCTTGTGCAAGGCACCGCTTCTCCCCGTTGGGTCTACGGGTACCGTTGGGGCTGCGGGTTGTTCGAAAGAGATACCACGGCCTCGACACAAAGGGCTAAGAAGGAACATGGGTGGTTTTTAATCAGTAGAACTCTGACAGACCACTCTGCCCAGAGCAAGGACACATTTGATGATTTCCCATCCACAAAAAAAAATAGAAAAGGCACCGCTCCTCGAAACAAAACATTTTCCTTGCATTAGTCACACGAGCAAAGTTATCTTGTTTGTACTCCTCCACTAAACTATAGTAATCTACATTATCTCTTATATTTAAAGTAGTATTAACATTTTCTTTGCCTCATAATCATTTACTTTTCGTCTGAATGTTAAATCTTTATGGTTTCGTCATATATCTTAGCAAACACTACTGTGTGGTAAAAACACATGTTTAATATTTTACGATGTTTTTAATATTTGTTAGTAATAATAATAAAGTAACAGTTAAAATTTTCCGTGACGCAGAATTTGAACAGATGCCAAATCTGATTAAAGTCTATTTAATTTGGCATCATAAATGTGTAAGAAAATGAAAACAAAGAATTAAGTCTAATTAATTTGAAGAATAACAGTTAATGATGCATCTCAAATACAGGAAAGGCTTCACCGCATCTTAATTAATACATTTAAAACTTTAATAATATAACGTCACACCTGTAATTTCCGAAGGGTTAGGCAAAGGTGTACCCACATTAGTACACCCCCATTTTACCAGTTTTGCTTAAGTCCTATTTAATTATAGGGATCCTATTGCCATCAACAGGGCACAAATCCAAACTCCGTGGCTGCTACTGAGTAACTGCTGATAAACAAACCCAATAGCACTTTGCCCGACCCGGGAACCGAACCCAGGACCTCATGCTTAGCAGTCACGGCTTCGTCTATTAGACCAGCAGTCTATAAAACAGCAACTAATTAATGTATTTAAACTTGAATCAACGTATTTAAAACCCTTCTTTTGGGGTTCGCCACAGTCGGCTTAAATACGATTAATTTACTGGAATCTATGTATAATATTTGCTGTTACAAATACACAAACATTTCATCATGACAACATTAAGACTTTAGTACCTATCGCGGGCATTTTAAAACAGTCCCGCAGTCAACGGTCGGATCATGGCGAACCAATGAATTATGCAAGAGTATTGACTATTCCCGGCTTCATTTGAAATAAAGCTTGTCGCCGATATCTGGGACAAGTCTGAGAATTATGAAACGAGGCCTGCATTAAATAGTATCTCTCATGTAAGAAAGGGAGCATGCTTGTAGCAGTATATACTATGGCCATTGATATTAAAACTAAAGATACGGTCGGTCGTCCTAACATTTGCTCGACGCGTTCGCCATACAGAGAGTTAGTGTAGTCTGCTCGTTAACGTAACCTTGTATAAGCGGCGTGGCATTTTCGAGGTTTATAGAACATAAATAAAGCTTTTAATAAAATTTACGACCGCACCCGAAGAGAGCCGATCGTGGACTAGTTCACTTCGGCTTAGGAAAGACCTTATTGGGACCACGTTTGTGGCGTCATTTTAACATGCCGTCCGCCCAGTCCTTACGCAGTAATATATAATATATAAGTCAATGACTATTGTTTAGAGTCTCTCTTTTAATAAATTGCCATTTCTCATATGCACTTCTGCAACTACCAATGTCATTCACTACTGCTTCTATCATATAACATAACATTGAACCTTTAATACTCAAATGGTTAAGATGTACCTTAAATAGTACACCCACTTTGCGTCCCAAGTACTCCATGTGTGTGTCCATAGGGAGCGAGCCTATTGCCGTCTCGGGTTGAATTTGTGCCCGGTTAGCACAAATTCAAACTCCGTGGCTGCTACTGAGAAATGCATGGTGGTAAAACCCAACAACACTAACCTTCCTGGAAATTGAACCCAGAACCTCATGCTTGCGAACACTAGTCCAAGGAGACAGTCAAAAAAAATTTTAACAATACCTGAAAATAAAGCTTTGTAATAAAAGTTAAAGTTTAACCATTAACTTCAATAAGGCCAGTAGAACTACTGGGAATTTTTGTTCCCACTAGTTCTACGATTTCGTACCACCTTGAATCGTAGAACTAGTGGGAATGATCCATTAAAACTCACATTTGAATGTCAAAATTTACAAGAAAAATATAGAATAGATTCTAACGTTCATTGTAGCTAACCATGTTTCCGAGTTATTTTAAAACTCCACGTGTATATATTTGGAACGCTCGATAACATTTCGCACCTTTGGTAGAACAAGGGCATAATTGTCATAAATTGCCAAAATGACTTAAATATGCAGAAATGCTTTAAAAAGGCCCTTTGAACTGGAGGGACAAAGACATTCGTTTAATTCCTTCAAAAAACCGCCAGATGGAAATAGTGGCAACAACAAACTGCCCCCCGTCACGTTCGATCACGTCGATGTCACGAGGCTGCTAAAGGACATCACCACCCTGAAAGTGGAGGTGACCAAGATGCAGTCCAGAATGGAGGTATCAGAAAAAACCAACGCTGAGCTACGTGCGGAAATAGAAATATTGCGCAAAGTTGGGTCAGCAACTGGGTCACCTGAGGCCTCTAAGGTGAACACACGTCGAGCGGCGCAAAATGCATCTGTCGGCAGTTTTGAATCGGCGAACACTAGTGCGTCACAAGCTGCTGATAGTGCTGAGCAAGCGCCGCCCGCCGCCGCCGCCCGCACCACAACACCGGTTGCGGAAACGTCACATGTCGGTACGTCGACCCCAAGACGTGCCTACGCTGCTACTGTCATTAACGGCAAATCGGATGCGTCGCAACATAAGCGACAAACCAATATTGGGGAAAAAAAGGGTACTCAACCTGCCCCGCCTGCGGTCAGTAACTGCATTCCAAGTACGGGCCAAGTTGATGACGAGGGCTTCACTAAGGTGGTGAAGAAGAAGAAGAAGAAGCCCTGTTCCCGGAACTTGTGCGGTACCGCACCGACTGGACCCAACATGCTGCTGCGCCCTGCTGTGCCTACGACGCAGCTGTACATTTCGCGTCTGCATCACACCACAAAGATTGAGGAAGTGGTGCAGTACCTGAAAGTGAAGACCAACTGGACTCTGAGGGTCGAAAGGTTGGAATCGCGCCACAACATCAACTTTAAGTCATTTGTGGTACGTGTTCCAACCCAACATCTTCAGACCTGTTTGCTGGAAGACTTTTGGCCGAAAGGTGTCGTTTTCCGTCGTTTCCGAGGACGGTTACGCGACACCTCGCAGCGAAACACGACGCCGACATAACGTGTTTAGTTATTAGGTTTACTGTTTTATATGTATTAGTTTGTTATTATTGTTTTATATTATTGTGTGTATTTTACCTATGGGCCTTAGTTGCCTGAAATAAAATGATTATTATTATTATTATTAAGTACAAAAAATATCTTAAAATGACTCTCCTGTAAAATTGCAAAAACTGCAATTGTGCCCTTGTTCTACCAAAGGTGCGATTTACATTCACAATTCATTGTCACCAACTTTGTCTTACCTAAGCCCAACAATTGGGTACCTGACTATTTTGTTTTTACTAGTGATCTGAAAACAGTAAATAAATCATAAATGTGTAAGAAAATGAAAACAAAGAATTAAGTCTAATTAATTTGAAGAATAACAGTTAATGATGCATCTCAAATACAGGAAAGGCATCTCCGCATCTTAATTATTACATTTAAAATTTACAAGAAAAATATAGAATAGAAAACGATAGGCGAAAGTAAAAAAAACTAGTGTAATATATAAAAAAATGGCTTAGATTTAACCGATTTAAAATTACTTGCTAGACGAAGACAGCACTATGGAGATGTGACGTCATAACTCATACCACCATAGGTATGTAGTACAAATACCCGTTTAGCGCGACAGGGATAGAAAGTGCCCCCACCAGAAACTTAAAAGCGTGTAGCTATTTAATTTTTTGATCAATTTTATTACTTTTTATACATCGTATTATTTCTGTTAGTTCTTTAAAATAACATAACATTTTCGTAATTTTTTAACAGTAGTCAAGGACCCAATTATACTACCTTTTGATTGCCTGTCGGAGGATCAGAGGCTTCACATATTAGGAGGATAAAGAAGGATCAGAAGTGACATTTAAAGGATCAAGAAAGGTAGGCGTCGTTGAATTATAAAACCTGTTGTAATTTGACGAAGGGCCGGCTCCACCACAAGAGTGGATTATGATAACATATTCATGTAATCGCTCCACCAGTTATACTGTGGGTATGTGAGTTACGTGTGTTTGTACCCAATTTCTCAAGAAGCAGGGTAATGTTTCTCTGTTTTTCTTTATGTAAATCAAACTCAATACTTTAATAGTCTATGAAGAAGACTGTTGTGACAATGAGGACGATATTATACTAGATCATGTTTCGAGTTATTTATGTGGTTACGGCCTAGATACAGTTATACAAAGGTATTTGCCAATGTATTTTCAACTTTACAAACAAAGTTGAATTTTCTTGTGAGTCTATACGACCTTGATTTTAAATCCATCGACTCAGCAACGAGAGTTGAAATTCCAACACTGAAATCATTTCGGCGTTCATTCGGGTCTCGGTTAGTCTACGTTTTTCATTCGATAATATAAAAATGTAACATAAACATAACCATTTTAACAGCAAAAGGTGTTAATGAACTAAGTCTGAATAGTCAAGGGTTTGTTTGATTACATAACAGATTATTTTGTTCAGTACCTACACCCAAATCTAAAATTTCCAAAAAAAAAATGGCTTGCTTCCATAAATCAATGCGATTGAAATCGGATTCGAAATATTTCTTTTCATGTAATTAAAGGTTTCAGTGGCATGATTATTACAATTAATCTGTTTCCAATTCATTTCCTATACTTGTACCTATTTTATGGTGTGATGAAGACCTAAGTTATTTAACTTAGGTTATGGTATTTAACTCAACAAAGTTTTACGGTTTCAAATAACGCTAATGTACATTTAGTAGAGTGCCGTAATGCGTAAATATTATAAAATCTTACGGCGCTCCACTAATTAAAATATAAAACAAACAGGTACAATAAAAAAAAACAAGTTACTGTTCACATTCAAACATTGACATATAACTAAAAACCGGAAAAGGACATAGAGCTCTTTTGCATCACGGAATAAAACCTTTCATGCGGGTAAAGCAACTGGTAAAGTAAACACGCATAGAGTAAATAAAAAAAAAACAACGGCACATTGAATTTCGTAGTATAACCTTTTTTTTTAAAAAAGAAAAAAGGGTGGACAAAAAGTAAAGAACGTTTCGTAAAACAATCAAAATTCAATATTTTATTTCACATAAATCAATATGACCATCAAAATTTGAAACCTAAAAAGCAGGTGTACAATTCCAATTAACCGTTTCCTCTGGAGAAAAGCCGAACAAATAAAGGCAAGAAACTCCACGATTACTCATACTGAAATCCTTCCATACTCCCACAGACAAAACTTTACTTAATGAATACTTTATATTTATCTCAAACTCACGCATATTAAACTTTCAGCAAAGTTAAATATGCGTGTAACATGACCGAGTTCACTCCAACAGTTCATCGGTCCAGGATTGAACCCACGACCTCTCGTTCAAGAGTCATCGCCCCAGCTGGCAGACGGCTGGAGCCGCTTTAAATAAGTGACGTGACAATTAATAGCATGGCTGTATGGGACAAGCTGTAAATTATACAAAGATAAAGCTTGCATGGAGAGAGCTTAGATTTGTAGAGGCTGGATGTGGATCTAGTCTCTGTGGATCCATGGAGTTTTTGGCTCATTCTTCTCCATAGAGATCTACGCTTTGAAATAGGCAACGCAAAATTACCTGTAATAGTCTAATTGAAATAATTGAGTTTGAGTTTTTATCCTAGGGACAAATACTATAATTATTATAATGTCAACCATTCACAGGTAAGCTACCTTTTGTTTGGTTCGGTCTTTGATTAACGGTTGCCGTCCCACAGCTGAGCAAAAGCCACCTAGTTCGTCCAAGTAGTCCCTTCCCATTCTACTTTCTGCTATCAGGAAGAAAAAATATGAGACTATTTCTTTCTGTCGGTGGATTTATGCTTACTACCATTTATGGGGACTTAAACATAACCGGCTAAACTTATACTCTGCCGTCGAGAAAAACAAGCGTATTTTTGTGAGAAGGTTTGTGATTTCCATTCTTGGTAAACTTTTGTTGTTCCCACGAATTCAAGACGTAAGGGAGCTCAATGCTCAACGCATAAGCCTGAGGAACACAGTCAAGGCATCAACAATTATTATAGCATATTTCTCTGCTCACCATCTATTTCGGACAAAAGCGTTGTGCTTTTCCAACATGTGACAGTTATCACCAGTTCCGCTCAATGTTGGCACTGCAGCCAAACGACCCTAATGTATGTTTTGGAAAGAGGATCGGTTCAACGACGAACGGAAGTGCTGCCTCGATCACAACAGCGGGGAACGAATTTGTAATAAGAATACCTGATGAGCAGATACAAAAGACTTTTCAAACGGAACTTCAGTTACTGTTACGTTAGGCTGAGTCAGACCAAAAACAAAGTGCATTGTTTAGCATTGCTTTTCGTCTGTAGGCGATTTTTTTAATATTCAGTACAAAGAGAGATGTTCTTCATCATCATCATTTCAGCCGAAAGATGTTCACTGCTGGACATAGGTGTCCCACAAATATCGCTACAACTACCGGTCCTGCGCTTCTCTCGTGCAACAGATTCCTGCAACCTTCACCACTTCCACCTCGTGTGAGGCGTGCCAACGCTGAGTCTTCCGGTGCGCGATCGCCACTCTAGAACTCTTCTCATACATAGTGACCGACTACCAGTACAAATTTTGCGAAAGCGACATTTTGCGACTGAGCCTAACAAAGTAACAGCACACATCCATCAACGTAAATCGTAAACAATTGAAGGCTCAAACACGGTGTAAATTAAGATTATCCTCTGAATCCGGCCATTGTTAGCTAGAAGTTTACAACAAAGACACCGTTTTACGATTCCACACTTCGCTTTGTCTGTTTTTTACTTAACTTTAGTAGAAATGAGGTCATGAGCTGGTTTGGGAAAGATGACTAAGTTTATGTTACTGCCGACTGTGTTTTAAAGTGTGTGAAAATGATTAGTGGGGCGATGCGAAAAGTCACGTAGAGGTAGACAAATATAGTGTCGAAATGTTGACAAAATGTATCGTAAGAAACTAAATTAAAAACAACGGAGTTTTTTACTGTTTTGGCAAGTGATACCCAGAGGTACCGTTTTTAACTGCATATGATAGACTAAAGATGTGGTCTTCGGACTGATAAAACTGGGGTAATTGCTTTATTAGCCCTTGGCAACATGATTAAGGATCAAATGATGATCTTTGAACAAAGACTGGCTCTAAATATTGTTGCTGGAAAAAATACTAAAACTAACTTGGGTTTTTACAGGCTAAGGTCAAACAAAACTTTTAGAAACCCACGCAATTTTACATACAACATTTCACAACTCGCTAAAAAATGTATGCAATGTTTTCACAAAAAATTCATAGTATGACCTCTTTCAACGTCGGTCCCTCCGTCAGTCCTGGCATTTTTCGCCCAAAAGTTGGAGACACATTTTAATTTCAATATGGCCGCATACAAAAGGTGAAGTATTTAATAAATGAACAGGCGCTCATAACATTTGAGATTCCTTCGACATTTTTCGCTGAAAACCGAACTTATTGGACAACAGTAGCGTTTGAGCGTTACGTACCTTTTTGTAATACATGCTAGCCGTGCGTGTCCGTTTGAAGTTTTTAAATTGCGGCCGGTGAGGTATCCTTGATTTTCTTTGTTATAGTTATAGTGGAAAGCTGATTATGTTGAAGTCCTTATTACGTACTCAAAGTACGCAATCTTTGGATCTCTGGAAATCTGGATTTTATTAAACTGTGTCTATTAATAAATTCGACTTTGCTGAACCAAAAAGGCTAACTGACTGTATCTCTAAGTATTTGTAACTTTTATAAGAAAAGATCGAATAATATGAGCAGCTAACATTTACAAGCATTGCGTGTTAATAGCAATTCATAGCGTGCGTGACATGTTTTATCGTAAGTTAGTAGTTTTAGTAAGAGAAAAACTATGTAGTGCGATGAAACATTGATGTACCTACTATAAGATAGAATCCAGATTCAGCACATCTACAACACATGGTCATTATAATCTGGATCTGTTCAAAGTTCGAGTGAATTGGGTCTAGGCAAGCGTGCTCCACCAGAAGCAGCGGTGGCCCAGTGGTGGCGGCCCCGACATACGAACAGTAAGTCGTGGGTTCGAGCCAGGCAGGCGCATTACTTTGTGTAATTTATTTCATCACCGCTGCTCTCAAAACGGTGAAGGAAAACATCTTGAGGAAACCATGTCTTAGAACCAAAAAAATCGAAGATATGTGACTTCTACCAAACCGCACTGGGCCCGCGTGGTGGATTATAGCCCATCCCTCTCCTAGAGAGGAGACCTGAGTGCAGTGAGAACATTAAAGGCTGATGATGATGATGGAGCGTGCTCTACACTAGGCCGCATCATTGCTTCACATTAGGAGAGTTACAGTTAAACATAAGCGTTTTTCAGGTAAAAAAGGACAACTTACGTTGACTTTTTTACCTTGACCACTTTTGAGTTACGATCACAGTACAAACAAATAACTAATAACATAAGACGCATACCTACTGAATACGGGGTGTAAGCGAGATCGAACAGTATGAAAGCCCTAGCGCGAAAATTGTGGCCTAAAAAAATACAACAATTTCGCAAAGTTTGCGCGCCCTGTCACTTACACCATGTCGAAAATTGGCTTGATAACCGCCACAAAATGCGCTGTCATACTTTGGGCTTAACCGACAAAACGCTTGCAAAACGAGGACCGTATCAGCCGGAACACGGCCATTACTAGTCAATGTAGGACGCTTCAGCAAATGGTCCCGGTAGAGCTATGGAGACCGGACTTGGTACAGTCGAGTGTCGACACATCAGTGATCTGGGGGTCTAAAGTGGCCACATTAGCAGATCATATATTATGAAAATATTATGAATTGCGTTAAAATTTGTAAAATGGACTATTCACAATAGTAACTGCGTCTGTGACCATATTTTTACGATCCATATTATGATCTGCTAAGGTGGCCATTTTAGACCCCCTGGTCACAGGCTAGAATATGCATTATCATCCTATGATGTTACCCCTCCATAATAATATAGGTCTTCTCTCTATGAGAAAGGAGGCTGTAATTGACTACTCAGGCTTAGATTGGTGATGTCTATGGGTTATGAAAAACAGGGTGTAAAGTCCTTCATCTTCCATACAAAACGGAGGAGCCTCCGTGGGTTACTGATCTACTGTTGCTGCCGGGTTTTCGAGGGTCGTGAGACGCGGAGAACTTTAATATTCGAAACTATAATTTTTGAATTTGTTAGTTGTTCATTTCTGACATAGATGGCGCTGTAGTACTTTTTGTAGTACTTGTAGGTTGTAGTACCGCTACAAATGTTGGGATGTCAGGTGTCTTCAAAGTTTTGGTTCTAGGAATTTTTTTTCTTTACTAACTTTTGAGCAGTGGTGAAAATAAATTACGTACAAAAAGTGTTAGTAGCGTCTACCTGGGTATAAATTCGATGATTTTGTAAGTATTTACCAATGGTCGACTGTTCATAACCTGTAGTAGCTCGCCCCCAGTTCAAGGTATATACGTTCAGTCGACTGTACTCCTAGGCATGGCCTGATTGATGATTGGAGTACGTTTAATAGTACACTCGTGAGTGCTTGCCCTTATCCGACATCTATGTTGACCTATTCATAACGTAAGTGGCCACAAAGGTATGCTATTTTGCTGACGGTAGAAAGTATTACCTCGTTTTCTTGTACCGCCAATTAGCATTGCTATTATTGTTTCTATTTCTGACATAAAATATCGTTAGTGTTCTGCTTTAAAGGGTTAAAATGCAGGAAATGAGATATCGACGTCGTCCTTGCAGAGTCATGTTCTAATTTAGCATGTCTGATACCATTTTTTTTAAAGGAACTGTCTTGTTACTTGAAATGGTGGAGGAAAATATCATGAAAAAAAACATAAAATTGAGAACTTCCTTCTTTTGGGAACTCGGTTGAAAATGTCTTAAAACCAAAATTTGAAAACATTCGAGGTCAACTAACCCGCATTTGGTCTGCTTGTCTTTGAAAAGACCACCGTTACCTACCACATCATCATCATTTGCCTAGCCTTTTCCCAAATTCGACGGCACGGTTGGCGCAGTGGCTGAGCAATTGGACTGCTGCGCTGCGTGTCGCGGGTTCGATCCCCGCACGGAACAAATATTTGTAAGGCCCGCAGATAGTTGTTTCGGGTCTGGGTATTTGTGTATGTGACTTTATATGTTTGTAAACGCACCCACGATACAGGAGACATTCCTAGTGTGGGGCAAAATATATTGGGATCGGCTTCCAGTCTAACCCGATGAAGCTGAATAACAATATTTTACATGGAACCACTGCTTATCAGACCTCCACAACCCAGTCAGTACTGGGTAATATAATACCCATTGGTAAGACTGGTTCTTACCAACCACATAAAGTTACAAAATAATACTTACCCCACGTTATTTTGCTCCAGAACAACAACTGTGGCATACAACTTGATGAACTAGTAACTTGTTTTTAAAATTGCAACCCCGTTCCAAGGAGACAGGTCTATCAAAGTTGATATATGTTTTACTTCGCAATACTATGTAGCTAAAGGCAAAGTTAAATAGGAAGTAGAAAGTTTAATGTCGTGTTTTATAGTTCCCAGTAGAAGTATTTTAAGTAAAGTAAAAAGAAAAAAGGGAAAGCCACACAGAGGGAAGAGCTACGGGGGAGGCTTTTGCCAAGCAATGGGACAATATCGTTCCGTATCGTGTCGGATGTAAAGAATAGCACCATCCCATATCTACCCGTGGGTGTCATAAAATGCGACTAAGGGTCTTACCAGAGAATGAGCAGCAGCGTTCTCTGTGCCTTCGTAACAACCATACTGCGATCGCCAACCCGCCTGCCAAGCGTGGCGATTATGGCAAATCCCCCCCTTCTGGCGGAGGCCTATGTCCAGCAGTGGACATTTTATGGGTGAAATGATGATGATGATGATGATGATGGGACAATATAGGCTAAGAAAAACAATAAAAGTGGGACGATGACTATGTCTTTGCTCTAGGGGTAGCAAGGTTCGGTCCTAAGTTCGATTCCCAAATTGGGCAAAGTGTTATTGGAATTTTTCAGTAACAGCCACGGAAACTGGATGCTATGTTTATGCCCGGTCATGGCAATAAACTAGCCCCCTATTACATTACTAAGGAAATGTGGCTGTACTAATGGGTACACCTCTGCCTAACCCTTCGGGGGTTACAGGCGTGATGTCATGTTATATGGAAATATTTTAAGTATTACAAAGGAGGTTTGCACTGACAGTTTCGCGCCTTTTCTTCCAAGATGTCGGTTCTTTTTCGCGCGTGTTTGGCGCCATTACCGAATGCTTTATGAGAAACTAGCTGATGCCCGCGACTTTGCCCGCGTGGGTGTCGGTGAAATTATATAGGTACTAAAAACCTTCCTCGAGAACCGCTCTATCCATTGGTGAAAACAGCATGAAAATTGGTGCAGTGGTTTTTGAGTTTATCGCGAACAGACAGTCAGACGCGGCGGAGGAATTTGTTTTATAATATGTAGTGATAATACAATTTAGTTGTTTTATTTTAATTAATTGATAGTATTGGTACTATTTAAATACCTGTGTTTTAATTTAAATATTTATATGTAATTAATACATTATGCTGAGCTACGTAGATACTTATTTTAGGATCTAGATAACTATAGTATGTATATGTATACTCATTCCTTCTTCTATTTTGTAACTCATTTCGTATAATTTGTAGAGCTTAAATCGTATTAATAAGGCTCTACACAATTGGATTTAAAGTAGTAGTCACCAGAGTAACAAAATGCAATTTCCATAATTTAATTGAAATTGGCTCGCGCGTGCCATTCAAATAAATGATAGCAATGCCTTTTCATATAATTAATAAAACTTCGATAACAATTATATGACCAGTTGCTGCAGACATTACACATACAACTTATAGTTAAAGAAAATTTAATAATAAAGACGTGCCGCACATTATTATTATAAGAAAATGCATTTTCTACGTGCTTATCTAACACTTCAACCGTAAAAATACTGCGCATTATTAATTTAAACTCGACGTCATATTTTGAGACGGAGCTAATAATACTCTGTTACAAAGTTATCACAAATTTGCCCGACCTTGTGCTTAAATCATCGATACGGATATCGACCACGAAGTCCTCAATGACAATCCGAATGACACAACTTACGTAACGCATAGACAATTACAAGAGGCTCTATCAAAACTGGCAGATCGACCAACCCGATGACCCACTTCCGCGGGTCGTCGACCGTGTGACGTCACAGTGGCCCACCCCCACCCCACGCACGTCACCCCGGGGGTGTGTCCCCTTCCCGCCGGTTCGAGGTCACATGCCGCTCGCGTCCCGAGCCGTTCGGACGTCCCTGTTGTTAATTAACTTTTTAATACCAGTGAGTGTTTGTGTGATTTTGATTCAGTGACCGAATTGTGATGACGATTATTGGTGAGATTTTTCTTAAGTTTTCAGTCATCATTTTTATATCCAAATGTAATTTAAATGTGATTATTTTTAACTTAGGTTATGCTGTAATTTAACGCAGTTTTCTAACAAAGAATGGTGTATTTAAAAGCCTTGTAATACAACACGCAATACCAACACAACGAAAATTCCTTCTGCATGTTATGTAACACATTTTTACCATAAATTTGACCTTCAGACGACTGTACGTATTACGCGTAAACTGTACCCGCTACATAAGTTTTGTGTTTGATTTCTTTGCATGCGTCTTTTGCATGAGAATTTTTTGTAGCTCGGTACAAAATCGCGATGTTTCGTGTCGCGAGCAATGTTTATCGATTTAGTTTTGCTTTCGCTCGTAAAATTGGCTTAAATACTGTCCTTGATTTACAAGATAAAGGATGGAAGGAACTTACGATTGTACTTTATTAGTATGTAAATGTTTCTGGGGTAATAAATCAGCTGTTCCGTTCACTTGAGACGCAAGTCATTTATTTATTGATGGATCACGAAATCAAATTCTCATTGGTATCAGAAATCTTGCATTATTTATAAGGTTGCTTCATAAATGAAGATTTTATGGATTCCTGTGTTCGGTGGTATAAGTTCGGTGATTTATAGTTTCTCGATTCATAGTCCGTTTGCTTTAAATCAAACATTTATCCCACTTTTTTTGGAGTCGGCGTAGCATCGCTTTCTCTTCCATACTTGTCTATTACTCGTCATCTCATCATCATCCTTCACACAGTCTATCCATCGTTTCTTTGGTTTTCCTCTAGTCTGAATAGATATCTACATTCATACTAAACATTTACCTCATTCTTCTGCATCACAGTCATCTCCATTCTCCATACCACACAACTTTTCATTCACCGGCGCCTCTTTCAGACTTCCCCTTTTGTACTTATTCCTTATTTAATCCATTCACGTTACACCACACATCCCGGTAGCATTTTCACCTTAGCCACATACGCCTTTTATTCATATCTTTTTTTTTTTTTTGATTCATACCAGACAGCAGGTATAACCATGGTTTTATATATCTTCCCCTTGAGTTTAAGGGGAATGCGGGAGTCACATATTGTTCTCGTGACCTGCCACCGTCTCATCCATCCTGTGTGAAATGGTTGTTATCTCAGGCAATTTTTAAATCATCATCCCGCTATTACATTAATTTATTTAAGAGAAGTGCAGTATACCTTTTCTATTATCTCAATATTCACCCCTATTTCTTCTTTGAAGGTTGGGAAATCGTCAAATAACTCCTCGCGTTCTGGGCGGAGCGGAAGGGAGTGTCAGACTTTTACCAACTAAAAACCATCCATGTTCCTTCTTAGCCCTTTGTGTCCGGGACCGCGGTATCTATTTGTTTCACTCCCTTTCTTTCTTCTTTCGGTAGATACCAAGTTTACTTACTAATGTGTAGTCTTATTCCATCTAATCATTATTGCGAGATGCAATAACTAACCCAATTATTTGCAGTCACGAACATGACTGGTATAGTACTGCGATAAGTATTGGCTCTTTGTTTACATAAGCATTATTGCTTAGGTTGCTTGCTAATATCTATGTATAGCATCTAATATCCTTCATAGTACTTCATAGAGCATCTCGTTGAAGAAGATTGGTAGCAATGCGAAATTGAATGGCAAGTCGTCGTTGCATAGACAATTTTAACCCAAAACAGTAATAAACAAGTTCTTTATGACGGAGCAAAAATTAAAATCAACCCATTTACTTCAAGTAGGCCAGTTATAGGCACTTTTGAATTGTAGAAACAAAGAATACAACGGCATGTAGCTACAGTCCCAGAACTGTGAAAGTTCTGTAGTTGCCCATTCCAAAGCGTAGATCTCTATGGAGAAGTACGGGCAAGGAACTCCATGGACACTTTTTTAAATTAAAATATATACTTTTACAAAAATTGGGCATCAGCCTTACTCGCTTGCTTTACCTATTCCTGCCACAAAGCAGAGTTGCTGGGTCCAGGTTAGAATAGTATGTTGTTTAAGACAGAATCATACAGAAATCTTTATAATTCTAGTACTAAACATATTAATTACAATTTTGTTTTATAATTCGTTTCGCATTAATCATCAGTCTCTAAATGTTTCTGTATAATTTTAAAAGTTAATGCAAGTTGGCTGTACACTTATCAGCTTGTTCGATTGTACCTAAGTTCATCATCTTCCTGCCCTTATCCCATTCTATTTGGGCTCGGCGCAACACGTCATCTTCTTCCATTCTTCCCTGTTACACGTCAAGGTGGCATTTACTCCTTTCTCATGCATATCATTCTTACACAATCCATCCATCTTTTCTTCGGCCTTCCTCTCCCTTTCCATCTATCAATATTTATATCCATCACTTTTTTAGCAACATGCGTTTCATCCCTCCTCGTTACATGACCATACCACGATAAACGACTTCCTTTCAATTTTTCTGCGACAGGTGCCACTTTCAAACTTCCTCTAATATACTCATTCCTTAATACTTTATTCATTCTTGTCACTCCGCACAACCACCTCAACATTCTCATCTCCGCTACATGCAATCGTTTTTCATCCATCTTTTTCAAAGCCCAGCACTCTGATCCATACAGCACGACAGGTCTAATCGCGGACTTGTATATTTTCCCCTTTAACTTGAGAGGCATCCGTGGGTCACAAGTACACGATAGTACTTAATTTAATAAGGTTTTATTTACTAACGAAATTACTTTAAATTGCGGAAAAACTCTTTGCCTTCCACCAGGTACCTATATCGTGTTAAAAAACCATTACCGATCATCCAAGACCGTAAACAGTAGCAATTATTATTTACCTACGATTTTATCCTACCAGCCTAGGTCAAAGTACAAAAACAACTGCCTTGTGGTTACTACAAAGAAATGACTTAATTGTGCTTTTTCTTTATTAATTCTGCAAATAGCAGCAATAAGAAAAATTGTCCATTGTATTTCCAATTTTTTATTCATAATTATCTTGCCCTTATCCCAATTCATTTGGGGTCGGCGCACCACGTCTCCTTGTTTCATACTTCTCTATTACTCGTCATATTTTTTTAATTATTTCATTTTTCCTTTCTTCTCCATCGAGATCTACATTTGCGAACGCACAACTTCAAATTTCTAACTGACCGACACCTTAAAATGCCTGTAACCTATAAAAGGTTCAATTGAAAGAAACAAATGCTTTGAATTTTATCTTAATCTCAATTTTATATAATCTCAGGTACTAAGGTACATACTGCAATTTGTGTAACACACTGCTTGATGAATAATTCAGCAGTCCTTGAATGTCATGAATTCCTAGTACGACTGTTAATGTTCCGTTATTCAACTATCTATTGGTAATACTAACCAAACAGTTCTGAGGGCGCTATTAATGTTTCAAGGAATCTTTCTATTATACATGCATATTTATAAGTATATATTTATAAATGCATATTTATATTTAGCTCTACATACAATGAAAACATCCGTATTGTGACAAACAAGACTTGAATTAATGACGAAAGAAATCTAAACTTATTCAAAAATAAGTGAAACTTGGCTTAAGGCGCCATGTCATACCCGTTCCTTCGTGAAAAGTGTGTAAAATAATAAATTGTTATTATTTTACACACCTTACAAATCATCCGAAGCGAGCGACGTTACAACTTCAACTGTTTAGATTACAACCCCGTCATACTGCAATGGAAATGGATTTTCCAACGTCAATGAATCTGCCATCTTTTTCCTCAACGCCGTGCGAGGGAGATAGTGCACTTTGTGACGTCACAGGACTTTGCGTGTCCTACTTAATGCCCCAACTCAATTACATTACGATTCCATTGTCTCGTGTTCTCCAAGTAGCAGTTCATGCGGAACAACCCTTATCTGCAACTGCTCAAGGTTTATTGTTGTATAAATTGTTACAGTTTTCCCTTGCACAATTTTGTGCTCCGTTCGATTCTGCGGCCCTAGTACTTGAGTCTGGAATGTAGGTCGATTTCTCCATGAATGGTCTGTTGATCTGTAAAACGGGGTTTAATGGGCGTACTAATGGGATAATCCGGAGACTTTAATGTTATCCGGAAATGTTTTCAGACCCTTTGAAGGGTTGCAAACGTTGATGATTGTGAATGTTAAGCCTCTGTGAATACCGGGGCTTTAATGAAGCCATTCTTGTTCATGTTGCAAGTTTTGATTGCTTAATTCTGGGCATTTGTTTGGGCATTGTGTGAAAGTGGTTAGTTCACTTTTGAAGACTGTTGATGAAAGAGGAAATGCCATACAAACGCTTAGACTAGGGTTTAGACAAAACCGAGAAAACTTCAGCTTTTGGCAGTCTGTGAGTCATGCGCAAAACTGAAACGACACATCTACTGTCAGGCCTTGAAAACTACAACCAAATAAAAACAGCCACTGCTGTTGCTAACCAAAGTACACTTAGATATTTTATACTTTTTATTCTAGTTTTGTTTTTTTGTAACGCGACAACACGTGGACCTTGTCATCGATTGAATGAACTCGAAGCCTTGAAATTAAAACTGCGTTTAAGTATCGCTTTAATCGCAAGCTGTCAGCTTCATCAGTGTGAACCGACAGCTTAATTGACTGTTTTCAGATTCTGCATCAAAAAGGTGACGATTGAACACCTGCGAATGATATCCAATGACCTTCGTTCTTATGTCTATGACAGTGACGCTCTTAATAGTAATAATTTCCTTCAATAATCGCTATTATAGCTGCATAATATTATAAGTAGAGGACAGAGACTGTTGGTGAAGAGTGAATTCCCTTGACATCAGCGTTCTCTCCTCAGTCGTGCGGTTTCGGATAGTTCACAAATCGTATCTATTGTACACCGGGGCAATAAGGTAGGAAAGCAATGAAATGTGATCTATGTAAGGTGTAAAAGTACCCTTAACGCAAACGAAGGGCACTTGTTCTCCCCACCACTGCGATATTTTTTTTTTCGAGACCATACCTTTGAACCTCTTAGTTACGGAGATGTTGGGGGTCAGAGTTCCAAATTTTTCACAGCTGTTTTTGTAAATATGTACTAGTTTTTCAGGTTTTATCTTTACTTAAATTACCTCCATGATCCGTTTAGTATTCAAAGCATCCACTAGCACAATGTTTTCACAGTGCTGCATTGAGTTTTACCGTAAAATGTGATTTTTGACCCACGTAGGGGTACTTAGTTTGATGTACAGAATGCTTGTTTGACGGCTGTGTAATGGGTTGATTTACACCCTGTATAATTATGATATGAGCACAGTGGCACAGTGAAAAGCCCCAATCTTCTACTTCTTCTTCTTTCCGGGTCGACAACTCAAATTTTGTCCATCCAGTACGTAGCAACCTGGACAGCAATTTCGTTGGCTTCGTTCAAGTCCTTGAACGTGCAATTAGTTGGGTACGACGGGCAAGAGAGGAGGTATGGTATGTTCCCCATCTTCGACTTTGTAGAATTTATTTCGCCACCACAGTTCTTTAAAAAGGTTAAGGGTTTAACGATTGTCTGGCAGTTTGAGTACTATAAGTGACCTACCCATTTATGTCCTTTCTTTGATATTGTTCGTCTTGGAGTTGAGCTTCTTGAGTTAAAGTCGAGTTACACGATAACTGAAAATGCTTGCACTTACTGGACAGATCCACTTAAATCTTTGTGGTTCTTTCTTCAAAAGACCATCTCAGATATTGAATCAACATTTTCTTTTGTCTTTTTCGAGTAAGGGAATTTGTCAAATGACGGCGGAGTGTCGGCCTTCTACTGATTAAAAATCACCCAAGTTCCTTCTTATCCCTTTGTGGCCCAAGGCCGCGGTATCTCTTTCGAACAACCCGCAGCCCGGATCTGCAAAGTCCTCATGTGAATATACCAGGATTATGTGTCAGGACCTTAAAAGAGACTATGTGTTGTTTGAGTTTGTTTCGGCGGTTTATTCTCAGAGTAGTCAGGTACGATGCGCCGACCTCATCTACTTTATTAAAAAAATACGTGTATAAGTTTTTAAAAAACCTATTCGCCAGATTAAAATCACTTATCATTTAAAGAAAACAACGTGTGAAAGTCGGCACATCCACCAACCCTCAGATTTCAAATACGGAACGTTCCTCTCTCGGGGAGAAGATCTGAATCTAGTTGAGTCGTTAAATCTTCCTTCTCGTTTTACTTATCTCTTGTCTCCCTCATTCCAGAGCCCGAGGTGTGCGTGATGCGCGCGCCAGGTGCGGGCGGCGTGTCGTGCGCCGGAGTGCCGCGCTGGTCGCACACGGCGCCCGCGCACCAGGCCGACTACGACAATGTGCCTGCGCACACACATCCCGTGTTCCTGCATGATGATCATGTCAACAGCCGGTTTGCTATATGGTGAGTTTCGTATGTCTGGCTAGATACGGAGATGGCTTGACAATTTAAACATCCCTCTCGCCACAGATAGGATAGATTTATTAGAGCAATCTATAACCTACAAACGATAGGCCAGGAAATGCTGGCGTGACGATCTGGGACTCATTGCTAACGGATTGGACGGAGAATAGAAAACAAATTGTAAAGAGACTTGGAAAGGCATGTAGAATAGCTTGGCCCACCAGTGGGACAGAGTAGACTGAACAAAAAATAACCTACCGGTGGTAGAGGCACCTTATTTGGTGTTATTGTATATATCCTGTTGCTAAGCCTTCTTTGTGATGAATCCGACCCTGACTGGTGTAAAATGTCCAAAGTCATGATGTTGACTTCTAACCTCAATTCTTAATCTGCAGTCTGATTCAAGTAAATGCTAGGTAGATGAAGAAAAAATAAAATCAATCCGGAACGTTTTCCTTGGCCCTTTACCTCAAACCAAACAGTTTGGATGCGGTAGGAACTTTTTAAGACATAAAATTGGCCAGCTGGATAAGCTGGACCTATTCAAAGTTCGGGTGAATCAGTTTCTTTTAACAGTACACAGTACAAATATTAATACTGTTACCCTAGGCCGTATGTGCACTTCACATCAGGCGAGTTGCGACTATTAGCAAACCTATTTAGTATAAACAACTTGGCCATCAAGACAACTTACATCTTTTTTACATGTTAACATTTTACGATGTAATATAGGCCTACTTATGATATTTCAGTCCACTATCGTCGTAAAAGTTCGTACTTGCCTTTTTTATTTACTATTACCTTGTGTTGTCCCACTGCTGGACGAAGGCCTCTCCAAGACCACCGCAACTTTCTATCCTGGCCCAATGTGAACCACTGGTCGTTGGTTCTGTCCAGCTCGTCCCGCCATCTCCTACGAGGTCTACCATGTCGCCGTTTTTATTCAAGGGATTGGGTAACGTGATTCTAACTCTCATTTCTTACGTTTCAGGCAAGGCGACATATCGGCTTTGGAAGCTGACGCCATCACGAACACCACTGATGAGACCCTGTTGGAGTGCAACGCTGTCAACGAGCGCATCCTCCAGGTAGCCGGACCTGAGCTTAAGGAGGAGATCATTACAAGGGGATATGGTACGGATACTATCAGCTTCTTTTTAAACCACAGGGAATAGGTAGCCAGCATCTACCAAGCTTTTACTCAAGTATTTTGGGGACAGCGTCTAGTCTAACTGGATTTAACTGAATACGAGTATTTAATATGATGTGACTGCTTATTAAACTTCCAGAACCCTGGATAATACGAACCCTAACCTAATTATGGTTTGACTACTCCTCCGCTGATTAATTTCGTTGCGGGATCCAAGACAGTTAATATTGTTTATCTAGGACTTCGTCGAGCTTCATTCTCTCGGCGCTTATCTCATTTTCGCCACTGTTGATAATCTAACTTTCAGGAGGTACAGTGGTTTGGGAATAGTATGGAGGGTTTGTCCCAAAAAAAAAATGAATCCATTTGGTAAAAATATTGAATGGTAGTGATGGGGCTATGTGCCTAAGTAATTCTGGAAGTACATTAACTTTATACCGCTCTTGGATAGTGTCCAAGAATCACTGTAATATAAAAGCAAAGTTTTGCACGAAAACAAAACTATTACTGTATGATACTTTTTGTATGGTTATGGTAGTTTCAAATAAGCGACAAGTAGCGCCATCTATTGACGACGATGTGAAGCCAAGAATTGTTTTTTTTCTTGAGGTCGATGAATGAATGTGGTTTTATTTATTGATAAAGCAATTGTTACAGTATTGATTAATGTGTTTATGTATTAGTAATGGCATAAAAAGCGTCGATTAAACACCAGCCGGGACCATTGACCTGTTCATAAGGACATTACTCGCTTAGATAGATAGGTACGAGTATGATATTGATACGTCATAAGATTTATTCAAGTTTGTAACTTTTAAAATCAAAATAAAAAATTAAATTAATTTCTGTTAGGCTCAAAATCACACCTCGCACAGCATCGCCAAATAAATTACATAACTCCTAAAAATCTCCCACCCTTCATCGCTTTGGTGTTGTAGCTGGGCAGAGAAGTTTTAATAAACCCATTCTGTTTTCCATGCAACCCCAAAATCTGTTCTTAACTAAAATTCACAGACCTACAAAAGAATTGAAACACCTCTGCCCCCTTCTTCTTCTTTCTTTCAATAAAAAAAAAAATCAATCAAATATTTTTCTCGCTCTCTCTTCTATTAGGGACACCTCAACCTAACTCTTCGGAGATACCAGGCGTGATGTTATGCTGTAAAAATGTTTTAATAAATTGATAATCTCCATCAAGTCACTTTTTGATCCAAAACTAAACCACATTTATTTCCCCTCTCTTCCAGAATGCCGTACAGGTGAGGTAGTCCTGACACCTGGCTTCGGTCTGCGTTGCCGACACATTATCCACACGGTCAGCCCCAAGTATGTCGCCAAGTACCACACCGCGGCTGATACCTCGCTGCACAACTGTTACAGGTAAATGAATTCGAGTGAATGGTGTATCTGGCTTTGAATATACAGGGTGTAAATCAACCCATCACACAGCCGTCAACCTTACTATTTTGCTTACTATTTTTAGTTTATATTAATGACCTTCCTAAAGAAATTGACGCTCAAAGTATTTTATTTGCTGACGATATTTCTATAATTTTCCCTTATACTGACCAAGAAAACCTAAACTCAAGTCTAGACGATAAGCTATCCAAAATAATCGCATGGTTAAAAGATTAAATTTTGACAAAACAAAGCTAATGCAATATAGACCATACCAAAAACGCAAACTGGACATAAACTACTCATATAACAACATAAAGCTGCAATGTATTAACGAGTTTAAACTGTTAGGTTTGACTATAGATACCAATATTAACTGGAAAGCCCATATGGACACATTGGCAAATAAACTTGCCAGCTTTATTTATGCCTTGGCGGAGCTTAAAAGAGCTACCGATTTTAAAACTGCTCTCACGGCATACTATGCTTATGCATACTCCTGGCTAAGCTATGGAATCGTGTTGTTGGGAAATGGCGTAGATAGAGAAATAATTTTTATTCTACAAAAGAAATGTTTGCGAATTCTTGCCAATATAGATAGCACAGAAAGCTGTAAGCCTTTCTTTGTAGAATACAAGGTCCTTACACTAACTGGTATCTACATTTTGGAAGTTAGCAAATTTGTAAGAAAACACCAGGCACTGTTTCCACTCACTAGGGACCTTCGCCCACAGCAACGCAGTGTTAGACGTCAAAACAAAAATGAATTAGCCTTACCGAGCTCAAAATTGACTATGTTTCATTCAGGACCTTTAGCCATGTGCGTAAAAATATATAATAAGCTTCCAAATTCAATTAGGGACATACAGTACGAAAATAAATTTAAAAACGGTCTCCGAAAATTCCTTTTGTTAAAATCGTATTACACTTTAAAGGAATTCTTTGACGATAAGTAATTTTTTGACATTGATTTGACATTACACAATACACACAACAACTACAATTTTTGACTTTTCCATTTTGAGTTACCACCTACCTATGTTATGTTATTCTATGATTATGACTGTGCCCGGTTGATGGCAATAGGCTCGCCCCCTATTACATGGGACTTAAACATAACTGGCGAAATGTGGGTGTACTATTAGGTGCACCTCTGCCTAACCCTTCGGGGAATATAGGCGTGATGTTGTCCTTTATTCATTTTTCAACATTTATGATTGTTGTTATTTTTGCTATTTGTTGTAATTATATTAATAATATCTTATTCTAATTTATAAAAGGAAATGATGAAAAATTATTTGTATCCTAATTATTTTATCAAATTATCACAGTCATCTATTTAAAAAGCAAATTATGGACATATATTATGATGAAGATGTTTAAATTTATATTTTAGTTTCAGTTTGTTTATTGTGTGGCATTTTAAACTATATGTATATTGCTGTGCCCTAGCAGGGTTCATGTATGAAACTTATATACCTACCTGTAACAACCTATGAACTACATGAGTGCAATAGCAAATAATAAATTTCATTTCATTTCATTTCAATAAATGATGATTATGATTATGATTAACCAAGCATTCTGTACATCAAACTAAGTAGCCCTATGCAAAAATTTTTGCTGGGAAACGAAGTTTTTTTTTTGGGTCAAAAATCACATTTTACGGTAAAACTCAATGTAGCACTCTTAAAACATTGTGCTAGTGGATGCTTTAAATAGTAAACGGGTCATGGAGGTAATTTAAGTAAAGTTATAACCTCAACAACTACAAAAACAGCAGTGAATAATTTGGAACTTTGACCCCCAATATCTCCGTAACTAGGAGGTTCCCAGGTATGGTCTAGAACAAAAAAATTATCGCAGTGGTGGGGAGAACAAGTGTCTTTCGTTTGCGTTAAGGGTACTTTTACACCCTATACCTATGGAGGATTTGGAGGTAAAAGTTATTGGGAATCGCGTCTCCTTTTTGGAAATTATGTGAGCGCCTTTTAAAAATCTGTTAGCATAAAACACACGCTGAACAATCGTTTCTCGTCTAGGCGTTGGGTATTTTTATTAGTACAATAGTACAGCTAACAGATTTTTAAAAGGCGCTCACATAATTTCCAATAATGCTTCCTCCCCAATCTTTAAAATAAAAATATAATATTAAAGAGTCACACCAACCAATACAAGCTTTAATATTCTTCCAGGATAACCACGTCCATCTATGTCTTTTTAATACTTTCAAGCAAATAAACCCTTTTTTTTGTAGGTCATCAATCATCAAATAACCCCTCCCGCTCTGGGCAGAGCAGAAGGGAGTGTCAGACTCCTACTGACTAAAAACCACCCAGGTTCCTTCTTAGCCCTTTGTGTCGAGGCCACGGTATCTCTTTCAAACAACCCGCAGCCCCGACGGGGGCATATAATCCCTGGGATCCTCTTACAGCAAGTTGTCACTGGTTAACGATATGCTATAGAGCGTCGACTTAATCCTGACCACTGTTACTGACATGTACCTCAATATTACAGGAACGTGCTATGCAAGGCGGCAGAGGTGGGCGCTCGGTCGCTGGCGTTGTGCCTGATCTCCGCGCCGCACACGCAGTTCCCGCCTGACCTAGCAGCTCACGTGGCTTTGCGTTAGTATGCTTTTGCAATTATTTATTATTGGAATACCTGCAACGAACGGTACGGTTAAAGTGTTTGGTAGAAAAGACCATAAAGCGAGGCATAAATCTACAACAATTTTTAGCAGTAGAATTCGTATTCGGACGAATCATCAGGACTATTGTCGATGAAAAGTCGAACGATTCCTCTTGCCTTTCCGTTAACCATAAGTGGCCTGGGGTCGTAAAACTTTAGGTTTACTCTTCGCTGGAACGGTCAGGACAGATCCAAAGAGGCAGCACGGGTGTGCCATGTTCGTTCTTATGTTGTGAACGTACAGTTGCAAGGTCAGTCTGACTCTGTGATGCATATGTTTCCTGGACCTCTGGCTCATGGTAATAGTAAGAAAGAAAATCGTAGGGTATTAGTTACTCGCAGTCTCCAGCGTCAGCTTGTGGAGAAAGTGGTGAGCGCTCTGTTCTTTTGACGACAGAAACTTCCTCCCCGCCCATGGCTCCACTGCTTGCAGTGTCATAAGCAGACCTCTCAGATGACGACGACGAGGTTTAGGGACATAAGAGTGGTGGTAGGTAGACTAAAGGCCGCCCCGGAACCCAATGGCTTGCCTGGGTCCTGGTTTCGGAGGTTTTCGGGCCCTGACTGTAGGCACTCCTAAGCGTTTGCTTGGAGAGAGGGCAGTTCCCGCTTCATTGGAAGACGGGAAAGCTAGTCTTTATTCGGAAGCCAAATCGCATATAACTGGCCCATCGTATTGCTCAACGAGGTTAGCAAGCTTTTTGAAAACCGCCTCGCCGAGATCTTGTGGAACACCAGTTTGGTTTCTGCAAACCGGGCTCGACCGTGCCGGCATGCAGCGCGTGGGGGGGGGGCGCGCTGGGGTGGCTCGCGACGTCGCTGGCTCGTGACGTCGCCCACGCCTTCACCACCATGCCCTGGAACTGCATGGGGCAGGCACTCCGGTATCACAGGGTGCCGACCTAATGTCGCCGTCTGGTCGGAGACTATCTGGTGGACAGGACCATCATCTACCCCGGTTGCAGTGGTGAATGAAGTCAGCGAGAGATGTCGGTCCTGAGGAACATCGCTTAAGACTGGGTTTGGCTCCCAAACTGGAACAGGCTGCGGCTGCCTTCAAACGGCTCTTTCGCAACCTGGAGGGTTACAAAATATGTAGGATAGTAACTTTATCAACGCTAATAGTAAATCTTTTTCCTCTACAGGCACAATCCGGCGTCACTTGGAGCAGAACCGACTGCCGGCGCTAGTGATCCTGGCTGCAGCGTGTGGGCCCGACGTGGCGCTGCTGTGTGCGCTGGCGCCGCTGTACTTCCCGCGCTCGGCGCGCGAGGCAGACGCGGCGCGCTGGCGTCTGCCCGACGAGCCCGCGCTGCACGACCGCAGGATACGCATCATACACAACCCGCACTCGCACAACTCTGACACGGGTACGTATCTATGTTACTGGCGTCTGCCCGACGAGCCCGCGCTGCACGACCGCAGGATACGCATCATACACAACCCGCACTCGCACAACTCTGACACGGGTACGTATCTATGTTACTGGCGTCTGCCCGACGAGCCCGCGCTGCACGACCGCAGGATACGCATCATACACAACCCGCACTCGCACAACTCTGACACGGGTACGTATCTATGTTACTGGCGTCTGCCCGACGAGCCCGCGCTGCACGACCGCAGGATACGCATCATACACAACCCGCACTCGCACAACTCTGACACGGGTACGTATCTATGTTACTGGCGTCTGCCCGACGAGCCCGCGCTGCACGACCGCAGGATACGCATCATACACAACCCGCACTCGCACAACTCTGACACGGGTACGTATCTATGTTACTGGCGTCTGCCCGACGAGCCCGCGCTGCACGACCGCAGGATACGCATCATACACAACCCGCACTCGCACAACTCTGACACGGGTACGTATCTATGTTACTGGCGTCTGCCCGACGAGCCCGCGCTGCACGACCGCAGGATACGCATCATACACAACCCGCACTCGCACAACTCTGACACGGGTACGTATCTATGTTAGAAGGATTGATTTCCGCACTTAATTCTTTAGCCGCCCATTGTACGTAGGTAGTTCTGGCTGGTTGTAATGATCTGTGGTAGCCACCATGTGCCGCCACTACCTCTTTAGAAACAAATTAGGACTACTTGCTCGGCATCTGAAGATACGTAAATCCGCAAATGTTTCCATCAAGTAAAAAGTAATGAATAAAAAGGAAACAAAATATGATCTTAAAGGTGCTCAAATTTTTTGTAGTGTAGGTATCAAACGTTTTGAGCACGCTCCGCTCGCTTTTCTATAAAGGCTTAAATTTTCCTGATTCAGGTATTACGAGCTTATATGAATACTTAATTTATCATGGTTGGGTAACCTAACATTTTTCAGGCTCGATTTTCTTCTCTTCTTGCGGTCCAAAAATTCTTAAATTTACGAGCTCGCTTCGCTCGTGCAAAAAAATGTATTTATTAGTATAAATACAGGTTCCATCCGTAGTTGTTATTTTTAAAATTAACTAAAGGGCCGGAAGTTGGGTAAGCCAAATAATTCAAACCCTTTTGGCATTCTAATGTGACTATACGAAACAAATTTTCGAGCAAACTCGGTTCAGTTCAGATGTAAGTAAGCCATCTGGGGAGATTGCACGCAGGCGTTAAAATAACCAGAGGGCCTGGTGTTAGCCCTGCAACACCTACGCATCTGTTGAGCCAGAGAAGTTATCTGTAAGAATAGAATGAAAATTCGTACAAAAACGAGCGGCCAAGAGCAGTCGAGAAAACCACCTTTTTGCCCCTTTGCATTTCGGAACTCATAATTACGAACTGCGTTCATGGTACATAAAATTTTGCTTAGTGCAATAGGAAAATCATACGTATGGCGTCGAAAAACGTGTCAATGGTTTCGTAGGGTGGTTAATGACCCATTTCGTATCGTAGACTGAGCGACTGCATCCCTTGAGAATACCCTCATTTAATAGGCACCTGCTACAAGGTTATATTGGTTTACCGAAAATATTAGTACTCATCTAAACCCAATATTTTTCAAATCAGATGTTGAGCAGGTATTTAACTTTAGCCGATGTGATAAAGATAAAACATTGTTTACATCTAACTACATTAATTATGTTGAACTTTACTAAAATAACGTTAAATCGGTAATCGGTAGCTACCTATCGATAAAAATAGAATATAGAGTAAAGATTAATAAACGATAATTACTTGCTAAAGAGCAGCATTGATTTCAAGATAAGGTTTTTATGCGCAGTCTGGAAAAAAACGTTTATTGGAATACAAAGGATTAGGAATTGCGTAGTTCGTTTAAAGGCAAATCATTTTTTTTAATAAAGACATTAATTAATACTGTAATTGTGGAATTGATTCTCCATGTCTATTCGCAAAATAACTACTATTGTGGGGTAAAGAATGGGCAAGTTTTAAAAATTTAATTTGGTTTCCTCACGATGTTTTTCTTTACCGAAGCAAGTGATAATCATACAATATACACATGAATCCGAACAATCAGAGGAACATGCCTTTTTTTTGGCGGGTAAATCATCAAATAACCCCTCCCGCTCTTGGGTAGAGCGAAAGGGAGTGTCAAACTTCTACTGACTACAAACCACCCATGTTCCTTCTTAGCCCTTCATGTCGAGGCTGCGGTATCTCTTGCGAACAACCTGCAGCCCCGACGGGAGAGGTGCATGCCTTGTGTTCGAACTCCAGACCTATGTCTTGACATTCCGAAGGTCACAACACTACGCTATCACTACTATATCATCCCTATATAATTCTTAGGAAAAGAACAGACTGATGATGTTACCTGGAAACAGATAGAATCATCACAAAATCTACCGAATTTCATCAAAGCGTCACTCTATTACAACATGTTCCATATTACGAATCGATCATGAGTCACAAAAAGGGTAAACATGCCTGTTTACCCAAAGATAGCGCATCAGGATAAAAAAGATAATAGTACAACGCACTAAATATCGCCGTTTACATCCTTTAATCATGTCCGAAAGTACTAAAAAACAATATCAGGATTCAATCGAAACAACACTGAGAATTCCGTTCTAAATCACACTAATGATCAAAAACTTTCAGGCTAATTCCACCTGTATAACCACCATCACTAAGGTGTTATTGGCTTGCGTAGAACGTAAGGATGTCCACACCTGTGTGATCATACGTATAACAAGCTTATCTAAGATAAAGCTTACATATAAATGGGTTATCGGTTAAATTGACGCATTCAGTATTATTGATTATCGGTAAAACGTTGTTTTGTGAAAGAGATTTGTACTGAATTGTTCTGTAAGTGATTGTGAACATGGAGATTGAGAAAAAAGTGACAACATTGCAAATGAAGGCAAGACCTACTGCTTCTGGTGGGTAGTTTGATATTTTTACGTTTTTAAGTAAAGGATCATCTTTACTAGATATAGCTTAGTCACAAGGCGTAGAGAGACATGTGATTAATATAAACAATCGAGAGGATTTCGATTTACGAAGGGGTTGAGGTTATAGCAGAAACATAATCAGCCTAGCCTTAGCCTCTGTGTAACACTTTGGGGATTACAGGAGTGGTGTAATGTTGTTATGATATAAACAGGTTGCTACTGCTGAGACACAAGCCTCCTCTCTATAAGAGGGAGAAGTTAGTCCATGCTTAAAAACAAACTTACATAGATACACCTCGTCTAATATTAGAGCAGTACAAATTCTCAACAACGCGGAAGCAGGCATAGTAAATTGTATACAGCCATTTGTATATGGTTCTAAATTGATTTAATCAACCTTTAATTCATGCTGGGAGAGAAGATTATAATTAACTGGTACCATTTTGGTAACGATCTTAAGGCCAGTAAAGCGGAGCGGAGCTGTGGAGGTGTGCAAGATTCAACCAATCACAGGAGAGACTAGATGTACGATGTAGATGTCAACTCCACTGCTTTTCACACCAATTCTCTCCACTCCGCACGTCTCTGATTTGGTCGAGTCTGGGCTTAAACACTTCTCTCGTCTCATCAAAATGCAAGAAAACACTTGCGACATTCAAGTATTTAATGAGCACAGCCCAAATAACATCCGACTGTTTGCCTTTCATAGCTGCACATTACACTCTACCTTTTCAAAATACAAAGCCAAAAATATAATACTTGATTGACGTTATCTAAATTAGACACATCTGCAACAATCTAGAACGCCAGAAACACCAGAGGTTTTTCTGTTATCAGTCCTCAAATTAGTCACAATAACAGTAATGAGTCGAAATTAATTAAATGTAAGTAGGACAAATAACTTTGTAATCTACAGATAACATTTCGCTTCTGTTTAAATTGTTTTTTACTTTTGAATGGCCTTAATTAGGTACTTATGTTTTGGAGCATACAACTTCAATGTCCATCGACTTCAAACTATTTACTTTTAACCGACTTCCCAAAAAGAAGGAGGTGGTTAATTCGATTGGTATTTTTTATTATTTTTGTATGTATGTACACCGATTACGCTGAGATTTTTGATCCGATTTACGTGATTCTTCTTTAGTTTGATCATTGATGCGGAATAGTTGTCATTTGGTCCCATAAAAATTTTACATAGTTTGGCCCAGTACTTTTCATTCTATGAACATTTTTTTATGTGTGTTCGCGAATAACTTCGTCGTTTATGAACCGATTTTCATCAAACATAATAGGAGTTGAAAGCAATAATGAGGGAATCTTGAAGGCTAAGGGTTTAGGTTTCTTGGTTGAATGTTAAATGCATAGTAAATATTTGTATTTAATATACAACTAAAAATAGCAAAATAAAAAAAAACTCTTTTGCAAAAAAAACCGACTTCAAAAACACAAAGTGAAAAAAAGTGACATAGTGGAGTGCCGTAAAGCATAAATATTGTAAAATCTCGGAATCCAGGGCCGGTCAATGAATCTTCAAAAAAACTTTTGGACTGCATTGGTAAAAGCCCAAATAAAGAAGTTAAAAAAAAAAATTTGCGCGCTCTTCATTTTTTTTTTTTAATTGAAAAATGTACTGAAAATGAGAGGGACAAGGGAAGAAGAAATGTTTAGAGCTAATAAATAATATTTTCACCGTAGCTTTAATGTTAATTTATTAATATTTCCCAAAAAAATAACGAGTTACAACAAAAACAAAATTAAAACGTATCTATCTAATACCTTTATACGAGCAATTCTTGTAATATAGTATTATCTGAATCTCGGATACGGCTCCAATGATTTTCATGAAATTTAGTATGCAGGGGGTTTTGGGGGCGATAAATCGATCAAGCTAGGTTTCATTCCCAAAAAAGCACGATGTACCAAAACAACCAAGCAAATTTCGATCGTGTGGTACTATATATTTTAACATTATTGGTGTATTGTTGGTGAAGGATTAGTACCGCTGCATCGCTGTCACCAAAGCATTCTAAATAAAAAACAATCCTGTGGATGCCCTGAGTTTAAGGCCACCTGCCAGAGGCATATCTTACTTATATATTATTATAATTGCGAAAGTTTGATACTCGTCCACGCAAAATCTACTGAACGGATTTGGTAGAAAAAAAAAAATTGGTTGCCTGTAAAGTCGGTATACGGGCGAAAGTTTTACGTGACAACGAAAATAGAAGCGCAAGACATGAACCGGTGTGTATGCCTATCTCTCTCACTCTCTCTCTCTCGCTCTGGACGCGTGCCTCTCACTCGCTCTCATTGTGAGCGCATAACGTGAGCGGAGCGTAACGCAGTTTCTTGAAGTGTCACCCGGCAAACCAATTTATAAGACGTTGTCACGTCAATATCGCTTATTAAAGATGGTGTACAACCTGGATTAAAACGTAGTATACAATTTTACCTCGGTAGTATGATCCGCGGGGCCATTATCGAACTTTACGCGGGAGAAGCCGCGGTCATAAGCTAGTAACTGATATACTATAAGTGACTAATCGCTAAGTGCACCTCCTGTGGGGTACGGAGCTCAAAGTAATAGGGAAACCAGTACACTTAGAAATAAGAAATACAGATATCCGTCATTCAGATCGCGCAGCCGCGGTCTGACCCTTGCTAGAGCCAGCCTGCTATGTTGAAACACTAGTATTAAACCAGCCCCTAAATAAACTCTCTCAGATTCAGCCCCCCCCCCCCTCAGTGGCGTCCTAATGTATAGTACCACACGATCGAAATTTGCTTGGTTGTTTTGGTACATCGTGTTTTTTTGGGAATGAAACCTAGCTTGACCGATTTATCGCCCCCAAAACCTCCTGCATACTAAATTTCATGAAAATCATTGGAGCCGTATCCGAGATTCAGATAATACTATATTACAAGAATTGCTCGTATAAAGGTATTAGATAGATACGTTTTAATTTTTTTTTTGTTGTAACTCGTTATTTTTTACGAAATATTAATAAATTAACATTAAAGTTACGGTGAAAATATTATTTATTAGCTCTAAACATTTCTTCTTCCCTTGTCCCTCTCATTTTCAGTACATTTTTAAATTAAAAAAAAAAAAATGAAGAGCGCGCAATTTTTTTTTTTAACTTCTTTATTTGGGCTTTTACCAATGCAGTCCAAAAGTTTTTATGAAGATTCATTGACCGGCCCTGGATTCCGAGGTATAAATCTTACGGCACTCCACTAACAAATAAACTTCAGAAGAAAAATCAGCTGAAGTCGGTGACATTTGTTTGTTTGATTTTGTTTTTTTGCCTCCGATTTTTTGTGTTTTGGAAGTCGGGTTGTTTTTTTGCACAAAAGTTTATTTTTCAATACATAACATAAACCCACGCCCTTTTCCCATGGGGTTAGGCAGAAACTACAGAACGCCAATACCACCGTCAATATCTATGGCAATTCATAAAGTCATCGTGCTTTAACTTCTTAGTTCCACCCATAGTTATGTATAGGCTTTCTCCATGTTTGCCTGGTGTGGTGATATGCGACTCTCAACCAAATCTTCCCAGATTTTTTCTGAATGTCTTCCCATTTGGTAGTTCTAGTCTGCCTCGCTGTCCTTCTTGTGTTGGTATCTCGCCCACTATTCAGATGCTAGATCATATTATTTTCAATGGTTGTATCAAGGAAGCTGGATGGGAACATCGGCAGCAAAATATAAAATTACTATAATTTCTGCTAAGTAAAATGTAGTGAGGAAAAGGTTGAGTACGAATGTGGCTATAAGAGTAGAAGATTATCATCGAAACGATGAAGTGATGTGTGAAGGATGGTACGGCTAGGAAGGAGATGGCTGCTTAGATGATGTGTAATAGAGGAGTATGGAAAAAGAAGCCATGCTGCACCGACCTCACATAAATTAGGATGAGGACAGATGAGTGATGAATTGCTGCAAAGTAAATTTTTATTCTGGATAGAACATTTAAATGATCAACACCGCCCCCTGTCAACGTCATTGCGGCACTGTTCAATGTACTATCGTGCGCACTCCCGCCTGACCACCACTAAGCTCATATTTGCTTGCACTTACAACATGAAGCGCTCTCTAGCTCCGCCCCGCCTTTGTATAGAAATAATGAATGAAATACAATACCATTCCACCGCACTGACGAGACCGACGCACGCCGAACGAGAGTTATTGTTATTTTTAAACTGCCATTATTAGAAAAAAAACTTTAACTGAATTTGACTTTCGTTACTAATGGTGCGTGTGTGTTGGTTTGGTAATTGTAAATTAAAAACTCAATGATTTCTGTGAGTAATTTTAAATTTATTATAAGAATCTTATAAAATCCCATGCTATTTAACAGGCAATTGTAAGCGTGTTCTCTAAATCGGCTTTAACGATTTCGATAAAATTTGAAATAATGGGGCTTTAGGGCGGTGAAACGTTGATCTAGCCAGCGGGCCTAAAATTGCCGCTTTTGCAGAACATAATATGAATGACATTCAAAATTTAAAATTCTTAAAATGGACTTTATGTTTATGACAATAAAGTCAATTTTAAGAATTTAAACATTTTAATGTGATTCATATTGTTTTTTTTTATTTTGGGACTCAGCTCAGCGATTTGACTGATGAATCCTTGTCCATGCAAAATTATAATTTCATTTCGTTCTTCTTGTATGAGATTTCTGGAAGACATTATGCACAAAATGTTCTAACACAGGTTCTCAGGAGTCCAATATTATTGCACAGGTTAACGTTTAGTCAATCAAAGGTCAGGTAAGCAGAGCAATGGTCAATGTTCAAAAGGTCCGGGAAGCGCGCCAAAGTTCGTCCGTAAAATTCGCAAAAGGTGTACAGAGGATACGTCACTAAGCTGCGCAGTGCAGATTGCAACTAATTACGTTGACGCTTCTCTAATAGGCCTAAACTTTGAGGGGGCGGGGTTTGGCGCCTACGCATGATTTATGCGAAAAAATTTTTAACTGGGCAGGCGGAAAAGCTTTCGACTGTACATCAACAAAATGTAACAAAACTCAGTGATCTCCCAACTCCTACATAATTATTCTAAATACAACACACAACACATGCCTATCTGTAGGTATACAAACATTCAACAATTTCGGCTCATTTTGACTGATCCTCTTGACAAAGTTACACATTAGCTCGGTAGGAGATAGTGCTACACAAGTGAACTTATAAGTGACATTCTGCAGATCGAGAAAAATTTTAATGTTTTTCAAAATGACGGTCCTGTTTTGTGAACATGAGATTAGTGATTCAAAGGAACGTGTATTTTTAAGATGACAGTAATCCTGTAATATTTTCGTTGTGATTCTAAAATAATGAAATCAGCTGTAGCTGAATCAAATAAATGATCTCAATTATTTTTAATTATAGCTAGTAACGTCATGTGCTTAAACTGATTGTAAACAGTGTATATAAACTCAAAAGCCATCTTACAGAGCAGTCAAAACATTTTTTTTTTAAGGAAACGGGTGACCATTCTGAAATAAAACAATGAAAAGTTCAATTCAAAAATACTTCGCCAAAAAATATTCTATTGTAAAGCAATCTAACACGTTTATCTATAAATCAGACAATATTTAGCAGCATCACAAACGTAACAATGAAATGTAGACCACATTATCCTGTAAACTAAAACCGAAGCAGTGTTCGTAAAGTGACAGGTGTTTGATATTTCCCGCCACGACGCCATCTTGAATTGTCTATGGTTACGTTCGGAAGCTGTCACTGATAACGATGTACAACGAAGCGTTTGAATACGACCGTAAGTTGTTTAGAGTTGTCACTACTCACAAGACAATTACAATAATGACTGAATACACGTCCTGAATAAACAAAGCCTTGCAATTGTCTCTGCCTTCAAAGTAAAACGTTCAAACTGACAGCACGATTATTTGTATGACGACACGGTTGGCGCGGTGGATGGCCAATTGGCTAATGCGAGCGTGTCGTTTGTTCGATCCCCACACGGATCAAATATTTATATGACCGACAGGTAGCTGTTCCGGGTCTGTCTGAAATTCCTAGAGTGGGGCAAGGTTGCAATAAAAAATATTTAAAACGTTTTTTTATACTTTTTTCAGCAGACTGATCAGCCAATATCTGTCCACATTTAACAAAGGCTCCCCAATTGCACGACATTTTACAAGATCTTTCCTTTTGATCTTCTTTCATTCAGTTGATAAAATTTCAAATTATAATAATTATCTCGCCTGTATTCCCCAAATTATAATAATTATCTCGCCTGTATTCCCCAAATTATAATAATTATCTCGCCTGTATTCCCCAAAGGTTTACACTGAGATGTACAAAACATACATTCACGTTTCACCAGTAATGGAATTGCCATCAATTGGACAAATTCTACCATCATTAGGCATATTTACCTGGTGAAGGTAATCTCGCAGTTTTTCTGCATTTCTATGCCATCTGTCATTTACCACCAGCAGGGTTGCCAAAAATACTTGTATTATGTTATTAAATTATTATGTTTGATTATTCTTTAGTTATGTCATTCATATCTGCTTTCAACTACCATTTAAGTTAAAACAACAAATCTTATCGCAAAACATTTGCGCATTGCAGATTTTTGTGTAAATCAACTATTCTAGATAGTTTCCATAAACAAGAACTAGGCTACGCAGTATAACGTTTCCGTTATCTATAAATAAACAAATGTTTGATTTAGTGATTAAATAAATATCTTGATAAGTGTAATATAGTTAGTTTATTTCCCGGAAAACTGATTTAATGTAAATTTCTATATGGCTATCCATTTTTTTTCTTTTTTTTTTGGCGGGTGGAAAACCATCAAATAACCCCTCCCACTCTTAGGCAGAGCGGAAGGGAGTGTCAGACTTCTACAGACTAAAAACCACCCATGTTCCTTCTTAGCCCTTGCGCCGAGGCCGCGGTATCTCTTTCGAACAACCCGTAGCCCCGACGGGCTATATGGCTATCCTTGAGCGGTTTCAGGCTAGCGTATTTTTCTGTGCGTATTTTGTAAGTAATTAACTCATCAGCGTAGGCCACTACCATTATTGAAAAACAAAACCATCGCAAAAAAACAACCAACCAATGTGTTGGTGGAGATTTTGTTGCGCCATTTGTTTCATAAAATCTGTCTATTTTCTACAAAAAATCTGTTTATATCATTATTATTTTGACCGTCAAATGCTGCATGCATTTAGTCTCAGTCCCATTAAGACGGATTTTCTGTCTAATTTGTATACTTGAGTTTGACATATTCTCAAAGAAAAAACCTTATCTGCTACATTTTAAACGACAAAACTGTCCATACGATATGCACTGGTCGGACAAAACCTGACTCAGATTCGATAAAAAAGAAGGGACATTTTGAACTAACGAACCTTCTCCTCCCTCAGCCGAAGACGACACATCAACCTACGACGAGGAGGCGGCAGTTGAGGCAGCAGCGGCGTTTGCCCGCGCGTGCGCACCCGACACGCAGCGTCTACTCGCGCCTGCCAACGCGCGTCCACCGTATGAGAGAAGGCCGCGCATTGACAATCATGACCAGTGAGTACCTAGAAATAATACGAATGAGCATTAGATACAATAGACATAACTAAGGCTCCTAGGACGCGACGTATTTTAAACGTGCCGACGACGCGCAGATGACGCGCGTATACGCGCTTCAAACGAGATTTGAACGCAACTTTGTAACCTAAGCATACGGGGCGATCGCGAAACGCGCATCTAATCGCTTGCAACTGCCAACTACTTCCAACCCTTTGTACGCGCTTCAAACGAGTTTCGAACGCGCTTCACACGAGCGTTTGTATCTATAAAAACGCAAAAAACAGTATCTACGGTGCAGACGACGCGCGTTCCTGCAACGAGCGTCGTCTACGCGTTTAAAATACGCCGTGTGCTAGGGGCATAAGGCATGGATAGCAAGTCAGCTGCAAAAAAAAATGACTGGAAAAACGAATGCCTTGTTGTTTCTAGTAATTCATCACAGCGTACCTTCTGACTCATGTAAGTCGTGCTTTCAAACTTTATGTAAACGGTACATCGCATCGGTTTAAAACTTCGAAGTTCAGTAAAACCGTCGCCTGATTTTGTCTGTGGTGTACTTTAGACCTATATGTTGACGTAAATTGCACGGCAAAGATGTATCTATAGATAGGATACCTATGACATATTTAAGACTAGTTTGAAAAAAGATTCTTTCTCACTTTACTAGTGCTTTTATGCAATACATTGCTCGACGTAGTAGGTCTTACAGTAAATTTAGAAGATGGTAGACACGGATATTTATCTAGAGAAGGTATAATCTTGTGCTGATGTGTGATGTGTGGTGATGATGATGAGTTGATTAGTCATCACTAGGGCGCTTCGTCTTCAACTACCAAGGTAAGTGATAGGATGCCTTTTTACCCGACTAAGAAGGGTATTAATGTGTTTAAGCTTTTCATGACCATATTTTCAGACTTGGTATTCTTTCAGTTAGATAATTTTACGTACGTTTAAACCTGAATCAAAATACTGTAAAATACACACTTACATAAATATTTAAAACCCGTATCTGATGTAACCAATGTAGTTTTTGGAGCCGGCTTAATGATTAATGGTCATTCCGGTCGGTAGAGTTATTTAGACACCTATATTTAAATACGACCTCAACGATAACTATTTGGAAACATTTCCGTCCTTGAGTTGGAAACTCACTGAATTATTTACTATATAGGAAGCATATTATGAAAAGTTATAAATAATTGACGGATTTACGTCCCACTCTATTTTTTTTTAACGTTGCCCCACACTAGGAATTTTTCCTGTATCGTGGGTGCGTTAACAAACATATAAACTCGCATACACAAATACCAAGACCCGGAACAACTACCTGTAGGTCATACAAATATTTGTTCCGTGCGGGGATCGAACCCGCGACACGCAGCGCAGCAGTCTATTGCTTGAGCCACTGCACCAACAATGCCGTCACAGGTTAAAGTATTAGATATTACAAAACTACCCTGTAATGGGCCAGTCTATCAACAAATTCAAATAACTAAATCATAAAATTTATGGCTGGTAGCTGCTGCATTCCCTTCTTCATCTTGGGTTCTCTCAGGCAGGGCAAAAGTCTTATTTTGTTTTTCTATCAATAATTTTCTTGTGGAGCTCGTGGCTTAATAATAACTGCCGCTCTGTTCGATAGTTTGGTCCAGACGTGCTTGCTTAGGTGGATCCGAAGATGAATGACCACTCGTTCGTTACATACCGAGCTTACGTGCCGCAGAAAGCACGTTAAGCCAGCTTCAGGTTGTCATTTGTACAATTTTGACAGCCGTTACAGGTAGTCAGTGGCCATAAAGTCTGACAACCTTACCAAGGGTATCTTATTTCTCAGTACTAACTGGGTTGTGGAGATCAGATAGACAGTTGCTCCATGTAAAATACTAGTATTTAGCTGCATTCGGTTAGACTGGAAGCCGACCCCAACATAGTTGGGAAAAGGCTAGGCAGATGAGTTCAGATTGTACTCGGTTGGTAACAAAAACTTGCTCCTGTTCCACGGGACTTAAACATAACTGGCGAAATGCGGCTGTTCTATAAGTAATAGGGATGTTTCCTGACTATAACATTATGATTCTAATTAGTCCGTCTGTTAGATTATTGAAAAATATCGAATACGTATTTTTTGTTTCATCAAATCAGCCTACAAATTGACGAAGATAAAACGCGTTAAATATTTGGGCTTGTGACGTCACTCACCGCTAAACATACTAATGTCCTAAAATATGACGTCACACGAGTTTTCAAAGCACTGTATCGTCTTCATTGTCTGTTTACGTGAAAAAAGAAAAAATATGTGTCCAACATTTTTTGGAAATCTAAGTATCTGACGGACTAATTAGTTTTTTTTTGTTAACTACCCTATTGCGTAACCCCTCAAAGAATACAGGTGTGTTATGTCAACTTAATATTTTAATTCTCTTTATATACCTGCCTAAAAGGTTTACAAGAACAAATACCGGAGTGCACAATCGCTTACGTCAATAGGCCCACGATAATAGCAAGTATGAGTAACAGTGTTATTTGAAGAAGTTTAAAATAGAATAAATCATTACTATAAAGGCCACGATACGACAATAACCTACCTATATATGTTTGCCAAATTCCTAAGGTTATTAAACCAATATTTGTTTGAAAATTGTAAATTGCATTTCGTTTACAGCTTTATGCCACTTCGTTTTTTTTTTTTGTTTTTTTTTATTTTGTGTTAAAATTTATTTGATAGTTTAAAAATGTTCCTATGAACAAGAACTACCAGTGGTTTCATTTATTGTCGTATTGTCGGCACCACCCTGTATACTTGCAGTAAACCCCCCCGACCTCTATTCTGAAACTATGACGAAGAGGTTTATTTCAGGAAACCGTGGGTGAAGTTTGTAACATCACTATAAGTGCAGAATATGGCTGTATTTGAGCAATAGCTAGATCTAGAGAGAATAGAATATCTGCCTCATCGTTATGGAGGTCGCAAGCGCGACTGTTGAGCATGGGGGTTCGATACCCAGATCGGGCAGTGTTATTAGGTTTTTCCATTGATAGGACATCTGTGTCTGAACTAGATAAATAAATATCTGTAACTCAGGCAACAGCGCTCTTCCTTAAAATTATACAGTTTGAAGTTTGATTTGGCTATAATTATTAGGTACATCGTTAGGTTTTAATCATTTATGAGCAAATTAAATTAAATAAAAAAGAGGGGTTAATGGAAATATGCTCGCCCTCTATTACATGGGACATTGGCATAACTGACTCTAAGTGTACTATTAGGTACACCTCAGACTAACCGTTCGGGGATTACAGGCGTGATGTTCTCGTTATATAAATGCGTTATTTTTAACCAATGATTACTATCTTCCATTCTTTAATATAGGTAAAGATACAGAACCAATGGGTCCACAAATAACTTAAAGGATTCTTCCGTAAGACTACCTACGCACACTATAAATCGGGATAAAACTGGCCCACGCACGCAACGTATCGTAACCTAATGAAAACCCACACACGTTTTTTACGGTAAACTTGTAACTTATAACTTCTCGCAGAACTTGCCTTGTTTACCTTTAACATTGCAATGTTTATTTTTGTGCAAAGTTATCAATCATTGACTTTAAAATAATGCATTTTAAAGTCATAGAAAGGAAATACACAGTGGTGATCTTCTTTTGTTTTTATAAAGACATGATCATTCATGGTTTATTCCGATATATCACCACGGGTCCTTCCCCACTGGAACACCACACACGCCACTGGTGGTCGTTGCGACTGATACTGTCGCATTTACCCTAACCCCTACTGTTGATAGATGACGCTAAAATTATAGGAATCCTTAACCAGTGCTGGCAGACTCGATGATCATGTAGCCGCCTGACACCACGAAGTATTGCTACTAACAAATAGAAAGAAGAATGACCTTTCTGGGTCTAGCTATAATTATTAACCAGTTGAAATAGGTTTAACCGATTTGCCCCCACCTGTCCGCCCACACTGGTGGTAGTTGCAACACTTGCAACTTTTCCCATCTACCACCGCTGGCTGTAGCAAAATATTATGAGGGACCATCATTTTTATCTCCCATCATGATATAATCAGGACCATCCCAACTTGAAGACCTAAGTTTTCCAGCTTGCGTGATGATAGACAACTTACAGTAGGTACTTGTTATTTCTAGATTTTTGATAAGCATAACTAATAGTAATCAGCATAAATCCTATGTTTTTGACCTAGATCCTGGAAAACAATGGTATTTCTTAGTTGATTGTATCTTGTTATTGTTTTACATGCATTCAAGGGTAGACCTTGGCGACCAAGGGAAACTGTCAGAGGAACTGAATAAGGCTCTATACACACTTTTCCGTGTCAGGGTCTTCCAGGTACTGGATATAGCCATCTACTTCCACATCCTTGTTCAGAGCATTCTGTTCAGGGTTCGATCCCTAAAACAGGCATATTCTAAATAGTGAATATAGCTTTTGATTGCACACCTTTGAAGCTTGGCAATAAGTTGTTAAGTGTTACTGTAGCAAAATTAATTGCACATCAAGCAATCTGTCAAATATCTATAAAAGATTTTCAACTTTATCGCTAAAGCATTAGGTTCACGGTTTTTTGGGAGAATTTAACAGATTCGGATAGCTTAATGTATACGTCTATGTGCAATAATATTCACAAACTCTCAGCGTCAGCGCATTGTAAATTAAGGTTAGTTTTTATTAATCGTAAAAAAAAAAAAATTATCACACGTATGTGATCTTTTTAATATCACTGACTAATAAAACATTCACGCATTATTAAGATAACGGAAATACGGATGACATACAATCTGACGTCGATACTGTGACATACATAAATAAATATAGAATTTAAAAAAATGATTATAATTTACAAAGCGTGGGTTTTGGCAGAAAATAATCCCATTGCAAAATTGACCCTCTTTTTTTTGAGGGGGTGGGAAATCATCAAATAACCCCTCCCGCTCTTGTGTCTTCTTAGTATTGTGCCGAGGCCGTGGTATCTCTTTCGAACAACCCGCAGCCCCGACGGGAAAATTGACCCCATGTCATTACCTTTTTTGACTGGAGAATGACAGAACAGAGTTTTTTCTTCCATCCTTCTCTGTGTCTGTGACAGAGGAGTATGGACACATGGGACAAGGGTTGGAAGATGATAACTGATAGAACAGACAATAGGAAGTGTGGGAACGGCACGGTTGGCGCAGTGGCTGAGCGATTGGACTGCTGTACTGCGTGTAGCGGGTTCGATCCCCACACGGAACAAATATTTGTACGACCTACAGGTAGTTGTTCCGGGTCTGGGTATTTGTGTATGTGAATTTAAATGTTTGTAAACGCACCCACGATATAGGAGCAGTTCCTAGTGTCCGCACGTTTTTAAAAAAAAAAACTGCCCTACAAACTGAGTACAACAACAACCAATGCTACTGAGATCACGTGAGAAACGCCACCTTAATTTATAATAACACAAAAAAAATAATGTCACTTCTAATTCTCCATTTATCATTAGCGTCCTACATTATTTTGAACAAATAAAGCTTTGTGCAAACATGTCAAACGTATCCGCGTTTAAACAATGCTATCGTTGCGCTGTACGAGAATACCCGCAGTGTGACGATACCCTTATCAGGTGTCAACTGACTGACGAAGTCATGTGATGAACAGGGTTTGTTTCAGAACAGGAAACTTTGATTGATGTTATTGTTATTATGGATCATTTTTCGCGTTGGTCTTGTGGTTGTAAGCGCGTTTGCTGAGCTTGAGGTCATGGGTTCGATTTTGGGTAGGCCTAAGTGTTATTGGGTTTTTCCGTCAGAAATTTTGTGCCCGGTTGATGGCGATAGGCTTGCCTCCTATTACATAGGACTTAAACATAACTGGCGAAATGTGGGTGTGTGGTGTAGGCTAGGCTAGGTTTTGTTATGTTGATAAAATAACAAATATTAAAGCAACTAAAAATAAAACTAATTATTTTAATCTTCTGGAAATGTGTTAGATGCGGAGCCTTGCCCACGTTTTTCATTTTTTCTAAAGAAAAACTATCGTCTTAAACCATCTTCACCTTCTTCAGGTCTAACTCTTAAGTTTTTCAATTTACCCCTTGAACCCTAATAAACTACATTTATTATCCTCTACAAGTACCAAAAAGGCTTTCTTTCAAATGTCCTTCTCATAATCAATTTTTTTGTAAGATAAAAAACTTCTATTTAACACAGTTTTTTGTGTTTGTCCGTATTCAAATATTTTTCGTACTATAATAAATAACATTTTGACAAATGTACATTTAAATAAATGATAAGCATGTTTATTCCACGTGACATTTTATAATCGTTATATTTTTTGGGCACACTGGCTCACAAAACATATATTTACATGATCTAGTTTTGAGTAGCGTGTTGAAATAATTTTTTAAATGTTCTATATATAGATGTTTAATAAGAGTAGTTTTATTCAACAGGTATCTTTGTATTTTTAGTTTACTATACCAGTACATAAGTTCCTACTTTCAAAGCGTAGGAAACCATGGAGTGAAATAAAATATTTGGGGAAAAAAACTCTAGATTTCCTGATTTTTCATCTAATTTGAATTTAAGGCCACGACACGACAAACACGCGTCGTCGGCGCCGTAGATGCCAGTTTTTGCGTTTTTATAGATTGAAACGCTACGCGCGTTAAAAAAAACACGATACAATCGCGCGTGTGAAGTGCGTACAAAGGGTCGGTTTAGGATCGCTATACCTGCACGTACACGCGCCGACGACGCGCGTTTCACGATCGCCCCGTGTGCTTAGGTTACAGGGTTGCGTTCAAATCTCGTTTAAAGCGCGTATACGCGCGTCATCAGCGCGTCTTCGGCACCGTAGAAAATAGGCCGTGTGCTATGGGCCTAACACACACACACGACACACACAACCCACTACACACACTAGCACTATGATACTAACATAGTTTTTAGTTATTTATACTAACACAAATGTTATTAGTATGTATATTTAGGTTAAGGTATTTGTCTATGGGTCTTTTTTACCTGAAAATAAATGTTTTCTAGTCTACGCGAATTCGCGAAAATTCTACTACCTATCCATGAAAACTACGTTTTATCCAATTCCTGTAAAACTACTCGCTACTCCTGAAAATCGTAACTATCCGAATTCCCCAAACTGTACTAAACTGAACTATGAAACGGGGAATTATGAATTTATGAATGACGTCATATCCGGCCTTTGTGCTTGATAATTATTTATTATACGAATGCAGTCTGCTGAAAGTGTGTATTATTAGTAAGTAGTACTGAATTTGGGAAACCAAGTACTTATTAGTCAGAGGCATCACGCGGTTAATAGGGTATTTCACCAAAAAAATCTAATTAGTCCGTCTATTGTTTGCTTTCTGGATTATCAAAAATATTGGATACGTGTTTTTTATTTTATTAAATTATATTATTTAATCTTGTGACGTCACACGACTTGACACGACTTTTCGAAGCACTGTCGTCTTCATCTTTTGTTTACGTGAAAAAATAAAAAACACAATGTGTCCATTATTTTTTGGAAATCTGACGGACTAATTAGATTTTTTTTGGTGAAATAGGTACACCATTTATTACTTTGACAAACATTGCCATACAGTAGTACTACAGTACTACAGCAGTCGCTGAATCTGTGTTTCTTAATCTTACGGGGTAGGCAACATGTGACTTACTACACATATCAGACTTTATCATTTAAGAAGTAAATTGTCAAGTAAGATACTGTCAGAAAAATAACATAACATTTCGCCTATATAGGGTGTAAAAGTACCCTTAACGCAAACGAAGGGCATTTGTTCTCCCCACCACTGCGATCATATTTTTGTTCTAGACCATACCTGGGAACCTCCTAGTTACGGAGATATTGGGGGTCAAAGTTCTAAATTTTTCACAGCTGTTTTTGTAAATACTAGTATTTCAGGTTTTAACTTTACTTAAATTACCTCCATGACCCGTTTACTATTCAAAGCATCCACTAGCACAATGTTTTAAGAGTGCTACTTTGAGTTTTAACGTAAAATGTGATTTTAGACCCCAAAAAAAAAAGTCATTTCCCAGCAAATTTTTTTGCGTAGGGGTACTTAGTTTGATGTACAGAATGCTTGGTTGACGGATGCGTGAAGGGTTCGTTTACACCCTGTATAAACTGAAACATCATCATCAACAATTCATCGTCAGTTCATCTGAACTGGCAAAATGTGGGTGTATTAATTATTTTAATTAGGTAACACCCACGTCGACAGTTACGTTTAAGAAAAATGTGAAAATTTAAAGTTTGCCTAATTACAATCAAACGCATTAGTGGTGATGCTTGCTGTGAGGGTAATTTTGACATTGTTTCAGGATAGTGACACAATAGTTAAAATTTCAAATAGGTCTCGTCTAGTTCTTGGTCTAAAACGCCCATGGTCCTTAACATAGTAATAGGTATAAGAAATTCCATCATCGAATAGTTTCAAATTATCAAAGTGAACCATATTCTAATTCCACAAAACCATTCTGTCCCCCATATATATCAAAGGCAGATAATTGCTCCCCCCCCCTCCGTAGGGTATGACGTTATCAGTCTGTCCAGAAGCTTCCATTATTAGATAGGATTACAGGATTGTGTCATCCGCAGCCACTTCACTTGCGAGAACATTCCTTAATGGACGCTATGCTGTCATCGTTTTATGTCTGCAGTAAGCACGTACCTAGATACAGTTCACATTTTGTGTTTTCTTTTTTTTTTTGCTCAGAATGATGTAATATGAGTAGAAGAATCTAATTCTGTGTGGTACAGTGGACTCAATCGCGATAGCTGAGCATGAGGTCCCGGTTTCGATTGCTGGGTTGGTAGACTCATCATCATCATCATTTCAGCCATAATCCATCCACTGCTGGTCATAGGCCTCCCCTAGAAGGGGGGGATTTGCCATAATCGCTACGCTTGGCAGGTGGGTTGGCGATCGCAATATGGTTGTTAAGAAGGCAAAGAGAACGCTGCTGCCCATTCTCTTGACTGCTACTGAAAAATTCCCGATGGACACGGCCGATGGTTCACGGAGTCTGGATTTGTGCCTGTTTGGTGGCAATTAGTTTGCCCCCTACTAGATGGGACGTAAACATAACTGGTGAAATATGGATGTCCTACTAGACACCTCTAATCCTTCAGAGATTACAGGCGTGATGTTATGTCAAGTATTTGTGATGAGGTGCATTAAATTGTTTCGTGAAATAATTTTTCAAGTAGTTTGGTCTGTTTTTATATTTAGAACATTTTCATTACGTATTATATAGGATAGAAGCTGGACGTACAAGATTACTGATCGACAAAAATGTCTTACACTGAACTCTCAGATAACATATTTTTAACCCTTTCAAGGGGCAAATTTTCAAAAATCCTTCTTTACTACTCACTTTGGGAAACTTCTGGAAAATTTCAAACTACTAGACAGCCGTAATCGCTGGACTGTTTGCTTCGTCTGGAGTGCCAATGAGCTAAGCTTTATCTCATAGTCTGACTTTACAGAACATTTCGAGATTAAAATGATGTATTTTTAAAATATTTCAACGAAACGAATATATTAATGTTTCATCCATTTCAGGAGTATGAAGTTTGTATAGTATGATCCCTTCCTCTCCACAGAAAGAGTGGATCTCGTCACCAAGATAAGAAGGATTTCTTTAGATTCTTGTTTTGTGTAAGAACCGACTATCCAAATAACGTAAACAAACCAAAAAAGGACTAAATTGATACTAAAACTAAGTACGCTACGACATATGTAACGACGACAATACGACACTTAGGTTTCTCTAATAGGGTGACAAGTGGCAGACCGACAGTGAATTCGGTAGAAGGTACCTCAATCTAGGTAAGGAATCTAGAAGATTAGATAAAAACCACCCATGTTCCTTCTTCGCCCTTCATGTCGAGGCCGCGGTATCCCTTGCGAACAACCCGCAGCCTCGACAGGCGTCGGCCCTTGCGGGCCCCTTCCATGTTGCTGACATCTCTTTGAGGCGTGCGTGGAACACGAACGCGCCGTCGACACGGCCTGTCGTCGTCATAAGACGGACGGACGGCGAGCTTACCCATAGATAATACCTTACAGACAATAACCTCTCTGAATAATGGATAAACTAGTTTAATTGAAGAAAAACTTCAGTACCCGAAGTAAAAAACGCAATATTAACACCTCTAACATTATCAAACATTCACGACAGCCAAATCCCTGCCACAGCAACGTCAGTCGATCAAAAATTCCTACAAAAAACCACTTACCTACCTACCTCTGCTTCAAAAATGGGTCGAAAATACAAACAGAGCAGGCTAAGCTCGTTAATTAGTCGTGCTCGTGTGCTCGTGTGGCTCTGCTCTTAATTACTGCTCTTTGCAGAGCGCAGCGAGCTTCTATAATTCAATGCTCGGTCTGTTTGTAAAGCATAGAGGATGTGGTTATGTTCGGTTGTGGCTTAGTTGGTACAGAGACGCAGGAATTCAATGTAGTTTTATGGGGATAAAAGTAATAAAATGAAAATGATAGTTTTACCGAAAAACATCTGTGTGAAAAACTGTGTTCCCTCCTACATTAAACCCGTCTTCCTGCACAGCAAGAGTGAAGAAGCATCTTCTGGGCACGGTCGTTCTATTATAGAACTCATCCATCGCTATCCATGCGTGATCAAGGTCAAGAGTATGCCCATTAAAAAAAACCTGTTGCCAAGATCATAATATTGAAGTTCTTTAATTATTGTAACAATAATTAAAGAAAGGAGATAATAACCTATATCATCTTCTCTGGTTTTTAATCCAATTTATTTGGGATAAGCGTAGCGTATGTTCTTCTTCCATACTAACTCTATTAGTCGCCATATCATTGCTTACCTCTTTTCTAGCCATATATCTTTTACAGTCCAATAAGTACATCGTTTCCTTTGCAGAAAATAAACATAAACTACATAATTACCCTTCTAACATACCCCAGATATTGGTTACATTCCCGTTTTCTTCATTCATAAAATCGCTTCACGCTTCTCCCGTCACAATGCAAGCACCCTTTACTGAAAAGACCTTCCGTCCTGTCAGTAGCTAACACATAACACACAATATACTAAAGTGATAGGACAGCGCTGCACGCTCGCTGACAGACAATGTCATTGTGACGGCTTGATGCGACACTCGGATATTAACAGCCGTCAGTTTGTACTGTTTCAGTTTGGACTGACGTTGTGAGGAGTTTCTTATTGTTTCAGCTTGTTTTCAAGGGCCGTGGATGGTATAAAATAAGCTCATTTATTTCTAGTGAAATAACATAACAGCACGGCTTGTAATCCTCGGAGGTGTACCTAATATAGTACACTCACATTTCGCCAGTCATATTTAAGTCTCATGTAATATTAGGTGATACTTTGCCACCAACCTGGTACAAATTCAGACTACGTGGCTGCTAGTGAGAAATTCCTGATGAAAAACTCTAATAACAATTTGTCCGACCCTGAAATCAAAACCAGGACCTCATGTTTGGCAGTTGTAATTGCAACCACTACTACACCAACGAGGCAGTCGTCACAGACAAAAAAAGAAAAACAAGAGAAGAAAGAGAGAGAATCTCGGAGTAGTAGTAAAAAAATTAAATTGAAAACTATTGTAATTTATCAAAATGCTTGCTACAGATTTCTACATACATATCATTTGTCCGTAATAAAGCGGTTCAACTAAACGCGGGAATAGCAACTGAAAATAAAGTACAATCGTATCGTTTATGCCATTGCCCTTGCCTAGTTGATTTGTGAGTAGGTGGACTTATGGTTACAATTAATGGTCTGAAATAACCTATCCTTAATGAGCTAGCCTACTGACAACTTAATGCTTCTTGACATACTGATACCTAATGAAAAAAAACTTGCCTATTCGCTCTAAAAATAATTAATGATGTTGTTTATTTGGCTGATAACCTGAATCTTCGGATATGTTCTGTCTGCCAGACTAATCAACCTGAACTTGTTCAGAGTACGAATCATCATCATCATTCTCTTGCCCTTATCCCTATTCATTTGGGGTTGGTGCAGCATGTGTTCTCCTTCCATACTTCTCCATTACACGTCATCTCATTAGACACCTCCTTTCTTGCCATATCATCCGTTACACAATCCATCTATCGTTTCTTCATCATATCAGCCGAAAGATGTCCACTGCTTGCATGCCTCCCTTAAGTGTCACCTTATTGTCTGGTCCGTCGTTTCTTACAACACAACAATCGTCAACATCAGCCTATAATGTTCCCACTGCAGGGACTCAGGCCTCCTCTCTAGGAGAGGGATGGGCTATAATCCACAACGCGGGCCCAGTGCGGGTTGGTAGATGTCACATGTCTTCGAATTTTTTGGTTCTAAGACATGACGGTTTCTTAACAATAGATATCTAAAATCCTTTAGTCTAATTAACTCATCTTGATCAACTCTTTTCCATCAACACCATTCAACAAGCATGTCTCCGAAGGGATATTACGCTGTCCAACATGTCCGCAAGAGCTGACTGCACACACGCTGACAGCGTGACAGTCTGGCGGATATTAATCCCACTCGTTCTATGTTTCCACCAGCTGTGTGGTGCTTTGTCCCTGTGATGTAACCTAATTACTGAGTGTGTGTTAAAAGTGCTACTAAACTGTAACGAAGACCAAAGAAACGATGAATTGGATTGTGTAAGGAATGATTTGAAAGAAAAAGAAGTAAATGATAACGTGACCGTTGACAAAAAATAATTAAAGAAAAACAACGTGATGCTCCGACCCTAAGTATCATGGAACAAGGGCAGGAAGATAATGAACTGTATTAATTGCAATTCATGAAATTGAAATTTTTACGAACTGCTTTAGAACCCATACTTTTCTTAAATAGAAGAAGCTTAGGAGCTTTGTCGAACTTCAAGCGAAGCCGAGCTTGCCTTGGCCGTTCCGTGGATTCATGACCATCAAGTACATAGCGGCTATTATTTGTAAATCTATGGCAGTCGGTTCAGGTAGTCAATGACCCGAAAGTCTGACAACCAGTCTTACCAAGGGTATCGTAGTTTCCAGTATTAACTGGGTCCTGGAGGTCAGACACGCAGTCGCTCCAAGTAAAATGCTGTTAGACTGAAAACCGATATCAACATTGTTGGAACAAGGCTAGGCAGGGACTAAAATCAAAGTCATTATTAAAATTTCACGACAAAATTGCTTTTGAATTTCGGTAAGTGTATTCCATAATGTCCTGTGTGTACGACTGTACGTGTCTCGGTGGTATAACCTAGTTACTGCAAAACAAACAGGTCGCCTTCTTTTGTTTTAAAAACAAAAGACTGTGCAAGTAGTTTTATGCTTGAAATATTCTCTTTTTGAAATTCTCTTTTGTAGAAATACGTAGTCAAATTACTTTCTTGCATACAGTGCTCAAGTTACTCAAGAGAATTGCAAACGGTTGCTACCTAATAACGAACTTAGTGCAGGACTATAGTATAGCTGTTTTACTGTTTCAACTGTGTGTGTGTTATACTGCGTGTTTCTGCCGTTTTGTGTCCTATTTGGTGTTGCTGTTACTGTGTTTCAAAAACTTCTTCTCTTAATGAAAGATTTCAAAATGTTGTTTTTGTTCACTCCAAGCCGCCAATCATCTGAATCACTTAAAAACACGATCAAAGTTGTTTAAATGATAACATTAAACAAGGAACAAAAATACCCACTTCTTCTTCTTCTTATCACTTCTTCATAACATATTCATGAGCATGCAATATTTAAAACATTCCTCTTCAGTGCGAAGCCTTTCAAAAGATATACTACACAATATAATTTTATTTACAGTCACCTACAGCTAAATTGCGTTTTCGATCACAGATCGCATTTTATAAAACGCTCACGTCTTTTCCGATAAAGAAGCACTAGAGCTCTCTGAAGATATAGGTATATGACTATACGTTTCTAGAAATCTTTCTAACTTCCATAATATTATTCTTCGTAGCGATGCAGCCACATCATGCCTTGGCCACGAACTGCACGCCCATCGACACGCGCGTTGCGACTGCCGACAAAACTAATTTAGCTTATGCCAAAATCAGATACTTTATAAAATGTTCGTTTTAGTAAACATTTGAATTCTTTATCCAATTTTAGTTTATTTTGTGTTCAGACGTTCATTTCGAGTTGATGATGCGTGAAAGGCGAAAATGAACAGTAGGTAAAGGTACATACACTAGATTATGCATATATTATATTACGCATTACAGTTTCACATGTGCATGCGAAACCTTCATGCAAAGCAAAGTCTCAGTCCTAGGAAAACTGTACAGTTTTCTGCAACAAGCAGAACCTATCGTATTTAGCGGGTTATTAGGAGCATCGGTGATTTTGGTTTAAGACCATACCACGAGTCACCGAAGTAATCGCGCGAGGGTAACAATGACACACGCGCGTGTTGCTTTTTGCGAGGCGTCGAATCGCATTGCGTGGGGTCGTGAACAAGGCATAAAGACATAACAAAGCCAAGGCAATCCAGCTTTAGAAGAAATGCTTTGACGCAAGTCAACTGCTATTAAGTATTTGCTTTTGTTTGGATAGCGTGACTCAAATATAGACAGGTTAAATGCTGTTTGGTGGGAAAAACTGACTTCTTAATGGTCAATCAATTTTGTCTAGTAAGCAATTATGAGCATGAATCGCCCCCCGTTGTGAGGTATTATTCAGGGGCATAACAATCATTCATTTTGACAACTCACGCAATGTGAGCAGTTTCTTATGGTTTCAGAGAACATAAAAAGAAATGAGGATGAAAACTCAAACTAACTGCGGTACTCAGAGATCATTAAAGCTCTCTGAGTGCGGCAGTTAGAAGAAGATTTTGTTTAAATCTTCTTAATATAAAACTTAGATCTTATGTCAAGAACTAACAACTGAGGTGCTTTCTGAATTCAAAATATTTTATTTCACATAGGCCTCCGGTACGGGTTGCTCGTTTCCTATGGAGAAGAATCGGAAAGAAACTCCATGGTTACTCTTTTAAATTGCTTTCATACTTACTATAATATTACTGACTCAAACTATACCAAAAGTTTACCAACCTTATGAAAAACAAACCAACGCTATGCCACAAATCCGAATCTGTTGACAAAACAATCAAAACAAAGTACCCACAGCATTTGAATATCGATGACGTGTGACGTAGGCAGGTCACAGCAGTCGCGCTGGTCCCGATCTGTCGAGCAACCAGTCTACGGATCACAGCACGGATCGATCCGACAACCCGCCCAAAGAGAGGGCGGGTGCGACCAACCCCAAGCTGCTACCTCACTTTTATTTCTTTAACGACTACGTTACCAGCTTTCCCAATTGTTATCAAGGAACAATAAATTAATCAAGATTAATTATCTTGCAGTTAAGGAAAACTTCCAAATTAATTTCGTATTTTCTTGGTAAGCTGCCTTGGAAACATTTAGCCTTTTAATTTTCTCAAGAAAGTTTGATTCACTCTTTTTTAATTCTTGTTATTCTGATTTTGCGTTCAAGGTTCACAATTTAGGTCAGTATAAATGAATAATTTTCCGCCTACAGTTAGAATCTCGAACAATACCGAAACACTATCACCGGAAATCCTTGTAAACTACAAACTCGTTGAAAAACACGAATTTTCCGAACGCAGAATACATAAATTACACAAATTATCTGGTAATTTACCCCGTGGGGGCGTCGCGTCGCGCATCTCTCGCCGGTGCTCTGCGCCCCCTTGCCTTAGTACCGCCGCGACCGCCGAGCGAGGCACACGTACGCTCGTCCCACAACCTTGTTTATACAACACAGTTTCATACCCAACACTGTAATCGACAATCCAGTGACTGTGAAGTGTAATAAGTGTTCTTATAACTCTACAAACGTATGTTTATTACGCTGTGTTTCCACCATTGATTACTTAGATGTAACCTTAAACGTTGGTATCAAGAAAAATGTTTCAGACGTTACTCGTTTACTGAATATTGCTTAGGATGTGGGTAGTGTTTCAACATTTTCAAAGGTTACTATCAAACCTTTACCGAGAAGGGAGGCATTAATCTATCTGTTGGTATTTCATTATTAATGTCAACGTGCCACGAATTCTGAACAGTTAATTGATGAGTTATGACAACAATTTTAATTAACTACCACACTAAAACAAAACGTACATGTAGCTACAGCACAAATAACTACTTTCCAGTAATTACACACAATGAAATTGAGAACGTCTGACCATTGGCCGACGGCGTCGACTCATAATGTCCATATTTAGAATGTTTTTTGTTGCATTTATGCAATGCAACGTTTGCATACGCGTAATTCCGAGCGTGTTGTGAAACTGGTGTTATGCTCATTATGAAACAATCGTGTAACGCTCAAGCAATCACATCCGCTGAACTTTATTGTAATACTACATTATCAAACTGAAATGTAATGTAAATAAAATAATACTTTTGGAAACAGCTATGTTAGAGGAAAGAGAACAAAGTTATTGACACGTAGTTAAGCCAGGATAACAGAAAAGGAAAAAGTTCACGTTAATTGTACTGTAAAACAATTATTACTGTAAAACTGGCCTTATTACCCGACTGCGGCGAAGCCCAAAAGGAGGGTTATGTGTTTTTTGCAAAAATCACTCATCATGCCCTTTTCCTGTGTTTATTGTCTCCGGCGCAACACGTTCTTTTCTTCCATATTCCCCATAATTTAGACCTAACTGTTGCCTTCATAAATTCATCTGCGATCTAGAACAATAAGATTATGTCCTACTTCAGATCACGGGGTATTCATACGTCGCAATTCACGCCGGTCGGGCGTATGAAGGTAACAAACCGGCAAACCGTCACTATCGCTTCTCTACCATTCGTATTGATTATCTGGAGAATTTCAATAAAACTTCGTAAAAAAACACTATTAAAACGCAGTCATCTTTGCATATGCTTCAAGGCAAACTTTACACAGTCGTTCTACGTTTACTTATAATCTCTTCCATCAGTCATGCTTATCAGTCCTGTCACTCAATTTGTTCTAGACTGAAGTCTAACCTTTAAAATTAATTTGGTCTAAATATTTCCATCAATTACAAATTCTGTACATCAGTTTACTTCGCCGTGAAGGTTAACTTTGTAGATTTAAAAATAACATTCAATAACACTGAACTGTTGAACGTTCTCCGCTGTCGTATCTTTCTTAGTTTCAGATTTTTCTCTTATTTTCTTCAAGACTTTAAATTGATGGCTTTTCGAAACCTAAGCTAAAAACTTTTCAACTCATGTAGACTTATTCGGAATGCAAAACACAAGAATAATGTTACTCGTATTTCGACGACGCAAAACGAAATTGTTCGCAGTTTTTATAATACAATACATATACAACGACATAACTGCTTTATCAAACTCAACATCAAAACAATTCGAAAAGGAAATGCAGTTCGAAAATACTAAATAAAATACATGAACCAGTATTAAAGCGATAAACCTTGATACAAATTGGCAAGCAACACGGCTTGAAAATGTAAACCCGTAACAGAACCCATGAAACAAACATAAAAATAACAAATCGTGAAACTGAAACAATAATATTAGTTTTGTTACACAATGTTGCGAATAAAACGATCGATCTGTTTGTCTCGCCTTGTTACAATTTAGATGAAGCAGTTAATAAGCTAAGTATAGTCGCTAATTAAAATCTTAAAGTAGATGTTAATTTATTACAAAACATTAGTTACTACCGCTGTACGCGTAAATAACAGTAATGGAGAAATAGCAGAAAAGAACCAATCGCTTGTCTGAATAGATAGTTGGGAGTACCTACGGTATACCAGAAATAGGCGATCTAAAAACAATTAATACAATTAATGTCTACGACGGGCTTCAAACTGAATGTTTTAAGGTTAAAGACTCAATTGACGCCGAAGGTATCAATTAACAAAAGATAATTTTGTAGAATAAAGATGTGCTATTGGATATTCACAATTTATACTGACATAAACCACTGGGTGCGTGATAGCGAAGCACGATACTTTGCACAAAAATTCTTCTTACGACGAAAATGAGTACCCAGAAGGATTTTTGAAAATTCGACTCCTTGTTGTGAATAAAACCTCACACGAGCAGTTCCAAAAATACTTTAGACTGTAATTAATAATCAGATCAGCCAAACTCCACCTTCATTTTCAATCGTCACCCATACGTGTGTAAATAACTCGCGATTTCACAGAAGACTTGCGACGCATGCATTCATTCGAAGCGAGAACCATGTAGTTGATTACACGCGCGTCATTCCGTATCGTGGTCATTGTGACGGATATAGCACCTATGGGGACCCCCTTATGGTAATTAATCCCCGCGTTAGGAATATCAGTCGTAATGGAACAAAATGAATTGATATCGACTTATTAGCTTCAACTTTTAGACTAACACGAAGACACCTTGACAATTCAAATGCTCTGATTCAAAAACTTTAATTCCATAATATTCTTATTGCAATGTTCTTAACTGCTACCTACTAAAGATTGAACATCTTCCTTAAGATTGACAATATTCTAAACATTTTGCTAATTACGTAGTCCAAATTAGGTAGTTAAACAAGATGTCCTTGTTAATTTGTCTCCCTAAAAACTGCTACAATGATCTCTCTCCTAACAATGTTCACAATACCAGTTCCATTTTCATTTTGCGATAATATGAGAAAAGCCATATTATTATTAGATATAAGACCACAACTGCCCATCCTATTAGAATAATCCCATGGGAAATGACATGGACAGTAATTCAAAGTGATATCTCCGTCAGTCTCGCATACCTTTAGATATAGCTAGGTTATTCTCCTAGTTTTCCGTAATGGTAAATCTATGTATTCTAAAAAGAGGTTGGATTTAAACTTGGATAGTTCCCGATTCCGATGCTTTCGAGTCGAAAGCCAAATAAACTGAATTCGACGGGAATTAAAGTCCTAAGCAAAGATTAACCAGGGTCTATTCACCCAAATTCATTAGTCTTACTTGGATGAGCAAAATAGGGATTAAGAAGGTTGATGAAATGATGAGAGAGCTTTTAAATTAATTACTAGCTTCATTATATTCATCATTCAAATAATCAGGCCCTAGAAGGACGCACGCTGACCTTATTGGTTGTGCAGAAAGGTCAGGTACGTAGTACTCGCAACTGGCGTTCTTCTAGAAACGTGGACGAGGCCAAATAACCATGTAAGGATCGTAGCAGGTGGCGTTCTGCAGTTACAGGCTTTTTAGCCTGCCGCCTCGGGAAAATATATGTCATAATGTATGTCAATGATTCACTCAAACAACAATTATACATTTTAGCAAAGGATTGCATGTTCCAGCCACGGTTTTAAATTGATGATTCATTCATATTATTCATAATTGTATGTTTAATATCTTGGTACAATGTGCGCTTTAATTGCGTGGTTTTACTTTTCACAACGAAGAATAAACCGTTTTAATGTTTTGCGGTATTGAAGTAAACGTGGTAAAATTCACGGAAAACACATTTGCGGTTTTTTTTGTTTTAAAATCACGTGATTGAGATATCTGAAATGTCATGCGAAATATTATGTTCCCAACTTACACGTAACTTACTTTAACTTGTTCCAACCATAGGAGACAAAACATTTTTATAATACTCCAAAACACTGAAAAGATAAAAAAACACGTTGTTCAAACCCTCAAAGAAATTTCCTTTTTTTAATAAAAACTTTGCTATAAAACTGCAGTGGACACCGATGCGGCTGACGTCTCAAGTTACTGTGGAAGAAAATTAATAAAAAGTACCACTTACAGCCTTTATGGATCCAGGGCAATTAATATATTAATATTATATTAATATATTAATATAAGTATGAGAGAAGAAGACAGTTGCAATGATGATTATGATGCTATTAGACAAGATCTTATCAAAGAAAGCCAGTAGGTAGAATATGAGTATTGCTGCAGTAGTTAGTGTTACAGTTAAAAATAGTAAAGAGTAACTTTATCTCTGAATAAAACAAACCCAAATCTAGAATGAATGCGTTACTCAAAAAAAGTATATGTGTTCATAGGTCTAAGGAGGCATATACGAAGATTAAAGGACCGACGATAGGTGGACAATGTGAAAGATGATATAGCTAGAAAAGAGGTAAGCCATGAGATTACAACTGAAAAAAGATGCTAGACCGACGCCAAATAAACGGGAATTTTATTAAGAAAAGATACGACAGAAATCTAGTATTTTAGAAAACGATTTTAGATCAAATTGGCCCAAAACATCAGTCTTCCGTAGCAAACAATACTCAAAAGACATAAATAATTGTGACAACCTATCAAGGTAGCATTAAAATCTACGTTAGCGCGTGTTTCATACAATGCTATCACAAGAATCTTTGAAAGAATTACGCGCTTCCGTGCTTTGTGATCCAACCTGCAATTGAGACAAGCAAATGGTCTTCATAAGTAAATAATGTGGTATCATCGCAGTTAGATCTTTATTCATTTGTTTTAAGTACGTCATGATTATGTGTTTTGTTAGTTGAGATTTTGAGATGTATCGGAGTTTGGAATCTTTATAAATTGCTGTATCATATTTTGCTATAATACTCGTCTTTATCATTGTCTTGCTATGGTTGTGAATTCACTTCTGCGTAATATAGGCAGTCTATGTAAAATACTGGCCTTCAGCTGCATCCGGTAAAATTGAAAGCCGGCTCCACAATAGTTGGAAAAATGCAGGTAATGATGCTAATACAAGTAACTTGTCTGTCGAAGCATTTCAGTTCATCCGGCAACAATTTTTTCATGAACAAAAATATAACTGCTAAATCCACCTTTCCTGTTATTCATAAAAATAATGTAAAGGCGCCATTACATTACAAAAACTTTACATTTCTGTAAACAAATCACCCGCTTCCGAATGCCAGACCACTTAAAAATATACTTTTCTAAGAATACAATATACATTGAGTTATTTTGTAAACGTTTTATAGTAACGTTACTCACAATTGTAAACATGAGTGGGTCTGCGTCGCACCAATATTGCGCGCTAGTGATGTGCAGTAAACAATATGAAACTTAAATTGTTTATGCTATCGATATTTTCGGATTTATACCTACGCAATATTTTTGTCTGAAACGGAAACTTTGGCATTTCTGAATACCTGTCTTACGTGGGTGGTTGACTTGTCGGATAGGGAGTCGCTCCATAATGAACACTGGTGTTCGACAGCATCCGGTTAGACTAGCAGCCGACATTAACAAAGTTGGTATAAAGCTAGGCAGATGATGATTGACACGTTGCTTAAAAATGTTGGCTCGATGACTAAATATTTGGGCAGATTCTTTTGACTGTTTTATTCATTTCAATTCTTTAGAATCTCATCACTTTGCTGTCAAATAAACTTCAGAAGCTTTGATTTTTACCAAGATTAAATTTAAAAGACTTTTTATTTTGACTTGCCCACTTTTATCGACAGCCATTCTAGATTTTTCAGCCACAAATGTAGATACTTTTTGCCTGACCTAACCTATGACCTCATCGATTGCAATCTCAAAGCTAGACCAACAAAGTACTTTATTTTATTACCCCAATAGACTAGCTAGATAGTTTTGATTTTACTGCAAAGATTGTCCATAGATACCCTAAAAAAGGCAACATTGTAAAATGAGCTTTATTCATTAATGAATAAAGTCCTTCGGTTTTAAACCAACTACTTGTACTTTAGCAAATAATTATAATAGGTACCTATTTTAATTTATAAAGAATGTCATAAAGCATTGTTTGCTTTTTGCTGTGTACCGACAATCAAATAAACTGGAACCTGTTTTGCATGTCATCTACAAGACATAAAAAAGTTATTTGAATTCAATTACACCTCTTTTTATACTTGTAAGTAATCCTCGAATTGCTAGAGATTACCATGTTTTTTACATTAAAAGAGGTGAAGGACCGAATGTAAAAATAGACATCAAGCTACTCGAAACTCCCGTCGGGGCTGCGGGTTGTTCGCAAGAGATACCGCGGCCTCGACATGAAGGAACTCCCTTTCGCTCTGCCCAAGAGTGGGTGGGGTTATTTGATGATTTTCCACCCGGAAAAAAAAAAGCTACTCGAAACTGCCTTTTCCAAACACCATTGAACCTAATGCTCTAGCGATAAAGTTGCTTTAGGTGGTGGTGTCTGTACCTACGACCTTAGTAATAATATATCTAAAGCAATTCTTCACTAAACGACGATGCCAACAAAAGATTAAAAACTATCGATTTTGTTTAACTTTAGACGTTCCGAGTCGTCTAAAGTTATAAGAAACTATCCACCAATTATCTACTATTCATAAATCCCATATAACAAGGAGTTTTGAAGAACTACGTACATGTACCTATCCATGATACCTACTATCCAAAATTAAGCAATGGCTTAAAAATGACTTATACCCATGATGAGTTAGCAACAACCTATGATAATGTACTTAAAAACTGTAGTGTGTTTGATGATAGCAATGATAAACAGCTTCCTGCATCACATTATCTCGACGTCAGATACGCTTACACTACACTATTTTTTAGTGATAAGACGGGGGGGGACATATGAACAATTTTTGTACTAAAATATAAAATTAAAAAGATAACAGTAACGTTTGAAGCATTTGTTGATCACAACGTTGATGTGACGGAAACACAGCAGTAGTATAAAAAACTCTTTGCTCAAACAGATACAGGCAATCAAGAAACAGAAAGAATAAAAAGTGAATTTCAAACAGTGCTCTATCCATGTACGTGACTATAAGAACACAAGTGTAAATCAATAGTGCGAAAATGGCAATGGACACCATGGCAGTTGAACTGCCTGACTTATCGACTCATGTACCACAACCACCTGTAGAAGAGACTGCTGAGGAAAAGTAAGTAAAGACGCAACATTACACCTGGTTAGACAGAGATGGAGATCTAATAGTACACCAATTTTCACGTATGTTTAAGGGCCGAGTTTATTGCCATCAACCGGGCACAAATCTAGACTCCGTGGCTGCTAATAAAAATTCCTGGTGAAAAGACCCAATAACAATTCCTTGGAAATGGTACCCAGAACCTTATGTTCAGCATTCATGTTCTGAAAAAGTGAAAAGTAAGCAAAGAGAGGACTAGTTACGAAACTTAGTAGAGTAAATTGTTACTTTGGCAAGACACCAAAGAGCAACAGGTTTGCTTTAATCAAGCTGCGGGTCAAAGCTAGAGACAAAAAAATAGGTACACAAGAGATTATTCATACCTTGTTTTTGTAATGCCAAACTGGCTTTGTTTCAATACTTAGTTGTTAATTAGATATTTTGTGAACATCTAGATTAAGTTTTGGCAGGCTGATATTGGTCACGATATTGAAAATATTATGATTTTAATTAGTAAGGAATTAATTTTTTAGCATCGTCTTAGAATGAATCTATTTAGCCACGTCTGCAGGCGTTTGCAACACAGAACTTTAAACAAGACCAATAAAAACAAAACGATCATGGAAATGCAGGACAAAGAAGACAAGTAGCACGTAGTGTTCTCCTATTCAAGTATTTCTGAACGAACATTTCAAGCACACATTGTACAAGCACAGCAAAATTAAATTTTATGTAAGCTGAGTAAACGTAGTGAGGTACTGGTTGAAAACTAGCAAGAGCATCGTACGTCGTAATTCTACATTGTAACACTGTTCTTGGGAGAACTGGTTAAGTTTGATTATATTCTTATTACTTATTCTTCACACTTCAACAGATAAGGTTTTTATGTTATTCATGAAGCTGTTGTATTTACATCTTGAGCAATTGCTAAGAATTAATTCATAATATTGTTTACATGGCCTATGTCGGTGCAAAGTTATATAATCCCCCGTTTCGAATACTGAGGATACCGAGAGGAATACTTTGAATTTCTGATTCATACTTCTGGAATCGATGACTCAGATTTTGTCCATCCAGTAATTCGAGGGTGCAATGAGTTACCTACCAGCACGACAGGCAAGAGAGGACGTGTGGCATATACACTAAAGCTTGTTCTTTGTCCAAAACAACAGTATTAAAGAGCAAGAATATGTACAGGTCTTGATAAACAACTTCAGAAATCACATTCTTTCCCCATCCCTTGTCGTTTCTTTACACCCACCCCCTTTTCAGGATAAACAAACCTCCATTCTATTTGTGCCGAACGATCAAAAACTTCATTAATAAAATAAACCCTAACGAACCGTTTCCCCGACTCGATAGTGTTCTCATTGTTTACAGAAATACGTGTGACGTTTCAATTAACACTTTACTCATTAAACGTGTTAATTAATTAAGTTGGCTGTTAAAATTGTACTTATGTGTAGTAGTTAAGTTTTTATTTGACGTTGTCATTATTAAAGAGAGTAGGTTAATGGCGAATTTTATGGGTGTGTAATAAAGTAGAGGTATGTATGAATGATAGTTATTTATGATCTCACGCTTTCTGTGGTTGCATCGATCGATAGTTTCTAGCTATCTTTTGTTTTATACGTTGTAGAATCTTCTTTGTTATTTTCTCCTTCTATTTGAAAGTTTTTACTTACATTTCCTCTGATGTTAATAGTGGTTATAATTTGAATCTCAATTTACTACCTACCTACCTTTCTTTCTGCAACTTTTTTATCTGGACTGTGTATTTTAGAAGCAAATCATATCTCGTGTACAAATATTTAAAATCCCTAAATCCCTCCCAAAATTTCTGCCTGACCTCATAAAAGAATACAACCACATTAAAACATAAACCATCGAAATAAAGAATTCATCTGTTCAGCTCCGTAAAAACGTGGAACCTCGGCAAACAGCGTCGAACATAGCATAACATTAAACTCGGTGAGTGTTCCGACGGTTTCAAAAGAGACGTTATTTTAAAGACGGCTGGCCCCAACTACCCCAGGGAGCCCTTTTACGATAACAATGTTGTTACATCATATTTTATACAGCCCTAATTGGATCTCCACAGCATTTTCACTTACAATAAACTTTCTGGCGGACTAACTGAATAAAACGCTAGGGAACATGGCAAAATATGAAGATGGAAAAGTATCGGAAATTTTAGAAAGCAGTACTAGTGATAAGGATATACAATAGGCAGTAATAAGGATCTTTGGGCTTAGCACGCAGTTAACGTATCGTAAATTCGTTCCATTTCTGATATTTTCATAGTTGAAAATCGTTTCTACATTTTAAGACTATTCATATCTGCGGGTGCTACTAATTACGCTGGATGCAAATTAAACCAAAGTGTTAGTGCATGACTACAATGGTTAAAGTTAGTTTTCTGACACTTTCATGATCGATTTGGTCATAAATGGCAAGATTTCAGAAATAAAATCTTCTTCAATGTCGTTGACTCTTCTAATGAATCCAAACACAGTCAGCAACTGTTTTACCTATTATAGTCACTGTACGTAATGTTCTTGCATGAAATATCATGGTACACTTACTGAAAAGAAAAGACGAACCTATTAGCAGAACAACCCGACGAAAATATATTTTCAAAGGAAATACACTTAGAAAGAGCGATAACATTTCCACCGAGTTTTCTTACCTATTGACGTAAATGCACTGATAAACCTTTATTTCTTAATTTTTTTATTCAACCTGAAATACAGTTACACATTTAGTGTAAAAGTCTTTCGTTGAGGTCATTGGCCTCAAAATAATTAAAAAACAAATGAGGCCGTTTGTTTTTGCCTTTAATCACACATTTTAAATCAATACAGTACTGCACATCCTGTGGATTATCCAAATTGGGAGGCTCTGAAGACTTGGACTTTTCGGTAGCTTATGTTAAACCAATTCATTGTTGACGTTTCGATTATCGTTATAATGACAAAATTAAAAACTATATTAGAAAACAGTTTCACTTTTGTATAGGTATAATTAGTTTCTCTCGAACCAGTATTAACGATATAACCTCGTTTGCTTATTTAGTCTATGGTTTATCTCGGCGTACTTGAACAGTATTAATCAATCTAGTTTATTATTAGGTCAATGTTAGCTGTTAAAGTTTTGGCTCATGTGGAGCCGTGTTACGCGTCCGTTGCATAATTATTATTGCAATGTTTGCAGTTATGCTTTTGATAGGCAGCCATATTTAAATTGAACTATGGAATTTCTTGTGGAAAGGACATTCTAGGAATACATATTTGATAAAATTTTAAACGTGCCGGTTAGAATCAGCTGTTGATTCACCGTCACCGTTCGCCGTTGTTCAGCCGTTGTTTGTTGTTGTATTTAAACTGTGATTAACAGCAGTATTATAATTTTGGTGTTCCTTTGATAAATAATTTTCCGTCTTTTTGTAAAAGGTATATAGACAAAACATTACGATTCATGACAAAAATGCAAATTCAGTTTATTTGTTGTAAAAACAACTAAAAGCGTTAAAATCCTCGTTCTAATTTCAAATAACTATCTAAAATGTTACGTAACACCGCCACCGTAGCGAGCCTATAAAATATTTATCAAAGTATTGTCCCGAAAACCCAATAATCGGACAAACTTGACCCGGCTCAACGGAATGGGAACACTGATCGTATTAACGTTATTGCTCGTAGTCTTCTTGTTTTTATAAAATTGGCTCATATTTACGAAGATTTTGGATCTTTAGGTAGTACTTTAGAATTTTCTTATTACAATAATAAAGCTGGTTTATAGATAAGCGATGAAGCTTAGCATTTGTTACTAATGGTATAGCGATTGCGGATAACTGTTCAATAGAATAAATGCAGTAGGTAACAACATTACATGTAATTCCTTTTCAAGATCCCAGAATTTCATTTGAATAAAAATGGCTACGACAGCTTCTTGAATTTATATTTAAGTCTAATCAAGCCATACAATGTGGATAGAGACAGCAATCATTTGGAGAATGTATGCTTGCTAGTCTAAAGAGACGATGGATGGACTGTGTTAAAGATAATATGGCATGAAAGGAGGTGTCTGATGAGATGACGACTAACAGAGAAGACTGGAAGAAAAAGCCATGCTGTTTCGACCACGAATGAATTGGGATAAGGGCAAGAGAATGAAACTGTTGCTTGTAAGCCAAAAGTTTATGGCGATTCTCACACTGCCCCGCATGATGCAGCGTAGCGCGTGGATGCGTGTTCTACCGTTGCTTGTAAGTATCTCCGTTTGTATGGAAAACACGCACAGTCTAACACACAGAAAATGCATCCACGCGCGTTCATGCGGATCACGCGCATACACGCGGAGAAACATGCACCCCCGCGCGTAGGTGCGGGGCGAGACGCAAGGTATGGCACACCGAATCCCGCAGTGCCGCGCGTGATTTTGAATGGGCGTGCTCAGTACTGCACGACCACCACAGAGAACGGCGAATAAATGAGAGCCGCCGTGCGTAAATCTACAAAACGCACCTACGCGCGTGAGTGCGCAAAAAACCCGCACGATGATGCAGATCTGCACTCCCGCAGGAACGCGCGCAGGTGCGTCGACACGCAATATGCAGCATGATGCGGGGCAGTGTGAAGATCGCCTATAACAGAGTAGGTACTGTAGCTTGTCCATTATTTCATAAATGGCAGACAATCAGCTCCTTAATTTGAAATAAACTTACAAAATTATCATTGCCGTCTAATAAACTTCCTTTAAATTATTCTAAATATTCTTGGAATTTCATAACATTTCAATCTTTAATTTGACTTACCGACTAGGTAGTCGGTATTGCAAGCGCTTTTTCTAGCAATTACTAATCTCACAAAGTAGTGGGTGTTCCTCGTAAATTGCTGTCTTCTACCATTGACGTAAATTTTATATCTGCTAAGCTTGAAGTAATAGCAGAAATATTCTTGAGGAGTTCATCAAGGTGGGTGGATGCATAAGAATATTATTGATTGAAATTAGGTCTCCCTCCTTCAAGGTTTGTTTTAGTACCTTATTCAGGGTTAGCTGTGAAAATAATTAACTCACATGTATTTATAACCACTGTTGTTGGTTACTTTGATAAATAAAATATATAATTATGCATTCATGCTCTTAATGTCCGCCAATGATGTCTGTTGCTCTCGCGACTTTAAACCTTTTAGCTCATAAAAGTAAGCGAATGTATTTTTCACTGGGTTACAGTAAAGTTACGATTAAATATTGAACTGATCTACCTAAACCTTAAGGTTTTCTGTCGATCAAAGATATCTCCTGAAAACTAGACCCTATGCAACGCAATATTCAAGTCACCTTCCAAATGAAAAGTTCTTCTTGCCTTGAAAGGCATATAAAGGCTAGACATCATAAATGTTAACACATTTATGATGTCATCAATTCCAGTGGCCTGATAGCCAGGGAACGTTTTACATTCAGGTTAGTACTACAGTAACTTTCGTTTGAAAGGTTTTATAGCCTCATGCCATTCGGGACGCAGCCTTGGAAAATTGAATTCGAAATGTTTCTGAAGATTGTGAAACTGATCATTGGGATTGTTTAAGGGTATTTTGTGATTGCACTTTTAAATTGACAGTCATGTATTTTTTTTCTGTTTTCTTACATTATGTTTGGATCAGTGAAACTGAATGATTCTTCTTTCTTTCTATTTTTAACGTGTAGATAGTGCCTAACCTGGTGTCAGTTGTTATGCCGCCCGTGGACTCCGGAGTTTGTTATACAAATAAACTGAATGTTTATATAATTATCAACATCATCAGTAATAAAAGTCTACTATTGAGAAATGCCTGTCCAATCTATCATTTACTCGCTACGAGTGAATTTTTCATTATTGAAATTATTATCAATCTGTTTTTTTTTCTGGAGCTCGTGATTAAGATGTGTTTGACACCCCATTTACGTAGTATACCATGGGTATGTTTTATCGCTTTTATTTACTTAGTTGTTCTCATTCGATATTTTTATAAATTCGAGCCTCATCAACTTTTTTTTAAACTCGATCTAATTAAAAACTCTTTTAATCTGTTTGTAAAATCATCCCTTAATGACAAAAACCCTGTAGATACCCGTCCATCTACTTCTATCTACCATCCCTCGTCATTTAAGTGTGTATTGTACTGAGAAGTGCCTTCCCACCATTCCGATTCACATCACGTTCAAAATTTCTGTACAAACTTTTGTCTGAATGTCCTCTTATTGCTTATAATTTGACAAGCAAGCCTTAAGTAGAAATACTACTGAAAAACACGGGCTTTTTAACAAAAGGTTGGGCTAAGAAGAATAGGCACCATTTATTTACAAATACAGAGGAAAGGAAAAGGTGTTGCTTAGGAAAAAGGTACGTTACTAATTTTTTGAGGGAGGACATTGAGTTTTACCGTAAAACGTGATTTTTTCACTTAAAAAAAGTCGTTTCCCAGAAAAAAAATTAGCGTGGGGTTACTTAAATTAGTGTACCTACAGAATGCTTGGTTGACTGTTTCGTAAAGGGTCCGTTTACAGTTTACACCCTGTATACTACAGCAAATATTACGCCTAAAACGAGTATTTCGCACACTGAAAATTACCTATGTTTAGATATAAAGAAGACCTTTTGCCCTTAGACGAGAGTTCAAGGCCTTTTAGACAAAAAAACAATAAAAACTAAAGGTTATAGGTACCACAGATTAGTTATACCCTACCTACTAAGAAATAAAAACACGTTTCTTCATCGGGAGAACGTCTAAGTGTGACTAGGTATGTATTGAAGGCACTGACGTCACAAGTCAATGGGCGGGCGGCGCGGTGGCGCGGCGCCAGACAACCTCCCCCCTCCACCCGAGCCTCTCCCCTCCTCCCTGTTAGCTCTTGGGTCACAATGCATTGTTGGGGGTCGTACTCTATACTACTTTTGAGCCACTTTCCGCCGTAGTATCCAACCTTTGGGAAGCGCTTGACCTGTCTCTTGATAAACACGGTGTATTTTTAGTGTCTATGTTTTAACCAAAAATTTGAAGATATTTGTGAGATCTACTAAGCCGCACTGGGCCCGCGTGGTGGATTATAGCCCATCCCTCTCCTAGAGAGGAGGCCTGAGTCCCTGCAGTGGGAATATTATAGGCTCATGATGATGATGTTTTAGTCTGTCTTGGACTATGCTATAAGAAGGGCAGAGCGCGTCCCGACTTCTCTTTGTATATGCACTAATTCAATAGTTCAATTTACTATCCAATAACATAAAATCATGCCTGTAATACCCAAGGGGTCATGCAGAAGTGTATCTATTAGTACTCCCACATTTCGCGCCCGTTATGTTTAAGTCCCATGTAATCCCAATAACACTTTGCCTAACCCGGGAATCGAAGCCAGGACCTACTTACTGTCTAATAGTCGTCCATATACCTTTAATACTGTGAAATCCATTATTGTGGATGCATCGATCGAGCTATGGCTTTCTAAACGAGGTGACTTACCTCTGTTGTCTTACTATATTCTTGGAAAATTCTTCCACTTTCTCAACTCTATTGTCTTAGTAAACTCGTGAAAAAAATCTTCTCCCTTTTTCTTTAATTACATTATAATAAGTGTAATCTGTAAAGCAGTGTTGTATCTTTGATGTCATCTATGCTGTCACGTTCTTATATAAATCTTCCTACCTACTTGATACGTTTTGCATTTGCTTTATTACTTTTATAAGTTTTGTCATTTTACCAAGCAGATTTTGCAGTATTTTGATACTTTCCTATTGTCTATTAGTACTAAGAAACTACCTTCCTTCTGCCTTACATAGGTATGCTTTTTGAGTCGTCCACTTCCATATTGACGCACTCTGGTTGCAAGTACCTACTACGTTTCTAATATTTCTGAAGAACATTACATACGCTCGGTGTAAACAAAACGTAAATACGTCGATTCTAAAGTTAAAAAATACATACTAAAGAATTAAGAATTTATTCAAATCAATCAATTATTCTGGTTGTACTTGTTGCAAACAATTTAACTAAAATGCTATATAATACTTGATTTTCGATTCGTAAATCGACGTATTTACGTCTGGTGGTAGAACCTCTGGCCTCTAGTTAGTGTTCCTACGTCAGAAAATGATGTATTCAGTAAAAATACGAGCGGACATTGAAATGCGTCACAGGACCACCAACAAAGAACGCAGTATTTTTCCATCAGCTACCTATAATACCGCATCTTAAACACTGAGTAAACGACGTCACTTCATAATGCACCTAGCATTGACACTGATAGTCAGTTCCGACTAGATATTCAGCCCTACTCGTGACAACTGCAGGGTAATAGCAACCTTATCATTAGAATCGTAAAGATCACTATAATCTAAAAGAACTTATAAATAATACCAACCTAACAGCAATTTTATAGTGGTGTTTTTAGGGACCATTGTAATTCGACAGTGCTACAGATGTCAGAGGTTTACAGTAACAGTGAAAGGACTGTAACTGAGGCCCTCGCATTTGCGTCTAAACGAGGCATTTACTATGCGTATGTAATGTAAGTGTTAGCTATTATTAGACGTGTGAGGTCGGGTCAGAATTCAGGATTATGTAGTCTGTGGCTTTGGGATTAGGTGCGGATTATGTCCGGTTTATACTAGGTTTTTTGGAGGACAATGTGTTATACAACATTAACACTTCAATCTGTCAAATTTCTTTAATAGTTTTTCATCGTTATCGCTAAAGCATTAGGTTCAAAGTTGATTGGGATAGTTTTACAGTTTCGGGTTGCTTTATGTGCAGCTGGCGTCTGTACGGTTGACGCGTAGCCCGTTGGCCATGTTTAGTATGACATCGACTGCGGAGAAAACAAAGAAAAAATGTTTAGAGCATGCTAGGAGTCTCCACAACGTAGTGTTTCTCGCGCAATCGTAAACGGAGAGTACACTTCAACCGACTTATCTGTGCAGGCTGAGAACGCAGAACTTAAATAATTTTGTACCAAGTTTGACATATCGATGCATTTTTTCTTGACAAGCAGCGCCACTTTGAACTGCACATTTAAAGTGGTCATGCTATATTCCCTAATAGTCACCTTTCGTCTATTTTCTTTCAATGACAGATATCAAGAAATATCAAACAAGATATTGGTCAATGCCGAAACCATATCGAATAACCATAAAATCCACATAAAGCACTCACAAACAGCATTCTAGACATAAAACGATAACAAGCATCTAACGCTGTTTTATATTATTATAGTCATTCTGCTAGTCGTTACTTGTGATGGCCTTTCAATAATGGCCAGGCGTGGTGTGGTAATAACTAAAATGTAGCTGACCGTATGCAAATATCAAAATAAGGTTTTAATAAGAAACATAGAAAGAAAAGCTAACAACACAAACCGTGGTCTTTAGCTTTTTTTGTTATCCTGATAATTGTTATTTCACCAATGCAATGCATGTGGATTTAAATGTTTTTCGATTCTTTCAATACTATTTTTAAACACACCGAATCGCATTCGTTCAATCACTTTTGGACACACTGACGTCACTTCTGCCGTATGTTTATTTTTACCGTCAAAATCATTTTGATTGAAACCCACTCCGGTAAACACCCGAGTTATTCATATCATTCTAAACTTGGAAATCATTGAAATATCTTTACTGGAATATCTCGGTATTTCTGCGGCGTAAATATCTTGCGGTACTACCTTATAATTTTCCAGCTTCTACCGTTTGCTAAAATAACTTGGTTATGGAGGTAAATAAACATTTAATTTGATTTTATACCTTAACACTTGGATTGAAGACTGTAGTATACTGCAACCTTCCAATGCGTCCAGTCACGATATTCTCGCGGGTGCCGTCATTTCCCATCTATAGCTTTTACAGAAATAAGTTCAAACAGTCATTACTTCGAACACAAAGCTTCATGACACAGTTTCAATGAATTTCTGACGTCAAACGCATAAACCGATGCCACCCCACGTGTACGGAAATGGAACACTTGACTATAGATACAATGTATATGTCGTAGGATAGTTTGATACTTCGAATCTTCGCGGAAATCCTAGGGGTTTTGCGAAAACGCGGATAATTAGACATAGTTACCAAAATGGATTAATGGTCACCAAATACGTCGAAAGCAAAAGCTTTTTCAACGCGCGCTCGCTTCGCTCGCATATTAAATAACACTAATATCTTCTGTCCCCGAAGTGCCGGGCCTCCGCCGGCCTCCTTCGTCGGCCTACGGCCCGGTGCCCATGCCGCCCCTAAAAAAATTTTTCGCCTATGTCTAATTATCCGCGTTTTCGCAAAACCCCTAGGATTTCCGCGAAGATTCGAAGTATCAAATTATCCTACGACATATACAAACGATTCTCCATGCGTTTAAACAAAGCATAGTAATACAGTAGCATGAGTCATTGGTTCGCAGTTTCATTGATTGTAGATAGGATAAATAGTAATTACCTTCGTACCAATGAAAGGTTAGATCTAAAAATAAAGTCGTATTTATAGAATGAAATGTCGATTAATCATTGTTTTCAGTGTGTACTTTCGAAAGGCACATTTCTTTTGTTCAGAAAGAATGTTCAAGATTTTTCTTTGCGAAGAAAATGTTTTCTGCAATTGGCACGAACGCATTTTATGGCAACTGCAAACTCATTTTGCATACACAGCAGTTTTCGAAATGAGTTTTCTAGCAAGCAGTTGATGTTTTATTTATGCTTGTATTTTTATTTCAGTTCTAGTAGGTAGGGCAGACACGAATCCTAAATACCTACTTATTTTACTGGAAGACAAGGCTGGCTTGAGATGACCTCTCATAGAAGATTACCGATCGATTGAGTTATTTATTTAGAAAATAAGTGTGGCAATCGCTTTAAAAGCGTTTTATAGAAAATTTATACGTATTTCAACAAGATTGACACTGGTCCGTTTTCTTCGATAGTGTGTCATTCTTATACATTTTGTCTAAGTCCATTGGATTCTCATAGGTTCGTTCGCTTGTTCAATAGGGAAGCTACAAAATTGTCACTACATAATTTTAATATCCTTCTCACAATCATAACTTGATATTTAAATACACACAAGGTTAATTTTACAATATATAAATTGCCCGCAGTGCGATTCTGTGAAGCCGTGTTTGCAATTAAAATATTTTAACTCTAAAGCAAATATTAACGTAGTTGCGTCCGTATTTGTTTCTCGTCATCATATTTTTAAAGACGTAAATTGTGTACGAGCACCGAATTTTAAACCTTATTCGTCTAAACATTACAAAATAATTTTGATTGACGGAAAATTGCCAGTCATAAAATTAGCGGATTCTAAGTAATTACTGATTGTAAATAGCTCTTACGTAAATTACTTAAAATAAGCCTTTTACTAAGCAAGTTCCGTTTATAATAATTCAAAGATATATTGTACGATTATTAGAGCGCAAAATTATGCAATGTTGATTGCAATGATTACAAATTATTATTATTATGTTGGTACGGCATGAAAAGCGCGCCATTGTCAACGGCGGCCATTATGATTTTGTAGTGGCCATTACGAGGTATGGAGGCACGCGACTGCAAATTACTGCGGTGCAATAGTGGCTATGAAAATTATCTAATAATTATAGGAAGTCATTTCTTGAATTATGGCTTTATTACTTACTAGTTTTCAGTGTGGTCGTTAAGCTACTAATTTCTGCAAAGTTTTATAAAGATTCTACCTATATGAAATTATAAGTAGGTATGCAATAATATTAAACGCGATTTGCACATTTAAACTGCGTTCATGATCTGTCAGTGGTGTCATCATTGCTATGGAATATTGACTCCTACAGCTCTTCAGCAAGGTTTAGATGAGCGGGTTGGTCGTTTTGAGATGCATGGGTGAAATTTTGCTTCAAGTTGGCACTATCGTTTAGGTATCAAGCGACTCAAATATTAGGGTTATTAACTGAACTACTAATTTCATGATTCACAAAGAGGTACCTATTATATAAGGATAATACTAAACAATTGCCGTGTTTTATTTTAATGTTTCAAAATACCTACATGAGCCGACAAAATGGTAGGCAACAGAGTACGTTATGTCTTTTTGTACATTAGCTATGCCTAACACTGCTCCCCTACGCCAGTGATGGATATTGCAGCTCAAAATAGATCTGTTTGCTTACGAAGTTACGACTATTCGCCAATCTGTATTGGCACCCAACTCTGGAGTTAAAACACCAAAATAAGTTTAGGGCCAGAGTTCTACGAAAACTGGCCAATCCGTAGAAGCTTTTTAGGCCAAGGGCGAGAACCAAACACCGAATAAAAATAAATAGAGCTGTTTATTAGTCTTGCATTAAGAATAACTTTATTCGACGCGTGATGAAAGAAAAAAGGGGATTTTGAACTTTTACGATGATTTTATGGAAGTAAAATAAAAGCAGTATTTACCCAGTCACGTGTCTAAATATCGTGTTTAATTTAGATTCGTAATTTTCCATGAAATTATTAAACGCGCAGTTCGCAAAGCCACGTGTTTCAGACTACAAGCTACATGTTTCATACAATCGTTGATGTTTATTTCTATTTTCTACTATTTTGTAAGCATTTTCTTCATGGCAACCTTTTAGGCGAGATCTCAAAGTTGCTGTCTTCATTTTTAAAACCAAAATGAGCAAGCTAAAGATTTACAAGCCATATTCAGCATGATCAAAGCCAACCATTAACAGACTCAATTGAATGAAATAACACATCGTAAGGCGTTCTCTCCGTGGAGCCTTTGGTTTTGCTTCAGTAGAACCATTAAAAATACCTTCTCCAACTACGCTTTAAACCAACATACAATTAATTGATTTCTTCTCTTCTTCCTCAGATATGAGCGTCTCCTGCGTCGCGCGCGCACAGAAGACTTGAGCGAGATCTCGGGCATCGGTTGCTTGTACCAGAGCGGCGTGGACCGACTCGGTAGACCCGTGGTTGTGTTCATCGGGAAGTGGTTCCCTATTGGAGATATTGATTTGGATAAGGTGAGAGTTACAACCTCTTAGCCAGTAGCCGTAGTTTTAGAAGGTACACCTGGTAACATCCCCGTGTTCGCCGATCGTCAAGCATGTTCTAGACATGCAAAATTTCATGAATCGTTGTGCAGTCTTTTGAGAATATTGTTTTGTTCATCTGGCAGAGATATATTGTAGGAAATGTGGAGAATCTAGCACATCACATAGCATATTATAATCATCCTGTTTCCACTGCTCAGCTAAGCTTGTCACCGTTAGAAGAAGTGAGCCATAATTTACGAGGGTCTAATATCTGTATTGTCACGTTACCACACGTCATACTTAAAAACTTATCTCGAAACTCCTCACGTTCCAGGCGCTGTTGTACCTGATCAAGCTCCTGGATCCGATTGTCCGCGGCGATTACGTCATAGCCTACTTCCACACACTCGCCGCTTCCGGAAACCACCCGCCTTTCTCCTGGCTCAAGGAGGTGTACACCGTGCTGCCTTACAAGTAAGTATCTAGTGACCTCAAGTTTTGGAAACGTGAGCAGGACTTTGATTCGTCTATTCTGCTGTTGTAGTATATCGTGCCTGATTTGATTTGTGAAACAAAATAAATAACAGTACCAATCAAACACATTACCTTGTCGTTTTAAGATTACCTGACACTTTCATACTTGACATATGAAATAACGTAAGGGACATTGAGCGTGCTGTACAATTTTTGTTTTTCAGCGCTGATGAGAGCTGTGAAAATCCAACAGAAAGCTCATGTTCCGTACGTTGTTTCATATTTCCCATATCGACATGATAACGAGTCTGAAAGCCCCATTCAAAGCAAATACCAGATCTTAGAGAGCTTGCTGCAACATCTAGCTTGTACTAGCAATTGAAAAGATATTTTATGACATATTTCTATGTTTTCAGATATAAGAAGAACCTCAAAGCATTCTACATCGTACATCCCACATTCTGGACAAAGGTAAATAATTGCAAGAATTCCTGACAATTTGTAAACCTTCGTACACGGTGCGGTTACATTCTCATCAAAATCCTCTTTGTTCGCACGGTTACCTAATTTAAAATTCTGTTTGACTGCTTCCGTTGGACTAGTGGTCGCAAGCGCGACTCCTGTGCATAAAGTCCTGTGTTCGATTCTTAGGCCGGGCAAAGTGTTATTGACGTTTTCCATCAGGAATTTCTCAGTAGCAGCCACGGAGTCTCGATGTGTGCCTGGTTGATGGCAATAGGCTCACCCCCTATTGCATGGGACTTAAACATAACTGGCGAAATATGGGTGTACTAATATGGGTATTTCTCTGCCTAATCCTTCGGGGAGTTGTGTATAGTTGTGTCATTAAAAAATCATTCCTGTTATTAGTTATTAACATCTGTTATGTATAATCGTGTCTAACTAACAAACCTCCTATCCTCAGATGATGACGTGGTGGTTCACAACGTTCATGGCGCCAGCAATCAAGGCGAAAGTCCACAATCTTCCCGGCGTCGAGTATCTGTACTCAGTGATGGCGCGAGACCAGCTCGACGTGCCTGCCTTCGTCACAGAGTATGATATGACGGTATGTAGCATTGTGATGATGTACTGGATTATGTTACGAACCAGTCTTACCTAAGGTTATTGCATTACCCAGTCTTATCTGGGTCGTGTTGTGGAGGTTAGGTAAGCACTCGCTCCATGTAAAATTCAGCTACATCCGGTTAGACTCTGACTCCAACACAGTTGAGAAAAGGCTGAACAGGTGATGATGATAACTGGATAATGTCTCGGAGTGCAGCTAAAAGCTTCTGTTACTATTACTGTTTATCTCATCATTTCATTGGCCTCTCCACAGACTTCCCGTTCTTGCGATCCGGGGCTTATGTGGAAAGATCCCCAGTAGTCCAATTAAATGTTGTTACTCAATAATTCTTGAACTTATGTATATTGCTGCCACTGTCTTGAGGTCCATTATCATCATCATCAGCCTATAATTTTCCCACTGCAGGGACTCAGGCCTCCTCTCTAGGAGAGGGATGGGCTATAATCCACCACGCGGGCCCTGTGCGGATTGGTAGATGTCATATGTCTTTGATTTTTTGGTTCTAAGACATGCCGGCTTCCTCACGATGTTTTTCTTCACCATTGTCAGAGCAGTGGTGATGAAATAAATTACAGAAAGTAATGCGCCTGCCTGGGTTCGAAACCACGACTTACTGTTCGTAAATCAGGGTCGCAGCCACTAGGCCACCACTGCTCTGCAGGTCCATTATAGTCAGCGTGAATTACGAGGCTTGATATATGTAACTGAAATGATTAACGATTATACTTTTGTCATAATCAATGCATGTGTTAATCTTTGTCAAGGTTTTACCTCATCAATTTTAATCTTGTCCAACGCACCAGCGTATGGCCGAAAATGTAATTAAACTGTTTCTTATACTACGACGATTTTTGTTGTTAGTAGTTTCTAGCTCAGGCTATTCCACCAGCTATGTCATGTGTATTATTGTTCATTTCACACTTTGATAATATTTTTCTCTGTTTTCCAGATAAACGGTCTCCATTACTTCCAACCAGATACGAACAATACGTAAGACGCAGCAGTCGCTCCTTAGCTATACATTCTGATCGTTGTTATAACATGTTCTGGGCCAGTTGCCAACATCTCTCTGTGTCACTATAATAGGAAGACGCTTCAAACGACTAGAAGGAAGGGTTTAGAGTGTGTCTCACTCGCTTTTCGCTGGTTACGGTGCGTTCTAGCAATATTTATAACTCTTATAAGTACTGCTAGCAACACAGCCAAGTTTTAAAGTTTGTCTTAGGACTAGATGTCGTGATTTTTACAGTTTTCTCATAAAAGCGTGCGCCGGCACACACTAGTGTTTCGTATAAACTTCGTAATTAATATAAAGTCGGCGGAAAATAAAATTTTGCTTAAAAATTTCTAATCAATTCGTAGTATTTCACAAAGATATGCTGGCAACACTGCAATTTAAATCCGAGTGACCGTTTGAAATCGAGCCAATGGACGGTGAAAATTAAGCCATTGCCGATTGTCAAAAATGGTGACTCGGGTTTTAAGGCCGCTGTTATAGTATTTTGTGGATTTTTTATTCAATATCTGATAACGTTACATTTAAAACGAATCTCGTTGTCAAAAATGTGCAAATAATATAAATATTTCCAACTGTGTCGGAAGAATTTGGCGTAGGATAAAAATGGGTTAAGAGTAATGTAAATTACGGTTTCCTATCAGTGACATATCAGATAACTGTTGGGTCCAGAAATTGGAATGATCGTAGGACTTAGATGTTAGAATACGCCAAGAATTTAGATGGTATAGCGACTTTGATGATCAAAAATCATTACCATTCCTATTGTATAAAAGTGTACAGTTAAAATTACTGAATTGACCAAAGAACTATCGTAAATTCAACTAACATAGATAAATTGTCAGACATTGAATGAAAGATCCACAAAAAAGTTAAAATTGTTGAGAATATATCTTGTAATCTAGTATTAGCGGTGCATTTTATATTATTTAATTGTAATAATTAATATAAGACATATTATCGATCGTTAGATGTTCTTATTACGTCTGTATTTTTAACTCTTGCAACCCCGATATATCTATACCACCTAAGAATGGTACTTAGATTTTTTTATATTTTGTCTGTGTATTTAGTTGTGGACGGTATAATGTGTGCTATTTTTTGTAAACTATATTTTCATATAAAAATAATAGATTAAACTGACATTTTATTGATGTAACCTTTCTACTTAATCTTGATGCTTTCAGTGCTCATGAGTGAGATTTGGTTAAACCTCTGAATGCTCCAGTGTAGGCAAGGTATTGAATATCGCGCCCTAGTCTTATTAGAAAGAGAAATAAAATGGTCTAACTCTTTCTTTTAACGGGACACTTCCACTTGCAGAAAAAGCTCGCCTACTATAATATGAGTAACTATCTTTTTCTCCTTTAAAGATAGTTCACCTTATTACAGTGTTTAATTTCCATTTTTGACACTATTCATTATTTCACACAGCCCCCCATTTGTCTGTAACTTCACTGTTCAAGCGACAGGGTATTCGGTTAGCGAGTAGCGAAGAAAATGTTATTTTTTAATTAAAAAGATATCTCGTACCGCATAGATTTGGTATCATTTAGAAAATTACGTATGTGTCACACCCATTCTCTAAATTAGATATTTAACAATTAATTTTTATATAAAGGTGCTTGATAATTTTGGCATATTGAGATTTTAATTTTTTACATAAATAGATTTAAATATAGGCTTAAAAACGATACTTACGTAATGTTAGAGTATTGTAAATATGTATGCTGTTAAAGATTTTTGCGAAAGCATTCACTCATCTCGCACTACGATAATGTAGATTTTTATAATAAATTGCTGAATGAGAAAGTGCGTTTGTACTTTTAGCTTTATTAAATTAATTGGCAGCACAAGGATGGGCCTACCCCGAGGATTAGCACGCATTATATTTAATTGCTGCTTTACATTTTCACCGCCTACAAGTCGAGGGTAGTTTAAGATAGTTTTGTAGCAAACAGGCCAATAATAGAGATAGGAAAGGCAAACGAGCGCTCAAACGTATGTTAGTACAAACGCTCACTTTCTCGGGAAGCATCGTGAGAAATTATCAGTGTTGAAGTAGTCGTGTGCATTGTGGTTGAAAGGGCTCGCTAACAACGTACCTATAACCAGTATGGTAAAGACCATAGAAATGTAAGTAACCCACTTCGTCGTAAAAGCGAAGTGTGTAGTAGCAGCGAAGAAACTTTGTCATTGGAATGGTTAAAAGTTGGTAGTGTGGCCCCAGTAGTGTTGCCAACATTAAATATAATACACTGCCACTCGCAAGTAGCGGCATAGCGACACGCCTCGCGCCGTGCCATAGTGTTCACATGTGACGTTGTAGCCTTTGAATATTTGAACTTTTAAAATATTTTTATAAATATAACGTTTTTATGACAGGTTACTCGTTCCACGAAACCGTGGTTAGATTTTGTGAGTGAAGTAGGCTGTACGGAGCGTATTCTAGTAGCGATTTTGCCAATTACCTCATATTATAATAATTATATAAACTACTATATTGTTAAAAATGCTGTTGTTATGATAGAAATAGGACAAAATATAACATTTGTAACTTTATATTTATCAATCACGTAGTTTACTGTTTATGGCAAGGGGATGTTTCGTGGAACGATAATATTTTCATTCTTAGCCAAAAATACTGAATACCGAATGTGTATGAACAAACTAAATCTGTTTTCGTTTTCCGAAACCATTGTGCCACCATGTTTGAAACGATTTTTAAATGTTTATAAATTACTGGTAGACTAAGGTCCTTGCCTAGAGATCTGTGTAAGCGGTAGATATATTTGTAATCAATTATGCTTTCACAATATTAGTGGATGAGGAATTTTGACAACACAAGCGACAGCACCACTTTTATTGTTAATCAGACAGTCAGGATTAATGTCAAAAATCTTATAATTATGATTGCAAATCAATATAATTATCATTCTACCGCATTCCGCAATAGACCTTAGGAAACGACTGATTTGCGGCGTTTGCCTATAATTGTGTACATGAATCATTCTGTGTGTCAATGTGTGAGTGAAAAGTTGCAATTTTTAATACCGTTGTATTTTTATTAAGTGATCTTTCTGAAGGATACGTTAGTCTTCAATATTAATCGATGATTATATAAAGCAATGTAGAGCTGTGTGATGTACTCGTGATGGTGTGTTAAAAGGTAGGGTATTTTGATAAAATTGGGGTGAAGAGGAACTGTTTCTGCTATTGCCACTAGATGGCACTAGTGTGGTGTGAGGTCCGTTAGATTTGAATTCAATACTTCAGACAACTACCAGAGGGTATTTCATTTGTTGGAAATTCGTGTTTTCGTACTTACGAAAACACGAATTTCCAACAAATAAAAAAAAACGACTGTCCATCATTCCATCATCCTGTCATTGTGTACCATTTAAATGACTTCATTTAAATGGTACACAATGATTCCTCTTCACCGCAAACGATCACGTGAAAATCAGTCATAGTATTCTTTATTGTCCTTTTTCGCGAGATGAATTCCATCAAGTTTTAAGAGATTAAAATTTAACCGACCTAATTATAAAAAATCTCGTGATTATTTTTAATGTTGACACTAGAAATCCCTGAGAATTAAAACAAGGCCTTAGATGTGTTAACTATTGTTATTTTACTATTTACCTACGTATCTTTGTGTTGCAAAGTCTATATTGCTGTTAAACATTTGTGAAGTAACACGTGGTATTCGTAACGCTAAATATATTATAGGAAGTTATTTAAACAAAAAATATGTGATCAAGCGTATGTTGGTTAAGTTTCATATTTTATTAATAAAATAGAGCATTAAATAGGCTATGTAAATATTTAACAAATACAAAATAAAATTATTAATTTACTACATTATGGTTTTAATTTCATTCCATTCTATCTTCAAATACCTAATGTCGGACCTGAGTGTAGGGTTAGTGTTGTTACCTATATCGACAATACTGGAACAAATGCTCCATAAAAACTTTGTATTAAAGAATTTAACCGACTTGAATCGTGAAATTTCACTTTGCAATCCTGTAAATCTCCTTCCTCTTGCTGACTCTGCGCAGTGATGGCCATTTCATTTACTATACCCATAGCACCGAAGACGTAGGCCTCGGATACTGATATGTTACGCCTTCAGCTTAACAGATGATTCGATAGGTATTTTTATCTCAGGTATAAGGCCATCATTATTTTTACATCTTTTGGTTCTACCATGTCTGGAGGGGTGAAGGAGTGTGGCTGTGGTGTTTCTTCCCATAGGTAGACTCGATTATGTTTCGAATTCTTGAAAATCATCAAACTATTGTAGGTAGGTACCACTTGGTGTAGGTACCACTATGACAACACCATTCCTCGACTGCCTCGTTAGTCTAATGGTCGCAAGCGCGACTGCTGAGTACGAGGTTCTTGGTTTGATTCCCGGGTCGGCAGTGTCATAGGGTTTTTCCATCAGGAATTTCTGAGTAGCAGCCACGGAGTCTGGCGAAATGTGGGTGTACCAAAGGGTACCTGAGTACTTTTCATTTTTTTTGTCCGCAACGAAAATGTTATAACTAAGTTGTTGTATCGAAATTGTAACCTTGTTACGAAAAAGTAATTATTAAGCTTTATCCACGGTGTTCAATATTTTTGTTTCTTCTTAATTATTTATGTATTATATTTTCATTACACAGGACGTGATGTGTGCAGTAGTGGATTACCTACTTAATCAATTTAAATAAAGTATTAATAATAAAAAGAAAGCGATTTTTTTTATTAGAATTAGGTAGGTAACATAACAAAACAAAATAAAGGTTAATCCTTAAAAATACACAAATCTTCATCATTCATCTAAACATAAACTTTGGGTTTGTCACGAATTTGAAGCAATTCAGTAACTTTAAAGCAAAATATTTGATTATTTACTAATCTCTATTTACGATCAATAACAAACGTATTTTATATTTATTTATTGATCAGATCACGATTCACCTCTTTTTGAGACAAAATCGGTTAAAATATTCATGGTACATACAGCTTTATATTCATCATTTTCGTAACACGTAACATTTTAGTAACAAAATGCTACTAAAATGTAAGAAAACCTTTTCGTAACGTTACGAAATGTTACTAAAATGTAAGCCCAAAATAACCTTAAAAGTAAATTGACTGCAAAACACAATGTTAAACGTTCAGAAGAAGAACTAAGTAAAAAGATAATATTCTACTAATTAACATATCAAATTCACCGTCATGTATCTAAATTACTTACCGAAATATCGTGTTGTAAATGAATAATAACGAAAATGTTTCTTCGGAGCTCCGCTTACGACTTTCACAATAAAATGGTTGATCGATGCGTTTGACAGTTTCGTAATAGCCAATCAGGTTCAGGCTAGTTTTGCCAATAATAAAATTTACGATTGCGTTCAGAAATGCCAAGAAACCAGTGTAAAAATTGCTAACGAAACTGATTGTTACTAACTTGTAAAATATTGAGACAAGGAAATAAAACTATTTATAATTAATTATATATCATGAAAACCCCAAATAAACAGAGATTTAAATACTAGGGGATACGTATAACACATTAAATACAATTCACGCGTAATAAATCGAATTTTAAAGCCATTTTAACGAATCCAAATATTTGAAAGCTGATAGTGACACTACGCTTTTTGTATGAAACAAAATTTTGAGTGGTATTATATTAAATGTTTTTGTAAAAAATATATAGAATAATAAGTCATGAGACTATTTACGAATGAACTGAATATATATCTGTCAAATACAACGCGGAGATTAAAAATTACAAGATGTATTTATTTGACTTTTTTAGTTTCCAAATTAACGACATCATTTTTATTCTGAAATGTACAAATTTTTTGAAAAATACTCACCTACACCTCTGTCAAACTAACCCTTTTTTTTTTTTTGGGGGGTGGGAAATCATCAAATAACCCCTCCCGCTCTTGGGCAGAGCGAAAGGGAGTGTCAGACTTCTACTGACTAAAAACCACCCATGTTCCTTCTTCGCCCTTCATGTCGAGGCCGCGGTGTCCCTTGCGAACAACCCGCAGCCTCGACAGGCGTCGGTCAAACTAACCCTTCGAGGATTATTCTTAATCTCGTCGGGGCTGCGGGTTGTTCGAAAGCGATACTGCATGCTTTACCTTGTGGAATGCAAATAAATGAATATGAATATGAACTTCTGTGTTTGTTTATAGGATTTGTCACTTTGAATTTCTTTTAAACATATAAGTGTCATATATTTTTGTAATCTCCTTTTAAAACCCTTTATTTTGATACCCTACTCGATGGTACTGAGAAAAAAAAATTTTTGATCTCCGCAATTTGGCCCCCAAAATCCGCAATTTATAGTTATTTTTTAATTTTAGTGTAGCCAGTGACACTCGCGCCTGATATCTAACGACGTATATTTTATTCAAATCCCTTCATCCGTTTAGGAGTTATGAGGGAACAAAGACATAACCCTCCTTTTGGGTTTCGTCGCAGTCAGGTAAAAACCAATTATTTAATACAAATAGTTTTTCCAGTATTTACCTACTAAGATAAGAACAGCACACACACCTTTATCTACAAAATTTAGGTCTGATGACAAATCATATTATACTAACATGAAAGGTTGAACAGAACATGTTAATTGAAAAAACAAAGTCTAAGTCAGAATTGTTTCTGGCAGCAAACCGCCTTTGGTAAAAGCGGTCATGGAGCTGGCTGTTACATTGACCGTGAAAACATACTGTTCATGTTCTGATAAGAGTTTAACTTGTATGTAGTTTTCTGAGCAACATTTAATTAGGTACTATTCTTCGAGTTTCTTTGAAAACAATGTAGTTATTACTTTCATCGAAAATAGGACAGGGATTAATTGTTTCACGCCATCATTAGAGTGAAACAATTAATCCCTGTCATCTTTAATCCAAAATTATTCTGAGGACTCTTATTGGTGTTGAAAAATGGCTATGGAAAAGATTGAAAAAATAATCATGAAAATCCTTTAAATAATTATTTATTCAAATATAATAAATTAATACATTAATATCTTTACTTAGATACCTGACACCCATTAAGGATTTGGACTAGTATATTTAAGGGGGGATATTTTTGTGCGCCATTCATGAGTGTCACTCTTAATACTGTTAGTACATTGGAAAGCAAGAATCCTCCAACTGCACCAAGGTAGCATGGTATCGGCCACTTCTGCCAGGGTGTGTTCCAGTCTAGAGGGATGACGACAGCCCCCACCCATGCCCCATAAATTGCCATCATGGCATTGCTGACTAGCATCTCAGTGATGGTGTCTTTATCATATAATTTCAATCCAAACAACAACTGTAGAGATGTTTCCATATTAGTATGAAGTAAAAGAGGAAATACTGTGAGTAAAGTAAGTAGCGATGACAGCATCAAAGTCTCTTCGTGACATTCAAGTACGGGCGCGCCAAACAATACGATCCCGACGAAAAACGAGAATTTAACACACAATAGAAACACGAATGCTTTCAACAAATCTCCAGCAGTATTCTTATTCGCTTTCTTCTTCCCTTGGAATTCATTACTAAGGCCCAAGTAAGATGATTTCAAAAACTCCGCGACGAAAATGAGAACCAGAATAAAACACGATGAGCCACTGCCGACGGAGTAAAGAATCCCTTTATACGATATAAATGTGATGATGCTCGGTAAATAAATGCATGTTATCAAACTAGATATTGTTATTTTTCGCAGTTCCAATTGATCGTTTAAAGGAAACATGTCTTTTTTCTTATTTAATCTAAACTAAGTTTCCACAGCTGTGACAGAATTTAGTTAATTAATATGACACTGACGTGACTGACGTTTTAAAGCGGCCAGACAGAACAGCTGAAATTTGACATTTCAACAACTGAGTTAGATTATGGCAAAAAAAAAGATCCGAGCTTAAAACATGAACTTTTATTTAATATTTATTGTATGCCTCTATTACACGTATTTGCACTGTACTTTAACAAGAACTTTTAATATTCCTTCAAATTAATACTTTCAACAGTAAATATTTTTTACATCATAATGATGCGTTCCAGGTAGCGTGCTGCATACATACACTTTTTTTGCAATATAGAACAGCATTTGAGTCACTAACAGAAAGCTGCAGTAAGCTGCTCGCTACGAAAGTAAGAAATAAGTAATTAGTAGTGTTGTACGTGATAAACACATATTATTCAAGGGTTTAATAATTATTAGTGGCAACGAAGTTTTTCAGTATTTTCATACAATATTTTTCGTAAATGGCAACTAAACAGAAAACGTCAAACCATATATTACGTGGCAACATTTTTCTTACAAAATCATAATAACTAAATTCTCAGTGAAGTGAATGAAGTATAGAAACGTGATCGATATGACGACACCAACTTTATAAATGAAAGGTGCTGTTGGCCGTGCCACCAGTTGACTGAAGACAGTGAGACGTTCGGCTACAGTGCGAGCCAACGTTCATACACAAATCTCGTATAATAAATAACATATTACAAAACTGTACTTTGTTTCGCAAGTGTTTGGTGTGTCATTGATTACATAAAAAGTAAAAATGCGCTGCCCATTCATAGGATCGTTGAACCAGGCCTTCGTAAAGAATTACGGGGCCACTCTTATGAAACAATACGGAAACTACTGCCCAATCGTTACTCGCGGGTTCCGTTCTCTCGGCGTTGATGAGACCAAGTGCCCCTTCATTCAGCAGAACGTCGGCATCTCTGAGGCGCCCAAGGAGATGACTGAAGACATCACGGAGCCCGCGCAGGCGTACCACTACGAGAAGTTCTTCCACGAGCAGATCAGCGCGAAGAAGAGGGACTACTCGTACCGCATCTTCAGGAAGGTGTCGCGGTTAGCTGCGGACGGCGTGTACCCGCAGGCGCTGGAGGGTCCCGACAACCACCGCGTCACCGTCTGGTGCGCCAACGACTACCTCGGCGCGTCCCGCCATCCTGTCGTGCAAGACGCAGCTGTCAACGCCATCAAGTCTTATGGTACTGGAGCAGGAGGAACCAGAAACATAGCTGGAAACTCTCAGATGACTGAGAAACTTGAAGCTGAGATAGCCAACCTGCACAAAAAGCCAGCAGCTTTAATATTTAGTTCATGCTTTGTTGCAAATGATGCAACATTGTCTACATTAGCAAAAATTTTACCGGGCTGTTTAATCTTTTCTGATGCTGGAAACCATGCATCTATGATACAGGGAATTCGAAACAGTCGAGCACCAAAGCAGATATTCAGGCACAATGACCCGAATCACCTGAGAGAGTTGTTATCTCAATCGCCCGAAGGCGTCCCCAAACTAGTCGTATTTGAGACTGTGCACTCAATGAGTGGAGCGATCTGTCCTCTAGATGAAATGTGTAACATAGCCCACGAGTATGGTGCTCTAACATTTGTTGATGAAGTCCATGCTGTAGGGCTGTACGGGAAGCACGGTGCTGGTATTGGAGAGGAGAGAGGGCTCCAGCACAAGATAGATATAGTATCTGGAACATTAGGAAAAGCATTTGGTAATGTTGGGGGCTACATAGCTGGGTCTTCTCTATTGGTGGACACAGTGAGATCTCTGGCTCCCGGCTTTATCTTCACGACGGCGCTGCCGCCACCAGTGCTGGCAGGGTCGTTGGCCGCTATTAGACTCCTCGCGAGTGAGGAGGGCAGGAGCTTGCGAGGGAGGCACCAAGCTATCGTGCGATACTTGAAGCTGTCGCTCCTGGTTGCCGGTCTGCCGCAGATGCCTTCAGTCAGTCACATCGTACCTGTACCGATCACGGGCGCCGACAAGGTGGCAGCCGTGGCGGAGTCCCTGATGAAGCGAGGCCACTACGTGCAAGCCATCAACTACCCAACGGTGGCACGTGGTGAGGAGCGACTGCGGTTCGCGCCCGGCCCCTACCACACTCCTGAGATGATCGACAGCCTCATCACAGCCCTAACCGAAGCATTCCATGAGAACAATATAAGTTTCAATGAGTTCATGAAGAACGGGACGTGCCGCGAGTGCAGCATGGAGTACAAGGTCGACATCGCTTACGAAGAGCCCTTCAAGTACTCGTATACGCAAGTTGCGTAGTTTGACCTTGGCACGACCATGTATCGACCATGACATTGGGCGCTTGTTATGTATAATTTAAAAATTAATAAAGCTAAGCTAAAAAATGTATGTTTATATTTTGTTGTGGTTCATGTTAGGTTGAAAATTAAACGTGGTATCATGGAGCTCAGTCATTTTATTTAATCCCAGTACTTGATGACGCCGTCCCAGCCTGCTGTGAGCAGTTTGCTGGGTTCGTGAGGGTGCCAGAGAGAGGTGATGCAGACGCCGTCGTGCGCCTTCCATTTCTTGTACAGTTTCGTGGTCTTCCAGTCCCAAATGTAACACTTTCCGTCCGCGTCGCCGGACACGAGGTAGCTGTAACAAACAAACGTTATGTAATTACAGTTGGCATTAGACTTGTTTTTTCCTATTCTTATGATATGTCCGCCCAAATGACAACAAACATTGAAGACTGTGATACTGTTGATAAGTAACCGCAAAATAATGGAATACCAATTCTACTTTAAAAGTTAGTAATAAATTATTCATTAGAATTGGGCTACCCAAATTAAAGGAAATCCCCATCAACAATTTATTTTCGTAATAGGTAACTGTTATGTTATGACAACTGCGTGACTCAGCACTTAAAATAAAATCCAGAGCGGTAGTAAAATTACCCTTGGGTAATTAGTTCATTGTTGCATTTCCTCATAGGTAATCGAATGTTAGCTTGTCAACAAAAAATATACCGTTACACGTGGTTATTAGAATTTATTCTTACTTGCATACAATTTCTACGAAGCTGTTGCTAACTAGAAAAATTATAACAACAAGTAAATATAAATCATGACTCTTAAATATCATGTTTGTCCTACACATTAGGAATAGAAATCAAAGTCGAATATTGTAAAAAAAAAGTAGTAAAACGACTTTATTACAATGAAGTTATGCTTGAGTTTGTATTACTTATCTCATCATAATCTTCCTGCCCTTATCCCATTCTATTTGGGGTTAGCGCAACACGTTTTCTTCTTCCATTCTTCCCTGTTACACGTCAAGGTGGCATTTATTCCTTTCTCATTCATATCATTCCTCACACAATCCATCCATCTTTTCTTTGGCCTTCCTCTCTCTCTCCATCCATCAATATTTATATCCATCACTTTTTTAGTCACATGCTTTATTACTTATCTAGCTATGTAATATTCTGGATAACAACAATAATATCGATATGGAGTGGGACTTATCATGATTATGCATTAGGTACCTACACTTAACAAGGTATGATAAATATCAAGGTAATTGCAAGCCCATAATAACATTAGATAATAAACCAACTTATCAACTTAATTATCACGCTCTCATTGGAATTCGCCGGAGCCCGGAGTCGAAACAAATTCATTCATCGTTTTCAGACATGCGCAACGACTGCATATTTCAGATTATCTCCACGCATTTGACCTTCGTAAAGGACATAACCGGTCAATGTTTCAGACGTCTAGTCTAGGTAACCAAACCAAATTATAAAGCAGTTGAGTCTACAGTAATACTTCCGGTATAATCATTCAATAAGGCCGAGGTAAATGAGAGTTGACTTGAACGAGTCCCTAGAGTAGAGACCACGAATCGTCGATGAAAACACCATAGTAGCCCGCGAAATTCAATTGCTGGTTAGTGTCAACATACAGTCATGTTGAACTTTGATTTGCAAATGAAATTCGCAGGCCTTAAGCGCAGGGTGGGTCGCCACCCAGTACCGGCGTCGTTAAAGAGGAGGCTGGGACAAAATGTACCTATGCGAAAGGTCTTCTATCTAGCAGTGGAATGCGGCAGGCTGCGTTGACTATTGAATAGTTGTACAAATTAAGATCAACAGCCGTAGCCGCAGCTGAATAACAGTCGTTCGGATCAATCTTCAGGTTAAGCAGGGCCTGCCTGGGTTGGTCTGTAAATGGGTGACCACATTGACCACCCATTACGTACAGAGCTTCCTCCGTGTCTCAGAAAGCACGTAAGACTTGGTTCCTGCTGTCAATTGTAGATCTTTGTGGCTCGAAAGTCTGACAACCAGTCTTACCGAGGCATATCGTATTACACGGTACTAACGGGGATGTGGAGGTCAGATAGGCAGTCGCCCCATGTAAAATACTAGTTTTCACCTACATCCAAATAGACTGGAAGTCGACCCCAACATACAGTTGGGACAAGTCTATGAAGATGATGACTTGTACAGTCAGCATCAGAAGTAGATTAACACTACTCAAAGATTTAAAGCAGGTTTTCTTATAAAAACTTGTTAGATATTACTCGTTAGTAACAAGTTATTGAGGAGTAAAGAATATTAAAAAATAATCGTCTGGAACATTAAAAATAATAGCTGAAGTCCTGTACATCAAATAATTAAAATTCCGAAATGTTAAGCTACTTCTGATGCTGACCGTACAACTAGACAGTGAACAAAATATTTTTGTATCTAATAAACTAGCTTAAAACTATACAAAATAGAGGCGACGGAATCGTCGGCGTCGTTTCGACCTCGGGGCCAAGGTTCCGCCCATTTGTTTGCATACTTTCAGCGTAATGTTATGACGCGTTTCGTATATGGTAATCATTAGCATTTCATCAATGTAAGCAGCTATTATTTGTTAGGGTTCGGTTAGGTTAAAGTCACTTATAATTTGCATAGAAACTCCCAGAAGGTCCTTAGGGGCTGTCCATTAATCACGTGATGTTTTTTTAACAATTTTTAACGTATCACGGTGATACGTTAAAAATTGTGATACTATCACCAAGGGGGAGGGGCCCCCCTTGGTGATACGTGGTGAGGTTAAAGACTACCCCCCCCCCACATCAAAAATCACGTGTATTATTTCTTAATTTATTTTTTAATTTATTATTTTTTAATCTTAATTTTTTATAATATTATTTTAAATACCGGTATAAAGTGTAATCTAATCCTATTCTAGAAAATTTAGGACCATTTACACGCCGCTTTTTGGTTTAGAAATTACGCGTTTGACGAAAAAATAAATACACGTGATATCTTACTATACCCCCCTCCCCCTTGTGATATTTCGTGATTATTGCCGAACCCCTCCCCCCCCCCCTTTTTAACCTCACGTGATTAATGGACAGCCCCTTATGTATAAGAAAAGCAACGAGACAATAAAGCGGATCCAAGTCAGTTGTTTCTCTGGGTCTTCATCAAGACCCAGAGAAACAACTGACTTGGATCCTACAACGAAATAAATCAGAAAATAATAATAGTGGAGGAACAATTAGGACTTTTCGATACAGATAGGTAGTATCAAATTTTTAAACTTGTTTATATTTCATAATAACTGTTGCCCACCCACGGCTTAGCCCGCATAGAAATTATATTCTAAAGCCTTCCTCGAGATCCACTCTATCGATTGATGAAAACAGCATGAAAACCAGTGCAGTAGTTTTTTGAGTTAATCGCGAACAGACAGAAAGACGCGGCACAGTACTTTTTTTTATAATAAAGGGTGTAAAAGTACCCTTAACGCAAACGAAAACCTCATATTCTGCCCATCATTAGGATACTTTTTCGCTTCTAGACTATACCTGGGAAACCACAGATTCTGGAGATATTGAAGGTCAAAGTGTCAACATTTTTTTCTACTTTTTTTACACTATCGAATACCAAGCAATATTACAAATTTTTCATCCAAACAAACATTATCATTTTTTTTTAATTTTCTTAACAAATTACGAGTTTGAAGTTACAAAATAGTCTTGGATATTAAACGCGCGCACACACGCAGCGAAGTCGTACACGCACACAAGCGCGCCGTATCAGCTGAGCCCGCTGTGCGCGTAACCTCGGGTCATTCGAGTTCAACGTATGAACACAGTACGAATGCGAGCAGCCTTGTAGGAGCAGTGGGACTCAGCTGATCGGTTGAAGGACATTTATTTATTTGCAACAATGAAAAAAAAAAAGGTTTATTTGCTCTGCGATATTACACACATGAGATTGGTCTGCTGATTTTTGTGATACCTACTGCAAGTTGGTTTGTGTATTAACGAAGAACACACAACAAACCGTTTAAAAAATTAATAAGTAGCTTCTTGCAGATTCAATTTAAAATGTTTCTTTTAATGACTGGATTAGCAAACGGAGTTCGCATAACTGAATTGTGGGCCAAATTTATGTAATGAAAATTTCCCATTGACACGCTAAGAAGAAGTTAAAGTTAAAATGTTTGACAAATTATTTTTGTAATTATTTGGGACTTCACATTGACACTATTACTTGCGAAAGGTGGGTGTACCATTCAGTACACCCCTGCCTAACGCTTCGGGGATTACAGGGGTGATGTTATGTTATCATTGAATTCTGCCAAAAGATTAATAATTGTAATTAAAAGTCATCTTAACCCATCCCAAGATGAAGTCTTGAAATTAATTTTTGAAGCAGGTATTTAAATGAAATAAACTAAACTTTATTAATTCAATCAAACAGTTAACGCCTTAGTGAAAATCTTTAGCAATTTAGTCATCTCAAAGCAAGGGATATGTACATGTACTGCAATATCTACTTACCTTCTCCCGCTTACGCGCTTCTACCGCGCGCTACGCGCCATAGCGATAACAAAATTTTATTCACAAAATTGTAATGATAAATCGAACTCTAAAGACATCTACATCCCATTCCACTTTTAACCCTTATAACTTTTGCAATAAAGTTGAAAATTGGTCATCAGGCATGTTTGTGAATTGGTAAAAAATAGCAGGCGTTTATCGTTAGATGTGAGGACTTCAAAGCGGCCGTCGCATACCGACTCGGCGCGTGCGGCTAGGGATGCCATCCGTCCGGGTTTCCCCGGATTTGTCCTAGCTTAGAGGACATCCGGGGAGTGTCCGGGCGGGGTTTCATTTGTAGTCCAGGTTTAAAAATTTAACAATTACAATTGAAAAATAAAACAATTTGTAACAAACTGTTAAGATAAGACTTGTTTTGTTAGGTACCTACATTCAAAATTAAATAAGATAACTAAATTAAATTTTAATATCTGAAAATAAATAAAAAGGTTTTCCATAACATCTTCAGCAGTTTTTTTACTCTGACTAAGTTTTAAAAAATCTGTTGACATGTCCGGGTTCTGGGCCGGGGTCTTGTCCTGGTTGCCAAACTTTTGAGATGGCCACCCTACGTGCGGCGGCGTGTCTTCAAAGAAAATTGTAACTAAATAAATTTTAAGAATTTAGTTCGGTTTCATGCGTCATCGAGTTTGCATGTGCATTTTTATTACGCACTTTTTTTATTTACCTTCCTGTTTCTTTTTATTTTTGCTTTAGTTTAGGGACATTTGTGATCGCAATACGCATTGCATTGTTAGACATTGTTACGCGTTGTTAGACTAATGAATAATTATCGCGGTTGTGTTGTGTTGAGTGATAGTGATAATGTGAGAGAATTGGTAGGTAGACCAATGTTGCTACTGACAATCCATGGTGTTTGTGTTGTGAGCGAGTGTGTTTTGGCTGGCCTGGTTGGTGTCGTTCTTGAACGATGCCAGCTGTTATCAGTACTCATCGCAGAAATACGTAAGTACCTACATGTTTAACTGTAGGTAGCGGTATGGCCTCTGGAAATACCATCGCGTTATTTACCTTCGTGTTTCTTTTTTTGCTTTATTTATTTAGGGGTATTTATGATCCCAATGCGTATGATCAGACTCAGTCGTGTTATGTTAGCGAAATGGTAGGTAGATCAGTGATGCTCCGATAGTACATTGTGTTTGTGATCGAGTGTGTTTTAGCTGGTTGGTCTCATTCTTGAACAATGCCGGTTATTAGAAGTCATCGTGGAAATACTAGTTCATGTTTTACTGTTGCGGTATGGGCTATGGAAATACCATTCGAGGCCTATGCTGACAAGAGAAATTTTAAGTCTGTTTTCACGTGCAGTGGCCATCGATGCTAGATCAGCTAGATGACAGCAAAGCGATAGACAGTAGGTAGGTACATAACTAGTTTTAAACAAGTATCTTTTCTTGCAAGTAGATGAATCAAATTTAATTTACCTAATAATTTTAGCTAGGTAAGTACTCTGAGTAGCGTACCTACACCGCTACACGCTTGACCGAGGGGCGTGGCGTCGCGCCTCCAGCTGTGTGCCATGGCCGTGTAGCGTGTCCGTGAAGACGCACGCACACATGAATAGCCGATTGCGGCCGACACTATTGCGCGCGACAAAAATCAGAATATTTTTGAAGTCAAAAAAAAAATTTCGTTTCCCAGCAATTATTTTTGCGCAGTGCTACTTAGTGGGATGTACAGAATGCCTGGTTGGCGTATGCGTGAAGGGTTCGTTTACACCCTGTATGAAGTGATGACATTTATTACATTCGTGGTCTCTGGCCCCCTCTTCGTGACCTGTAACAAGGAATATCCTACTCTAGTTACCTATGGGGACCCCAGCCGTATTAGTGCAGGTGTCCCGAACGACGCGGGAATACAAATGCACGATTTTTTGCTACAGGCGAACTAATGGATGGCTCTTTATGGTAGTCAATCATTCGTGGGACAAAAGGACGTATAGAACACTAGCTTTTGCCCGCGGCTTCCCCCGCGTAGATGTCGGAAATATCAAAAATATATACAAGGTGTAAATCAACCCATCACACAACCGTCAACCAAGCATTCTGTACATCAAACTAAATACTCCTACGCAAAAATAATTGCCAATTGTAATAATAAAAAAGAGGGAGAGAGATGAAGATGTATGATATTAAAAATGTGTGGTGTGCTCCAAATAAAAATAAGTAGAAGTGAAAATTCGGGCGCCTGGAGTACACACAAAACTATGCCAAGGATAGACTTACCTGCGGGAGCTTGAGACTTTTAATCTTCAAGCGATATAATAAAAATCGATCATGAAAGTTATAGAACGATTTTATTACCCGAAGGCTGCTGGTTTGAAGAAATACACAAGAAAATTCCTTTCCAAAATAAACAGCTATAGTTCTAAATAAAGGTGTAAAATTTAAGATGAAATAGTTGTTATTGTATGACCTGTCATTTTTGCACTTTTGTAAATCTAAGTTATGTATCACAAACCATACCAAATTCCGTCGAATAAATTAACAACCAGAGGGGTTATCCAAGCGCATCTTGGTGATATTCGCTGAGAGGTATGTTTTGGTAGGTGACATTTTGTTTGTTTGATTTCGTATTTTTGCCACCGACTTCAGAAGCTGCTTTTTCTTGTGAAGTTTATTTTTCACTTTTTTGTGTTTTTGAAGCCGGTTTTTTTTTGCAAAAAAGTTTTTTTCAATCAAATCAAATCAATCAAATAATTTATGTTATCCAAGCGCATCTTGGTGATATTCGCTGAGAGGTATGTTTTGGTAGGTGACATTTTGTTTGTTTGATTTCGTATTTTTGCCACCGACTTCAGAAGCTGCTTTTTCTTGTGAAGTTTATTTTTCACTTTTTTGTGTTTTTGAAGCCGGTTTTTTTTTGCAAAAAAGTTTTTTTCAATCAAATCAAATCAATCAAATAATTTATGTTATCCAAGCGCATCTTGGTGATATTCGCTGAGAGGTATGTTTTGGTAGGTGACATTTTGTTTGTTTGATTTCGTATTTTTGCCACCGACTTCAGAAGCTGCTTTTTCTTGTGAAGTTTATTTTTCACTTTTTTGTGTTTTTGAAGCCGGTTTTTTTTTGCAAAAAAGTTTTTTTCAATCAAATCAAATCAATCAAATAATTTATTCGCATAATATGGGTAAATAGATGATACATAATGCATTACATAATACAACAAAAAAGATCCTCATATTAACCATTTCTGGTATGCAAAATTTAAAACTTAAAATAAAAGTTTAAAAAATAATGAATTGGGTACCTATCAAATACATAGGTACACATTTACATTTTGAACTACATACTAAATTAACTAGTTATTATTGCACTGATAGGAACATTGTAAGGCGCTACACTAATTTTCTATTCTTATAACTAAGGTATTCCTGGGTCGTGTAGAAACATTTATTGACTAACCAGGCGTACAGTTTTTTCCGGAATAAAGGTATAGATCTAAGGTCTTTTAGTTCACTAGGTAATTTGTTAAATAATTTAATTGACATAGGGTAACAATTTCTTCTAAACAGATCAGTTTTTATGTTCGGCAAGGGAAAACTATTAGGATATCGGGTATTAAAATTACAATAATCACCAAAGGATTTGTATAGATACTGGTGTGTTTTGACGAAATTACAAGATTCAAATATATACATGGACGGTGCTGTTAGTAAATTTAGCTTTTGGAACAATGGTTTGCATGAAGTTAAAGAATCAACATTACAAAGTGCGCGAATGCACTGTTTTTGAGCCAAGAATACTCTATTAAATTCCACGGAGCCACCCCATAATAGAATACCATATCGTAGGTTGGAGGCTACATATCCGTGATAAGCTTGTAAAGCTGTTTTTTGGCTGGATATACGTGTGAGACGCCAAAGAGCGTAAACATACTTGTTTATTTTGTTGCAGATTTTATTTATGTGTAATTTCCATGAAATCTGACTATCTAATGACATTCCAAGGAAAACTATGCTATCAGATTTCCCTGGGGTTGAGGGTTGCTTTCGATTTCCCTGGGATCCCATCATCAGATCTTAATTTGGTGACAATGGGACCACCTCGGGAGTATACCTTTTCGAACACAAAAATAATTTTGAAAATCGGATCATTAATGACGGAGATATGCGATAACAATCATACAAAAAAAAAACATACAGACGAATTGAGAACCTCCTCCTTTTTGGAAGTCGGTTAAAAAACCGTTTTGTACCAAACCAAAGTACAAGGTCAGAAAAATACAATCCTTTCAAGTTTTCACATTCGTCAGGTCATTTCCCTACAAAAAAACAAATAAAGCCAGGAAGTTTGATACGGGAAGACCAAATTAATTTTAGTACATACATACTTATCCTTCATCAACTACGGATATGTTACCAATTTGATATGAGATAACGACCTTTAATGAACTTGTGAACAGACCAGCATTATTTACAACTTCTTGTTCTGAGATCTTTAAGGTCAATGACCCTTCAGAGTTAAAAAATGTTCTACAATAACATAATATGAAACGAAGTCCTACGTCGCGTCTGTATGTCTGCCTGTTCGCGGTAGACTCAAAAACTACAGCACAGATTTTCATGTTGTTTTCACCAATGGATAAAGTGGTTCTCGAAGTCCAAAATTCAACCCCTAAGTGAGTTAAATTGGGGGTGAAAGTTAGTTAGGATATTTTTAGACATCCACGCGGGCAAAGCCGCGGGCAATAGCTAGTAATCAATAAACTAAACGGTATTTTTTTAAATATTCACAACACTCGGCAAGTGATAATAATTGTTATTAGCAATTAAATAAAAAACAATAAGCATTGGAAGCCAAACTAGAGATAAACTTGAAAAGAAAATTATCTAAGTTCCAAAAATATTTTTGTTTTGGTAATAAATTGCTAGGTACGTACGGAACCTATGTTTTGGAATACCTAAGTGATAGGGTGATCAGATTTTGAAAAATACTTTTTTCTTATATTTTAGTTATTGACTGCGCCATTCTTTCGGGCACATTACCAGCCTGCAGCATTGAGGAGTATCGTGATACCCTTTTATAAAAAAAAACTCAACGCTAAAAAAAATGTTTACGGACTCTATAATATTAGAATTGAAGTGGATTTATGATAAAGTTTTAAAATTGAATTGACTTCACCCTCGAAAAACAATGATAAACGATTCAAGAATTTACGTCTTAACTTTTATTATCTTCATACATTTAGCCAGTTACTTTAATCATACGGGATGTTTTTCATATTTGAAATATCATAGTTGAAATGTGTTATGTTATGTATGATAAACATTACATGATAAAAAGTGTGTTAAAAATGACGCTATCAACCACTCATCAATGGACAATCTACGAGTGGATATGCCTAAAAATAAAGTGAATGCAGCCAGGTGACACTTGGCTATTATTTTGATACAAGACTTATCTGTCTCACAGATAGAGAGGTAGACAGGCAACATGGATTTACCAACCGCCTCAATAACTCCACATTTTAGTAATTCGATACCAACCAACCAACCAGCCAACAACCAACTAACCAACCAACCAACCAACTAACCAACGAAACCAACCAACCACCTACTTGTCGCAGTCACGCCGTGTACTTTTTTATAACTATCTTTATATTATCCCTGCTTGTTGTATTTTTTTAATATTTGTTGTGCGTTGTATGTGTATTTTTTTTTCTGTGTGTCTCTTTGTATGCTCGTTATGTTTCTGCGACAAATATTTTTTTTCTTTCTTTTCTTTTCTTCACTACATAGTATAAAACAAAGTCGCTGTCGCTGTCTGTCCGTCCCTATGTATGCTTAAATCTTTAAAACTACGCAACGCATTTTGAAGCGGTTTTTTTTAATAGATAGAGTGATTCAAGAGGAAGGTTCTAATATTCTGTTCTTATATCTTGACGACACGGTTGGCGCAGTGGCTGAGCGATTGGACTGCTGCGCTGCGTGTCGCGGGTTCGATTGCCGCACGGAACAAATATTTGTATGACCTACAGATAGTTGTTTCGGGTCTGGGTATTTGTGTATGTGAGTTTAAATGTTTGTAAACGCACCCACGATACAGGAGAAATTCCTAGTGTGGGGCAACGTTTTAAAAAAAAATATATATATATAATTTGACCGACATCCACGCGGGTGAAGCCGCGGGCATCAGCTAGTTCTATATAATTTGTATAATGGATCTGAGTGAAAAGGCCACTAACCGTTTAGTGGAAATACTTAGTGGAAATGGAGCTACCCTCGTCGAAAAATAACAGAAAGAGATAGCATACACAATCGCTCGAAAATAGAGAATGAGATTGCCTCAAGATTATTACCTAGTAATAGATCCGAACTAGAGGCAGTACTTTCATACAAGTCCAAAATCTTGGCCTACGTTTTTGAACAGTCTGGTCGCCATTGGCCTTTAGGCCTGTTACTTAATAGAATAATCTAGCCTAGAAACATGAAGTAGATATAAAGTATGTTATCAGTGTCACACGTTATCTTTACAAACATGCGGTAATCCGTCAACAATTGTCGCTACTCCGCTAGCCAAGAATCGATCACTATTTTTACAATAGTACTTCTACTATTTATTGAAGATTATAATAAATTGAAGATTACGTCTTCACTTAATCTGATACCCTAGTCCCTAGCCGATATTATCTGAATAACTGACTAAAAGGGCTCTGTTGGATTTTGAACTCTCGGCTCTGAAGTTAAAGTAGAATTATAAAACTGGGGATAAACCGACAATATGTGTCATGCTTAAGATTACTGATTGTGTTACCTAAAGAATACCTAACGGTTCCAAATCCATTGATAAAATTCACTATCAAAGAATAATATAAATCTGATATCACGAGGATGCTTCGATTCTAATAAAATTTTCGAGGTATCTTATTTATTTATTTATTCCCAACTTACTTAGAATTACAGGGTAACAAAAAAAAAGGAAAATAATTTAAATACAAAAATTGCTAAGTTGAACGACCAATAAAACTACTAAGAACCTTGCGTCAGTACTCAAACCAGTTATTTTCAGGAAAAGGAAACAATTTTTTAAGAACGTTCACAACCTGTGTAACTCAAAAAACAATAAGTGCAAAAAATATATTAGCTTGGCTTGCTAAATATCTGTCCTGTTGTATGTACGTTACAGGAACTGATGAGGATATTGAAGAAGCGAAGACGGTAAAATGGAAAGCGACCCCAACATGGTTCCGCAGATGATGATGAAGTCGGTAAACTCGCAGCCAATTTCTGGGCCAACTCAATTAGAATTTACGTTAAGGACTAAATGACTAAAATTAAGGTGTAAATAAATACATCCTAATCAATACTATATTACTATTAAACACACACACACGCAACACACACTACACACACACAACATACACTACACACACAACACACACACAACATAGACTACACACACACAACACACACACAACACACAAACTACACTACACTAGCTACACTTCAAGCTGGAATAGGATTGTTAAGTAGGTCTTAATTCTTAACTGTTACATTCTAGCTACTACAGCAACTTATAGTTTTATTTGTAGTTGTTTGTGTCCTCAAACTTCTTGAAAAATAACCTGATAACTTTTTAGATACAAAACACGTGACGAACTAAATAGATATTGGCCGTTTTTTTAAACTTTTCGATTAGAAATCAAGACTTTAGATTAGGCATTATACAGGTTGGTGCCGCAATACGACAATAAATGAAACCAGCGGTAGCTCTAGCTCATAGGAACATTTTTAAACTATCAAATAAAAAAAAAATAAGTATCATAAAACTGTAAACGAAATACAATACAATTTACAAACAAATATTGGTTTACTAACCTTCCTTAGGAATACTTTGCACCGATTAACGTGTGGAAATAAATTGTAACAAACGAATTTGGCAAAGACATTTAGGTAGGTTATTGTCGTGTCGGCACCACCCTGTTTACACATGGTAACATCCAAGTTAGATATCGAGGAATGTATTTTTCTACTGCTGAGCTAGCAACAACAAGTACCATTCTAAGAAAGGTATATTAACAAGAGCAATGACATAATCAATATTCTAGCCAAGACCTTTAATGGTTTCAGGAAGACGATATCTGCATACAAATGGATTTCCTTAACGTTTGGATCATCTGTTGGACTTAGTTCTTACAAAACGATTAAATATTTATTTATTATCATTTATATATCAGATTTATAGCATCCATAGATTGTTAGTAAACTTAAAAAATATGGACACAATAAAAAAAACTGTTACACGCGCTCCTACGAAAGTAACTACTTGAAAATAACTGCAGTAATAAAGTCATTAACTTTAGAGATATTACTACAATTAATCGCTGTAATTATTTTACATAATTACACAATCACGTTCCTCGCGGTAAACTGTTAGGTTGGAGATATGGAATAGTTTTGTAAATAAAACGTTATAAAATAAATAACATCACGCCTGAAATCCCCGAAGTGTTTGGCAGCGCTACACCCTTTACAACACCCCCATTTCACCAGTTATGTTCCCATGTAATAGGGGGCGAGCCTAAATCCTGACTCCGTGGCGACTCCCTAATCATTTAAATTGACCAGTAATCACCTGTTTACTAATGTATTAGTAAACAGGTGTACTTATCCTGTTTCATTGGTTAATTCTAATCTTTATCACTTTACATAGCAGTATCATTGAAGGCTCGTGAATACCTTTTATTATAATTTTTGTAAACATGCCATTGGTGTGATTCACTTAGTAAATAAATATAGTCGTCCTAACAACAATACTTAATCTTTTTTTTCCTCCTACACCCTGTATGTCAGATTGGCAGGTACCTTCTCGGTGTCGACCTATTGTGAATAGCTGACATCGTTTTCCTTGTTCTCCATCCCACTTCTGATGACATACAGAATGAAAGCAAGCAAACCACCATGTTTACCCGCTTTGCTTGCAGAAGCAGGAAATATGTTTGAATTAGACACAACACAAGTAAGTTAGCTATATTCAACAAGACAGTGTTAGAATAACATCCTGGACACTTCAGTGAAGAGCCACTACTGCTGAATAAGATCATATTTCCGTGAAACGTTCAAATATGCATTTACGGCTATGTGCGGTCAAATAATGTATTTGCATTTGATTAGCGGAGTTGAGTTTTAGCAAAATGTACGATTTGCGACTATGTGCGGTCTAAACCTCAGACCTCATCTTAGATTTGAACAAATGATTTTAAAACTAGATAAAAATTTCAACATGGTAAAAACTAAAATTTGTTAATTAAACAACACAGTTAAGTTATTTTTGCCTTACACTAAAAATATATGTTTTGTCTAGAGAGGCAAAAATATCTCAGAGTTTTAAAATAATTGAAAAACAAACTAAATTAGTATTATAACCAGAACAAAAAATACTTCCTAAAATGATACGAAGCGTTCTCATTTAGAATGACCCTTTATAATCAAATACAACTACATACAACATTGGAAGTTAAGCAGATATATGTATATTTTCATTTAGCTAGCAAACCTAACATTGCATTAAATGTTTGAATAGAACTGACAAACAGTTGTATGCGTCACTATTCTAGGCTCTTAGCAACAAAATACCTAAGAAACAAGACTGTTTCAACCAGTATATTATTTTGGCTACAAATACGAAAAGCAATGCCAAAAAGAAATGTGCTGGTACACCCAAAAATGCTCAGCAAGGGCTTATTTTAACGCCACCGTTGCCGGAAAAGACTTGAGACTTTATTACTTCCGTTGCTAAACCAATAATCCAATTCTCGTATTATGTTGGTCACTCGGTCATTGCCCTAGAGAACTCGGTTTCATTTTAAGTCATAAATAAGCCGTACAAGAAGTATATGACATGTCACCATAAGATTGTTCGTGCATCATCAGCTTTCTCTTGCCCTTATCCCAATTTTTTTTAAAACGTTGCCCCACACTAGGATTTTTTCCTGTATCGTGGGTGCGTTCACGAACATTTAAACTCACATACACAAATACCCAGACCCGGAACAACTATCTGTAGGTCATACAAATATTTATATGGGGTCGACGCAGCATGTCTTCTTCCATACTTCTCCATTACACGTCATCTCATCAGACACCTCCTCTCTTGCCATATTATCCTTTATATAGTACATTCATCGTTTCTTTGGTCCCTTATACCCTTCCAAACTCATAGTCAAAACTTTCCTCACGACATTTTCTTCATTCCTCCGCATCACATGTCCATACCACGACAACCGCTTATTACCACACAACTTTTCAGTTACTATGGCGTCACTTTCAGACTTCCTCTTACGTACTCATTTCTTATTTTATCCATTCGCGTAACACCACACATCTCCCTTAACATTCGCATCTTACTGCCGCACTCAGAGAGCTTTAATGATTACTTAGGCCATCACTTAGTAAAGGTTTTGACAGTTTTGTCATACAAAAGTATGTCAAATCTTTACTAAGTGGCGGCTTAAGTAATCATTAAATATCTCTGAGTACCGCAGTTAGCCACATGCAAATGCTTTTCATTAATCCCTTTGTTTTCCATTAAATTTTGACATAGATTTAAATCTGATTAGCATTTTAATTTTTTTTTAATGTCTTGTTTCAGCGCGAAATTGTTCAGCATCTATTTAAAGATACTGGCCCAGTGAGATGTTTACAAACGTAGTAATTGTATCCTTGAACCCAGAACTAGTTTATACTGCGTTACAAATAGATAGAACTATCGGACTGCTTTGAAGCTACGCCTCTGCTGATACCGTAGTGGAAAAACCCAAATGCGTTACATAAGATCTCACTTGTATAAATAAAACCATAGAAATTCGACAAAAGAAACAATGTAATTTCGAATACGTTTTCATTGAAAATAGCTCTATAAATAGAACATCAAAAATTTTCGTATCGATAAGAATAAATTATATTTGTGGTAGTGTTTTTAAGAGTTTCAGCCGTTTTAAGCGGCCACATTATTTGGATTCACGCCTGACTTGCGTACCGAATCACTACGTTTGTTGCCAAGAATAACGTACCCGAAATACAATACTGGTTATAACCAAAACAGTGGCAAAGGTCGATCGTCGCGGCCATAGATTACAAAACATTGACGGACTGAGTGACAAATCAATTGGACACGAAAGGAAAATTTTGACGAAAGCTTCCTTACATAATTATTATCTCTTATAGAATTCGTCTTTTTTAACAGAATGAAGGAAAGCCTTCCTTTTTCACACCTCAATTAAATTCAGCACATTGGTAGATAGTCAGAAAGGACAGGTGCGTAGTAATCGTAACCGGCCGTGCGTGTATGACCAGATGTATGAATTGTGGACGAGGCAAAAGGAGTATGTAAGGATCGTAGCAACTGGCGTTCTGTGGTTTCTGCCTACCCCCCATGGGAAAAGGGCGTGAGTTTATGTATGGTAGATATAGATAGTCTACCAAATTAACCAAAAGCCTTGCGATTTCAATCAGCGTCTTTTCTCATTCTTACAAATCAATTATAGGTAAATTATGTAAAAGTTTCCTCACGAAACCATCAATCAAGCACAGTACAGTACATCAAACTAAAGTCTATGCAAAAATATTGCTGGGAAACTACTGGGACTGCGAAATAAATACTCGTGGTTCACTTTGATGTCAAAACAGAAAATTCTACAAGAAAAGAAAGGTCTAAAACAGCCAGGTCACGAATCTGTCCTAGATATCCGACCTCCTACGAGGCAGTTGAGGGAGGGCTACTTTTAGGTGCTTCAAATGGCTATGAAAAGGTAACACACGAGCACAAACAAACGACTCACAATATTAGGGTCAAACAGCAAAGCTGCTTAATCGAAACTTGACACCAATTTAAAGTTAAGTAGCAACATTGAAATGGAAGCTAATGGATCGATGACTTCAACCTTTCTTACAAGTATAACATCTTCATGAGTTCCTGTAACGACATTCAAAGATCTTGTCTTAGTAGTTTTATGTTTTCTTAACTAGTGCAAAACTGGCGAAAGGAACATTTTTGGACCTATCTTTATATTTTGATATCATCAACATTTTACTCTTTCAAGTAGCGGTATGAAAATCCAAGAAACACACCTGTCTGTTGAAAAGCGTGTTACTCTAACAAAACAATGTTTTAAATACAGTAATGCTGGATAAATTACTGTGTAGTTTGCACATCTTTCTACTTTGTGCCTCTTTTTACTTTGTATACAAAAGAGTTCTATAGATCACCAAACTAGCGTGGAAGAATCGATTTGTTTGTGCTATCTACATAGAGTACACTGTTTCTGAAAAGCATATCGGATTATATTTTCGGTCATAGTTTACATTGTGTTACTAATCATTCTTCTGCCCATATCCCAATTTATTTCAAATCGGAGTTCCTTCATACTCTCCATCACTCCATATCATCGTTCTCACAGTCTGTTCACTCTTATAGTCTATATATACAGGGTGTAAACGAACCCTTCACGCATCCGCAATTTTTTTTGCTGGGAAATGCCTTTTTTTTTGGGGTCAAAATCACATTTTACGGTAAAACTCAAAGTAGCACTCTTAAAACATTGTGCTAGTGGATGCTTTGAATAGTAAACGAGTCATGGAGGTAATTTAAGTAAAGTTAAAACCTGAAATACTTACTAGTATTTACAAAAACAGCTGTGAAAAATTTGGAACGTTGACCCCCAATATCTCCGCAACTAGGAGGTTCCCAGGTATGGTCTAGAACAAAAAAATTATCGCAGTGGCGGGGAGAACAAATGCCCTTCGTTTGCGATAAGGGTACTTTTACACCCTTTATACTCAGAACTTTCCTCACGACATATTCCTCATTCCTTCTCATCACATGCACCATGACAACCACTGGAGCAAATTGCAGCCTTCCTCTTATACATTGTGTTACTGTCGATTCATTTAGCATCTTTCTATATCTCTTCACTTTTTATTTACTACTAAATTAGCGTGAAATGATTATCTTTATCTCCAGACCGTAAAAAGACCTCTTTGTTTGTATTCAAACCACGCCATTAAACAAACTTGTAGCATAGTAACTGACACAGTATTATCTAGAACATATTTTTAATGTCCGAATGGCAGAAGTTCTTTCTAATCTAATCTGAATATGGTTTTGATAAGGAATCACGCGTGTTCACTGCTCAAAGTCTATACAACTGTTTGATAATGATCGACTGCGATTGCGTTGACCGGAAGTTTCTATTTTATAACCGTAATCCATTTAATAAAAATCTTAATTCACACATTCACTAAAATCGAATGCAGTGTCATTAAGGGACTCATCATCTGCCCATCCTTTTCTCAACTATGTTGGGCTTCCAGTCCAACCGAAAGCAACTGAAAACCAGTATTTTACATGGAACGACTACCTATCTGACCTCCACAACACAGTTAGCGCTGGGTAATACGATACCCTTTGGTAAGACTGGTTGATAGAATGAGCATTACAGAATGATTTTAAAATGTTTTCTACTGGTACCTATGAGAATGAAAGTTTATATGAAAGTTCGTAATTTTAAAAGATTAGAAAACGCATCTGGAGCACGGCTTGTTTTAAAATATAAGGAGGTTATTATTACGACCATTTTTTTGGGCGGGGGGGTGGGTGGGAAATTATCAAATAACCCCTCCCGCTCTTGGGCAGAGCGAAAGGGAGTGTCAGACTTTTACTGACTATAAACCACCCATGTTCCTTCTTAGCCCTTCATGTCGAGGCCGCGGTATCTCTTGCGACCTTGCAAATGACTTCACATGCCTATTTGTGTAACGGGTGCCATTCAATAACACATTATAAATAACACATCTTAGGGAGGACGTGACCTACGACATAAGATATTGCATTAACATCTAATGCACCATCTAGCACATTTTCATCCTCGTAAAATAAATCAAAAGTCACATAGAGCGTAGTTATATATTCTGTGCATATTATTATGCACTTTCTGCGATAATGTGCGATAATGCGACTGCCTCGTTGGTCTAGTGGTGGCAAGCGCGACTGCTGAGCACGAGGTCCTGGGTTCGATTCCCGGGTCGGGCAAAGTGTTATTGGGTTTTTCCATCAGGAATTCAACAGTAACAGCCACGGAGTCTGGATTTGTGCCCGGATGATGGCAATAGGCTCGCCCCCTATTACATGGGACTTGAACATAACTGGCGAAATGTGGGTGTACTATTAGGTACACCTCTGCCTAACCCTTCGGGGATTACAGGCGTGATGTTATGTTTCTGCGATAAGTTCGTTGGGTGTATGTATGGTGATTAGACTATCACTAGCTGTTGCCCGCAGCTCCGTCTGTGGCCAAGTGCAAGTCGGACTTGCACATGAAGAGTTCCGTACCATTGTAGTAGATATTGAGAGATTTTCCATGTTATTTTAGCACCATAGACTTCTTATACGTTTTCCTGTAATGATGTAATCTATAAGAGTTGAACTAATTTCTGTATTTTTTCCAAAATTTTAGGCTCAGTAGTTTTGGAGGTAAAGGGGTGGGAATGGTCGGACAGACAGACAGACACACGAGTGATCCTATAAGGGTTGGTTTTTTTTCCTTTTGAGGTACGGAACCCTAAAAGTAAGTTACCGGTAAGTATCTTCTCTAGGTTTAAAGTTTCAAAAAGTTCAGTGGAGTCAAAAGGTTTCATATAGAGAAACGGACAGACAGACATGTTACTTTCGCATTGAGAACACTTGTGTTGATAGAGTCGAATACGAATAATCTTGCATGAACAATTAAGTGTAAAAAAGTTGTTTTCCCGATGGATACCGCATTCGCTCTGTGAAGAGCAAAAAGCGGCTCCCGTTACTTGGTGCGTCAGAACTCTCGAAAGATTCCACGCAGGATCCTCAAATGCTGTATACAACATCGTATCAGGTGACGAATCCTGGATAGACGCGTACGAACCCGAAACAAAAAACCAGTCACGAGTTCGGGTGTTCGAAAATGAGTTAAAGCCAACAAAAATTGTTCGTTCACGGAGTGTTGCAAAAAAAAAAAAAAGGTTTAAAGTTTCAAAAAGTTCAGTGGAGTCAAAAGGTTTCATATAGAGAAACGGACAGACAGACAGACAGTTACTTTGGCGTTTAGAACACTTGTGTGGATAGAGTCGAATACAAATCTGATGCCTAGATTTATTTCTAGGTAGTTATGTGTGGGATAAACAAACAACTTATTATTGTTTTGCAAACTGAATTTAAAAACGTATACTAATCATTACACAGACAAAATTATGTCTAGTCACGGGACATCAGCAGTTATGTATTACATAAAAATAAGATGACAAAATGTCATAAAACAAAAATATTAGTTGATATTATTTTTGCTGTTAGTGATGCTGTCTTGTCTGATACGGGAGAATGGAAGAAAATGACGTTTTTGTCGACTCATCATGGGACAAGAGAGAAGGAAGATAATGTTTTGAATTTGAAATATCGGTGGGCGCAAGCGCAACTGCTGCGCATGAGGTCCTAGGTTCGATTACCGTGTCGGGCAGTGTTATTGGGGTTTTTCATTATGGATTTCTCAGTAGATTAGTCACGGATCCTGGATTTGTGCTTCGTTGATAGTACTTGATAGCAATAGGCTCCCTATCACTACATAGTATAAAACAAAGTCGCTTTCTGTCCCTATATCCCTATGTATGCTTAAATCTTTAAAACTCGCAACGGATTTGGATGCGGTTTTATTTAATAGAAGATAGAGTGATTCAAGAGGAAGGTTTTAGTATATAATTTGACCGACATTCACGCGGGTGAAGCCGCGGGCATCAGCTAGTTACATATAACTGGCGAAATGTGAGTGCAGTTTTAGGGCCTTACTTAGTTTTACACCTCTGCCTAAACCTTCGGGGGTTAGAGATGTGTGATGTTAATTTCATTTATATCATTGAAAAAGCAAGCAGGGCCGCTATGCAGTCTCAAGATATATTTAACAGCTTGTCAAAATGGTCTCTTAACAGTAAGTATACATCGCGACGATTGGTCATCAAATATCGCTGTTTATAAAACGTCGAGAATTTTCTAAGTATCGCCTGGTAAAGGAGGTTGATATGATAAGTCTTGCAGCGGTCCCCGAAATGTCTAGACCGTGATGTGAGGGTGACGCACATAAACTTCTTCTTTATTATAGCCTACAGGTTTATCTTCGCATAAAAAAGTCCGCAGGAAACTGGAAATACCAGGGCTGCTTGCGTCAGCAGAGGTCTTTTATTTTACTTTTCACACTTAAGTAGAAAAACGATTTAGACCTCTTAGATTTTATGCTATTACGATGCCAGTTGTCTAATGTGTAATAACTTAGTTTCTGTTTAGGAAAAACCGAAGCTTCGTTGATGAAAGCACAACACAAAACATATTCTGCAAATAGGTTCACAGTGAAAACCGCTCCAGGTCTCTTGGAAAGGAGTAGAGATTTAAAAAAAAACTATTATTACATTCTATAAGTTACGTATAGTTACAGAGAAAACCGAAAGAGATCAACAGATATATATCATCATCATTCTAGGGCAAGCCCTTATCCCAATTAATTTGGGGTAACAGATATCATCATCATTCTCTTGCCGTAATCCCAATTCATTTGGGGTCAGTGCAGCATGTCTTCTCCTTCCATACTTCTCTTTTACTCATCATCTCTTCAGACACATCTCCTTTCTTGTCATATTATCTTTTAAATAGTCCATCCATCGTATCTTAGGTATTTAATATTTATACTCAAAACCATTGATATAAAAACTAAAGATACGGTCGTCCGAACATTTGCTCGACGCGTTCGCCATACAGAGAATTGGTGTAGTCTGCTCGTTAACGTAACCTTGTATAAGCGGCGTGGCATTTTCGAGGTATAAAGAACATAAATAAAGCTTTTAATAAAATTTACGACCGCTCCCGAAGATAGCCGATCGTGGACTAGTTCACTTCGGCTTAGGAAAGACCTTATTGGGACCACGTTTGTGGCGTCATTTTAACATGCCGTCCGCCCAGTCCTTACGCAGTAATATACTCGTATAAGTATATAAGTCAATGCTCAAAACTGTCTTTGTGACTAACTATGGCGTGCAAAAATATACAAAAATACTTGACGTTACTTGATTTCAAGCGCAGAAGCCGGAATACTTCTGCCAGTCATGCACAAGTCACGTTTAACATAAGTTTGCAAGAGGTGTGATGACGATCATGATCACTGATATTAAGTGTACCTCGTTGCAGGTCTTGAACGTTTGCTAAACGACTCTCATTATACCACCCACGGCGATAGTAGGACCCTATAGAAGGAAGACTGGATGGATTGTGAATGCGAAGTACTCGTTTATGTAGGAAGACAGATTTAGGAAGTGTACTAGGGAGTTTAGATTCTTAACAGATAAGTTCTTCCATTGAGTTATAATATCGTTCTATGAAAGAGAAGTGAAGAGAGCAGTGGCGACCCAGTGGTAGCGGCCCCGACTTTCGAACAGTGAGTCATGGTTACGAACCCAGTCAGGTGCATTACCTACTTTGTGTAATTTATTTCATCAACGCTGCTCTCCATCTGCGCTGAGGAAGCCGGCACGTCTTAGAACCAAAAAAATCGAAGACGTGACATCTACCAACCCGCACTGGGCACGCCATCCGTCTCCTAGAGAGGAGGCCTGAGTCCCTGCAGTGGGAACTTTATAGGCTGAAGATGATGAGATGAGAAGATGACAAAGAATTTTACTGCGTTTAGTTGACTGGTGGAACTTTCAAACCGTTTATATGACCCAGAGGGACGAATATACATTACCATTTATTGTTTCTATCTTGACGTTTTCGTCATTCTTCACCTACAACCTAAACCTATTGTCTCAGCTATCTAGAAAAATCTAGCGCCGTACGTAAGTACACGAGCATATACTCGTACTTTCCACGCGATACAATAATTATGGTTTTCACGACAAGCAGTAGGGCCGGTTATTGCACAACAGAAATGAAATAATACAGCAACACAAAACAAACATTTGGTATTTTTAAATTGTAGTATGTCCATAGTCCATATGGTTTTAAGGATCATCTTGCCTAACCTCATAAAGAATTGGATCGTAAGTAAAGTTGGTCTTAAAGTGGCCTGAAAAGACTAAATGCTAATGAGACTTTGTACAGTAAGAATTCAGTTATGTGTATATTGTACGAAACAGGATAACTTTCCCCAGCTGAGACTCGATTAAAGTTACAAGTCACATCCGCATTTGTAATTATATTTTTGACTAGCTGTACCCGCATGCGTTGCTGTGCCCTTTTTCCTACATACTACCTGCCATCGTATCAACTACCTACCCACTACCTACCACCCTATCTACTACTCTACCGACTACCCTACCTACCTACTACCCTACCTACCTACTACCCTATCTACCTACTACCCTACCTACCTACTACCCTACCTACCAACTAGCCTACCTACCTACCACCCTATCTACTACTCTACCGACTACCCTACCTACCTACCACCCTATCTACTACTCTACCGACTACCCTACCTACCAGCCATACCTACTCTACTATCCTACTTACGTACTACCCTACCTACTACTCTGCCTACCTTCCTACCACTTTCTCACCTTTTAAACCTTCCCTGGACTTCCAATAATATTTCAACACTAAAATTAGCCAAATCAGTCCAGCCGTTCTCGAGTTTTAGCGAGACTGACGAACAGCAATTCATTTTTATATATTTAGATTTAACAATGCTGGCTGCGCTCGCGGGAAGGCTTGATTGCGCCATCGTCTTCCACTGCTCTAAGCGACATGTGGCAGGTTGATGCAACTGACAAAATAATAATTATGTAAATTGATTTATGCTGTATTTTATTGACTGACTTATTATAATTCAATTTGATTAATAAGTGAATGAAATTATTGTATTGAATTTAATGTTGTGTATGTAATGTGACTGTTGAATGTATTTCGATTATGATATGAGTCAGTGATACTCGAATTATTTTAATTTTTTATAAAGCGTCCATATAGTATCTTGCCCATTCTTCCGTAACTACAGTATTTTTAAAATAATCATGCCAGTCACAAAAATAATGTTACTACTTAATCTTACTTTCAAAATTCGTACGTGTCTTCCATTGATATAAAAACTAAAGATACGGTCGTCCGAACATTTTGCTCGACGCGTTCGCCATACAGAGAATCGGTGTAGTCTGCTCGTTATTGTAACCTTGTATAAGCGGCGTGGTATTTTCGAGGTATAAAGAACATAAATAAAGCTTTTAATCAAATTTACGACCGCACCCAAAGAGAGCCGATCGTGGACTAGTTCACTTCGGCTTAGGAAAGACCGTTTTGGGACCACGTTCGAGGCATCATTTTAACATGCCGTCCGCCCAGTCCTTACGCAGTAATATATAAGTCAATGGTGTCTTCAGTGTTTTAATTGTAATATATGTTTTGAGTTAGTCTATACATTTTGGTATAAATATTGTAATACAACACATGTAATGTTGCTATAATTAATATTAAATAAATAAATGTATTGCAATATTTATACCAATATTAGGTTTGTGTTATCAAATCGTCTATCAATATTATCGTTGGGGACAGATCAAACTGTCCGGTGTTTAGTCTATACTACCAATTAGTTGCATAACAATGGAAACTAACAATAGAATATCTAAGCATCTTAATTGTCTGTCCATTAAATTTCTCTGTTTTCTTTGCTATTAAGGAGAAAATCCATATCTCGTCATACAATAAACTCATGCTTTTTTCCACGGTTATAGGCAGAAACAACACAAAGTCCCCTACTACGATCCTTTTTGTGTCTGGCTTGTAAATGACTCCTCCCGCTCTGGGCGGAGCGGAAGAGAGTTTCAGACTTCTACTGACTAAAAACCACCCATGTTCCTTCTTAGCCCTTTGTGTCCGGGGCCACAGTATCAAATTCAAATTAATTTTTTTGTCCGAACATGGTACAATACAAGGTCTCAAATAACATAAAGGTCTCATCACATTCTGCCACATGGGGCGTGCAAATATCAGGTAGGTACACATAATAAATTATAACAATGCAAAAATAGAAATATTAGGTTAGAATTGATACAATTACATAAAATTATTAAAGTTACAAAAAGAGGCATGTCAGAGTCAGTAAATAATAATGTGTCAAAAAAGACGTGTGGCACTGGAGACTGCCGCGGTAAAGCTATTGCATAGCATTTTTTATCAACTTATGCAATTATAATTATTTATTTATTTTATTAATGCAGTATATATATATATATCTCTTTCGAACAACACGTAGCCCATAGCAGAACCCATGCTACGACCTTAACATACTCTTATTTCTTCGTCCACGTTCATACATCTGGTCATACACATCATTAGCCTAGCCTTTTCCCAACTATGTTGGAATCGGCTTCCAGTCTAACCGTATGCAGTTTTATACCAGTATTTTCTTATCTGACCTCCACAACTCAGTTATACTGGGTAATACGATAACTACTCCTTGGTAAGAGTGGTTCGCAGACTTTCGGGTCATACACGCAAAGAGAAAATTGTTCTAGAAGTTGTATTTACTTAACAACTGATTAATAAAGATATGTTTTGTAACAATTGCAGTATTCGTAACACTAGTAGTAATTTAAATTGGTCACGTAATGTTTTTATAGTGTCACGTATTATTGTCATGCAGTAAAAATGACATTCACAGCAATTCGGATCAGATAAGTTGGATAGGAGATACGAAGATACAACAAAATATAATAATACTAGCAGCTTTTCATTTCCATGACCATTTTATACTGTAGGAATGCAATCTAATTAGTCCGTCAGATAGATTTCCAAAAAATATTGGACACATATTTTTTCTTTTTTCTCAGTAAAATCGTAGCCAAAGCTAATCTTAGTTACGATTTTTTTAAACTGGTCCTATTTCTAACCTAACCTAATGCTAAACTAAGAACTTTAACATGTATAATTACAGTACAATGTAGTAATAATTTATTTATTTCGTTCCAGGAAAAGGACCGATTCTCACAACAACTTACTCAACGGGAAAGTCGGCAATGTCGGGAACGTGAGTGTACTAATAGGTACACCTCTGCCTAACCCTTCGGGGATTACAGGCGTGAAGTTATGTTATGTTTTGGTATGAACAGAACATCTGACGAGTAGGGACAGATCTCATTTGACTTACAATAATGATAAATATGAATGCTGCTGGATGGAGAGGGAGTGGAAGACCAAGGAAACGATGGATAGATCGAAGAAAAAAGGGAGGAGTAAATAATAGCGTGACCGTGGAAAAGAAGAATGGAAGAAAAAAACGTGCTGCTCCGACCAAGTAACGTGGAACAAGGACAGGAAGATGATGACAATTATGATCATTAGAATAAATACAGGCGGAGAACTAAGTAATGTAACAAAAATTAAGAGATGATGTTCAGTTGTGAATTTCAAACTCTTCTATGGATACAATGATAAGATGATATGGCGGGCGTAGATTGGGAGAAACCTAGGTTCTGCAGTGGACTGTGACAGGCTGTGTTGGACTGGACTAACGTACGACTGTAGTGCATAACAGTACTAGTGCAGACGACCAGTTAGACGTTGGAGGCCTGATGACAATCATATCATCTGTAGAGACGTTACCCAACTACATATGTTGAGGTCGGCTTCCATTCTAATCGGATGCAGCTGAATGCCAATATTTTACAAAGAGCTACTACCTAAGATACTCCATGGCTACTGGTATCAAGAAGCATCATAGCTTAATCCAGTATGCACCCGAGTTGCTATAATCACCTCTTAATCGTTTCCAATGAAATTGTTGACCTCGTAATACCAATGAGGCGACTAGTTAATGGTACAACAATTAACTGGTTTTGAATTAGCAGCTCCAAGCGTGTAGTGTATGTTTAACATCGACAATTATTCCAGTATGTTACACTTGTTGTAAGTGCAAGCGGTTATTTTTTTTCTCTACCTGTAGCGTTCAATTATATTCCTCATTTTTAACGAAATATAAATCACTTTTTAAACATGGGCAAAAAACTCACGTCGCAGTTCCCAAAAAGTGAATACCCAACACAAAAAAAAACCTACGCAGTACAAAACAAACTTGGACTTGGGACTTCTATAATGTGAATGCTGCTTAAAAATTTAAATAAAATGAAACATTTGTGTATATTATACAGCGTACGCCAGTCATTATGCAAAGTTCCGACGTCATGTCAGTCATTCCGATTCAGGTTACGATCACGTGTAAAATCGATTTACCAATCTTTAGTAAACTCCAAGACATACATGCGTAAACTCACGTCTTCTTCTCATGTAGGTAGGCCGAAACCACAAAACGCCAACTGCTACGATCTTTACGTACTCCTTTTGCTTCGTTCACGTTCATAAATTTGGTCAGACAAGTGTGCCAATTGAAAGTACTATGTCCTTGACCTTTCTACACAATGTCGCCAGCCTGTATGAAGACCAACGTATGTCCTTCTAGGACCAACGTATGTCCTTCTAGAACATACGTTGGTCTTCATACATGACAAACAGTCCCGGAGTTCCCACTCTCATTTGTCTTTTGCATACTATACATATGGTAATACAACGAGATCGGTAATGCAGACTATGGGCATATTTCCAAAGTCTGCACCATTTTTCCTTTTTGCCGTATGAAACTTATATTGTAAAATAATTTTGACCTTACATGTCATGAGCAAGCGGTTGGTAAAGAAAGATACAATTTTGAACCGGTTTCCTTTTTCAGATAATATTTTGGAACACACAATGTGAATGTATACAGTAATACCTACAATTTACCTGCTTTAAAAATAAATGCGAGCTTTAGGTACCAATAGGTTCTTCTAAAATATCAGACAAATATGTTGCTTCTCAGCAAGTTAGTTCCGGAACTTCGTTTTACTTGTTGAAATACTAGGAATTGACGAACGGCAGGAAAACTGCTTGCTCTTCGCCACTGGGAACTGTTTCGTATAATTGACGTTCAAAAAGTACTGACTGAATAAATAAATTTTGGTTTTGAGACTTAGCCTAATTTTAATTGATTTTTATCTGGAAACGAAGAACAGGTGGTGTGCGTGTGTGACCAGGGGGTCTAATGTGGCCATTTTGGACCCCCTGATGTATGAACGTGGACGAGGGAAAAAGGAGTATGTAATGATCGTAGCAGATGGCGTTCTGTGATTTCTGCCATGCCATGTGAAAAAAACGTAAGTTTATGCATGTAAGTTGTGTCTGGTTAGAAACATCTTTGACTACCACAAAACCTCTTTTCCGGCGCATATTTGTACAGTTATTCGATGAACATTTGAGCTACTTTTTAAACCAGTCGTATTTGTGAATAAATAAATAAACTGAACTGCGAAGTCACGCTGAATAGCAAATCAATTTTTACGTCATATAACCTGTTTACAAACCTAGGTATGCGTGGTTTGTTTTCATATCAAGAATTGAATGCAAATTCTGTTATGGAACATTCTTAAAGCTTAACAGCAATCACCTGAGTACGTCATCACATCAAATTTCCAGGCATTTAAAAGCTTTAGACTACAGAGTTGAGTTGGCTTGAGTTTGAAAAATAAGCCTACAACGTTCCCAATATTGGGAAACCCGATTTTTCGACCTATGTGAAGCCTACCCTTCTCCTAGGGCGTGATCAATTATTGTAATGATTCAGTAAACATCATAATATTAACATTCTTCTTATTTTCGTTTGGTTGAGTCCCTAACCTTGTGTCCGAGTTTTTATGCCACCCGTAGGCCTCTGACTTACACATTACAAAAATCTCATGGTGATTTATACTTTTTTTTTGTTCCAGGGTGGAATGGATAGACTCTAACTAACCACCCTGGTGTTCCCTTTCCACGCTTGCATCGAGGATCATAGCCACTAGTGCGCCTTCCACGACTGATAAATTATAGCAAACGTTAATATAATAAAGCCAATTGATTAGCATAGCAAATCAGCAGCAACAATATAATAAATGTTTAAATAATTTCTTCATTTAAAGTTTCATGCTATGTATATAATTCCTACGTGTTAATAATTATCTTTTAATTTGGATTCAGTTACCAGTTAATTACCGCGGCCTCAGAATATAATTGTTTTAAAAGACCGAGTTATCGATAATGTGTTTTGGAACGCAAAACCTCAACGTGTTGGAAGATGCATGAGTGCTAATTCTTAATGGGCAAATATTACGCGGTTGGTTATTAAATACTTATTCAATTCTGTAACGATTTGTGATTAAGATCGATTTCACTTTTAATGACCTAATTATTATATTTTTAAGCGATGACTATGGCCTATTATAATTAAATCAACTTTGCCTCGCACTTCAGGCGAGTATTTATGGATTTCTGACGTTCAAAAAGTGTTGTTTCTCAGCATAATTTGAATAAATGACTTTCGATTTCGATTTTGAAATATGGTCCTTCGGCCCGGATTTCTACTGGTGGTTGTAAATTCCTATTAGTTCATTGAACTTATTAGTGCCTAAATAATTGTATTCTAACTTTAATGAGAAGCAACAACAAAATTATATCTGGCGACAAAATTAATAGCCTCCGAAAATGTCAAATATTATGTCACAAATGTTTTTTAGCTATGTCTACATATCACTACAGAAATGAAAACGCAATGTCACAATGATTGAGATGAATCTCAAGCTGAAGCGTTGACACAAAACAACAATAGTATCTGAGTGTTTTGACAACACAAGAAATCATCAGATTTGATCTATATTTTGTCGGTTCACTATGACATTTAGTAATAATACTGTTACGAAGCCTTTTCATTAAATGCCAAATCACGATTAATTGTAATTTCGTTAAAAGATTGTGTTTACGATTATCCTTATGAATTTGGAATAAACAGGTTAACGTATACCTTATACTAATAATACTAGTGAGTATTACTGATGTGTAAGTAGGCATTAAATAATACGTAATCATCAAGTCACCCGATTGTTACAACAATACATAAACACGTATTGTTGTTACAATTACGTCCAAATAATGCCTATCATCTAACTACGATCCGAAAATTCAAATATAAAACCTTGTGAGAGGCCATGAAGGGCCGAATGCGGAATCATTGACAAGATAAGCAAATTAATATAGTATATTATTAATATGTCATACGGATGTGTAGGTACACTATAAATATTTTAACAGTATGTTACTAAATTCTTTAGCCAAAAGGGACTAAACCGCAGTTTTAACATGGAAACATGGTGGGTGGAAAATCATCAAATAACCCCTCCCGCTCTTGGGCAGAGCGGAAGGAAGTGTCAGACTTCTACTGACTAAAAACCACCTATGTTCCTTCTTAGCCCTTCATGTGGAGGCCGCGGTATCTCTTGCGAACAACCCGCAGCCCCGACGGGACATCCCGTAGCCCCGACGGGACCCGCAGCCCCGACGGGGTAGTTGCACGCCTTGCATGGCAATACATAGTGGTGCAATACTTTTGTTTATAACACCATGTACATTACATGATTACACGTATGTAAATAAATTTGAATTGAAAACCTTGAAACACCGATAGACCTTGCACTAATACCGGTTAATCCACACCGTCATTTATCAAAACGTCAAAACATACACTATTCAGACACACGTCTCACTAAGACATACTTTTAAATGATAACATTATAGGTCACAGCACCCACAGCCTTCAATAATTGCGGGCTAGATAGTAACGTGTTAGCAAATTAGACGCACGTTTTATAATTACGCCAAAATTGAGCACATAATTGGTCCTTCGAGCCGGATTGTTGACAAAACCAAGTCAATGCTGTAACAGTAAACTTCAATTTGTGTTACATAACACAATGATTTATTGTTGTCAAATCCATGAAACACATCGTTTTGCTGCATGACTAGCAATATGAGAATAGATGAAGCTAAAACAGCTTATCCAGAATTGGTAGGGGTTTCCCACTCAAAGCGCAGTATCGGCTTTAACCAATGTCGTCACCAGCAATGACGTATTTTGCATAAAAAAACGTCTTGGAATTCGAAGTGTTGGTCCTTCGAGTCTTTTTTATATAATATAAAATGGTGTGCCCATTTCATATTATACTCTTGACCTCAATCTTGTCCTAAGGGCAGATATGAGGTGGATGAGTACAATTCTAAATCTGGTCTATACCAGTTACCCATGGGAAGTTTGTATAGGCACATGACGCCCGAACAATCCACGGCACCTTTTGTCAACTCATTGACAGGAACCCCACTTAATCAATTTAATACATTGCCTTTGAAAACAATGATTATTCCGAAGAGACGAAAACAACGGAGACTGATAAAAATGCACATAACTTTATGAAGAAAAAACAGGCAGGTAAGGACGCGCGGTCTTTCAAATTCTGAAAAACTTTTTTATAAGTTTTTTTACTCATTGTTATCACGGTACAAGAAATGTTTTGTTGCAATTGTAAAGAACAAGAACTACTAAATCGAGGACTTTTTAAAAATATAACCTGAAACAACACCTAAAAAATGCTATATTGGAATTTCCACTTTTGAGAATTTATTGATTTATAAGCGTATGCGCGATGGAATTTTCCATCGGCAAAATTTACGAACTTCTATACAAACTTTGTAGGTTTTTTTTATTTATTCAATCCTTAGTGTGCATCTTTGTCTGTTATTTACTAAAGAATCTCTATCATGCTTCTAGATTCAACGGATTAGGCTATGCGTGCCAGTGAATAAATTTTTAAGTACTTAGATGTAAAATTTTAACAGACTTGCTCAACGAATAGAATATCAAGAGTTGTGAAGGACCTATTTCTAGTTAAAAAAGGCATGCAATGATGACAATACAACATCAATATTTATGGTTTAACAGTAAGCTGTAGAAATAGTAGTATCACTGTACACTATAGAGATGTCTTCCTGTCTACTATCACTCTAAAATACGATCAATATACCGTCTGCCAAGCCTAGTTAAGCTTTAGTACCATAACAATATGAATCACTACACATTACCCATTACCGAGACATCTATTAGGCAACCTAAATGGGACTATTAACTAAAGTGTCTAACATCTAATGAGTGTGAAAGTACCCTTAACAAAGCGGGAAGGCACTTGTTCGCGCCGTTAATTGCGATTATGTTTTTGATCTAGACCACACCTGGGAACCTTCTACATAGTTACGGAGTTATTGGGTCACAAGTTTTTCCTAAATGCAAATTTATAATGTGAAAACTTTTCTTTGAATAAGTATCTTCACGACTCACGAGCCCCAAAGTATCCATCAGCACAATGTTTTGAGTGTTTTTCTACCAAAAAAAATATCGTTTCTCAGCAATATTTTTTGCGTAGAATATTGTTTACACCTTGTATACTACTGCGAAAATAATTTCTCTATATATATTTTTCCCTTTACACTTGTTGAAATGAAACGATATATTATATTTGGCATAAGAATAAACCATGACCCCTCGGATACAGCGGTATCTTTTGTTCCTAATAGTAGATATGTGTTCCCATGGGATAATTTCCGACCTCCGCGAAACCAAAACCACATGCAAAATCTAGTCATAAACATGGCTAAAATGAATAACGTAAAAACTAGTTACAATCTACAACTGCATAGGTACAGTCATAATTTATTTAGTTTAATATTGCAACAGTCAAGAAGCTAATAGATCGTCTGCGAACGCCATTTGGTAACGTATTTATGAACAGAGCAAGGACATAGTTTCAACATCTTCATAGCATTTTCCTAGAGCATGCTGGATATATTGCTTTCAGTAGGCGTTGTTGCAATTCAATGGAAAACATCGTGAGGAAACCGGCATGTCTTAGAACCAAAAAATTCGAAGACATGTGACATCTTCCAACCCGCACTGGGCCCGCGTGGTGGATTATAGCCCATCCCTCTCCTAGAGAGGAGGCCTGAGTCCCTGCAGTGGGAACATTATAGGCTGATTTTGAAAGGTGCTGTAAACGGGCAATATTTTATTGTAATGTGGTTTTAATACAATAGCCGGCAACATTGCCAGTGATTCTATGCAATATTGCAGTAATGGCCCGGCCATATAGCCACACATTTTTGGTATGGCCAGGCATTTTCAAGTGTAGCCGGCAATATTTTCGAGATGGCCGAACTACCAGAAAGCTTGTAAAAAGGTCGTTGTAGAAATGCGAAAGGTTTTTCAACAACTTGTAGTTTTCAAACAAGGTCCTAACTATTATTACTTTAGCTAGTCCATATTGTCCCACTGCTGGGCCTTATTCCAATCCTTCCAATGGTCACAATTCTGTGCAACTTCCTTCCAATTCTCAAGGAAGACCTCCAATAACGAACTGAGTATTTAAATTATTCGTCTTGTATAGGTAGGACCTGCAGACGCCGCACCGTACTTAGTAGCTAATATTGCTGAATTTACATGCTTGAAGCAATCAATTTGTTTTGTTAGAAAACAACATTATGCATAATTGCAACGTTGATAAAATACAATAGCACTTAAGTCAAGGAAATAGTAAAAAAAACAATACTGCTAGTAATCATTGTTAATTTAATCGAAAAAAACTGGCCAAGTGCAAGTCGGACTTGCTCATTTGCTCATGAAGGGTTCCGTACCATTGTAGTAGATATTGAGAGATTTTCTATGTTATTTTAGCACCATAGACTTCTTATAGGTTTTCCTGTAATGTATAAGTGTGGAACTAATTTCTTCTGATTTTTTTTTAAATTTTAGGCTTAGTAGTTACGGAGATAAGGGGGGAGGGAATGGTCGGACAGGCAGATAGACAGACACACGAGTGATCTTATAAGGGTTCCGTTTTTCCTTTTGAGGCACGGAACCCTAAAAGTCTAGACTATGCACTGCACGTGAGAAACGTGATGGTTTTATGAGTGTCATGCATTTTGGAAGCAAGATAATTCAGTGATAACTTTCAAATGACATTTATGTTTATTTACTAGCTATCAGCAATCATTCGGTGTCCTACAGAATCATAGTACTGGGATAATAAAAAGTATCCTATGTGTTAATTCATGTTATTAACTATATGTGTGCAAAATTTCATCCAAATCCGTGCTGTAGTTCTTGCGTAAAAGAGAAAGAAACATCCATCCATCCATCGTCACAAACTTTCGCATTTATATTATTAAGTAGGATTCACGTGTATCCCGGAGTTTTGGAATCTGTAACGGACCGTTATTCTTGCAGCCGTCTCATGACGAATTTGGTAGTCAAGTATTCCGTAAAGTCTCATAACATATACACAACATCACGCCTGTAATCCCCGGAGGGTTAGGTAGAGGTGTACCTTATCGTACACACACATTTCGCCAGCTATGTTTAAGGTCCGTGTAATAAGGAGCGTGCCTATTGCCATCAGCCGGACACAAATCCAGACTCCGTGGCTGCTACTGATAAATTCCTGATGGAAAAGTTCTATAACACTTCCCGTCCGTCCCTTAATTCATTTCATTCAACTTCAAATTGATGACCAGCTAATCCACCTTTAAAGTTTCTACGAAATAATAAATGTTGATAAGTAACCTTGAGGGCTGTGTATACAATAGGGCCATCTATCGGTCAATTCTCGAAATTAATGGTAGACGATGCCAAATACTACTCAATGATATCAACGTCAATAAAGCCGGATTATGTAATGGAATTCCACTCGAATTTCGTAATATACTTGTCTAGTATCCGAAGTACTTGGAAGGAAATTCGTCATACACTACTCATCATCATCATCTGCCTAGCCTTTTCCAACCTTTTCAACTATGTTAGGGTCGGCTTCCAGTCTAACCGGATGCAGCTGAATACCAGTATTATACATGGAGCGACTGCCTATCTGACCACCACAACCCAGTTAATACTAGGTAATACGATACTCTTTTGTAAGACTGGATGTCAGGATTTCAGGTCACTGACTACCTGTAACGACTGCCAAAGATCTACACAATGGCAGCCGGGACCAACAGCTTAACGTGCTTTTTGAGGCACGGAGGAAACTCGGTATGTCGGGCGGTCACCCATCCACAGACCGACCTAGGCAAGCACAGCTTTACCTTAAGATCGACCCGAGTGGCAGTTCTTATTAAGCCACGAGCTCATACACTAGTAAACTTCATGTTTGTTTGTTAGTTGTATTAACGTAGTACAGGCAGATGAAAGGTGGGGTCCTAATTTAATTGTGGTCTGCGCAACATATCTTCTTCTTCCATACCTCTCTATTACTCGTCATCCCAGCAGCTACCTCCTTTCAACCAACATAGTTTCATATATTTTAGGGAAACAGTTAGAAAATGGCTATAAGTAGGAGCCATTTTATAAAAAAAAAATGGGGGAAATCAAAATTCTGATTTAAGAACTTTTGTCTCCTTTTTTTTTGGAGAGTGGAAAATCATCATATAACCCCTTCCGCTCTTGAGCAGAGCCAAAGGGAGTGTCAGACTTCTACTGACTAAAAACCACCCATGTTCCTTCATAGCCCTTGTGCCGAGGCCGCGGTATCTCTTAACAACCCGCAGCCCCAGAACTTTGTCTCCTTGACCACCTTTATCACGCAACAAATATCAATTATTAAATTGCTTTATCAAGAATAAGTTTAGCTTTGGGAGTATCTTTGTGAGAGTAAAATACGTATATTTAATTAATAATATCTCTAAATAACATGTAACTGGTTTTCATACAATACCCTATAGTTTTCTTTACTCCTCTGACCGTGACTCTTAAAGCAGAGTTCTTCAGACCAGTGTCTCCCGACTCTTGGGCAATATGCCAACGAGTTGTCACTACGCAATATACCACTATTATTGCAGTAGCAGTCTTTACCGTCTCTTGTTTTTGTTTACGCGCTTTCAAGTGCACTTGTATTTATTTTGATAGTTATTTCGATACGAAAATAACGCTTTGATGGTGTTGAATAAACATTTATATAGGGTGTAAAAGTACCCTTAACGCAAACGAAAGGCACTTGTTCTCCCCACCACTGCGATATTTTTTTTGTTCTAGACCATACCTCGGAACCTCCTAGTTATGGAGATATTGGTGGTCAAAGTTCAAAAATTTTCAAAGCTGTTTTTGTAAATATTAGTTTTTCAGGTTATAACTTTACTTAAATTACCTCCATGACCCGTTTATTATTCAAAGCATCCACTAGCACAATGTTTTAAGAGTGCTACTTTGAGTTTTACCGTAAAATGTGATTTTTGACCCCAAAAAACAGTCATTTCCCAGCAAAAATTTTTGCATAGGGGTACTTAGTTTGATGTACAGAATGCTTGGTTGACGGCTGTGTGATGGGCTGATTTACACCCTGTATTGTTAAGACACTGGCTGGTTTCTTTTTTGCTTCATAATTCGGTCAGATTTACACTTGAGACACTTGGTTCCTTCTTACGTGAAAATTGGAAGATATTCAAAATTAAGACACCACACTGCAAAATATGTGCAATTTAATTTCCAACAACACACATTGCGTGTTCTTTCTTCAAAAGACCATCTAACTAAGGCATTAATGAGCAGCTGCGGGTTGTTCGAAAGAAATACCGCGGTCTCGACATGAAGGGCTAAGAAGGAACATGGGTGGTTTTTAGTCAGTAGAAGTCTGACACTCCTTTCCGCTCTGCCCAAGAGCGGGAGGGGTTATTTGATGATTTTCCACCCATCATAAAAAAAAGGCTGTTTTTTCTTTGAGTGGTCAGGTATTTGTTACCTGACCACCGGCCGCATCTTGTTTTAAAAAAATAAAGAGTTTTTAAACAACTTTTTGCAAAATAAACATAATTTATCATTGATAATTCGGCATTTAATCAAACTGGCTATAACAAAAAAATATATTTATAAAAAATATTTTAGTAAAAGAACGTTAAGGATCAATTTTCCTTATTAGAGACTTTCCCCATAAAGCTAGGTCACAGAATATAAACGGAATATTTTTTCGTTCAACCCATCTATGTATATGAGGATGTTAGATCTTCTATACATGTATAGTGTAGTTCAGGCGACTTGGTTCGGTTCCATTGAGCGAGGTCGAGGGGAGAAAGTTGTGTGCTGTTATGAGAACATACGTACAAGGCAAAGTACTCAGAAGAACTAAGGTGTGGTGGTAGTGACAGCGGATTGTAAAGCTTTTAAAGACGGTAAGCAATTTTGAATCTTCTTCTTAGCGTGTTGATGGAAATCTAAATTATCAGTCCAAGTTTAGTTGTGTTCATCAACAGCAGCTTAGGTAGGACACGATATTTAGTGGTCCATCGTTTGGTGGACCGATTCACATGGCAGTGTGCAGCGAATTTACAATCACTAAGTCACCCTGTTTCTTAAGCAAGTTCGGTTTTAAGAATGAAATCCTTTTAGAGGTAGGCTAATGTCACCAATTAAATTAAACGTGCCGTGAGAACATCAAAAGCGCGTTCAACAGCCGTCATTGTCATAATTACTATGGTAAATTAGCACTGACAGCTCTTGAACGCCGTTCATGACCGTGGTTCAGATGTGTTGATCACAATCAGTTACATTGGTGGAATCGCTTTCAAGTACTTTATTATTTTCATTGATCTAGTTCTTAAAGTAATGAATTTTTAGAGAGATATGTTTTCGATTGGAGTTCTATTCTGTTTATTTAATGTGTCTTAATGTAAAGCTATCTCAAATACACAGTGTATTAAAAATATAAACGGCATTTAGAGAAAGTAATGGAGGCTGTAAAAATAAAGTGCTTGCAAATTATGATTCAAGTAAATTGCAAAAACAGTAAGTGAACATTTAATAAAATTGTTTTCATACTTTCGCCTTTCACCACATCATATTCTTCTCATAGATTAGATTTGCTTTAATTGTCTTGAATCGTAAGCCAAAACCGTCGTACCAGCTGACAGAAACCGTTAACTATGCATATTTATTCGTATACTTTTTATTAAAATCAAAAGTAATTTATTCCAATGGAACGAACGTCAAAAATGACATAAGACTGCAGTCCCCAAAAACAGCCTCCCTTTTTTTTTTGGCGGGTGGAAAATCATCAAAAAACCCTTCCCGCTTTTAGGCAGAGCGAAAGGGAGTGTCAGACTTCTACTGACTAAAAACCACCCATGTTCCTTCTTAGCCTTTCATCTCGAGGCCGCGGTACCTCTTGCGAACAACCCGCAGCCCCGACGAGAAAACACAATCCCTTCACTCCTACCCAGGATTCTCCAATGTTTTATTTAAGGAGAAGCGGAACACACTCCCTAGCAAAGCATCTGATGTCTGATAGGTTACAAAACCGTATTGAATAACACCTAACCGAGATCACAAAAAAAAAAATTAGAAGTTCTCTCTTTCAGTAGCACCCCACCTCAAACAATCACATGAGCATCACGTCACTATAAGGTCATCAAACAACATAATTTTGTACAACATCATACATTATGACCAGTACATGCATGCTAGTATTTATATAGCATCTCCGAATATTAATACACTTGTCTTACATAACGAGTAATAAGACACTGACATATTTAGCGATAGGTGATAGGTGTAAATAGATTTGCAGATCAGCTGATTGTAGTCATTGTACGTACTTGTAATTCATAATAGAAGAAATGTTAAGCGTTTGTTACTTAATATTTGGCTTCCTTTATCGTCTATCGATTTATAGCCATTAAAAGTATTTATTATTAGTATTTTTTGTATTTTAGGTATCTATTTCACTTTATTTTAATTTGTATATTCTAATGTGTGTATGGTTTAATATTCTAATTTGATTGAAATTGAATTTATATGGATTATTTTTATCTGAAATAAACTGATTAATAATAATTTCGCCGAGGCCGGAGGTAGCCAGACGATTTAATCGGCCCTCACAAAGTGGTTCGAAGTGTAAGAAAAGAGTACCTAGACATATACGAGGGCCTTTGCTCAGCAGTTTTATATTTCAAATTAAAAAAAAAGTGTTGATGCTTTCATCACACAGTTGGTCTTTAAGATCGCCTACCTTCTTCTCTCCTTCTTCTTCAGATCACCTGCCTCAACTATGTTGGGGTCAGCTTCTAATCTACTGGGGGTAATACGATACCGCTTGGTAAGACTGGTTGTCAGACTTTCGAAAGTGATGTTATTATTTAGCCTCAAGTTTTTCCATCTTTTAGAAATAAGATTAGTATAAACATCCCTAACATTGAATGAGAATGAAATGAGCTGTGGGAGTTAATGCTAAGTTAAATGAGAGAAAAGAAGGGAATATGTTTTGGGACTAACACCAAGCCACTTGGACCACAAGCAGAAGAAACCAGATAATATATCTACAGATTTACTGAAGAGAATCAGATGGTAACTGCTCGCTGGGTTTTTTTTAACGATACCCACAAGGAGGATGGTCTATTCTTTAAACTGTGTAACAATAAAAATATTCCACTTGCCTAGAATAAGTAACTTTTTTTCAATGCATATTAAGTTCAATGTTAGTAGGTGGATATAGTCACCTCAACAAACTGCGCAAATGAATGTTAACGTCTTAAAAAGAGCAATTGTTTGCTTTGTTCCAAAACACTCAATAAAAAAACAGCTGTATAAAATGCAGGCGGGCATTTATTACATGAGCACTTTTTGCGTTATATCTGGTTCAAACGAGGCGGGCTACGAGAATGTGGGCTACAGACCTGTCCGAAAGAGATACCGCGGCCCTAGAACACAAAGGGTTAAGAAGAAACGTAGATAGGTTTTAGTCAGTACAAGTCTGGCACTCCCTTCCCCTCCAGCCGGAGCAGGAAGGGTCATTTGATGATTTCCAATCCGAAAAAAAAAGTTCGATGATGATGAGTTCGATCATGAATTTTGTATTATTTTAGTAAACAAAATATGTAATTGTCTGTGAGTTTTAAAATTGTTTCTTCTTTCTTCTTTTTTTAAAAAACGTTGCCCCACACTAGGATTTTCTCCTGTATCGTGGGTGCGTTCACAAACATATAAAGTCACATACACAAATACCCAGACCCGAAACAACTATCTGCAGGCCATATAAATATTTGTTCCGTGCGGGGATCGAACCCGCGACACGCAGCGCAGCAGTTCAATCGCTTAGCCACTGCGCCAACCGTGCCGTCTAATAAAATGGGGCTGGCAAGTGACACTTCTGGAATGGATTCAGGACCGATGGGCGAATATATACACACAGTGAGTGCCGCGAAAACAGGCGTTGTAACCAAGACAGGTTCAACGTTCAATAAACGCTTGCGTGACAATTTGAACATCTGAACAAGGCTTTAGACTACAAAGTTAAATACAACCACTTTCTCATACTAAGACAGCTGTTTAAATATTATTGGATCGATATTATGATTAATTAATCATACCACGTCGTTTCTGTAGCTGGAATGTTAAACTGTGTTGCGCGCTTTATTAAAACATGCACAGTGTACCTATATAGAAACGATCGAGTTACAAACTAATAAAAGTTAACTTTAAGGTATAAAATTAAATGCTGGGGGCTCATGTTTTTACATAAATCCATGATGGATAACACACATAACATAACATCACGCCTGTAATCTCCCGAAGGGAAAGGCAGAGGTGTATCTACCTACAACCACATTTCGCCAATTATGTTTAAGTCGCATGTAATAGGGCCTTTCTGGGCAGTGGCTGTCACTGAAAAATTGGCAAACAAACCCAATGAGACTGTCCGATCCGATCCGAGAATCGAATTTTGTTTTCTACATTTTCGCAAAAGTACCAAATTGATTAGGATATTTTTTAAACGTTTTTCTGTCAGAAAGGACAGGTGCGTAGTACTCGTAACCGGCGTGCGTGTATGACCAGATGTACGAATGAGGACGAGGCAAAAGGAGTATGTAAGGATCGTAGCAAGTGACGTTCTGTGGTTTCTGCCTACCCCCATGGGAAAAGGCCGTGAGTTTATGTATGTATGTTTTGCAGTCCAGAAAAATTAAGAGAACAGCCAAGCGGAGTGCATAACTAATTTTAGTACCTCTTCAATAAACTAACATATATTACTTTGAACTACTGCCATTATGTTCTGGTAATTTGTATGACGTAAGTAATGCTTAGAAACTAGTAAAGGCTACTGTTATTAAACACTACTTATGTATTTATTCTACCCGGATTTGTTAACAGATTGGCGTTTTTTACTTTAACCACGGATATAGTTACTTATACCCAGAAAATGCAAGTATCACGATCCGTATGGAAACCAAGCGTGTAATTTTTTGACTGCTTACTATGACGTCATAAGCCACAAGCTCGGTCCGAAATTTCGGTTCGGAAAGAAAATAAAAGAAAAAGTATATCTTTTTTAATAATTTGGTTGTTTCGGGGCTGCAGGTTGTTTGAAAGAGATACCGCGGCCCCTTACACAAAGGGCTAAGAAGGAACATGGGTGGTTTTTAGTCAGTAGAAGTCTGACACTCCCTTCCGCTCCACCCAGAGCGGGGTCATTTGATAATTTCCCACCGTCCAAAAAAAAAGTATCTTTTATGATTATGACATGTGTAAAAGCGAGCGAGCGAGCCAGATAGACATACGAGTTCCCGAATCGAAATGGAATCGAAGCGTTTGTGAATACTGGGACTGATTTCGTTTTAAATATTTTGATGTACAAATTTGGTGTCATTATTTCTGCAAGATAGCGCCTGATTTCATAACTTATATAGAAGCATCACAAAAAATACTACAGCAACATAGTACAAAAAGTACTGAGGCGCCATCTATGACAAAAATGAAGAATCAAAAGTAAGAACAACCTGACGAAAACTGACACCCACTCTCAAGAATATTTTCCCCTAAAGCTTAAATTAAAAACTCCTTAAATCACAACAATTACTTGAAAACCTCCCTAAAAAAATTATATTACACTGTTTTTAACATTGATTAAATCTCTAAAAAATCCCAATTTACTTATTTACTCCCTAAATTTAGGGGGAAAACCTCCAAGTTGGCAACTCTGGCGGGCAATAGCCCACCAGACACAACACCCATCTTGTCGAAGAATCCTCCCTTTCCTAAGGGGGATGAAGAACTTTACACCCAGTTCTTCATACTCCAATACTGTTACTGTAAGCCCCTGACTACCAAATTTTTCGATCCAGGCCCAAAGTAGACCTCTGGTCGTTGACCAATTTCGTTCACTGAGCGCAGTATCCTCGGCGTTAAACTAACCGACCATAAACGCAACACCACACTGCGCTCCAAAACACAAATCCGTTGCTCAAAAAGCCGCCAAGCTAAAGTGGGAATGGGCTGGCCATGTCTGCCGAATGCCCGGCGAGCTGTGGGCCAAAATACTCCAATACTCACACGTAAAATCCAGTACCAAAAAGACAAAAAAAAATATCCTTACCTCATATCCGGCGAGAAGTCAACCGAACACGCGTACCCCGCCACCATATGTCCGCTGAACGTCTTCTTCCTGTTCATCTTGAACCTGTTCAACGCACTGAACACGATCACTTTGTTGTCCATAGACTGACAGGCCAGCCATTTGCCGTTCGGTGACACGGTGACCGCTGGTAGTGAATGCATTGACGGGTCCGCTATGTATTTCATGTCAACTGGTATGTCCCTGTTAAAGATAATAGGATGGTTAATTTTAATTAATAATTACGTCTTAAAAAAAAAATGGCGAAATGTGGGAGTACTATTAGATTCAGCTCTGCCTAACCCTTTTTGTATTACAGGGGTGATGTTATGTTATGTGTTATGTAAAATAATTATTATTATTGCTGAGATAAATTGCATTAGCGTCGGGTGATACAGTTTAGTGTGTTTATTTATTTTATATAATTTTAAGGTGTTTTTAATGCAAATTAAACTCCATTTTCGTTAGTGGTGGCCCAGTGGTTGCGGCCCCGACTAGTGGTGGCCCTGTGGTTGCGGCCCCGACTTACGAACAGTGAGTCGTGGGTTCGAATCCAGGCAGGCACATTACTTTGTGTAATTTATTTCATCACCACTGCTCTCAAAAAGGTGAAGGAAAACATCGTAAGGAAATCGGCATGTCTTAGAACCAAAAAATTCCAAGACATGTGACATCTACCAACCCGCACTGGGCCCGCGTGGTGGATTATAGCCCATCCCTCTCCTAGAGAGGAGGCCTGAGTCCCTGCAGTGGGAACATTATAGGCTGATGATGATGAAACTCCATTTTCATTATTTTCTTTATTATATTACTGGACTTAGTTGACTGTCTTTTCGTTAGAAGTCTATATTTCTTGATTTGGTTTTTCGTTGTTCTAGCGATCGCAAGCGCTGTTGTTGAGCATCAGGAAGAGGGGACTTACCGAAACAAGTATGCCTTTTTTTTGGGGGGTGGGAAATCATCAAATGACCCCCCTCCCGCTCTTGGGCAGAGCGAAAGGGAGTGTCAGACTTCTACTGACTAAAAACCACCTATGTTCCTTCTTAGCCCTTGTGCTGAGGCCGCGGTATCTCTTTCGAACAACCCGCAGCCCCGACGGGAAAGAAGTATGCCCTGAGAGATATTTCTGTACGGCATGTAAAACAAGTTAGAAGACAGTGCTGCAAGACAGTGAGCTGGAATAGCAGTGGACGATAGCCTATTTTTAACCGACTTCCAAAAAGGAGGAGGTTATCAATTTGTCTGGCAAAAAAAACGAAATCAAACAGACAAAATGTCACCGACTTCAGAAGCTGCTTTTTCTTGTGAAGTTTATCTTTCACTTATTTGTGTTTTTCACTTTTTTGTGTTTTTGAAGTCGGTTTTTTTTTTTTGCAAAAAAGGTTTTTTTTTGTACTTTTTGGGAAAAAAAAATATATTGAGGTACAGCCGATCGCGCTAAAAGATTTATGTATCTAGAAGTCAATTTGAAACCTGGGAAGTCACCGTGAATTGTTATTAGAGGTACAGTTACTAAACATAATCATGATTGCTTATTTTTTTCAAATAAACATTGTTTTTAATGAGAATGCGAAATTAGTTAGAAGATGCGTAGCTGTTTATTTAATATCATTGTGACACAGCAACATATTATACCTAACCTGTCTATTACATAAGTTTTAATATTTTGTTATTAAAATCATCACATTTTACAAAAACATTGTAATGATGACGCGACAAAATATTGCGTCACGTGTCTTGTCGCGTGTTGGGTTAAAAAACCTGATAAACTGGTATTTGAATGATTGTTGTTATTGGCCGAATGTACACACATTCGAGAGTAAGTTCATATATTATACCTATAATGATTTCTGGTTTTCCAATATTGGTTTGGCCTAAATAACACGTTTAGTGATGACATTATTAAATTTCTCCAAAACCGTTTTGCAAAAAAACCCGACTTCGTGACTTTGTTTCATTGACTTTTTAATCTTCGACTGCTGAAAGTAAAGTTATTTCACACTCTTTTAGCCTTTTTGACTAAGAATTTCATTTTTCAAATTAAACCAAAGCGTGTTCTATAACAACTAACAGGGAAGAATGGACGAAGAAAACGTGTTGCGCCGACCCCAAATACAATGGGATAAAGGAGCCTTCCACCTGGAAATGCTTTGCTACGGCCGACCTGGGTTCGGAGTCTATTTAGAGATTTCCAAATCGGCCACGGCAATGCATTTCCAGGTGGAAGGCTTTCAGACGGCTCGATGAAACCATCAGGAGGCTTAAAATTTTGAGTAAGTAGGTATCTAATACGTTCTGGGAATCAAAAGTTATGCTCAACAATGTCGCTTGCTCACTGGATCAACGAGCCAGTAAATAAATACTCGATAGAAATATGTTGTACTCTCCCAGTCGGGGCTGCGGGTTGTTCGAAAGAGATACCGCGGCCTCGGCGCAAGGGCTAAGAAGGAACATGGGTGGTTTTTAGTCAGTAAAAGTCTGACACTCCCTTTCGCTCTGCGGGAGGGGTTATTTGATGATTTCCCACCCCCCAAAAAAAAAAAAAAGGGTAAGTTGTACTCACCACTCCCAAACCCTTAAACTCTTGTCATCAGAAGTGGTAACAAATCTTCTGTTCTCGTCCACGAAGGTGATCGTGTTGACGGCGCCCAAGTGACGGTCGTACTCCTGGACTATCTCGCCGCTGCGGATGTCCCACTGTTGGGGAAACAATACAAGTTAGCTTATAAGGAAAAGTCGACCAACACGATTTGGTCGGCTTATGAAACTAAATCTATAGTTTCGCGATCTATGATACTCTTCATGTAATGCTAATGCTTTGCTTTTTTTAAATAATATTTAATATTATAAACCGCTTTTTGCGATCTAGTGCGATCAAGTGTCCAGGGTTATTTAATTTAATTATTGTGAGTTGTCTGGCATGATTTAAGTATGGAAGAGGAAGACATGCTGCGCCGACCCCAAATGAATTGGGATAAGGGCAAGAGAATGATGATGATGTCTGGCATGATTTATTTTATACCTTAAAAAAATTGTACGCTCTCTGGCATAACATAGCGCACTCATTATTACCTACATAATATATTACCACCATTATTGTACGGTCAGCAACAGAAGTAGCTCAACATTGTGTAATTTTAATTATTTGATGTACAAGACTTCAGCAATTTTTCTTTATGTTTCGGAAGATTATTCTTTAACATATTCCTTACTCTTCGATAAATTGTTAGTAACGAGTAATATCTAATAAGATTTCATTAAAAATCCCGGTTAGAAACTTTGAGTACTGTTAATCTACTTCTGATGCTGACTGTACCTATGTTAAACGAATGAATGACTTATGACTTATCAAAATTATGCATCACAAAATTTTACCAGTTTTGACGGGTTAACCTAGGTTACCCTAAACTTTGGGATGTTCTGATTCCCAGTTTTCTTGATTGTTTCTCGCTAGGCATAAGCTGGCTGCCTGACATGCGCCTATACGCTCGTCAGACCGGTTACAGCTGACTCTCAGTATTTTATATCGATCGACTGCCTATCTGACCTCCACAACCCACTTACTCGATACCCCTTAATAACACTGGTTATTATTGTTGTACTCACACAAATAATCTTCTTATCGGAGGTGCCAGCCACGAAGAGGTTCTGCTTATCCTCGTCAGGGTTGAACTTGGCGCAGTAAGGTACCTTGCGAGACGTGAACCGCGATATACACTCGCCCGTCTCTGTGTCCCATAGCTTTATGTAGCGGTCGTAGGCTGGAAGAGGGTTACATAAAATTAAAGTGTCTGTTCGTAATTTCAAAATAAGAAGTTTTTACTGAACGCATATTATGAAAGTAAAATAGTAATTACGGTAGTTAGAACAAAATAACTTTTTTTTAATTTATGTCCGTCTGTTTGTTCCGGCTAATCTCCGAAACGGCTACACCGATTTTGACGAAACTTTTACTGCCAGATAGCTGATGTTATAAGGTCTAACTAAGGCTAGTTTAATTTTAGGATTTAAGTTTTATTTCAGAGAAATAATTGGCAAAAATAACACCCTTTTTTTTCTTTTTTTGGGAGGGTGGGAAATGATCAAATAACCCCTCCCGCTCTCTCAGACTTCTAATGACTAAAAACCACCCATGTTCCTTCTTAGCCCTTGCGCCGTCGCCGCGGTATCTCTTTCGAACAACCCGCAGCCCCGACGGAAAAATAACACCCTTCAAATTGTTACTAAAAACCAACTCAAATAGGGAAGAAAGATGCCTTTCTTACTTTTGTCAAGTGGTTGAGAGTGAGACGAGACGAGAATCAATTTACAATAGGACAATCTACAAAAATACTTACCAGCTGACAAGAATTTATCTCCAGTATTGTTGAAGTTGACATCTCTGACAGCTTGCCGGTGACCGAAGTAGGTTCGTATGCAACGACGATCGCCATATACCTCCCAAATCTGAAAGAGAGAGCAGTCTATTAGTAAACGGACAGTAAAAGTGAAGGATGTACCAAAAAAAAAGGATTGTGTGGTTTTATGAAACCACGGTAAAAGTGAAACTTTTTTTCACACTATAGACATTTAACTAAAAAATTTTGGAATAATATTAAGGGTCAAAAATCGCTTTATCAATCTTAATTTTATACTTGGAAAATTGGAATGATAATGGGAAATAATAAAAGTAGACTAGCTACCGTACTCAGAGACCTTTAATGATTACTTAGGCCATCACTTAGTAAAGGTTTTGACAGTTTTGTCATATAAAAGTATGTCAAATCTTTACTAAGTGACGGCTTAAGTATTCATTAAATATCTCTGAGTACCGCAGTAAGTCTCCAACTAATATTTTTATTGAACTCTGTGTCTTATAGAGTACGACTTACATAATACTAAACAATTATTTAGATTATATACACATTAAAAAAAACAGCGTGGAGCACTGGCACAAATGAGTAATAGTCTATACACTACACGGTCAGCTGCTGCGAACTATAGGCGCCGCCATATTGGCCCTGGCTGCTCTGACGAGCGCCTTTCACTTTATCCCTACTCCGCGGCCGACCATCACGCGACATGCAACACACAGACGAAAAAGTTTGTGACGATGTAATAAAAGTTTCACTTTAAAAACACGGGTTTTCTTTATGATACAAGAAGGTTGACATTGCACACTAAAGAGTAACCACAACATGTTTTAGCCTGTTCTGTCTCAGTTCCTCCGCAAGTCAGTCAGTCAAGAATGAGTCTAAATCGTCACCCATACCATCCACCCATCGTCGTTACCCTTAGATTTTCAAGGACCAAGTCATAAATCTGTAGCCCAGAGTCAAAATAAACTAGCTAGCAAAACTTCGCAGACGCCTTCATCATCATCATCTGCCTAGCCTTTTCCCAACCATGTTGGGGTCGGCTTCCAGTCTAACCGGATGCAGCTGAATACCAGTATTTTACATGGAGCGACTGCCTATCTGACCTCCACAACCCAGTTAATCCTAGGTAATACGATACCTTTTGGTAAGACTGGATGTCAGACTTTCAGGTCACTGACTGACTACCTGTAACGACTGCCAAAGGTCTATAAATGGCAGCCGGGACCAACAGCTTAACATGCTTTCCGAGGCACGTAGGAAACTCGGCGGTCACCCATCCACAGACCGACCTAGGCAAGCACAGCTTAACCTAAAGATCGACCCGAGTGGCAGTTCTTATTAAGCCACGAGCTCCTTCAATATGTTAATATAATTTAAATGACATTTACGTAATTTAATCTTCTTTTATGAACCTGGACGAAGCAAAAGGAGTATGCCAGGATAGTAACGGAAGACGTACTGTTGTTTCTGTCTACGATGGGAGAAAAAACGGGAGATTATGTATGAGCTAATACATCACCTTGACGCGGCAGTCCATCCCGGCTGACAGCATGAGGTGCGCGCTGCCGGGCAGCCAGCGAACTGCCGCCACGCCCTTCGTGTGGCCCTTCCACGTGTAGATGTGTGCCTGGGAGATATGGATTACAACATTAAATAATTTAGGTAATAAAATGTACTTGCACAAAGGTAGATCCACTTATTTAGAAATTAGGTTTAGCTGTTAGAAAAATCAAGTAGATGGGACTAAGCATATTTTATTTTAGCTCCCATGGACTTCCACGTTAAACCTAAGATGAAGGTATTTTTTTTATCTGGTTGACTTTGATGGCAGGCCGCTTTTCGTTCAACGTAACTTTGACAAGTAGCAATAACTCAGCGCCCTCTCGTGGCGAAGATATCAGCAAACAAAAAAAAAATATGTTTCATTTTTACTTACTTATTTTATTTTTAAAGTATGTTTTATTTTTACTTACTTATTTTATTGTTAAAGTATGTTTTATTTTTACTTACTTATTTTATTTTTATTCTTACTTTATAACTAACAGCCGTTTTGGTTAATTATTGTATTTTTGTTTATTTTAATTTTAGTGAATGATGCATACTAACATAGTTTTAAGACCTTTGTTACTAACATGTGTATGTTGTATTATTATTGAATTTTAATTGATATAATAAGAACCTTCTAACGTAGTCTTAAGAAATTTGTAACTAACAATTATGGACAAACTTGGCCTGAAATAAAAGTATATTATTATTATTATTTATTGCCTTCAATTGTACAAGAAACACTTGTCTTAACACTATGCAGCTTTACAACTAGGGAAAAAATTATGAATGAGCTCTAGTACTCAATGTAACATTTAACTAAATCAACAAGAGTGTTACTGACTACATCGAACACATACCTTCGGCAAGAAGCACTTGTCAGGTGGCGTATCACTTCGCAGCTGTGTTTCACTGCGCGGCGGAGATATCCACGACCTGCCCTGGTAGTCTGTTGGGTTGTCGACTGTAACGGACGGGGAAAAATTAGAGGAGAATTTTGTAAACGAAGGAGATTTTGGCAAGACTTGGATGTCCTCCTTAAGACTTGGCAAGAAATAGTGCAGAACCAGGTGTACCTCCATAGGTACGCCTTTGGTCTGCAGTGACGGTACAGGTGAGCTCCAACAGTGTAAACCTAATAACTTTTAATGACCCTGTTCACTAACTATATATGCAAACTATTAAACCCTATTGACACTCTGTTCCTCATATCTAGAGACCGTTGAGGTACACACATATGAGGAATACACACATATATGGTGTACAATTTCTCATTCGCCATTGAAAAGAATATAGAAAACGTGTGCTAAATAAGCACACAATATAAGATAGAATCAAATAAAAAACAAAAATGATTTGTGCATTTATCTCACAGCTGCACCTAACTGAGCGTTATAGATGCTACCAGAATAAAAATGTGTGAAATTTAAATAGTTGTTTTCCCGCGGCTGAACAACTTGCCATAAGGAGTACTTTCGAGGCAAGGAGTAAAAGTAAAAAAGGTGTTTTTGTTTAAAAATAATTAAAAAAAAATATTTATTAACTCGAAAACGTGAGAATCAATAGTAATACTAAACGTAACTTGTAGGTAGTACTCGACTCGCACGTAAAAGTATGAAGGGAAAATTTGAACAACTTGTAGGGTTAAAGCTTATTATTTTTAAGAATAAGTTATCAGCTGCACCCGGCTTGCGCTTAGCGTAGGTATCGGGAGGTACCTACTATTGGTTCGTGGTAGCTTTCTAGTTCTGTTTTTAATGGTTAATTTGTAATTTTTTGTTTTTAATATTATATTTGTTTATAAAACGATTGTATTACCAAGACAAAACCATTTCGCTGCGGGAAAACAACGATTTCGATTTCACGGTGTATAAAATATCATGTATCATCAAAACTCACTGTGGAATATAGATTTCTCCTCCAAAGGTTTGTCATCGTCAACTTTGCCTTTCTTCTGTCTCTTAGCGACAATTTCTTGTAATTCTTTAGCTTCGTCACCTTCTGGCCTCATTACCCTGAAATCAATTACAATAATTATGCTTACTACTATTCTGTCTGTGCGGTTTTCTTCAGCCAATCTCTTCTGAAACTCCCCTAAGTCAGGCAAGCATTTTCTAAACCTACCTCGGGGACAAAACATCATTGGACAAATTTAAAAAATACGAAATTTAAATTAAGTCAGTGTCTACCTCTGTTCACCCACATATCCTCCCCATGGTCCAAGGAAGCCGGTGATATCCTCAGGGTTGTCATTCTTGGTCCTCTTCTTTTTGTCTAGGGGTCTCTTTTTTATTGACTCGAACACTGACTTGCCGACTGCTTCTTCAGGCGGCGCCACCATCGATGACACTGTAAATTTAAGTACACTATTAGTGAACATGGTCATTATAAGTTATTAGGTTAGTTTTACACTTTACCAAGAAGTATCTTATTACCTAGTAACTGGTTGTGGAGGTCAGATAGTTGCTCTATGAATAACCCTCTGCTTCGTGAGGGTTAGGGTGTTGGTGTTCAGACTCAAAAATAAAACATTTTTGAATTTACATAACATAACATAACATCACGCCTGTAATCCCCGAAGGGTTAGGTTAATTTACTAGGTATTTAATCACATGTAGTGGTTTGTTTGACTTGGTATTTATTCCACATGTAGTGCTTACAGTGGTTTGTTTGATAGTGACTGACAGATTTTCTTGTTCCTAGTATTTATACCATCGGTGGAAAATCTCTACACCACAATTCAGAAAATTGTCATAAATCGATCATCGCCATCTAGTTACAAATACATAAACGAACCTTTGACACATGACAATAAACCTTTTTGTTCCTATGCGGTTCAACACTCTATGTATAAAAACACTGTATTTATGGTGGTGCATGCTTCTCCATTTCAGAGTGAACAAAGGAAAAGGCTTTACATCTATGTTATCATTTAGCTTTTTACTTATCATTACTGTATTTCAGTTGATCTTTTATGTCCTCAGCCTCTTTTAATTAACGTGAAAACATGTTGCAGCGGCCACATGTACAATAGGGATGTTTCCTGACTAAAAAGAATATGATTTTAATTAGTCCGTCTGTTAGATTATCGAAAAATATTGGATACTTATTTTTTGTTTTATCAAATCAATAAAAATTGACGAAGATAAAACGCGCCAAAGATTTGAGTGGGGGTTTGTGACATCACTCACCGGTAAAAAATGTCATACTAATGTCTTAGAATATGACGTCACACGAGTTTTCAAAGCACTGTATTGTCTTCATTGTTTGTTTACATGAAAAAAGAAAAAATATGTGTCCAATATTTTTTGGTAATCTATCTGACGGACTAATTAGATTTTTCCTGTTAACTATCCTATTGGACAAGGGCAAGATGATGATGAATCTTTTTTTATATAATTTTACTTTTCTTACTTATGAGAAGCTTTACTTCTCTCTTGCCCGTTTTGCCCGACTTATTGCACGTTCAAAGACTTAAACGAAGCAAACAAAAGAGCTGTCCAGATGCAATGTACTGGGTGGACAATATTTGAGTTGTCAAATCGAAAAGAAGAAGAAGCACTATGTTGGTTGAATATGGGTGATAGAAATTAGAAATATAATTATTACCGTAACTATAATTCACCACTTACCTACTATAGCATCCCCACTCCCCGTATCACCGTCCGTAGAAGGATCCACAGCATGCCCATAACTCGTAAATGTTCTTCTCTGATTTTCAAACTGGAAGTCACTTATATGTGCCTTTTCAACATAGCCAGACAATATGTTTCTGTTAGCCTTCATCTGTTGTGTCTGAAAGGGGTTCTCTGGACCAAATGTGGGAGCAAAGAGTTCCTCATACTTGGGATTGTGCATTAACTCTTCACTGTTTGGTAATAATACTCTAGTGTCATCACTGTTCTGCAATTGAAAAAAAAAAGTTATTATTATTATAGCTAGCCTATATATTGTCCCAGACAAGGTGACCCAATGTCACCCAAATTATTCTCCGCAGTCCTGGAAAATATATTCCGGTAACTGGATTGGTCTCATCTGGGTCTCAACATCGATGGCCAGAAACTAAATCACCTCAGATTCGCAGACGACTTAGTCGTATTTGAGGAAAACCCAAGTCATCTGGAGCTTATGATCCAAGCTCTAAGCAAGGAAAGTGCTTTGGTGGGATTGTCCATGAACACAACAAAAACAAAACTTTTGACTAATTCGGAGAAAAAACCAATACTAATAGATTCTATTCCACTTGAATATGTTGATGAATACACATATCTTGGCCAAATAATATCACCAAAAGACCAAATAACTAAGGAAGTCAACACAAGAATAGCAAGTGGTTGGAGAAAGTATTGGTCACTAAAAGAGGTCATGAAATCCAGAGACTTGGGAATGGCGGTAAAGAGAAAAGTTTTTAATATCTGCATACTACCCTGTATAACATACGGATGCGAAACATGGGCACTGACAAAACATCACAGAAATAAATTGCAATACTGCCAAAGAGCCATGGAACGGAGCATGACAAATATACGCAAAGCAGATCATGTAAGAAATGAAAAATTGAGAGCAAGAACTAAACTACCAGACATCTTGACCAGGATTGACCAACAAAAATGGAGATGGACTGGCCACATGATGAGAGCAAACATAGAGAAATGGAGTAAAATAATAACTAACTGGTATCCAAGGGAAAGTAAACGCAGCAAGGGGAAACAGATAAGGAGATGGGAAGATGAGCTGAAACAAACAGCAGGCCCCAACTGGAGGAGAGTGGCTCGTGACAGAAGGCAATGGAAGAGGAGGCCTTTGCCAAAAGGCACACTGAATTAAGGGACATTTTGTAACAACTTCACGGTAGAAAATAAGTTATAATTCAGAATAAAAGGGCAATTTATTTATTTATTTATATATTGTCCCACTGCTGAGCAGTCCCTCCATTCCTTCCAACGGTCACAATTCTGTGCAACGTCTCCAATTTTCAACTCTCAAGGAAGACATAAAAAAAGTTAATTAACCAATATTACACACAGTGTTGAATGGTGCAACACTGAAATAATAATGTTGCAGTGTTTGAAATGATCACTGCCACCAACGACTAGTATGGTAGAAGTGGCAGTTTAGAATTAACAAAATATTTTATAAACTATCATGCTAGCAACGTGAAGAAGAAGAATCTTTGTAGCTATTTCTCTTTCTTCTCTTGATTTTCAGTGCAAATGCTCAGTCAGACACAAGAAGTACTACCAATTTTACAATAGGACATAGATTTGAAGATTACTCACAAAATAACCTTATTTGTTTGTAAACATTGCTACTACAATTAGCACCATACAAGTATTTTTCTTGTATGTATGCTTCACAGAAAACCGTCTTGAAATTATCAACACGAAGAATTTATAACAGAGAGATGAAAAAGAAAGAAAATCACAGATGGAATAACACACAATGAGTACCTATCATATGTACCTATGATAAATATTTCAAGTATCTACGTTTAATGAACTAATAATACTTACTGTAGGCATAACGACAGGTGCAGCACATATTTGCATTGATTTAGCTACGGAGAAGTTAGAATCAACCGGTTTTAAATGCGCTAATAGCTTTTCGTTGCTCTCTCCTTTGATAGTCTCTGTTTCATTGTCCTCTTCGTCCTCAGAACTACTACCGTAGTTTTGTATATTGAACATTGTTTTGAGTGTCTAGTTTACTTAAGTCTAGTCTATTTTAAAAATTGTTCATAACAAAACAATGTGCTACTAATTCTAGACAAAAGTTGCGAAGTGCAATTTGCTTTCCAAACGAAGCGTCACGAAAACGATGAATGTTAATGTCATAATGAAAGAGACCAAAGATCTCTCTAAAGCAATGTTAAACAGAGATGCATGATTTTTATGCTAAAGATATGAACTAGAAACAGATCTGGAAAGCAATTTCTTGTGACAACAAAAACTTCGTTCGGAAATAATTAAATACTCAATACTCAAACTTTATTTGCATTCCACAATGTGTACTTAGGTGGTAAATTTAAAAAAAAATGAGATCATTATGGACCCTGTCGGGCACAGCAAAAGATAATAGAGAAAATAACAAAAGAAAATAAAATGCCTACTCCTATGAGAAAAGGGCGTAAGTTTATGTATGCGTTTATGTAAACTCTTATAAAATATATTCCCACACAGCGACCCCAACATAGTTGGGAAAAGGCTAGGCAGATGATGACTGTCTTTCTCATTATTCTAGTGTTGGGTCGGCGCAGCATGCCTTTTCCTCTATACTTCTCTTCTCGGAGATTTTTTACACACCCAAGTTTTTTGCTGAGTTCTGCAAGCTCATAGAGCTTTTAATACTTCATGGAAAGACTTACAAGCGAATTTTGGTATCAGTAAAATATTTATGGTGACTTCTGCAAGCGCTTATAGCTTTTAATACTCCATGGAGCAAACTTTGGTATGGTTTCAGTAATTGATTGGTTTGATAAGACTAAATAAACAAAAATAAACCTTTATTTTTTAATCTATGTTTTATGAAGCCATAGTGCCAACCGAACGCCAGAAACAAAAATCTATTCAAGTCAGGTGACGAGCCCCTTGTGACAGTTCACATTATTTGTCTCAATAAATTATAAACCAAGAAAAACACTAAACATGGCTCTACTCTCAGCAGTCAAGGGAAAGCTAATCAGCGTCATCGGAGATGAGGTAAGCAGTAGTTTAATTAGTATTAACAAGCCATATCGTTGCTTGAACAATGAACCAAAAAGCACTTGTTTTCTGCCAAAAGTTACCCTAGAAACGTACATCTGATTTCAGGATACTTGCGTCGGTTTCTTGCTCGGGGGGATCGGTGAAATCAACAAAAGCAGACACTCCAACTTCATGGTTGTCGATAAAAGTAAGTGTCATAAGTTCTTTCTGCCAGAAAAAAAAGTTTATTTATGTTCCTACTAAAAAGTTTTCATTTTATTTATTCTCTGTAAAGAGTGTGTGTTCGGTAATATCAGAGCTTAAAACTATACAACTTACCTATACCAATTTTATGAATTTTCTGTAATAGAAGTAGAAGGATGGAAAGAATGGAAATAAAAGGTTAAATCTGAATACTAATTTCATTGATAAAGTTAGAAATCATTACTAATCTAATTGGGGTCTGCTTTTTACATACCCCAAAGTCGAAACTGACCTAAACAGTTTATTTTTCTTAGTTAATCACTAAACATAAAACATCCCATTCCTTTTTTTATACCAATAGAGGAATATTGTGTGCCTAAAACCCGCCTCTGAGATGTTCCTATGCGTAGCTCTATATGACTTGGCAACTTCGTGCATATAAAAAAATAAAAAAATTGGCAGAGAAAGTGTTACAAAGGGATGAACAAACAGTGACCCAAGGGGTTTTGTATTACCCAGGACTTACTGGGTTGTGGAGGTCGGATAGGTAGTCGCTCCATGTAAAATACAGGTATTCAGCTGCATCTGGTTCGACTGGAAGCTGACCTTGACTGGAAAAGGCTAGGCAGATGATGATGAATAGACAAACATCGTCCAGAGTAGTCAAAGGTTTTAATATAAATACAAATTAATTGAATACAGAGGTATTTAGGAATACAATAGGCTGATTTTGTATTAAACCTAACTCAAAATTAATCTTTAAAGGAAAAGATTTAGATTAAACATAGAATTTTAAGATACAGACACAGAACAGTCATTTTTAATTTGCTGTGTGTAAGTTATGTTTCTATGCAAAAAAAAAATTTCATATTATGACACTCAAGTGTCTTATAAAATGTTAGCATAGATAATTATGCTAATTGGCATTGTAAACCTTAGCTGTCATCTTATTTAGATAAAAGATGATTTATTAGCATCCAAGGTTATGTGGTCAAATCTTTTTCAAAGCAACAAAACAAAGCAAATATCAGATTTCTTTTATTCCAACTTTTTTCTTTTATCTCAGTGTAATGTTATTATTTACTTATGCTCTGCCAGTATCTTTGCATGTAATCAGTGATAAGAGTGATGTATTGCTGCTGAAATTAGCTTTCATAAAAGATCGATTCTTCCTATGTATCTGTTCAAAGAAAGACATTTCCTCAATTTGACAGCAGCGTCATTTGGCCTACAGAGGCCGAGAGAGGCAGTGTCCAACGAAAGTTAATTTCTGTCTGAAACCGATTTATCGCCGTTCGCCTCAATCTTTGGCTAAAGCTGATAGTATAATAAGTAATAACTCGGGGTCAGTCGCTTCGAGGGGAGCCAGTGGTCGTCAAGCTGGGCTAAATTGACGATCATTCAGATGTACCTAACCTTTAGAGGTGGTAAACAGAATCGAAGCGGTTCCGCGGTGATGTAGTAATACATTACCTATCCCGAAAGGGGTGGTTAAACTTCAAGGAGGGAAAGTTAAATTGATTAAGTAATAACTTTTAAGAAAAGTTCAACGTTGACTAAAAGTGAAGAATAAATAATGTTTTATTCTATAAGTTTACGAACAATTTAGTTGGCGTTAACCAAAAAACAAAATCTTGCAACTTGAGAAAATAATAACTAACTATCAAGTTTACCCTTGCCACCCGCACCTAGCCTTTTCCACCGTGCTCTCGTGAGTTCGTAACAGTTTCACTTGACGCTTGGTAGGAAACCTTTGGCCGAAACTTGGACTCGTTTTGGCCAAACCCGAAGGTGGCAGAAACCGAAGTTTCGTTCGTCGGACACGGTCCTGCGTTAACAGCCTAGTATCAGTACAGTACTACATCAGTCTCGCTGATGAGAATAGGATCTTGGGTTTAATTCTCAGAAATTCCCAGTTTAGTCAATGTGTTATCGCATTTACAAATTAATAAATATTTTCAGTAGCAGCCTGTGCCCTGTGACATGGAAGTGAAACATAACAACAGGCCTAATGTGACTGCACTATAGATTTAGATGCTCTCCTGTCCCGTGGCTCGTGGTAGCAAGCACGATTGCTGAGCATGGGGTCCTGGGTTTGATTCCCAGGTCGGGCAAAGTGTTATTGAGTTCTTAAAATCAGAAATTTAACAGTAGCAACCTAGAAAGTTGGCGTTATGAGACCCGTGATAGCTCGCGCCGGAATGCCGTTTTATCAAACTATGAAAGAACACCAGTGCAGTATAATAATTGCTACGTCTATGGCTGAGAACAGCTGCTATCAGAATCAAAATATTTTATTTCACACAGGCCTACATGACACGCCGAGAAAAGGTGCACGGTTCGGGTTGGTCGTTTCCTATCAAAAAGAACCGGCAAGAAACTCCATTATAACTGGAAACAATCAGACTGACTAGGTCTGCCTCATCCGGTAACACACAATTCATGTTACTAATTCTTCTTCTACAAAAATTCACAGATACACCGGTGAGCGAAATCGAGGACTGCTTCAAGCGTTTCGTGAAGCGTGATGACATCGACATCATCCTGATCAATCAGAACGTAGCTGAGCTGATCCGGCACGTGATTGATGCCCACACCGCACCCGTACCCTCGGTGCTGGAGATTCCCTCAAAGGACCATCCATATGATGCTAGCAAGGATTCTATCCTGCGTCGTGCTAAGGTAAATTGTTTTCTTATTTTTTATTTATAGGAAAATCATGACAAACCAAAGAACAATGGGAAAAATTTTATGGACCCCGTCCCCACCCTTGTACAACTTTCTCCTATAATTATATCAAGTGAAAGAGCGTATGGCAGTAAATGTGTGAACGATTGGGGAAAAAAGTTATTCACCGAAAATAGTTGTTTTTTTTCATCAAACCTGCTTGTTTGGGGTGTCTATTGATAGGTCTTTTAAAATGACATTGAGGTTTCTAAAACCATTTTTTCTCAAAGTCAATCATTTGAAAAATAAACACTTCCAAAGTGGTAAAATGTGTCCCCCTCCTCTAACTTTTAAACTAAAAGAGTGAAAACATTTTAAAGAATATAGGTTGTAGATCGCAGTGAACACTTTCAATCAAAATTGGTTTGAACGAGATATAGTTAGCAGTTTTTGAGATATAGCACATTCAAAAACCGCAAATATAACTTTGTCATTCATATAAACACTATGAAAAACAAACTTATTACAAAATGTGTTTTTCTGTTCCCGCTAAAACAACAAATTATAATCCTAATTACCGGGGGCTTCCTTACTACGATGGTACGGAATCCTTCATGTGCGAGTCCGACTCGCACTTGGCCAGCTGTCGCATCTGCGTGAGCAGTGTGTGGCAGCGCGACACCTGTTCGCTAGGCATCGCAGGCTCTGTATTCGTCCTCCGAATGCGGTAGCCATTAAGCCGCAGCTGTATGAAGGGTACAGAGAGGCGAAGACCGCCCTCCTAGAGGCTCGTCTGCGGGCCAAGGATATGGCCCGCGAGGAGATGCTGGAGACTCAACCGAGACCCGTGGGGGCGCCCTTTTAAGATAGTGTGAAATAAACTCCGCACCCGCCCGCTGACGCAAATTCGCTGGCCCGAGCTCGTGGAAAACGTGGTGAGCGCTATGTTCCCTTCGCGAGGGGAGCATCGCAATGACTCCGCCACCTGCGGTGCCGGAAGCGGACCACTCAGGAAACGATGACGACATTCCGAAGGTGACTGGGGTAGACCTGAGAGTGGCGGTACGGATGCTTAAGGCCAAAAACACCGCCCCGGGACCCGATGGCTTGCCTGGGAAAGCCTGGGTCCTGGCGTCGGAGGCTCTTGGGCCCCGACTGGAGAATCAGAAGCCGGGGCGCCCTGCGGACTCTCCGTTAGCATACCAGCCCATTGTATTACTCGACGAGGTAGGCAAGCTCTTTGAAGGAGTGATTGCAAACCGCCTCGCCGAGCACCTTGAGGGGATGGGTCCGGATGCGCTGATCCAAGAGCCACTCGACGGTGGACGCAATCATGGGCATGACGGGGAATGGAACCGGCGAGAGATTTCGTGCGGTGTTCCACAGGGATCGGTTCTTGGGCCGCCCCTGTACCTAGGAGTAGGACTCGTCCTCGACAGCCGGTGGAATTTTGTGGAGCATTTCCGACATTTGGCTCCCAGACTGGAACGGGGTGGGGCTACCTTCAGGTGGCTCTTGGCCAACCTGGGGATGGGGGGGGCAAACGCCTCCTGCCGGAGGCTCTATGCGAGGATCGTGCGGTCCATGGCCAGATTGCTGACATGGGATCTGGAGGCGATGGGCCTCGCGCGCCTGCATGAATGGCACACGGCAGCGCTACACCAGGGGGTCATTCCGTTGCCACGGCAAATTGCCGCTCAGTGGACAGACCTCCGGTGCGATCTCATGGCGACATGGAGAGAGCGACTGCCGCAACCCCGAGCAGGGCACGCCACGATAGTGGCGATAAGTCCCCTCTTTGAGGAGTGGCCGGAGAAGCGCCACGGTGCCCTTACCTTCCGTCTGACGCAGGTCTTCACCGGACACCGTTGTTTCGTGAGGTACTTGCACCTAATCAGGCGGGAGGAAACGCCCGGATGCTACCATTGTGAGGAGGACAACGTGTCCTCCGGCCGATCCTCCGCTTGGGCAGAGCTCCGCCGTGTTCTCGTAGCGGCGATTTGCAACCTCTCACGTCCGGCCCTGGTGCAAGCCATGGTCCGGGGCGAGAGGGAATGGGAGGCCATCGCCTCCTGCTAAACAGTGATGCTAGCAATGGAGGTGGATAAGTTTGTTTTTCATAGGGTTTGTATGAATGACAAAATTATATTTGCGGTTTTTTAAATGTCCTATATCTCAAAAACTGCTAACTATATCGCGTTCAAACCAATTCTTGTTGAAAGTTTTCATTGCGATCTACAGCATTAAGTTTTTTTAGCTTTTTCACTCTTTTAGTTTAAAAGTTAGAAGGGGAGGGGCACATTTTAGCACTTTGGAAGTGTATATCTATCAAACGATTGACTTTGAGAAAAAATGGTTTTAGAAACCTCAATGTCCTTTTAAAATGTTTTGTCGTTAAGTAATGTTACCAAATTATGATGTATTGAACAAAAAACTTCTGTCCTATATAGGGTGTAAATCAACCCATCACACAGCCGTTAACCAAGCATTCTGTACATCTAACTAAGTACCCCAACACAAAAATTTTTGCTGGGAAACGATTTTTTTTTTTGGGTTAAAAAATCACATTTTACGGTAAAACTCAATGTAGCAATGTAATAATAGTAAACGGGTCATGGAGGTAATTTAAGTAAAGTTATAACCTGAAAAACTAGTATTTACAAAAACAGCTGTGAAAAATTTGGAACTTTGACCCCCAATATCTCAGTATCTAGGGGGTTCCCAGGTATGGTCTAGAACAAAAAAAAATTATCGCAGTGATGGGGACAACAAGTGCCCTTAGTTTGCGTTAAGGTGAATGCTCCAACTAGCCCGCGAAATTCAATTTTTTTTACGTTTTTTGCGTTTCGACGCGAAAATTTGAATTTCGCGGGGTGGTTGGAGCATTCACCTTAAGGGTACTTTTACACCCTATATATAGCATACTGTTTAAGCTCCTACAGCCTGTGATACAGGATTATCCTAGTACAGGCATCTTACATTATTTTACCTATATTTTTAATTTTAAGATTCATATTGTATTTTTGGCTTTTTAGGATTCTGGATAAAGAATTATTCACACATTTACTGCCATACAATAAAATGATGTATTTTGTACGCTATTTCATTTGATATATAGGAGAAAGTTGTACAAGGGTGGGGACGCTTTTTCTTTCCCATTGTTCTTTAACTTATTAATGAAAAAATTTAATTATTAAAAAACATTTTTTTAATCGCGGCTAGACAAATCGTAGGTATGTTTAATTAAATTTGTTTAAGCGTAGACAGAAATGCGTTTTACTTCAAGCGACATGCTTGTTAGCACAGGCCAGATCAACTGCAGAAAAAAAAACGAATGAAAGAAAGAGCCTGTGGTAGTCAACGGGGCTTAAAGCCGTCTACAAAACCCTTCCTTAGCGGAAGCGGTTTTTAATAGTTTAATTTGATTTATTGATCCACATTCCTATATAAAAAGGAACGTGTTTTTTCTGTAGACTAATGGAAATACAAATATAATTTCTTGCCTTGCGGCACGCCTCAGCAGCCGCTGGACACATTCGTGCCTTATTTCTTGCCTCTGGCACCTAAAACAAATCGATCTAATTTAATTTTCTTTGTTCCAGGGCATGTTCAACCCCGAAGACTTGGTACGCTAAAACTAATTTATTGCATGATATCGTTATCTGTGCATCAGACGGCACGTGTATATAAGCCAGCTGTGTACCAACGTTATAAAACTAACTACTAATGTGACCATCCATCCACATTCAACTGTTTTTACACTTGGCAACATTTGGCGCTCGATATGTCGATATTTCACTAACCACATGTGACCAACTGACCACCTTGTTTTTTTAATCGATTATCTCTGCATTTAATATAAAAAAGCAACCGTAAACTGCCCATTTCTTGAGGGGGAAAGTGTGGTGATTATAAACATGTCTCAAAAATGTTGATCGTCATTTAACAAAGTCGCTATAACGTTCCTACTACTGGAAAACAGGTCACTTTAGTGAAAGAGACTACTTGGCGTCAATAGTTGCCAAGTGAAAAAACTGCGTTACAGTTTGCAGTGTGCAATTTTATTTTTCAACTAAAGCAGTTAAACTAATACATTCCACACCCCAGAAACATTTATTTTAACTGTTACATCGAATGAACCCGTTATTTTAATGTGATAAAATTATTCAAATATGTAAGGTTGGAAGTTCAGTAAAGTGGCCCGCGCCATTTTGAAAATATTACGTGTCATGAAAATTTATAAAATTATCCTTATTAAAATATATTGTTGGCACTAAATATTTTATTAATTTATTCCATTGCGACTTTAATGTGTTTCCAGTCTAGTATTAATCAATCATATTGTATAGATGTTGAACTTGTATTATAGAATATAAAAAAAATATCAGTTTGTTGTTTTATTTTTTTGAGTTTTCTGGTTTTCTGAGTGATTGTTTGCTGCTTAACTAACAAAAAAATAAATAGTGATTATTTTTAAGTAATACCTTACAATTATGGCAATTCTTATCTCTGTAGGTAGGTATTGAACAGCAAAAATTTTAAGCATTTGTGATCTGTAGATCGACATTGAACTTAATGAACATTATAATAGAGTAAAAAGTTGTGTCTGACATGTATTCGCGATTGCTATTTTTTAACTTAATTGTAGTTCAAATTTAGTTAATTACGAATCTATGAAAATTACTCAAGCATTTTGTGGATCAGTGTACGCCGACCCTAATCATCTCATTACAAACGAGAGTTCTAAAATTCTTTCTTCCTTAGAGCCAGACTAGGAACTGAAAAGTTCACAGTTAAGTCTGACTTTCGGTGATGGCAAAGTTCTCAATACAAATACTGACGTTAGAACCACGAAAACAAAAACAAAAAATCCAATAGGAAATGCAAAATAAGTTGTATTTTTTGTGTTGGTGTGAAAGTTTGGACTTGGACAAGGGAACCTACAGCATAGCTATTCACAAACAATTGAAACAAATATATGTCATATTGGTTGAAAATTTCAACCAATATTTTGTTTCGATTTTTTGTGAATAGCTATGCCGATCACCCTTTGACTTTGCTCAGTTCACGTTTCATACAAATATGAATCTTATTCTCAAGCCTTTAATGTTCAACAATATTCGTAGAAGTGAATGTGAGGAAGATGATTGAACCTTAATCACTAATATACATTTTGGGTCCTGGGTTGCATTCCCGGATCGTGCTAAGTGTTATTGGGTTTTTCCACCAAGAATTTCTCAATAACAGCCACGGAGTCTGGATTTGTTTTTATTTTTATTTAAACTTCATGTACAAAAGTGGTACATAGGCGGACTTAATGCCACAAGGCATTCTCTACCAGTCAACCTTCAAAAAATTTGTGGCTGGCTAGCCCATTATTAAATGGGCCTTAATTATAACTGGCGAAATGTGGGCATACACCTTTGCCTTACCCTTCGGGGATTACAGGCGTGAAGTTACGTTATGTCATAAACACTAAAAAAAGTAAGTCAAAGCTATAAAACTAGAATAGAACTCGTTTTGTAACGAAACTGTTAGGGTCATGAACGCTCCGTCGGGGCTGCGGTTGTTCGCAAGAGATACCGCGGCCTCGACATACTCGTAAAGGGCTAAGAAGGAACATGGGTGGTTTTCAGTCAGTAGAAGTCTGACTCTCCCTTTTGCTATGCTCAAGAGCGGGAGGGGTTATTTGATGATTTTCCACCCGCAATAATGGACTTGATTAAATTTTACCGTCAACCGACACTCGCTGAATCGAATGCGAAAGAAAGCGAGTTGCATTCCATGTAATAACACCTTGATTGTATATAGAACATAACATAACATCACGCCTGTAATTCCCGAAGGGTAAGGCAGAGGTGTACTTAGTAGTACACCCACATTTCGCCAGTTATGTTTAAGTCCTATATAACAGGGGGCGAGCCTATTGCCATCAATCAGGCACAAATCCAGACTACGTGGCTACTATTGAGAAATTCGTGATGGAAATCCCAATAACACTGCCCCGACCCGGGAATCGAAACTAAGACCTCGTGCTCAGCAGGCGCGCTTGCGACCACTAGACCAACGAGGCAGTTAATAGAAAAAAAATGCACTTCATCTTTTCATAAAAATAATGGGTAACTATTAAATTAACACAAACTTTTAAAACTAAGTATTTATGCTTTCTCAATCTTAGTTGTTGAAAAGCAGTAGGTATACCTTAATTTGCAAAATGTGTTAGCAGTTTACTCGATTTGGTGTTGTGATAACTGTCACTGTTAGATACTAGGCAAAATCAGAGGTGTATCTGGGTTACTGATTTTCTTATGATGAACTTGAGCCTGATTTTATTATTCTTTTTTTAATAAATACTTTGCCATCACATTTTCAGGACCAAAATTGCTTACCTAGATGTTTCACTATTTATTTTAATGTTAGTTAAGCAGTAGCTAATCTATCCATTCCATTATTTTTAACACAAGCATGTTTTCAGAATATGCGAGAAGTGTGGTTTTTCTGTGATTCTTGGCATTACCTATGCGTGTATTTCGGCTTCAGGACCATAGAATAGTGCTGCGCTGTATGGCCAAAGAGAACTGTACCCTGTTCCTGTGTTTATGTTTTAAGAAAAAAAAATGTGGATTGTATATCATTGTCTATACCCAGTGTTTCATACTGTTGTTTTACTAATGGTTACTTTTTTATTTGTTCAGTGTGTTTTGTTGAAAACTGAGTGAGTATGATGTTAATTTTTTGGTGATTTGAATTGTTGTTAAAGGTGTACCTAATATATAATTTTTTATTTTTTTTCACAGTCGATGTTTGGACAAGATAACTACGCGACTTAGCTAAAAAATTCCAGGAATTATTGTAATAATTATTATTGGCTTCTTCGCTTATTTATATGTACCTATCTATACCCATTATACATAGTATTTTCTTATAATAAAACCAAAGTAATTATTTATTTTTTAATTTTTTATTAAAAGATTATTAACAAAACTTACACTATAATACTATTCACACAAATATACATGATACAGTGCACACAACCATATTTTATATAAACGTAAAAAAAATGGTAACAAATACCTATTTGGTATCAATCAGGTATCAATATAATAATTAGCTACTTAAATACCCGTATGGAAACGTCGTGATTGTTAAGTTTAAAAGTTGGGATAAGACGAATTGGGTAATTCGTTATTTATTCGTCGAATTCAGCGACGTCATTTTCGGCTTTCTTGTGACCAACCCAGTCCCACTTGGAGTAATGGAGCTTGGTCTTCTTGAACTTGGGGTTCTTGGAGGTAATGCGAACGAAGATGCGCCTTCCGAACAGTGGCTGCAGCTGCCTGAAGTTGTCGACAAGAGGGAGGTTCAAGTTGGAGAGGAGGCCGCGGAAGTTGTCCATCTGTAAGTGGTAAGGTCCTTTAGTAAGCCGAAAATTGTTGCTGGTTGAATACTGATGCGTAGACGCCACCAACACGATGCTGTTAGCTCCTATGAATAAAGTTCAAAATCCTTTCTTACCTGGAACACGGAGATGGGGAGGTAGTCAGAGAACACAACCCATGTGACGGCCTCAGCGCAAGGGGGGGTGGTGAGGGATCCCTTATAGGTGTAGAACCTCTCGGTGTCAAGACCAGACAGGATGGAGGACAGGGAGAAGGTATGAGGGAGCTGCATGCTGGTGTTGTAGTTCTCGATGGCGGACAAGTTCTTGACGAGGGGGGTGAGGAGCTTGGCGTCGAATTCTACGACCTGAAAGAAGATGGTGGATCGTTTAGTAGTTTTTTGGCAGTTGGATTGGGTTTAGTTAGGTTAGGAGAGATTGTGAAGCAGTTTTACTTGCTGTTCTTTGCTTTGAATTGTTGAGGTTTCATTGAAGAGTAATTCTGTTCTCCACTCTTACCTGGTAGAAGAAAGCAAGCACGCAAAGACCATCGGGATGCTGGAGGGCTTCAGCGAGATGCCTGTATTTCTTGTTCCTGTGGATGATGTGCATTTCCAGAGGCAGACGCATATCGTTTAGGGTATGCTCGGAACCACGGTTGTTCTTATCTCCCCAGTGGAAGTGAAGACCTTCGATTTCGTACTCATTGTCCAGGGGTCCTCCGAAGATGTAGGGAAGGCGGAAGCCTTTCTTTTCTTCTTCGGAACTATATTTGGGGATGGTGAGAGCGACTGGAAGATTAAAAGGAATACTGTTAGGTGCAAGACGATAACTGTTAAAACTGATGTTTAAATATTGTATTAGACTTCAAATTTTCTTCATTATCAACCTTATTTAGTGGTGATCTTTACCTGAATGTCCATTATTGGTGGTAGTAAGCGGACCGGGGAGTGGATTCTGGTAACCGATGAGTTCCATAGCAGGGATTGAAATGGGAATGGCTTGGCGGGCAGCAATGGCGATAGGGGACTGTTGGCGGCCTCCGCAAGCGGGGTGGAGGACAGCCCAGCGCCTCTGATCGGAGGCTCTGTAACCCCAGCCGAAGACTTGGCATACTGTGGAGGTAAAAGAAGACAAGTGATGACTTTTGTACTGGAAGCTGCGAATCGGCCTAAGAAACGAAGATGCATAAGTGAGTTCCTGTCTTTCTAATATTCGTGATATGTAGTGAAGCTTTATTAATTACAAAAATGAAGTAGCTAGGTAGCAGTGAGCTTATTTTTCAATGCTAGTTGAGATTCCAATGCGATCTGTTCGCTGAAAAGTTTTAAATGTTTATTTGAAGTTTAATGACTCTATGCTAATGTTCTCAGAGCATTGTTTCCATACAGGCATAGCATCTTATCAAAACATTCAAGACGAAATAGTAATTGAATCATCACATGTCTACAGATGTTTAATAATAAAGCAACAGTGTTATATCTTTCATGCAGGTGATATATAAACAATATTAATAAAACATATTCGTATCAACAAACGCTTTGGTGTTTTTAATACAAGCATTATGATTTTATGACTGTTTAATAGTTCATGTTTATAATAGAAATAATAAACGCGTTTGTCTTGATTGTCAATTGTCTAGATCTTTGATTTTGCGGGATTTAAAAGACTTCATATTATAGTACTAAGTTTTTCGTTTTTTTAAAGCTACGGCAAATGGTCATTTAACTTAATCATACAATAAACGATAGAGGCCATTAAAGTAAACGCAAAGGTATTACAAATAGCCAAATTATAAATAAAAAAGTCGTCAATAAATTTTAAATCTAAAGACAACTTATTCATTATTCTATATGCGATCGGGAGTATCCTTTTTGGTTGTGACAATCGTAAATTTTTTGTACTACAAGAATGTCGAATTATGCTAAACAGGTCATGCATAATCTATGTGTGAATGGTAATTTATTATATCGTAATTCACTTGCGATTTAGCTGTATGCACATGTAGATTTATTCCACTGTCAATCAAAAGGCGATTTTAAATATAATCAATTAATCATAGATATATAGAGCGAGTTTTAACCTACTGAAACGTGTCTTTAGTGCGCAATATGGTATAATAAAAGATAAAAAACTATCGCAGAAGTTGACCAAAAAATATGTCAGTCGATCGAGAATAATTTGCATGCAATAATGTAATATTGTCAAAAGCAGGTTTAGAAGCTTGATACATAAATAAGCGTTGTCATTAATTTTTACAGAATTTTAAATAATGGCAAAATAATTTTACGCACTTAACCCTGTAAATGCGACATGCTTTTCAATTAAGTACAATAAAATGTCAAAAGAGAATTTAAATCTTGCATGCTAAATTAGATCTGTAATTAAATTACCCTTTCGTGGTGATGTGTTTCCTGAAAGGGGAAGAAGAATCTCCTTGTATTTACTTAATTTTGGTCTATTTCTTAGCTTCTTGAATAGTTGCGGAGTAATAAGTATGTTAATGTTAATGCGATTATTTGAAATAATATCGACGACAAATATCAAGACTAGTTTTTGTTGTATTATTAATATCTAGCGTGTTAACTCAAGAGAAAAAAATGCCTAGATCAGTATGTGACTAAAATATCCTTGCCTGTTGCAAAAACTTATCTCTTAGAGATAAATTCGTGACTAGTGGGGCGAATTCCTTTGTAAATACATAACATTATTTTTTTTTTATCGTCTATTGATATATTTAAGAGAAAATTGATTTAACAAATATAAAACCTGACCTTTGCAGGATTATCTAATTCAGATTTGAGGTCAAGCATGCAGATTATGTTTGCATATACTTAGATGTTGCAATTTTGAGTGCGATTGATCATGATAAAGGCCGTAACACTTGGCGTGTGTCGCTAATGCATTTCTTCCTATTTGCCAAGCATTGTCCTTTAAAATGGCTTTATTATTTCGGACCTGCATAAATAAGAGCGGGGTGTTGAAACTATGTTTTTCGCGTAGGTACACATTTTGCTTAGATATATCTTAGTGTCACACGATGTTTCTAGTTATATTTACCATTAGGTAAAACGTCCTTCAACTGGGTCGTTATTTTAGCAGTAGCACTAATTATTTAGGCTGTTGCGTGTTGAAATGCCATAATGTGGGTTTGGCAATCTATTCTAGACCATTGACCAGTCACCTACCCTTGGTTTTCGTGTTTAACACAAGTAACCGCGGCTGTTGTACCCAAATTATGTGTTGTGACCTTTTCTCGTGTCCGAATAATGTCTCGTGATGAAATGTTTGAATAAGATGAGAATACCTTCTACTGTTGATTCGTCAAGCGATCTTAGGCTTGTTTTCAGTAGCAAACACATCAGATGTTGTTGATGTTTTGGTTTGCGCATTCCAATTACTGTTTATTCACCGCGGTTTACAAGTTACTAAGTTAAATTCTAATCAAACTACGGATCGATAACAAATATGTTTAACATTGATAGCTGTAAAGTGCATTGGTAAAACTATTAAAACTTACAAGAACACACAATTTGCCAATTAAAGCATGATAATCCTACAGACAATTTTAAGTAATCGATGAGGGTTTTAAATTGATAACAATTAATTTGGTATTTTAGTAACGAAATACTGAAAACCGCTGGATACAATAAACATAATTAAAGAAGACATGTGGATCAAAACCTTATCAATGAATTAATTACTTTCCCTGCCTAAGTTTCGAGTTGTTTTGAGTACGTGGCCGAGATAGAATGCAGAGCGAATTATTTGAGTTTTGTTGTATTCGCTAAGACAATGTTTGGCCGATTGTCGGATGTTTGTGCGATCCCGGCGTACCAGAGGAAGGTACTGCGTTTTTCGCATGTTGAATTACCTAGCTGTTGATTAACTTCACGTGTTTACCTATGTTTTATGATAGCCTATAATTATTCGGCCTCACTCTACTTTAGCTATATATTTTGAAATTATGATCCAATCTTGTAATTAAATGTAGCCAATGATTGGCTGATAAATTCGCTTTTTGTAATAGGTACTAATTGATGCCTATTTTTTTCCTTTTTTTAATTCTCGTGCACTTACTCGTTTGATGGTTTTCTGGAGCACAAAAATATTTTTTTAATTATAAATGGAATGCTTCTATCATGCTTATTGATTCGATATAGCACTCAATTATTTTTAATAATACTTATTTTTGCACTTTATTTTTTTTGTCAAGGATTATTATTTCTTATCACCACTTAATCAATTTAAATTGATTGAATTTACTTTGAAAAATCACTTTAATTATTTTATATTTTTTGAACTCACCGTTTGCCGCCAAAATGGCGAAGACAGTAGTTAGCACTGCAGATCTCATGTTTCACTTTATTATTTGTTGAAATATAAAAGATGAGATAATTGAAGTGGACACTTCGATGCTTCCTGCCTCGCAGCCCGCAGTTTATATACTACACATCCACATCTTGAGCACTGCGTTTTCAATGGCCTAACGCGTCATCGACGTGAGAATTAACCCTCCAATAGTGACACATTTCGCGTTTCAGTACTGAACGTATTTTCCTCTCTGGACTTAGCGAAAATTTTTCCTGATGTTCAGTATAGAATTAAATATTTCGACAATCACATAAATAATTTTAAATTGAGGTAATAAAAATTGCCTACGATTTGAACAACAAAGCGTGGCACTTCAAAATGGTATGTAATTGATTTCGATACAACAAACGCTTAGTATTTTATTTTATTGCATTTTCACGGCTGATACTTGTTCCATATGCAATTTTGTCGACCTCGTTGTTTCAATGTTAAGCTAGTAACCATGCAAAATTTCTCCAACGTGGATTTTGTCCTGTAATACGGTTTTAAAGTTATGAAAAGATTTATGTTTACTGTAAATATTATTTAAAGTATTTAGTGCTGGAACTAAGCAATGCAAAAACATGACAAAAGTCTTCCGCCTAATTAGTATTTTTAATGGTATTCAGGATACTAATCGTATATTTAGTGACTGCATAATGATGCGCTATCAGTATTCAAAACATAAAATATCTGCATTCAATGGGGTTTAACGAACGCTGTTGTTTTGGATTTTTCAATCGAGTAGGTACCTGTCGTATTTCTCCTTATTGAATGGTCAGTATCCCTGAAGCGTGTATATAGCTCCATTACCAGGTTTTTAAACAGGGTTTAATATATGCGGGACAGCAAAAATGCATTCATGTTTCGTTTTTAGCGACACACATTTTATTTTAGGATTTTAAGAAATTCAGTTCACATACAATGCAAATTTATTTTAAAATAATAATATCTAAAACCTGCTGCAAATAAAACGACTACATCCATCCTTTGGTAACATATATTTTCGGGGTATATTTTACCCCACATTCCCTTTTCATGAAAAGTATAAGAATCCGCAGGAAAGGGGTTAACTGTTCAGTGCCTAACTGAACAAATGTGTCGAACAATAGATGATAACATAATACAGAAGAGATGATGTAAATTATTAGGCTGGTTATGACAATGCTCCATTGATTAAAAGTAAAATATTGCCCATAGACAAAAGGCTGAACAAAATGATGTTATTATTTAACGAAAATACGGTCATTCAGTGACTGATTGCTGAAGGGACCGCTCAGGTAGTTACTTCAGTGTTTCGTCAAGTCTTCTTCCTAACTAAAGAGATAAGATCAAATTGTAAACACGTATTTAGTTAATTATTTAAATCCATCAACGGAAAAATCTGCAGGTTTTTTGAAAAAAGTCGAGTGTTCTATACATTTTGTCGGTGTAGGTCTCATAGTTTTGTCTGAAACGCTAGTGTGAGTTTCATGGTAAGATTTTGAGCATCGATGTCCTTTACTCCATGTATTAGTTAACTCAGGTTTTCTGTCAGCATTTTCATTCATCAACTTGTAATCTACGTTAGAAGATCCGCGGAGCCGAGGTCGCGGTATATCTTTCGAACAACCCGCAGCCCCGACGGGGTCTATCGTAGCCTTAGAACAAGTTGTCGCGTTCATATGACTCTGATATTTAAATCCACTATTTTCTATAGTAGGTACTGCTACTTTTTGGAGATTATCAAAAGGGTTCCAGCTCCTGCCTCATTCAGGTCTAGTACACGAGGTTCTGGGTTTGATTCCCATGTCGGGCAAAGTGTTGTTGGGATTTTGTCAGTAGCAGCCACGGATTCTGAAATTGTGCCTGGTTGGGGACAATAGACTCGTCCCCTATTTCATGACAGACTTCTACTGGCTAAAAACCACCCATGTTCCTTCGCAGAGTGGGATTTTTTCCCAACCACAAAAAAATAAAAGTGTTGGAATTCAGTCCAGTTGTAAACCAGCGTCAGGCACTAAGTAGTTGTCTGGCATTTTGATTCTTCTTTTGGTCCCTCTAATTATTCACAGTTTCGCAAGTCGTGAGCCCGACAACCAGCCTTACCAAAGGGTATCATATTACCCAGTGGTAACTGGGTTGTGGAGGTTAGATATAGGCAGTCGCTCGAGGTAAATGGTAAAATGCAGATATTCAGCTGCATTCGACCCCAACATAGTTGCGAAAAGGCTAGGCAAATGATGATGATGACAGTTTCGCTCAAAACTCTGTATCCACATCCGCAGTGTAACGACATAATTATGAAGGGAACTTCACGTGCGCTTTGAAAAAAGAGCTTCATTTTGGATGTAGAAAGCTTTAATATCATGTACCTCCTTTAAGCGTATGTATCTTTTTTTTTGGGTGGGAACTCATCAAATGACTCCTCCCGCTCTGGGCAAAGCGGTAGGGAGTGTCCGACTTCTACTGACTAAAAACCATCCCTGTTCCTTCTTAGCCCTTGTACCGAGCCGGCGGTATCGCTATCGAACAACCCGCAGCCACGACGGGAAGCGTATGTATCTATTTCTTTCCATTAAAGTCTACATCCCATCGGATTTGAACAAGGCTTATTTGGTCAAGGATGGGTGTACTTCTTAAAGGACATGGACGGCACGTAGATTCATTTAGGAAGAGGATGAGAGGGAGATGTAGTATCGTTGTCCTGCAACATGGAAGTTTGGTTAAACCGATACTGACAATTTGTGGACTGGCTGCGGTTTTGAGATAGCGCCACCACAAAATTGACGCAATGGATTTACCGATTAAAAATAAAAGGGTTTGTCGTACTGAGCGAATTACGCCCTTCCTCGTAGTGATATAGCGATGTTTAACTAGGATGGGAATGATGGAATATTATGGTAGCCATCGAAATCTTAAATTGTCTAACTAACTCTTGCGGCTGAACGAATAAGGGCGTATGAACCTACGAGTATATCGGCTACACATCTGCCTAACCCGTTGAGGTGTGCGTTACCCCAACAAGAAAGTATCTCCTAGAGTTATATGAGTAGAACGTATAGTTGGTGCCTTATCTGCTGTAAATGTGCCCCCACATAAAAAATGTGTGCCCCCTGTCGTTTCGAAAAAAAATCGAAAAAACGATTCTTGCTGGGGTAACGTTTTTCTAGCAGGAAAATTCTAAACGAATGATCGGAGAGAGAAAAACTGTGCATGGCCAGATAGCTTATATGTGTGCCAAAATGTGCCCCCAAAAATAAAATCTGTGCCCCTTCAGATTTTCGAGATATTGCATTTCCTGCTGGAGTAACGTTTTGATGAATAGTATATCTCTAAAACCATTGCATGTGCCCCTGTAGAATAAACATACGCGAGTAGCTCTTAATGTGTGCCCCTTTGTGCCCCAATTAGATTTTAGAAAATATTTATAGTTTTCAAGTTATCGCGGTTTTATGAAAACCCGAAAAAACATCGCAGCGCCTAAATGAGACAAGGCATAACTTCGCTGAAAACTGTATTCGGTCTTTCTTGACGCTAATAATAACCATACAAAGTTTCAAAAATGTTCATGCATGCGTTTTTGAATAATCTTGCTAAATGTAAAAACGATGGTGTCATAACTTTGACGGCAAAATACAAGGAACTGGCACAATCCCAGATGTGTAGGTGTAAACCAAAATCTTGTGCCTTTAGTCAAAAATATATGGTGAAAATATTGAGCTTCAAATGTTACGCATTAAGTAAATATAAACAAAAAACCAAAATATGTAAACAACGGCTGGTTATCCGACCAAATCTGAATGACTACTAAAAAGCGGCGGATTGGTACAATGGATGACCTTCTTAACTTTACTCACCAACCGGTTGAAACGTGTTGGGCCTGAGTACACTGAAGTAGAAAAGAAGTAATATTATAAACTTGTGTGATTAGATTATATTCTACAAGCTGTTTCCGTGACTTTGTACATAAATAAGTACATTGTAAAATTAGCTTATGTGCTATTCCAACATATTATTATAACCTAAGTATCTTTTTAATTCCAAATTTCATTGAAAACATTCAGTATTTTGTGTGGACGGAGGACATAGGTCTGTACATCTAGACGTTAGCATTTGTAATATTAGTCGAAAAAGGTATCAAGGTATAAAGACCAAACATTGGATTAGCGATTATTTTTATTAATAAAATATATGTACAGTACCCGGCGCTAAATATTGCACATCGACCTTTGGAAAGAGACAATCGGGTAATTTTGGCTTCGTAGAGCGTTATCTCTGTCGCACTAGTGTGCGACGTTTGCGCCTATGTGATGTTTTGTCACTTGTCAGTCGTTGTTCAAGTGCGATAGAGTGCGGTCGCGTCCAGTTCAAAATATATATTAAGAGTTGTTAACACCCCCAAATTTAAATAATTTAAAGTTGTACTATGGCATCTTTAGGAAAAGGAGGGAAACCTTTACGAGGTCAGTCACGCGAAATTATCTACAATGTTTATAAATATTTTGTAACCAAAGCTGACAGAATTAAAAAAAATGAAGATGAAAATATAAGTTGTTATTTTAAGAAGGTTCAAGAGCGAGTTGCAAATGCCACTGGAATTTCAAGAAGAACTTTGAACAATATATTAAACGAAGTCAGTACTGAAACACATACTACTGAAAATAAGTTCAGCACTCCAAAAAAAGGGAGACCAAAAAATCAATTTCGTTTGGATGTGGACGATTTGATGTTGTTCGAAGAATTGGGTATGATTTTCACTTACGATTTAAAGAACTGCCAACAATAAAATCATTAAAAGCTAAATTATCTGAAGCTATTAATTACAATATAAATATTTGTATGGCCTGCAGATAGTTGTTTCGGGTCTGGGTGTGTTTGTGTATGTGAGTTTAAGTGTTTGTAAACGCACCCGCGATACAGGAGAAATTACTAATGTGGGGCAACGTTTTTTTTAAAAAACAAAAAAAAATGGGTCTGAAAAGACGTTTAGAAAAATACTTCACTAGATGGGATTTCGGTTCTCTAAACTGGAAGATAATCAAAAAGTTCTAATGGAAAAGCACGATGTAAGTCTCAAACGAATGGAATACCTCGACAAAATATCGACTACATGGATGAGTCTTACATACATCATCCCACACCAAAGGGAAATCTTGGAGTGATGATAAGAAAAAAGGAGTAAAAAAGGCAATTTCTTAAGATCAACGTTTGATAATAGTTCATGCGAGAAATGAAAAAGGCTTTGTGCCAGGTGCCTTTTTAACGTATAAATCCACGGACACTACAGGTGACTATCACAATGAAATGAATAACGATAACTACGAAAAATGGCAGGTTAATCAATTAATCCCAAATATACCCAGTGATTCTGTTCTAGTTATCGTTAATTCTAGTTATAGTTATTAATAAATATGTTGAAAGACCCCTGAACTCAAACACCATTAAACAGGAAATGATCAACTGGTTAAACAGACACGAAATTCTAGTTAATCCAAAATTAACAAAAAACCCAGATTTATGCTATTATATGTCAGCACAAGGAGAGGTATATAGAGCTTTCCGTGGACAAAGTACTTGCCGAACATGGGCACACTGTGTTGCGATTGCCACCATATCAGCCGGATTTTAATCCAATTGAAAATATATGGTCTCAACTAAAAGGCTATGTAGCCTCTAGAAATGTGGGTATGAATTTAACTACAGTAAAAACATTATAGATTGAAAAAGTAAACATGATCGGGGCTGAAGGGTGGAAAAAGGTTTGCGATCATGCAATCAAAATGTGAGACTGAATATAGAAGCATTCAACACGGTTTAGACAATTACACTGATAGACTCATTGATATAAAAACTAAAGATACGGTCGTCCGAACATTTGCTCGACGCGTTCGCCATACAGAGAAACACTAACGCTATCTATTAGAACTACAGGCTGCTCGTAAACGTAACCTTGTATGAGCGACGTGGTATTTTCAAGGTATAAAGAAATTAAATAAAGCTTTTAATTTAAAAAAAAATGTTTATTGCAGTTTGTTTGTATAAAATAAAATAAGATTCGCGACCGTAACAAATGTGAATTTACTGATTAAAATCAATGCCTTTTTCATCAAATAGTCACTCAAGTTAGTTTTATATATTATGAACTGAGAGGGTTGTATTGGTGATTTAAATCATTATTACAAATCAATATCATTCAATATTTACAGAATAATAATAATTTCCACATCAACAAGATCTTTCAATTATTTAAAGCTCCCAAAAATAAGCCCATTTAAAACATTTGAACGCGACTGTACGAACAACGCTTAGATGTAATACGTCCAACAGAGAAGGTAATCCATTTGTATGTATCCCCCGCTTTTTTTATTCATTCGAATTTGGTCGGATAGCCAGTCGTTGTTTACATGTTTTGTTTTTTGTTAATATTTACTGAATGCGAAACATTCCAAGCTGAAAATTTTCGCTATATATTTTTGACTAAAGGCACTTATTGTTGGTGTACACCCACACATCTTGGGTTAAGCCGGTTTCTTTTATTTTGGCGTCAAAGTTATTACACTGTTGTTTTAACTTTTACCAATATTATTCAATAACGCTTGCATGTGCATTTTTGAAACTTTGTATGGTTATTATTAGCGTCAAGAAAGACCGAATACAGTTTTCAGCGAAGTTATGCCTTGTCTCATTTAGGCGCTGCGATGTTTTTTCGGGTTTTCATAAAACCGCGATAACTTGAAAACTATAAATATTTTCTAAAATCTAATTGGGGCACAAAGGGGCACACATTAAGAGCTACTCGCGTATGTTTATTCTACAGGGGCACATGCAATGGTTTTAGAGATATACTATTCATCAAAACGTTACTCCAGCAGGAAATGCAATATCTCGAAAATCTGAAGGGGCACAGATTTTATTTTTGGGGGCACATTTTGGCACACATATAAGCTATCTGGCCATGCACAGTTTTTCTCTCTCCGATCATTCGTTTAGAATTTTCCTGCTAGAAAAACGTTACCCCAGCAAGAATCGTTTTTTCGATTTTTTTTCGAAACGACAGGGGGCACACATTTTTTATGTGGGGGCACATTTACAGCAGATAAGGCACCAACTATACGTTCTACTCATATAACTCTAGGAGATACTTTCTTGTTGGGGTAACGCACACCCCGTTGAGGATTACAGTCATGATGTGATTGCGTTTGTGGTTTCGGCTGCCGTAGTGTATTCTCCAAAAGCCAGCTACTTTTTGTATCTAGTAATAAAGCCTAGTTCTTGTCTTTCGTAGTCTTTTTTTTTTGTTTTTTTTTTTTGGTGATGGGAAATCATAAAATACCCGCTCTTGGGACGAAGGGAGTGTCAGACTTCTACTCTTCACCCATGTTCCTTCTTAGCCCTTTTGTCGAGGCCGTGGTATCTCTTTCGAAGAACCCGCAGCCCCGACGGGGTCTTTCGTAGCCTTTTTTTTTGGCGAGTGGAATTAATCAATAACCCCTCCCGCTCTTGGGCAGACCGAAAGGGAGTGTCAGACTTCTACTGACTTAAAACCACCCATGTTCCTTCTTAGCCGTTGCGCCGAGGCCGTGGTATCTCTTCCGAAGAACCCGCAGCCCCGACGGGGTCTTTCGTAGCCTTTTTTTTTTTTGGCGAGTGGAAAATAATGAAATAACCCCTCCCGCTCTTGGGCAGAACGGAAGGGAGTGTCAGACTTCTACTGACTAAAAACCACCCATGTTCCTTCTTAGCCGTTGCGCCGAGGCCGCGGTATATCTTTCGAACAACCCGCAGCCCCGACGGGGTTTTTCGTAGCCTTAGAACAAGTTGTCGCGTTCATATTACTCTGATATTTAAATTCATTATTTTCTACAGTAGATACTACCACTTTTTGGAGTTTATCAAAAAGGTTCCAGCTCCTGCCTCATTGGTCTAGTAGTGGTTGGAAGCGCGATTGCTGTACACGAGGTTGGATTCCCAGGTCGGGCAAACTGTTGTTTGGATTTTCTATCAGAAATCTCTGCTAAGATTGGCCGCCGTGACCAAAACCGGTTAGTTGGACTATTATTATTATTATGTGTAATGTGAAACCTTCACCCACCGGTATCTCCCAATGCTAGCTAGCTATTCTACAAAGTTTAAAGACAAGTGCCACGATTAGGTCAGATCTTTAGTTCCGACAGACTTATTGTCTCCATTGTCCTTTCACTCTATTCAAATGAAAATGAAAATGACAAGGATTGTTAAGATATAATGGCGTTAGTTATTGTCTTCTCTACTTGTAGTGCTAACCTGGATATTGCGCAAACCTTGCAAAAAATTTCAAGTTGACTTGATAGATTTTCGAGGACTCTGAATGCTCTTTGCAACTGACCTATTGTTTATCGCTCCATCCACCACTCCAGGCGTTGCCACTTGTGTCGCGACGCACTGCACCGCTTTCTTACAGTGTCGTCGCATCGCAAGTCGCGTTGCTGGTAACACGTGTGGCATGCGCTATAATTATCATTTGTTTTCCGCGCAATCGTAAATCGCTTATCCCCCTAACTTTCTGTAGAACGTCGCCGTCGGTCAAAGATTTAATCGGTATCAGGGCTTATCGACCCTAAAACACCCCGTCAACGCAATCCCTAGACAACGCGACACCGTAAAAACTCTCCCAGGACATTCTGACACTCAGAACTCGACCTGGACAACACCCAGGGTTAAGTTTCCGAGTTGTGGTAGTCTATTCATTTGATTAATATTTTATGACACTGAATATTGCTCATACTCCAGTTTTAATTAACCTTTCATCGTTGACTTCTACCTTTATTACCCTATCTATTAGCTATGTAACCTCATGAAATGCGATGAAGGGTAAATGAAGCGGGTTCAAAGGAAATTAGGACTTATGCTTCAGGCATAACAAGGTTCATTTGGCCGTTGTAGTTTAGTTTTTTTACTTTGTCTGTCTGCGAGTCGTTGGTACCAGGCGTAGCAGCAACATGCAGTATTACCATGTGAGTCTATGTCATCATCTTCTTGTCCTTGTCCCATTTCGCTTGGGGTCGGCGCAACACGTATTTTCTTTTATTGTCACCTGTCAACCGTGGCGCTATCACTAACTCCCTTTTCGTTTAAATCATTCCTCACACTACCCATCTTTATTTTGGCCTCTTTTCCCCTTTATTTATCAAGATTTATTGTGACCATTAATTTAAAGAAATAGTCTCTATTTGTCTCACAAAAAATAAATAAAATTATGTTAAAAGAAAAAAACAAAAAATAATTTCAAAAACATGCTAGGGCAGTACCAAAAGTACGTGTAATAAATAGCGGTTGTCCTTTGAACATAATATCTTTGGTTATAAAACTAACAAAGAAGAGTTTCTGAAGATGTACTTCGGATTAAAAGGAGACTCATCATCATTCTCTTGCCTTGAAACCTTCTTCTATATAGTATAGGAATCCACATATCCATCACAACATTGTGTACTCATACCTACCGAGATGAGAATGTTTAGATGAATGTTTCTATGTGCAGTTGACAATAGGGCTGAATTTTATAACATCAGGGACAGTGTCAGTATTTGTATAAAAAACATTCTGCAAGAAGAACGGCTGTTATGATTAAATATTGTAACACATTGTTACTTTGAATTAACTGACTTTAAACAATAGAGAGGTCATTGTTTGATGATATCAACTATACCTGGGGTTTACTCATCAACGTTGTTTTTTTTTTTTTTTTGTTAATTACATTGCATTTTTTGACGTGCAACCCTTCAAGCGATTGCCTCCTCCTGCTCGTAAGAGCTTCACGGTTGCAGTGATTTTTATGTCGTTGCACAACAACATCGCATTTTTTTTTATTATACAAGTCATTAACTTAAACTAGTCGATTCAGGTACCGACAAAGGGAAGGTAAGACCTGGAAATCAAATAGGTACCTACCTATGAAATTCTGTCAATGAAATTATATTTCAATTTAACTGCCATTACATAACATAAGCCAGATTGGGACTAGGCTATGGACACACCATCTACAATCAGCTTTGACCAGCCTTCACTCATTTAAGGATTGACAAAATTTGCTATCAAAAGTACAATTAAACTGACCCAGAGTCCCAGTATTGGTAGACGTGACTCGGGTAAGTAATTAACGAAAAACATGCTTTTTCAATATTTTTTTGAGTTGACGATAGATAGTAGGTTTTAGTTGACATTGTCTAGGTACTGATTATATTTGTTAGTTAACATTTTTTAAATTACTTAATTAATTTATTGAGAACGTTGACTTCTGAAGACAACATAGATAAAATTAAATAACAATTGTAGTCTGGTTTTCTATGTCCCAGATGTCGGTAGGTACTTATTACTAATTGAGTGGTCAAGTGTGAGTTGGTCTCGTCAACAGTGGTCGGGTTCCGTACCGGAGAATGATATCCACGGATCAAAAATCCATCGAGTGGTTTAGAAGATATGAGGGAATGAAGAATATTAGGTACAAACAAAGATAGGCGATGAATCTACACAATCTAGAGCATGTCCTCTTGGCTTCAAAAAATAAATTTAAACATCATAAATAAACATGCAAAGTAGCCTCTGTTTTTGTAACTAACTACCATTTTTCTCCTAAACTATCAATCATAGGATATTTTTATTGCCATAAATATATTATATAAAGTCATGCCGAGGGGACCTTTGGCTTATTTTTCCCAGTGACTTTCTTAATCTACACTAATATTATAAAGAGGAAAGATTTGTTTGTTTGTTTGTGTGTAACGAATAGGCTCCGAAACTACTGGACCGATTTCAAAAATTCTTTCACCGTTGGGAAGCTACACTATTCCCGGGTGACAAAGGCTACTGCTTTTTATCGGTATTCCCACGGGAACGGGAACTACGCGGGTGAAACCGCGTGCCGTCCGCTAGTTCTTTATATGGATTTTTTTTACGTAATCGCTACTCGCAAATAGCGTAGCTACTACCCCTCTGGGGCCCAATGAATCGGTGCGGGATGGTGAATTATCAATGGCGTATATAAGTCAGGAGCTCTAATATGTAAACACGCAGCAAACTTCAAAGCCAGTTTTCTAGTGAAACAATAGTTTTTACTTTTAGATAAGAAATTTCGAAAATGCTATCACCTTAACGACATAAAATAACAATCAATACATTAGGGGAAAATCATTTTTAAAAGTTGCTACTTATTATAATAGGCCTCGTGAGTCTACACAGTCTACACCTCAGCCTAACCCTTCGGGGATTACAGACGTGATGTTATATTTTGATTTCTTTTAAAGTTACACATATTATATTATTTTATTAGTATTAGTTAATACTAGGTAATACGATACCTCTTTCACGGAGGAAACTCGGTATGTCGGGTGGTCACTGGTCACCCATCCACAGACCGACCTAGGCAAGCACAGCTTTACCTAAAGATCGACCCGAGTGGCAGTTCTTATTAAGCCACGAGCTCCTTATTATAAATTAATAAAAAGTAAAATAATTAAAGAAAAACTAGATAGTAAAGTAAATTAATTAAATTAGTAAAATAACTTAAAATCAATGTACAGTAATTATTAGGGAATAAAACAACTTTTTTATTATTTTATTTATTTATTAAAAAGTAAATAGTCCGTTGTACAGACTTTCCCAGTTCATGAAGGACGTTTTACGTCTGAACATTGTTGGCTAAGGAACCCTAGGAAAGTATATCTTTGTGCTACTAGGCACTATATGAGTATGTTACAATTAACCTATATACTTTTTAATCTATGCAATTTTCTTTCTGCACGTGGAGACTCATGTTCTAACTTCAAACTGTTGCTTACTTCTTTTGATAAAGTTAATCTATACTAATATTATAAAGCTGAAGAGTTAGTTTATTTGGTTGAACGCGCTAATCTCAGGAACTAGGTACTGGTTGGAAAAAATCTTTTTTTTGTAGGTACGATAGTTCATTTATCGAGGAAGGTTAAGCTATATTATGTGACGCAGACAGTATTAAAAAAAATACTACTTTAGGTCGGGGTGCCTTCACTATTTTTGACCTGATTGCAGCAGCAACAAAATTGGGAGTTATATTTTTATTTTGTGACGGTACGAGTTTATTGTTTACACTTTTATAAATAAACCTAAAAAAGATTTTTTTGATCTGTCCCACTGCAGGGCAAAGGCCTCCCTTCCCTTTTTCCATTTATCTCTCTCTTTGGCTATGGCCCAATCTTTTCGATGAGAGTCCAGGTCGTCACGCCACCTCCTTTTGGGCCTACCGTGTACCGTGTACCGTTCTGTTGTACGAAATCGAAAAAAAAAAAAATACTTCGCTTCATGGCTCGTTTGGCAGATATCTAGTGCGAAATTCTGCTTCTTCTTCTTCTTCTCTTCGTTAATGACTAATACATATTGTATTATGTAGTTTGTGCCATGTGAAAAAATAACCCAGTTATCGTCAATGATTAGAATGACGAGTTATTTGCAGCTGAGCTGATCAACAAAGTATCTATGCATAACCTGAACGATTATGCGGGCGGGATCCATAAACCTTAAATTTTATCTTTTTTATCGCAGCTGTCAAATCCATCATTTTAGCCCAATTCCAAAATTAAAAAGCTATAGAATTGTCTGAATGCCTCGTTGGTCTAGTGGTCGCAAGCGCGACTGCTGAGCATTAGGTCTTGGGTTTGATTCCCAGGTCGGGAAAAGTATTATTAGGTTTTTTCTCAGTTGCAGCCACGGACTCTGGATTTGTGCCCGGTTAATGGCAATAGGCTCGACTCCTATAACATGGGACTTAAACATAATTGTCGTATAGGTACATGTTGGTATGTGGGAGGTACACACGGCTACACATCAAGCTATACATTTCCAGTTTACGCTGATCTCGCACTGTTCGGAAATCCTATACAATGCGAGACCAGCTTATACTAGAAATGTATAGCTTGATGTGTAGCCGTGTGTACTTACACCTCTGCCTAAGAGTCGATCACAAAGGTCAAGCAACGTCGTCGCCGATCCTTTCTCTGGGACTTCGTCGGGCTTTATTGTCTCGGCGCTTTTCTTGTGGTCGCCACTGTTGATTCTGGCTAACAGGATTTACAGTGGTTTGGGAATAGTGTGGCGGGCTTGACCCATTTAAAAAAAAAAAAAAGCAACGTCCCGAACGTTGGTTGCTTCGGTATCAAAACCGATATTTGAATTTTTGAGGTGTCATACAGGGTTTTTACCCGACAGCAACGAAGCTCAAAGAGAGGTTATGTGTTTTATTACGAACGGGGTTCTACCTTAAGTTGTTTAAAAACGCGCTCTTTTGAAGTGGCGCTTATAGCCGCGGAACGATGTAAAAGGAAGAAGGTTAATGTACGAATTTTGCTTGTATAATTTGTGCACTAATAAATATTAAATATCATTCAAAATTGTATGTATACAGGGGTGTAACAGAACTGTTCACGTTCACGATGCTGTCAACCAAGCATTATGTACATCAAACTAAGTACCGGTCCCTACTCAAAAAATGTTGCTGGGAAACAATTTTTTTTTTGGGTTCAAAAATCATATTTTACGATAAAACTCAATGTAGCACTCTTATAACATTGTGCTAGTGGATGCTGATGCATAAGTAATACCTAAAAGTAAGTATCAAAAAAAAATTGGAACTTTGACCCCCTATATTCCGTAACTAGGGGGCTCCCAGGTATGATCTAGAACAAAAAAATATCGCAGTGACGGGGAGAACAAGTGCCTTTCGGCTTCGTTAAGGCCTGTATTCACGCCAATGACCTTGTGCATACAAACTACCTCTCTCGGTCGTCGATACGGACTCTAAACGGACGCGTTTTTCATTTATTATGATTAAAATAATACATGTTTTTAAAAAGTAACAAAACCAAATTATTTTCCTTTGTATTTCAAAGCAGTAGATATTTTTTTTATATTATTTTGTTAAAAAATGAAGGAGTAAAATGGTTCCATTCAACGATTTGGAGGTGATTTTGTGGATTTTTTTTCTTATTATGTGATACCGATACAAAAATTGTGGCTAAACCAAATTACGTGTCATATCATGTAGATTACTAAAAAAAATTCTCAGATGTAATTTCTCTGTAAGTGCCGGTGAAAAACCGCTTCATCTGCACGCTGTTTTTAAGCTTTTTCGAGAGAGGACCCTTAAGAATACTTTTACACCGTTTATAAACGAATAAAAGTACTGTTCGCGTCAAATAACTGTGCCCCTCTGAAGTTGGCTACGAGTGGCTCAAAATTACGAACAAAACTGCAACTGCGCATGCGCGAGTCATGGGGGCGGGCATTATGGCATTTTAAAACTATGTTTTCTTTTAAAAATATGTATTTATTTTGTTCAAATAATTTTCTACGTGCGCGATCTTTGCAAATGGCTAACTTCAGAGGGGCAAAGTTATTTGACGTGAACTATAAGTTGAATAAGTTCATTGTTTTTGGGCCATCGGCCAATTTCTTACCCTGAAACTTTAGTTTGATACAGACTCAACTTCTACTTAGGCGGTCACCGGTCGGCGTTACTTTTTTTGTCGAATATAAATCATACCGGCTCATGCATTTTAAAACTATCAACTCGGTCGATCGTTTCTGCTTGAATTGAATTCTAAAATCCACGGCGCATGTGGTGTGTGTTCATAATAGTACCTAGACCACGTACACCATAGAAATATAAAAAAACAGATAAAATAAGAGCTATACCAACATATCCCCAACTGTGTCTAAGTCTCATGTAATCGGGGGAGCCCTATTACCATCAACTGGGCACAAATCCAGACTGTAGCTGCTTCTGAGAATTTCCAGATGGAAAAACCCAATAACACTGCCTGACCTGTGAACTGAACCTAAGACATCAGGCTCAGCAGACATGCCACCACAAGCCCAACGAGGAACGAGGCAATCATTTTAAACTTAATATATAGTGGCATTCCAAGGATTTCAAATAGCAGTTGAGAATAATAATCAACCTGTGAGAGGCTGTAGTAAGCTGTAATGCACCAATGCGTGTTGAATAATTGAATTACTAAGTAAATCCTTATTCCGAATCACATAAAGTAGAATATAATAGGATCTTAAATTAACATTTTAGGTACATAATACCTCGTAGGGGTCAAGTGTCGACGGCCGGCCAGGTCTGCGAGACTGTTCGTAAGAGACACCGTGAACCACGGAACACACAAAGGGCTAAGAAGGAACATGGGTGGTTTTTAGTCAGAAGAAGTTTGACACTCTCTTCCACTCTGCCTAGAGCGGGATTTCCCACCCACAAAATAAAAAGTAATATTATTATGTGTTATCTCTCAGATTGAGAGAGGACACTGGCTCCTGTAACACAGGTCTATCACCTATCCCAGGAGTCAGGGACGGTACACAATTATATTCCCAACCACTTTGTCATTGATATTAATTATTAACATGATATATGCCTTTTTTGGGACAAGCCCGCCACACTATTCCCAAACTAGGTATTGTAACTCCTGCAAGCCAGAATCAACAGTGGCGACCACCAGAAAAGCGCCGAGACAATGAAGCTCGACGAAGTCCCAGAGAAACGATTTAACTGTCTTAAATCCCGCAACAAAATTAATCTGAAAAGAATAGCGGAGGAGTAGGAAAAACATAATTTCTTCTACCCGTTATATGCCTTTACTGGGATAATCCTGTATCCCAGCTGCAGATTTAACTGTAGCTGTGTAACTGGGGTATAATTGACATTTTTAGTAACATCGCCTGTCTTTCCAGTCAGGTTGGATTGATATGATGAGAGCAGGGAAGTGTAAGTGTATCTGTGTCTTCCCACATCCAGATCCAGCCTGTCCGTTCGCTGTCCTCCCCAGCGACGCCCTAAGTCGGAGTTCGTACCCCGTAGGGTGCACTTAGCGCGCTGTCTCTTGGTTAATGAATATGCCCCTGGCTGGAGGCTTTACACTCAAGGCACCCATAAGACCCCGTCGGGGCTGCGGGTTGTTCGAAAGAGATACCGCGGCCTCGACGCAAGGGCTAAGAAGGAACATGGGTGGTTTTTAGTCAGTAGAAATCTGACACTCCCTTTCGCACTGCCCAGAGCGGGAGGGGTTATTTGATGATTTCCCACCCTCAAAAAAAAAAAAAGGCACCCATAAGATACTCCGGATACTAAGTAGAAACCTGCCTCATGAGTTGACCTGCGAGATGTCATTTAAAACAAAATGGCTGGTCTCCCATGACCATAAACGGTCAAGAAGACTTTAATTTATATCATCCTCATTACTCACTAACACTTTCGTGAAAGGTGGAAAAGGGTACATGTCTGACCAATAAATTAAAACCACAAAACGTCCTTAGAAGATGACAAACGTATCTATAGGGGAACAATCTGATTCATCAGCCAAACGCCTGAGGGGAATCCGTGTCCAACATAGTAACCAACTCTTAGATAGAAACGTCATAGAAACAGTAATTTTACAATTTTTATGGTATCCACTCATTAACGTAATGAGTCAAGTAATCCATTCTGTATTAGGGAAGACTTTTGCACCGACAAAATGACGTTGTGCCTGTTTAAAAGGGTTTCCATCGTAGGGCCTTGGGCCTGGACTTGTGTTGTCATACTATACGTCATGGTTTTGATAAGTTAATTCATACTAAATTAAACTGTTCTTAGGGAATTATGGTTACCACGGCTCTCGTACATCGTCACTTCGAACCATTGCAGGTCTGTACTGATTCCTCTCACCTCTCCTAACACAGGCACTATCCGTATAAAAGGAGGATCTAGTACAAAAAAAAATAGTCTGTGCTTACCTAAACCTGTTTTACCAATAAACTATTTTTATTTTATTTCATCACAACTGGTGAAAAAATGGCGAAAGAATAATATCGTGAAGCCTCCGGGCATGTCCTAAAACCGAAAATTCAGAGATGTTGGACATCCACCAACCTGCTCTGAATCAGCATGGTGTTTATTGGCCCGTGGTTTCCCAGCCTATGTCCCATGATTGGGAACGTAATCGCCTGAAAATAATATTATATAAGCTATGTTACTCGTTAGTGACTCATTGATAATATATCCCATATGTCCTTATGCATTCTTACTTTTATTTCTATAAACTTTAATATACGACGGAACTAGTCATTCATTAGCAAAGAGAATGAGGGTATCCTTAGCGACAGACATGATAGTTGTGACGCGGTCCTTTCATACGTATGCAAAGTCGCGTAACAGGAAATTCAACGCAGTCAATGGGCCATGTGCTTTTTTACTATCGCTTATTACGTCTAGCCTGTACGTAGGTACGCATAGCCTCGTTGGTCTAGTGGTGGCAAGCGCGACTGCTGAGCATGAGGTCCTGGTTTCGATTGCCGGTACGCCAATGTATTGTTGGGTTTTCCCCATCGTCCATCAAAAAATTCTCAACAGCAACCCAGAGACACGGCTCCCCGGATGATGGCAATAGACTCACCTAGAAATAACTGGCGAAATGTGGGTGTGTTCCACTACGGGGATTATGCGTGATGTTAAAATGTGGTTAACCATTTTCCTAATAAGGAGTAAAAGTTATGAAATCATCCAATATTGAGGGAGGAAGAAATCTGTATAGCGACACTGATGACGTTTTATTCACACGTAACAGGAAAATCGACGTAGTCAGTGGGCCGAGTGATTTACTAAACTTATAAACGTCATCAATGACTGTCAGGAAGTGGTAAAAGTTCGATGGGAATATTGGTGGCGCCATCTCGCAACCATGTTTTGAATTCTAATGCTCATGAATTAACTTTGCACATGGCGTTAATTATAGACACAAGCGACGACATTCGCCCTCTCTTTCCCTCCTATTTTTTCCTTGCCGTCGTTGAAGATTTGACAGCGACGAGACACTCACCAAAAAGACACGCATCGAAAACGTTCGATTATCGATCGCGCTGCAAAAACAGCTGCTGGTCGATCCGCTATCCGCCGGAATCGCGATATACAAGTGGCCCCGGGGTCCATCAGCTCCAAAGCTAAAACCTGGTGCACCAGAAGACGCGCGAAGATCGTGTTGCGGCCGACGGACGCCCCATTGGTTTGGACACGTCACCAGGTAAGAGCCAAATTTCCCGTTCCTTAATGTCGCTTGTTCTTCATCAGATAATTATCTAGATTCCCCGAGACGATTACCAAATCCTCAAAGATACAGTCCACTTTTTAAAAACAACACTATTCCCTAAGTAAAATAATTTCCTCAAAATCGTCTCCATATATTGGTGAATTTACCCACCATATTTTATGGTCCTTTCGAGCGGATTATATCTGTGTCCTATTGGTTGGTGTCACCATAACTTAACCCGCAAGAGAAGGATTCATAATCCATATTCTCCCTATATAACGCGTAGGTATCTTCTATAAGTACCTACCTAGGAGGTTATTAGCACAAAGCTAGACCCCCTATTCAATCGCATACCCGCTACGTGGTTACTCCCGCAGGTAATATACTCAAAGTAGCTACCTACATACTTAATCTAAATAAAAAATTAACATAGTTGTCTAGAAACTTCCATATTTCAAGCAACTTTAGACATACCCCCGACTTTATAAAAAGTTTTCGCTTAGTTAAAAATATCACCGCATAATCATCTACCATCTACCTTACATATTTATCGTATCCGCTTAGGAAATATAGTAAGAACATTAGTTAATTACTTAGGTGGTAGGTACATACTTATACTAGCGGAAACATGTCAAAAGAAAGGGAATTAGCCATTCTGGAAGCTAAACGTAATGTTTTATTTGAGCGTGTACAAAATATATACGAGCGTTCAAAGACAGCTAACGCTTCTGAAGCTAATAAGGAAGCGTTTCTAAGTTACTGCGTAACAGTAGATAGTTTAAGAACAGATTTTCAACATTTGCTGGACACCTATAACGCGAAGTTGTTGGCTATAGATCCCGACGCAAAGCCGAATTTCCAGGCGTATACATCGTTCGAGGATTTATATTGCATTATCAAACGTATACAATCGCAACTGGAAGGTAGTAGTAATTATTCCGCGCGGGCGACGCCAGCGCGAACGCCACGATTACCTTCAATAGAACTTATGTCTTTCGATGGCGATTTACGGAACTGGCCACTATTTTACGCTAGCTTCAAGTCAACAGTGCATGACAATGACTCGCTGACGGATGCGGACAGGTTATACTATTTGATAGGCAAGCTGTCACCGAAAGCGCAGTCAGTCTTCGCGGGAATTACTCCCAGTGCTGAAAATTATCAGTTGATATTTCAGTCACTCTTAGATAGATATCAGGATATCCGCGTACTCGCATCCTCGTACTTTGACCAGGCTTTAAATCTTAAATTGACCGGCCCAGCTTCTGCCTCGAATTTCCAACTGTTCATCGATAACTTTACGACCGCAGTTAGCGCACTCAAAAACATAAAATTACACGATCTTTCGGATTTCATGCTGCTACAATTAGCGCTAAAGAAATTCGATACGGAAACCATTCGTGCCTTCGAGATGACGGAACGTAACAACAAGATGCCTACATTAGCCAGCTTTACTTCTTTCATTCAAGATCAATGCCGAATTTATAACAGCACGCAGCCTAATCCATATAGCTCGTCTTGGGATAACAGTAAACAAAGGTTTAGCAAAGCGCAAAATAATAAAAACATTCGCGCTCCGAATCCACAATCTTATGTAGCTTGCTCAGAGTCGAATAATGGTAATAACTCGATTAAATGTTTGTGTGATAATATAGAACACGACCATTATTTCAAGTGTGCAGCGTTTAATAAGTTATCCCCGTCAGATCGCTTTAAATGTGTAAAAAATAACAGAGCATGCGTTAACTGTCTAAGTTTAAAACATACTACTAGAAACTGCACGAGCGGTACTACTTGTCGTTCATGTAAACAACGACACCACACGTTATTGCACTTTGATAAAAATACTGATAAGTCGATTCAGAGCGCCGGTACTACGAACTTACCGCCCGCCTCACAAAACGAAGTTTCCTTGTGTGCGACGTCCATTGCGTGCGCGCGCCATAGCGTGAATGCTTGCCATGTTCAGCGCGATGCTAACCAGCAATGTATATCGTCAACTGTATTGCTAGCGACAGCCCAAGTTATCGTTCGCGACGCAGACAATAAGTCTCACGTGGTAAGGTGCCTACTGGATTCGGCGTCACAATCTAGTTTCATAACAGCTGATTGTTATAATCGCCTCGGTTTGCGAGATAATTATAAGGAAACGAGATTAATAATTAGAGGTATCGGCGGTTCGGAAAAACCCTGTAAGGGTTCCGTAGATTTTAAAATATATTCGCGATTTAATAAAAATATTAATTTTGAGATTTCCTCTCTTATAGTGGATCGTATTACGGATATGTTGCCGAACGCTCAGGTAGACGTGTCTCAACTGAATCATTTGTCGAAATTACCATTGGCAGACGCGGACTTCGCGCGGCCGGGTACGATCGATGTTCTTTTAGGTGCCGCAGTAGTACCACACATATTCTTACATAATGTCGTGCGCAGTGATCAAGCGAACATTCCTCCCGCTATTGAGACGGTATTGGGGTATGTGATTATGGGTACCGTACCTACGTCACACGTTTCTAATTACGCAACGTCCTGTTGTGCCGTTATACAAGATAATAAGATTGACACTCTGCTCAAGCGATTCTGGGAGCTTGAAGAGATTTCCGCACCGCCCTCACATAGCCGCAAGGAACTAGAATGTGAGGAATTCTTCTGCGCTACCACCGTTCGTGATGACGACGGCAGATATGTTGTGGCGTTGCCCTTTTATGGTGATCCGTATTCGTTGGGTGACTCCTACGCCGCCGCACTGAGGCGCTTTCATTGTTTAGAACGCAAACTTGATGCGTCGCTCAAGTTGAGAGGCGCTTACAATGACGTCATCCGTGATTACCTAGATAAAGGCTTTCTGAGTCCCGTTGTCAGTGGCGGAGATAAATCTTTTCCCGCGTATTACATCCCGCATCACGGCGTGGTTCGCGAGGATAAAGCTTCTACTAAGCTTCGCGTGGTTCTGGATGCCAGTTGTAAAACTACATCGGGTCAGTCTATTAACGACATTTTGCATGCCGGCCCTAATTTACAGGGTGACTTATTTAATATCTTAATAAAGTTTCGTCTTTTCAAAGTCGCGCTGTCAGCTGACTGCCGTCAGATGTTTCTCAATATCGGCGTTCGTGAATCCGATCGTAGGTTTCAAAGGATTTTCTATCGCTTTAACAGCGGTGAACCTTTGTCCGTTTATCAATTTAACAGAGTTTGTTTTGGACTCAAGTCCAGTCCATACCACGCGTTACGCGTTGTCCGCAAGTTGATAGCCGATGAAGGCGACAACTTTCCTGCTGCCGCAGCTGTAGCATCTTCCGCTTTATATATGGATGACATCGCCTGTAGTGTCACATCCACTCCGCAAGCCATTTCGCTTTGTGAAGAGCTTATTCAGCTTTTCAAGCGAGGCCAATTTGATCTTGTCAAATGGACGAGCAACTGTAAAGAGGTTCTCGCACACTTGCCTGATTCTCACAAGGCTTCTCCAGACATTGAGTTTGAGAAGTCCGTACCGCATAAGGTCCTCGGTTTGCGCTGGGACAAATCCTGTGATGGCTTCCGATTTGATGTCGCATCACCCAACGATAGGTGCACCAAGCGCACCATGTTGTCAACAGTGGCTCGACTGTGGGACATACTGGGGTTTGTGGCTCCCACAATTTTGTACGCTAAGCTCTTGATCAAAGAGCTTTGGCTATCAAAGTGTGAGTGGGATGACGCACCTCCCGACCATATCGTCGTAGCTTGGAAACAATTTTGTATTGAGCTTTCTACACTCAATCAGATTGTTATACCACGACATCTTGGGTTGGTCGACGGATGCATCATCAATCTAATAGGATTCGCCGACGCCAGCGAAAGCGCTTACGGCGGAGTCGTATATTTGCAAGTCCGCATTGGTTCTAGCTATTTAGTGCAGCTAGTTTGTGCCAAGTCTAAAGTCTCGCCAGTTAAGACCATATCAGTTGCGAGATTGGAGCTGTGCGCGGCACTCCTGTTGTCTCAGTTGCTTTGTAAGGTTCGAGACACAGTTTTGCCCCACTACCCCATTAATAAAATATACGCATTTTCCGATTCTAAGGTGGCGCTCGCTTGGATTCGTTCGTCACCGCACCGTTGGCAGACCTTTGTCGCTAACCGTGTTACTAAAATAATTGATCTGGTTCCCGCCACTTGCTTCTATCACGTCGCTGGTATTGAGAACCCAGCTGATTGCCTTTCTCGTGGGGTTACTCCATCTAAACTTCTGCAGCATCCTTTGTGGTACTGTGGGCCATCCTGGATTTCCCATGATCCGTCAGAGTGGCCCATGCAATCCTGTGACTACAGTGCAGAAGCCGAGGATGCTCCCGAACGGAAGTTAGTCTCCCATCCCGTGGTCGTTGAGGTGGAGGAATCCCCGATCTATGCACTCGCGCTGCGCATGTCGTCGTGGTCTAAATTACTGCGCGCAATAGTCTATGTCTGTAGGTTTCTTAAACAACTCCCTAACAGAACTTATGTCTCAAGCGCTGACCTCGGATTCGCAGAGAATAAACTGTTGCGGGCGGTCCAGGCTATTTATTTTGGTAACGACATTAAAGCCTTAACAAATAACTTATCTTGTTCTCCCGCGCTCCTTAAGCTCAAGCCGTTTCTCGATGAGCACGGCATCATACGCGTTGGCGGTCGCCTGACTAACTCAGACGAATCTTACAATTACAAGCATCCTTGTGTGTTACCGCGTCACGACCATGTCGTTGACCTTCTTGTTGATTTCTATCACAAGAAGCATCTCCATGCCGGACCGGAGTTGCTTATGTCCTTACTCAGGCATAAATATTGGATTTTTGCTGCAAGGCGAATAATTCGCCACAGAATTCATAAATGTAACGTCTGCTTTAAATCTCGTCCTCGTCCGGTCTATCCTTTAATGGCTAACCTTCCGAGCCATCGCGTTAAGCAAGTAGATAAAGCGTTCACACATACCGGTTGCGATTATGCAGGACCGTTGCAGTACACGCCAGTGCGTGGTCGAGGCGTCAAGAGTCGCAAAGCTTGGTTGTGCATTTTCACGTGCTTGACAACGCGCGCTACGCACATTGAGGTGGCAACGGATCTAAGCACGGTGTCGTTTATAGCGGCCCTAAAACGATTTCTCTCGCGGCGTGGCCCGGTACAGTGCTTGTATACGGACAACGGCACGTGTTTCGTGGGCGCGAATTCTTACTTGCGTGACCTCTATAAGTTTCTCAACCGAGATTATCGTGACCGTCTTCAGGAGGAACTCTCCATAAATCGCATTGATTGGAAGTTCATTCCACCTGCTTCACCACATTTCGGTGGTTGCTGGGAGAGCATGGTCAAAGTAATCAAGACGCACCTCTTCAAGGTCATAGGTCAACAGATCCTTTCATACGAGGAACTTTTGACGGTGCTCGCTCAAGTCGAGGCACTAGTTAACTCACGCCCACTCACGGCAATGAGTAGTGACCCCGCAGAATCATCCGCGTTAACACCTGCGCACTTCTTGCACACCGCGCCATTATCGTCGCTTCCCGCGCCTGAGGCAGACTCTTCTAGCCTGCTTCAGAGACATACTCTACTGGATGCGCTTGTGCAGTCGTTCTGGCGGCGTTGGCGTTCGGAATACCTTCACCAGCTTCAGGCTAGGTCCAAGTGGAATAGCCCTGCATCTCCTATCCAGGAGGGTACAGTGGTCGTTGTCATAAAAGATAACTCTCCGCCACTCTCGTGGCCATTGGCTATTGTAGAGAAATTGCATACTTCTAAAGACGGTACAACCCGCGTTGTTACCGTAAAAACCGCGAAGGGCAGCTACGTACGCCCTGTCGTGCGTCTCTGTCCGCTACCAACTCAGTGAGATCTAGCCTGAAGCTGGATCTCTCTCTCTTTTAGATTAAGTTTTAGTCAGCAGCCTCCGTTATGGGTGTTTCGTTTAGTAGTATATTTAATTTAATCATAACGTAGCCTTAGTTATGGATAGGTTATGCGGTGATGTATGTAACATAGCTTATCCCATTTGTTTCCCTTTACTTTCTAAAGGTAACCCTTTAACCCCGGGGGGAAATGGTGGCGCCATCTCGCAACCATGTTTTGAATTCTAATGCTCATGAATTAACTTTGCACATGGCGTTAATTATAGACACAAGCGACGACATTCGCCCTCTCTTTCCCTCCTATTTTTTCCTTGCCGTCGTTGAAGATTTGACAGCGACGAGACACTCACCAAAAAGACACGCATCGAAAACGTTCGATTATCGATCGCGCTGCAAAAACAGCTGCTGGTCGATCCGCTATCCGCCGGAATCGCGATATACAAGTGGCCCCGGGGTCCATCAGCTCCAAAGCTAAAACCTGGTGCACCAGAAGACGCGCGAAGATCGTGTTGCGGCCGACGGACGCCCCATTGGTTTGGACACGTCACCAGGTAAGAGCCAAATTTCCCGTTCCTTAATGTCGCTTGTTCTTCATCAGATAATTATCTAGATTCCCCGAGACGATTACCAAATCCTCAAAGATACAGTCCACTTTTTAAAAACAACACTATTCCCTAAGTAAAATAATTTCCTCAAAATCGTCTCCATATATTGGTGAATTTACCCACCAAATATAGTTGTACAGGGATTATCACTTTATTAGGCTTGCGGCCATCATTCATCATCAGCCAACACTGTTATTCTCGGCAACTCATCCAACTGCTACCAGCCATCTTGCGGAGATCATCATGCTATTGCGTACATTTTGTTTTGTCAAACATTTCCATAAGGGTGCTTCTAAACAGGCAATATTTTACTGCAATATGTGGCTACAATACAATGGCCGGCCATAGCCACACATATTTGGTATGGCCAAGCATTATCAGATCACGTGTAGCCACAATATTTTCGAGATGGCCGAGCAATACTTGCCAATAGCACAGCCACACATTGCCCGTATAGAAGCACCTTAAAGAATTCACAAATGCCACGTACTTACATCGTCCCTCCGCCCATCGCCCTCCTAACAATGTCTTTCGACTGCCAAAAGATTCGAGCTGCATTTGGTGTCCCTTGGCTTATAGCTGGATGAACAGACAAGCATAAAAATGTGACTAGTCAGACTCAATGCAAAAGACAAAGGATTGCTTTGGCGAAACTATGAAGAGTCTTTATGTTTAGTGATCCACGAAAGGTTAGGTTAATCACCAGCCAAGGTTGCGGAATTTGTTGGAAAGAGTTACCGCAGCCCTGTAACGCAAAGGGCATATTTTTTTATTTCTTAAAAAAACGTTTCCCCACACTAGGAATTTCTCCTGTATCGTGGGTGCCTTTAAAAACATTTAAACTCACATACACAAATACCCAGACCCGGAACAACTATCTGTAGGCCATACAAATATTTGTTGCATGCGGGGATCGAAGCCGCGACACGCAGCGCAGCAATCCAATCGCTCAGCCACTGCGCCAACCGTGTCGTCATATGAAGGAACACGGATGGGTTTTAGTCAGTAACAGTCTGACTGACACTTACTTCTGCTCCACCCAGAGCATCATACCATTCGACATTCCTCACACAATTAAACCACTCATAAAATAAATGAAAAACCATGAATTAGGTAGAATATAATGCTACTAGTGTTGAAATAATGTGGATGAACCCATGAGGCGTTTATATAAAAACCGCAATACCTAAGTACTAAATGGTTTCATGATTATACTATTGCTAAGGAAAAGCCAGCGGAAGCTTAATGTTACTATAGCGTAAACCGCAGACATTGTTTCCGATTATGTATTTACCTACTTATGCAGTGACGGTATTAGGTACTAATTTCCGCTGAGTTTACGATTTCGATGACACTACGCGATGATCCATAACCGTCATTTAAGTTTTAGAGTATTACCATATATGGGTATATACCTGCCTACATTCTTTTCAGAGTTAATGATACCTCTGGGGGTTAGGATATGACTGTGAGTCATCATTTACCTAGTTTTTGCCCAACTATGTTGGGGTCGGCTTCCAGTCTAACCGGATGCAACTGAATACTAGTTTTTTGAATGGAGCGACTGCCTATCTGATCTCCACAATCCAGTTAATACTGGCCACTGGGTAATATGATACCCTTTGGTAAGAAAAAAAAAATATATTGTATGCCTACCTGTAACGACAGCCGAAGAACTATACAGGGTGTAAATCAACCCATCACACAGCCGTCAACCAAGCATTCTGTACATTAAACTAAGTACCCCTACGCAAAAATTTTTGCTGGGAAACGACTTTTTTTTTGGGTAAAAAATCACATTTTACAGTATAACTCAATGTGCCCTTCGTTTGCGTTAAGGGTACTTTTACACCCTATATATGGCAGCCGGGACCAACAGCTTATAAATGTGTTTTCCGAGGCAAAGAGAAAACTCGGTATGTAACGGGTGGTCACCCATCCACAGACTAACCTAGGCAAGTGTGGCATAACCTAAACCATAGTTCACTATAGGGATTCATTAAACTTATCTTACACAATTTGCAGAATTTGTCACTACTTTTATAAAGGTCGGTTTGGCTCTACGCCGTAAGCGTAAGCCCTAGCACGCATTCCCGTAGCCAAAATTCAAGGGCAAATCTACGCGAACCATTGGCGCAACAAGGTAGCGACCTGGGTTCACTTGTATTTATTTGGCAAGATGTGTCTAATTTATCGTTTCTCCACGTTGATTATTATTTGAGGCAACATCAACAAACCGCACTTTGGGTCTACTTTGCTAAGTAAGCAAAGTAAACGTTCCATATGAACTTGAACCATTTTTTGATGCGTTCCCAAAAAATCGCTGTCTGTGACAACCTGACAAGGTCTTACGTGCGCCAAAAAATCGGCGCACAGTGTGGTGTATCTGTGCCTCATAGATGGATGAACCGATTCCTTTAAAAATGTGGCGGGGACCAACTGGATGCAAATTTAAGACGGAGGACCGTGTTGAGGAAACTATCGGCTGACTATTTCTAACTTGTTCTTGCCACTATCGTACAGTCAGTGCCAATTAGCATTATCTGACCCCTCTTCTCACACCACTTGCAGGGCTTCTTCTTTAAATGAGGGATCCGATAATTCTGGGCACTGACTGACGACTGTACATTTTACGTTGCAACGACTTACAGATGTCCTGGGGGGCATTTGTAAGTCATTAGAACGCAAAAAGCTTCTTGATAATCTAATATAATCTTTTTTTGCGTTTTAGTCCAGTATTTATATGTGCGGAATGATCTGCTGATAAGATCAAATCATGAAAGTACTATTAGTGCGATTAAAGCATGGTTAAAATTAGACGCGTCGACATTTTCATACAATGATGTCAATAAATACTTTGGGTGGTGTGAGGTGCAAGCGAAAAACTTCTAACTTATAAGCTTATTAACTCCATTTTTATGACGTAACAAATTTATGACTACGATTTTTGACTCAGAATAAATCTTTAACGAAGATAGTAGTTTGAAGTTAAATAAAAAAACATTATTATTAATTATTGTACACACATAGTTGAATTAAACCAATAGTTGAATTTCAACATAATCAAGTAACTTGACTTTTGAGTGGCTTTTAATGTTATAACAGACTGTCCTGTGATTCAAAATCATTTATTTAGCTTACACAGCGTTCTAACAAACGCACATGAAACATCTTAATTACCCGACTGCGGAAAAATAAACAAGGTTACTGGAAAATCAAGAACAGAACAAAATGAAAAGGTGATAGTCGCACGTTATTTAAGTGTTTAGGTTGGTTCCGACTTTAGTTACCCACCTTGTTTATTTCAGCATCCTGAAAATCTTGTTTCATCACTTTTTCAGCGTCGTTTTTTTTTGTCGTAGTCGGGTTTTAGTTTTTTACTTTTTTTATTTTACATGACGCAGTGTTATTCATTTGGATAGTTTTGTAATTGTATTTGTAAAAGCTACTAATAAAGAATTAAAAGGTTTTTTTGTTATTTTATTAATTTTTATATGACTGTACAAAGCTACTTGTGCATTTGAATAAATATTTTCAACCAAGCCAAGACAGACGTGTGACAAAACGAGCTAAAGAAGAACCTTCTTTCTATACCTTTGCTCTGTGCACGACCTCAGGCGATGTGTTACCTACGTACGACGAAAGTTGTAGGTACCATTATTTCCTTTACCGTGCGTGAGTTGTGAGTAGTTGTGACTAGTGACGGTTATCGTGTCGCGATGACTCGAGGCGTGCACTAAGCAACACGCGTGTCGCAAGAGCGTGTAGCGGACAAGCGGTTATCACTTGCACTACACAAAAATTCCAATAAATATTCAGCGTCCGTCGAATAGAATCGGCGTCTATCGCACCGGACAGGCGGAGTCTAGCCACCTATAAATCATGCTCATAGCTAAACTTAATTGTTAATGGTACCCATAGACGTGACCGGAATACTAATGAGTTTTAAATGACCAATATAACTTGAGATATCGGGGTTGCTTTGTAAGAAGAACTTCAACCACCTGTCAAATTCAATACATTTTGTGTAGTTTCAAATTCTGACGCGTATCAAGATATGTTAGTCAGATTATATACGGTGTAAACGAAGCCATTATGGCGCATGGCGCGAAGATTCCAATCCAAACTGTGGGCGGGGTTTATTATAAACTTTTTTATGATGGATGGGTGTATCAGAATGACATAATAGGATAAATTGGTCGATTGTTTGTCTGTTTTTATATACGTAAATGTGAATTGCGGTAGGTAATCGGTTGGATTAGCAGATGAAAATGAGTTACGTAGATCACATCAATCATAGAAATTAAGCAATTTAAATTCTTCAACAATCTTAATGTCTCATTAAACATGCTTAGTTCAATTAATCAGCACCTTATTGGAATGGTTATTGCCAATTAAATTATTCCATAAACCTAAATCGTTTATCACCTATTTACTTACGTACCTACCTGCGAGGTAAAAGACTGCTTATCTCGTTCTTTGCGCGTTACAGGAACTGTTGGACTTGGAGGTTATGTTTTATGTTAGGGGTTTGGTTTCCGCAGTCCTTAAAATAGCTTATTGTACGTGAGCCACAGCGGCTGTTACTCCAACCAGCCCACCTCCGTCCAGAAACAGATTAAATTAATCTTCCTAGTTTTCTCAGGACATCCGCAAGGGATCTTGGTGTCCCAAGAGTTTCCTCGCGGTTCTGGCAAATGCCGCTGCACTCGAGGAGTAGGTACATGCCTGTTGGAGCTTAACGAAGGCGCCAAATTCATGGCTAAGCTCCGGGCTGATCCAATTTAGACTGTTAAGAGGCCGTTGGTCTCAATCTCAACGTAGATTAGTCAAATACACCGGAGATTTTATACATTTAATGCGTACGCCCACACAGGTGCTGTCACTCTTCTCCTTTAATTTTATAATTCGACAGCAGGCCATGCAGACGGCGCGTTCGTGTTCCACGCGCGCCTCAAAGAGATGTCAGCGCCGCCGGCCGGGGCTGCGGGACTGTTTGAAAAGGCTAATTAAGGAATATGGGTGATTTTTAGTCAGTAGAAATCTGGCACCTCTTCTACTTCACCCAGAGCAGCAGGTTTACCAGCTTCATAAGCCTGAGAAGAATCTGTTGTAGTCTATTTCTTACTGTTTTGTTATAAAAGCCACGATTAAAAGCATACAGCACGGAGTCGCCACGGCAGCGCTGCTAGAGGCGACATTGGGTAAAATGTGGTGCAAAGTTTGGTCCACATTCACCCCATTTTACGGTAGCTACTGTAAACTAAACGAGTCACCGATAACGTTTAAAACTGACGGCTTAGAAGGTGTTCCTTGAGAGAAGTGCGTGTTCAGCACATTTTCGAATATACGAATTTTATATACTGTCCTGCTGTCTTCCCTAGAAACTACCGTGGGCGCCCGTGGTAAGGAGACTTTCGTGATGTTTGATAAAAACATTTCGTACGGTTCAGCCACAGGAGAGCTAATAATAACACATAGATCAGATACCTTACATAGGTAGGTACGTACATCTGAAAGAATCTACAGAACTGATTATCTCATTAGTAAATCTTTGGATAAATTCCAGATTGCCAAAACTGTTTCAGTAGAACAAAGTGGTCGTTGAATTGGTGTAAAGTTACCAAGGTCTCGGTGTAATCATAAGGTACCTACATAATATGCCTAAAATTTGAATGAAATCTGATAAAAAACTATGACATAATTAACCATGATGTGCTAATTCAGTACAATATCAGTATTTGAATAACAGTCCTGTATCAAGTGACTGTCTGTGATCGTACCCTGTTTTTAACCGACTTCCGAAAAGGAGGAGGTTATCAATTTGTCTGTATGTTTTTTTTTTTTGTATGTTTGTTATCGCATATCTCCGTCATTAATGAACCGATTTTTAAAATTATTTTTGTGTTCAAATAGGTATACTCCCGAGGTGATCCCAATGTCACCAAGTCAGGATCTGATGATGGGATCCCAGGGAAATCGAGGGCAACCCTCAAATTTTATGGGCACATATGATGTTTTTCATATATTTTCTAAAGCTGTTTAAGTATTTGCTTCTGACCATCATAATATCATGTGGATTCACTGATGATGATGGAAGGTACAACTTTTCAACGGTTAGGAGTTGAAAGAAAATTATTTCTTATTTATACTCACTTATGGAGCGATAATTGTATTCTTTCAGGGTATCAGGTTGACCCGAGGTGGCCCCATTGTCACCAAGTAAGGATCTGATTTCTCTTTCATCACCACTGCTCTCAAAAACGGTGAAGGAAAACATCGTGAGGAAACCGGCATGTCCTAGAACCAAAAATCGAAGACTTGTGACATCTATCAATCCGCACTGGGGCCGCGTGGTAGAATATAGCCCATTCCTTCTCAAAGAATGGAGGCCTGTGTCCCAGCAGTGGGAACATTAATGATTACCCTCTCTTGCCCGTCGTGCACAATACACAACTAACTGCACGCTCATAGACTTGTATGAGGGAAACGACAGAGCTATTCATATTTCTACGTACTGGTCCGACCTTTTGTGATCGAGTCTACAAGAGAAGAAGAAGACCGTATGCCATCAACGTAGATGTAGCGAGAACGCCAGCAATCTCTCCTCGAGCGATGTCCCGCTTGGGCTATTCTGTAGCTTGGGTGGAGTAGCGTAGCTCCGTGTTCCCGCGGCAATAGTCAGAGAAGACTTGTCACATGTCGGCAGCGGAAATAGTTGGGAGACAGTAGCGTCATTCTGTGAGAAAGTTAACTCGCAAAATGAAGCGGTAGAGTGGGTCTGGGAGGCAGATTCGTGGACCTGACCACGTCCTTCTGCGGGGGACCGCAGAAGGACGTGGTGTAGAGCGTGTGGTAGACCGGGGAAACAACCGTCCACATTGCACGAGCACTTGTGAGTTGGGAGATGTTACATTGGTCCCGGAGATCACTAAGAAGTAGGCGATAGCCACCGCTTAAGAGTCTCCAACGTCATGCAGCGTAGTACTCGCGGTTCCTCCACATAACGAAGGTAGGCATTGAAAAAGAATGCTTCGTAACCACGGCCCTTCGTGACGGTCAGTCCCAAAGAAGCCCCAAGACTTACCTACCTATGCCAAATTAAACCTTTGTGTAAAATTATCGACATACGCCAAACGACGCACACGGCACACACAATAAATTTATAATCCACGTTCCTACTTAACACTACAGTGCAACAAAAGATTATTTAAAAGGCCGGAATGACTCCGATAAGACATCTAGACGCGCCGGCAGTTTTACAATGCCTAGGAATAATCTATTACATGCATTATGTCATAAACTAACCTAAACTATGTACAGAGACGAATTGAGAATGATTTGCACGTCGTGGCGCCAGACGAAATACGAATAAACAGTTTGCGATGCGCATTTTAAAATATTTTTTGTTAAGGCGAATCTTTGATAGCAATTTCAAATTGTCTCGGAATCGATTTATTAGGTGTTGGTGCCTTCATTTATTAATTATAGACTTCGCGGTATTGTAAAATGCAATTTAATGGTGTTTTAACCGGTGACTGTCAACTTAGGGTTGCTTTTTGAATAGGGTTTGGGACCACTGTTTTTAGCAAAAAAAAACTGGCCAGGTGCGAGTCGGAATCGCACACCGAGGGTTCCGTACAAGTGTAAAAAACTTGAGAGGTGTCAAGGAACACCCGGATGGAACGAAGTTATTGTTATAATTTTTTATTATGTAAAAAAAAAAAGAAATGTAGAAATGAAAATATCTGGCTTGCTTTCTATAAGAGAGAGAGAGAGACAGACAGAGAAACATGCGACGCCGCACAGCTTACAATAGCTTACTATAGCAAAAAGTGTCGTGACTACTTTTCGTAAGAATTTTTTCCGTCTAGCCCCCTTTCACAACGCGCGATAAGGAACTTCGTTCCAAAAATTTAAAATTATTAAAATATTTATATAATGTTAAACTAAAAATTTACGGTTCACGGGAAGTACTCTGTAGGTTTTGATTCCCTTGCGAATGTCGAAAATTTGCGGCATAAACGGCTGTTTCTTTTGATTGCGTTGGCTTAGAAGTTTGATTTTTTCACAGCTTTAAGGGACACGGACAGTAGAACTGAGTTTGAAATTTCAGCTTGATACCTTTACGCGTTCCAGAGAAAAAGGGTCTTGACAGACAGACAGACGGACGGACGGACAACAAAGTGATTCTATAAGGGTTCCGTTTTTTCCTTTCGAGGTATGGAACCCTAAAAAACTTTAAAAAATGAAGTCATACATTGTGACTTCAGTACCTAATGGCCGCAAATCTCAGCAAAGACTACAGCCATCCCCACGTGTACTTAACTTCCTTTACTGTCACTGCCCTATAGCCTGGGACGGCAACATAGGAGTATAAACTTCCAAGACACATTAACATTTTGCCTGCCCTGGAAATCAAAGCCAGGACCCAACGCAGTCCCGCCGGGGCTGCGGGTTGTTCGAAAGAGATACCGCGGCCTCGGCGCAAGGGCTAAGAAGGAACATGGGTGGTTTTTAGTCAGTAGAAGTCTGACACTCCCGTCCGCTCTGCCCAAGAGGGGTTATTTGATGATTTTCCACCCGCAAAAAATAATAAAAAAAGGACCCCACGCAGTAAAAGTGCCTGCTTAGGTCATTCGCGGCCGTTAGAACTGGGCCACCACCTTCTATGCACTGCTAGTTACTACATATATTCGTATCATACTAACAGTTAAGAATACCAGAACATAACATCACGCCTAATCCCCGAATGCTCAGGCTGAGGTGTACCACCTAATAGTACACCCACATTTTGCCTGTTATGTTTAAGTCCCGTGTAATAGTAGGGGGCGAACCTATGGCCAATCATTCCCGTGACTGCTACTGAAAAACCCAATCGGGAATCGATCCCTAGACCTCATGCTCAGCAGTCGCGCTTGCAACTATTATACCAACGATGCAGTTAATTTTATTAAGAATACCATATTTTAAGGTTGCGAAATTATCAAATGAGTCCTCCCCATCCCGCTCTGGGTGCCTTAAACCCATCCCTGGTTGCTTCTATTCCCTTTGCGCTCCAGGGTAACTCTTTCGATCAAATTCTGCAACCCTGGCAGAGTTAAGAATAACCCGCAGTTACAGCACTATTATGTTAGATCCTCCCCTTAAGTTTGATTAGTTCTAAATGATCTTGTTGTCTAACATTAACACATACGAGCACAATCCAACTTTATGGGAAGTCCATCAATCTTCCGAACACAATTTATGGGCGACATCTGTCGACGGATGACGTCAAATTACATCGATCATTTACTTACTGGAATTCATTACGAGGTATATTAAAATGTGTTGCAGTTTTTGCAATTATGATCGTTAAGCACATAACTTTATGGACTATAATAGTGTGGCTCTTTGCCTTAGGTAATTGATTATATTATGCAATGACCGTTAAAATACATAAATAGTCATGTTGTTGTTTTTTTTAAAATACATAAATAGTCATGTTGTTGTGTTTTTTTAAAAATACATGTAGTGTTGGGATATCCAGAAAAAGACAATTGTACACTTTAAACTATTTTATTTCCACCTTCGACATAAAATTACACATAATCTAACCATCGTTGTACGCCATCTTGTCCTCGCTCATTTCTTTCACTCCCACTCTCACATTCATTCGTTCTGAAGCAAAGTTCTTTATCGTTTAGAAACGTTTTACAGTTTTAATAATCTTAATCCTACAACTCGGCCATCCTGTAGCTATTTCTGGCCTCAGAAATTATACAGCACTAACAAGAACATCTTTTAGCCTGCTTAACACAAGACTAATACAAACAGAATACAATCTTACACGTTGTTACAGTTTAATCATCTAATCCTATTATCATACTAATACTAACACAAATACAGTCTAAAGTCTTACACACTTTTACAGATTTATCAACTTATCTTAATAACATACTAATACTAGAAATACAGTCTTACACACTGTTACAGTTAACAACTAAAATTATGTTGCATACACAAAGCAACAATAGAATAACAATAACTAGAATGATAATGGCTCAGTCATTGGGCCATTTCTTCATGAAATCTACTACAGTGGATGTCTTACCTGGTCCTTCTGCAGTAGGGTCCAACTTCTGTACATCGTACCGGTCGTTCCCTTTGACCTTAATGATGCTATAAGGTCCAAGATATTTAGGCTTTAGTTTCATCCCAGACCCAAACTGAGTTCGTTTGATTGCTACCAAGTCACCTTCTTTATACTTAGTGCTTTCTTTACGTTTTCTGTTAAAAGCTTGTATATTTTCTTCCTGCACCTGCAAAATGTGCTCTTTCGCCTTACGTCGGTTATCTTCTCTATCTTGTACAAAGATATCTCTTCCCTCTTGCATTAGTAAGTCGTAGATTTCAATATCTTCTTTGGTTTTCATAGTTGTTCCTACAAGCAGTTCAAACGGGGTACAATTGATGCTTCTCTGCCAAGTACTATTCAATGCTCTTTGCACATGACTGACATGCTTGTACCATTGGGTAGGGTCTTCAATGCATAGCTTCGTGAGGATTGATATTATAGTCCTGTGCATTCTTTCTACTTGCCCATTTCCCCTAGGCACTCCTGTAGTAATCTTGGCATGTTTGATTCCTTCTTCTTCACAATATTGTTGAAATTCATGACTAGTGAATGCTGTTCCCCTGTCACTAATTATTCTAGTGGGGTTTCCAAATTGCTGCTGATGGATTCTCAACTTCTCAAGGGTTTCCTTGCTTGTAGTACTTCTTGTGGGGAATATCCACACAAACTTTGTAAATGCATCCACCATTGTGAGTAGATGATTGTACATCTTCTTTGTCTCCGTCATTGGCCCAAGGTGGTCAATGTGGATAGTATGTAGGGGTGTATCTTCCTTCTCTAACAGGTGTAGAAATCCTTCTTGCTTGCTCTCTTTTCTGCTGCCAAGTATACATGGGATACAAGTGATGATAAAATCTTCTAATTTCTTTGTTAAATCTTTAATATAATAATCTTTACTTATAAGCTCCATCATCTTCTTTTTACCAAAATGTCCGTTTGAGTGCGCTCTCTTTATGACCTCCATCTCCATGTTCTTAGGTACCATCAGTTTTCTTTCCAGGCCTTTATACAGCAGACCGCCTTCCAAGTAGTAGTCGAGATAGGGTTTCTCAGAGAGTACCTCCATGATAGCTTTTAATCCTTCATCTTGCTCTTGTGCCTTCTTTATTTGTTCATGTAGGCTATTAGTAGTCACTCCTATGTATGGGTTGCGGCTCAACGCATCAACATGTTTCATCCTTGTACCAGACCGGTGTTCAACCTGAAAATCAAATTCTTGTAATAACAATGCCCACCTAGCAACTCTAGTTGAAAGATCTTTCTTCTGTAGCGTCATCTGAAAAGCTTGGCAATCTGTTACAATCTTAAATGGAATGCCGTATAGATAGTGCCGAAACTTCTTTACACCTTCTATAATAGCAAGAGCTTCCAGCTCGTAACTAGAATATTTTCTTTCCGCGTCGCTGGTCTTCCGGCTCATGTAATACACGGGATGTAGGCCACTGTCTTCACACCACTGCATTAATACTGCTGCATAAGCCAAACTCGAAGCATCTGTGTGTAATTCTGTACGTCTTCTTGGGTTGAAAATCTTCAGTACTGGACTACTTCCTAATTTTTCTTTTAAAATATTAAATGCATACCTGTGTTCATCTTCAAACGTAAAACTTTGATCCTTCTTTAGTAGGTCAGTCAATGGAGTAGCTATTTTAGCAAAATGGGGTATGTACTTCCTGAAATATGACGCTAGCCCCATAAAGCTTTGTAGTTGTTTCACCGTCTTGGGTTCAGGGAACTTGACAACTGCTTCAGTTTTTCCAGTGGAGGGTTTGATTTCACCATCTTGCACAATGTGACCCAAATACTCAACTTTGGTTGTCAGAACTTCACTCTTCTTCCAGTTTATTTCCAGTCCAAAATCTGATGCTACTTGTAGTGCTTCTTCTAACCTTTCAACTGCTTCTTTATAGTCATTCGCTGGAATTATGGCATCGTCAATGAATATAAGAATGTGACCTTTGGCTATAAGATCTCTGAAAATTATCGTTATAAATCTTGTGAAATACTTAGGGCAAATTGACAATCCAAATGGTGCCCTGAGGAATTCAAATTGACCATGATGTGTTACAAAAGAGGTATATCCAACTGAACTTTCCTCTATTTTCAAATGAAAGAAAGCATCTTTTAAATCCAATTTACTGAACACCTTAGCCCCTGATAACTTGTCAATATGATCTTCTATGACTGGAAGTGGAAATTCATCCTTGACCATCTTTTTGTTGATCATTCGATAATCAACACATATTCTTGTAGATCCATCTTTCTTCTTTACAAGCACTAATGGACTTGCATATTCTGAAAAGCTTGGCCTAATAATACCATCTCGTAACCATTCACTTACTTGTTTCTCTACTTCTTGCTGCTCAGCGAGTGACAACCTTCGTGGACGCTGTGCAACAGGGATGTCATCTTTCAATATTATCGTCATTTTTATCGGAGCCTCTTTTATCCTCCTAGGTTGGTATTTGTTAATCAAATTCTGAGCCACCTCTCGTATCTGCGGATCAGACACAAAACATAGTGGTTCTGGAACCTCAGCAAGCATACACTGCAGTAAAACATCATTACAGTGAGGCATAACAGTGACTGAACCTTTATCAATGACAGCTGTAACATTTACTAAGAATGGTTGGCCTAAAATAACTTTATACGGCATAACTTCTTGTGGAACAATGTAAAAACACACATCAAAACAATATCCATCTATCTCTACGTTTTCATTGAACTTTCCTAGCGAAAACACGCTTGTAGAACCGAGTCCTGACAATGTGACTCTTACCTTTTCATATGATGTTACATTCAACTCGAAAAACAAGTTAGAAGCTATTAAATTTAAGTCACTACCTGAATCTACAAGGCTATCAACATTTATTCCACTAATCTTAATGTTTTTAACTGATTTGTTACACGCAAAGTCTTTGTTTACACTTAACACCATTTCACTTTGACACTTATGACACTGACGTGATTGACAGAAGTTTGACGTTAACACTGACTCGTTCACACCTGTCACTCGTTCGTTCGTTCCTCGTTCATCTTGATCGTGGCTGCCATGTTTTTCTTCCGGATCCGGAACGCCATCGCCAAGTTCCGGTGAAATTTTCGTACACAGCATGGAAGTGCGAGAATTATGACCACCGCCGCCATCTTTATGCTTACCCTGCGAATCTGTATTTGAGATCGGCTCCTTGCACTCTCGTCCAATATGACCGAACGAGTTGCATCGGAAGCATTTTACACCTTTCTTGCATGCGTTGGCGACGTGATCTGTCTCACCACACTTAAAACATCGGCGACCAGACTTCTCCGAATGACCCTTCTTTTCCAGGTCCTGCTTCTGCTGCTTCGTCGTACCATCATCATGCCTTTTCTTAGTTTTACTCTTCATAGTTTCGTAGATGATGATTCTTTCCTTTAATACAGAATAAGTAGACGCGCCGTACAGGATCGTTTTATTCGATTCGTAGTCTTGTATTCCGTCTATGATATACTGTATCGCCACATAATCTGGGAATTTAGCACGCTTACCCAACTCCTTCATCGTTAACATATACTCGTAGTAGGTTTCAGTGCTTTTCTTTTTGCGGGACGCCATGAGCTCGTGCATCTCTTTGCTGTTGACCGTTTCTGGGAATTCTTTGAGTAATGCCGTCCGTAATTCTTCGTAACTTTTGAAGGCTTTTTCCGATTTGAGCCATAATTCTGCTGTGCCCGATAATGACCTTCTCGCCAAAATCAGCTTTTGCTGCGCCGACCACCCGAATATCTCGGCGTTGTCTTCTATGTCCTGCGCCCATTTTGCCGACGAGTACGTCTTGTCGGTGCCGTTGTATTTTGGAATTATATCGGCGTAGTTGAAAGTAGGAACGGGGTTCTTCTCGTCGGACATCGTTGTGTTTTAAAACTTTGAAACTTCTTACTTCGTCGTCGTTAATTTGCCGCCCGGCGCACGTGGTCGCAGCTCACCTTACCGCGATCGCGAAGCACACATACACGGCAATCTTCTTCTATTGTTTTTTTCTGGTATCCCGGACGAGCCCCCAATTTGTAGTGTTGGGATATCCAGAAAAAGACAATTGTACACTTTAAACTATTTTATTTCCACCTTCGACATAAAATTACACATAATCTAACCATCGTTGTACGCCATCTTGTCCTCGCTCATTTCTTTCACTCCCACTCTCACATTCATTCGTTCTGAAGCAAAGTTCTTTATCGTTTAGAAACGTTTTACAGTTTTAATAATCTTAATCCTACATACATAAATAGTCATGTTTACATGACTATTTATGTATTTTAACGGTAATAATGTATTCTATAATCGTTGTTTTAATTTTGATGACCGTCTCTAGACATCTTCACGGCTGTTTTCCCTGAAAGGTTAGGTAGAGACGTATCTATGATACTTTCATACATAACATCACGCCTGTAATCCCCGAAGGATAAGGCAGAGATGTAGCAAAATAGTACACCCACATTTCGGCAGTTATTTTGACTATTTTCAGTAAAAGCAACTCAATTGCAACCTTCTTGTGAAAATAATGAAGATCAGATTTTGACCGTGAGAGCATCCTTTAAGCCTAAGTTAACCATTGTACGTCAGTCAGAGACAGGCTTAGACTTAAGTGTAATGAAGGACGAGCCTATTTCCATCAACCGCGCACAAATCCAGCTTCCTGGCTGCTACTGAGAAGTTTTAAAGGATCCCAATAACACTTTCCCTGACCGGTAAACTATTCACGACCGCGTGCTAAGCACTCAGTCAGCCATAATATAAGCACTAGAGTTAGACCAACGCGGCAACGTGGCAGCCAACACCTATCTACTAATGGTACTTATACTTACTTATAGTTCGCCAGTTGTGTTTACATAATAACACCCATGTGGCATTAGGTACTTTCTAGGGTATGAGGAATAGGGTGTAAACTTCCTCATCCCCCATAGAAGAGGGAGCATCCTCCGACCAGACGGGTGTTGTGTCAGGTGGGCTAACTGATGTGCATCTGGATTGAGGGCCCATTTTTTTAAACCTTGCCAAACGAAATAAGACTCATAGGGAAATTACTTAAAAATAGTTAAAACTTAAAGCATAGGGCCACGAATTTCTTAAACGTGAATTAAAAATGTTATGATTAAATAACTTGGGCCCTCAATCCAGACGCGTGCATAAAGTGGCATAGCCTAAATCTCAGTAAGTCCTATCTTTGGGTTCATAATTTTTATTCAGGAATTTAGTTAAGAATTTCTTAAAGATTTTAAGAAATTCTCAAATCTGTAGAATGTGACATTACAGATTTATGGATGTGCATCTGGATTGAGGGCCCATTTTTTTAAACCTTGCCAAACGAAATAAGACTCATAGGGAAATTACTTAAAAATAGTTAAAACTTAAAGCATAGGGCCACGAATTTCTTAAACGTGAATTAAAAATGTTATGATTAAATAACTTGGGCCCTCAATCCAGACGCGTGCATAAAGTGACATAGCCTAAATCTCAGTAAGTCCTATCTTTGGGTTCATAATTTTTATTCAGGAATTTAGTTAAGAATTTCTTAACGATTTTAAGAAATTCCCAAATCTGTAGAATGTGACATTACAGATTTATGGCGGTATTTCTAGGGCCCTCAGTTCAAATGTGTCTGTACTGAGGAATCTGCAAAACATGGATTTAACTGAAGAAATACATAAATGCGACTTTAACATGTTTTACTTAGATACTTAGGTGAATTAGTTAAAAAGAAATAATGACAGAAAAGTTAATTGTTACGTAGTAAATGAAAGTCAAAATTTACTAAAACGTCTGAACTGAGAGCCCAACATTTTCGGCTTTATTGACTAGGCTCAACCTCATAGATTAACGCAAATTAGAATAAGATTTTTAACTATTCTTTAATTAAATTTTAACATATCGTCCGTTCTTCTTAATATCATACTTAAAGAGAAAATTGATTTTCTATTTTTATATAAGAGAAAAATTTGTAGGGTGACCATAATGATCATAGTTAGTACCGGTACATTTTCAAGATTGATCTAAAAAGATCTGACAGTTTAAAATAAAACAATTAAATTTACCTAATCATTATTTAATGATTTTCGTGATTTCGGAAATTGTATCTTAAATACAATGTATCTTAAAAAACTTTTTTGCAAAAAAAAACCAACGTCAAAAACATAAAAAAAATGGGAAACACATAATCGATAAACACAAATAAGTGAAAAATTAAAAATAATAAAAAAAAAATATTTAAAAAAATCAGCTTTTGAAGTTGGTGACATGTTTTGTTTGTTTGATTTCCGTTTATTGCCACCGACTTCAGGCGCTGTTTTTTCTTGTGAAGTTTATTTTTAATTTTTTTGTTTTTCACTTTTTGTGTTCTTCGATTTTGTGTTTTTCACTTTTTTATGTTTTTGAAGTCGGTTTTTTTTTCCTTTTTTAGTTGTAATATGTAAGGAGCTCGTGGCTTAATAAGAACTGCCACTCGGGTCGATCTTTCGGTAAAGCTGTGCTTGCCTAGGTCGGTCTGTGGATGGGTGACCGCCCGACATACCGAGTTTCCTCCGTGCCTCGGAAAGCACGTTAAGCTGTTGGTCCCGGCTGCCATATATAGATCTTTGGCAGTCGTTACAGGTAGTCAGTGACCTGAAAGTCTGACAACCAGTCTTACCAAAGGGTATCGTATTACCTAGTATTAACTGGGTTGTGGAGGTCAGATAGGCAGTCGCTCCATGTAAAATACTGGTATTCAGCTGCATCCGGTTAGACTGGAAGCCGACCCCAACATAGTTGGGAAAAGGCTAGGCAGATGATGATGAGTTGTAATATCCTATACAAATATTTACTATGCATTGAACATTCAAACTAGAAACCAAGCCCTTAAACTTCAAGATTTCCTTATTATTGCTTTCAACTCCTAATCGTTGAGGAGAGTACCTTCCATAACCAGCTCACTCACTCAATCATCAGATCCTGATACGGTCCACAATTGACGGAGATATGCGCGGATGTATAAAAAAATTCATACACATGAATAGAGAACCTTCTCCTTTTTGGAAGTCGGTTAAAAATTACCCCAAATCTCCCTTCGTAACTGACCAAGAACCAAGAACTCTTATGTAATTATGATCATGCACAAAAATAAATGAAATCAATTATTTATTATTGAATAAAAGTCTTTATTGAAAAATAAACAAATACGCTACGTAGTGCCGACCACACAAAATTAATTTTTTCTTCCATTTTATTTCTGGTTAACTCATACACATGACAATGTCACAAAATATATTGTCATGTAAAATATCTAACCACATTAATTACAATTGCTTTGTGTAGGTAAAATCTACTAAGTGATTTCAAAGGAAATTTTCTTAACAAGTGAAAATACGTAAATACAAATAAACGAAAAAGTCAATACATGAAAAACCGACTAAGATCATATTCCTAATTTTTAGAATGTCGTAACTGCTGGATATTTTTAATTTTAAAAACACTTTTTTTGGGTCGTATTGTAAGCACAAAATGTAGATTTGACCGAAAACACGCAATATCATAGCCGACAATAAAACTCGTCGTAGGACTATGAGACCTAGACCAAACGACGCAGATAAATCTGGCGGTTTGAATGGTATATAGGGTGTAAAAGTACCCTTAACGCAAACGAAAGGCACTTGTTCTCCCCACCACTGCGATATTTTTTTTGTTCTAGATCATACGTGGGAACCCCCCTAGTTACGGAGATATTGAACAATTAATTAATTATTCCCAATTTTTCACAGCTGTTCTGCAACTAGGCCCATAATAGAACCTTAAGGACAATAAGGACTAATATCATATTATAAAAAATAGTAATACAAATAAAGAAAACAAAATTGTAAACTGTAGGTACATATATAATACGTTTAGCTACAAATATTACGACTTTTCGACTGCGCTTTGCAAAATGTACTGGTACTAACTATGATCATTATGGTCACCCTACAAATTTTTCCCTTATAAAAAGTATAAAATCAATTTTCTCTTTAAGTATGATATTAAGAAGAACGGACGATATGTTAAAATTTAATTAAAAAATAGTTAAAAATCTTATTCTAATTTGCGTTAATCTATGAGGTTGAGCCTAGTCAATAAAGCCGAAAATGTTGGGCTCTCAGTTCAGACGTTTTAGTAAATTTTGACTTTCATTTACTACGTAACAATGAACTTTTCCGTCATTATTTCTTTTTAACTAATTCACCTAAGTATCTAAGTAAAACATGTTAAAGTCGCATTTATGTATTTCTTCAGATAAATCCATGTTTTGCAGATTCCTCAGTACAGACACATTTGAACTGAGGGCCCTAGAAATACCGCCATAAATCTGTAATGTCACATTCTACAGATTTGGGAATTTCTTAAAATCTTTAAGAAATTCTTAACTAAATTCCTGAATAAAAATTATGAACCCAAAGATAGGACTTACTGAGATTTAGGCTATGTCACTTTATGCACGCGTCTGGATTGAGGGCCCAAGTTATTTAATCATAACATTTTTAATTCACGTTTAAGAAATTCGTGGCCCTATGCTTTAAGTTTTAACTATTTTTAAGTAATTTCCCTATGAGTCTTATTTCGTTTGGCAAGGTTTAAAAAAATGGGCCCTCAATCCAGATGCACATGATTTATGGCGGTATTTCTAGGGCCCTCAGTTCAAATGTGTCTGTACTGAGGAATCTGCAAAACATGGATTTATCTGAAGAAATACATAAATGCGACTTTAACATGTTTTACTTAGATACTTAGGTGAATTAGTTAAAAAGAAATAATGACAGAAAAGTTAATTGTTACGTAGTAAATGAAAGTCAAATTTTACTAAAACGTCTGAACTGAGAGCTCAACATTTTCGGCTTTATTGACTAGGCTCAACCTCATAGATTAACGCAAATTAGAATAAGATTTTTAACTATTTTTTAATTAAATTTTAACATATCGTCCGTTCTTCTAAATATCATACTTTAAGAGAAAATTGATTTTCTTCTTTTATGTAAGAGAAAAATTTGTAGGGTGACCATAATGATCATATTTAGTACCGGTACATTTTCAAGATTGATCTAGAAAAGATCTGACAGTTTAAAATAAAACAATTAAATTTACCTAAGCATTATTTAATGATTTTTGTGATTTCGGAAATTGTATCTTAGTTATTAAAAAACTTTTTTGCAAAAAAAAAAACGACTTCAAAAACATAAAAAAATGAGAAACACAAAATCGAAAAATACAAATAAGTGAAAAATTAACTTCTTTAGGAAAAATCATATTTTGTTTGTTTGATTAAATTTTTTTGCCACCGACTTCAGACGCTGATTTTTCTTCTGAAGTTTATTTTTTACTTTTTGTGTTATTCAATTTTGTGTTTTTTACTTTTTTATGTTTTTGAAGTCGGTTTTTTTGTCCTTTTTTAGTTGTAATATCCTATACAAACATTTACTATTCATTTAACATTCAAACTAGAAACCTAACCCTTAACCTTCAAGATTTCCTTATTATTGCTTTCAACTCCTAATCGTTGAGGAGAGTACCTTCCATAATCAGCTCACCTAGATAACCTAAAAGAATACAACCATTTATACGTTCCCATTATATTTTGTTAAAGAATTATCCTCCAACTCCTAACCGTTGAGGAGTTATACCTTCATCAACATGAAGTAATGACTGCTATGTGCGAATACTTGAAAAACTTTAGAAAAAGCACTAAACACGTAATAAGTGCCTATACAATGTGAGGGTTGCCCTCGATTTCTCTGGGGTGCAATCATCAGATCCTGATTTTCTTATCATGGTCAAATTCTTTTTTTGTTGAAAAGGAGATATCCCAAGGGTGGTCCTTGGGATATCTCCTTTTCAACCAAAAAAGAATTTTCTATATCGGTTCAGGGGTGTTCGAGTAATCGGTGAATATACTTACATTTAAAAGATTTTTTTTTTCTTCTTTCATTTTATGCAAACACTGGTAAAGCTGAATAATAGTATATTATGCAACTAGTGAATAAAGGACGGATTTAAAGCGAGGGCCGTAGATGAGTCACGAACAAGTGAAGGATTCTAATGATTGAATTACGAACGCAGCGAGTGATTCAACTGTTAGAATCCTGAACGACGCGAGTGATTCATGGCCCTCGATATAAATTCGTACTTTATTCAGGAGTTGCATACTATACTTTATATCATGACTACGAGAAAAGACATAATTTAAGCGAAAATAGAAATTTAATCAAGAAATAAGAATTGTTACATTAATTGAAATGGACATTAAAATTAGAGCAATGACTGAAATTAAGCGTAATTTTCTTATTATTATCATTAGGGTGGTCAACTTGTGAAACAATATTTATTAATCTAATGCCAAACTCCTTGTCGCAAATATCGACCAATCAAATCTCGAGAATTTATTTGCACCAAAGAGTTTTGAATTTCGAATCTTAGCGCAAGGAGTTTGTGTAAGCATTGAAATAGAGACCGGATATATTTTTGTGTTCCAAATTCAAACACCAAAATAGTGAATAAAAACAAAACAGTGAATAAAAGGCCTTTTTATTCACTGTTTTGCGTGAATAAAATAAGCTTTTTAGAGTAGGTATGGTATAAATGTTATTTTTTTATTTGCTTTAGGCAACTAGGCCCATAATAGTACCTTAAGGACAATAAGGACTAACATCACATTATAAAAAATAGTAATACAAATAAAGAAAACAAAATTGTAAACTGTAGGTACATATATAATACGTTTAGCTGCAAATATTACGACTTTTCGACTGCGCTTTGCAAAATGTACTGGTACTAACTATGATCATTATGGTCACCCTACAAATTTTTCCCTTATAAAAAGTTTAAAATCAATTTTCTCTTTAAGTATGATATTAAGAAGAACGGACGATATGTTAAAATTTAATTAAAGAATAGTTAAAAATCTTATTCTAATTTGCGTTAATCTATGAGGTTGAGCCTAGTCAATAAAGCCGAAAATGTTGGGCTCTCAGTTCAGACGTTTTAGTAAATTTTGACTTTCATTTACTACGTAACAATGAACTTTTCCGTCATTATTTCTTTTTAACTAATTCACCTAAGTATCTAAGTAAAACATGTTAAAGTCGCATTTATGTATTTCTTCAGATAAATCCATGTTTTGCAGATTCCTCAGTACAGACACATTTGAACTGAGGGCCCTAGAAATACCGCCATAAATCTGTAATGTCATATTCTACAGATTTGGGAATTTCTTAAAATCTTTAAGAAATTCTTAACTAAATTCCTGAATAAAAATTATGAACCCAAAGATAGGACTTACTGAGATTTAGGCTATGCCACTTTATGCACGCGTCTGGATTGAGGGCCCAAGTTATTTAATCATAACATTTTTAATTCACGTTTAAGAAATTCGTGGCCCTATGCTTTAAGTTTTAACTATTTTTAAGTAATTTCCCTATGAGTCTTATTTCGTTTGGCAAGGTTTAAAAAAATGGGCCCTCAATCCAGATGCACATGGCTAACTGCCCGACATATCATGTCAAGTCGGGATTTTCTATTCAAACGAAGGGCACTTGTTCTCCCCACCACTGCGATCATTTTTTTTTGTTCTAGCTAGACCATACCTGGGAACCTCCTAGTTACGGAGATATTGGGGTCAAAGTTCCAAATTTTTCACAGCTGTTTTTGTTAATACTAGTTTTTCAGGTTTTAACTTTACTTAAATTACCTCCATGGCCCGTTTACTATTCAAAGCATCCACTAGCACAATGTTTTAACAGTGCTACATTGAGTTTTACCGTAAAATGTGATTTTGGACCCAAAAAAAAAATTGTTGCGGTGGGGTAGGTACTTAATAGTTTGATGTACAGAATGCTTGGTTGACGGCTGTGTGATGGGTTGATTTACACCCTGTATAGGCTAATGTCGCGGATAAAGTTGATAGCGCGATGTAGGATTTGCCAAATTAGTTCGCATGTGTTGCGATAGATGTCGCTGTCGCCACAGTACCATTTCGTCCAAGTCGGCCCAACCTGGGAATTGAACCTCGTGCAGTAGCACTCGCGACCACCAGACCATCGATGCTCTTGGCCAGATTTTAGTTTTAAACCAAAGGAGAGATGACCTGCAGCAGAATAAACGAACAATTAAACCAGAATGGTGATTTTTTATTTTTCTACAGCCGTTAATGGCGGTCGGATACATACGCAGGGTAAAGAGGGGTCCCGTCGGGGCTGCGGGTTGTTCGAAAGAGATACCGTGGCCTCGGCGCAAGGGCTAATAAGGAACATGGGTGGTTTTTAGTCTTCCTTTCGCTCTGCCCAAGAGCGGGAGGGGTTATTTGATGATTTTCCACACACCATAAAAAAAAAAAAACAAAAAAGGGTAAAGAGGGGTGAGTAAAGAAGCTTTTTTTTATTATTTAGCGACCTATAGTTACCCGTTTTTTTTAGGGGGGGTGTAAAATCATCAAACTTGTCAGACTTGTACTGGTCGAGGCCGCAGTATCTCTTGCGAACAACCCGCAGCCCCGACGGGCGTCAGCCCTTCCATGTTGCTGACATCTCTTTGAGGCGCGCGAGGAACACGAACGCGCCGTCGACACCCATTACTCACCGTCCACAGGCCCGCGTCTACGGTGGCCGGAAGCCGTCACGTTTTCTATACGATACCCCTTAGCACAGAATACATAATAGTACTACGTCCTTATTATAGTAAGACTAGTTGTCAGACTTTCTGGCCACCGAAAACCTGTCATCATCTGCCTAGCCTTTTCCCAACTATGTTAGGGTCGGCTTTCAGTCTAACCGCAGCTGAATACCAGTATTTGATATGGAGCGACTACCTATCTGACCTCCACAACCCAGTTACCTAATACTAGGTAATACGATACCTCTTTGGTAAGACTGGATGTCAGAATTTCAGGTGACTACCCAACCCACAGAACACCTGTTCTTTCTGTTCTGTGTGACTACCTAAGCTGTAAAGATTGCCAAAGATCTGTATATTATGGCAGCCGGGACTAACAGCTTAACGTGCTTTCCGAGGTACGGAGGAAACTCGGTATGTTGTGTGTGTTGTGGTCATCCATCCACAGACCGACCTTGGCAAGCACAGCTTTACCTAAGATCGAGCCGAGTGGCAGTTCTTAATAGGCCACGAGCCACCGACTACCTATAACGACTATCAATGATTTACGGCTTAACGTGTTTTCAGAGGCACATGGTTACTCGGTATGTAATTGGTCGTCAGCGGCATCGTCACCACTCACCCATCCACGAACCCACCTAGGCAAGCGTGGCTAGTTAAATCCCTTTCAAAGTTCTATCTGCGATTCACCCCTATGTTTATACTTATTTGTTTGTTTATTTGCTAACATCAAACATGTAAAACACTAGTTGGTAGCCATATGCATTAAAATTGCAACACACAGTTTTAAGACAAGCACCCTGTAATGGCACTGCAATTTTATATTTAAATACCAAATAATTAAAATACATAATATGCACGCTAACCGGGTAAATATAACTATAATAGGTTATACAGGGGTATAACCCGGTTATATTCACCCGGTTCTACGTAGACGCTTCGTAGAAACTTCTACGTAGCGTAGGCGGCACTGACGCATGCGTAGTAGGGTCTGTGCACCGAAGCTCCGCGTAGTCAGAGCTGCGTAGACCTTCCCTGAAGCTGCGTACCCGTCGCGAAATCGTCTCGTCTTTAGGAATGGACAAAGACAAGAGATCCTAATCCTATCTACCTACGTTTGTTCCTGAGTTCAGCTACGCGAACTCCGATCACCGAGGTAGTGATAAGGTCAAGTTCACAGTGTGCAGCGCTAAACAGAAGGCGGGCCTTGACATTGCACACAGCTCTCGGACCCTTAGGTAGGTACTTAATTAGTCCTATACATATTGTATTGATTGTATTGTATTGCATAGCGCTGTTATTATACCTTTCGTGCGATTGTTGTAAAATTATCTTGACTGGATGCCTTGCACTTGCGCGAAGTTTATAGGTAAATTACCTAGACGGCTAGACATAGTACAATACAATGTACAAATTAAACAAGCCGCGGGTGGGAGCTGTAAGTCATAATATTTATGGTGTTTGGGATGATTTGGGACTGCAGAGCATCCTACAGATAGAAATGATAGAATCCAAAATATGCAATTCTTGTGGCAAGTGTATGAACAATATTTATGTAGGTAGGTGTAATTGTGTAGCACGTTGAGGACTTGAGGTATCTACCGTAGATCTAAGAAAGAAAAAATATTTATTTGTCGCAGAAACATGACGAGCATACAATAAGACAATAAAAAGCAATAGGTACACATACAACACATAACAAATATAAAAAAAAAATACAAGAAAGGAAAATAAAACGAAAGTTGCACGTCGTGACTGCTACACTACAAGCAGGTTACCACTCAGCATGGTCACTCAGATCTACTGGTCATACGCTTAGGTACACTTCTGGCTCTAACCCTTCGTGCATTACAGGCGTGATGCTATTTGTTCTGCAAGCGATCACTAGCCCGATGACCGGGACACCGGATACAAAGAGCATTGCACCAAAATAAACATGATATAACTTACAACAAACAGCTTAGCATAATGTAACCCTGTTGAACGTGCAATGAATGTATTTACAAGAAAATCGAATATTGGGTTAAGGCTCCTCTCTCGAAAAAGCTTAAAAACAGCGTGCAGATGAAGCAGTTTTTCACCGGTATTTACAGAGAAATTACATCTGAGAAAAATTGTTAGTAATCTACATGATATGACACGTAATTTGGTTTAGCCATAATTTTTGTATCGGTATCACATAATAAGAAAAAAAAACCACAAAATCACCTCCAAATCGTTGAATGGAACCATTTTACTCCTTCATTTTTTAACAAAATAATATAAAAAAAATATCTACTGCTTTGAAATACAAAGGAAAATAATTTGGTTTTGTTACTTTTTAAAAACATGTATTATTTTAATTATAATAAATGAAAAACGCGTCCGTTTAAAGTCCGTATCTACGACCGAGAGGGGTAGTTTGTATGCACAAGGTCATTGGCGTGAATACAAGCCTTAAGTTAGCTTTTGTTCCTACATAGGTACCTACCAAAGTACTTTATCCTTGAATGAATCGATGTAAGTAGGTATCTATTTGTAGTCAAGGGTAGAATGACCAGGGTTAGCCCCATCCCATAGCGCTAAGGGGTTTGATTCGCCACATCTCTCCTGCCAAATCACACTATCAGTAGGTAGCTACTTACATTTTTTATTATCAAAAAGTAGCCTCCCATAGAAATAATATAATATATATATAAATATATATTATATGTATCCCATTTATTATACAGGCTGTAAACGAACCCTTCACGCATCCGTCAACCAAGCATTCTGTACATCAAACTATTTATGTACCCCTACGCAAAATATTTTGCTGGCAAATGACTTTTTTTTTTGGGGTCAAAAATCACATTTTACGTTAAAACTCAAAGTAGCACTCTTAAAACATTGTGCTAGTGGATGCTTTGAATAGTAAACGGGTCATGGAGGTAATTTAAGTAAAGTTAAAACCTGAAATACTAGTATTTACAAAAACAGCTGTGAAAAATTTGGAACTTTGACCCCCAATATCTCCGTAACTAGGAGGTTAACAGGTATGGTCTAGAACAAAAAAATTATCGCAGTGGTGGGGAGAACAAATGCCCTTCGTTTGCGTTAAGGGTACTTTTACACCCTATGTCTATGGTGCCTCCCTAATATGAATGATTGTCTTTTAATTTTGAAAATAAAGTTTCTAGGAAAGCTGACGTGACAATTTGAACTTATTCCAGACTGTTGTCCAGAGAAGGCAAAACACCGGGAGAGTTCGAACGGACTGGGGGAGGACTTTGCCCAACAGTGGGACAGAACAAGCTAATAATAAAAAAAAAGCCATAATGACCAGGGGGCTACAACGGCTACTATCGTAAATATCGTATCGTATCGATCATAATATGATAAAATTAAAAAAAAAAAAAAGAAAGATAAAATTCGTAAAATGGTCATCAAACGCAGTATTTTGAATAGGTACTTAATCCATTTTACGAATTATAACGCAATTCATTTTATGATCTGTCAAATTGGCCATTTTAGACCCCCAGTACCTTCTCCCTTAGGTAGTACCTACTCTTTTTCAGAGTTTCAATCATTTTAATTACCTACACCGTGTATCTGTAAGCACACTTTATCACACCTTATAAATATCTATCTGTTCCATCCCATTGGATATCTAACACTTAGGTAACTTAGGTAGTTCTTTTTAGCGTGTTCAAGGTTAAATACTACCCCTGCATCTATCGATCGATTTTAGATATCAAGGTACAACTAGTTTTCTAGGTCATCTAGACGCCATGTGTACGTTCTCATCAATAATTATTAGCACCGACGACGGTCTGTGAGGCGGCCGAACGATTTATTATTTACCAGTATACCTACTTACGACAATGCATATTCATCACGCTCGTTTTCCGTGAAGGTTTAGGCAGAGGTTTCTATAGTACTGGCTATACAAACCATCGTAAATAGCTAGTGGCTAAATCAATCTTTCGCGGCCGCTCGGATCAATTTTTAGGGTAAGCCGCGCTTGCTTAGTTTGCTCTGTGGATGGGTGACCCTAACCACCCATAAATTACAGAGCTCAGAAAGCACGTTACGCCGTTGGTTCTGGTTGTCATGTGTAGATCTTAGTCAGTCACACAGTCAGTGGCCCAAAAGTCTGACAACCAGTCAAACAAGATAAGTAAAATGCTGGTGTTCAGCATAAACTGGAAGCCGATCCCATCATAGTTGGGAACATGCTAGGCAGATGATGATGATTGATGACCTATAAGTCCTATTACTATAGGAACGGGGAACCTATAGGGCTGAGGACTGTTTTACTTTCCCAAGTTTGATTAATTTTAGTAGGTATTTCAGTATCATTTTCTCAGTAGCAACCCGAAATCTGAATAAATGGCGCAAACTCTCCTTATATGAATTTCAAACATAATAAGAAGTTTATTTAAGTAGAGGGGCGACGGTAACGCCATCTGTCGGTTGATAGACGAATAATTATGATGCGCAGACGCATGTTCGTGGTGTTTAACGACTGTTGGACTGCAAGAAGCTTTTATTCTAGCACGACAATTAAAACTTTATTGCTCCTATTGCTGGTGAGCTGGAACACTGACTTCCTGTTTGAAACACAGAGGGCGCCACCCGGGATTAGTGTAAGATAGGACGTAAATCCGATCAGTATGATATCTATCATTCATTGAACTGCATCCGTGGTCGTGTTTCATGGGTTCGATTCCCATGAGAAGCATACTTTGTAAAGTTGTGTCCAGTTGGTTAGGACATTGCAGGCTTGAATCACCCGATAAAAAAAGAGATGATTCGGAAGGCACGTATAAGCCGGACAAGCCGGTGGTCCCGGCCGCCAAATGGTGGTCGTCAAACCATGTCAGAGACCCTTGAGGTGGTTTAGACTCTCACACTAGAGTGTGGGGGGTGCCTCGCGACCCCACTGCCCACATGAAAAGAAGAAGGATTTCATACTTAAGACTCTTCTAGACTAAGGTCGTTCTTTATTTCTTATTCCAGCTTGTTTGATGCCTCTGCCATTATCTTCTATTGATTTCCAGAAGTTGAATAAGAAACCATATTTCAGCTTAATTTTTCAAACAAATTGCCAGTGTGGAGTCCCTCTGCAGGATGCACCACCTCTTATCCTGCCCATCCTGCACAACCACTTGCACCTTTCAGGATTTACTTGAAGCAAATGATATGCTGTGCAGGTGGCTCTGGTCTAACACAATTTGAGATCATCGACACGTAAAGAAGAAGAAGCTTCATTTTGAGCAGCTGCAGATTGGACAACAAATATATTATTAACGAAAACAATACATGAGTTATATGATATACATTTACTATCGTAAAGTCTTACAAATAATTACCAATAACTATAACTAAGAGTAATAATAATTTCGTTATGTAGTAGCCAGGTACCTAATAATAGCAACTAATTCAGTGGGATGTGTAAAATCTTATTAATACCACTCTATAAATTATAGAATAGTAGTCTAAAAGCATGTCATGCTTTTATTGATACATCATTTATTATTTATTTGAAGCGAATCCTAGAATAAAAATTGTTGTCTTATAGTCTAATTTTGGCACAACTGTTGTACTAATTCTAAAGTATTTTTAGTGCATGGATCAACATTTGTAAGTTTTGTTGGTCAACTATGGATAATAAAAGTTGTAGAACTTACTTCTATGTTTACATGACAACACATTGCAAAATGTTGCTCTACAAAAAGTAACTTCTGTGTTGATGCCTTTTAAGGCTAGTTTGCCTCGCAATGTAATAATGATACATTATTAATTAGAAACAAACTAGGTGAGACAATAAGGTAAGTTAATTACCTGCACATAATTTATGAATTTAATTATGAATTTTTATAGGCATTTAAAAAAATAGCAAGATACCATTTCAAAAATAAATGCAAAACTATTTCCCTTTTTAAAGTTAACTAATATAGCATAATATTGTTTTATTGTCCTATAAGTCCCTCATTGTGGTCATAAGATTTTATGTCTTCGAAATTGTATCATAATTAAATGGCAAAAATACAATCAAGTAAAATGCCCTGAAAATTTTAAAAGATTCATTTATATTATTATGAAGACATAATCTAAAAATATATCAAGTATTAAAGAAAACTATCTAAATGTCAAGGTATTAAAAACAAATAAATACCAATTTACACTAACAGAGCAACACTAAAATAAATGCCTAAATATTATTGCAGTGCTGGAGTCTCATTTTAGCTGTTGAAAATTCAGTAGACCAGTGCATCATCATCTTCTCCCTGCCCTTGTACCATTCTACTATAGCCAGGTTTCTTTTTTCTCCCCTGTCAGACATCACAGAATTATTTATTCCTTTCTCTTTCATATCATTCCTCACTCGAGGAAGAAGAAACAGCAGCCCACGTGCTCCTGCACTGTCCGGGGGTTGCCCCATGCAGGGCCAAGTACTTCAGTAACCCAGGTACTCTCCACGAGATAGTAACAGTAAAACCAAGGGGTTGCTGGCTTTTCTCGGGGAGCTGGGGTGGATCGAATAAGATTCCCACCCGTACGCAAAATACATGCTCAAGGCGTGGAATTGCAGACACTAGCCCGATGCATCTAATCTTATCATTCCTCACATAATCCATCCATCTTTCCTTTGGCCTTCCTCTCCTGCTCCATCTAGTACATTTTATGAAAATGTTGCTCTGTGTTAGTGAAAGTTGGCATAATTAATATTATCTAAGTATTAAAAGTAATAATATAATTCTTAAAACATGATACATGTTTGAGTTACTTTCAGTTTTAATCAAATGCCCCAGATTGTCTAAGAACTCAACATTATCCAAGAGCAGTCTGGCTGGACATAGGCCCCTCAACTTTCACAGCATTTTAGCATGAGTTAGCATGGCAATAGTGGTCCACCTACACTTATTGATATTCCTCAATTCAAAGTCTTTTAATGTCCTGAATTAATGTAAATGTATGCAAGATTTAGGGAAAGGGCTATTAGTGCTATTGCCACTATTTCCATGCTAAAAGACAACATGTTAAGCTGTTATAACAAGTTAGACAGTAGGATCATTACAAACAAACCAAATCAAAGACCTCATGGTAAAAACTGTTAGGAAACCATTACTTATAGACATGCCTATAGAGCAAATTCTGATTCCTTAAACTGCTTCTCCAATAACAACCTCATCTTCTCCGGGATTGGTACTCCAGAATGGGCAGGCTTTGGGCGTCGTTTCCAGGAAGGCTTCTTTCCACTCTTGGTAACACTGCTGGGTACAGGAACTGATCTGTTGTCCTTTGGTTTGGGAGTAGCTACCTTCGGGACAGTGCTAGTCCGCTGTCTCGTTGCTCTTGCTTCCGTTGTGTTGTTGACTGGAAAGGTTATAAGTATTCATAAATTAAAGAAAGAGTCATCTTCTGCCTACTCTTTTCCCAACTTTATTGGGATTCGACTTCCAGTAAAATAAAATAGTAATACATGAAATCATCACCCCTGTAATCCCCAAAGAGTTAGGCTGGGAGTTTCTAGTAGATAACAGAGGAGAACGGAAGAAATAAATGTGTAGCACCAACCCCAAGTAACATGGAAGTAGAGCAGGAATGAAGATGAAGAAGTAATGGAAATGAAGGAATTTGTCAGGCTGATGAGAGTTCTTTCACAAACCTACCATTATGTTGAACAGTGATGTCCATACGACAATGACGTCGGAAACAACTGGCAAATATTAATTTTAGAAATACAATAGTCACAGAAAGTGGACTCTGACCAGAAAAAATACTTAATTAATTAACCGGTAGAAGGCAAAAGGTTACATACTTTTCAGGGGAGTTTTATCCACTGTCTTTTTAACCTGAATGGGCTTTTTGATCGCCCCAACTGGTGAGGCCCGGCCTTTGGCTGGCATATCTTTCAATGCGGTGCGTTGCACCTTCGTCGTGGGTTTGGGAGTTTCTCGGGGCGCCATTGTTCACTATTTAAAAGGTTTTTGTTATTTTTCGTCAGTAAAAATAAGAATAAACATAAAATACAGTTTTAAGCACAAATCGATAGCTAGCTAGCTAACTTTGAATTGAAAAATAACGTTTTTTATTTTGACATTGATTGACAGTGACTGTGACTTTGACACTTACTTGATTTTTTTTTTTTTTTTTTTATTTACCCCAAAGGGAAGGCTAAAGTCTTTCGACCATATTGTCTTACGTCCAGCTGTGACACTTGAGTATTTGACAGTATGAGTTTTTTGTGGAACGTGCATTTAAAAGAATTTGAACAGTTACAAACACAAAATAACGAAGAAGTACTTTATAAAAATATTATAATCTTATTGATCAAATGCACAATAAATGAATAAAGAATGTTAAGAAATTTGTTTTCTTTGAAAGTTATGCACTTTTCAAAATGGTGCATTTAAGAAGTTAGCATTGTGGCGATTAGATTCTATTACCATGCTATTACCCGATTGCGTGAATCAAAAAAGGCATAATTTAAGTACTTTATTTTCGTGATAAATTCAATGAACTTCCTCTATTAAGGTGAATGCTCCAACTAGCCCGCGAAATTCAATTTTTTTTACGTTTTTTGCAATTTGCAGGTCAGTGTTAGTTTGTATGTTGATTAGAATATTAATTGCGGCTGTAAGACGTATGTAGTTACAGAAATATAATCATCAAAATCATCAATACAAGCCTCCAAGTTCATAAAGGTGCAGGAACTTGAAAAAGTCATTTTTGCACCTTTATGAACTTGGAAGCTTGTATTGATGATTTTGATGATTATAATTCTGTAAGTACATACGTCTTACAGCCGCAATTAATATTCTAATCAACATACAAACTAACACTGACCTGCAAATTACAAAAAACGTAAGAAAATTTGAATTTCGCGGGGTGGTTGGAGCATTCACCTTAAGCATAACAATTCAGAATCCAGTACTCTTCGATACGGCCGCATTGTGCGCAGGTTCCTGTCTCTGGAGCCCTAACCACCGGTAGCTTGGACCCTGCTCCCGATATCGGTGGATCCATTATTTTTTTATTTAAAAATGTATAAATTTAATATGTAAGAAAATAAATAAAGGGCATAACAATATTACTTTTGCAATTTCTATTCTCTTTCTAAAATATAAATTCAAAGAGAGCTTGTTTCTATCCGGTGATAACTATTGTTATTTGATAAGGGAATGAAGCGGGAAATTTGATTTCTAAATTCAATGCATTTTGCATCTAGAAAACACGGTTTATCCAAATCATGCTATTCCAAACGACAAAAGAACTTTGCTATCGAAGAAAAAATTTTTGCTGTGCGTAGTTTCGCATTTTATGATATGTATGATTGAAATACTTTCATAACCGTAGCGGTCATTGACTTTGCAAAGCGATAGGTATTTTGCATTATCAGCAGCATCCATTACAGAATAAAATTGTTGCCAACCGAAAAATGCTTAATTAAATTCACAAAAAACAAAGCGTAAAATACAAAATATTAGCTGATTGTTGTTTATTCTTGACTTACAGATAAGAGTTATCTGTCTCTATAAGATTTTATTCGGAAAACATCAAATAAATCATGTTAGGAATATTATTTTGCCATTTTTTATCAACATAATGACATGCAAAATAACGGCAACATTGCTATTTGGCGTCCATCTTTAATCTTTTGATGTGTTGTGTTATTTTAACAAAATTGTAATAAAATTGTTATTATAACTTCTACAATTAATTTAATACACAAATTCTATTCAAGAGTTTTACCTGAGATCTATAACATAAAATAATAACTTGGTATGATGTGATTTATTAAAATTTTATCGAAAGTGTCACAGTATCATTATCGTTTGTTCTAAAAGTTTCACTGTTCTTTGCTATTGACCTAGGTGCTAATTAATCGACCAACCTTCAAATGTTTTCATTAGCTTTCTTGTAATCTATAAAGTGTATTCGCTCTGTGATTATAACGTGCATTGTTACTAAATTGTCGTTTTCCTGTTGTCGCAGCAGATGAAGTTTGCAAATGGATAGGTTGAGCCACTTGCGGGGAGAAGCGGGGGGCTCGCGGGACTCCACGCTCGACACCACGTCCCCGCCGAGTGAGTCCTTCATGACAGCCAACGAGAGCTCCTCCAAGTACTTTTCTCTGTCAGAAGTTGACTCTGTTGATTCATCATTCGACATTTCTTCTATAAAAGATGTGTCGCTGGCTAGTACCACTACTGACTCCGAAGGAACCATGACTAACGCCGACGACCTGATATCGAATCTGTCTCCAATTGGAAAGAAAAGTGATATGCTAGATAGCTACAAAATTGGTAAACAGATTGAGGCAGCAAACATTTTATCAGGCGGTGTTGACATATTTGATGATAATGACAATTCTTATGATGGCCATGAGCTGGTGATTGATGACAATGTGGATGATGATAAGTCTAACTCTGAGAAGCACCCAGATGAATTGGAGTTTAAGTCTGATGAGAATATGATAGAGTCTACCTTGATAAGTGAAGAGACGGACATAGCTAGTAAAGATACAGAAGTGGTGCTACAGATTGATGGTAAAAACGTAGATGCGATAGATATTGGTAATGGACTGTACTTGTATAGGAAGGAAGGTCAGGAGGAGCTGGCTGCTGTTCAGATAATTGATGATGACCAGCAGCAAACCAGCTTCAAGTTCTTGAAAGTGCGGTGAGTTTATTTACTGTCTAAAGAAATACCACAATGCCCGCGATTTTGTCTGGTTAAATTTTTATAGCTTTACTATGCGTAATTTTAATATAATTAATAGCCTATAGCACCCACAATTTATATAGCTTTCTGTCAGTGAAAGAAATTTTAGAATTGGATCATTAGTTAAATTATGGAGAATACCTCCTATACTCTCTTTCTATAGTATTAGTATGGATTCATTTTCCATAATCTCCGACATAGTATCTCAAACACTTGAAATTGTATGTTAGCATCAGTGCTAGCATACAATATTCTAATATAAAATGATTTAATTAAAATGTTCTGCCAGATACTGCTATACTACAGAACTAGAAATTATCAGATGTGTCACAAGCAGAGTAATTAGTCCATAAATATGTTTACAACTGTGACTCATTATTTTGTTATTATAAAATAAGAAATAGTATCTTCAATCTCATTCAAGTTAACCAGAAAACTGACTTCTTATTAGAATGAGTAAACATTCACATTTCTTCTATAAATAAACTGCTCGAGGTGTAACTATAACATAAACATGATTTGACCTAATTAGAAGTGAAATGTTCCTTTGCTTTCACTCTTCCAAATGCTACCATCTAATCTATTCATATTATACATTGCATATTTTCATAGTACTGATTCTAAATAATATGTGCATTCTTCCTGAGACATACAAATTAAAGTTTTTGTAAACTACACGACTATTGATGTCACTGTTTGTGTAGCCTAGTGTTCACGGGCTGTAGTCAGTTAAGTTGTTGCATAAATATCATATTTGCTGTTTTGATTTAGGGTCACCAAAGTATTTATTTGAGAAAATATGTACAATGTAACAGACAAACCCAAGCTACTGCACAGTTAACAGAAACATAATATTCACAATATAAATAAAAACATTACCCTTTCCTTGCAGTCGGGTAACAACAAAAAGTCATACATCTTTGTTATTCAACTACTTTCTAACCATCTTCTACACAGTCCATCCATAGTTGTTGTGGTCTTGGTTGACAATCAACAGGTAAACAAAACTTGACATGAGATTAGACAGTGGCTTGTTTGAACTCAGATATCGAAAATTAAGCAGTAAAAGGCAGACTAAATAATAATGCACAACCGTTACTGTTAGCATACATACCTCCCTCTACATTACCATCAGAGTAAATGTCTCTCCTCATGATTTCACTTCTTTCGAACCATTGCTAAAGTGAGCCAAATAATGCACTATTATGATAATAAAATATAAGTTACCTATCATTAAAGTAGCTGTAAAAGTATACTAATGTTAAAATATATTATCATTCATATATGCAAGTAGTACATGAAATCATAAGTTCATATTGCACACTGGATTGCAAGTAGGTTTTTATAGACAATGTAAAGAACAAAACACAAACTAAAAATTGTGAATACGATCTTCATTATCCAAATGATGTCCATTGCTGGATATAGGGCCATAAAACTTAAATTGATGACCAAGAGACCTTGATATGTTAAGGTATAGCTTGTTCCCGAAGAGATAGGCAGAGGTGCATAGATAGTAAATCTCATTTTCACATTTATGATGTTTGATAACACTGTCAAACCTTGGTATAAGTCCCAACCCCCATGGTCAGTCAGCGGTTGCACTTTAATTACTAGGGTATTTTTTCTGTCATGAGATAATCATTATATTTAGTGTATCTTAGTACAAGCCACCTGACTCCTATTGCACCTCAATTTTACCTAAACATAGGTGCTAATTTACTGAACAGTAAAAAAAATGTGTCTATGTATGTAATCTTTATGCTATCTCATGGTTTAGTAAGTTCTGCATTTTGATAGTGTGGTAGGCAAAAGTGTAATGTTGATTGTTTGTATTTCAGTGAAAATGCCGAGGGTAATTTAGAAGTTTATGAAGAAATAGAAATAGAAGTACCTAAAGAAGTGGTAAGGAATTGTTTTATGATTAGACCAAACAATTTTATGCTTAATTTTTTATAAATAAATAAACTACTGGACTCTGCCAATCATATATTACTATGCCATTTCAATTTTACAGCCTGCAAAAGAGGGGAAGATGGCTGATAAGAAAATATCATCACATGTGCCTATAAAGGATATAAATAAAGTCATAAGTGAGTCTGCTTGCAACAAAGTTGCTGAAAGAAAAATTAAAACCCCAAGAAAAGAACCAATCTTGGCAACTAAGATTACTGAAGTTGAACTTGAAGTTAATAAAGATACATCGCCTGATGGTAAATCTGAATTCAACATAAACGGAAAAATGATAAAGTTCAGTGACTCACGAAAATCTCCAGTCATAGGCAGTTTCACACCCATGACATACCACTCAACACCTAATAAAGAGCCCATACCATTAACTAAAACAATGGTTGACCAGCAGCTGCATCCTAACAGGCATTCAGATAATGTCAAGAAAACAATAGAAGTACATACTGATAGTAGTAAGCAAAAAACACCTGAAACACCAACTAAAACTAAAGATGGTGATGGCAATAAAACTAATGATATACCAAGTCCTGAGAAAGAGTTGGTGATTGATGAATCAGTTGAAAAAGACATTGTAGCTGAAGAAACTGATAGAGGTATTATAGTTGAAGAAACTGAGAAAGAAACCATAGAAATAAAGAATGTTGGTACTGATAAGCCACAACCATTGACACCAAGTAGTGAAGTTTTGAAAGAAAAACCTACAGCAAATGACACTTCAGTTCCTATTGAACAAGACAATGTCATTGATTCAACTGAAAAAGAAATCACTAAAGAAAAAACAATATTTAACGAGAATGTACAAAGTGATAATGAAGAGAAAATAGAAGAAAAGAGTGTTAACAGAGAAAATTTTGAAGAAGAGAGTACAGGAGAAGACCTTGTTATTGTAGAAACAGTTGCCGAAACTGTAGACGATCAGAGTGGGACAAAACCTGAAGAGCTTATTAAATCCGACAGTGATAACCTGGCAAAGGGGCATGATGTTCAAATTAAACAAACCGAAATTATTTCTGAGCCTATTCAAGTAATTAATAAAGATGTTGAAATTGATGTAACTGATAAGGCAATAGTTAAAGACAATACTCAATGTGATAGTCAAGATGAGACCAAAGTTGAAGAAATTATTTATGATATAACAGACCAAGAAACTGATGACGTTATTATTATTGATGATAGTGAATTAGATGAAACTAAAATTGAGGAATCGCCATCTGCAACTGGTAAAGATGTTTCAAAAGATGATAATATTGTAAACAATGATCAAGAAAGCGAGAAAGTTGAATCAAATGTTCTAATAAAGAACGACGAAAAATCAAAAATTAAAGAAAGTGCTCAAGACAACAGTAAAAAAGAATCTGAAAGTATTCAAGCCAATTCAACTTCCGTAGTAACTCTTGATACGAACAAAGAACAAACGAAAAAAGATGTGACATCTCCGTTAGGCGACGCTGTAAAGAACAATCAATCAAAAATACCAATAGCAAAACCAGAAACTAAGAAAGAAATTATAACCAAATCTACTAGCAACGAAATCACAAAAACGTCAAAGCCTTCTACACCCATGGACAACATAGAAAGAAAAGTTGAACTGAAACCTGAATCTTCTAAAGAAACAGGTACTGTTTTAAAAGACATTGCTAAAGATGTTGTACCGATTAAAGAACCACCAAAACCACAGCCAACGCCAAAGGAATCCCTAATAAAAATAAAAACTGTCAAAAATCAAGATAAACCAAAAGTTGAAGCTGTGGCTGATAAGAAGCCAATTCGTATTACTTCTTCAGTTCCTAAAACAGAGACGTCAGTACTCAAGAAAGAAAATAATTTAATTGATAAATCATCTAAAAAGGAATCAAAAACGCCTATTCCAATTGCTGAATCTCAATCTAATGTAGTGCCTATGGAAGTTGACAGTACCTCCAATGTAAAAGTGGAAGCTTCTGCAATAAGTTCAGTTAGCATTGAAAATGTATCTGGCAATGAAGTAAAGGATCAAAAACCAGTTACCCAAGAAGTACCTGGATCCTCCTCTGAATTAAAACTTCAAGTGACTACCGAAGAAGATGAAAAGCGGGATACAAAGGTTACACCAAAAGAAACTACTGGTGAAGTGAAAATTAAGAACTTGAAAGTAAGTCCAGTGCCGCAAGAAGAACAGCCTAGTTGCTCAGGCACACAAGATGTCAGTAGTACGTCAACAGACAGTCTTCCGAATAATGAAAGAAGAAATGAAGGGGATGATGATTCCAATTCAGAAAGTGGTAGCCAGAAAGAGGTGCCTTTTGGAAAATGGACAGCTACTAACAGAAAAGACTTCTTAACCAAATTAAAGAATAGAGTTACGGTCTGCACGCCTGCCGTGCCTTCTACGAGTAGCAATCAGCTGAAAAATTCCAATGATCTCAACAGAAGAGATGTTCTCCAGAAAATTGACAGTCAAAGGCAGCAGTCGAACAGTGCAGCAGCTTTAGCGAAAACTCAGGAAGGCAACAAAGCTATTAAAAACGAAACTGCTTTTGTGAGCAAAGCTAGCATTAGTCAAAATAAAGATCTTGATAATCAAAAAGAAGAGGAAAGCAAGATTCCTCTGAAAGTTGAGACTGTTACAAAAATATCAGAGGCAGAGGCTGAAAAAGATCCTATCAAGCAAGATGTATCAAATGAAATTCAAAATGAAGAAGTATCAGAAGCAGCACCTGTGATCAATCAAAAGAAGGAACCGAAAATAACTGAAGTTAACTACCAAGACTTGATTGATAAAACCATTGAAGGTATGATACACAGAACAGTAGGGCCTTCAAAAGCGGGTCAAGAACCCAACCAAACCTCGGCTATAGATTCGAATCCTCCAACTGGTAAATTTCCAGCAAACTACCAACCAACAGACCAAGCCACGCTTGATGAAATTGAAATGAAGATGAATGAATTACACGGTATTCCATTTATTGAAAGACCTCCCCATGAATTACCCGTAGTTCCTTTATCTGAACCTAAACCTAAATCCTTTTCTAAAGCTGAAAAAGAAATCCCGCCAGTTCCTATCAAAACTACTAAAATACCGAATCTCCTACCATTCCCAAATAAAACTGAAAAGAGCATCAAGGAAAGTGTAATAGAGGTTGACTCAGAGGATGAAATAATAGAACATGAGCCTATCACAGGAGATATTGATGTAAATAAGAAGACTGTAGCAGCAAAGTTACCTCCTAAAGAAAAAGTGTTAACTTATGCCAACTCTGATAAATCCAAGTCAGATGCTGCTACAAAAGATATTATTACAGAAAATGATTTTGACAAATTCTATGGACGAAATTCCATAACGTATGAGAATCGTCTAACTATGAATTTTGATAACAAAGAGACGCACAATATTATTCAGACAGTAGTGGAGAAAGATCCATATCCAAAGACTTACTCTAGGAACGATGTTGGACGCGTCGATAAAGCCAAAATGCCGTATAAATATCAGAATGTCAACCGGCAACCTATCCAACCGGCTAAAGTGCAGGCTCCAAACAAGGTGGGCGCAACTGAAGATTCTTCTACCAGAAATCAATCGAAGTTACAAAAAGCTTATCAATCAGCCTTATCAGCGAAGCGTCAGAAAGAAGGGCCTATAACAATCATTGAAGATAAACCAGTAAAGGTTGTATTTATGGATAATTTGGAGTATGTTCCCAGTTCAATAAATGTCCAGGGACCACAACTTTCACCTGCCAAGAAACAAATCACCGAACCAGAGAGCATCACCCCTAGCAATCTTGATTCTATAGATTCCGAAGTGTTGGATACTACAGATGATGCAAAGTCACAAGAAGAAGTTAAAATAAAAACCAAACACCAGCGAAAGCAAGTTCTAACTCCTGTTGAGGAACCTGAACTAGAACTGATAGAACCAAAAGATTTAGGCCTCGAAGTGTCACCCAAAAAGAAAAGGAAGACCGATGATGATAAAGCAGATAAAAACGTTAAATATCCAATACGTAAGAAATATTATCTTCTTGGCTCTAACACAGCAACTGAGGATAAATATACACACACTCCAGAAGTCATTAAAAATCCACTCAAAGAGACAGTTAATCGTAACGACAACATCGTACTTCACAAGAATACCGTCTCGGCTATCGACAGTTTGGTGAAAGCCGCTGAGTTACTTGAACATTCAGAAAATTTGAATATTATTGATTCACCAACTCCCGATAGTCAGCAGAGTACTCCTGTCAAGAGAGGAAGAGGTCGTCCGAGAAAATATCCACTTCCCGAAGGAGGAGTTGAAAAGAATAAAGTGCCAAGTCCACAAAAGAAGCCACGGCTAATAGATGCCAAAGTCCCAAAACGCGATACCGTGACAATTACTGATGATGAAGAAGATGATGAGGACAGCGATGGTCTAATCATCAAAGAAAATTGGACAATGGGTAAAATTAATGAGAACATAGTCTGTCCAATCTGTAACAAGTTATTCCGAACTGAAAATGTTGTGTTCAAACACGTGAAACATTGCACCGGCCCGTCGCCAAGTCGATCTGGTTCGGACAAGAGGAGCCCCAGAAGAATGAGACCATCGCAAGAATCAGATTCTAAGTCACAAGGAAGTAAATCTGATGACATGGACCTTGATGATGACAAGCCACTTGTCATCAGGAAAGAAACTCCTAAAAAGCGTAAATCCAAAGATTCAGTTTCTAAATCAGACGATAAAGATGATGTTATCGTCATTGAAGATACACCGCCAATCAAAGAAAAAGTTGAGAAGAAAGAAAAGGAGATTGATGATAGAAAAATTCACGAATCAAGAAAACCAAGGGCTAAAATATTCCCCAAAAGCAATGATTTAGTTTGCGAATTCTGCGGCAAAACATTCAGGCAGTTATCCTATTTGGTCAGCCATAAATTACAGCACAAGAAAGATGAGCCAAAGAAAATAGAAAAAGAAGTTCCTGTCGCAAACAAATCGGTATATAGCTGTGAGGTTTGCAAAAAAGAATTCAGGAAACTTCATCATCTAGTTCAGCATCGGATTATTCACAACCCGAGCTCAGCACCCGTTAGAACTTTACGAAAGAGTTCTTCAGAGCAATCTGACACAAAGATTGAAAAAGAACCAAGTGCTTCTAAGCTAAGCGAAGACACTAGCGCTGGCTTCCGCTGCGAGCCATGCGACAAGTCATTCAGAAAACTACACCATTTGGTGGAGCACAGGGAAACCCACGATGGGATAAACAGACAGAAAACTACGCCTGTGGCGGTGATACCAAACAACGTTGAGAAGCCGGTGACTTTACACCAGTGCGAGGTCTGTAAGAAAACGTTCAGGAAGCTGCATCACCTGATTGAGCACAAGGAGCAACATGTGGAGACAAGTTCAGAAAAGTCTGATGACAAGAGTGTGAAGAGTTCCTTATCAACCAGAGACATAATACACGAGTGTTCACTCTGTTACATGGTGTTTCCTAACGAGCACTCGCTCAACAAACACACGATTATCTGTCAACGAAAGAAAAGACAGTCGAAGCAAGCTAAACCTGCTGAAGAAACTGAGGCAACAACTGAATCAATTGAAGATGCAAGTGAAAGTCCAAAGATTGAAGAAAAACTAGATGACATTGATTCTCCAAAACTAGTTATTATTGAAGATATACATGAAGACGAGCACAAAACTGAGGTTGTTGAAAAGGTAGAATTACCTAAAGAAATACCGAAAGCAGCTGAAGTAAAACCTTTGGAAGTTGTAAAAGAGGTAGAAAAGGAGCTAGAGATTGTTCCACAGAAAATAGACATAAAACCGATTGAACCACCGCCAGTTATTGCTGCAAAGAGAGACGTCACCGAAACGGAAGTTGTCAAAACAGAAGTCGAACCAGAAGTCCCTGAGAAAATTAAGAAAGTTGAAATTAAAGAAACTGTCAAAGTCCATGAAACACCTAAAAAGAGAACTTCCACCAAGGATAAATCAACGGGCAGTGCGAGCAAACGTCTTAAGACTACAGCTGCTGTCCCTATTCCCGAAGACCCTAAACCAGCGGTGGAATCGAGCGACGACGACGAAGTCAGGTACATGCTCAACCCGAACTTTAAGGTAGAGGAACCCGTCGAGGAGAAAGTGTTTATGAAAGTGAGAGCGAACAAGCGCAGCTCCCTTCAAATAGAGCGGCCAAACTCCAAAGACTTAGTGAAGAGAAGAACATCATTACAACACCCGCCAAAAATACCGCGCTTGAAGCCAAAAGCCGTCGAACCAAACCCGGTAGCTGTTAAACAAGTAGCTAAGGCACCTAAACTAGAACCAGTAGCTTCAACGGACTCTGACGACAGCGAAACTGTAAAATACTCTTTCCCAAAAACCATTCCTGAAAAACAAACGAAACCTGCACAAGAACGCACACCTAAAACTCAAAAGAAAACTTTAGCTGATAAGAGAAAATCTCTGAGTGGAATAGCAAAGAGGAAATCTTTGGGGAAAGCGGTTATAGCCAGGCACAAACCAACGCCCGTGAAACAAATCAAGCGAAGTAAGTAACATATTTTTTTTATTTTGATTTATCTACAATTGATTTGACACCCCTTATTGACACAGTCATTTGAATGTTCTGTTCTACAATGTTAGTGTTTGTTTACGCAGGAACGTTAGAGGTGGAGCACAGATGCGACTGTGGGCAGCTGTTCAGCAGCGCGGCGCTATTGTCGCGCCACACCACACTCGCACACACGCCGCCGCGGATACGGCGCCGCCGGTCGCCGCCGCCTGAAGAGAAACCCGTCATCAAACCAGCGCCTCGCAAGTCTAGCGTCATCGAGAAACCAAAACAAGCCCCGGCCTTGAGGAAGTCTAGCGCGCGAAGCGATAGCAGCACCTCTACTAACGCTAAACCGAACAAAAGTGAAGTGAAACCAACAAGGAAATCGCTTGACAAAGAAACGAAAACTCCGGCCGCCACGAGGAAACCCAAACCTGAAAAGCCTGAGGCGAAATCCAGCGTCAAACCAAGGCGGACACCAGCGCATCGTGGCGTGCCCGTGCCTGAGAAGATGAGGAAACTTATGCAAAAAAATAATAAATAAATATTTTAATAATAGAGATTGGTTCGTGTTCGAAGTTGGACTGAAAGTTCCCTTAGATTTCGGGATGTTATTAGTAAGGGGAGCGCTAGTATGTTTAGATAATATCACGCATCACAAGGCTCACAATCGTAACAAACGGACCATTGTAAAATAAAAATATTTTTACACGTTTGATGAAATGTTACATCAACAAACAATATTTTTAACGTGAGTCGGTTAGTTCGGCGTTGATCTTGTCTATATGTAAATGAGAACTTTAAATAATAAGTATATTTTGTCAATTTGTTTTAGAGTTTAGATATTATGTATGTATAAGAGTAAATATTTATGTTTTATTAGACCTAGGGATAATAATTTTCGTTGGCATTATCGGTTAGCACGCTGTAATTTTCAGTAAAACTGTAAATGTTCGCCATTCAATGATTCATCTGATTGTTTTCGAAAAGATAAGCCTAAATATATTGCAAGAAGGTGCAAACTTATGTTGTAAAGTTTATATTAGAATAACAGAGTTCTTAATGAAGTTTATAAGTAATGTTTGGTGAATTCAAATGAGCTTATTATTGAAATGTTTTGAATATTGATTTGAATGGAATTGTAATTTTTTACAATGCTTATAAAAATGAATTATTGAGCTTCCCCATCGCGGAGTTTGGGTTATTTAGTGCTTCGTAGTATGTTTTCATCATTATTATAAGGGATTAGAGGAATTTGAGTACCAGATTTTTCTAATTATTAAATGTATTATTTAATAAGCACAGCACCTCAATTCAGATATTGTTTAGACTTCAATAGTAGTTCTCAGTTCATATTATGTATAATATAAATGAAGTTATGTAGTTCAATACCATAGATTGCGTTAGAGAAATGACCAATTAGGGATATTCCTCATAAATGCGTTGCAACTAAGTTTCGAGGGTGCCAATCAGGATGGTGTTTCATAAATATTACGACCAATATTCGTGCTAGAAAATAAAATTTTCAGAATATCCCGGTGTTGGGCTTTTCCACAGCACTACGAGTTGTTGAGATGTTTTACCGTATACATTAAGCATAGCTACAATACATACTTAGCACATTTTTAAATCAATTTCATATTCTGCTGTTAATGTTATTACTTTGTCGTGTAATGTGGTGGCATTCAGTTTCAATAGTCTTCAAATATATCACAGTTGAAAGTTTATGCTTGATGTTAGCAGGCAAAGTTTTCCCTAAATGTTGACCAATGTGTCGTGTCTTGGTAGTCTACGAGTATTCATACAATGATACTCCCCAAAATTTATAGTGAACTAGGACCAAATTATATCAATTTCTCTGTTTCTAATGGTAATAATATATTATGTTGTTTTAATTTTAAATAATGTTTATTCTACTCTCGTGACTAACAGTGTAAAATGTAATTAATTGCTAAAATATAAAAGAGTAGTCCGTATTGTGAGATTTATGTTTTAGAAGCATTTAACATAAAATTTTATATAATGTAGATGATATCATTATTTTTAATATGATGATGCAATTTTGATTAATGGGTTATAAATAAATTGTCTAAAATTTATTCATGTGTTTATTTTTACTTCTAATACGAAATTCAGATGTTTATAAATAACCCTACATACATTGGGCAAGGAATGGAAATAAATCTACTTAAAATCTAATATTTTATCCTCTTTCGCAAATAATATCTACAATGCTGGGTTCCATGAGCTGTGGGTCTACGCATCTCAGTTGCGCAGACGCAAGCGCATCTTCTAGCAGTGCGTTTAGTAGGCGTTCATCATTGCCCATACAAGACAACCTTTGTTGGAGGAAATGCACATCTACTTGCAATTGTTGGAGGCCATGCTTGCCGAACGTGCGCAGTCTTACGCACTCGACTAACGACTTCAGAGCCACCTTCAGTGCCCCATTAGATAAAGCAGCTCGGTCAGCCCCAGCAGGACTGAATACCTCAATTCTTTCTGAGAATATTCTGTTTAGAGGCGAGAATGAAGATGGGGCGCGCGACCAAATAGTGCGTCGACTGGAATCGCTTGATGGTTTGATGCTAGTCGGGAAGAGTTGTGATGCAGCACTGTCTGCACTTGCTAATGTTTCCACTACTCTGCGGCATACGGCTCTAGGTCCTCGCGGCTCTGGGGCTCTCAACCAATCCCTAGCTAGCACTGATACCCTCAACATTTGTGCTGCTGTCTGCCCAATAAATACCACTTCAGAATCTAGGGCAGATTGTGCAGCTGTCGACAGGTGGACCATAGCACTGTTTGTGTCCTTGTTCTCAACTGTTAGTCCTGGAGCAGATTCCTCCAAAAGCTTCTGTAAGTGAGTGTGTAATGTTGAAACTCCACTTTCTTGCATTTCTAAACATAACTTAGCTAAAATTAACAGTAATTCAAAGGGAATGTTGTTATTTGATGTCTGCAAACAGGCCATCTTTTTGACCATTTCTGACAGGTTGACCATGGTCTCTGATATAACTTTCCAACATGTGTCAGCTACAGCTTTAGCACACCAAGGTTTGAGACCAAAAGAGAGATTGTTCTGTAGGAATGCCATGAGATCTAATAATGAAGCTTGTACTTTCTGCATCAAGTATACTTGGAGAGAGTTCAGTATATCCTTCAGGTCAGTAGTATCTGTACCTTTGCTTGCCAAAGACTGTCTCACTTTAGTTAGGCTATCTTTGAACTGAGATTGTATTAACTGATACTGTATGGTGGCCTTGTGATCAATGCATTGTATCACAACATCAATAGCTTTATGGGACATAGTATCACTATTAATAATTTCAGTCATTGCTTGCAACTTTCTAAAGAATTTATCAAGTCCTCTGATCAAAATTTCTGTTCCAATATTGTCTGGCTTCTTCACAACTTCCTCAAAAAGATGGAACACTTGTAACATGATTTTGTCGGCAAAATCTGGAATGTTGGTACTGTCTTTATCTTGGAACATGTCATGGTAACATGATATAATAATGCCCAAGTCTGCTAAAAGGGTGTTGTTGCACTTTTCAACCCATTCCAAAATATCAGTGCTATCCACCATAGCACTTAGAGCTTGCAGGTGCTGGTCAAGACGGCTTTCGGAACAGCTTAGGAAGATGTCTTGGAGGGAAGAATCTGTTTCTTGCAATTGTCTTAATAGACCTACACTTTCAGCTAATTCAGATGCTGATGTATCTGGACTTAGAAGTCTTTCTCGCAAAGTTTTCTTCAAACCATAAATGATTTCAGAACATTCCGTCTGAATACTTTGAAATGAAGGTTGATTACCATACTTTTGTAGTACTCTTTGAGCGTGAGTGAATTCATGGACTGCATCAGCATATCTTCCTTCTTCAATGGCTTTGTTCAGTTGTGAAGGCAAAAGGAATAAAAACTGAAGTTTATCCAACAGTTGCCTTGTTCCACATAATCTGCTGACGTTATTTCCACTGTCTCTTAAAGAATCTGATATCTGGGAGCTTAATGACCTGATTACGTTCATATTTTCGCTCAGTTTGTTCATTTCTTCTTGCATTATCTTGAAGTCTGTTCTCATTTTTCGGACGGTTTCTGTAGCGGAGATAAATTTGTTATAGTTCTCGTAGACTAACGTTTGCATCTCTGACTGCAGGAACTGGCTCTGGGTGACCACTTCAGCCTCTTTATCCATGACTTGCTTCAACGTTGCACATTTTAACAAGACGTCTATGTATGTGTCGGGGTTGAAGTTGCTACCGTCTATATCCAGAGGGTTCTCCTCCTTTTCCTTTGTGTCTGCCATTGTAGAGGAATGATATTATATCACAATTGTATTAATAACACTTTATTACTGCTAAAACTAAAACATTTTCCTGGATTACAGTGATTTCGTTTCGTGTTGGCTTTGTAATTTGTTTGCCAAACTTTGACAGTGACACTGTGACACTGACAAAAAGATGACAATGACTTTATAACTTTATGTCACCTAATTAATTCGTTTTACGCAATATGAATTCCAAGAAGGTTGTAAAAATACAATTGGACTGCAGTACACATCCATTCCTTTTAACCATCCATCCACTTCCTTTCAATGTTTGCTTCAAACTTCACCTCTTATAATCGAACGCCTTCGTTACTGATAAAGGCTGTAATTGTGCAGGTATAGTGCTGCATGGTTCATTTGGCGCGTCATCATAGTCGAAATTATTAATGCAACCATCTTTTTCAATCATCATCATCACCATCCACAGTCAGACTTCTCCCACTGCTGGATATAGGCCTCTCTTCGCTTGTGCCAAGCTCCACTCTAATAATACATATTTATCTAATTTCGAGAACCAATTTCACAATGTACAAAAAATCATGCTGCACTTTCAATACCTAGTGAATGTGTTAGATGTGGTCTTACCAGTTACAAATACTCTGGGAATATCTATTGTTTCCTTGAAAAGGAAAAAAAAAGAAAAAAAGGGTGAAAAAAATACAATTATTGACGAAAAAATATATTTAATTAATTTTTCATAAATTCCAAAGGCATTCATCAATATACATTTTTATACGTATCATAACATCTTGTTCTTTGGCTTACATCTAAAGAGCAAATATACACTTATCTTGCACTAGGTTCCATTGTACGAAAATCACTCACATACATAACAGCCAATATTTGTTCAAACATTTTATAATGAAGCATCTAATTATATCACAAAATTAATTCTATGCTAACCTTATAATCCAATTTTGGGCCAAAGATGTCAAAGTCTTTGCTGCGGACACTTCAACCAACTTATCTGTGCAGGCGGTAAAACACAGAACTAAAAGAAATGTACACATATGGATGCAACTTTTCTTGACAAGCAACGCCACTTTGATGGTCACACTATAATTATGTACTTTTATTTCAGTCAGAAATAAGTTCCCGTTTGTTAATATGGAAAGCATTATTCTATTAACATTTATCATAACTTTATGCTATCCTTCATCTTAACACCTACAAGTTTTATTTGACAAAATGCACTTACTGCCGTACTCAGAGAGCTTTAATGATTACTTAGGCCATCACTTACTTAGTAAAGGTTTTGACAGTTTTGTCATACAAAAGTATGTCAAATCTTTACTAAGTGATGGCCTAAGTAATCATTAAATATCTCTGAGTACCGCAGTTAGTAACAAGTTTAAACTACACTTCTTGGCGTTGGACTAAATGCGCATAAATGGTAGTTGGGTTGTTTTGAAAAAAACCTACTTATTTGTAACAATATGAAAACGTTGGTATTTAACAAAACTATCTAGATTTTTTTAAATGAAGAAAATTTAAACCAATGAGCACATTTTGATAGTCAATGTTAGTTTACCAATTTCCTGTAAAAGGACTAGAACCGAAGTGAACAAATGTTTGCAAAACTTTAGCGCAAACATGTCTTAGACAACATATTTATCATAGCGGCAGTTAGGTAGTCGTTTGATGTTTCCTGAGTTTATACACTATGAGCATTCCTGCCCCCTACATTGGGTACTTAAAGTGGCAACAAACTGAAAACCCGACTATTTAAATACTGGATAGTAGGAATACTGCTTATCTTGTATTAAATATCGGCACGATATTGCTGCCAAAAGGTAATCATTGGGACTATTTACTTATTAACAGAATTATTATATCACGAGTTTTAAAATAAAGAAGATACTTTTCTAATGCTAAATTGGGGCATATATTCTTTAAGACAACCTGTTATAGGCTATTCGATCAGATGTATTGTGGCAACTACCCAATTATACAGTGTCTACAATGTATATTAACGGGGAAATATAAAATCAAAGGTTACGTTTTTAACTCCTTTGGTCTAGCTATTTCAAATATGACCAAGTTAAAACCAATTGCCTCAGTATTCCACATTTCCGATTGGCTGTTAATGAATTACAACCCTATCGATCTTTTGATCGATTTAATTCTAAAAATAATCGATAAAGCACTATTGGTCGCATCACTACACTTAAACCATAGATTCATAAAGATATAACTACATATACATAAAATCAAAAGGATACGTTCTTACATTTATTACAATCACATTCGAATGCTACACGACTTTAAAATAAATGCATTCGCAGCTTTATTCAATTGGTAAATTCTTATGAGCTAATAATTGAATATACACACTACACATACTGTTATAGTATACACATACAATTATTTTATTTTTAAAATTCGACAAAGTAAAACTTATAACTATTTGTGACCTGACTAGTCTAATTTTAGATAATTTTCTATGAAAATTAAATTAAATTTCGAAACGACATAAATGAAAAAAAAAAGACATCAGGAAAATAGCTAGTTTTCGAAACCAAGGTTTTTGACACATATACGGCCTGCATCAAAAAGAAGAAAATATTTAAAATTTTAAGAAAGACATAAGTCTACAATTCATTCAAAAGATTAACTTAGATTTTTAAAATACCAATACTATACCTAATTAAATTCGAAATTATTAAAAAATTAAACTTTCACTTGTGCTGTTGATCATACACAGATATTATTCTTAAGTATAATTTTAACACATAACACTAAGCCTTTTCCCCATGGGGACAGACAGAAAGTAAAGAACTTCACACACAGCTTTTTCAATTTTATACATTAAAAAAGAATTATACATAGAAAAGAGTGAGAATTTTAGAAAGGTATGAAATATAAACATTTTGAAAAGCTATAAACTGCTAAGTTCACTTCTATACAGTACAAGCAGAGTTTCAAAAGGCAAGTGACATTGGGACCAGCTGCCCGCAACCTGAATCAACCATTCCTACTTATACATACAATGTGACGCTCACCGCACATGCTCATACTCACAAAAGTTCAGGACGCTGTGCTGTTGAGGCACTGGCAATAGGGTAGTTGACAAAAAGAAAACTAATTAGTAGGTACGTCATTTTTAGATTTCCAAAAAATATTGGATACACATTTTTTCTCTTTTCGCGTAAACAAAAAATGAAGACATCATATTGCATGACATTTTTTTGTCCCAAAAAGTGACGCCACAACTTTCACAAGCCCCCACTCATGATCTTTGATGCATGTGATATTCGTATTTTTTATTAATTTGATAAAACAAAAAACCGTATCCAATATTTTTCGATTATCTAACTGAGGGACTAAACAGAATCGTATTTTTTTAGTCGAGAAACATCCCTATTGTCGACGCGATTGCGTGCATTAGCATTTCCCGACACGAGTAGTACATCAGAGGCATTCATCGAAGGGAACCAAAACAAAAGGGACGCCTTAGGTTTTACTAACACTTATGGTACTGACTTGCGACTTGCAAGATATCAGTGCTCACGAGAGTGAATGCCGAGGACGGCAGTACCTCATGGGTATTAAATATTGATACTAGGACGCGGTTCATGAAAAGCAATGCGAGCGTGAGCATGTGCGGACTGCGGCGGGCGTTGTAGTGATTCGCCTACAACAGAGCACTGAGACAAATCTAGCACGCAAACTACGTTCTTTGGCCGTGAGGTTGCGGAGACCGGCCCGTTATACAATTCTCATACACCAAACACTACAATATTCGCCACAAAACACACATCTCCCAAAAAAAAGGACTAAATTTTTAAATTATCCTAAAAAAATCAATGATAATAACTGTACAGCATCAACTTTCTCCTTAGTCATTCTGTCCTGAGTCTCAGAGGGTCTAAACATGGCAGGTCACTGCTCACACACTCCCCTTGATGAAACACTGTCAATTGGACCTCCTTGACTTTGTTCAGAGGCTTCATCAGCTGTTTAGGTGCACCTCGTTTGTGGATCATGGCCACTGGGACTAATTGACGGAGTCCTACCTTTTCTGTTGTTTGGCCTTCCGCTGCTTCTAATGCTGTTTCGACGTCGATTAGAGCGTGGTTGCGGCATTGGAGGAGGGCTGCGAGCTGGGGAATAAGTTTCGGGTTGTTTAATATGAGGTGTGGTGTGGTGTGTATTTAAAAACAAATTTGCATATACGGCTTTGATAAACATGGAAGAGCCCTTTTTATAATTTCAAACCTTGACGAATTTACAGTAACAGATAAGATTTGGCAACTTGATATTTGAATGACTAATCTAATGTTCTTGGTTTACATAGTTCTTTCTGCAAGAACGGAAGCGGTCAAATAAGTGCTTGAATATGTATGCGTATGCGCACTGAATGTTATGCAAATTCAAGAGATATAGATTAGATTGCTGTCTGCAGTTTAGTCGTAGTTTTATTAAGCTTACAACACACTTATAAGCACTACGCTGAATTGGCAACTTTTATTAAAGAATTCCGGGGATCCCCTGAATGCGAGACTCACGATTGTAAGTTGAGGCGATATTCACCCCGTGTCGAGCGTTTGCCCCTTTGGTCCTATAGAAGTTTTAGTTATTTTGAAACTACATTCCCCACCTGCAATATCTGCTGCAGCGGTTGCTGTACATCGGGCGGCGGCTTGGGTATGGCCCGCGCCAGGGCTGCGGCCGCGCTCGGCAACTGCGCGCGCAGCAGTGCCAGCGCGGCCAGCTCGCGCGCCACGTCGGCGCCCTCCGCCACGCCCTCGGAGCCCGAGTCGCCGTCCGCGCCGCCCGAGCGGACTGAAGTAGGTAGTTGCTCTATACTGCTCCACGGTTTTAGAGATTGGGTTTCGGTGTTGCTGAGAGTAAAAAAATAGCTGAGTAAATAAAACTGGCCCGAACTGATTAGGCCCCACGAATATTTGTTTTTTTAAGTTTCACTATATTCTACATTTAAATTGAGTTTTAAGTTTTTATTTTAATAATCTTTGTGAGTTCAATAGAACCAGAAAACAGTATACTTACATCAACATTTAAATAAAATTTGGGGTTACACATTTTTTTTAAATTATATAACTATTTTAATGTTGGAGCAGCTGTGGGCCAGTGGTGGCGGCTTCGACTTACGAGCAGTAAGTCGTGAGTTTGAACCCAGGCATGCGCATTACTTTGTACAATTTATTTCTCACCACTGCTCAAAAACAGTGAAGGAAAACATCGGGACGAAACTAGCATATCTTAGAACCAAAAGTCGAAGACATATGACATCTACCAACCTGCACTGGGCCCGCGTGGTGGATTATAGCCCACTCCCTCTCATAGAGAGGAGGCCTGAGTCCCAGCAGTGGGAACATTATAGGGAATGTTGGTACTATTAACGACCTTCAGGAAGGACAGGACGACGGCTGTTAGGTCAGCTAGTTTCATAATTCTTCATTTCTTTCGCCGATCCCTATAAACATTTAACTACTCACTTGTACTTATTAATTTCTCGTCTCAGCTGTGGGAACGGGTATTCCAACGGGGCCCGCAGATACAAGAGCACTTGACACACATAACCCACACACATCCACACACGACGCATCATCACCGAGGCTAAGATAAATCCATGCTCTGAGATTATTGATACACAGAACCGTGGCAGATGATACAAGGTCCTAGTACTTAGTACTAACTTGTGGTTGGTGACCTCTTGTCTCAGCGTGGACGCGGGTACTCCAGTGGGGCCCGTAGATGTAGGGCCAGTTGGCACACGTAGCCCACGCAGAGGCATACTGGACGCATTAGCGCTGATAAGATCACGCCAGGGTCTGGGTCTAGTAC